>OY728119.1:1567687161-1569156307 GCA_963277665.1 Viscum album
TGATTACCATATTGTGTATATGGTTAGATGTACCTGATGTATACTTACCATTATAGTATAGATATTTTTGTGTCCAATATTTAATGGAAATTTCTATAGATTAATTGTTGTATCAAAAGACTATATAAGTCCTATACTATAATGAGAACCTTGAGATACTACGACATTAATATTAAACAAAAATATTATGGTCTAGATACATCTTACTGACTGGACATAGTAGATGTTTGATTATTAGGTGCTGGGAGCTCATAAATATTGAGACTTATTCTCATAAAGTTTGCACTTAGTGATCTCTAGTAATGAAATCACGAGGACAGACCAGCCAATAAGAACACCACATGTTTTGGGTGTCATTGGTTGTTCCTATCTATGAATATGTGTATTGGTCTCCTGACTTGAGATCATTACCAGTGTGTGTCATTTGATCAAGTACTTTGATGCAAGGTAAAAACCATGATGTTGAAATAGTGGCAAGGTAGCTTGTGTTGGGTGCGTCATTGGTGGTATGACATTTTTTGAATGGTCAAGAAATTATTTGTCACTTCCGGGTTGAAAAAATAATATATCTTGGGTCTTATTGATCAATATGGTAGTACCTTTATAAATAATTAGCCAAGGTAGTCGAAAAATAAATCCATCTAATTAAATAAAAAAATTATAAAGCAAGAAAAGGGCGATGACACAAGTGTGCATCATGCTTTATGAAATATTTAAAGATAAAGGGATTATAGTACACAGTGCGTGCTCATAGGCTGGTTGTTGTTTCTATGAATATCCTTAACTCTTCAGGGGTCTTGATGGGTTGTTAGACTTCGCTCTTGGTTTGTGGATACTATTCATTACTATCAACATAAGGGACTACAGGGTCATGCACAATAGTGTATTCAATAATCCATCATATTCAGTTGAATAGGTATATCGGACATGGTGGGCCCTACCACGAGGTCCAAGTGTTGGCCAAGTAATCGATCACCAAAGAATAAATTAATTAATTATTATTCAAGTAAAGAATATTTGAGTTTAATTTAGTTATTAAAATTATTTACAAGTTAAGTAAATATGACAAATAATTTTAATCAAATGAATATTATTTTAATATTCCAGGTTCATTTAATATTAAGCAAGAATTACGAGTCGAGTTAATGGCTCAGGTTTTATCACATAATATATTTAATATATATTACAGGTATGTGGTAAAATGATAAATAATATTGATATGGTTTATTTCATCATAATTATTTATTTAGTGGAATTTAAATACACGAGGGTTGGGGAACCTTACCAGGTATTTTGAACATCCACTATATAAAGGAGAGAGGCTCCCACTTTCTAAGGAGCGAGACTCTCAATCCAGGCATTTGGATTGAGTTCTCCCTCACGCATCGAAGACACATCGATGCAGTGATTGTCGGAATGTAAAATTCATCGTCGGATCTCCACGCTAGTACTCAGAATTCGATGATCGACACTTCAAAAAAAAATTGAAGTGTGTGTGGATGATCTAGAGGGATCCTATTATGGATCCTTCAAGCAGTGATCGCCGACGAAAAACAGATGTTGAGCATGACTTCAGATTTGAAAAAGTATGTTTTCAGTTTACGTTTTTATGCTCAGCTTAATTTATGTGATATCCTCATACCGTACTGGAGCTCGGATCATTAGATATGACAAGTCTCATCGCTCTGACGATGAAAAATTTTAAAATCCTCGGTCCACCGGCTTCCAATGCAACTCCATCACCTTCAAGTGGTATCATAAGGATTTTTTAATTATTCTGAGCCTAAAAAAATGAGTTGCTTTAAATTTCAATAAAGAGTTTAATTTCAGTCCCAACGGTTTAGAACACGCAACAATCCGATTTTGGACATCTAAGTTATGGCTATCTGAAATTTTTTATACAAATTGTGTTTATGGTTTTGGGTATTATAATTCAAAGGATAATTATGATCACCTCGTTAAATCTGGTCAAGTTTCGACCAGAGTCTGATATATCACCGACCAGTAGGTATATATTCCACTAGTTTTGTGGTTTTTGATAATAATAATCATTATTATCATTTATTATTTAGTTATAATAATTATTATAATTTTATTATAATAATTATTATTATTTTATTATTATAATAATATTATAATTGAAAGGCTATTAGTATCCTTTGGAAAAACGTTTTTGCTGTGTGGAAATGGTGTGTGGCGTGTGTGGACCACCCATGTTCCCACTAGCCTGCCGAGCGAGGCTACTTGCAGCCCTCCCCAAGCACCGCTATAGTGGTGCCTCCCAACACCATGCATCTCTCCAATAAATCCCCTCATTTTTCCTCTATCAGTTGTCGTCTCGGCCTCGATCTCCCTCCTGGCACCGAGCTGGCCAGATTCGGAGAACTAGCTCCCCCCAGTCGGCAGGTCCTCCCTGGGAGCTGCCTCCCACAATAGCCCCACTGTGTCGTGGGCTACGGCCCTTCGGGTTCCCCAGCTGAAGCCGCGCACAAGCTGACACCCGTGACCCGACTGCTGCCCCACCTCCCTTCTCCTAGATTCGACCATATCGACCGGATACCACCGTCGTGAGGTCGCTATTGTCCACAGCTCGTGTCCGCTGGAGCCATCTGGCCGCACTGCCCTCATGTATTTTGGTCGTCTGCCTTCGACACAGGGTTTCCACCACTTGTCTCCGACCCCAGGTTTCCACAGCTCGTCGTCGACCTTAGGCCTCCCTTATCGGTTCGTCGTACTGCTCATTCTCCTCGTGACCACCCTCTCCAGATTCTGCCAGTTTCGGTCGAATCCCGACTAGCTCGCACCATCGGAGGTGTCCTAGCTCCTATGCGCACTATCTGTCCGAAGCCCCCCCCCCCCCCCCTCTCGAGCTTCCCCTCACCGAATTTCATTCCCGGCCACCCACGCAATGCACTCCCTCGGTCTAGATCCATGACCGACCGCTACGACTCCCTCCTGGTGCGAAATCGGAACTCTAGTTATTGTTCGGTCCTCCAAGCGGACAGGTAATCCCCTGCCAAGGGCAGCATAGTTCTGCAGTGGGTCAAGGCGGGTCTGGACAGACCACCTGACCCCGAATGGCCCAACACAGGCTTTTCACGACTCAAAACGGGTTTTTGCAGGTTTGGCATGATCCACTTTGGGTGTGTGCGGGTTAGTGGGGTCCAGTTTAACAAAAAATTAATATTTTAAAATTAAATTAGTTAATTATATCAATTTTTGGTTTAAAATGTAATTTTGATACCTAAGTAAAATTAATTTAATTTTGGTCTTAAATTAAATTAATTAGTTAATTTAATTTTTGGCATTAAAAATTAAATCAACAATGGGCCAAAAATAATTAAATTATTTGAATTTAATTAAAATCCATTGTACTTGATTTATTATAATTTAATTTTTAACGTGCATTTTACCCTTGAATGGTCTTGAGAAATCGACCCGAATTATGTATGTCAGGTTGTTTTTTATTTAATTAATCATTTTAAATATGTGTGATGATTGAAATTAATTAAAACGGTTTGTGCATTGTCTTTTATTTTTTCTGGTCAATATGTATAAGGGCCTATGTGTCCAAATTTATCTGATGTACATTGCACCACTTAGTCCCCCTTGCCTGCACGTGAATATTTTTGTACCTTGGGTGGAGACGGTGTACGACATGGACCCCGCCAAGATGAGGCGGTACACTTCAACGAAGATGATGCATGATGTGGACCTTGCCAAGACAAGGCGAAATCCAAACGAGCAGTGGGCATACTTGACGGGGGCGAGTTGCATCACAAGTCAAGAGATGACTCGGGTATGATGCCCCTAGTTCATGGTTGGTCCATTAAATTTAAATGGATCAATCAATATTAGATGCTCAAGACTAGTTGAGTAGTAGATTTCCTTTATACATTTATTTATTATTTTATGCAATTTATAACAGCGGAAAAATACATAAAATAATAAATAATAAAATGCATAAAGAAGTGATGGATGTTTTTATATTAATGTTTAGTTGTGAGAAAGACAACGTAGTATGAATAAGATTAATAGAAATGGATTACATTCGTCTAGAGAAAAACTCAAAAACCCTCAAATTTGGACAAAATCGGGTGTTCGGGGTGCTTGTCATCCAAAGTTGAGGGTGCCTCTTACTACTGAGGAGTTATTATGAGAATGGTCGTTTGACTTAACTAAATTGGTAGTAAGGATTGGCCAAATCTAACTTGATATCATTTTAGAGGAAAACTTTGAGTAAATCAAGTCATGATTTTAGAAGATGAGACTTCACTCAACAGATCAAGAAACTGTGATTTAATGTGTTTGGTCAGTAAAATGATTATCTTAAACCCTCTAAGTAGCGATGTAGAAAAAACTTTTAGACTATGAGGGGTGGTTCAGGGATCCTTTCTACTAAAATACTCAAGCGACAAAGTATTCTAATTCTAGTACAGAGGGTTTCTAGAATTCGATAAAATAGTGGGAGACATCTAATGATATAATTAATCAATAATATCTAATTTGATAATCATGATAAAAGTAAAATCTTTTAGAATTTATTTTATATAAAATAATAAGAAATACCATAAGAAATACTATGATAAATCATTAATGTCCAAACTAGCATGAATTTCCAATTGTAGTACAGACGCTTGCGCACACTACTATGATATAAGAAATTCAGGGTGCTGGAGTCCTAAAACCTGTTAAGCTGCCTCAGGAAGCAAGAGTGTAAAATATGATACAAGGAGACTCATGTATGAATCATATGATGGTTATACCATAATTTTATCACCAATGTCTAATTTTTGTTGTGGTTACAACATCGGGACATGAATGATATCACATGTTGTCTCATCTTCAAGAAGTTTGTGAGGAGAAAGTGAAGAAAAATATGAATGAGTGATAATTACACTGACTTTGTGAAAATATGAAAGGTGGATCACAACCTTTTAAAGACATCCCATTCTTACATATTTTTCACCCAATTACTCCAGTTTCATTTAAGATTACAAAACGAACAAGAGAGAGTAAATGCTTAATTACCTTTTGGGTAAAATTTTCCAAACAATAAGAATATTAATAACAAATTAATCTTTAATTCTTATAGTGAATAAGTTGAAAGGAAAGGTGATAAGTACAATGGAAATACCGATGCCAAATACACCTTCGTAACATCCTTCAAAGATAGAGGTTGGTTATTAAATAGTAGGTTATTTGCATCGCATAACTTGAAATAGATTATATGGATGTTAAAAGCAATTAACTAAATTAATGAAGAAAGTACCCACTTCTTATTCACATGTATTCATCAATGTAATGTTTCTGACATACTACTTTCATATTAAATACAATATGACTTTCATATATGTGTATTTAAATACAATAAACTAGTAAGTAATAGAAACATTACAATAGGTCAGGTGTATTCTCCAAGAGGCTGAGAAAAAGTGATTCCTAAGTCAGCGGTGAGAAACACATAACTTCTTATTGTCAAGTGAATGATTATTATAAAACTATTATTGATTATAACCAAAACATTTATCTCAGGTTTCCTTTGGACACAAGGAGACATTATTCTAAGTTCCGGAATGAATTTTGTTTCTGGTGTTTAATACTCAACTAATAGTTTAGTGATACTTGAATCGCAAACAATACTTGATGAATATAAAATGTAAGATTTATTTACCCAGTTGTGGCGAGATAATTTTTTGTCAATAAAAACTAAAAGTAGACATTAAGAATATACCCAGATTTTTGTTTAGACTCAGTAGAGAAAAACAATTTTGGTATTATCTGTTGGATCAGGTTATACATAATAGTCACAAGAGGGGGTGAATTGTGTATTTAAAATTTATTCATGAAACTTGATGACAACCAATTATATCATTTATCTTTATCAGAATTGCTTATGTAGCAGAAATAAACAGATAAAAGGACGCAAAGATTTATAGTGGTTCAAGGTACAAATATCCCCTAGTCTACTCCACCAACGCTCTTCACCACAAGCTTGGTGATTTTCACTAGTCGGTCCTCTTTTCACAAGACCATTCACAACTGAGTGCAGACAGTTGACACCTTTACAACGTAAGGCTAAAAACATATCCTTCTAGTTCTAAACATAAAACTAATCAAATAGCTTAGTATGAGAAGCCAATAATCAGAATAAAAGAGTATTGTTTTAAAAAATACTTTTTGATTGTTCTTCACAGTTGTAGTAGTATGCAACCGACCGTAAATGGATTGTCGTCTTCAGAAAGGATGTTATTCAGGAAAGAGAAGTTCTGAATCGATCTGGTTGTAATTGATATTGAAATGTATTCATCAACAAATCAGCAGTAGATTCATGATAGATCTCCAATGTAGAACAAGTAAATCTTCAACATTTATCAATATGATATAAAACAGAGTCTGATCATTCTTTGTAGTAGTAGATCTGTAAAAGATCTTTTGAATGAATCAATGTCTCTCTATTTTTGTGAGTCTTGAATATCTCTGTAAAAAGTATCTTGATTCTCTAGTATAATAAATCTTGTATTTTCCATGTATTTAAGAGATATTTATACAAAATCAGTTGTATAGAATATATAGCACAAAGATGAGTGCTTGATTCGTAAAATTTCAGATCTATAAAGGTTGTTTGATAGATCGCGATATTTAAATCTTTGAATACAAAGCAGTCATAACTTCCCTTAATAATAGGCATGAAATACTCCTATTAAATTGATTCTTTGAATCATATAAAAATGGTATTTAATCAGTCAAAGATGCACTTAATAATCGGTCTTTGAATCGGGCTTGAAATTATCCTGATATTTCGTAAAAGACCGTTATACGATAAAGTCATAAAATCAAATCTCTAACTCTTGAAGAAGTCAAACGTAGGGTTCTTCTCATAAGCAAATACAAACCTAAGTTTGATCACAAATGTAAGGTTGATCATCCATATTTTTCTCTTTGACTTTAGAACATATGGTTCATGATCCATACTTTTCTTTGCTTCTAAATTTAAGGTATATGATCCATACATTTTGATAAAATGTAAGGTTCATTACAAAATTAGGGTTGTTTTTTCATACTTTTGAGAAGAAAACATAAGATTTCATACTTACATAGGGTTCTTCATCCATACTTTTCTCATATAACAAATGTAAGGTTCTTTTAATATACTTTTTTGTCAACGTAAAATAAACATAGGGTTTAATCCTTACACTACGTTCTCCAACGTATGGTATGAACAGTGTTTCTAGAACACACTAAATAGATTTCTGAACACTTTAAAAAATATTTTACGCAGATAATAAGATTTAATATTATTCCAAATTTAGGAATATAAAAAATATTAATTTCCTGAAATATACTTAAAGTAAAATCATTAAAACAATAAACAAGGGTATTTGTGAGCATTAAGATCATCATAAAAATATAGAGTATTGTTGAAACAATACATGATCAGAAATCTCCCACTTTTTAATGATCACAAAACCCATAAAATTAATTGTATAACTTTAGAATTTTTTTAAAAAAATATTTAATTATTTCAAAATAAAATTCTTCCTTTCAAAACATCCAAATTTATACTTTTGTAAAATCCAAATTTCTACCATTTTTTTAAAGATTTCCTCCCCTTTATAAATAATAAAGAAAAATAAATTGTTGTGTTTATCCAAATTTCTCCCCCTTTTGTGATATAAAAAAATTATAGAATAAGGAATAAAACACATTTAGTGTAGTACAGAATTGTTAGCAAATGTTATGATAAACTATTTATCAGTAATTGAATCTGGATTGCTAGAATTCTAACATAGACATAAATAGTATAACACAGTAAAACAAAAAATAAGATTAAAAAATAATTGGTAACACATGTATAGGTACATAAATGAACAGGAATCAAGGGTGTTTGGATAAGAAGGTTTGAAAAAGGTATTTCAGCGATTCTGAACAACTTTTTTCAATTATGCCAACTGCAACCTTAACCTTTTCATAATTTAATCTCCCATTTGAATTATCAAATCTCTTCCTTCTTGAGTTAAATGAAGATATTCAATTATATTCACTCTAAAAAACACATGTAACTGTTTTTCTTTTCCCATAAAATGATTGAGCTTCTCAGTGAAATTGTTAAGCATTTCTCGAATACCTGGTTCACCTGAGGTGATATGCTCAACAAGATTCTTTTGATTAACCAGTAGTACTAACAAAGGATCATTGTTACACTATAAATCCTGCAATCTGTCATTCATTTTTCTCATTATTGTTGTAATGTCTTGAAACCTTTTGATAAAATCAAGCGAAGTACTAGATGTAATTTCTTGATTTCCTCTGACACGTGCAAATTATTACTCCATAAAACCTTTTAGTTCTACAAAATCTGATTTCAAAACAACTTTAGATTTTAATATTGCAACTTCTTCCAACATTTCTTTCTTAAAATCATCAACTTCATTTTTAGAAACAGAAGTATTTTTCAACTTTTGAAACTTTTACTTTTCCTTTTTTAACTTTTTTCTTAAAGCAGCATTCTCTGCTTGAACTCTGTTAAACTTTCTGACTAGATCTGAAGCATGATTAGTCATGGAATCAGAGGCACTTTGTTCTTTATTCATTGGTTGGTTTACCAAAACTAGTGGTAACGATTCAACATCTGATCTTTCTTCTATATTCCTCTCTTTTGGTTTTTCCACTGACTTCTCTCTAGAGTCCTTAATTGATTCCTCAACAGAAAAATTTTCATTCAAAACTTCTGTATGAACTTCATAAATATTTTCTTCTTGAATAGGCTCTGCTTATACTGGTTCTTCCTGAAACTAAGCAGTAGTAATATGATCAATATATTGTTTTATTTCTTGTGATTTTAAACTAGATCCACTTATTTAGTTATTGGATATGCCTCTTCCTGAGGCACAATTTCCACTTCTGCTTGAGGAGCAGCTTCCTCTTCTTGAGGTGCTATTTCAGTTTCTTGAGGAATAGTTTCTTATTGCCTTTCCTCTTGTACAGATGCTCTCACAAACTTGTAACTTAACAGATCTATTGTTTCAATTATTGTCTCTAGAGTAGGTTCCTGACTAACTTTTCTTTTTCTTGAACTAAGAATTCCTCCCTGACTTCCTTAATCAGTAGGTGCATCTTCTACTTCAAATTATAAGTTTCGGGTGCAGTGGAAGCGCATTGGAGGTTGTACCCAACTTTAATTTTAGTGTTAACAATGATCAATCTGAGATCCATCGTGATAATAAATTGTCGAATCTTTAGAATAGAATGAAGAATGAAAAAGAAAGAGGGGAGTCCCAAAACCATAGATAGGATCATCATATGTTGGTTATAATTAATTTAATTAATTGATAACAATTACCTTGATGGAATTCTTTCTTCGTTGATGTTTCTGGTAATGATCTGATGTGATCTGCCATTGCAGCGTAGAATCCATGTGTAGGATTCCTCTAGCAGTGATCTACACATGCTCCACATATCTCTGAATGTCGCTGAAGGGATCTCCGTGTGCTAGCATGGAAGAGCCTTCGCTTGCGATGTCCACCTTCGATTGCCTTGATCTGGTGGAGGAGGATCACTCTCTCGTAACTTGAGAGAGTTCTTGGAAGAAAAGAATTCTCTCTTGGCTAAAGATCTTTCTCTAGATCCATTGTATACAACCCCATTAAAATGTCTAGGCTAATGAGAATTATATAATTTTAATTTTAATTACATAGAATAATAAAATGAATTAATTACCCCGAAAGAATTTATTCATTTCATTTAATTCTTAGTAACACCTCATGTCTAATAATAACAGTTGACTATTATTATTACTTGACATGCGCCTAATGAATTACACCTAATATTATTTAATTAAATAAATATTATTATTTCTCATAAATTCCCAGAAAAAAATACACGGCGTGTATATTTAATATACATGGCGTGTACTTTTGTTTTTCTATTTTTCTTTATTTTCTCCACCACATTTATTAGACCTTGAATAATGGCTATTTATTTCTCAAATAAATATCATTGCATTACTCACTAGTAAATATATTATTCCATCCACAATATATTCCGTAAAATAACTAGTGTTGAAATAAATGCGATTAGGAATCCTTGAATAATTATTAAACCACAATTGGGAATAATCTTTATTCAACTTGTTAAATTAATATTTAACTGAGATACTTGGACACACTTAGTGTGTGGCCCTCTAGGCCTCTTTCTCAGTGGCATTAGGTGGAGCCTACCTAAAGTCCAAGGTTAGAATCTAGAAACATGTCAAGGCACCCATAGAGAAAGAAGTTAATGCTGCAATGATGTGTCACCTCCTACGAACGCTTATCGTGTAATATAATCTCTTTGTCTCGATATCTCAAATCAAGTGGGGTGCTTGCTAGTGCTATCAACCCATGTGCTTGATTATTCTTTCTTTGACTTTCTGGAATTGAACTTTCTCATTCCTTACCATGGCCATGAATTTATTTAGGCTATATCAATTCTATCAAAGGGACTGAGATATCAACTTCCATTATAGAACAAAAGGGACAAATCCTTTCTCGCGTTATCTATTAATGCAATATTACTTTTGACGCACCCAACACATCCTACCTCACTGCGAATAGTGTGTCGTCACAGTTTTCATCAATACATATAAGTGTGTGAGTTGTAATACCCATCAATAATAATCTTAAAGTCTAAGGACCAATACACACGTCCGCATATAAGAACATCCAATGACACTATGAAATGTGGATTTCCTACTAGAGGGTCTTGTTCTCATAATATCCTCCTGGATATTACCAAGGGTGCACAACATGAGAAGGTGCCTCAAAGTTTTATGAGTCCTCACCCCTAATGGCATGTATTATTTGTGTCCCTTAAATAACATCATCTGACCATAGTATATATATTCAAGAACAGTGTTATGGAACTTCTATGTTCTCATCGTAGTAGGGATCCGCTACGACCCTTTAATGAAACAACTATCCTTAGGATATTATCACGTGCATTGTCACATAGAAGAACAATCAAGATGTGATAAGGTATTTATTAATGAATAAAGTACAAAGTAGTTGGTTCTAAGCCACCAACTCCAACACAAATATGAGTATTCTTGATGTCTTTGAAAATTCTCCGGTTCTGTATTTAGCCATGTATTCCTTTGATTTAGCAGGTTTCTCCCCCTGAGTAGATACTTGATCCTCATCATCTCTAACCAACATGATTTTTCCTTTAAAATTACTCCATAAAAATCACAGTTTCCTCAAAGTTCTAGCATTAAACACATTTCTATGATGTCATTTGACTCTCACATCAACTAGTCTCACCATATCCTTCATAAACAACAATTTTGAGATAAATCTCCCATAAGGATAAAAATTCATTTGAACCTATGGTTGAAAATAGTAATTCAGATATCTAATTAGATATTGTGGAAAATTCAGCTTGATTTCACTTAAGAAAATTGTACGATAAAGTCATAAAATCAAATCTATGACGCTTGAAGAAGTCAAATGTAGGGTTCTTCTCATAAGCAAATACAAACGTAAGTTTGATCACAAATGTAAGTTTGATCACAAACGTAAGGTTGATCATCCATACTTTTCTCTTTGACTTCAAAATGTATGGTTCATGATCCATACTTTTCTTTGATTTTGAACGTAAGGTATATGATCCATACATTTTTATAAAACATAAGGTTCATTACAAAAGTAGGTTTGATGTTCCATACTTTTGAGAAGCAAATGTAATATTCCATACTTGCATAGGGTTCTTCATCCATACTTTTCTCATATAAAAAATGTAAGGTTATTTCCAAATGTAGGGTTCTTTTACCATACTTTTCTGTCAATGTAAAATAAATGTAGGGTTTAATCCTTATGCTACGTTCTCTAATGTATGGTTTGAACAATGTTTCTAGAACACGCTGAATATATTTCTGAACACTTTGACAAATATTTTACGCGAATAATAAGCTTTAATATTATTCCAAATTTAGGAATATAAAGAATATTAATTTATTGAAATATACTTAAAGTAAAATCATTAGAACAAGAAACAAGGGTATTTGTGAGCATTAAAATCATCATAAAAATATAGAGTATTGTTGAAACAATACATGCTCAACATTATCAAGATATATACTTATTTAGTTTGAACAAAGAAACCTTTATAAATAAAGGTATGCCACAAATCTCTTGGAATTAGTTTAGTAAAAGAGCTTGAACTATTCCAAGGGTGAGTTAGTGGTATAAATATACTTCATAAGATTCATTTAAGTAATTAAGGAATGAGAATATGAAGTATTCTATTTGCGTGGTTGGAATATATGAGTTGCTTCGGGCTGGAATGCCAAAAAATATCTTGATCAATCAATCATCGATCAATATAATGTAGCATGGAGAAATTTCTAAATGCACATTACTTTATTCACATCACGAATATGATTTCAATAAGGAGGATCGATGATGAGTCTTACATGCTAGCATTGATCAATAAAATGTAGCAAGAAACAATTCCTAAATACACATTTTATACATCAGAGTCATGATGTGAGTATTATCAATGTTTCCACTTGACTTCCATTATATTTCAAGACATTCTTTGCAAATAACGACGATATCTCATAACCATTTGTCAAATATCATGACAAATGGATATCATATGAGACATAGTATAATGGAAATCCATAATATCATAAGAAAATGTGTTTGAATGCAAAGATTTTGTTAGGATATAAATAAACATGCATCAAGCTAAACATATTGTGTATCTAAGTAATTATCCTAACAGTTTCTTAGGATATTACATAAATCCCTAAGATAGAAAAGTGGTATTCAAGTGATAGATTATATTTCTATAAAAGGGTGAACATCTCTACTTGGGATAGTGATGCCCATATTGACTTGGTTTTAGTCAATTCTAGAGATGCATGTGTAGTTGACATAGGAACAAGTTTCACAAGACATGTAGAACAAGAATATTCCAGAGACACATACTACGTAGGAAGGTTAAAACCATAGTGATGGTTTTATTCACCGAGGTCAGTGATACATTATTCAGTGAGAATAATAATTCCTTCAAGCGGGTAGTATATGGCATTTAATAAAAATTGAGAAGACCGATTAAAATTCAATAATGGATTTCATGTATCAAAGTGAAAATGGGCTTATTATTTTGAATACTATGGTGGGTATTCAAATGAGATAACACATGGATTGTAAAAGCGTGGTATCAATAAGGATCGATTGGTCATATCAATTCATTATTCCTATATACATTAGAATTTTACTTGTCATAACTACTTTCTATGATCATTTAATTGGCAGTTGGTGTCAAGATAAACTTTCGTGGAAGGTGTCTATATGACGCAACCAAAAAGAGATGGTGACATCACAGAATGCCAACAAGGGTTCAAGTTACTTAAATCTAGTTTAGGGTTAAAGTAACCATCTCGATCATAGAACATTCATTTGGAATGAATGTTTTCCATGTGTCTATTAGAGGTTAGTGAGAGTGTTATAGTTCTCTAAGAGAAACATGTTTGGCAACATATGGAAAACAGATATTGGTCTTACAACTAGTTATGACCAGGTTGAAATTAATTCTCCAGTGATTGACTTAAATAAGCAACCCAAGTTATAGGGAAGAGGATCTAATGAGGTATATCTAATGGTTACTTGGACCTAGTCAATCATACATATAGTGACACAGTATTGAAAAATACAAGTTGGAACAATTCAAGAGAAAAATTGTTTTTAGTGTCACATGACATAAATCTCTCCAAGTAGACATGAAATAGCATAGGAGGAGATTAAGTGGTGAGTTAAGTTCCATATGCTTTAGTGATAGATCAATCACATATGCCATGATATGCACAAAAAATGATATTGCAAACATATACTATATAGTAGTAAAATATCATTTATTTTCAGGAGAACTGTAAGTAAAGGGGTCAGTACTATCTGATTGTACTTGGGTAAGTAGAAAAGATATATACCTAGTATGTTGAGAAGAAAGGATACTAGTTTTGGTGGGACATAGACTTATCTTCCTTTGGATCAATGTGATCTTATATCGCAGTTAGACTAAGGTGATGAGCGAGACAAGCTCATAAAATCTAGTGGTAGCTATACTTACAAAACCGAGTATGTTACAGCTTTTGAGGAAGCTAAGAAATAGTTATTAAATTCAATGATTTATTCCATTTTTTGAAATCGCACCTATTAAGTAAAGTTTTATCATCATGATAATTCTTTACTAGTACTAACCAAGATGTCAAGTTTTGATAGTGGACAAAAGCGATATACTTAGAGATACCATCTCTTGAGAAGCTTTACTCAAGGAGGTGAGGTCACATATAATAGAATAACCACATGGAAGGATTGTGTCAGACCCAACAACTAAATTCATGACTCAGGAGAAACATGATTTTAATCATGTGTGAGCAAGTATGGTTAGCAAGTTAACTCTAGTGCAAGTGGGAGTATTGAAATTGTGGGTGTCCTAGACCCAACTTGAAAAGTAATTTTTATTATCATATTGTGTATAAAATTAAATATACATGATGTATACTTATCATTATAGTGTAGATATTTCTGCGTCTATTATTTAATGATAATTTCTATAGATTAATTGTTGTATCAAAAGGTTATAGAATATCCTAGACTATAATGTGAACCTTGAGATACTATGACATTAATCTTAAAAAATGTATTATGGTATAAATACATCTTACCAACTAGACACAATAGATGTTTGAATTTCAGGTGATAGAGGCTCATAAGCACTGAGACTTCTTCTCGTAAAGTTTGCACTTGGTGATCTCTAATAGTGAGATCATGAGGACATACTCGCCAATAGAAACACCACATTTTTTGGGTGTTATTGGTTGTTCCTATCTACATACATGTGTATTAGTATCCTGACTTGAGATCATTACCAGTGTGTTCCATTTGATCGCGTACTTTAATGTAAAGTAAAAACCATAATATTGAAATATTTTGTTAGGTGTGTCATTGGTGGTATGACATTGGTTGAATGGTCAAGAAAAGATTTGTCGCTTCTGGGTTGAGGAAGTAATATATCTCAGGACTTGTTGATCAGGATGGTAGTGCCTTTATAAATCCTTGGCTAAGGTAGTCGAAAAGTAAATATTTCCGGTTAGATCAACAAATAATAAAGCAATAAAAGAGCGATGAAATAAGTGTGTGTCTTACTTTATGAGATATTTAAAGACAAAGATATTATAGCACATAATGTGTGTTCGTAGGTTGGTTGTTATTTCTATGACTATCGTTATCTCTTTAGGGGCCTTAATGAGTTGCTAGACTCCGCTCTTGGTCTGTGGATACTATTCACTCCTATCGAGATAAGGATCTAGAGGGTCACACACAATTGTGTATTAAAAAATCTCCCATATTCAGTTGAATAGGTATATTAGATATGTTGGGCCCCACCACAGGGTCTGAGTGTTGTCCAAGTCATCTATCACCAAAGAATAAATAAATTCATTATTATTCAAATAAATAATAATTGAGTTAAATTTATTTCTTAAAATTATTTACAAGTTAAGTAAATTAGAGGAATAATATTAATCGAACAAATATTATTTTTATATTTCAGGTTTTTTTAATATTAAGCATAAATTACAAGTCGAGTTAATGACTCGAGTTTTATCACATCATATATTTAATATATATTACAAGTATGTGATAAAATGATCAATAATATTAAAGCAGTTTAGTTCATCATAATTATTTATTTAGTGAATGTTAAATAAATGGGGTTTGAGAACCCTACCGAGTATTTTGAACATCCAATATATAAAGGAGAGAGGCTCTCACCAGTGACTATTCACTGTGACATTATCAGAGCCTCTCTCTCCTCCCCCGCTTTCTAGAGAGAAACTCTTGATCTAGGTGTTCAGATTGAGTTCTCCCTTACACATCGAAGGTACGTTAATGTGGTGATTGTCGAAATGTCAAAGGTGTCGTCATATCTATTGGGCATGTATTGTCTCAACAATACTCTATAAATCTTATTGATTTTGATGCTCAAAAATACCCTTGTTTGTTTTACTAATGATATTACTTTAAGTGTATTTCAGGAAATTAATATTCTTTATATTCCTTATTCTAAAAATATATTCAATCTTATTATTCGCATGGAATATTTGTCAAAGTGTTTGGAACGCTCCTAACTGTATTCTGGAAACATTGTTCATATCGTACGTTGAATAAACTTAATGTAAGGAACAAACCATACGTTTGTATTATACATTATGCTGAAAGATTAGCATGTATGGTTAATCAACCCTACGTTGACAGAAATGTGTGGATAAATAACCTTACGTTTGGATGAAACTTTGTGTTTGGCAGATAAAAAGTATGGTTAAAGAACCCTACGTAAGTATGGAACCTTACGTTTGAGAAGAAAATGTATGGATCATCAACCATAATTCTATGATCAACCTTACATTGTCAACCTAACATTTGAAGAATTAACATTCCATAATTGAACCCTACATTTGGTATTTTTTTCATTTTTTGAAGGAACCTTACGTTTGACTTTTCATCACTAGAGATTTGAATTTACAATTTAATCGGAGTTTTATGCAACGGTCTTTATGGAATATCAGACTGGTTTAAATCTTGTTTTTGAATGAATCAAATCTCATTATGATTAATTCAAATAAATGTATTAAGTAGAGAAATTATCTCCTATTCTTAAGGGAAGTTATGACTACTCTGAGTTGTCTCAGGAATTTGAATTCTTACGATTTATCAGGTAGTTTTCTTGGATTTGGAATTAAAAAAGACAGGCGCTCTATTTTACTTCTATATGTGTATTTATTTTATTTTATTTTTTGATACATATATTACAACACATATTCACATTTGAAATATCATTCTTGTGAATATCTTTTACAGATCTACTGCAACAATCGACCAGACTCTATTTTTCTATAGAAGAGGCTACAATGGAAATATACATATTCAAAATTTAGTATTTGTTGTAAGTATTATATAGTTATTCATTGTTGTTTTTATTTCAAAGATCTTTTGCAATCATATCGCTTCAAAATTATTCTTTCCTGAAGAAACTATTTTCTAATGAAGAAGATTAATCTACTGTCAGTTACTGTTCAACTGTAAAGTTCAACCGAAATCCTTCATAATCAATATCTTTTTATTGAGATTTTCAACTGCTCGAACTCAATTATGGTGGAGTATCAACTTCTCGATCTAAGCTGTGGTTTATTGGTTCTCTATTTTCAAACCAGAAGACTATGTTTTTAGTCTTGTTTATAAAATTGCCAACTGCTTGCACTCAGTTGTGGATTTGTCTTATGATATGAGGACCTAACTAGTGAAATTCACCAATATCATTGAGAGAGTAATTGGTGGAGTAGACTAGGGGATCTTTATACCCTAAACCACTATAAATAGTCGTGTTCTATATTTCTATTTTTATCCACTGCTCATAATTTCATACAGAAGACAAACACCGCTTACCAGCATAATCATCAGTCGATATCAAGAGGTAGAATTGTAAAGGTTTTTGAAAAGACACAATTCACCCCCTCTTGTGTGTAGTTTTATATTCTAACCTAACAATTGGTATCAAATGAGAGATTTTGGAAAAGGCTATAACAAGCTAAAAGTATAAGGTATATACAAAGATGACAATGGCTGATCAGAGAGAAGGAATGTCAATGGTTATTGATCCTTATTTGAATGGTGAAAACTGTAGATACTGGAAATCACAGATGATTATATACTTGAAGAATCTGGGATTCAAAGTCTACTCTAAGATCACTACTCCTTATATAATTCCTGAAAATCCTGCAACTTGGAATGTTTCTACAAATACTGGCTATGACACGAATTCTAGATCTATGAATGATATTATATGTGGTCTTGGATTAGATAAATTTAATTGTGTCTCACAATGTCCTACAACTTATGAAATGTGGAAAACCATTGCAGTTGCTTATAAAGGAACAGAAAATGTAAGACAAATGAGGTATGCAACAACAAAACTGAAATTTGATACATTCAGAATTCTTGATAGTGAAAGCATCACTCAGATGAATAGAATGCTTATAAAGATTATAAATAATATTATAGTCTTAGGTGATCCTATCAAACAAGCAGGTCAAGCTTTGAAAGTACTAAGAGTACTACCTACTAAATGGAATGGTATATCAACTGCAATTTGATAATAATCACCTATAAAAAATCTAACAATGAGAGAACTGATTGGGACACTGATGATATATGAAGATGAAATGAAATATTAAGTTGAAGATCATAAAGTCTTAGTGAAAAAGAATAATATTGATCTAAAGGTAACATCTCAGGAGAAAAGAAAAAGAATAAAGCAAGAAGTCAAAAAAGAAAAGAATTTAGATTCATCTTATTTTGAAATGGAATTGACTCAATTAGCCAGAAAGTTTAGCAAGTTCTATAAAAATAAAAGAGGATTCAGAAATCCTTTCAAAAGGGATGAGAAAGTCTCTAGGGAAGTCAGATGATATGAATACAATAAATTAGGTTGTATAAGACCTGGTTGTCCCAAGCTAAAAGGTGAAAAGAGAAAGACATAAAAGGCATATTAGAAAAATGGTGATTATGAACATAAAGGAAAAAGAGCAATGAAGGCAACTTGGAGTGTTTCTGAAGACTCCAACTACTCAACTAAATCTGATTTAGAAAAGGAAGAATCACATCTGAAAGAAAATATATGCTTCATGGTAGAAGAAGATAAGGTACACACTTATTATTTATCTAATTATGATTCTCATTCAAATTATTCAAATAATAAATTGACTACATACTTCAAATGGCTAGAGGAAAAATATGACTCCTTATTAAAGAAACATAAATATTTAAAAAATATTCACAATGTTATTTGGGAGAAAGAGATGCCTTACTTAAACAACATCAAAAGTTAATTTAAAAATTTAACTCATCTACCACAAACTGTACTGATCATGAAAATAAAATTAAAGAATTATAAAATTAAGTAGAAACTTATAAAAGTGTTGATCTCTTCTTTACAAAAGGATAAAATACTCTGAATGAAATTCTTAGAAAAAATGTCATTAGAAATAAAAGATTTGGTATAGGAAGTACAGGTGAAAAATTTAAACTATATAAGAATTATTTTGTTCCCAACTTACAAAATATTACTTGTCATTTTTGTGGAACAAAATGGCATATAACAAAAAACTGTTATTTATGAAATCCTCGAATAAGTGGAATTAAAAAGGCTTTTATTTTAAAAAGCTTATCTAAAGTAAATATGAGTTATGGAAAAACAAAGCAGATCTGGATTCCCAGATCTTTGCTAGATAACATTGTTGGACCCAAAAGAATATGGGTACCAAAAGAAAATCTTGTTTAAATTGCTTTTACAGGAAACGGGTGACATAAAAAGAAAGGATATGTGGTATATGGACAATGGCTACTCCAGGCATATGAGTGGAAACTCATCAAAATTCAACACACTAACTCAAATAGATGGAGTTCTAGTAACCTTTGGTGATAATTCCAAAGGAAAGATAATTGGACTTGGAACCGTTGGAAATCCAAAAACAATATCAATCAACAAAGTAATATATATACAAGGGCTGAATCATAACCTGATAAGTATCTCTCAACTCTGTGATGATGGATATTATGTTGATTTTTCTAACAATTCATGTTATGCTTTTAAAGACAAACTGCTTAAGTTTATAGCACCTAGAACTGATAATGTTTATACTTTGAATCTAAATTCCTTGTGTAAACAGAAAGTGAATTGTTTAACTGCTAAGATAAATAAGTCTTGGATATGGCATAGAAGGCTTGGTCATTTTAATATTTATGCTTTACATAAATTATCTAAGAAACAGTTAGTTTCTGATTTACCTAGTCTTAAGTTTGAAAGTGACAGATTTTGTGATGCATGCCAAATTAGCAAGGAACACAAATATTCCTTCAAATCTATTAAAAAACTGATGCATCAAAACCTATAGAAATTATCCACATGTATCTGTTTGGACCATCAAGAGTAGCAAGTTTTGTTGGAAAATTATATGTATATGTTTTAGTTGATGATTACTCTAGACTTAATTGGATTTATTTTCTAAAACTAAAAAGTGAAACTTTTACTATTTTTTAGAGTTTCTGTAAATTAGTTCAAAATGAAAAAGGTTTTAAGACAATTTCATTAAGAATTGATCATGGTGGAGAATTTGAAAATCAGTAATTCAATTCCTTTTGTTCAAAACTGGGTATTAAACACACATTCTCTGCACCAAGAACACCTCAATAAAATAGAATTATTTGAAAGACTGTCAAATTATCCAGTTATAGGAACTAAGTGGGTCTTTAGAAATAAACAAGATAATCAATGGATTATAACTAGAAACAAAGTTAGATTAGTAGTTAAAGGATATAATCAGGAAGAAGGTATAGATAATGATGAAACCTTTTCTCCTATAGCTAGATTAGAAGAAATTAGAATTATTTTAGCTTATACATCACATATGAACTTTAAATTATATCAGATAGATGTTAAATATGCTTTTTAAATGGTTATTTAATATAGGAAGTGTATGTTGAACAACCTCCTGGTTTTTAAAACTCTCAAAAAACCAGATTCTATTTTTAAACTTACTAAAGCTCTCTATGGACTTAAACAAGCACCTAGAGCTTGGTATGAAATATTAAGTTATTTTATTTTGAAAAATGGATTTACTGTTGGAATGGAAGATCTAACCCTTTTTAAGAAAACCAATTGTTTTAATATATTATTAGTTCAAATCTATGTTGATGATGTTATTTTTGGTTCAACCAATAAAAAACTTTGTAATGATTTTTCAAAACTTATTCAAAATGAATTTGAAATGAGTATGATGGGAGAATTGAATTTCTTTTTAGGACTTAAAATTTATCAAAAATATTATGGAAATGTTTTAAACCAAAGTAAATATATTACCGATCTATTAAAAAAGTTTGGTCTTGAGAATAACAAGACATATACAACTCTCAAGTGTCCCAATATAAAACTTGATTTGGATGAAGTTGGAAAACTAGTGGACAACAAGTTATATAGAGGTATGATTGGTATTTTGCTATATCTTACTTCTTTCAAACCTAATATTATGTTTTCAGTATGTTTATGTGCTATATTTTAAACAAATCCTAAATAATCTCATCTTATTGCTGCTAAAAAGTTTTTTAGATATTTGAAGGGAACTGTTTTTCAATCTCTTCTTTATCCAAAAACTTCTGATTTTAATTTAATATTATATTTAGATGCTGATTTTGGAGGTTGTAGATTAGATAGAAAAAGTGCCTTAGGAACATGTAACTTTTTAGGAAATCTTTAGTATCATGGTCAAGTAAGAAACAACACTCAGTTGTCATGTCAACGGCCGAGGTAAAATATGTATCTGCTGGTATTTGTTGTGCAGAAGTATTGTGGATGAAAAACACACCAATGGACTTTGGACTAAATTTTAATAATACTCGTATTTTATGTGATAATACAAGTGCTATAAATATTTCAAAAAATCCAATAAGTCATTCTATAACCAATCATATTGATATTAGACATCATTTTCTAAGAGATTGTGTTCTTAAAAAATCTATATCTTTAGAATTTGTAAATACTGAATATCAACTGGCTGATATTTTTACTAAACCACTTCCAACTGTAAATTTTGATTTTATTAAAGGGGATTTAGGTTTGTTTATTTTGTAAAAATTTTAATCTTTTTTAATCTTTTTAACTTTCAATATTTATCTTATTTTATTTATTTATTTATTCTAGTTTATTTATATTAAAATCGTTTACTAATTATTTTTTAAATCTAATTGTTTTTAAATATTTTCTTTTCGCTATACATTTTAGTTAATTTATTTTGATTTTAAATTTATTCATGCCGCATACTTTTTAAAATTTTAATGATTGTCTTACGTAATGACAGAGGAAACAAGAGATTTTCAAAAATGTTTTGAATACCCAAACCTTTCAACTCTCAAACCCTTTTCGAATATTGAAACCCTCGTTTACCCTCTTCTACCTTTGCTAACCTATGTTTTCCTTTAAAACCCTAAAAACTCAAAAACCTCAGAGCTATCATTTCTCAGCAATGACGAAAACTAAGAGAACCGAAGAAGGAGAAGCCAACAACCCAGAGCATCAGAAAAATTCTAAAAGAAAGATTATGAAGGGTAAAGTAGTCGATTTTGAATGGATTTACCAGAAAAATTTACTTCCAAAGTAAGCGATCATCTTTCAAGGATTAGAATCTATGTTCAATTAGGTGAGCTCGCAATTCCTTTATGAGGTAGAACTAAAGTTTTTCTATTTCAGTGTTCAGTTTAGTTTTGGTGATACTGAAGATATAGTTTTTGCAAGAATAGAAGATAAGGACTTTAAGTTTTCTTTGACTGAAATTTCACAAATCTTGAACTGTTATCATGAGAGAGTGTTTCATTTCAATTTAAGGTCTATTGGAGATAATTTCTATAAATCTGAATACATTATGTCCTTTTTGTTTGTCTTAAAAAATGTTAGAAAGATGTTTTTCAAGGATCTCGAGGTAGATCATAAAATCTTAGTGAAATTTATTCAAAGTAGAATTGATCCTAGAATGGATGAGATAGAGAAGATTTTATATCCATATATATATATATATATCATGTTTCTATTTTTGAGTGAAATAAACCTGAATTTTCTGAGGTATATGTTTAGATATTTAAATTACTGTTGTCAACTAGATGCTAGGATGGAATTTTATCCTTATGTAAGGATATTTTATCCTTCTACTAGGATATTTTATCATGTTCTCAAATTAAATGTCATCACAACAACGTGATCAATGCGTAAATCTTAAGGAATTTAGGTTTTTACTAGAGCATAGTAAAAGGAAAACTTTTACCAGTTGGTGCAAATGACCAACAAAGATCATGATCTTTTGCTCAGGGGGAGAAAAGTGCGATTGGGAATGAAGGGATTGGGGAAAACCATGGAGAAGAACTTTCCAAGAAAACCCAACAAAAAATAATACTTATTGAAGAAGAATGAGAAGAAGAGGAAGATGAGGCAATGGAAGCAGAATTGGTTGTAAAACCAAGAAAAAGAGTAGATCCACCTACTGTAGAACTAGTTTTGGGTTCAGGTGAGGCTACCAAGTTAGTTCATTTAGAATAGACTTTTCGTGAGGAAGATCAACAGGTTGAAATCCAGATAAGAGATCTGCAGACTATTGATTTACCAGTTGTTTAGGAGAAAGAACCGGTTATTCAAGGAGAGCAACAATTGATCAGAACTGAAAATGTGGCTACATAAATTGTTGAGGATTTACTTTTTTCTGTTTTTTGATCATGTGGATGAGAGAAATCAATCTGTAACTGAAGACAGAAATGAAGTTCTCGATATTTTGTCTTATTCAAGTAAAAAATAAATTGAAAAACTAGTGGAGAAGTCTATGGAAAAATCTCCTTCAAAATCTCTAAAAATTGTGGCAGTTGATCAGTCACAACATCAAGATGAAGGGATATCTGATTCCCTGAAAAATCAGCTTGAAGAGATTGTAATTAGGTTTAATAAGTTTTAGAAAGAGAATGATAGTCTTTGAAAAGAGATGGAAGTTGCAAATAAGAAGCTATAGGATTTTCATGAAAATTCTGTTTCCAAGAAATAATTTGATGCTTTCGAAAGAGAGATGCTAAATGAAGTTGGAAAGATAATATCTGAAGTTGTTTCTAAGGCAGACTTTGATGATCTAAAGTGGTATTTGGGGAGTCAGTTTGAATCGATCAAGAGTATTGTTGGTCAAACCAATACATCTACCTCTGCTCCTCTTACTAGTCTAGATTTGATTTGAAGATTTCAATACATCACCTCTATCATGGTTGATATGAATGATCGTCTTCAAAATCTTCAGTGCAATAGTGCCCCCTGTCAGTTCTGTTGGACAATCATAAATTTCTAGTTGACCAACTAACACAAAGTGAACCATGTATCATATTTATGCTAAAAAAAATCATAGAAAAGTTGGACCATTTTATGCAGCAAGAGTAGAGTTTGCATGACTTTCTGAAAGTCAATATTGTTGAGAATTTGCATACAAGTCAAGATTCTAGAATTTTAATTATGCAATTGGGGGATAGTTTGATTAAGAAGTTGCGGTTGCAGATGACTGAGTTAAAAGATATGTTTGAAGATGCTCAAAATCCTTAGCACCTTAACTGAGCCAACTCCTACTCACTCTTTTGTACCCAAACCATTTCAGTTGACTAAACATGTTTACCAATCAAACTGTTTCTTGTATTTATACAAATTTTGATCAATAAGATCTCCTTATTTTTATTTTTTTATACGTAATTATTCTTTTATGTTTATGTCTAGAATCCAAAAATCCAATTTTATTTATTTATATAGATTATTATAACATTCACTTACAGATCTGTGCAAAATTAAATGCGTTTTATTCATTTCTGCACTTTATTTTTTATATCAAAAAAAGGGGGAGAAATTTGGATAAGACAATATTTTTGTTTATCAATATAATTCTGTAAAATCAAATTTTGAAATCTGTTTATCGAAATAATTTTGAAAAATTGAATTTTGAATTCTTTTCTTTTCAACTGTTTGCAAAATTATAAATTCTATTATTAATTTTATAGGTTTTGTGATCATCAAAAGGGGGGAGATTGTTGGGCATGTATTGTCTCAATAATACTCTATAAATCTTATTGATTTTGATGCTCACAAATACCTTTGTTTGTTTTACTAATGATATTACTTTAAGTGTATTTCAGGAAATTAATATTCTTTATATTACTTATTCTGGAAATATATTCAAGCATATTATTAGCGTGGAATATTTTTCAAAGTGTTCGGAACACTCCTAACCGTATTTTGGAAACACTGTTCATACCATACGTTGAAGAAACACAACGTAAGGATCAAACCCTATGTTTGTATTATACCTTATGTTGAAAGATCAGCACGTATGGTTAATCAACCCTATGTTGATAGAAACGTATAGATAAAGAACCTTACATTTGGATGAAAGCTTACGTTTGACAAAGAGAAAAAGTATGGTTAAAGAACCCTACGTAAGTATGAAACCTTACATTTGAGAAGCAAATGTACGGATCATCAACCTTACTTTTGTGATCAACCTTACATTGTCAACCTTAAGTTTGAAGAATGAACGTTGCGTAGTTGAACCCTATGTTTATTATTTTGTCTTTTTGTGAAGGAACCGTATGTCTAACTTTTCATCACCGGAGATTTGAATTTATGATTTAATTGGAGTTTTGTGCGACGGTCTTTACAGAATATCAGGCTGATTTAAATCTCATTTTCTAATGACTCAAAGCTCGGTATGATTAATTCAAAGAAATGTTTTAAGTGGAGAAATTCTCTCTTATTCTTAATGGAAGTTATGACTACTCTAAGTTGTCTCGGGAATTTGAATTCTTATGATTTATCAGGTGATTTTCTTGGATCTGGAATTAAAAAAGACATGCTCTCTATTTTAATTCTATAGGTTTATTTTTTTAGACATATATTACGACACACATTCATGGTTGAAACAACATTCTTATAAAGATCTTTTACAGATCTACTACAACAATCGATCAGACTCTATTTTTTTACAGAAGAGGCTACAGTGGAAATATACATATTCAAAATTTAATATTTGTTGTAAGTCTACTGCTTCTATTCATTGTTGATTTTATTTCAAAGATATTTTGCAATTGAATTGCTTCATAATTGTTCTTTCCTGAATAAACTATTTTCTGAAGAAGAAGATTCATCTACTGTCATTTGTTGTTCAACGGTAAAGTTCAACCGGAATCCTTCATAATCAATATTTATTTATTGAGAGTTTCAACTGCTTGAACTCAGTTGTGGTGGAGTATCAACTTCTCGATCTAAGCTGTGGTTTATTGGTTCTCTATTTTCAAACCAGAAGATTTTGTTTTTAGTCTTGTTTGTAAAGGTGTCAACTTCCTGTACTCAGTTGTGAATTGGTCTTATGATATGAGGACCTAACTAGTGAAATTCACCAAACTCACTAAGAGAGTAATTGGTGGAGTGGACTAGGGGGTCTTTATGCCCCAAACCACTATAAACAATTGTGTTCTATATTTTTGTTTTTATCCGCTACTCATAATTTCATACAGAAGACAAACAACGCTTACTTTCATAATCATCAGTCGACGTCAAGAGGTAGAATTGTAAAAGTTTTTGAAAAGACACAATTCATCCCCCTCTTGTGTATATTTGTATATTCCGACCAAACAGTATCTCCACACTAGTACCAGGAATTTGATAATCGATGCTCCAACGGATTTTTGAAACACGTGTGGACGATCTAGAGGGATCCTGCTATGGATCCTTCAAGTAGCGATCGTCGGCGACAAATAGATGTTGATCACGGCTTCAGATCTGAAAAAGGTGTGTTTTTGGTTTACGTTTTTGTGCTCAGTTTAATTTATGTGAGATCCTCAGACTGTACCGGGGCTCGGATTGTTGGAGACGACAAGTCTCATAGCCCTAGCGATGAAATTTCTTAAAATCCACGGTTCATCAGCTTTTGTTGTGACCCCGATACTTTCATTAAATTCATCAGTTTTCAATTTATCAAAAAGCATCATTTATCATCAGAAAATAGTAATCTTCTATATATTTTTATTTGACTTTGATAAACTGGTCTTCCAAAAAAGCCCTCAGATGGAAATGTTTAGACAATTGATGAGAGTGATTGGCTTGTAACTTGGTTCAGTAACTAGGGGCTCCAAGTTCACGAAACACAAATACGAATGCTCCTAATGAATTGAGATTTGAAGTTGTCCGGTGTTTTGATGCAGTTAATATTTATTTTCTGAACTTTGAAACTGTCATATGTGTACCATGTTGGGTTTATTAAACTTTAAGTTATGTGTTGTGTTTTTTAAATAAACTAATAATATATAATAATTATTGTTTAATTTAAATTTTAATTTGATGGAAAAAATATAGTTTAACTTTTAATTCATGTTTGGATTTAGATTTGAGTTTGGTATTTCTTGAACATGACTTTAATAAGTTAGAATTTTAACTTTCTATACAGACATTTAAACGGACTGGGGCCATAAATTGGATCAAATTTATTAGGAGAGGTTTTGAGTAGAGTGTAGAAATATAATCAGGCATTTGTTGGGTCTAGGCAATTTACTTTTAAATTTGGTATGAATTTTGTTATTGGATAATTGATTTGTACCCTCCTCATTGCCATCCCTAGTGCTTCCTCCTCACTCCACCGGGATTATTTCACTAGTTTATTCTGCAGGGAGTTGATTTGGGTTTCCACCATTTTTTTAGGGTGCAGTCGGGCTTAGAAATTGTTATTTGTGTGACTAAGGCATGTTGGATTTATCAAAGTTTCAAATTAGATCTATTATTCTATACGTTAGTGAGTGTTGGCCTTTGACGACACATCTTGAATAAAAAATAAGAGTAGCAAAAATGAAAATGTTAAAATGGACATATGGACATACTAAGATGAATAAAATTAGAAATGAACGTGTTCGAGAGAAAATTGGAGTAGCTCTGATTGACGAGAAGATAACTGAGACTAGATTAAGATGGTTTAGACATGTTAGAATAAGACCTAGGGATGCACCTCTTAATGAAGTAAGCTTAATAACAAATTCACTTATTAAGTAAGCTTAATAACAAATTCACTTATTAATAAAGGTAAAGGTATACCTTAAGAGAACATTAGACAATCGTTCTAAATGATTTCAATGAAAATATAGTTTTCAATAGAGTTAATTGGCAATATTTGATTCATGCAGTTGAACTCATTAAATTGAGTTTAAGTCTTGTTTGTTTTGCAATAATTATCCTTGGATTTTAATTTTTGTTTTTATATAGTTATTAATGAATAAGGGAAAATATAGTTTAGATTTTTTATTCAAGTTTGTATTCGAGTTTGAGTCACGATTTGATATTTAGTTAGAATTTTAACATTCTAAACAGGTAGTTCAATGGGTTATGGAGGGAATGACTAGCTTGAAAATTATCAGGTTAGGGTTTGGGCTGGGAGTGGAAAATTTTGTGGGTAGTTTATAAGGCTTGGGTAGTTCACCTTTTAATTCGGTTTGGATTTGGGGCTCAACAATTAATGGTCATCCGACAATTAATGGGTACCTTACCTGTTGCAATAGCCGGGAGGGACAACTTTGTCGGGCACAGGGGCGATTTTGGCATTTGTTTGACAGAAAGTAATGCGCACATCATGGGGTGTTTAGTTCAAGATAATTTATTTTTTGTCAATAATTTATTTTTTTGAAAATTAATTATCTGTTTGGGTGACATATTTGTTCGCATTGAAAATTCAGTGGTGTTATAAGTAGAGAATTTGACTGTCACCTTCCCTTCTATAATTTAGATTTTTCTCAAGATTTTATTTTTGGATCAATTTTATCCCTAAAAAAATAATATACCTGTTTTACCCGTGCCTTTTATAAAAAAACAAAATAAATGTATTTAAAGTTCTAATAACTTTATTTTTCTCATCCAGTCATTTGATACTGACACAACGGTCCAAGCCTGGCTTAGCGTGGTTCGGGTTAGGATCGTGGTTCTGGTGGTACAGTTCAGGCCAAGTCCATGCCACCAATTTGGGCCCAAGCAGCCCGATTGGTATGACCTGGACCCAAAAATATTTATTCTATACATTTATTTAAAGCTTAATTTCAGTAAATTCAATATATTTGATCACTATTATTTACATCATTCTATCCATGAGTTTGTGCTAAATTATTTTTTCAGGGTTCACCAGTCCAGGAACTGTGTAAACCATTGAACCCAGGTGTCTTGGCTGCCACATGGCATGTTGATGGCTTGATTTGACCTAATTTCCACTCCACCGCAAAATCCTGGTTTAGCTGGTGTCTGCTGGTGGTAATTGAAATTCGCATAGAAGCCCCTTTTTTTCAAGCAGGAGCAGGTTTCGATTAAAGGACAGGGATGGTGTTCGGACAAATCGTGATCGGCCCTCCGGGATCAGGCAAGACCACGTACTGCAATGGCATGTCTCAGTTTCTTCAACTCATTGGAAGGTCCTTCCCCCATCTCCCTCTCTTTTCCTAACAATTTGATCCAATGGGGATTTAGTTTTGTTGTTTACATTGTATTTTGAATCGCTTTGCTTCTTTTACGTTGTTCGATCTGTTGTCATCCAGGAAGGTTGCTGTTATCAATCTGGATCCCGCGAATGACCAGTTGCCGTATCCATTTTTTCTGTTTTGAATCTGCTATTATCTTCAAGGCTTAGGCTCTGTTTGACAACGCTTATTGAAAACTGCCTATACCACTTATCACTTATGATAGTGGTTTGAAAAAACAAGTGTTGTTTGTTCTGAATCTGAATAAATTATTGTGCTTACATTCCAGAAGAAAAGCACCTAGATAAGTGGTTGAAAAGCAATTTTTCAATAAGCAATTTCGGAAAACTTACACAGAATCACTTATCATAATTGATTATAATTAATTTTCAGTAAATCCGGTCACTTATGTGACAAAGTTTGGAAAAATAAGTGGTGTTTGTTTTGTTTCTGAAAAAAACTATTGCACTTCAATTTCAGAAGAGAACCACTTAAGTGATGGAAAAACACATCATTTATACAGAATTGCTCATCATTAGTGATAAGTGCTATAAGTGTTTTTCAATAAGTATTATTAGATGTAGCTTTATTCATTATGTTAGGACGCAATCTAGTCTTTCTTTACTCGAGATAAAGGTACGAATGCGCTGTCAACATTGAGGATCTTGTTAAGCTGAGTGATGTGATGAATGAGCATTCTCTTGGCCCAAACGGGGGTGAGCTTTAGTCCCATTATATTTGAACATAGATAATTTTTATGTGTTTTAGTTTCGAGAGTGAAATGGAGTGGAATGGAATGAAATGAAACTGAATTTGAATGGAATGAAATTGAATGAAACAGGTAATGGATAACAACCGGTTTGTTTATTTGACAAAGGGTATTGTTTAGCGTCCATTATATCTCTACGTTGAAGAAAAAAGCATTCGAAAGTGAGGGGCATAGTGGTCTTTTTTAGTTCAATTTTTACCCCTAAGAAACCTGACTTATACTCCATTGTGGTGTCCTCAAACTGATTCACTATTTTCTGCACACTCCACTGTGGTATCCTCAAACTTAATTCACTATTTCCTGCAGGCCTTGTGCATTGCATGGACTATCTAGAAAAGAACATTGATTGGTTGCAGGGTAAGTTGAAACCCTTTTTAAAAGGTCAGTGTGCCTTGGATCCCACTCTCTTTTGGTTTTGTGAGCTTGATTAATGGCCGATAGAGTATCAAATTTTATTTGTTGCAATTTAAATGTTCTTAATAAATATGCTGTTAACTGTATTTTTTTCATGGTAGATCATTATCTTCTTTTTGATTTTCCTGGCCAAGTGGAGTTGTTTTTCCTTCATTCAAATGCTAAGAAAGCTATCATGAAGCTAATCAAGGCATTTGACCTCAGGGTATGTTCATGTCCGTGGCTATTTGGTGTTTCATGGAAAAATATTTTTCTGCCTCTTATTTTTAAAAGACCAAACGATGCAGTTGACTGCGGTGCACTTAGTCGATGCCCATCTTTGCAGTGATCCGGGGAAGTATGTGAGCGCATTGCTTCTTTCTTTATCCACTATGCTTCATTTGGAACTGCCTCACATCAATGTCTTGTCTAAGATAGATTTAATTGAGAGCTATGGAAAACTTGGTAATGCGAAATCATTTCATGCATTGATATTGTTCTAAAGATATATAGGCTCTTTTTGGTTATGCAAAATATTTTTTTATTTAATTGCTTTGAAAATATGCAAATCTGCTGGAAAACATGAATTTTTTTTTCTATAAATTTCCCATTTCCAAAAAAATGTTTTCCATTTACATAATCTAATGCATTTTTGTAAACTGAAAACAGAACATTTTTCATGATCCAACAAAGCCTCAATCTTCATCCCAAAAACATGCAGTTCTGATTGACCCTTCCTGTTTTTTTTTTTTGTTTTTTTTTTTATTTGTTACATTACAGCTTTTAATCTTGATTTCTATACGGATGTGGAAGATCTTTCTTATCTGCAGCATCATTTTGATGAGGATCCTCGCTCAACTAAGTACAGGTGAGTTTTACTTTTGACTTTCACTCTCATTTTTTAAAAAGAAAATAGACGAATGGGTGATCTTGGTAGCTATTATGATCTTATTCACAGAATTGTTTGGAATGGAATGAGTGCTTGATGCTTAAAATAATAACGAAATTATTAATAATAAGTAAATCATAAAAATAATTATTTATATATATAAATATTCATTCCAATTAATTAATAAATTAATAAATCTGATAGATAATGGAGCTAAGAAGGGGGATTTCCTTACGCAGAATTCAGAATTACAATTGAACGATAGTGGGAAAAGAAAAAAAAAAAGAAAAATCAAGATTCTGATCCGTGGAGAGAGGATCTCCCATCCAGCCCCCCCAATGTCAACTAATGTCGAACTGACTGACCCCCTCCCAAACTGAGAAAACAATATTTATATTGTAATTTTCCCAAGCTAACTTGTATGAGAAAACTATATGTTTTATACCAAGTATTTACAATGTTTTATGCCCAGGGAAATCTTGTTTTGTGCCCACATTCCGGTCTTCATTTCGGTCTCTGTCACATAACATTTTGTGCCTCTACCTGTTGGGCTCGGGTAATCGCCTCATCTAAGCTGAACACAGTGGCCAGTTGTTCCTAGTCCCTAACTCAGGGCTGGAGGCCTCCAATAAACCTCAAGATTTGTTGACCCTCCATCTCACGAAGGTTATTTTGATCCAATTGCCTGTGGTAATCTCGATCGTATTACTGGATGGTACGGACACATTGCTGACAATTTTGGATATAACACTTGATCACAGTCCTTCAGAAGGAACTTGAGGTTCAAGGCATCCTTCATTTGACGCTAGGAGCGGATGAAATACTTACCTTCTCGTCAACGATTATTTTGCATTTGTTCCCACCATGCAGAAGCTTTGCCACAAAGCTTAAAGGCCATGTATTTGACCCGAAGATGCTCCGATGTATCCCTCAAGTCGTAGTGTTTTTCGACTTCTGCAATCCAATCCAAAATTTATTCCATGCGGAGGTTGTCGTGGAAATGCGGCAAATCTGTTAATTCAAGGAGTTTGCTGGGACCTTAATGGTTTGATGTGGTTATCCCCAGAGTTTTAATTGTCCTCCCGTTGAGTTGGTAGAGCTCAAACTGCCACACTAATTTCTTCATGACCCGTGACGACCAATGGAGGCCCATCATGAGGTTCGACTTCTTGATGGGCAGCCGTCACCTGAGGTTGTGGCGGGAGCGCCACGTGAAGGCCTCATGCTAGTCGCGAGATTGATTCTCCTATTGGTGGAGTTCCTGAAATTGATATTGCGACTGAAGTTGTTCTTGAAACTGTTGGTGCTGCGATTGAACCTGATTAATTTCATTGTTGTTGGCTATGTCAACTAAAAGTTGACAGTGCTGGGTTTGCATGAGTCTCTCTCTTTTTGGCCTGTCTGTTGTAGGTTTTCTTTCTTTCTCTCTCTTTTCCCCCTTTTTTATACTTTGTTGGCTTGTCCCAATCTTGTTGTAACTCGAGTGCATGGCACGTTGGCTTGAGGCTGCAGGGGTGTGTGCGTGGGGCAGCTGGGTGCGCGCGGAGGCTAGGCGCTCGGAGATTTGGGTGCACGTGGAGGTGCACTAGGGTTCTGGGCGCACAAAGTAGTGAGTGTGCAGAGTTTGAGCGCTCACGCGGAGGGTGAGCGTTGTGCTGGAGTCGCGCGTCTTTGATGGTGTGAACCACGATGCCGTTCAAGGCGCAGATCGGGGCGTTAAACATGGCTCGTGGCGCAGATCGGGGCGTTAAACACAGATGCCAGCGCTGATTGTTTTTTTGATATGGAGGTAGGCGGGGCTTCGACCGACCAAGTAGGAGGGCGGTGTGCCGGATGTAGATGGCTGTAGGTTCAACCTGCCGCCGCACTACTGCCCGAGGATGGAGTGGGGCATATGAGGAGATGAGGCGGCTCCGACAAGAGGGCTCATCGGACATAGATGAGGTGGTGTGCCACGAGCAAGGGGGTTACTGGGATGTTGGATCCTAGTAAAGCTGAGATCGCAGTGGTTGAGAGACGTAATCAGATGGCGGCGAATGAGGAACGACCTCACTCTGATATTAATTAATTTAGTGCAGCGAAGGTAAACGAGTCCTACCGCGAGGAACTCAGGGAAACACTCAAAAGAAGAGGAACTCTCTGGAGAAATTTTATTAAAATGCCAAAAACTGATTACAATTTTCAGCCGCCCCCTATTTATAGACCTAAACCCTAAAACAAACCTTAAAAATATCCTAAGTTGGGGGGAAAACAATAATTATAAACACAAAGACTTAAAGAGAAACCCACGTGGGGTGCTAATCCAACATGCAACTGCAAGGCACTACATCAGAAATGGGATAAAAACCACAACACATTAAGGGGACTAGCTACTCACATAGAGCGGTGAAGCTTTTAAAAATCTCCTTTGTTGATTTTCAGCTGCATGAATTTTTCATACACCACTTGTGAGCGAAAGATCATTTTGTACAACCGGTGACGAGAGTCAAATCTATTTTAAAGCATACAGATTGAAAGATCATTGATTCAACCTTCCTCCAAGTGATCCTCTATCCTCATAAAAGGGGCTTCCAACATGTCCTTAATTGAGAAGCACAAAACACATGATATATTATTCTGATGTAGCACAGCGGGATAAATGAGCCTTTCTGTGAGGAACTCGGTTAAGTTCACACAAAAGGAGAGTAAACTCTTTGGGAATTTTATTAATCTGCCAAAAGTTGATTACAATGAACTACTAACACCCTATTTAATGGCCAAACCCTAAAACAAATAAAGACTAATTTTCCCTTAAGATATCATAAGCTGGAGGTCAAAACAATAATTAAACAAAATAATCAAAAGACCCCACGAGGGGTGTGTCGTGTTGGCGCGTGCTGGCTGCCAAGGGCTAAGGCGATTGGAAAGGACTTGACCTTGAGTCCGAAAGAGGATAAAGCAGCTCCTCCAGAGTGAACAACTTTAAGTTGGCTAAGGCGTTGCATCAATCTCTCCTGCTTGGAAAGGACTCGACCTTGAGTCTAAAGGAGGATAACACGGCTCCTCCAGAGTGAACAATTTCAAGTTAGTTGCATTGAATGTGAGAGAAATCTCCCAACCCCTGGAAGCTCTACCAGATAAACATTATCATTGAGACCCTGTAGGGTTTTGCAAGAGCTGATATTCCTTGGTTTTAACTTGTTGCAGGTTCCCATCGGGAAGCGTTTCTTCTGGATGTGAACCATGACGAGATCTCCCACTTTGAAAACAATTTGCCTCTATTTCTTGTCAGTTTCCGCTTTATACCTTGCATTCAAATTTTCAATATTTACAAATCACTTTAGCTTTAATGCCGTCGATGCGAGATGCCATATGCTCGGCGGCCACGTTGTACCCAGAAAGCTTGGGTAACGAGATTAGATGGAGGGCATGCTTTGGCGACTGCTGGCACACCACTTCGGAAGGAGTTTCCCTCCTGGTTGGATTCGCCACGTTGTTGAATACAAACTCAGCTGAGGCGAGGACGAGATCCCATTGCTTAGGACGATCACCACACAAACAACGAATAAGAGTATCGAGAGTGCGGTTGACAACTTTTGCTTTCCTATTTGTTTGGGGGTGAAAGGAGCTCCTAAAATTCAAACATGTTTGTAATATTCTCCATAGAGTATGCTAGAAGTGGCTGAGAAAATGAGTGTCATAGTCAGACGTGATGGTTTTTGGAATGCCATGGAGTCGTTCCACTTCCTGAAAGAATAACGTGGCCACATAAGAAGCATCAATCGTCTTTTTGCAAGGAATGAAGTGCCCCATCTTTGAGAATCGGTCTACCACAGCAAAGACAGAGTCATGGTACCGTTGAGTACGAGGAAACCCCAAGATAAAATCTATGGAGATGTTTCCTAGGGGGCTCCAGAACAGGCAGTGTTTGTTGGTTTGGTGTAGCTCGATCCGGTAGCTCCTTGGACTTCCAGCCGCCATTCACTGTAGCTTCTTGGACTTCCAGCAGACAGCCACTGTAACACTTTTGACTTGGGTGACCGCTTTTCACTATAATGATGCGGACTTTCTGACGCTTGGTGGAATAGTGCTTCGTCCTCTACATTAGCCCATTTTCGGGCTAGGGTTTCTTAGTGTGTGTGAGAAACTCTTGTAAAATTGTGCTCCTGAATTATAGTGATTTTCTGCCTTTCCATAGACGTAGGAATTATTCCCGAACCACATAAATCCTTTGTTAGTAGTTCGGTCCCAGTTTTTGGGTGTGATCCGCATGACACACTACCCTGTCCACGTTCCCCTCTATTACACACGTATCAAAGGAGGAGGGGTAATTTTGGAAGGCAGACTGGGGTCAGTTAAGGAGGCACGTGGGCATGTTTCCACGATCTGCCTGAGTCAGTTAGGGAGCACGTGAGGACTCTCCCTGCGTTGGGCTTTATATGCGCCTGGATGAGAGAGGGAAAGTCAGTTAGAAAATACTCTTTCTGTTGGAACAGAAACGGGAGAGGGGGAAGAGGCCGACCTCCTTTCTTCTACCACCTGGAGCAGCACACGAACTGGGGGAGGGCTCTCCAAATTCCCAAACTGCTGTATCTTCATTCTCTCTCGCTATAGTTGTAATACGGATCCTGGTAGTATCATTCTGGTTTTTCTCTCTTCAATTAAAGTGTTATCCCTTCCCCAAAGCATACACGCACATAATCATAACAGTTTGACGACTCCGCTGGGGAACAAAAAACTGAGGACGTCTGGTGATTGGCGTTCGTTGGAGGCGAGCGTCGCAGTTGGCGCTTGAAGCTGAACGAAGAACCAGGGGCTGCGATCTTCTAGGCGTTCAGAATTCTGCTGCTGGAAGAGCTTAGAAAACCTCTTTTATGCAAACAAGGATGGAAAACTGCGTGGCCTCAATTGAATCGGCCATGGAAGAAATTAAAATGGCTATGTCCTCAGTACAAGAGAACTTGGAAAAGATGATGCGAGGGCAGAATGAAAGTCAACGTGTGTCTCTCGACGTGGCTCGACAAACAGAGGAACAACTGTTGCTTTGTGTTTGAGATTTGGAAGAACAAACCATGGGAAGACTGAAGGGAATTGAGTCGCAAATGGAGCATGGTTCAGAAAATGGAAAGCAGCGTGGAGCGACTTCGAGGGACTCCGCAAACATAGGGAACAAAAAGTGAGCAAAGTGGGGTGCGCCTGGAGAAAATTCCGATTATAGAGGAAAATGTTCAGGCCAACGAGCTGCGGTGTGTCTCGCGGCGGGTGGAGCTTCCCACGTTTGCTGGAGATGACCCCTTGGGATGGATTACTAAGGCAGACACTTATTTTTTGATAAACCTAACCCCCGAAGATATGAAGCTACACTATGCTTAGATTAGTATGGAATGCACTACACTATATTGGTTCCTGTTCTGACATAGCGTCACTCCAGGAGCAACTTGGAGTGCTTTCAAGCCAGCATTTCTGGACCGATATGGGAAAAATACTAACGGGGATCCATTAAGATATCTTAAAAACTTGAAGCAAACCGGCTCAGTGGACGAGTACATTGAGGAGTTTGAACAAATTGCCCTGAGACTTCCAGATTTTCCCGAACCATGGTACATGAGCCTTTTTATGGGAGGACTGCGACCGGAGCTAGAAAATCGAATTTCTACACATGAGCCAGCTAATAAACTCCGCATGATAATTCTGGCCAGGATGGTCGAAAGAGAGCTGGTTAGTGAGGGAGTGCTTCGCGGCTTCCGTTCTTGACCGGTTGCACAACCTATACCTCGAACCACGGGCGTTGTAGCGCCAAATTTACTTGCCAACCGTTATGTTTTGGAGCGTAACCAACGGGATGAAGACTTGAAAAGAGTTGTCGGGGCAGACTCGATGATTCTTGTTGGACACTTGTCGGGAGTACCGGTACAAGTGTTGGTTGATAGTGGAGCCAGCCATAACTTCATCTCTAGATGAATGGCCAAGCTTGCAAGTGTGAGAATTAACCCAACCAAATCATTTGGGATTTTACTCTTGGTAATGGTTCTCGAGCTCTTTCACAGGGTTTATGCAAACAAGTCCAGATCAGTTTGGAAAATTTTATTGTTATCGTGGATGCCTTCGTTTTTGATACTGGCGGATCTGATATTATCTTGGGAATGCAGTGGCTGAGGAGTTTGGGCAGTGTTTTAATTGACTGGAGTCACAAAACTATGGAGTTCCTGTGGCAGGGAGAGGAAGTTAAACTGCAGGGGTGGCTGGTCGGCGAAGAGACTACCGTGGAGCTACAGAACCACATGCAGGACAAAATTTTGCTTCTTGATGGTTGGGCATGGATGGCAGCATTGCAGCTTGCTTCCAGAGAATGCCTCCTGCAGTAGGAAAGCAAACCTGACGGAGCTGAATAGTTTGCTGAACGGTTTCCAGCTCATTTTTCAGAAACCGCAGGGCCTTCCTCCATCACGAGATACAGACCACACCATTACCCTTGTGGCAGGAGCAAACACTGGTTAACATTAGACCTTACAAACTGGCTCATTGTCTCAAGGACGAGGTAGAAAATCAGGTGAATGAACTGCTGAACCAGGGTGTTATCCGACATAGCAACAATTCCTTTGCAAGCCCTATTATCCTTGTTAAAAAGAAGGACAACAGCTGGCGAATGTGCATCGATTACCGGGCATTAAATAAGCTTACCGTACTAGACAGATTTCCCATTCCCATCATTGAGGAACTTATGGATGAGCTACATGGAGCAACTTTTTTCTCCAAGCCAGATTTAAAATCTGGCTTCCATCAGATCCGGGTACAAGGAGTGGATGTACACAAGATGGTTTTCCGCACCCACGAAGGACATTATGAATTTCTTGTCATGCCATTCGGGTTGATGAACGCCTCAGCTACATTTCAGTCTACTATGAACTGGATGTTTAAACCGTATTTGAGGAGATTTGTTTTGGTATTTTTCGATGACATCCTTATTTATAGTAGCGATTGGGCGGCACATCTGCAACATCTAGATACAGTTTTCCGAGTTTTAAAGCAAAATCAGCTCCGTCTCAACCAGAAGAAATGTTTCTTTGCTCAACCTACCGTAGAATACCTTGGTCATATTATCTCTTCAAATGGAGTTTCGGTAGATCCGACAAAAGTTGAATGTGTACTTAATTGGCCTCGCCCACAAACGGTTAAGGGAGTTTGTTGATTTTTGGGCTTAACTGAGTACTATAAGAAGTTTGTTGAGGGTTATGGAAAAATTGCCAAGCCGCTTACCAAATTAACTAAGAAAAATAATTTCCACTGGTCCCCGGCTGCTGAACAGTCTTTCCCGACTCTTAAGAACTGTCTAGTGTCAGCCGCTTCTTGCATTTCCCGATTTCTAGCAGCCCTTCATCATTGATTGTGATGCTTCCGGACAGGGGGTTGGAGCTGCCTTATGCAGGCTGGTCGGCCCATTGCCTACTTCAGTAAAGCGCTGGTTGATTCCAACCTCTCTAAATCTGTCTATGAGAAAGAGATGACGACTCTTGTGTTGGCTATTAATCATTGTAGACAATATTTGGTCGACAATCATTTCATTGTTTATACTGACCATAGAGCCCTCAAACATATTCTCAGTCAACGACTTCATACAACCAATCAGCAAGACTGGCAGGCTAAGCTCTTGGGCCTTGACTTTGAAATTTTTTACAAACCAGGACACCGAAACCAAGCGGCTGATTCTCTCTCTCGCCGAGCTGCCGATGGCCTGGACACCAGTGCAGAATCATTCTCTTTAGGGACAACAGTCTTAGAACCATTGTGGCTGGAAATGGATGTCATCAGGGCAGAATACCAGCATGACCCTGTAACAAATTCTCTCTGCAGCCGCAAATTGTTCTCCCGTGCCATCCTGCTATTCTGTCCGTCAAGGCCTGCTCTTCTACCGCAATCGCCTCGTTTTATCTCCAACATCCAGCCTCATCCCAAAGTTCTTGCTGTATTACCATACTTCTCCGATTGGGGGCCATGTGGGTATTCTAAAAACCTACAAACGCCTCGCAGCCGAATTGTTTTGGAAGGGAATGACCTAACAAATCTAGCAGTTTGTTCAAGAATGTGATACCTGTCAACGACATAAAACTCAAGCTCTATCCCTTGCCGGCTTACTTCAGCCCCTTTCTATCCTGGCACAAGTGTGGGATGATGTTTCCATGGATTTCTTTTCCGGTCTGCCCAAATCTCAAGGCTATAATGTAATCCTGGTTGTCGTAGATCGATTTACCAAGTATGCCCATTTTTTACTACTCCAGCACCCCTATACAGCTAAAATAGTTGCTGATCTGTTCATTAAGGAGGTAGTCCGCCTACATGGAATATCCCGCTCAATCCTCGACAACTGGGATCCTGTTTTTGTTAGCAACTTTTGGAAAGAATTGTTCCACCTCAAGGGGACTACCCTCAAGATGAGCTCCTCCTACCACCCACAGACGGATGGTCAAACATAAATTGTCAACAAATGTCTCAGTACCTATTTACGATGCTTTGCTTCGGAAAGGCCCCTTGGTCCGGGTGGATTTCTTGGACCGAATATTGCTACAATACAACCTTCCACACCTCCACAAAGATGACTCCATCTGAAGCTGTCTATGGTCGTAAACCTCCTGCTGTGCAACGCTTTACTGCTGATACTACCCCAGTAGACTCAGTGGCTACCCTTCTTGCTGAACGTGATCAAATGTTGGATCAACTCCGTCATCACCTCACCTGTGCCCAACAAATTATGGCCCACACAACTAATAAACACTGCAAGGATGTTTCTTTTGCCGTGGGGGACCTTGTTTTTGTCAAACTCCGCCCTATTATACAGACTGCCAGAGTTGCTAAGTCATTCCCAAAACCCGCAGCCTGCTTTTATGGACCCTTTCCGGTCGAAACACGCTTGAGACAGACAGCTTACAGACTCACTCTGTCTCCTTCACGAATACATCCAGTCTTCCATGTTTCGCAGCTCAAGCGGGCCGTTGGCCAATCACCAGTACAGTCGGAACTTCCTGATTCTTGGGACAACACCCCAGCAGATACTTCCCTCCCTACAACAATTTTGGCGGCCAAATTTGCTCCTGGTCATCCGCGGGGTCTCTGGTTAGTTCAGTGGGGTGGCCGTCCTTCAGAGGAGTCCACTTGGGAAGATGCCGAACAGATTCTGTCTCAATTTCCAGATCTTCACCTTGAGAACAAGGTGCCATTTGCGGAGGGGGGAATTGTTAGTAGTTCGGTCCCAGTTTCTGGGGGTGATTCGCATGACACACTACCCTGTCCACGTCCCCCTCCATTACACACGTATCAAAAGAGGAGGGGTAATTTTGGAAGGCAGGCTGGGGTCAGTTAAGGAGACACGTGGGCGTGTTCCCACGATCTGCCTGAGTCAGTTAGGGAGCACGTGAGGACTTCCCCACGTTGGGCTTTATATGCGCCTGGATGAGAGAGGGAAAGTCAGTTAGAAAATACTATTTCTGTTGGAACATAAACGGGAGAGGGGGAAGAGGCCGACCTCCTTTCTTCTACCACCTGGAGCAGCGCACGAACTGGGGGAGGGCTCTCCAGATTCCCAAACTGCTGTATCTTCATTCCCTCTCGCTATAGTTGTAATACGGATCCTGGTAATATCATTCTGGTTTTTTTCTCTTCAATTAAAGTGTTATCCCTTCCCTAAAGCATACACGCACATAATCATAACATCCTTGTGTTCTTGTTTTTTTCCCTTTCCTTTTACTCTTCTGTGATCCGTTCTTTGCTTTGTTGCTCCCGACGTTTTCGCAACAGTGTTATATACAACCCATTGCTTTCTGCATGCCCCTTGTTCTCTCGGCATGTCATGCATCTTTGCAACATTTTAGTAACATATTGTTTCAATTGTGTCCAAAAGAATCGTCTCCACAAACGAGATGGTTTTGTCCTTCTCGAAGTTCCCATTACGGTGAAGCTTTGTAGCTATGCCCTCTTGTACCGATCCTTGTGGATTGTACAAGCGGTCTTGGTAGAAAATAAATCCACCCCGCAATATAAAATAACCAACAAATGCACCACGTGGCCAACGTGCCCATTCATCAGCGAAATCCACGTCTTTCGGATACTGGCCTTTAAAATATTCAAATCCCACAACCTCATTCCGCATGATGATGAGTGTATGAGCATGTCCGCTTAATGCGTTTGCCACTTGATTTTTTTGACCACTCTTGAGAGCCTCATGCTCGGTATGGAAGATGAATTCTCGCTAGAAAAGGTTTTGCTCCCAATGCCGGTTCGTACCACTGTGTATAGCTTAATCTTATACGCTACCCCCTTGCGATGTGAGTTACTGAGCATCTCACTCATAAATGTAATAGATCGCCTAGATTGAGATAGGACAATGCTAATTTCGACAACAAATGCTTCTGTTTCCAACACTAACGACTTTTTGAAGTCAGGCAACACCAAAATAGGAGCCATGGTAAGCTTCTCCTTAATGGCAAAGCTCTCCTAAGTTGCATCGACCCAATGGAAACTTCACAATTCACCAATATTCTTGGGTCGAGGCCACTCTCTAATGGCTTGGAGCTTCTCCTCATCGACTTGAATTCCGTAAACCGATACAACATATTCAAGTAAGTTCAATTTGGGGAGCATGAAACTGCACTTCTTAAGGTTGACTTAAAGCGTTTTCTTGCAAAAGTTGGTGTACCTCCTTCAAATGTTCAAAATGAAAAGCAGTGGTCTTGCTATATGAGAATATCATTGAAATAAACCGCGAAATATTTATTAATGAATGGTTTCATAACCCAGTTCATGAATCTCATAAAGTGTTAGGGGTGTTGGATAGCCTGAATGACATTATTAACCACTCGTACAGTCCTTTTGAAAGCTGTTTTCCATTAATCCCCTGGCCGGATTCGTAGTTGGTGATAAACACTCCAAAGCTCCAACTTTGAAAACATCGTAGCCCCTTAAAGCATATCAAACATATCATCCAATCGGGGAATTGGAAATCTGTGCTTGACTGTGATTTTATTGATGACCCGACTGTCAGCACACATTCGTCATGAGCCATCTTTCTTGGGTACTAATGAAGATGGAATAGTGTGGGGGCTCATGCTCTCTCGCATGAAACTTTTGTTGAGCAACTCTTGTACTTTCCCCTGGAGGATTTCATGTTTCATTGAACTCACGTGGTAGTGTGACAAATTTGGTAGAGAAACCTCTGGGATTAGCTCAAAATGGCGTTGGATATCCCTGCTCAGTGGTAGGCTCATTGGTGACTCGTCGGGCATAATATTGTGAAACTCATCGAGCATTTTTTTGGAGAGTTGGCGGAATGCCAATAGGGCTCTTTTGAGAATGCTTGGGTTGTCACGACCATAATATAGCCGACCTCTCTAGTCTCTCCCGCCTCCTTGAAATCAACCATAATGTACCTGGCCTCTCTCGTTTCCTTCCTGATATCAACATTTGCACATAAAGAAATTACTGATTTTCGTATTACCTGAGTGTCTTGACGCCTCGTCGAAGGTGACAAAATATAGCGAGCTTTGTCTTTGCTGAACTCCACAGCGCAAGCTCGGCCATTGTGGTGAGCATCAAGATCAAATTGCCACGGTTGTCCAAACATAAGTTGACAAACATCCATCTCAATCACGTCACGTGCCACTCAATCTTTGTAATGGCCGATTAAGAACATGGTACATTGCATTGTTCTGTGATTTGAATGTCTCCTATCGACTTTATCCATCCAATGTGATAGGGTGACAGGTGCTTTCTTATTTCCAGTTGTAGCTTGTTTACTGTGTCTCGAGAGATTAAATTCTCTTGACTTTTTTTATCAATAATAACTTCAAGCACTCGCCCATTCACCCGACATCCATTGGGGAAGAGACTGTGATAGAGATCCAAGTAGAAGAGAGGAAATTCTATTCAAGAATCTGGAAAAATTGCTACAGAACTATAGAAGAAAAAGAAAAAGAAGAAAATGGAGAAGAAGATGGAAGAACTCCCCCCGGGATTTTCTGCTCCTCGAGGCCTAGGCCGCTGCCTCCATTCTGCCAAGCTCAATCCAAGCCAATTAGTCCATATCTCCCAGCAGCAACCCCTCTATTTAATACCCCAACCACTACTGCCAGCCCAAACTATCTACTTATTGTAAAATACAATACCGCCACGGATAGTTATTAATCACCCCCTTTACTATCCTTGCACTTCATCCTCAACTGCACCCCTTCGAGCTGCACCCTTACACACCAGCAACAGGACCCCTTTGACTCAACATCACCCCAACACCTAGAGTTATCCAGTCTCAGCCTCACTGGTCCAGCCTCACAACCCACTTCCCAATCATTTTCACCCTCTTGAAAGGCCATCTTGTCCTCAAGGTGATTAACTGGTTGACATAGACAGACCGACCGACCCCATCTTCCGTCTTCAGTGAATGTATGTGTTTGTTGCGGAATCGTCGGGAGACACAACGACAGAAAATGAGAAAACGAAAGAAAGGAAAAACAACAAAGAACACGGCGATTTACGTGGTTCGGGAAAAATCCCTACGTCCACGGGAGAGGCAGAATTTCACTATGATTCGGGAGCACAAAATTACAGAGGATTTCAATCATGAAACCCTAGCCCGAAATGGGCTATAAAACAATGGAGGAGACGATCACTGTTCGAAAAGTGGTCCGCGTTACTACAGTGTCTGCCGGCTGGCTTTGTCAAAAGCGCTACAGTGAAGTTGGCTTGAACTGTACCACCAGAACCACGATCCTAACCCGAACCACCAGGACGGCTAAGCCAGGCTTGGACCGTTGTGTCAATATCAAATGACTGGATGAGAAAAATAAAGTTATTAGAACTTTAAATACATTTATTTTGTTTTTTTAGAAAAGGCATGGGTAAAACAGGTATATTATTTTTTTAGGGATAAAATTGATCCAAAAATAGAATCTTGAGAAAAATCTAAATTATAGAAGGGAAGGTGACAATCAAATTCTCTACTTATAACACCACTGAATTTTCAATGCGAACAAATATGTCAGCCAAACAGATAATTAATTTTCAAAAAAATAAATTATTGACAAAAAATAAATTATCTTGAACTAAACACCCCATGATGTGCGCATTACTTTCTGTCAAACAAATGCCAAAATCGCCCCTGTGCCCGACAAAGTTGTCCCTCCCGGCTATTGCAACAGGTAAGGTACCCATTAATTGTCGGATGACCATTAATTGTTGAGTCCCAAATCCAAACCGAATTAAAAGGTGAACTACCCAAGCCTTATAAACTACCCACAAAATTTTCCACTCCCAGCCCAAACCCTAACCTGATAATTTTCAAGCTAGTCATTCCCTCCATAACCCATTGAACTACCTGTTTAGAATGTTAAAATTCTAACTAAATATCAAATCGTGACTCAAACTCGAATACAAACTTGAATAAAAAATCTAAACTATATTTTCCCTCATTCATTAAAAACTATATAAAAACAAAAATTAAAATCCAAGGATAATTATTGCAAAACAAACAAGACTTAAACTCAATTTAATGAGTTCAGCTGCATGAATCAAATATTGCCAATTAACTCTATTGAAAACTATATTTTCATTGAAATCATTTAGAACGATTGTCTAATGTTCTCTTAAGGTCTACCTTTACCTTTATTAATAAGTGAATTTGTTATTAAGCTTACTTAATAAGTGAATTTGTTATTAAGATTACTTCATTAAGAGGTGCATCCCTAGGTCTTATTCTAACATGTCTAAACCATCTTAATCTAGTCTCAGTTATCTTCTCGTCAATCGGAGCTACTCCAATTTTCTCTCGAACACGTTCATTTCTAATTTTATTCATCTTAATATGTCCATATGTCCATTTTAACATTTTCATTTTTGCTACTCTTATTTTTTATTCAAGATGTGTCGTCAAAGGCCAACACTCACTAACGTATAGAATAATAGATCTAATTTGAAACTTTGATAAATCCAACATGCCTTAGTCACACAAATAACAATTTCTAAGCCCGACTGCACCCTAAAAAAATGGTGGAAACCCAAATCAACTCCCTGCAGAATAAACTAGTGAAATAATCCCGGTGGAGTGAGGAGGAAGCACTAGGGATGGCAACGAGGAGGGTACAAATCAATTATCCAATAGCAAAATTCATACCAAATTTAAAAGTAAATTGCCTAGACCCAACAAATGCCTGATTATATTTTTACTCTACTCAAAACCTCTCCTGATAAATTTGATCCAATTTATGGCCCCAGTCCATTTAAATGTCTGTTTAGAAAGTTAAAATTCTAACTTATTAAAGTCATGTTCAAGAAATACCAAACTCAAATCCAAATCTAAACATGAATTAAAAGTTAAACTATATTTTTCCATCAAATTAAAATTTAAATTAAACAATAATTATTATATATTATTAGTTTATTTTAAAAACACAACACATAACTTAAAGTTTAATAAACCCAACATGGTACACATATGACAATTTCAAAGTTCAGAAAATAAATATTAACTGCATCAAAACACCGGACAACTTCAAATCTCAATTCATTAGGAGCATTCGTATTTGTGTTTCACGAAGGTCCTCTGTGCGTGGAAGAGAGAAAACCCGTTTGGGTTTAAAAAAAGAAAATTATTTTTAATTTAAAATAAAAAAAAACACACAGCAGGGGTCACACGGTTTACCTGCACGGTTTCCCAAACCGTGCGGAAACTGTGCGCACCTCTCTGCCTAAGAGGGCCACCCCGCACGGTTCCATCCAAAACCTGCAGTTTCTCAGACCTCTCGCACGGTTAAGCCTTACCGTGCGCAGGCCGTGCGCAAACCGTGCACCAGGTCATTTCTAGCCCAAAACTTAGTTCCGACCTCCGAACAAGCCCCAAACACTTGCAAAACACCCTTGATCAAGATAAGCATTCACATAAGGCCATAACAAGGTATTTAAGCTGAAAAGAAAAGAATCCGTACCTCATACGAAAACCTGGGTTCTTATAATCTTCCCCCTTATAGCAATTCGTCCCCGAATTGTTCTCTGAAGGGTGGTCAAGATTCGTCTGAGAACAACTCCGGCCACTGAGCAAGTACATCGGCCTCCCTCTTCTAAGTCTCGTCCTGTAAACGGTTGTGCTGCCATAACACCTATACTAGAGGAACTGACCGGCCTCGGAGAACCTTCGTGCTCCTGTCAACGATACGAATCAGATGCTTCTCAAAGGATGCATCAACCTGAAGCTCAACCTCCTCAGGCTGAAAAATGTGAGACGGGTCTGAGCGATAACGGCGCAACCGAGATACATGGAAGACGTCGTGCATGGCTCGATACCTCTGAGGTAACTGCAACCGATTGGCAATCGACCCAACTCTCTCTAGAACCTCAAACGACCCGACATATCTCGGTGAAAGTTTACCCTGTCTTCTGATCCGCCTGTGTCCCAACCTCGGTGAAACACGTAAGAAAACCTGATCCTCGGCCTCGAACTCTAGAGGTCGTTTGCGGCGATCGACATATGATTTCTGACGAGACTGTGCAGTAGCCATCCGTTTCTGAATCAACTGGATCTGCTTAGAAGTATCTTGCACGAGACGCGGTCTCAGTAAAACTGCCTCACCTGCTTCTAACCAGCACAGGGGAGAACGACATGACCTACCGTATAAAGCCTTGTAAGGTGCCATCTGTATCGTCGCTTGATAACTGTTATTGTAGGCGAACTCAACCATGGGAATGTGCCTCTCCCAAGAGCCCCCAAAATCCAGGACGCATGCTCACAACATGTCCTCTATCACCTGTATCGTACGCTCTGACTGACCATCAGTCTGAGGGTAGTATGATGTGCTCAGAAGCATCTGTGTACCCAGCGCCCTCTGAAAACTGTCAGAAACGAGACGTAAAGTGGGCGCCCCTATCTGAAACGATAGTGCGCGAGATCCCATGAAGTCGTACCACCTCTCGGATGTACAACTTTTCAAGATCATCAACACTGAAGGTCTCTTTGATCGGCAAGAAGTGTACGACCTTCGTAAGCCTGTCAACGACAACCCACACCCGAAACGGTCTGACCTTCGCAAGAAGTGTGCGACCTTTGTACGAGGTACATATTCTTTTCTTTTCAGTTTAAATACCTTGTTATGGCCTTATGTGAATGCTTATCTTGATCACGGGTGTTTTAAAGGTGTCCGGGGCTTGTTTGGAGGCCAGATCCAAGGAGCGTGTCCAAGGCATCCCATCGAGTCCCAAGGGCACCCCTGGTGGAAACTCGGTTAGGCACTGGTTGGGGTCCTAGGAGCAAGTCAATATCAAGTCCTACGCGAGCCCAAGAAAGCCGGATCCTACGGGGTAGCAAGGCCCGAGACATCCCACGAAATCAAGACCCAAGGGGCAGAGTCAACGTAAAGCATCCACTACTGCATTCCAGATCCAAGGAGAGCAGTCCATGGCATCTATCAAACCATTCAAACAAGCATTCAAGCATTCAAATAAACATTCATAAACATGTGAGTATACCCACTCACGTCAACGAGCACAAGCCATGAGTATACTTACTCATGCAAACCATTTATCATTTACCAAGCATATGGGTCTACCCTCCCATATAAACCATTTAATAGGCCATTAGTCATTTACATATAGGTATACCCACCCATATAAACACATTTCATTTAAGCCAAGCTATCAAAATAGACGCGGCATAACATGATATTCAACGATCAAGGAGGTAGCACATCTCCTAACAAGCTTACTCAAGCTATCAAGTCATCTAAGGGCTTCCTCTAATTAGGCAAGCACAAGCACACACCCCTTGGGTGGTTTAAACAGGCATAAACAAGCTATTCCCTTAAGGCGCACCCCTTGGGTGACCTCGAAACGAGCAACGAGTGCCAACGCACCTAAACGGAACCCATGGTCAACCTCACTAGGTTCAACTACAGCTATTAAAAGCTACTCGCTCAAAAACAAGAACTCGCCGGAAAGTCTGCCGAAAAGCATTTCACCCGAACGCCCGAAAATCACCAAGAAAAGTCGTAAGAAAGTATAGACCACCTACCTCGCCTCGGTAGTAGACAACTCGTCCAGTATCAAGTCTTGATTTGTCCCGGTTTAGAAAAAATCTGAAGAACGGACGAAGAACGGAAAATTAGGGCATACGAGCCTAAATTCAAATAGCGCAGTCGTTGTTCCGAAGAATCAAGAACGGCTAAAAAGGAATGCAGGCCTTACCGTTGCGGATCCGTAGAGATGATGGACAATCAAAACGGAAGTCGGACGAAGAGCAGGGCTCAATTCCTAGCCTAAACGCCAAAAGGGAGCTCCACGGAGGTCCTCTGTGTGTGGAAGAGAGAAAACCCGTTTGGGTTTAAAAAAAGAAAATCATTTTTAATTTAAAATTTGAAAAAAAACACACAGCAAGGGTCACACGGTTTCCCAAACCGTGTGGAAACCGTGCGCACCTCTCTGTCTAAGAGGGCCAACCCGCACGGTTTGACTAATCGTGCGGTAACCGTGCGGAACCTCTCTGTCCAAAACTTACAGTTTCTCAGACCTCTCGCACGGTTTAGCCCAACCGTGCGCAAGCCGTGCGCAAACCGTGCGCCAGGTCATTTCTAGCCCAAAACTTGGTTCCGGCTTCCGAACAAGCCTCAGACACCTCCAAAACACCCGTGATCAAGATAAGCATTCACATTAGGCCATAACAAGGTATTTAAACTGAAAAGAAAAGAATCCGTACCTCGTACGAAAACCCGGGTTGTTATACCAACTCATCCAAGAAGTTCTTCAGCTAGACCATCTCATTCCCAGCTTCTGTTACAGCAATTTATTCTGCCTCTATGGTGGATAAAGCCACCACCTTCTGCAATTGTGATATTCAGCTTATCGCAGTTCCTCCACAGGTAAATACATAACCTGTGGTACTCCTGCTGTTGACGTCACCTCCAAGGTCAGCATCCACATACCTCTGCAGTGAATTTTCTTTACCAAAGCACAAAGATACCTCCTTGCTGCCCTTCAAATACCTCAGTATCCATTTCAGAGCTTACCAATGTTGTCTTCCAGGGTTAGCCATGTACCTGCTCGCAACTCCCACTGCATGAGCGATGTCAGGTCGAGTGCAAACCATGACATACATCAGGCTTCCAACAGCTGATGCGTATGGAACCTTTGTCATTTACTCAACCTCTTCTGTCGTCTTCGGTGATTGCTCCTTTGAGAGTTTGAAATGACTCGCCAAGGGAATAGAGACTGCCTTTGCTTCCAACATACTGAATCTTCTCAGAACCTTCCTAATGTAGTCAGCCTGTGATAATATTAAGGTTCCAGCCTCACGGTCTCTTGATCTTCATCCCCAAAATCTTGCTAGCTTCTCCAAGATCCTTCATTTCGAACTTCTCTGTCAATTGTCCTTTCAACTCATCAATCCTCTACATACATGATTCTGTAACGATCATGTCATCCACATACAGAAGCAATATAATATATTCATCACCAAAGGACTTGATGTAGCAACATTGATCCATGGCATATTGTTTATATTCATTTTTAGACATAAATGAATCAAACTTTTTGTTCTTCTACTTAGGTGCCTGCTTCAATCCATATAAGCTCTTCTAGAGTCTGCATACCAGGTTTTCCTTCCCAGATTCAACATATCCCTCTGGCTGCTGCATGTAGATGTCCTCCTCCAGATTTCCATGAAGGAAAGCAGTCTTAACAAAGCTGCTCAATATGCAAGTATTCTGATGTCATAATGCTGAGAACCACCCGGATGGTGGTAAGCTTTACTACTGGTGAGAATATTTCAGTGAAATCCACTCCCTTCTTCTGTTGGAAGCCTTTCACCACCAGCCTTGAACCTCCCCTTGCTATCATGTTTTTCCTTGACCCGGTACACCCATTTGTTCTGAATTGCTTTCTTTGTTCTTGGCAGATGTGTCAACTCCCAAGTGTCGTTATCATGCAATGAAGAAATCTCCTCCTTCATAGCCAACTCCCACTTGCTTAACTCCTTCAACTCCTTCAACTCCTTCAACTCCTTCGACTGCATTGCCTCTTCAAAGCATTCTGGTTCTCCATCGTCAGTCAATAACAAATAATGTAAGGAAGATGAATACCTCTGCACAGGTCTTCTCACCTTTGTTGATCTCCTCAACTCCAATGGAGTAATAGGTTCCACCTGTTCCGATGTCTCATGATTAGGTACACCTTCAAGCTCCACTTGCTCTTTGCACTCTGATTCAATGTTCCCATTTTCATCTTCACCTGTATGACGATCTTTTGTACATGACACTTTCATTGAATATCACATTCTGGCTCCTGATGACCATTTTGTTGAGATCATCCCAAAAGCGATAACCAAACTCCTCAGCACCATAGCCAATAAACATCTTTTGGACTTGACATCAAGTTTGTCCATTGCATTAGCATCAACATGAACATATGCCAAACTGCCAAAGACTCGTAAATGTGAGTCTTACCACCTTACTAGACCATAGCTCTTCGGGTAGACATTTTCTCATTGACACAAATGGACTCCTGTTGATGAGATATGCTGCCATGTTCACTACATCAACCCAAAAGGTCTTGGGTAACCCCGAGTGTAACCTCATACTCTTGGCACGTTCATTCAACGTCCTATTCATCCACTCTTCAACGCCATTCTGTTGCGGTGTACCTGGAATAGTCTTCTCCCACCGAATTCCATTATCAGAACAGAAATATCTGAACTCTTGACTGCCGTACTCTCCACCCTTATCAGACTTCAAGCATTTCAGCTTTGCTCCTGACTCATTCTCCACCATGACCTTCCACTTATGAAACATCTTAAACACATCAAATTTTCTTTTCATAAAGTAAACCCATACCTTTCTTGTTGAGTCGTTGATGAATGTCACATAGTATTGTGACCCTTTGAGGGAAAGTACTGGTGCAGACCCCCAAACATCTATGTGCACTAGGTTCAGCTTCTCAGCCTTCGGTGTTCTGCCTCTTTTTGCAAATGATATTTTCTTCTGCCTTCCGAAGATACAATCTTCACATAGGTCAACATCCTCTGACTTCAACTCTGGTAGCAACCCTTTTGTTGCCAGCACCTTCATCCCCTTCTCACTCATGTGGCCTAGCCTGTAGTGCCACAGTTGTGAATCTCTTACGGCTTTCAGTGATGTAGCTATGTCTATGCAAGTTTCTTTTATGTTGTACAGGTTACCATTCTTTGCTCCCCGAGCTATGACCATAGCTCTTTTGGTGATCTTCCATGCACCACCAGTGAACGTGGTACTCAATCTTGAATCATCAAGCTGTCCGACAGAAATAAGATTTCTTCTCAAACTAGGGATATACCTCACGTTTTCCAGAACCAGAAGACTCCCATCGTTGATCTTGATCCTTGCATCACCTTTCCCCACAATCTGCAAGGGTTCATCATCAGCAAGATGCACCTTGTCGAAATTTCCAGAAACAAAAATTGTTCAGGAAACCCTTCTCTGATGTGGAATGGAAAGACGCCCCTAAGTCTAGAATCCAAGACTCCATAGGGCTATCCATGCTCAGCAGCAACACGTCATCAGTTCCTTCAGCTGCCGTGTTTGCTCTACTGGTTTCAGGTTCCTTCCATTTTTCTTTGCACTCCTTGACATGTTCTTTCTTTCCGCATGTCCAACAGGTAGGACCGACCCCCTTTGACTTGTCTCGGCTTTTCCCTCTTGATTTTGATCTCCCTTGTCTCGTTGTGGGTACCTTCTTCTTTCTTCAACGTTCAGAACAGAATCAGAGAATCTGTTTGATTCCCTTCACATATTCTCACTGAGGATCAGGTCTCGTACATCTTTCAGAGCCAACTTTGAATTCCCCGAAGAACTGCTCACAGCTGTTACAGTTGCTTCCCAACTGTCAGGTAAAGTGGACAGTAATACCAGTGCACATACCTCATCACCAAGATCAATGTCTACCGATGTCAACTGACTTATGATGGTGTTGAATTCGTTAATGTGGTTTGCAACAATTCTCCCTTCAAACATTTTCAGGTTGAACAATCGTCGCATTAAGTGCACCTTGTTTGTCGTGAAAGGCTTCTCGTATATATTCACGAGAGCTTTTATCAGATCAATCATCGTCTTTTCCTCTCTGATGTTGAATGCCACGTTTTTGGCCAACGTAAGGCGCACAATGCCCAGAACCTGCCGATCCAGCAGCTCCCACTCCTACTGCTCCACGTCCGTTGGCTTAAGACCCAGAAGCGGCAAGTGCATTTTTTTTGATAAAGATAATCCTCGACCTGCATCCTCCAGAAACTGAAGTCAGTTCCATCGAAGCGATCGATCTTCACTTTGCCTTCTTCCATAGTTATCGTTGGAGAATTCCTAACTCAACCTTTGATCCCAGTTGATGTGGAAACGCCGGGAGTCGCAGCGACAAAACAACGATTCAAAGAGTTAAAAGGGGGAAAAAACAGAAAGAGAACACAAGGATTTACGTGGTTCGGGAATAATCCCTATGTCCACGGAGAGACCAAATTTCACTATATGTCGCGAGCACAATTACAAGGAGATTTCTCAGAGTTTCTCACACCCAGAACCCTAGCCCGAAATGGGTTTCAAAAGGAGGAAGATGATCAACTGTTCCACCAATCGCGCAGGAAGTCCACATCACTATAGTGAAAGGCGACCACCCCAGTCAAAAGTGCTACAGTGGCTGCTGGCTGGAAGTTCAAACCGGATCGGGCTACACCAATCCAACACCACGTCCAAGCTGCTACAGTGACCGACAACTGGAAGTCCTTAGTGCTACAGTACCATTGTCTTCAAAGTTCGTATTGCTACAATGCTCTGTCGATGTCATTTTGGTCAGTTCTGCTATAGTCGGTCAGAGTTGTTACAGTAACCCAAAATTTGGACCGGGGACCTTTGGCCCCTGGACCCCTGGAGCAGGGGCGCATTGCCCCCTGCAACCCCCAACGTGCTCACCGCAGAGATCGACCCGCAGAGTTGCGGCCCGGTGTTTAGTATGGGCCGCAAACATTTGACCCAACATCATCCAAAGATGAACGGGTTACACCAATTCAACAATTTTCATCTTCCACAAGTATTATGATGATTGGTTTTCTGAATTACCATTCAAATTAAAAATCAGAGTATGGAATTATAAATTGTATGAAATACAGTTAGCTCAACGGGAAAAAATTATCAGTATTTTAACTATTACTGATAAAATAGTTATCACAACGGAAATTCAAAAACAAAACACGAAGTATTGTTTAGAAAACCAAGTACTCCTTTAAATGGATATTATTAAAACCACACTTTTAAACCAAGTTGTAAGGTGGATTCGTTGACCAGATCCAAGTTATCCACGACTTTAGACCCGTCGTAAGGTATCTTTGATTTTATACCTATTGGAAGGTCCTTTATATCTTCGGAAGCCCTCGACTAAACCTGTTGGTAGCGGCTCTCACTTCCAAACACCGGAAGTACTTGAGCTCTGTATTCCTAACCATGGAAGTCCTCGATCACGCAGGATTGGAAGAACAATTACAACGGAAATTGCTCAGAGCTTCACAATGCAAAACTTCAAAATGAACAACTTTCAGAATGCTAGATCCAGATGTTCATTCGTGTACTTCTGATGCTTGAGGTGCAACTTTATTTATAGACATTGTTGTAACATACTTCAGTAGTCAGATTCCGCAAAACTTAGAGTTAGTTGTAACTGCATTGACAACAACTTTTTCATCTACCAATGAATTCAACATTGCTTTATCTATTAATGAGTTAAATCAGTACTGCTACAGTGCTTCAAAATCCGATCCGTTTTGAATGATGTTGGGCCGAATGCTTGTGACCCATATTGCGCACCAAACCGCAAGTTCGCGGGTCGAGCTTCGCGATGAGCTTGTTGGGGGTTGCAGGGGGCAACGCATCCCTGCTCCGGGGGTCGAAGGTCCCTGACCCAAATTTTGGAGTACTGTATCAACTCCGACCGACTGCAGCAGAGCTGACCGGGCGACACCGATAGCAGTGCGGATTTGGCACAACTGCTGTAGCAGCTTGGACTTAGAGACGGTACTGTAGCTCCGTAGACTTCTTGCCACTGGCCACTGCAGCAGCTTGGACTTGGGTGGCCGCAGCGCTCTAGCAGTGCGAACTTCCAGCCGACTTTCACTGTAGCACAGTCGACTTTCTATGCGGTTGGTGGAATAGTGTGTCCTCCTTATTAACCCATTTCAGAGTTTTTGATGGTGAGGAACTCTGATATCTCCTTGTAATTGTGCTTTCGGATCATAGTGAAGTGTTTTTGCCTCTGTGGATGTAGGGATTATTCCTGAATTACGTAAATCGCTGTGTCCGTGTTCTTCTTCTTCTTTTGTTCCGATTTTGTTTATCTGCAAACTTGTTCTGTCTCTGTGACTCTCGACATTTCCGCAACAATGGTTTGGTTGGATTTAAGTTTTTGAGTGTTTCGTTTCTGTCATCACAAAATATATTTCCTTCACCAACATGGTTAGTGTAAGGAAATTGAGTTGAAAATCTGATAAACTAACGAAAATAGAAGATAAAGTAAACGAGTACGAGTAAATATCAGAATCTAGGTAAAAGCTTGCTCTGATACCAAATGTTGTCCCGGGGGTGAATTGTAGTTTTAAAACAAACTTACAATTTTCGTCCTCTACAAGTATTATGTTGATCGGTTCTTCAAATTACCCTTCACATAAAAAATCAGAGTAACAAAATTATAAACTGTATGAAATACAGTTAGCACAATGGAAAAAAGTGATCGGTATTTTAAACATTATCGATAAGAGTTATAACATTGGAAATTCAAAAACAAAACATGGAGTATTGGTTGACAAATCAAGTACTCATTTAAAAGGATATTATTAAAACCACTTTTTTAAACCAAAGTGTAAGGTAGATCTGTTGACCGGATTTAAGGTATCCACAACTTTAGACCCGTTGTAAGGTATCCTCAATTTTATACCCTATCAGAAGGTTTGTCTTCCTACCCCTGGAAGCCATCGGTTAAACCTAACCTGGCGATAATAGCTCACTCCCGCACACTGAAAGTACTTGAGCCCTGTCTTCCTAGCCATGGAAGCCCGCTATTCAAATGATCGGAAATTTATCTGTTTTCCTATCTCCAGAAACCCTCGATTATGCAGGATCGAAACAACAATTACAACCGAGATTGGTAAGAGCTTTATAATACAAACTTTACAATGATAGCTCTTAATAGAAACACTCGGAGAGAAAAAGATTATACTGTTTGGAAGTGCTCTCAGCAACAAGAAATCGCAAAGCTTCAAAATGAACAACTTTCAGAATGCTAGATCCAGATGTTCATTCATGTAGGTGCAGCTTTATTTATAGGCATTGTTGTAACAAACTTCAGTAGTTGGATTCCGTAAAACCCGGAGTCAGTTGTAACTGCATCGGCAACAGCTTCTTCATCTACTAATGAATTCAGCATGTTGCTTTATCTATTGATAGTTAAATCAGCACCGCTACAGTGTTGCAAAATCCGTTGGATGTAATCTGGCATGAAACTTTAGTTCACCGGATTTTCATAAAACAGTTTTTGTTATCTGGTATTTTAGTTACCGGAAGTTCATTCCGCATAAGCATGACAATTTAAGTAAAAACTGAAGTTAGATCATTTTCATAAAAAATGTATTGTGATTTTCAAAATAAAGTCATTGACTCAAACACAACACAGTCCTTTTACACGGGCTACAAATTTTAAAGCCCGATCTGTTCATTTTCAGGGGGATAAATGAGTTGGCTTGCCATTCTTGGCTTGTATTACCAGATATAAATCACTAAATTTTGTGGTGGCCAGCCATATTGCGTGCTAATTCCTGTTCATCGTGAGCCCTAGAATGAGACATGTTGTTGTGTTTGTTGCAGGCAGCTGACAAAGGAGCTTTGTGAAGTGATTGAAGACTACGGTCTTGTTAACTTCACAACCTTGGCCATTCAGGCACTAATATTTCAATCCGTGCCATCGATTTGTCATATTTTCCTTCAATTTAGTTGGGCTTTTATCTCACGGATGACCGTTCATCTCCACAGGATAAGGAGAGCGTGGGGAGCCTGGTGAAGCTCATTGACAAGACCAACGGTTACATTTATGCGGGCATTGAAGGAAGTGCAGTTGAGTTCAGCAAAATTGCTGCCGGGCCCATCGATTGGGATTATTACAGGGTTGCTGCAGTGCAGGAAAAGTACATGAAAGATGATGAAAATCTGTATGATTGAGTGTGTGTTATGATGCTTTGTGAGTTTCTTTTCCTTTCCCCCCTCTTTCCTTGTGGTTAACTCTATGGATGGATCGTTTTAATCTCATTATTTATTGTGTGATCGTGTGAAATGCAGTTGGTGGTTATTTGACTACATCCCAGGTATGGAGTATCCCTAGTATTGTTGAGTCCGAATCTTCCCATCGAGGAAGAGTTGCTTGAACCAGACCCTCCCCATTGAGTGGACAGTTTAGAAATAATTTTAGCTGCTGCCAAAAAGTGATTGTTGAAGAGCTTTAGCGGCCACCATTTGATGGTTGTTGATTTTTCCACTGGTAAGTCTTAGCGATTGCCATTAGACACCTATAACAATCTCCATGTGACAAAACTAATTTTAGACACCTATAACAATCTTCATGTGACTGCTGATATTTATATTATTATTTTTAAATATTTACATATCATTTTATTGAGCCCAAATGGAATTAGGAGTTTGAGTTATGTTTTTTTTATAAATATGATAAAGAAGTAACTCGCATTTTGAATAAGGTTTGAAGGAGTTTAGTTTACGAGTTAGAAGTGTTTCAGTGATAAAAGACCAAAGGGAAAACCGTGGTGGTTATTACATGCTGTAGTGGATGATGAAACAATCATGGTCCAACTGTGGCTCCCTGGAGCAAAATAGTGAAGCTATTGTACTTCACGCTCAGAGAGACCACACCGTGGAAGTAGGCTTGGTGAGAACTATTGCCTGAAACAAGGATAATGGGAGACCACCCAGTGACTGAAGGTGTTTGGAAGGAAAGAGTTTGGTGGGGTCGCTGTCTAAAACAGCTTGGATGGAAGAATCATTTTGTGGAATAAACTGTGGTGGAATATTTTTTTATGAGCCAATGGGCACGCCGTAGGCAAAGCCATTTTTGGCGAAGCTGTTTTGCAAACTCAATGGATGAGAATGGTTTAAAAAAAGTACACCAAGTTGGGGTGCATGAGACGTTCTATAACAAAATGGGCTGCAGGACATTTAACTAGTTTACTTTGAGCAGCCCAACTCGATATGCTGAGTTGGAAAATCATGTTGTGGAAAGGAGAACCACAGCCATGGTAAGTTGATGAGACAAAATCCAAAGTTTTGAAAATGGGTGTGACATATAAAGTGTTTTTGGTCTCTTTTAAAATGGGCTGCAAGACATTTAACTAGTTTACTTTGATAAACCCAACTCGATATGTGGAGTTGGAAAATCATTTTGTGGAAAGGAGAACCACACCCATGGTAACTTGATGAGACAAAATCTAAAGTTTTGAAAATGGGTGACATACAAAGTGTTTTTGGTCTCTTGTGTTGATCAAAAGTTTTGAAAATGGGTGACATATAAAGTGTTTTTGGTTTCTCTTTTTGTGTTAATTAAATGCGGATTTAATATGTTTCCTTGCTTTGTTTTCTTCACCCCTTATTTTGACTCTTATGTAGGTTGGTTTTACCCCTAAATGAGTCAATGCCCCTTTGTTTTATCTATACATGAGACCTTTTTACCCTTACATGAGTTTTGGGTACCCTTACGTAGGCTTAGGTTTCTTTGACTTTACCCTTACATAAGTTTTGTGTACCCTTATGTGGACGTTGGTTCTCTTGGTTCACCTTTACACAAGTCCCTCATGACTCTTACATATGTTCTGTTTGCTATGGGCTACCTTTATATAGCCTCAAGTTTGCTCTTACATGAGGTCCCTTGACCTTTATGTATCTTTGGCCCGACCCTTACATGAGTTTCACCTTACCCTTACACAGTTGGGTGTTTAAACCCTTACACAATGTTTCTTGACCCTTAGCTTAGCGAGTTTGTACCCTCACACAACAGTAGTTCAACTAGGACCTTTATGCATCAATTTTATTCACCTTTATGTTGTTTCGTTTCTTTTGTTTTATTGGGTTAGGGATCGAGGATTTGCAGTCATCCATTCACGATTGTTGTTGAGTCGTTGCAACAACCTTCAACACCGGTATTTCTACCATTGTTCTTCCAAACCGAAGGTTAATCGAGGATCATCATGTGGAGTGTTCCTCGGTTACACTAGGAGAAAGACAAGCTTGAAGGGAGAGCTCCAGTGGCACCTGATTCTTTGCTCTGGAGAAGTCGAGTGACGGCTTGATGGAGTTCTTCCTCGAATCCCAAAGGTGCTGCAACCGAATGGGCAATTTCTATAGTGACTCAGGATTTTCATACATGGATATTGCATCTTTTTAGATGAATATTCAATACATTACAAAATACACGACTGAAGACCATAATAGTTTAATGACTTTAGAAACTTGGAAATATAATCTTTTAACTTGGTGAAAGATCTTCAATGTTTCTCGTAAAGATCTTCCCCTTTAGTACTTCTACTTAAAACATTTCTTTATAACCCGAGGAAAGGAAACATAAGAAAGAGTGAGCTCAGGTACTCAATAATAGTAAATAAAGGAGATACATAAGCATAACATGAACAAAAGGGTGTGAGAACATGAAAATAACATTTGAAAACCATACCCTGCATATCAAAGATTATAATCATGAATCATGGAATAAAGATTGACAGTTTATAAGACATGAATTATAAGGAAGAAAAACATGAGTCATGAGAGCATAACATGGGCATAACACATAGATTTGTGGCATACACATCAACTTATAACATTGTGAACATGTGTAAATAGAAATTGGTTCACTCATTAAGTTAAGAACATTTAATCAGGCCATCGCATAAACTTATGAACATACAACCAGGTCCACGCATAACATTGTGAACATATAATCGGGTTCACGCATAACATCATAGTAGTCAAGGTTCAGTCTCAAGACTATAAACACAGTGGATCAGGACACACCTGTTTTCCATTGCGGATCAAGCCCGTCGACTTGTTTCCTATTTTCATCTCATGAGATATAAATCTTTACCCAATGCATTAGAGAGAGATATAGGTCTCACCCATCACAAAATGAAAACCATATTTATGTGTGTCACAAGATCATAAACATTAATCATATCATAACCCATGAAATGAAATGAGTATCATAAACATTTCATCATATCATAACCTGTGGAAAATAGACAAATTTCATAATCATTTCATCATAGCATAACTCGTGAAAAGAAGCAGGTTTCATAAGCATTTTATCATGGTATAACCCATGGAAAAGAAACGGGCCTCATAAACAACTTGTCATCATAAACATAAACCATTCAAAGAAAGAATAAGAGTGATGTGCTTGGATCATATCCATACTAAAACATAAACTATATCAAAGGTTTTCATCTTAGATGGAGAATGATTTTGAAAGATCACTTGGAACATTTCTTAAGGAAAACAACCTTTCTTTGAAAATCATTTTTAAGACATAAAACATTTTTGAAATCCTTTTCTTTGAAAACCACTTTGAAAACTTATAAAGTAAACTTTAAAAATCATTTAAAACATTTCTCAAGGAAAATATTCTTTCCACTTTGAAAAACTCTTTTTAAAACATAAAACATTTTGAAAAACTTTTTATTCGAAAATAACATGGAAAACTTATAAAGGAAGCCCTGAAAACCATTTTCAACACTATTTAAAACATAAAACATGTTTTAAAATCCCTTTCCTTGAAAATGAGTTTAAAATATCATTTAAAAACATTTTTGAAAACATTTTTAGAAAGCATGAGTTTTTAAATAAAACAGATTTCTGACTGAAAAGAGAAATAAAGTTAGATTTTCTTAAAAACACTTTCTTAATTATCTTAAATACCAGAGTGAAAAAATGGTACAATTACTTGAAGATATCATGAATAACCAGAAGAGAAGAAAATTCATGAGAATTCTTGAGAGACGGATCATAATATTTCATCAATGGAAGCATAATCATAAATAATCTTGATAAACGATGAGATTGCAACAATAAACTCTTACCACTTTGTAACTTTGAATCATAATCCTCATAAAAGAATAAAATTACATGAAACTTACAATATCATGAAAAGAAAAAGATTCACGATATAACATGTCAAAAGGGCAGTATATACACCTCATAAAATAATATAGGTGCATAACATAACATGTGTCTCAAAGAAGGGAAATTGAGACCAAATTCCCTTACCGGTTTGGTAACTTTGAAACTGTAACCCCATGAAAGAGAGATTCTTAAATGGATATGTAAATACTAATAATTTTAAGTAGAATAATCATAAATTACATTCATGAGCAATGTATACTGTATAAAAGAAATAAGTGGTGAATATGATGTGTCTCACAGAAGTAAAAAGTGAGACAAAAATCCTTTACCGTAAGTATTGACTTCCTTTGTACATGTTCAAACCTCCTGTATAATAACTATAAGTTTATTATACATCTCTTACAGATCCATATTCATATATATCATACCATATATGGTTTTCTTATGACCTTTTTATTACTCATTTATTAATAATACCATGTTAAAGTCACGTTTCGGGTAATAATCGTTTTGTTTTTTGTATAAATTTTGATTTGTTGTTTTTGGTTCTCTTATTTTGATCATGATTTCCTCATTTAAAGAATGTAAACCATGATATAAATATCATATATATTCACTATATATGTATTTATAATAATCTATAAAAGATAGATTTAGGAAATGAAATACACCGTTCATGGAGACGGTAGACCGTATGTACGCATGAACGTTGTTTCCATTTTCTTATCATATTGAAAGAAAGAAGAGTATATGATATATATATATATATATATTATCATTTCAGTATCATTTTTATGTTATATATATCACATGTCTATTAAACCCATCCTTAATACATTCCATGTAAAGCGTGAACAAATCACATCGCTTCGCGAGGTAGTAGTCTGTCATACACACGAATGACGTTATCATATTCCCACAAAATAGAAAGCATGAAGGTATGTGTTATATAACAATTCCAGAATCATAATAACATCATAAACATCATTAATATCATATATAAATTATAAATCCATCATTATTCCCAACCTTGAATGGTGGTAATGGAAGAACGAACAACATCAGTTCGCGAGGCGGTAGTTCGCTATAAACACGAACAATGATTGCCTATCCAATTTGATAGAAGTGTGTGAAGTTGTAGGTTGTAACCTTAACAAAACAACATCTCATTATATCAAAGATACTAAGGCTATTATATAATAATGATATAAAAATAATTGAAGGGGTTTGAGTAAGAAATAAAACAAAAATGTTCGTTGATGAATGTTACCTCTTATTCGAGTATCTTCTTTTGGTTTTCACCAAAGGAATTCCTTGGTTGGATTTCTACCCAAATGAAAGATTCTAGGATGAGGCGAGGGAAGTCGAGAATTTATTTGGGTAGGGGTTGGAAGAGCCAAATGGATTGAGAGGTGTGAAGAATGGGGAAGAGTGAATTCCCTTTTATAATGGAGGAGTGACATTCTTATAAATACCAAGAAGTAAGCACTATTGGGAGGTCTCCCTTACATCATGTGTCTCCAATAATGAACCATTTTCAATTCAAGAGGGTATATGGTCTAAATATGGCAAGTCAATGAGTTTTGGACAAGTGTCTAGGTCATTTTCCCCCTGAAGTTTAAAGTTTAGTCCCATAGTAAACTCATTTTTTCTCTTAATCGCCACAACTATTTTTAACAGTTTTCACTAATCATTTTAGTAAAAAATTAAGTTGGCCTTATTATAAATTAGAAATTATTATTATTAAAAGTATGGAATCCATTTTTTTAAATTCCATTCACAGAAGTGGCAGAATTTAATTTAAAATTAATCCCACAGACACGATGAGAAAACAAGTTTTTAAATAGAAAAGTTCAAAAGTTCAAAATGTTTTTATATCCAATTTTAGTGTGAAATTTATTCCAATGACCTAAATTGGATTAATAGATGTATAATTTTTATAATTATACTTTAAAACAAATTTAAAATATAATTTAACTATATAAATAATATGAAAAAAACAGATTTCAATTAAAATTCAGTATTTTTCACTATTCATCAAAAAATGAAACTTCTCAAAAAGAAAAAAAATAACCCTAAGATAATTTTGATGTTCTACTTTCAAAAATAAATTTTATTTTTTCAATTAGAATTTATAAGTGTCAAAATTTAATTTTACAATTAGTGTGTCATTAAAAGGCTGTAAAACTACATTTTAGAAAATACATCTTTTTATGTGTAAAATTGAATTTATTATTATCTCTTCTCTAGAAAACACATAAGGTGAATGCTAAATATTTTATTGATTATATAATATATACATTTCATTAAAATCATTCATCAAAAGTGAGTTGATTAATTTTTTGAGATAAAACGTGTTTATGCATAGAAAAATAGTTTTCCAGAAAAGGAATTTCTTTATTTTCAAATTGTTCTTACTTTCATTTTAAATTAATTGGTTACTCAAGAATTCATTTTATAAACATTAATAAATCAAATTTTCATAATTTAGTTGATCCTTTTCATACCCACCATTCTAATGGCTAGCTGGAAACTATTATATTAAATAATAATATTAATAGTATATTATAGTTTGGTAAAACTCGGTCTTGCGTGTAACACAAACTATCAAAGGAACTTGGTATTGTGTGAAATACAAGCCAAACTTAGTATTTTATGTACCACAAGATTAACTTAGTGTTGCGTATAAATCAAGCTTAACTTGGTGTAGTGTGCAATGCAAACCATCAAAGAAATTTAATTTATTCGAAAAATAATAATTTATAAAAACTTGGGGTGATACATTCTAATCCACTTAAAATTAATTTCACCCTCAAAATTCATCTAGGTAATCAAAATTTTAATACTTGAAAGTTACTTTCATAGAAACCCACACTCTAAAAATGAACGATAAAACTTCCTTTAAGAAGAGAAAGTTGGAAACATAACATTTACCCAAAGTAACTCATAACTAGGTTTTCATATAGGAGAACATAAGCGAGGAGTGAAGATTTGGACATGGAATAAAAGCATAAATAATTATAGAGAGTGATAAAGATCACTCATCACAAGAAAGTGGGTGATCTAGAGAAAGTTAACAACCACAAAACCATAACCTATATAGGCGTGAAAAAGTCATTGATATCATAAAAAATGATGATAACAGGATAAAATTTTATTTCAATATATTTTTCCTAAATTTGAAGAATTTTCACAAGAAGATATACTTACTTGATTTCATTCTATTTCATATGCACAATCTCACCCTTTGGTTGTGACTTGATCAATTTCCACTTCATCTCTTACTCTAAGAAATGAAAATTAAATTTTTATTCTCGAAGCACTAACAGATCATGAGATCCATAAATAAGATGATAATTCATTTCATATGTCTTTAGTTATCATCACAGAAAAATGGTTAGCACAGGTTATCTAATATGCATAAATCCTCATATGGTGAGATAATACTTTAATCTCTAAAACCTCATCTGAAGTTTAACTTAAACCATTCCATAAATAGTTAACCCCGTAACCCTTCCAAAATATGAAAATCCAAAACTTTAGAAAGAAGGTCACTAAATTTCTCAAAATCATCTTAACATTGTTCCCCCAAATATCATAAAGTATCTCTTGGTTGTCACATACCAAACATGTGAATAACTTCATCATGTATTCTCTTGAAACACGGTAATAACCTAAATTACTATAAATTCTTATTTAAACATGCATGCTTCCTTATTCCAAAGATTATTGGATATATTCCTTAAATCCAAAAATACCATAAACTCCATCCATGATAGCATAAACCACTTTTTCAACAAATCATTAATCTATTTTCAAGGCAACGAGCACTATCCAATTTACTTTATTTTTATTTAGCATTTATTTATCCAAACTAAACACCATTTCATCAACATCAAGAACATATTAAGGGGTACCTTTTAATAATCAAAATATCACCTTTCCATTAAATCACTATTCTAGTTCATCATTACAATTTAATATATTTTTGAAAATACTTAATGAAAAACATATACTTCATAATTCATATAACATAATTCTCGAATTCCAATACATATATACTCCACTCATCCCACTTATTTCTCAAACCATTAACTAGGATTCATCATCTTATTCCTTAGTACCCCTTTCCTAAAATATGAAATATGAATCATGTATTAACATTCATCAAACTCAATTTAATGACGCTGATAAATAATACTATTAGAATCACACATACCTTTCATATGTCGTTCATGGTCTTTTCATCATCAGCAGAAAAACCATTACTCTACAACCTTACTGATTTCCTTCATGTGATTTCCCCCTAAGACATTTATTTGCACAATGCCCATACTTTCCACACTTAAAACATTCAACTGTTGATAATACCTTAGGTAGACCAATAATCCCATCCATTGTATTAACTAAACTCTTTATTTATTCTCAAAAATTACTTACTCTATGTCCTTCTTCACCACACATAAGACATATTATCATTCCTTTGAGAAATTCCATTGAGTGATTCTTCACACATTTTTGACATATAGGAAACCAAATCTTCATTCCTCCATGGTTACCATCACCCGATCTCCCAGACAACTATTTCATTCTCTCATTTAATGAGTCCGAGAGTTGGTTAAGGTACACATTGTTAATCATGTTCCGTGAAAACTAATTAGTCATAATCACAAAATTCTTTACTCCAGTCATCATCCCATTTGGCTGCTCATCATCAAATTTTCCATCACATTCAATGTTAACCCAATTCCTTCTAGTTCTCACCATTGGCTAAAAACATAAATTATAGTGTGAGAAACACTTATCATATCAGAAAACCATATAATCATGAAAAATCACTTATAGGATGTCTAAATCATGACACCTTCTTCTTTAATCTATGAAATCATAGGATTAACCTAGGCCATCCATGATCATCCTTTATGATAGTTTGTAATGAGTTTTTAAATTTCCAAATAATATCCCCCATGAGTGTCAAACCAGGTGTGCAACAAAGCCTATTTTCGTGCATTGATTCCTGATGGAGTCTAGATTAATATGGCATTTTGGGGGTTTTTACCCCTAAGTACATCTGTGCCAGAGCCACATCCACTTGTAGTATTCATCATGGATGTAATTTCTTAGGAAACACTCTCCCAATCAAAATTCTAGGACATTTTCCTAAACATTGACTCATCCTTAGACTTATCTTTAGAGACATCCCTAAAAATATCCTTAGAAATACCCCTAGGGATCTCACTAAAGTTTTCTTATCCTAGTTTCCAAAGGTTGAATAAATATTTCCTTTGATACCAACTATAGAGACCCAGGCTTTTCATACATTGATATTGCATCTTTTTAGATTAATATTCAATACATTACAAAAGTACATGTCTGAGGACTATAATAGTTTAGTGCCTTTGGAAAATTGGAAACATAATCTTCTAACTTGGTGAAAGATATTCAATGTTTCCCCCAAATATCTTCCCCTTTAGTACTCCTACTTAAAACCTTTCATCATAACCCAGGGAAAGGAAACATAAGAAAGGGCAAGCTCAGATGCTCAGTAAGGGTAAATAAAGGAGATATGTAAGCATAACATGAATATAAGGGTTTGAGAACATGATAATAACATTTGAAAACCATACCCTGAATATCAAAGATCATAATGATGAATCATGGAATAAAGATTGACAGTTCATAAGACATGAATCATAAGGAAATAAAAAAACCATGAGCTATGAGAGCATAACATGGGAATACGGCATATATTTTTGGTATACACATCAACTTATAACATTATAAACATGTGTAAATAGAAATAGGTTCAATCATTAAGTTAAGAAAATGAAATCAGGACCTCGCATAAACTTATGGACATGTAACCATGTCTACACATAACATTGTGAACATCTACTCAGGTTCACACATAACATCATAGTAGTCAAGGTTTACTCTCAATATTATAAACATAGTGGATCAGGACACACCTGTTTCCTATTATGGATCAAACCCATCGAATTGTTTCCCATTTTCATCTCATGAGATATAAATCTTTATCCAATGCATTGGAGTGAGATATAGGTCCCACCCGTCACATAATGAAAACTATATTTATGTGTGCCATAAGATCATAAATATTAATCATAACATAACACATGAAATGAAATGGGTATCATAAAAATTTCATCATATCATAACCTATGGAGAAGAGATAGGTTTCACAATCATTTCATCATAGCATAACCTATGAAAAGAAGTGGGTTTCATTAGCATTTTATCATGGTATAACCCATGAAATAGAAATGGGTCTCATTAACAAATTTTCATCATAAACATAAACCATTCAAAAAAAGAATAAGAATGGTGTATTTGGATCATATCCTTAGTAAATCATAAACTATATCAACTGATTTCATCTTAGATAGAGAAGGATTTTAAAAGATTACTTGGAGAATTTTTTAAGGAAAATAACCTTTATTTTAAAATAAATTTTTAAGAAATAAAAGATTTTTGAAATCGTATTTTTTAAAAACAAATTTGAAAACTTATGAATTAAGATTTAAAAATAATTTAAAATTTTTCTTGATAAAAATATCCTTTCCACTTTGAAAAACACTTTTTAAAACAAAAAACATTTTGAAAACTTTTTTCTTTTAAAATAACCTTGAAAAATTATAAAGGAAGCTTTTAAAACCATTTTAAACACCTTTTAAGACATAATTTTTTTAAAATATTTTTCATTGAAAATGGTATTAAAATACCATTTAAAAAAAATTGAAAACATTTTTAGAAAACATGATTTTTGAATAAAATAGATTTCCGACCGAAGGGAGAAACAAGGCCATATTTTCTTAAAAACACTTTCTTAATTATATTAAGTGCTAAAGAGTGAAAAAATGGTACCATTGACTGAAGATATAATTAATAACCATAGGAGAATAAAATTAATGAACATTTTTGAGATATGGATCATAAGATTTCATCAATGGAATCATAATCATAAACAATCCTGATAAATGATGAGATTGTAGCAATAAACTCTTACCTCTTTGGTAACTTTGAATCATAAACCCCATGAAAGAATAAAATTACATGAAGCTTAAAATATCATGAAAATAAAGATATTAATGATATAAAATTTCAAAGGGTAAGTATACACACCTCATAAAAGAATATAGATGCATAACATAACATGTGTCTCAAAGAAGGAAAATTGAGACCAAATTCCCTTACTGGTTTAGTAACTTTGAAACCATAACCCCATGAAAGAGAGATTCTAAAATGGATATGTAAATACCAATAATTTTAAGTATATTAATCATAAAGTACATTCATGGGTAGTTTATACACTATATAAAATAAACAGGTGGTGAATATGACATGTGTCTCATGGAAGTAAAAAGTGAGACATAAATCCCTTACCTTAAGTCTTGTCTTCCTTTATACACACTCAAACATCCTGTATAATAAATATATGTTTATTATAAATCTATTAAATAACCATATTCATATATATAATACCATATATGGTTTTCTTAATACCTTTTATTAACAAGACCATGTCAAAGTCACATTTTGGATAATAATCGCTTTGTTTTTCATACAAGTTTTTGATTTATTGTTTTTGGTCTTCTTAATTTGATCATGATTTCCTCATTTCCAGAATGTAAACCATGATATAAATATCATATATATATATATATATATTCATTATATATTTATTTATAATAATCTATAAATGATGGAAATAGGAAATGAAATACACCATTTATGTAAACGGTAGGCCGTACGTACACATAAACATTGTTTCAATTTTTTATCGTATTGAGATAAATAAGAGTAAATGATATATATATATATATATATGTATTATCATTCCAGTATCATTTTTATGTTATATATATCACATATTTCTATTAAAACTATCCTTAATATATTTCATGTAAAGCGTGAATGAATCACATCACTTCTAGTCCTCCGTACACACGAATTGCGTTATCATATTCCAAAAAAATGTAAAACATGAAGGTATGTGTTATATAACAATTAAAAAATAATAATAACATCATAAAAATCATAAAAATAATATATAAACTATAAATCCATCATTATTACCAACCTTGAAAGGTGGTAACGAAAGAACGAATGACATCAGTTCATGAGGTGGTAGTCCTCCATACACACGAACTATATTTACATATCCCATTTGATGGAAATGTTTTAAGTTTTATATCATAAACTTAACATAAGATATCGAGGTTATTATATAATCATTATATAAAAAAATTTAAGGGGTTTGAGGAAGAAATAAAACAAAAACATTCGTTGATGAACGCTACATCTTCTTCAAGCATCTCCTTTTGGTTTGAACCAAAGGAATTCCTTGGTTAGATTTATGCCCAAAGTAAGGATTCTAGGGTGAGGGTAGAGAATTTGGGACTTGTTTTGGTTAGGGTTTGGATGATCCAAATGGATTTAGAGTTGTGAATAATGGGGGAGACTGAATGCCCTTTTATAATGGATGAGTGACATTTTTGTAAATATAAAAAGTAAACACTGGAGGTATCCCTTACATCATGTGCATAAAAAAATGAACCATTTTCTATATAATAGAGTATGTGGTCGAAATATGTCCATAAAATGGGTTTTGGACAAGTGTATAGGCCATTTCTCCTTAAGTTTAATGTTTAGTCCCTTAGTAAACTCATTTTTATCCTAATAAACGCAATTAATTTTAACTTTTTTCACTAATCATTTTAGTCAAAAATTAAGTCAGACTTATTAGAAATTAGAAATTATGATGATTAAAAATATGGTCGTTGGAGATGCTAGGGATATGATTGTTGGGGAACCCAGATAGTCTACAAGGATCTGCTTCAGATGAGGATAGAGCTGGTTTTCTTCACCATTTACGACTCTTAGGATTTGGAAGATTGAGAGGGTATGGCATCGCCATCGGTACCGGGCCCGCACATTTTTGCACGGGACAGCTTGTTGAGTATCCATGCTCTAGTGGAGGCGTTCCTTAATGATGTTGATGCTGGGAGGAGGTAATTCTACATAGTCTTGTTCTGGGTTGCAACCATCTTGATTTTCGAATTTTGGTAATGTATTATGTACTTGAAGTCTTGGTTTTCCCCCCTTTACCCTTAAAAGGGGGCTTATCCAAAATTAATAAAATATTGGCCTTCGGGTCATTCAGTCAAAAAGAAAAGTTCAAAAGATTAAAATGTTTTATATCCAATTTCAGTGTTAAATTGATTCAAATGAACTAAATTGGATTATTATATGTATAATTGATCTAATTATAATTTAAAACTAATTTAAAATATAATTTTACTATATAAATAATTAAAAAAAAGACAGACTTCAATTAAAATTTAGTATTTTTCACTATTCATCAAAAAATGAAACTTCTCAGAAAAACAAAAAATTAACCCTATACTAATTTTGAAGGTATAATTTCAAAAATAAAGTTTATTTTGTAAAATATTATTTATAAAAGTATAAAAATTTAATTTTAAATCAATGCGCTAATAAAAGGCAGTAAACCCGCCTTTTAGAAAAATACATCTTTTTATGCATAAAATTGGATTTATTCTTATCTCTTGTCTAAAAAACACATAAGATGAATATTAAATATTTTATTGATTATATAATATATAATTTTCATTAAAATCATTCATCAAAAGTGTATTTATTAATTTTTTGAGATAAAATGCGATTATGCATAAAAAAATAGTTTTTAAGAAAAAGAATTTCTTTATTTTCAAATAGTTATTACTTTTATTTATAATTAATTGGTTACCAAAGAATTAATTTTATAAACATGAATAAACCAAATTTTTATAATTCATTTGACCATTTTCATACTCTCCATTCCAATGACTAGGTGATAACTATCATATTAAATAATAATATTAATAATATATTGTAGTTTGGTAAAACTCGGTCTTGCGTGTAATGCCAGCTATCAAAGGAACTTAGTATTGTGTGAAATATAATCCAAACTTAGTGTTGTGTGTACCAAAAGATTAAATTGGTTTTTTGTATAAATCAAGATTAACTTGGTTTAGCGTGCAACACAAACCATCAATGAAATTTAATTTATTCAAAAAAACAAATCATAAAAACTCAGGGTGTTACAAGTTCGTGGTGTACAACCTCGACAACGATGAACTTGGATAGAGGAGATGGACTTGGATATCGATGATCTTGAGGACGCTGGACTTTGAGGACTCAACAATGATGTTTTCATCACCTGCTTTAACCTTATTTATTGATAAGTTGACACCGATCCCTAATAAGGGGGTCTCGGTCCTCTTCTTGGTTTTTCTTTTTCAATTTTTGGGGGTGTATATTTGATGCTTGTTTTGTTGTCATTTGTGTCATGCAATTGTTTACCCATCCATTCTTATTCATGTATCATTGTTTCTTGTACTCCTTTCCCTTTTTCATAGTGAAAACCCCCGGATGATTTTACCCCGTGCATGTAGACAAAGCATATAAATCGTTGTGTCCTTTTACCACTTTAATTTTTCACATTTTGTCAAACTGTAATTGATAGAATTAAAAGAATGATTCTTAAATATAATTCAAATCTGGATTTTCATTTGATTTTTTATTTAGAAGATGTTTTGAGTTTTTTTTTTAGTTTTTTCTTCGCATTGCTACTTCTTGATATCAAAACTTTTATGGCTTTCTTTCATTTCTAGAATGAGGTTCGTTATGTGTTTGAATATGATTTTAGGTTATGGAAATAATATTTTTCGAATTTCTGTATTTTGATCCTCATTTCATGATTATGTATATCAAGAATCTTCATGTATAGATTATTGTTTTTCCTTTTTTGATAATTTGTGCAATATTTGTTTGATGTAATAGCCACTGCCAATGTGACTCTATTCATTGCCATGTGTTTTTGTTCACTCATGGAATCATTAATATTTCCTTGTTGTTTGGAATATTATAATGTGGACCTATTTTCTGTTTATTATTTTATATGTTCTAAATTTGAAATAAACTTCATTGTTTGGTTTTGGATTTTTGAAATCAAAATACCCAAAAAGATCCTCACAGTTGAATGTGGACTACCTCCTGATAGTGCAACCTATAACAAAGTGGCATCAGAGGGTAATTGGGAATAATATTGCTTCATTAAAATTTTAAATTTCTTATTCACTGATTTAAATTATTTTTTAGTGACTTTTACTGTGAAACATGATTTGATGTTTTGTTAAGTTAGTTCGGTTACTCTCTTTGGCTATAATTTGCAACATACCGTTGATTGTTATTTCCTTGCTGGGTTTTTCTCTTAATTGTCTGCCTATTTGATCCTATAGAGACCTTTGGAAGGTGATTCTTGGTTTCATCTTTAGTTATGTGGTAGGAAGGGTTTTGTGTGAGGTTGACCTAAGTGAGAGTGTCTTGGTTAGAAGTGAGAAGTGTGGCAGGGTTAGTCAGTTTTTTGTCTCATATTTCTGCCTTTTTCCTTAAGAGAGTGAGCTGGTAATTAGCTCGAGTTTTTTCTTATGGTTTTTGTCCTGGTTAGGATTTTTTTCTTTAGGTGTTGACCTTTTGAGAGTGGTTATTGAGTCTAAGTAGTGTTTAGAGTGTAAGTGTCATGTGAATAGGTTTTGTGATGATCGGGCTTCATAGCAGTTCTGCTGTGATCTCTTAAGTGTCTTGGTATAGGTACTTGTGAATTAAGAACCTTGTGTATCTAGGAATCTAGGTTGGGATGAGTTTTTCTTGGTTGGTAGTTTTATTCCCTTACTAGTGTTTCTCTGGCTCTAGATTTTCCCCTTAGGACCTTGGGGATACATGGGTTTTGTCGTGGTTCCTAGATGTTGAGGAACCTCTCCCATTGGCTAGGTATAGGAAGAGTGATCTCCTTAGGTGGAGATTCTATATCCCTCTTAGGATGTTTAGCCCTTTGGTTTTTTTCTGCATTCAGGAGGATATCAATTTTTCCTTTTCTATTTTTATTTCCTCATTGTTTATTCTATTTCAACTAGTTTCATGAATTCACTATTGTTTCTGAGTTTCATTATTTGTGAAGTATTTGAGATGTTTTTTTCTACCATTTTGTTTTGTTTGAGGATGGATATGGCTCTGTTTTTTTGTGTTCTGTAGGCACTGGTGAGTTGTTTTGGGGACCTTTTATAGCATTTGGTTTTTTGGTCCCAACTTCCTCTTTGGCATCATCTCAGAGGGAGACTTAGATAAGTGAAGGTATAAATTTTTCCATGCAGGTTGTTTAGAATTGTTTAAATTCTGATCATGTTTAGAAACTTTAGAATATCATTCAATTTGAGAAACATGTGGAACATTTATACATGGAAGGGGGACTGTTTGGGTCATACCCCTTTTTGTTTTCTGTGTAGGATGATATGACTAAGTTGATGATAGGTTAGGTGGTTTATAATTACTATGTGGTTTAGGGTTTTAATTTTCAAGGTGAATATGTGTGATGATGTTGCATATTAAATCCCTTTTTGTATTTAATTTCCAAGGTGGAGATTTGTTGTTTTGGTTTCCCATTTCATTTTGTTAATTAAATACTGATTTAATATGTTTTTTTTGTTTTTTTCTTTATCCCTTGTTATTTATTTTGACCCTTATATAGGTTTATTTTACCCCTATGTGAGTTTATGTACCTTTTTGTTACCTTTATGTGAGACCTCTTTACCCTTACATGAGTTTTGGGTACCCCTATAGAGGCTTTGGTTTCTTTGAATTTACCCTTACCTAAATTTTGTATACCATTATGTGGGTGTCATATCTCTTGGTTTACCTTTATGTAAGACCCTCATGACCCTTATGTATTCTCTATTTTTTGTGGGCTACCATTACGTAGCCCTGGGTTTACCCTTATGTGAGGTCTCCTAACCTTTATGTATCTTTGGCCTTACCCTTATGTGGGTTTCACCTTACCCTTACACAGTCAGGTGTCTACCATTATGTAACGACAATGACCCTTACACTATAGGTCTTGAACCTTATGCACCATCTCTAGACCCTTACATGAGTGGGTTTGTACCCTCACACAATAGTGGTTAAGCCAAGATCTTTACACATTAGTTTTATTCAACTTTATATGTTTCTATTTATTTTATTTTATTAGGTTATTAGGCCTCAAGGATTTGCATCCATCCATTCATGATTATTTTTGAGTCATTTAAAAAAACTTTGACTATTGTGGGTATTTATATACTTGTTTTTCTAGATCAAAGTTCAATCAAGGAGAAGCTGATTGGAAACTTGATGGAGTTCTTCATCAGATCCCGGAGCTGCTGTGACTGCATAGGCTGATTTGCGGCATGTGATCCTAGACATCAAAAAATATGGAAAGAGGAGACGAACCTGGATATTGATGATCTTGAGGAAATCAGACATAAAGGACTCAATAATGATGTTTTTAGCGCATGCTTCAAACTTACTCATCAATAAGGTGACAATGATCCCTGATAAGGGGGTCTCAATCTTGTTCTTTGTTTTTATTTGACGATTTTGGGGGTTTATGTCTGCTTCTTATTTTTTATCATGCGTGTCATGTAATTTTTTCCTCATCTAGTCTTGTTTGTGTCTCACCATTTCTTATAATCCTCTCACTTTTTCTTAGTGAAAACCCCCTGATAATCTTGCCTCATGAACATAGGCCAAATTGGATAAAGAATGTAAATTATTGTGTCCTTTTACTACTTTCCTTTTTTTGCATTTTTTTGACCTATAATTATTGGACTTCATTGAGTTTTTCTTAAAAATAATTCAAATATGGTTTTTCATTTGATTTTTTATTTAGAAGTTATTTTGAGTTTGTTTTGATCAGTTTTATCTCTACATTTCTACTGCTTTCTATTGAACCTTTTGTGGTTTGTTTTCTTTTCTAGAATGAGGTTATTTATGTGTTTGAATCAGATTTTAGGTTCTAGAAAACATATTTTTTGAATCTTCCATATTAATATTTTCATTTCTTAATTCTGTTTATCAATAATATTTATGTACAAATTATTATTTTTCATTTTTTGAGAATTTATTCAAGCTTGGTTTGATGTAAGAACCACTTCTAGTGTGACTTTGTTTACCGCCATGTGTTTTTTTCACTCATGAAATCAATTTTATTTCCTTTTTTTAGAATATTGTAATGTGGAACTCTTTTTTTTATTAGTTTATATGCTATAAACTAGAAATAAACTTCATTGTTTGGTTTTAGATTTTTTGAACCAAAATACCCAAAAAAGATCTTCATGATTTAATATGGATTGCGTCTTAGTAGTGCAGCCCACAACAAGAAGATTATGCCATGGTGTGTGAAAGTCAAATTTTGACCGAAGGCACCACTCTTATGGTGAGAAGAAACCACACCATGTTAGATGATTCATATATTACTCATATATGGAAAGATTGATGATTTCATGGGATTATTCCACTCAATATTTTTATTGATAACATTAATGAGATTTGATAACCTTTATACATGGATTGAAGGTTCTAAATTAAAGTGATATCCTGATTTCTTTTAATAGATACATTAATCAAATATCAAATGTGTGAATGAAAAAACAAAAGTGAAGGAACTCGGGGCACAATGGAAGTGTGAAAAAATGAACAATTTAAAATTTTAGGTTTGGATTCATGTTAAAAACATTGAATCCACAAAAAAACCTTTCCCAAATTTCTTAAAGGATCACGTGAAATTCAATTTAATCATGAAAAATAAAATCAAATGAAAATGTAAATCGTACCTTGTTTGTTTGAAGTCACCGGTTTGATTCGCTCAATTTCGACATGTCTTGGATCAAAGGCTTCAAGTTAGGAACCCTCTAGATCATCTACACATGTACCACAACTCTTGTATCACCAATATACATTTCTTGGGTGCTATTTTGGTAAATCAAAGAGCTTTATGATGTCCCTTTGATCGTGTGAAGATCGCAGACTTGATTGAGAAGGCAAGATCAATTTGACCTTATTCCTTCTTCAGAATCTCTATCTAAGAACTTGAGAGGAGAATATATGAGAGATTATCTCACTAAAGTCTTGAAAATGGCGGATATCTATATTCAATAGTCTAAAATGATCTTTTATACATAGGCTATACTTTCTAAAATTGCACTTTGGTCCATGGAAAGTAATAACCTTCATTTTAGACCTATGTACACATGTATGACTTAATAAACTTGTCATAAATGTCACAAATATCTTATCACTCACTTGTAACAATCTAAAATGTTACATAATAAAATAAAAACCATCAACTTGTCCCATAAACTCCCCAAATAATTTAACAAACCTTGAACACCCTATGTTCGTTCGAAAAATTATATTTTCTCGTATTCACTTTTATAATCAAACAGTTTGTGAATACCTTGAGAAATAAATTCAATAATCATTATTCTAAACTTGAATAATATAATTGAATTATTTTTACATATGATTGATCATTATCAGATGTTCACTAGCCCCCACACGTGGGTCCCACTTCGTTCTAAACTCTTATTCATTAGAATGGGTAGAACTTGTTGATATAGTTATTGTGTGACCCTTTAGGTCCTTATCTCGACAACGATGAGTTTAACCCACATACCAAGAGTGGAGTCTAGCGACCCATCATGACCCTTAAAGAGACAAGGAATTTCATAGCTATGACTACCTCATATGAACACATTTTGTGTAATATAATCTCTTTATCTCACAATATTTCACAAAGAAGGATGCACATTTGTGTTATCATCCTTTTGTTGCTATATATATTTTGTGACCTTACTAGATGAACACACCTTCTTGTACCATGGACATGAATTTAATGAAGGCACTACCATCCTAGTCAACCTGGTCCTATGAGACATATCTTCCTCAAATAAAAAGCAACAAATTATATCTTAATCATTCAACCAATGTCATACCACCAATGACACACCCAACAAAAGCTACCTCTCCACGACTTTAATGTCATGATTTTTCCTTACATCAAAGTAAGTGATCAAATGACACATGTTGATATTGTTCTCAAGTCTGGAGACCAATACACATGTTCATAGATAGGAATAACCAATGACACCTAGAACATGTGGCATTCCTATTGGCAGGTCTATTCTCATGATATCATCTACTTGAGATCACCAAGTACAAAATTCATGAGAAGAAATATCAATTCTTATGAGCCCCCAACACCTGATAGCCAGACATCATTTGTATCCTTTCAACATGATGCATCTTGACCATAAGACATATATTTAAGATAAATATCATAGTATATCGAGGTTCTCATTATAGATAGGAACTACTATAACCTTTTTGATATGACAAATAATCTAAGGAAATTACCATGTGAATAGTGGATATAGAAGTATCAATACTATTATGGTAATAATAAACACATGTATATATCAAACTATATACATGTAATGGTAATAAAAGTACATAATGGAGTTGAGTTTAGGTAACCTACTCAAAACACTCCCACTTGCACTAGAGCCAACTATTAACAATTCTCATCTGGTTAGCTCTCACATGGGTATCATGCTTCTGTCAAGATATAGATTTAGTATATGATTTATCCTATGGTCTAACCTAGGTTTATTAGAAATCACCACTATGGAAATATTATCACAATATACCATAACAGGGTTTGTATTGCTTGGTAAAACACCAATCTTGGAAACAAAGCTGAGTATCCAAACTGATTCCTTAGCTACATCGGAAGATGATATATACTCATAATTTGCTGTAGAATTGGAAACCATGGACTTCTTTGAGCCCCTCCATCTCACTACACCACCATTCAGGAAAACAATACTATAAAAAGGTCTTTAACAACACTAGATTTTATCAGTGCTAGCAAAAAGTGTTGATAAAGGCGACCTTTATCAGTGATAAAACAAGCATTGATTAAGGGTACCTTTTATCAATGGTTTTTTTAGTGATAATAAAAGGCACCCTTTATTAGTGCATTTTTTAGCATTGATAAAGGGCACCCTTTATTAATGCTGTATTTTTATCGATGATAAAGGATACCCTTTATCAGTGCTTTATTTTCAATGCCCATAAAAGGATCCTTTATCAGCACTTTTTTAGCACCGATAATGGTTTGAAAAAAACAAAATAATAAAATAAATAATAAATAAAAATGAGTTTATTAAAAAAATATTAAAATTTGTTAGTCGGAGTAGAGTACTCAAGAGGGGGGGGGGTGAATTGAGTATCTATAAAAATTTCTGTTTAAAAATTATTCTTAAAAAGGTTCCCCAATAAATTTAAATACAACCCAGTTAATCAAAGTAATATGGTTATGAAAGTTTGACTATTTAAATAACTTCTCAGAAGATTGATTAATTCTCAGTAATCTTAATATAAGTTATTAATATTATATTTGAAGATATTATAGTAAGTCAAAACAATTATAATTTCTTTCCAAGATTAACTATCAAAGTAAATTTAGTGATTTATGAATTATACAGTAAAACATAGAAAACTAAATTATGCAGCAAAACAGATATAAAACAAGTGGTTCAGTCTCAAGATGAGACCTAATCTACTCCATTTGGTGATCACCTGCCACTAAGTAGTTTATATAAATAAACTTGATCTACACCTTGGATCGGGGTTAACAACAGTACACAAGACTGTCCAGGTCACATGACCTCTTCCACAGTTCTTCATGGGTATGAACTAACAGGTCACACAGGGACCACTTCCACACTTATCCATGGGAATACACAAGTGTAAAAAGATGTATGAGGAAGGATATCTTGTGTCCTCTAGTTTAATGCAGGAGACAGTGTGTGATTTTATACAGACACACACACACTGCTCGAAAGATAAAAATAATACACAACAGAGAAAAAATTATGAGATAAGGTTAGAAGTGCTATGAGTATTAGTCTATAAAGCTCTGGACTTCTAGGAGGAAGTAGATGTAGAAACCGAGTCCTCTTGCGGAAAACAGAGTATCAAAGGTCAGCTAGATCTGGCTCGTGTTCTTTGTGGAGTTGATAGTGTGAAAATGTTCTCGTCTCTAGGATTCGAGTATGCTTCGTGTGTTCTTTGTCAGTGTCGGGTTTCATGTGTTAGTTCTTCTTTCAATAATGCTCATGCTTCTTCATTATCGTGCACAAACTTGTTTTTTTGTTGTCACTATTATCGCGCTTTTCTTCTGGAAACACTGTTCTTTTTATTCTTATAATTCATGTGTTGGAGTCGATAGGATTCATGTATTATACATTTCATACCTCGTACTATTAGGTGACATGTATACAAAGAAATATTAATTATGTCAGTGAATTTAAAAGCTTCAAATATATCCATTAGAGATTAAATTGAAAAATGAAAAAACAGATTAAGAAACGGTGTCACAGTCTGTCTAGAAACGGTGTCTCCATAAAACAGTGTCTACTTGAAACAATGTCTCCTAGAAATGGTGTCTCCTAGAAACAGTGTCTCTTTATTTGTCTTTGATTAGTGAGACAACTATGATGGAACAATTGTATAGAGATCAGGAACCGGTAGCACAGATGCGGTGTTTGATCACAATGTCTAGTCACAGTATCTGGATGGTCACGGTGTCTGGGTCACGGTGTCTGGATGGTCACGGTGTATGGTCACAGTGTCTGGGTCACGGTTTTTGGGTCACGATGTTTGGGTCACGGTATCTGGGTCATAGTATCTGGGTCCTTTGCCAGAAAAACATAACCGGTGGCAGACTCACGGTTTCTCAGACTTAGCCAAATATCTGTACACAGACTTAAACAGTCATATTCATAGAATGAATTAAACTTAATCATTTATAAGAGAATTTAATTATAAACAAAATAATTACAATAATTATTTAAGGCATAAAGAGACTAATCATCTGTACACATGATTTTAGATAGATTAAACAGGATTAACAAGCTTTACAACATGTATAGGATTTGCGATCATTAAAACATGATTAACACATGAGGAGTCCAACAATTTTTTTATTAATTAGATAATTATTGATAAAAACGAATAAAATGATTATACTATATAGAAATTATAAATACTAATAAATAGTATATATTAAATATATAGATATATGTAAAATGAAAATTAAACAAATAAAAATTAAAAATAAGTAAATTGAGAAAATATTAAACATTTTATTAATTAAATAATTATTGATAATGTTAATAAATATATATATATATTAAATATATAGATATATATAAATGTATATAAATATGATCTATATAATACAAAATATTTATGATTTATATTAAATAGTAATTTATTTAGTGAACAATGGTTTATAATTAAAAATTAATATGAATTAAAATACTGACTAATTGCATCAAGTAATGAACATAATTGAATGTCATTTGATTTTTCAATTTAAAATAAATCAAACATGTGTTATATTTATTTCACATACATATAAATAAATAAATAATTTTTATAAATGCACACACAAAAATATTTATGCAATTAATGAAATCTTATATAGAAACACATGTACCTAATATTTATGTAATTTATTCAAATTTTAGTATTCATTTTAGAATTTCATTATAACATGTCACATTTAATATATCATGTTTTGAATCGGTAAATTTTATTTATTTATTTTTAATATTATTAAAGTTAGGTATTATTTATTCATTTTTAATATGTTTTATTTTTATTTTTTTATTTTTTGGGAATTTAATCAATTTCTATTATTTATTTTATATATATTTATTTACTATGCTTTAATATTTTCAATATGTATTCATATTTATTTCAATATATATCCATATTTTTTTAATAATTTATATTTAATTAATAAAACTTATTCATTTTTTCAATATTGTTAAAGTGTACTCATTTTTAGTTATTCAATTTCACTCATTTTTAACATGCATGCACTTAAGATTAAATATTCATTAATAATGTTAAAAATATATTTGTAAAAAATATTTATAAATGTATATTTACTATATTTTTACATTTATAATTATAAATAAATAAATATAATTTTTTAAAAAGTATTTATATAATTATAAATAAATAATTATATATATTTAAATAATTATAAAATTATAATAAATTTATTTAAATAATGAATATATTTACTATAATTATATTTATATATATTTATTAAATATATATATATAAATTATATAATTATATATAATAATATAAATATCATTTTTTTGAAAATTATTTATATAATTATAAATAAATAATTATATATTTAAATAATTATAAAATTATAATAAATATATTTAAATAAAGAATATTTTTACTATATATATACATTAAAAATATACATAATTATATAAATATATTTACAATTTTTTTTATTTACAATTATAATTATAAATTCTTTATTTGAGATTAAGTAATAAGCACTGATAAAAGGAATCTTTATCTATTCTTTTTTAGTGATGATAAAGATAGAGATTTATCAGTGCTGAAAAAATGCTGATAAAGATTCCTTTTATCATTGCTTATTAACTTAGCACTGATAAAAGGGATCTGTACCATTTCTTTTTTGGGCATGCTAATAAAAGTGACCCGATCTATTTTAAAAACTCTAACCATCATGAACCAGTTCATGATATCTGAAGCTCTCCACATAAGCCACCTACTGTCGGCGCTTCTCATTATTGAATCCAAGCTCAAATTTAGGATAAAATCAAGGCTCCAACTATTCCAAGGCTTGAATCCAAGGCTCGAACGATTCAAGGGTCTAACCAAACCAAGGCTCAAACAAAATCCATGTTTTTTGATATCTATACTTTCCCTTGGTTATCCACTAAACTTTCCCATCCCACATCTGTGTATCCCAACAACTTTAGTTTCACTATCCTATAATAAAACAACCCAAAATTCACTATTTTTTAGATATATTTAAGTATCATCTTCCTTGATAGCATGTGACTCTCCTTGGGATAACATTAGTACTGTGCGACTTGAAATATATCAAAACCAATGTTGGGTCATATTGTTTTGAGGTATAATAGGCTCCCAATACCTATATTCCATGACATATGCCTCTTTTCAATCATCATCATTTTAAAAATTCATCCATATAGTGATCAGTGTTGTCATTGGTTTGGAATATTCCATTATAAATCAATTAGAATCCTCTTTTTCATATTTTGATTGAGAAATTAATGTGCTGTGATTTCCTTGATTCACCTATAAACCAAGGAAAATGTTTAACTCACCAATCATAGACATCTTAATATTGTACCTCATATGATCCACAAAAAAATTGCATTGTGCTTTTTCCAATCCTCAAATATTATGTCTATGACATATATGAGTGCCAAAATACTTTTATCATTATCCTTCTTGATACAGAGGTTGTGATCAACTCATTCCATTCCAATGGCCCGAAGGACTTCATTTTTTATTGATTTTTGATAATCCACCTTTAAATGGGTGAGGTGGAACCCTTACAATTCCCATAGGCGTAAGTATTACATGGCCTTATAGGCCTTAGAGGAATTCATTGCCCCCGGGCTTCAAACATTACATACAACCCAGAATAACTACTTGGAACTTCTCATCCCAACATCTTCATCATGAAATCAGCTCTCTACCTTCGTATGGCTATCCGGCTAGGCTATGCCATGCATGTATAGGCTTATCCCGATGGCAGGTGCCATACCCTCTCATTCTTGAAATTCGTGTGGCTTATGCTGTGGTGAAAGCTCCCTGCTCATCCTCCTATAGACCTTGTTCCTTGTAGGTTTTCTAGTTTGAATCTGCACTAAAGGTGGCCCGAAGGCCTTAAAGGACTCGGGGACCAAATCGGTGGCCTGAAGGCCCAAATGGGGGGCAAATTCCCGGATGCTACAGTGACAAACAGTGCCTTCTACAATTCCATTACAGTACCTGCTACAGTACTACACAATTCCCGCTAGAATACCTGCTATAGTACTGCTACAGTACCTGCTACAGTACTTCTACAATACCCCATAGAAATTGTGCCTCTTCCTAGATTTGATCCTGGGTTTCCTGGATGCACTTAAGAGTCCTCACCAACCAGGCTGAGGCTCATGTGCCTGCGATCAACTCCACCTTGCTAAAAATAAATCTTTCTTAGGTATTGAGTCAACCTTAAATACCAAGTCCTTAATGATTTATTTATCTCATATAAATAATTCTTTAACTAACACACCTTTCTCTCATTTTCATCCATAATAAACCCATCGAATTTCTCAATGTATACTCCCCCCTTAAGAACTCCATTTAGGAACATAGATTTGACATCTATTTGGTATAATTTTAACTACATTTTCACTGAAATAGCCAAGAAAATTCAAATAGTTTCCAATCGGGCTATGGGAGTAAATTTATCGTAAATATAAATGACTTTAATCTAGTAATTCCCCTTACACACTATCCATTATTTATTTTGAGACACTTTTCCATAGTCAATGAGTTTATTACAGATCACCCACTTGGTTCCGATAACATTTCTATCTTCCATCCTTGGAATAATTTTCCATGTCACACTGTTCTTACTCGGATCAAGCTCCTCATGAATAGATTTGATCCAATTATCATCCTTGTCAGCCTCTATAAATTATTTAGGATCTACTTGAAAAAAATGAGATTTTTTAGATTCTTACACCTCCTAGTTTTCACATAAACTATTTGACCACCAATGAAATTTTATTCAATGATTTTATCCTTGCTTGTATTTCTTGTAGTACAACTTTCATACTCATAAACTTCATCTCCAAAATATTTATTATTGAAATTTATTACTTGAGACTCATCCCCCATCTCTTTTATGTTGCTTGTACTACTATGGTAATTATTCATCCCATGAATGACTACTACTTAGAGTATTTCAAGAAACATAGGTGCATGTCCACAAGAGATGGAGAATGTGTGTAAAAAAAATGCAATGATAAATATTTGGGAGATGAGTTAATGAGGGTGAAAGTTGTCTATAACTTTTACCTTTGAATGAATTCAAAGGATAACACCTACCATAGTGAATTAATTATTTTCTTAAATTTAATTGCCCATTTTATTCAAAGCATACTGATTTTTTTGAAATAATCAAATTTTGGGTTTCCCTTATTAGAATTATCTATAACTTTCACCTTTGATAATGAATATCTTATGTATATTTATTTATTTATTGTAAACAAAGAATATTTTATGAACCCAATAGGATGGATATGAATAAAAAATTGATAAACTCTAATCGTTTGACAAAAGAGTATGAAGATGGAGTTAAAGGGTTCATCAAGTTTGCAATAGAGCATGCATACGACCATTCTAAAATCCTTTTTTCCATGTTTATTTTGTTTTTATTCAAGATAAATTAGTCCGAAAGAGTTGGAAAAATATTAGATTTTTCATGGAATAGATCAGAACTATAAATGTTGGACTAAACATGGGAAAAAACTAAAAATTCACACCGATTAGGATGATATTACAATTTATGAATCATTTGATATTAATACCTATTTAAATGACAATGAAGATCAAATAGAAGAAATGAAAATGACAATTGAAGATGAACTTCATGATTTTCCAAATTTGTTTGAGAAGTTAAATAGTTATACTAAGAGACCATTGTATATTGGTTATACTAAATACACAAAATTTTCAACTGTATTGAAGTTATATAATTTGAAAGATAGTAGTGGATGGAGTGACACCAGCTTTACATAACTACTTGGTCTTCTGAATGATATGATACTATAATAAAATTAACTACCATGTTAAAAATATGAAACTAAAAAAATTCTACGTTCAATGGGAATGATCTCTAAAAAAATACATTCCTGTACAAATGATTTCATATTATTTTGCAAGGACCATGAATCACTAATAAAATGACCTAAGTGTGGAATTGATCGATACAAGAAAAATGAATCAAATCCTTTGAAATCTGTATGGTACTTTCCTATAATTCCATGGTTTAGAAGACTATATGAATGTTAGGAAATCTTGAGACAATTAATATGACATGCAGATACAAGAATTAAAGATGAGAACCTACATCGTCCACTAGATTCTCCTCAGTGGATGAAAATTGATTATGAGTATCCTGAATTTGGAAATGATCCAAGAAACTTTCATCTTAGGTTATCTATAGATGAAATAAATCCTTTTGGTGTATAGAATAGTAATCAAAGTACATGGCCCATCATGTTGATAAATTATAACTCATCACCATGGTTATGCATAAATCACAAATACATTATATTGTCTTTGCTTATATCTAGACTAAAGAAACCCAATAATGATATTGATGTCTATTTGGATCCATTGATCGAAGATCTAAAATTGATGTGGGATACATGTATTATAATGTATGATGCTCATAGAAGTGAATAATTTACATTGAGGGCTATATTATACAGGATGATAAATGAATTCCTGACTTAAAAAAATTTATCAAGCTATAGCATTAGAGGAATTTTGGGGTGTCCCATTTGTGAGAAAAACACATAGTTAGTTAGGTTGAAACATTCCCCAAAGACTATGCTTTTAAGACATAATTTTTTTTCCTCAATGACATAAATATATATCCTAGATGACAACATTCCATGGAAATATCGAACAAGGTACAACACCATCTTCAATAAGGGATGATCAACCGTTTGATAAAGTAAAAGATTTTGAATTACCATATTATAACTATTTGTATGTTAGATATTTTCTTGATTTTATTCATATAGAAAAAATTATAATTGATAGTGTTATTGGCATGTTACTGAATGTTTATAACAAAATTAAATATGGAATCAAGTCTAGGTTGATCATGATTGACATGAGGATAAGAGAAGAGTTGGCACTATTGAATGGTAAAGGGTGGAATTTTCTTCCTTCAACAGCTTATAATCTATCCAGACAGGAAAAATTACAATTTTTTCTTTTCCTTACTAGTGTAAAATTTTCAAAGTATTCATTAAATATCAAGAATGTCACGTCATTGACTAATTTTAAGTTATAAGGACTAAAATCACATGATCATCATGTTTTGATGCAAGCTTTTATACCTATTGATTTTTATTGTATTTTCCCCAAAATGTATGATATATATTAACCAGACTCTGCTTCTTTTTCAAAGCCATATGTAGTAAATTTATAGACCAGATGAAGTTTCTAATCATGAAAAAGGAGTTTGTAGTCATATTGTGTGAATTATAGATGTTCTTCCACCATTATTATTTGTTATAATGATCGACCTGATGGTTCACTTGGTTATAGAGGTTCAACTATGTGGTCCTGTCCATTACAGATAGATGTACCCCATTGAATGGTATATGAAAATTTTGAAAGGGCATGTCAAGAATCGAAGTCATCTAGAAGGTTGTATTGCAGAATGATATATTATTAAAGAAGCTATTGAATTATATACTAATTACCTATCATATTTTGAAAACATCAGTCTCCTAAAGTCTTATCATAGTGGATGCCTTATTGGCAAATGTATTTCTAGAAGTGATGTTTTTACAATTACCTTGACAAAGAAGGAACAAGATCACATTTACATTTTACATCATAGTGAAGATGTTGATCCATACATTGAATTACAAAAAGAAATTCTTAGAGATTTAAATCCATCAAGGGATAAAGTATGGATATAAAATGCACATAATCAAAAGTTTATAGGATAGTTTTGAGATTAAATTTATAAGGAGTTATCTAAAAATCTGAATTCAATTTCCAAACGACTTCAATGGCTAGATAGGTGACCAAATAAAAATGTTATATCTTACACTGGTTTTGTAATCAATGGTTATATGTTCTATATAAAAAAACACAATGAATGCAGTATGATGCAAAAAATTGGTGTTAATCTTGTGGAGGAAGTGATAAACATATCTAATTCTAAGGATAGAAATCCAATTTATGAAAATATTTCATATTTTGTTATTATAGAACATACATATGAGTTGGATTATACAACATTTAAAGCGTCAATTTTCCATTGCAAATGGTTTGAAAATATGAGTGCAGTGAAAGTCGACGAAATGGGATTTGTGAAGGTGAATTTTAGTGTAGAATGGGAAAAAATGAACCATTCATAATGGAATCACAATCAATGAAAATATTTTATGTCTCAGATCTAGAAAACATGAATTGGTTGATTATCCTACTAGCGGATAAAACAAATGCCGGGTTAGATGAAAATGAAATCAAGGATGCCATTTCATTAGGAGATCATAATTAGTTCATACTAATACCAATGTAGACAATGTATTGTATGTTATAAGGGAGAAACAAGAGGGTATTTGGATTCTCAATAGAGGAACCAGATCCCTAAAAACTTTAAAAAAAGAAAGAGAGTTCAATGAGAAGGTAATATTGTTTTTAATATACTATGTTTTTCCTCAAAATATTATATATTTTCTACTACATTAACATAATAGAAATTAAATGTTTAATGAATCATTTGGATAACGTATTCTACACAAGATGATGTTACCAATCCCTCAGAAGAACAAACTACAATTAAGTAAACTCTTTGGGAATATGTAAAGGTAATGTTACGATATACTTTCTAAATTTTACTAAAAAATTATATAACGAAAAATTGATTTAATTTTCATTATTTCTTGAAGAGTTTATTTATTATAGAAGATTTATGTTTATATTTCATTCCTTTTTTCACTAAATATTCCACATATTTCTTCTCCCTCAAAACCTTTTCACCCCTACAGTGTTGGTATTTATCACTTTCCTTCAAGTTCCCTCCACTAACTTTCTAGGAAGATAAATGATGCCGCCTCTACTAAATCATAGAGGTAATATTAATGTTTGAATAATAAAATAATTTTCTATAAAATTAATGTATTATTTCATATTTATGTTTAATTTATTTATTTTTAGTATTAATCACATAAGAATTGTTTTCTTATACAGGTGGATTATTTTTTTTGAGTTGGGGTGGTATGTCCATCTTTCATGCCTTTCTGCACCAAAACTTCCTCAGTATTCTTCTGCCTCAAAACCTTTTCACCCTTACAGTGTTGTAATTTATCAATTTCCTTCAAGTTACCTTCTCTTCTCAATCATAGAGGTAATCTTGATGTTTCCATAATAAAATCATTGTCCATAGAATTAATATATTATTTCATATTTATGTTTAAATTACTTATTTTTAGTATCACTCATATAATAATTATTTTATTATACAGGTGGATTATTTTTTTTGCGTTAGGATGGTTTTTCAAAGCTTCTCATGCTCAAGAGAGATTGGAATTTGAGCCTACAATTGAGATAATGAAAATAAGGAAACGTGTCAAGAATGATATCAATCATCATGAAAAGGTAAATTCCTACTACTTATTTAATCAATTTTGTCATCATTTTATCTAATATTTGTAAGTTAATTTCCTTATCATTTTTATCTAATACTTATTTAGTTTTTTTCATAGATTTTTTAGAAGTCATATTTTTCTTTCAACTATCCACAACAATCCATAAAATAGATAAAATGTTCCTTTTTGCCAATGTTACCATTCTTTCCATTACCTTTATTTGTTGACCTACCAACATTGCATATTGATTCGATGTTCTTAGCTGAAAAACCTTTCTTGTTTAAATCCAGAAGAGTATAGGAAGCTCATGTTCCCATTGCAGTGACTTATTGTGATATAATGGGCACTTGAGATTCCTCTACTCTTTTGGGTTTCAATAATGAGAAAGGTTTTTCGGCTAAGAACATCGAGTCAATATGCAGTGTTGGAAATTTGACAAATAAAGTCAATGAAAATCATGGCAACATTGACAGTTAGGATTGTTTTGAGACTTTATGAAATATAGGAACTATTCACACCTCAATTTGACACATGGTGTGACCATTATGAGTGATTCTTTCTATTTAAAATTGACATTAATTTTAGTAAACAAGAAAAATGAAATAATAAAAACTGAGAAAAAAATATTTATATTGTTTTTATACTTTAATAAAATGATCCATAAGTCATTTGTGACATGTAGGAATCAGCCTCACCTCAATCTGATACATGATGTTCCCTGTATGACTCAAAGTGTCTGTTATCTGTTTAAAATCAACATTTTACTTCAAAAAATACCACTCATTGAAAATCAAGAAAACACACTTGAATATATTAATAATTCTATACATATACTCATAAATCATTTGTGATGTGTAGGAATTGGTCTCACATTAAACTAATACACGATGTGATTGGTATGAGACAAAGTGCTTGTTTCAAGTTTAAAATGACATTTTAGTAAAAAAGATAAGTGATGTACTCAAAAACAAATAAATTTCATTCATATTGTTTTGATACTTTAGAAAAAATATCCCTAATTCATTTGGGATTTGTAGGTTTCAGCCTCACCTCAATCCGATTCAGAGTGTGAACGATATGACTCTAAGTGCATCTTTATTTAAAATTGACATCAATTTTAGTAAAAAAACAAGTGACATACTCAAAACCAATAAAATTAATTTATATTGTTTTTATAATTTATTAAAATGATCTATAAGTCATTTGAGACATGTAGGAATCAGCCTCACCTCAATTTTATGCACATTGTGACCGATATGACTCCAAGTGTGTCTTTTTATTTAAAATTGGAATCAATTTTTGTAAAAGGATAAGTGAGCTACTCGAAACTGAGAAAACACATTCATATTGTTTAGATACTTTATGAAAATGGTCCATAAGTTATTTTTATGTTTATTAATCATCTTTACCTCAATCCGATATATGATGTGCCCGGTACGGCTCAATGTGTCTGTAATTAGTTTAAAATCGATATTTTAGCTCAAAAAGTGTCACTCACTTAAAATTGAGAAAACATGCTCATATTTTATTGATAATTTAGTACATCTATTTATAATTTATTTTTTTACATGTAGGAACTAGTCTCACATCAAACTGATAAACGATGTGATCGGTATAAGTCAAAGTGTGTGTTTCAAGTTTAAAATGACATTTTATTAAAAAAGACAAGTGATGTAATCAAAATAAACAAAACACACACATATTTTTTTGATAATTTATAAAAATAATCCATAAGTCATTTGGGATGTTTAGGAATCAGCTGCACCTTAATCCGACGCACGGTGTGACCGGTATGACTCTAAGTGCATCTTTATTTAAAATTGACATCAATTTTAGTAAAAAGGGAAATTGACCTACTAAAAACCAATAAAACACATTTTTATTGTTTTCATACTTTATAAAAAATATACATAAGTAATTTTTGATGTGTAGGAATCAACCACACCTCAATACGATACAAGATGTGCTCGGTATAACTCAAAATGTTTATTATCAGTTTAAAACCAACATTTTAGTTCAAAAAGTGCCACTCACTGAAAACCAAGAAAACACGATTGGATTTTCTTAATAATTTAGGAAAATGATTCATAATTAATTTGTGATGTGTAGGTTTCTGTCTCACATCAAATTTATACACGATGTGATTGGTATGAGTCAAAATTCGTGTTTTTAGTTTAAAATGACATTTTAGTAAAAACGAAAATTAACATACTAACAACTAATAAAATGAATTTGGATTGTTTTTATACTTTATTATAATGATCCATAAGTTATTTATGATGTTTATAAACCAGTATCACCGCAATCCAACACACATTTTGACCTTTATGACTCAAAGTGTTCTTTTTATTTAAAATTGATATCAATTTTAATAAAAAGGACAACTGACCTACTCAAAACTGATAAAATACATTAATATTGTTTATATAATTTAATAAAATGATCCTTAATTAATTTTTGATTTTTAGGAATCAGCCACACCTTAATTCTATACACTATGTTCCTGGTATGGCTCAATGTGTCCGTTATTAGTTTAAAATCGACATTTTAGTTCAAAAAGTGTCACTCAATGAAAACTAAGAAAACATGCTCTGATTTTCTTGATAATTTAAGAAAATGATTAATAATTCATTTTTTATGTTTTGTAATCAGTATCATGTCAAACTGATATAAAATTTTACCGTTATGAGTCAAAGTGTGTGTTTCCATTTTAAAATGACATTTTAGTAAAAAATAAAAATGACATACTCAAAACCGAGAAAAAACATTCAGATTGTTTTGATACTTTAGGAAAATTATCTATAAGTCATTTTAGATATATGGGAATTATCCATACCTCAATCCAAGAAATTGTGTTACTAATATAACTCTATGTGTGTCTTTTCAATATATTAGTGTCATTTTAGTTGAAAACATGCATCACATCACCAAAATCGAGCAAACGAGCCTATATTTTTTTCTCATCATTCTATCTGCTATTACTTAATTTATTTTATTATTATTTTTATCTTATAATTATTTATATTACATCATTCATGGGAGGAATAATAAACAAATTAAAACTTATCTAAATGCGCACAGGGAGGCTCGAAACCGAGACCTCTCAAACACCACCCTAGGATGAAACCACTAGTATTTTCCCATAGGGATTTATATTATACTTATTTAATTAATTTTCTTAGAGATAATTCTTAAATATGAACAAGAAACATTGTGATGTGTAAGAATCAATTACAACTCAATCCGATACACAATTCTCCTGATATAACTCAAAGTTTAGTTTAAAATTAATTAACAAATTCTATTAATTTATTTCTTTATATTACTACTAACATAAGAATTGTTTTCTTATATAGGTGTATTATTTTTCTTGAGTAGGGTTGGTTTGTTCAAAAATAGTATGATTCAGGGTTAGGATCAAAAGACAAAGGCACATTGATGTTTTTGAATGTATGTAATAATTTTTACTTATGTAATTGTATAAACCAACGTTTGAAATATCTATAATATAGTGTTTTTTCTTTTTATTTGTGTTGTAAATTTCATTTCAGTTAAAATATGTATTGGCACTTAATTTTGTTGATATTTGGTAGTGTTTTTGGTATTGTGGTGTGCTGTTAAAACACATTTCATTAGTGATGTAGTGTGCTATTACAACACACTGTAGTATAACCCTTTATCAGTATTTTTTAGTGCTTATAAAAGACTAGGTATTTTAATCTCACTCCAATAGTTAAAGATTCTCTAGCTTTGGTAAAATCAATTTCTATCACTATTAAAGGTCTATTTTATAGTAGTGAAAAGAAATAGCCTAACTACAATTTTAGATCATCATGATCTATCTGGAAGCTAGAATTAGTTTATCCCCTCATGACTAGCTGCTTATCTCCTCCATACACCAAGAACATATCCTTTGTACTATGAAAGTACTTAAGGATAGTTTTTATAGCTGATCAATGTAGTTATCCTAGATTGTATTGATATCTTCCCACCATGATTATAGTAAAGGAAAAATCAAACCTAGTATATAACATGACATACATGACAGATTCCATTATTGAATAATTATGAATTCTACTCATTTTTTCAATCTCCTCCTGTGTTTGTGGACACTTCTTCTTGGAGATATTAATTCCATGTGACACTAGCAACATTCCTCTCTTGGATTGTTCTATATTGTACCTTTTGATTACCTTGTAAATATATGTAATTTAACTTAGCCCTAACAACCTCTAAGATATATCTTGATAGATCTTGATCCCTGTAATATAGATTTCTTTACCTAAGTCTTTCATGGAGAAGAATTCTTTTAACCAAGTCTTCACTGACTGTAATACTTGCACTTCGTTTCCCATTAATAATATGTCATCAACATATAATACTAGGAAAATGATGGTACTTCTACCAACCTTCTTATAGGCACGTGGATTGCTTTAATTATTAATGAAACCAAATTCTCTTATGGCCTTATTAAATAAAATATTCCATGATCACGATTCCTTCTTTAATCCATAAATGGATCTCTATAGCTTACACACTTTATTAGCACTCTTTGACATAATAAACCAATTTCAGGTTGTTTTATATAGACATCTTCAACTAGTATCCCATTTAGAAAAGTAGTTTTGACATCCATTTTACAAATTTCATAATCATGGAAGGCTTCTATTATAAGTAAAATTCTGATGGATTTTAGTATAGTGACTGGAAAGAATGTTTCATCATAGTCAATTCCTTGAAATTTTCTAAAACCTTTCTCTACTAGTCATGACTTATAGGTGCTCACTTGACCATCTATGTCCACATTTTTCTTGAATAACCATTTACACCCAATATTCTTTACATGTACTAGTGGTTCTACCAAAATCCAAACTAGATTTTGGTATATGAGCTCCATTTCAGAATGCACGACTTCTTTCCATTTAGCATCATCCTTACCATCAACTATTTCCTTTCATGTTAGAGGTTCATAATTTTCTAGGAGTAATGTATCACCCGAATCAGTGATAAGAAAACTATATCTATCTAGTTCTATAACTTATATTGTATATCTAAGCAGTACTTGTGTCTTAGGAACATATTTCTCTCCCACTGTCTCTTGTAGATATTGTTCCTGTACCAAATCTTGTGCATCTGAATCATCAGCTTCATCAAAGTCAATATTTCTCCCACTATTTACATTGGAAATGTGTTCCATTTCTAAAAATTTAGCATATCATGCTACAACCACTTTTCTATATGAAGTTTTATATAGGTAATATCCTTTAGTCTCTTTAGGATAACCTATAGATTCACTTTATGCTCTGAGATGCTAATTTATCACTAGGTATAGTCTTGAACAAATCCTTGCATCCCCATACACATATGTGTGATAGATTGGATTTATTTCCATACCAAAATTCACGTGGAATACCATCCAATGATTTATTTAGTACTCAGTTTAGTGTATATACCGCATTCTATAGTGCATATCCCCAAAGGATAATGGTAGAGTTTCATGAATCATCATTATTTCGACCATATCAAGTAGGGTTTGATTCCTCCTTTCACTAACACCATTCCACTGAGGTGTAAAAGTAGGAGTGACTTGAAAAACTATCCCATAATCCTTTAAATGGTCGATGAAATATTGGTTAAGATATTCTCCACCATATTCTGAGCAGAGTTTCTTAATCTTCTTAACAAGTTGATTCTCTACTTCATTATGACAATCCTTAAACATGCTAAAGGAATCAGACTTATACCTCATTAAGTCGATATGTCCATATCTACTATAGTCATCGGTAAAAATGATGAAGTAAGAAAATCCACTTCTTGCCTCTATTGAAAATGGACCACATACATCAGTATGAACCAATTCTAATGGTGCTTTGGCTCTTTCTCATTTCCCACTGAAAGGTACTTTGGTCATTTTACCTTATAAACAAGCACGCCATACATCCAAGGGTTTTAACTCAATGAAGTCTAAATACCATACTTGATGTAATTTTCTTAAATGATTCTCATTTACATGACCTATCCTGAAGTGCCATAGGTGGGTAGGAAATGAGTCATTTTCACTGGATTTGTCATTAATTACCAATATTGGATTTTCTAGTTCAAGTATATACAACCTATTGTTAATATATTCTATACCATAAAATATATTATCCTTATACATAAGACAAAATCTATTTCCAAACTTGAAATAAAATCCTATAGTGTCTAAACTTGATAATAAGATTATGTTTCTAGTCACAGATGGTATATAATAACAATTATTAGTATAAGAACCATCCCACTAGGCAAAGTAAGATGATAATCTCCCATTGATAATGCTTCTAGTCTCACACCATTTTATACTCAGATATCTACTTCATCTTTTTCAATTGTCTTGAATGTAATTGGTTACTATATTTGAATTCAAATTCATGAGCCACATGCAATATCCAATACCCAAATTATAGAAATAGACAGATTTAATTTAATGATAAATATACCTAAAGAAGAAGTTTCAACTTTATTTTTCTTCCTAGTAATAAAAATATTCTTCGAGTGGCATTTCTTACCACATGAAAAGTAGAATGAATCCTACTAATTTCTCTCCATTTGTATCTTTGGATTTTTTAAAGGGAGTTGCATCAGTATATTTGACTTAGATTTATCCCTTGACGCTTTAGCATCACCTTTCCTCCTCTTGTTCACCATAAGGATCAAAGAGTTGGAATTTTTCATATCCTTATCTATTTAGAGAACTAAATCTAAAAAATCAGGGAGTGACTTATTCATGTTATTCATATTATAATTAAAAATGAAAGTCTATAAGCTATGCATTACAGAGGAAATAATGATATCAGTTTCTAGATCTTGGATCAGTTTGAACCTAAGGGACTCAAGTCTCTCAATGCACCCAATAATCTTGAGTACATGAGGTATTTCTTGATTCCCTTCTTCTAGCCTACATCTATACAGAGCACTAGATATCTCATATGTTTCTCATCTAGCTCTCTTATAGTATAACTCTTGTATATAAGATATCATTTTGAAATAATCTTTGTCCTTATGCATTTTTTTCATCTCACTGAACGTAGATAATAACATGAAACACTGAACATCTAGCTTATCATCCATATTCTTCTTGTATTTATATCCATCCTCCTTACTTTATCCCAAAGGGGGATTATTAGGAAGTAGGGATTTTAAGGCATAAATCTTTTTCTCTTGGTGCAGTACAATGTTCAAGCACCCATACCACTCCTAGAAGTTATGGATGGTTAGGATATTATCTTTATCCAATATTGATCGTAGTGAAATTGAATAGGTGGTATTTTCTATTCAATCTATAAGAAATAAACTTAACAGATCAGTAATTTATCTTTACTAAAAGTAGAAATTTTCAAATTTTAAAATTTAAATGTCTCCCACTATTTTATCAAATTCCAGTAGCCCTCAACTATTATTTTTGGAATACCTAGTCTCTTGAATATTCTAGTGTCATGGATACTTGAAGCCTATATTTATAGTCTACAAGATATGACTATGCCACTACTCAGATAATTTCATGGTATCCATTTGACTAGCCAACCTCATTAACTTGTGGCTCTCTAATCTATTGAGTGGAGTCCCATATCCTACAATGAATTAATTTTTTTTTCTTAATGATTTTCCTCTAAATTTGAAAAAATATATCTATGAATACTCATTTTTTTCCAACTTTAGTTAATTTGATCTACCACTCTCATAAAAACTATCTGGTAATAATTGGAACCCTTAACTAGTACTGATGAGCACCTCAAAAAATTGGTTGTGTCCAAATTCAAGCGATGAAAGACATTTAATGACTTAATATTTTATGTGATGGATTTGTAAATTTAATCTTGGAAAATGGAATCATTTACTATTTATAATGATTTTTTTATGTGATCACACTCATATCTTAACCATGACTTTAAATAGAAAAAAATTCACCACACATGTTCATTTTATTTGTGCATTCTTGTTTATTATTATACTATGTGACCACGAGTAATAAATACACATTCACAAAATAATAAACCATCCACATGATAACATAAATAAATAATGATGCAATCATGAACTATTAACTAGTGTTTAATCTATAAAGTGAATAATGTATTAACTAAGACCATAGGGGAATTACTTAAGTCAATACCTGACTTGAATTGTAGTGCCCACAATCCCGTGCATTTCACTTGTTTGTTCTACGTTGTATCTTGACTCGAATCGCTTTGCTATGAAATCTCTGATCTTTACAATGTATACTCACACGTAGGTGAGGGGAAATAATGGTGTGAAATTTCATTTTATCACTTAAATATGGACACACAGACCTTATACAAATTAAATATGGAATGATGATGCACATATCATCAAAATAAAATAATTGTTAAATTTTAAAAACCTTAAATGAAACAATTAAATTAAATAAATAATAAACCAAGAATTCATGTGTAGGTCTCGACTCATGACCAGTCAACATGCAATTATATTGAATAAGAAAAATTAAATTTACTAAAGTTCAACTCAAGGGTATTTTTAATGTGTTAAATAACATTAAAATAATTTAATTAATTATCGACATGTCCTATAACAACCAAAATAATTTTATTAAATCTCACATAATTAAATTAAATTTATGAAATTTTTTCATAAAATTTTATATCTATTTGGAACTAAATTATATCCCTAGAAATTAATTTAGGGCTTGCGATGGGTTAAATGGTCCAGGTCGATCAGACCCAAACTGAATTGGTCTAGGTCGAGATGGGGCATCCTTTTAAGGGCACACACACACACACAATATATATATATATATATATAATGATATAATATCTATATTACATAATATATATTACATAATATAATATATAATATATATAAACAAAAGTCAAAACATGTCATATTTTTTAATTTTTTTATGTGCTTCCCATGGAAGCTTTGGGTAAGCTTCCCATGGAATATTTGGGTAAGATTCCCATGGAAGCTTTGTGTTCCCTTTTATTTATTTTTTTATTTTTGATTTTTGGAAACTAAATCAAGCTTCTAAAGAAATATTGTATTGCTAATAGACAACCCCAAATATATTATGGTATATCTGGATAGCATGAAACATACTCACATCGTGCTCTGACTAAAAATCCACCACACCAGTAGCCATTAAAGTGAAGCAAAAAAATAAAACTTTAATTTTTTCACAATTTTTATGCAAAACCCTTCGATCTTTGATCTGCCATATATTAGTGATATGAACTCAGATAGATGTACTGTTATTTGTGTTTGGACCATATCACAACCCTATTTTAAAATAATTAAAAATTTAATTTAAATTTCAATGTTTTTGACTTAAATAATTACACGTTCTATCTAATACCAATTAAGAAACCCATGGTGTAATGGAAGCGTGAAAAATCTGAAATTTAAATTTTTTTGTTTGGATTCATGTTAAAAACATTGAATACAAAAAAAAACATTGCTCGAATTTCTTAAAGGATTGTACTTAATTCAATTTAAGCATGAAAAATAAAACTGAACGAAAGTGTAAACGTTACCTTGTTTTTTTGAAGTCGCCAGTTTGATTCGCTCACCTTCAAAATTTAATGGATTAAAGGTGCCAAGATATGTATCCTCTATATTTTACACACATTCACCATAGATCCTGGATCAATGATATATGTTTCCCTAGTACTAGAATAAGAAGTCTAAGAGCTTTACAATGTCCCTTTGATTGCGTGAAGAACACATATTTGATCAAGAAGATGGGATTGGTCAGACCTTGTTCTTTCTTGAGAACCTCTCTCTAAAAACTTGATAGGATAATAGAGGATAAATTATCTCACTAAATTCATCTAAATTTTTGAGCTCTCTATTCAATATGCTAAAATGATCTTTTATACCTAGGTTATACTTTTCCAAATTTCACTCTGGTCCTTGAAAATTAATAACCTTCATTTTAGACCTTTGTGCACATATATGACTTAATAAAATTTTCATAAATGTCACAAATATTTTATCACTCACTTGTAACACTATAAAATGCTAATTCATAAAATAAAAACTATTAACTCATCCTATAAGATCCCAAAATAATTTAACAAACCTTTAACATCCTATGTTCTTTTGAAAAATTATATTTTCTCCTATTCACTTTTATAATCAAAGAACTTGTGGATACCTTGAGAAATAAATTCAATCATCATTATTCTAAACTTGAATAATATAATTGAATTAGTTTTTCTTGAAATTGACCATTCTTGGATGTTCACCGACCTCTGCATATGGGGTCCACTTCATCTTAAAATTCTATTCATTAAAATAGGTAGAACTTGTGGATGTACTTAGTGTGTGATCCTCTAGGTCCTTATCTTGATATCAGTGAGTCCAACCCACAGACCAAGAGCAGATTCTAGAAATCCATTATGTCCCCTAAGGAGATAAGGAATGTCATATCTACAATAAACCTCCTATGAACATGTTCTGTTTAATATAATCTCTTTGTTTCAGCACATCTTTTAAAGTAGGATGCATAATTTTGTTTATTTATATATTTCATGATCATATTATACAAACTTACCTTATTGTACCATGAACATGGTTTTAATGAAGGCACTACCATCCTAGTTAAATCGGGCCCATGAGATATCTCTCCCTCAACTTAGAAGTCACAAATTTTATCTTGATCATTCAACTAATGCCATACCACCAATGACACACCAACACAAGCTACCTCACAATGAATTCAATGTAATGGTTTTTACCTTCCATAAAAGTATGTGATCAAATGGTACAAATTTATAATGATCTCAAGTTTGGAGACCGATAAACATGTTCATAGATAGGAACAACCAATGACATAGGAAACACGTGGTGTTCCTATTGGAAAATATTTCCTCATGATCTCATCTACTTGAGATCACCAAGTGAAACTTTCATGAGAATAAGTATCAATGATTTTGAGACCCCAAAACCTGATAGTCATACATCATCAGTTTCTTTTCAATATGATGTATCTAGACCATAGGACATATATTTAAGATTACTCTCCTAGTATCTTGAGGTTCTCATTATAGTTGGGAACTGCTATAACCTTTTGATATGACATGTAATATAAGGAAATTATCATATAAATATTGGATGAATAAGTATCAACACTATTATGGTAATAATAAACACATGCATATATCAAAATGTATACATGTAATGGTAATCGAATCACATAAAGTAGTTGGGTCTAGGGAACCCACTCACAACAAAAATATTGTGAGAATTTTCTAAGGGAGAAAACCATTGTGGATTTTCTCCTTTAAAGTGAAATACATTGCCTGAAGATGAAAAGTCATGTAGGTACCAGGAATAGAGATTCATTACCATTGGTGGGGGGGGGGGTGGATCAATGGTCTTCGTCTTATATGAACTCCCCCTTTCCTCATTTCCTCTCTAATTTTCCCATATTTCTGATTAGTATATGGATCATACATCGATCTCAACAACAATAAGGATAATGACAATGAAATGTGAGAGGTAGAACACACATGAATATTAGGGATTACAGGGTTCACATCACTATTTTTATTAAGTGGTTATATACTTGGTGAATCATTGGTTATCATCCCAATTATGTCTTCTTATGAATGATGAATTAATAAATAGATAGTGCAAGTTGATTCTCTTGGAATCCTATAAGAATGTTAAAGATAATTACAAGAGAAATAGATCAACATAAAAATAGCTCTTTGGTATGCTCTATTATTCATCAGTATTCCTTGAGTGTATTTAGACTTTGAACTAGGTGTGAACCCATGTTTTCCCTAAATCTTAACCCAGATGGTTGGCCTCTATCATGACTTTTTCCAATCAAATTTAGTATTAAATTATTAATTTTCTAAACCAATAACTTGGATGATATTTTTAATTTTATTTCATGTCTTCAATCTTCGATAAAAATACCAATAAATCCACGAGTCCTAGATCTCCTCATATTTCTCCATGTGATATCTTCATAAAATCACGAATCAAAATCATATAGTTTGATTGCTGATGTGTCACAACTTTGAGTTATTGTTTCATCCCTAAATTATAGGACATATGGATTTGATATATTATGAAATTAACTAGATTTTGGGGTAACTCTATAAATTGCATCACAATACATGATCCCATTATGTGATATTTTTCTTCCCGACACATGCTTCAATCAAACTCCAGATCTGAAAATCTTGGTTTAAATATCTCTTAAAATATATCAACAAATCCACTGAATCTACACTATCCTTGAAACATGATCCTATGGTCTACATAAAAACATCTTTATTACCTCATGTGTTCACCTCAAGCTATAATATGGCATGTCCTTCATATTATTGTGACTTTATAAATTCTAGAACCATTGTTTCTTCAAATTCTCATCACACATGGTGTTGTGGCATAAACATGGTTATTTAAGTGAAAATTATTCCAAATTCTCTAGATCTTATGATGTGATCCATTTCTTTATGACATGAAGTGACCTAGATTTTAACCCAGTGCTACATCCCAACTAGTTTTCATGGCACAACTGACTCCTCAGGAACTCCTTTGGAAAACCCTTGTGGAACAACCGATCTATATATGATTCAATCTTTCTTGTATCATAATCATTCCTTTAACATGATATATTAACTATGTGACACATATTCTCATGTAAGGTAAATTAATTCCTTCATCAACATCATTAAAACTCAACTAAATAAACTTAATCATGATTCCTCTCATGTCATATTAATTCAATTTCATAGAAGGTTAATCCAAGACACTTCTTTCTCATGTACGATTCATTCACCTCTCATGTGAGATAAAATCAACAAGGATGTAGCGTGATCATTATTCTTCACATTGTGGTTTTATCACCTACATCATAACTTCATCTCATCATCTTCTAGCTCAAATGATCATGACACATTGACCTCCGTTTTTTCATGACATCCTCTAACATAGATAATCCATCAAGTCCAAGACTCTGCTTCTACTCTAGTCTTCTCCAACATCAATAATGTTCTCAAATATCCATCATGATGTTATTTAATCATATCAAATTCCCACAATCAGCTTGATCCTTAAAATATATCTTTATTATCCGTTATCCAATTGAAAATCCATGTGATATATCAAGATTTATTCCAATCACAAGGACATATTTTCAAGAGTACCATCAAGACAACACTATTAAACATATTTATATAGTTGAAGTATGTTAGTGTGTCGTGAAATATTAATCATAGGTAAAATCAATATTTAACTCTATATATAGGTTCATACAATCACTCCATTGGGTTAGATAATATTTGTGATAGATCTCCATCTCCTGGTGAACATGCAATCATTCGACCAATGGAAACATCCTTGGTCATTACGAGGATTCACAAGATCTATCTTGGATTTTATACTCCATGTGTTTTTTCATTCTTCCAAGACTTATTCATTATCTATACATGGAATGTGTTTATCAATGTCTTACTTCCAAAACAACTCCATGTACCCTTTCATGAATCTCTTGAATGAGTTAACCAAGGAAACCCATAAAATAAAATATATTCTTTGATCTTCATGGATATTTTGGAGTCTCATATCATGTTTATCCCATAATATATGCTAGAATATCCAATAATATTCTTCCATGAAGGAATACTCACTTTATATATCTTCAAATCAATATATGATTATCTTCTTAAATCTTCATCTTCCTTGAAAAATACAACACAATACACACACATCAATTTCCCAAAGCATACCACTTTCTTCAATGTATTCCAAATCCAAAATATTCTAAATCATCACATGTGAATGGTGTTATCATTTGTTGAAAATGGTGTCATTAAATATTGACAAAAAATCTAACTCAAAATAATAATATGAGTTATGTATGGACTTTGTAATTCCCATGAGTACAGAAGGGTCATGAAATTCAAGAGGAATTTGAATTTCCAATCAGTGGATGTGTTGAATTTTGGACCAGAATTTAGAAATGAATTTTGGGAGTTTTAATAACTCAAATTGGTGTAATTAGATGAAAAATGGATCTCAAAATCTAATCCAAGAGGTTCAAGAAGCGCCTAAAGAAGGAAGAGGTATCTAGGTTTCATGGTGGTTGCATCCTGTAGCCATCAGACAACCATTAGAGAGCCAAAAACTAATCAGTAGACTGGCCAATGGATAGGCTTGCTTCTTGGGCTATCAGCTAGCTGGTGGCCCATTACTAGTTGGTTGGTGGCCCTTTAGAATTGGGAAATGACATTTCTACCAATTTAATTTTTGAGGGGAAAACACCCCTCTACCTCTTGTTTCTCTCACATAGAGGCGATATAAACCCCCTTCTCTAACTTTTCACCCTCGGTGGGGTGGGGTGGGTGGGGGGGGGGGGGGGTTAGGGTGTTTTTATGGCGATTTGATGTAGTAATATACCTCTTGTGATCTCTAATTGTATCTTCCTTACATCGTTTCTAATTTTGAGATCTCTGGTTATATTTTTTAATTTCAATTCCATTGGAGCATGGTAGAATTAGATGTTGTTGAGAGGGATTTTATTCTTCCTAAGAAGAGGACATTTGAGATTCCATTCACTTGCTTCTATTTCCTTTTTGGATGAGGTACGTCACTGTAATGAATTTTAAATGGTTTTAATTTAAGTTTAAATTATTTTAATGATGTATTTAGCGGTGTATAATAGGGATTTCACTTGGAATGGTGCTAGGGGTCCACTGCGGACTTAATATGAGTTTGTGGTCATGGTTCCAACATTCCAAGGTCATTGGTGAGTGAAATAGAGATTGTTCCTCTTTTGGATTTAATTTTTTAATTAATTAAAAATGTTATTATTAATTAATTATTGATTTTTTTCTTGATTTAGAGGCTCTAGAGTTGGAATGAACTTAGAGTGGACTTGGATGAGTCTTGGTCGGTTAGGGCTATAACTACTGGTCCTTGGAAATAAATCGTAAAATATACAATAAATGTAGGTGGTATTGTATTCACACTATATGTTTTATACATTTTATTATATACATTGTGGCATGTGACCTTGCCACATTAGGGTGATCAACCTATAAGTCTAAAGTAAATAAATTTTTACATGAAGTAAATAAATTAATAATTTGATAATAATTTAAATTTTTAGTTTTGATCAAGTGAAATGGACACTGATAAATTTCACAAGGTGTCTAAGGCCACTGTAGGCCCTTGTACACCGGATGGTTTCCTTGGAAACTGATAATCAAAGTATTAAACAATTAATTCATGATTCCCTGCATTAATTAGACCCCTTCATATGTACTTATCCTAGGTAGATAGATCTCATGCCATGGGTGATGAGTTGGGTGAGTGGACTGCCTTAGTATAACTCTATTCCTAAGATGATCCCTAAGCCATCTCCTGAGACTATATACTGAGAGACTTACCCATGAGTCCCATAAGGTCATGCTATGAACATGAATCTATTGAGGAGCAAGACTTCCATTATGATATGGGCTATTATTGAGTGAATCAACAGAGACCAAGGAACCCCAATAGGGTACCTCTCTTATGCATTGACCTGTGGGACCCTAGTAGGTCCCCTAGTGATAGACTAACCCTGACCGGGTGCGTTTGGACATGGGTATAGATGATAGCGGGTGTCACCTTAGAACCCATACCGAACATGTAATAAAAATGGGTTGTGGATGATGGTGGTGGGTTTGGACATTTGACCAACCTTTGAATTGTAATTATGATTTCACATATTTATTTTTGATGGAGCTATGGTTTCCCAGATGTATTTTCTATGACCTGACCTATGATCCTAATGCATTGCGATGGTTAAATTATGAATACCCAAAGGTGCTACCTTGGATCTGGATTTGGGCTTCATGTGATATTTTTGTGATACAACTTAGATGTTATGACATCATCGTGGATTCTTGGTGTATATCCTAGGATCCAGCTGTTGATCCATATGAAGAATTCCAAGGATGCCGATATTCGACCTCAGGTATGGATGGGATACCTTGGATGCCATAGGTCCCTAGGATTATAACATGTCTAGGATCTAACTATATAGTCTTGTGGGATTATTATTATGTTGATTATTTTTATATGATGCCTAGGTCACCCCTAATATCTGACCAGTCAAGCCCGATGACCATACATGCACTTGTTGGGCATGGTATGCCTTTGGGCCTTCGGGTCATGTATTGTGGGTTTGTTGGGCTTGTTACTTGGGCCTACAAGTCATGTACGAGTTCTACTTCAACCCTTAAAAGGGGGATTATCTATAATAAAATAAAAAAGAAGGCCTTCGGGCCATTCAGACATAGAGAATGACCTTAGGTTTAATGAACTCTATGGATGACTGGGTATCGGCTTCAATCCATTTATCAGATTGGTGTTAGGGAGATACCCAAGATGCTTAAGATTTGGATATTGATCCATTCATGAAGAGATATTGGCCATTTGATCCTGAGCATTGAGGATTATTGGGTTACACCCTAGAATCCATTGGTTATATGGTTGGTGCAGTCATTATGATGTGCTCAGAGACACCCTGACACTGGATGAAGTAGGTATGGTCGATCAGGGTCACATACCAAAGGATCGATGATGGGTTATTATTCATTCATTCTTTTCCCATAATTTATTGATTTATTTTAGTTGAGCACGCCACATACATATATCACTACATTGCTAGTTATGTATGATATTGTGTTGGTGGTTACCTATTGAGTTATATAATCACACCCTACTCAGGACACTATTGCACTAGGTCACCTGAGTAGATTCTCACTTGGTTGAAGATATAGGTTATGCTAAGGACTAATTTTAATGATCGAGAAAGATATATAGAATGACTAGGATATTGATATAAGGAATCCATATAGACATAGTGTTATTATTTTTATATACAAGCATGACTGTTCGAGTTTTTTTTCTACATTTAATTTTTTATAGCATGATCTAATTTATTTTTGTTTCCTATATACTTTATTATTCAGTTATTTATTTATGATTTTTCACTCTGATATAGAGGGTATAGTCTCCCCATGTTACCTCTATACACCCCTACTACTAGTTGACATCCTCTTCCATATGGGGAGGTTTGCCTGAGGTCATATGGAACATCGGAGTAGAGCACTAGTTGATTGGTATTTAGTCTAGGATGTTAAAAAGTGGTATAAGAGATTTTATTTTGTATTACTATTTTGGGTTAGGTAATTAAGATACATAAGAATGTGTCATATTTTTTGATGGATACAAGGCTGGTGTATTATGAACACCTGTTCCGATTAGAATTTTAGATTTTTAAGGATGGGATTGATGTTCTTGGTTTGTGGTGTTACAATTGATATGATTTTCACTACATATGGCACAAAAATGGTTTGATATTTATGATTTATATTGGATTTATAGATATTTTCCCATTGGAAAGAAGCTAATTACATTACATCTATCTCTTGGTCTGTAGAGACAAGAGGTTTCTCATGTATTGTGATAGGAACGTAGGGATTCAAATGACATGTAAGGGCCTACTAGTGTGATTTTTATCAATAAATATTAATCCATAGTAGTTAAAAGTTTCAAAAAATTCTCACATGGTGTTTTCCTATATAAGTAATTGGCGAAATTCTACTCAAATGTGATGAATTGTATATTAATTTACTTCTGATGGTAGTTCATGTGAGTCCACAATGAGGTGCTTGATGGTGATGGAATAGTCTATGAGCATAGGAGGTGCATTGACCCCAGTAGGCCAATATGACACATGACACCTTATTGAGAAACACTTAGTGGGTGGATTTCATCTGGTTTCAGTAATTTAAAGTGATTTTAACAACCTATATGATATTTTTACATATTTATTTGAATAAAATTATGCTTAACTGAGCTATTGGTTGTAGGTTTTCCTTGGTACACATCATTTAGGATGACTCCATTAGTTATGGCAGTGCTAACTAATTAGTTGTTATTCTCGAGGGAGAAGTCCTGTAGGTGGATGATTAGTGAGAATTAGTACCCTAGTAGGATGATGAATTTGAATGATATGAATGATATAAGTGTATATGGAGTTCTATAATGGGTATTGAAATGATAGATTCCATGATTTATCTAATATGGGAGCCCGAAGGTGTTTCCTGTGGGTTATGATCAGCGAGAGACATGAATTTTGGGCTAGGTGGGGAAATCTAGAGAATATTGGTTTTGACTTGAACCTTTGTGACTCTGTGACTTTTATGATCAAGGGAAACCCATGAGATGTGTCTTTCATATTCATATTAGTGCCTTGAGGTAGTAATGCATGAAATAATGCCTTAAGTTTGGATCGATTAATAGAAGGTACTATTGAGAATATGGTATAATAAAAATGATGATTTAATATCCTTTATGTGGGAATCACCTTGAGTGAGAATGATTTGTAATGTGAGGCATGTGGAGTGCCTTGTTATTGAGGCTAGTTACAAAGTGAAAAACTATTAGGGTGACTGAACCTGTTAAATTTTAATGTGATTTAAAAGCATGGTGCTAACATGGGTTGATAATTTTGGTTTTAGTAAAAATCTAGGTAGTAGCTAAGCATGTGGATGAAATTGAAATGACTCAGAGCATAGATGAGCTCCTATGGTTTAGGAATGACACCTATGTAGTAGGTGGTCATGGGGTAAATCATGAAACTGGTGAAGTACCTGACTTTGAAGAGGAGTTCCAGGGATTTTGTGGTTAGATGAAATGGACATGCTAAGTATCATGGTCAGTGTTTAGGAATTCATTCCTAATTATAGTGACATATGTATTATGATATAATGATTTGGGTTTTTTTTCATTTAGGATGTATTGGAGCATAATTCTATTGTTTTTCTAGATGTGATTAAGATAATGCACATTGTTTACATGTGGGGACTTTTGAAGTTGAGATCAATGAAGGGTGGATGTGAGCTGGCAAACTATGTGAATTGGGGAGATACTACAAGCATGGTTTCCTAGAAATTGATATGAAATGATAAATTTACCTCTATAGTATAGGAGACATCGAGAATGGATCGAGTGCAATGGCATGAACGATCTGGGTTGATCTGGGATAGGTGTTTCTTGAGAAATATGAGCATGGATTGGAAGGAGTGACATGTGTACAGTGATGGAGCTTGTTGAGGTGGTGATCAAGGATAGAAATAAGATAAGCCTTATGGTGGGGAGTGAACCATTGGATGTTTGAGGTCATGAACCTTTTTATGGTTGGAATTTTTGAGGTCTCCAAGGATGAAATTTTCATGGGCTGAGAACTGGTGATAAAAAGGGTGTTTCATAATGACATCAGGTATGAGTGGTTTCGATCTAATCTAGAAATTACTTTCAATAGTGGATATGCATAGGTCATAATGTTTAGAAACTTATCATATAAGTGGGATGACACAGATGCTTCTCGGGTGGGGAGAGTGATATCGGCCGTGGTGATACGTCCTCACATGAGAGGGATATTAGATGTGTGGAAGTGTTCATTGGAAGATAGTTAGGGAATTTGGATGCTGGTGGATAAATAAATCCAAATACAAATGGATTCCTTGGGGAATTCCTGGTATAGACTCAGATGTGTTATTAGATGGAGTCAGAGCATTGACTTCAGGATTGTGGTAATTTTGAGATGATAAAAGTATGGTTAGATCAGAGGTGTGTTGGTTCTCATAGTATGACAGAGAATGAAAATAGAGATGTCCTAACATGGTTTCAACCATGGGAGTCACACCAATGTTCAGTCATGGGATTCAATGAGTGTGTAAAAAATGACATCGGGTTACTTTGGGAGTAGAGATATCGAGTTTGGGTATTTTGGGAGCATTTCGGTGGGTTTAGCCAAGCATTTTTGAGATGGGTCAACCAAATGAGGTTTGACTACCATCCTTACATGAAATTGGATGCATTAATCAAGAAACCACATCAATTATTTCATTTTATATACAATGAGAATGTTTTGGGCATTGGATGAGGATTTTTGAGGAAAAACCAGCATACTCATGTTTTGAATTGATAGTGGAGGAATGTATGTTATGGTTTGGGACTTGGAAACGAGATTGGGAGCATATGTTTAAATTATGTTATCATGTATGTTTAGGTGTGGTAAGTTGAAAACCACATAAAGTGAGTCAGTGGACCTCTTAGATCTTGTTTTGATAAGAAATTCCAGTGGCGGGAAGTGATGAGGTATGGGATCTAGCCATGGTAATCTAGATCTTATGGTACCGATCACCATAGATTGGATGATCTTTTGGAATATAACATGTGGGTTCCTTGGGATGAACAGATTCCATGGAGTGCTATCTCGATGTTTTAGAAAATGAAATCAAGTGATGAATTGAGTTCTGGTGGGTTAAGCACCTTATGGTGGAATTGTGTCTGGGGAGAGCATTAAGTGTTTATGAATAGAAAATATTAATTTGAATAAGGTTTGAATATTGGGGAAGGTTTGGATAGATTATTTAATGTCTATCAAGTCTTCTTAGTGACGATAATTGTTATGGTGTGGAGTCTGTATTGCCTATGAGTACTGATGGGTTTTGAAATTCAAGAGGAATTTGAATTTTCAATTAGTGGATAAGCCAAAATTTGGACCATAATTTGAAATTGAATTATATGAGTTTTAACACCTCAAACGGGTGTAATTAAATGTGGAATAGAGATTTAAAGTTAATCTGGGAGGTTCAGGAAGCACCGAAAGAATGCTAGGGTGGCAGTGATGCTAGGTGGTTGTAGCCTACAGCCACTGGCGAGCCACCGACTAGCCACTGAATAATTGATGGGCTAGCCAATGTCCAGACATACTACCTGGACTCACCAGCTATTTGGTGGCCCAATACATGCTATCCAATGTCCCTTTTAAATGGGTAAATGAAAATTCAACCCCTCATATTTTTTTTGAGGGGGAACCCCCTCTTCCCCCTTATATTCCTCACATGGAAGGGGATCTTAACCCCTTTCACTACCATTTTTACGCTTTATTAGGAGGGGTTTTTAACACATTTTCATGGATATTTTAGGTAATACTTTCCCTTTGGTGATCTTCACTTGTATCTACCTTCCCTCATTTCTAATTTTGAGATCTCTAGTTAGGGTTTTTTGATTCTGGTTCCACTAAATCATAGTGAAATCAAATGTTGTTGATAGGGATCTCATTCTTCCTAGGAAGAGGATATCCTGAGATGTTTTCCACATGCTTCCATTTTCCATTTGGATGAGGTACATCATTGTGGAGAATTTTCAATGGGTTTACATTAAATTTAAATTAGTTTCATGATGGTGTTGGAAGCATATGATATGTAATTTTCATGGATTAGTGTTGGGGTTCCACTTTGGACCTCCTACAAGTTGTTGGTTATAGTTATGACACGACGGGATAACCAACAAGTGAAATGAAACTTGTTCCACTTTTGGATTTAATTGTTTAATTAATTACAAATGTTGTTATTAATAAATTATTGATGTTTGTATTGAGTTATAATATTGGGATTTAGCATAGACTTAGACAAGGCTTGATAGGTTAGGGATGCAACCATTGAATATTGGAAATAAATAAGAAAATATCTAATAAAGGTAGGTGGTATCGTATACAAACCCTATGGTTTATGAATTTGATTATATACATTATTAAATATAGTCTTTACACATTAGGAAGATTAAACTTTGAAGTAAATAAATTGTTAAATGAAGTAAATAAATTTATAATTTGATAATTATTTAAGATGTCAGTTTTAATTAAGTGAAATGACCACCAAAAAACTATAAAAGGTGTCCAGGGCCACTGTAGTCACTTGGACACTAGCTGGTTTCCTTGGTCACCGATGGACAAAGGATTAAATGATAAATTCATGATTCCATGAATTACTTAGATACATTGAGTCGTGATTAGCCTATATGGATAGATCATTGACCATTGGTTAAGGTTTGGGTGATTGGACCACCTTAATATGAATTTGGTCATGATATGAGCCCTGAACTATCTCTTGAGACCATAACCCACGAGGCTTACCCATGAGGCCCATGAGGCCATGCTATGGGCATGACTCTTCTAAGGATGATGACTTCCTCTATGATATGGGTTATTCTTAAGAGACTCGACTAAGACTAAGGACCCCTAGTATGGTTCCTCTCCTATGAATTAGCCTATGGTACCCTAGCAGGTTCCCCGTGATAGAATGAGCTGGGATGGGTGTGTTTGGATGTGGGTGGAAATGGTAGCAGGTTCCACCTTAGAACCTATGCTAAACATGTGAGACTAATGGGATATGGATGATGGTGGTGTGTTTGGGTATTCAAAAAAACCATGGCTTGTGATTATTATTTCACATATTTATTTTTTATGTAGCTGTGGTTGCCCAAACATATTTCATGAGACCCAACCTGTGGGAATGATGCATTGTGATGGTGGCATTGTGGATTCCCATAAGTGATACATAGGATCCAGATTTGGGCCTCATGTGATACTAATGTGATATGTATTAGATACAAGGATTTCATTATGGATTCATGATGTGTATCCTATAATTTGGATATTGAGACATGTGAAGAATTCCTGAGATGAAGGGATTATATCTTAGGTTAGATGGGGTTCCCTGGACGTCACAGGTTGATAAGATACCTATCATGTCTAGGATCCAACCGTGTAGTCTTGGGGGATTATTATTATGATGATTTTTTTTTTATGATTACTAGGTCACCACTAAAATATGGATAGTCGATCCCGATGACCTGACATGTACATGATGGGGATGCCTAGGATGCATGGTATTCATTCGGTTTTCATAGAAACATAGAGGATGATTTTAGGTTCAGTGAACATCTAGGATGCTTGGGTATTGTGTAACGCCCCGACCCCAGTTACCCAGAGTTGGTGCATTATTACGTAACTTTGGCATGATCAAAAAAGATCAAGTCTCGAAATACTTATTAGTTTAGTAGCCTTGTAAACACTAGATACATTCACAAATGTTACATTAAACCATAAAGTGAAAAATCACAATAACATAGTCTCCATAGTCCACACTCATATCCCCTTCAGACTATCCCTGTAGGTCAGTCATAAAATATTTCTTCACATCCTGGGAAAAATAAAACATAGAAAGGGGTGAGGTCAGATACTCAGTAAGGATAAAAATATAGCAGAAACTTTCATAAATAAACATAAACATTTAAGGCAATGTATAACTAAAACAAAAGCCTTTTAAACTTTAACTTTAGCATAATATGGAAAAAGTAAAATGAAATAATTCCATTTAATTACTCACATGGATATTCTACTAGTCGAATAATCACATGAAATATCAATAACCACTTTCATAATGATGGAATGCATAATGCCAGACTATCATAACCACGTAGCCAAGGCCTCATGCCAAGACTACAAATAATATTTTGTCAAGGCCTCGTGCCAAGACACTAGTTTGTCTCATGAGACCTACCAATGCATCGAGGAGCTATAGCGGGCTCCACCCGTCACTTATTAATTCCAATTCATTCCTTATATGAAAAGGTTTAAACATATCATAAACCATGACATAATCATATCACATAAAACATGCACAAAGGAAACATAACATTTCCATATTTCAATCATAAGATATCAATACAACACATTGATATAATAAAAACATTATCAAAACCATTTTCAATACCAAAATAAAAGAAAAGTAAAACACAATATTTATTTTTCATTTAAAAAAAAGTTATGGCTTGTAGAGGAAGCCAAAACTCAAATAATGGTCACGGCGGCGGAGAAGTCATTGTCGCCACATACGTACGAAAAAAAAAACATTATTTTTTGTTGTTTAGTAAAAAAATTCATATAAAAAAATATTACTTTTGAATAAATGTAAAAGTTGAAGGGGTTTATACACTGTATAAAAGAAAGTTGTGTATAAAACAAACTATGCCTCAATGAAAGGAGATGGTGACGAAGTCCCTTACCTCATGTCCGACTTGACTCGATCGTTCTTTAGTCTCCTGAATAATAAACTAGAGTTAATTTCTACTTGATTAAGAACCTTTTTAAAGTTCATTATTCCTTTATATCACTTATTACCATGTTATGAACATCATGTAATTATTTAAGTTAATAACGGTCGTTTTGTCGATCTTTGATACTTGAGTAAAAAATAAACTTCTTATAATTACAAGTTGTTCATGTGGTAAAATATCCATTATATACAGAATTATATTAATGATTTAGATATCATATATATCATATATATCCAGTATATAAATGCATTTATAATATTACATAACATTTAGAGGTAAGAAATGAAATGCACCGTTCATGGAGACGGTAAGCCGTACGTGCGCATGAACGCTACTTTCATTTCTATTTCATATTAAATGGAATAAAATAATAATGATATAAAGGTATATTATAATTAAAGTATAATATCATATATAATATCATTTACTCCATCCTTTATATGTCCCACATATGGAATTAATGATTAAAATCACTTTGAGGGGGAGGTAGTCCGCACTTCCTAAAATGAAATTATCACGTTTACCCATAATGGAAATCATAAAGGTATGTCATAAATGAAAAATACAGAAGAATAAGGAAAACATAAACAGAATATATATAATATATAAATATAGTTACATATTAATTTCCACCATGAGAGGTGTTAAAAGAAGATTGAACAATCATCATTTCGTGAGGCAGTAATTCGCCACCCACAGAAACAATATGTTCTTTAACCATTAGACGAAGACGTGTGTAAGTGTAAATCAAATAATTATCATAAAAACATCCTAGTATATTGAATATACTGGTTTTGTTACAAAATAAAGGAATAAAAAGAGTTTAAGGGGTTGGAGAAGCAAAATAAAACAAAAGAACATAAGAGAAGACATTACCTTAAAATCGGGTAACTCTTTTTGATTTGAGACAAAGGCTTACTTGGGAAGACTTATTCCCAAAGTGAGGCTTCTAGGAGTAATAGAGGGACGTTGAGAGAGTATTTTGGCAGAGTTTGGCTGAGCCAAATGGCTTTTAAGGTGTGAATAAGGTGGTAGAGGTGGGGGCCTTTTATAAGAGGAGAGGAGGGGCACTCTTGGAAAGTCATGAAATGTTACATTATTATGAAGTTATTTTTAGATTTAAAAGGTCCCAAAATTATATATTTCGAGGATAAGGTGATAAGGGTTCGAAATATACTCATCAAATAGGTTTTTTACAAGTTTAAGTCTTATATTTTACATTATCTTCTCATTTTATTTAAATCGTTAATTAATGAGGTAATCGCTGCATCATCTTGGTGTTATAAAAAATTTAATTTATTTAATGTATAAAAATTATAAAAAAAATATCATAATGTATGAAATATTTTTATATTTATAATGAATATTTATAGTCTAAGATATCATTTACACAGACAAAACTAAAATTGTTTTACTTGGGTGATACATACTTTGGTGATACTTTCCCTTAAAAAAAAATAATATAATAAAATGTCACTATCACCCAAAAGTGATTCCATGGGGTCAAAAAGTTTGGCACAAGGCATCCCATGGTCGGCCATGACACAAAAAGTATCATTAGGAAACATGTTGAGGTCATTTTTTTATTATTATGATATTATTTTATTACCCTTAACTACCCGATTACTAATTAATCACAATAATTGAAGATAATTACCATCGTTACTATTCATAATGTCAAAAAACAAAAGTGTCTTAATTACATAATTTGGAAATTATGATTAAAAATATGGGATATATTTTACCAAATTCCAAACACATAAATTGTAGTAATTAATTTAAAAATTATTCCCGCTGTCAAAACAAATAGCGCGTTTTTAAGAAACAATATCTATCAAAAGATTGACAATTGTTTATGTCCAATTTCAAAGTGAAATTAATTATAATGACCACCATTGGATAAAATGGTAAAATTATATTCTAATTATACTTTAAAACCACTCAATAGTATAGTTTATCACTATAAATTATTTTTATTAAAAAAAGTTGTTTTTAAGTATTTTTCACTATTCATCAAAAATTGGAAGTTCTCCGAAAAATACCAAAAATTCAATATAGGATAATTTCGATATTATGAATCCAAAAATGAAGTCCATTCTGAAATATAAAATTTATATAATTTCAAAATGTGGGTATTACTATTCATAACAGCTAATTTGATTGGTCGCGGTGTGTTAGAATCTCAAACTACGTACAATGCAAGCTATTGCATTATTGAAGGAGAAGCGTACCATGGAAGCTTGGGGTGTTACATTCTTCCCTACTTAAATAAATTGCGTCCTCGAAATTTGAAAATGTTCTTCAAAAATAATAGGTTGAAAATAGAAAATACCTTTGTGGAAAACCCATATCAGAAATAGGGTTAATAAAATTTAGCCTTAATAAGAGGGAAAGAGAAATGAAAAAGTCACCACCAAATTATGATCTCGATTAGGAGAACATTGGTAGAAATTAGAGAAATATAATTGGAGGAAAAACTTAAATATTTGTAGGGAGTGATTGAGGTCATCAATCACAAACAAGTGTAAAATTAAGGGCCTCCAAGCCTTCAATCTATGTTGATTTAAAATATCACCAGTTCAACAAAACATAAGGTATTAGGATAACACATTTTTTGTTTTATTATCCCTTTCCTAAAGTTTAAGAATTAATTTATTCATAGAATAAGAGATAGGTATATATATATGCTTGACTAGTAGATTTTCAACCTTCAACTAATTTCTACCACAAACTCATCTTTGAATCAAAAGATAATAGAACTCAAAAATATTATATTTATCCTAATTGTACATGGTTAAAAATATTAACACATAACATTTAGATTTAGGAAAAATATTTTTTAATAACCAGGGACTTCCTGTAGGCTAGTGGTAGGTAATAAAGGCCTGTCGCACTATGGTTATGGGTTCGATTCCTACAGCTTTGTCCGACGCGACTGGTTATCCCCCGACCTGCAGGTTGTCCTTTTCCTAAAACTATAGTATTATAATATTCCAAATATAATCCTCAAAAATGTTTTAACCTTAAACAATACTATACAAAGTTAAACTTAATCCATTCCAACCTTTATAGTTATCCAAAATACCTATGTCCAGACTTTCTCTAAAAGGTCTCTAAATTCCAAAATCAATTCATCATATTTCCCAAACAAAGTAAAGTTTCTCTTATTGTCACATACTAAAAATATGATTACCTTCATCATATTAAAACCTTAATGAAAAAAACAAGTATTAAAGTAAAATCCTTATATATATCACATTATTCGTATAACCATAATATAGTTCTTGAGTCCAAAAACACAAATAAAATAATTATTCCACTTCAACTGTAGTAACAACATAAGATTGGCCTTGATCCCTTGGCCTTTTCTGAGGTAATTTTCCCTGACGCTTAGGACATTCATTTGCATAATGCCCCATTTCTCTACAATTGTAGCATTCAACATTGATAGCCTATTTCTTTCCCTTGCAATCACGAGCCTGGTGACCTTTTTCTCCACATTTATAACAAACTCCCATTCCTTTTAGGCAAGTACCGGGGTGATTCTTCCCACAATTATTGCATAATGGAAAATCATTCTTTCCCTTTTCCCCTTTTTCTGTCTCTTGTTACACCGTTCTCTTCTTCTCTTGCTTTACTTTGTTGTCATAAGACTTAGATAATTCCTTTTCTGTCTTGATATCACACGAGACAATATCATCGTACGATGAGAAGGATTTTGATACTAAAGCTAGACGGAGAAATGGTTTTAACCCATCAAATAAATGATCATTCTTACTTCATGGGTTATGTATATAATCTACAGCATGTCTCGCTAACCTTGTAAAGTTGGCCTCATACTTTGCGACATTCTCATCCTCCTTTTGTCTCAGACTCAGAAATTGACTTTCTATATCTGCTCGATGGTCACGAGGATAGTATTTTTCTAAGAAAAGCTCTTTGAACTCCATCCATTCCATATTTGATACTTCATCATCTTCCTTTGTGTTTTGAATCAATGACCACCATTGATCAGCATCTCCAGTGAGGCAGTAAACTGCCATGGTAACCTTTTCCCTTTCACTACTCCCCAAGGCATGGAATATTTTCTCTAAGGAATTTATCCATTGATCAGCTACTAAGGGATTTGTACTCCCATTTAATGTTGGTGGTTGTTGCCTCATGAAGCAATCTAACATTGATCCTCCAGGTTTTGGATCAGGGTGCTCCATACAAGTAAGGTTATTATTCATAACCTGAGTGAGTTGTCCCAGTATGGAGATAAGTTGATCAGCACCAGTTGTATCACCAACTCTATTATAATTATCTTGAGTAGGAGGGAAATCCCTACATGGAGTGCATGCATTGATACAATTTCCATTCCTTCCACTAGGCGCCATTTCTAAACAATGTCATAAACTAGATTAGTTTATGAATCGAAATACATAATTCCATACTTGTAAAACAATTAACATAAATTGAACTATTTATGGATATAATACATAAAAAAATGTTTTCTTTGAGGAAGTATATACTCATAAACCCTTTATAATGGTTTGTAAAGAAAATGAGAATTATCCTAAGCATATCCCCTGACATTGTCGTAACCAAGAGTGCAACAAGGCCCGTTGTCGTGCACCAGTTCCTATTCGAGTCTAGCTCAAAGCAGTGTTTTCAGGTTTTACCCCTAGGTACATCTATGCCAGATCCGCCTCTACCTGATCGTATCCAAACAGGGATGTATTTCTCGGAAAACTCACAAAATCTCTATCATACCAAAATTCTAGGAAGTTCTTCTATACTAATCCTCAAAGTCTATCTTAAGGCTATGTGATCTAATCAGAGTTTTTCTAAATCTAGCTTCCAAGGTTAGTACTAAACTGCCTATGATACCAACTGTAATGCCCCGACCCCAGTTACCCAGAGTCGATGCATTATTACGTAACTTTGGAATGATTACAAAAGATCAAGTCTTGAAAGATTGATTAGTTTAGTAGCCTTGGAAACACTAGATACATTCATAAATGTTACATTACACCATAAAGTGAAAAATCACAATAACATAGTCTCCATAGTCCACACTCATATCCCCTTCAGACTATACCTGTAGGTCAGTCATAAAATATTTCTTCACATCCTGGGAAAAATAAAACATAGAAAGGGGTGAGCTCAGATACTCAATAAGGATAACAATATAGTGAAAACTTTCATAAATAAACATAAACATTTAAGGCAATGTATAACTAAAAAAAAATCCTTTTAAACTTGAACTTTAGCATAATATGGAAAAAGTAAAATGAAATAATGCCATTTACTTACTCACATGGATATTCTACTAGTCGAATAATCACATGCAATATCAATAACCACTTTCATAATGATGGAATGCATAATGCCAGACTATCATAACCACATAGCCAAGGCCTCGTGCTAAGACTACAAATAAGATTTTTTTAAGGCCTCGTGCCAAGACACTAGTTTGCCTCATGAGACCTACCGATGCATCGAGGAGCTATAGCGGGCTCTACCCACCACTTATTAAGTCCAATGCATTCCTTATATGAAAAGGTTTAAACATATCATAAACCATAACATAATCGTATCACATAAAACATGCATAAAGGAAACATAACATTTCCACATTTCAATCAAAAGATATCAATACAACACATTGATATAATAAAAAAATTATCAGAACCATTTTCAATACCAAAAGAAAAGAAAAGTAAAACATGGTATTTATTTTTCATTTAAAAAAAAGTTATGACTTGTAGAGGAAGCCGAAACTCAAATAATGGTCACAGCGGCGGAGAAGTCGTTGTTGCCGCATACGTACGACAAAAAAACATTACTTTTTGTCATTTAGTAAAACGATTCATATAAAAAAAAGATTCCTTTTGAATAAACATAAAAGTCTAAGGGGTTTATACACCGTATAAAAGAAAGTTATGTATAAAACAAAATATGCCTCAATGAAAGGAGATTGAGACAAAGTCCCTTACCTCGTGTCCGACTTGACTCGATCATTCTTTAGTATCCTGAAAAATAAACTAGAGTTAATTTATACTTGATTAAGAACCTTTTTCAAGTTCATTATTCCTTTTATATAACTTATTACCATGTTATGAACATTATGTAATTATTTAAGTTAATAACGGTCATTTTGTTGATCTTTGGTACTTGAGTAAAAAATAAACTTCTTATAATTACAAGTTGTTCATGTGGTAAAATATTGATTATATCTAGAATTATATTCATGATGTAGATATCATATATATCATATATATCCATTATATAAATGAATTTATAATATTACATAAAATTTAGAGGTAAGAAATGAAATGCACCGTTCATGGAGACGATAAGCCGTACGTACGCATGAACGCTACTTTCATTTCTATTTCGTATTTAATGGAATTAAATCATAATTATATAAAGGTATATTATAATTATAGTATAATATCATATATAATATCATTTACTCCATCCTTTATACGTCCCACATATGGAATTAATTATTCAAATCACTTTGAGGGGGCGGTAGTCCGCACTTCCTAAAATGAAATTATCGCGTTTACCCATAATGGAAATCATAAAGGTATGTAATAAATGAAAAATACCAAAGTATAAGGAAAAAATAAACATAATATATATCATATATAAATATAGTGACATCTTAATGGCCACCGTGAGAGGTGTTAAAAGAATATTGAACAATCATCGTTTCGTGAGGCAGTAATTCGCCACCCACAGAAACAGTATGTTCTTTATCCATTAGACGAAGGTGTGTGTAAGTGTAAATAAAATAATTTTCATAAAAAAATCCTAGTATATTGATGATACTGGTGTTGTTACAAAATAAATGAATAAAAAGAGTTTAAGGGGATGGAGAATTAAAAACAAAACAAAAGAACATAAGAGAAGACATTACCTTAAAATCGGGTAACTCTTTTTGATTTGAGACAAATGCTTCCTTGGGAAGACTTATGCCCAAAGTTAGGCTTCTAGGAGTAAGAGAGGGAAGTTTAGAGAGTATTTGGGCAGTGTTTGGCCGAAAAAAATGGCTTTTAATGTGTGAATAAGGTGGTTGAGGTGGGGGCCTTTTATAAGAGGAGAGGAGGGGCACTCTTGGAAAGTCATGAAATGTTACATTATTATGAAGTGATTTTCGGATTTCAAAGGTCCCACAATTATATATTTCGAGGATAAGGTGATAAGGGTTCTAAATATACTCATCCAATAGGTTTTTGACAAGTTTAAGTCTTAGATTTTACATTATCTTCTCTTTTTATTTAAATCGTTAATTAATGAGGTAATCGCTGCATCATCATGGTGTTATAACAAATTTAATTTATTTAATGTCTAAAAATTATAAAAAAAATATCATAATGTAGGAAATATTTTTATCTTTCTAATGAATATTTATAGTATAATATACCATTTACACAGACAAAACTAAAATTGTTTTACTTGGGTGATACATACTTTGGTGATACTTTCCCATTAAAAAAAATAATATAATAAAATGTCACTATCACCCAAAAGTGATTCCATGGGGTCCCAAAGTTTGGAACAAGGCATACCATGGTCGGACATGACACAACCAGTATCATTAGGACACATGTTTGGGTCATTTGTTATTATTATGATATTATTTTTTTACCCTTAACTACCCGATTACTAATTAATCACGATAATTAAAGATAATTACCGTCGTTACTATTCATAATGTCAAAAAACAAAAGTGTATTAATTACATAATTTGGACCTTCTGATTCCAAATATGGGATCCATTTTACCAAATTCCAAACAAAAAAATTGTAGTAATTAATTTAAAAATTATTCCCACTGTCAAAACAAATAACGTGTTTTTAAGAAACAATATCTATCAAAAGATTAACAATTGTTTATATCCAATTTCAAAGTAAAATTAATTATAATGACCACCATTGGATAAAATGGTAAAATAATATTCTAATTATACTTTAAAATCACTCAATAGTATAATTTATCACTATAAATTATTTTTATTAAAAAAAGTTGTTTTTAAGCATTTTTCACTATTCATCGAAAATTGGAAGTTCTCAGAAAAATACCAAAAATTTAACATAGGCTAATTTCGATATTCTGAATCCAAAAATGAAGTCCATTATGAAATATAAAATTTATATAATTTCAAAAGGTGGGTATTACTATTCATAACAGCTACTTTGATTGGTCGCGGTGTGTTAGAATCTCAAACTTGTGTACAATGCAAGCTATTGCATTAGTGAAGGAGAAGCGTACCGTGGAAGCTTGGGGTATTACATATTGGCTTCAATACATTTATCACATTGGAGTTAGATAGATTCCCAGGACACCTGAGATCTGGCCGTTGACCCATTCATGAAAAGTTACTGTCCATTTGATCTTGAGTGTTGAGGATACATGGTTTATACCCCAACATCCAGTTTTTATATATTTGGCATGGTCATAATGATGTGATCATAGAAATAATGACACTAGTTGAAGTAGGTATGGTTGATTAGGGTCATATACGTGAGGATCAATGACGAGTTATTATTTATTTATTCCTTTTATGTAGTATATTTATTATTTTTAGTTGAGTATGACACATGCACATATCACTATTTTTCTAATTATTTATGGGACCACATTAGTGGTTTTATATCATGCTATGTACTCACACCTTGCTTGGTTCATCATTGCATTGAGATAAATGAGTATATTATCACTTGGTTGTAGGTACAGGTTGGGTTGAGGCCTGATTTTCATGATTGACTAAGATAGCTTGGTTGGTCAGGATATTTGGGTGAGGTATTCATAGAGCCTCAATGTATATTTTTATATGCTAGCATGGCCATTCAAGTTCATGTACTGCATTTAATTTTGTTATATAATTCCCTTATTTATTTATATTTTCTATGTACTCTGTTATTCATTTGTTTATTTTATGATTCTATACACTGATATAGGGGGTATAGTCTCCTCATGATACCTATATGGACCTAGGATGCTAGTCAAAATCCTCCACTATATAGGTAGGTGTGCCTGAAGTCATGTGATGCACTGGGCTGAGGTACCAGTCGAGCGACCTCTAGACTATGAAAGACCGGGATGTTACAGACTTCATATTCATGAAATTCATGATCACATCAATCACCTTGGATTTTTTATCAATATATCCACAATAAATATTCTATTAATCAAATCCCATGGTTCTTTATGAAACATCATAGAAACAATTGGAACCAATGTTAGTATCACAAAGAAATCAACCTCTTTCAACCCAGTTATGTCACTTTGGATTTATGTGTTTCTTGTCCCTAAGTAGGATTGTATCTCAATATCTCCCATTAATAGGCTTGATATTCTTCCCCCCATTTAATGATGGAGACTTCTTCAACTTCATAGGGATCCAAGAATTTTCTCCCATGTATATTTACTTTCTTTTTGATAGAGAATTACATTATCATTATTTCTATTTGATACTAATAAAGTTATTTTCAAAAGAAACGAGTGAAAGGGAGATTTACTCCATTTTTTATAGAGAATTACCTTCTCATTATTTCCATTATGAGACATAGTCCATATACCAAAACCACTTTTAGATTTTGGTAGACCCTCCAGCTGATGTAAAACCCATTGATTACAAATGGATATTTAAGAAAAATATGGACATGGATGGAAAAGTAAATACCTATAAAGCATGATTGGTTGTAAAGGTTTTTAGGAAAATTCTAGGAATAGAATAAAATGAAACCTTATAACCAGTAGAAATGATGAAATCCATCAGAATATTACTTGTAATAATATCCTTCCATGATTATAAAATATAGAAAATGGATGTCAAAAATTATTTTATAAATGGAAAGTTAGTTGAAGACATCTATATTACTCAACCCCAAGGGTTAATTAAGTCAAAGAGTTTTAATAAAGTATGCAGGATGTAGAGATCCATTTATGGGTTAAATTAGGCATCACAATCGTGGAATTTTTATTTTGATTAGACTATAAGATAATTTTGGTTTCTTTAGGAATAAAAATGAGACGTGTGTCTATAATACGGTTAGTGAGAATGAAATTATTTTCCTCATATTATATATTGATGGCATATTAATTATGGGAAATGAAGTGAACGTCTTATAGTTTGTTAAGACTTGGTTAAATGAATTATTCTACATGAAATACTTAGGTGAAGTAGCCTACATCCTAGGGATCAAGATCTATCGAGATAGATCTCAGATGCATCTTAGGATAAATAAAAGTATATATATTGACAAATTAATCAAAAGGTATAATATAGAAAAATAAAAGGGGGTTGTTTTCAATGTCACATGATACCAATATGTCCAAGAAAATGTGTCCAAAAACATAGGAAGAGATTGAAAGAATACATATAATCCTTTATTCCTTAGTAATGGGATCTATCATGTATATCATGCTATGTATAAGGTTTGATGTTGCCTTTTCTTTAAGCATGGTGGGAAGATATCAAGCTAATCTAGGAGAGCTATATTGAGATGTTTTAAAAACTATATTGAAGCACTTGATCCATATAAAGGATATGTTCCTAGTGTATGGAGGATATGAGGAACTAGTAGTGAGGGGATACAATGATGCTAGTTTCCAAATAGATCATAATGATCTGAAATCACAGTCAAGCTATGTAATTTTCATGAATAGTGGTTTAGTGAGATGGAAAGCTTGAAGTAACCTATGGTCACCAACTATATAGTAGAATTTGAGTAAATAGTGTCTTTATATGAAGTTAAGGAGGAAGTATGGGTGCATAGATTTGTCTCAAACATTGATCTTGTGGCCAGTAGTGCATACATTTTTCTAATTTATTGTGATAATACTATAGAAATGATGTTTTCTATGGATCCCAAGTCACACCAGTGGATAAGGCATATACTTTGAAAGTTTCATCCTTTGAGAGATTTTACTCAGATACATGAAGTCATAGTTAGTGGAGTATCCATAGAGGATAATATGATAGACCCCTAAAATAAATCCATATCTCAGTAAAATAATGATTCTCTTGTAGGAGATAGCAGTTTGATGATTATTAGTAGTTAAATCTAGTGAAAGTGGGAGTATTGTAAGTGGGTTCCCTAGAACCAACTCATTTATATACTTTTATTACCATTAAATTTATACATTTTGATATATACATGTGTTTTACTTATAATAATAGTACTGATACTTATTCACCCACTATATTTATAGTAGTTTCCTTAGATTAAAAGTCATATCAAATGGTTATAGTAGTTCCCATAATATAATGAGAACCCATAGATACCATGAAAATAATATTAAACATATTTACTATGGTTTAGATACATTATACTAACAGGACACAAATGATGTGTGATCATTAGGTGCTAAGGGATTATGAGAATTGATATTTCTTCTCATTAATTTTTTCATTTGATGATCTTGAGTAGATGAGATTAGGAATACTGAGCCGCTAATAGGAACAAAATATGTTTCAAGTTTTATAGGTAGTTCCTATCTATAAACATGTGTAATGGTATACAGAATTTAGATTATTATTAGTGTATTCTATTTGATTATGTACTTTGATGTAATATGAAAACTATGGAATTGATGTCATAGCGATATAGATTGTATTGGGTACATCATTGGTGGTATTAAATTTATTGAATAATCAAGATATAATTTTTTTAATCTAAAAGGAAGTGGTATCTTAGGTTTGGTTGATTAGGATGAAAATACCCTTACTAAATCCATGGTTGTGGTAGAAGAATGTAAGTCCATATAGTTTGGTCAATGAATAATAAAGAAAGAATTGATAATAACACAAAGTTTTCATCATTTTTTATGAGGCATCATATTAAAAATATATTATATTACACGACATGTGTTCATAGGAAAGGTTGTCATTTCTTAGAATTTCCCTTATCTCCTTAGGGGACTTTATGGGTTCCTAAAATACAATTCTGTTCTATTAATAATATTCAATACTATCAAGATAAGTCCCTAGAAGGTCACACACAATAGCGTATTCAAAACTTTACCCTATTATGATTAATAAGAGTATAAGACATGGTGGGCCCCACAATGGGGTCTGAAAAATGTACAAGAATAAATGATCACCAAACAATAAATAAATTCACTATTATTTGAGTATATAATAATTGAAGTTAAATTTATTTATTAAATGTATTCATATGAAAAAATATTATTTTAATATTTAGGGTTTGTTTAATATTTGTGGGAAATAGGATCCAACTTAATGACTTGATTTTATCTCTAATATATTTATTGTTGTTTCGACCTAATTCTCATCATTATTCTTTAGGGAGAATTGGAGTATCCCCATGGGGACTGGGAAATTTATCCCTTTTCCATTATGAAGGAGGTTCCATAATCAAATGGTCCCAGCAGGTGACTACAGGGGGTTAAGTATTTGTACAATCGGTCCTCCTTGGATATGATTTACTTAGATGGTCTCCAACTGGTTTATTTGTGGATCCAGAGACACCCAACGGCCTTGGTATCTATGATTCATGGACCTGCTTTCCAAAGGTAGGCGCTTGTTATATGACAATTTGGCCAACGACACTTAAGGACTCCATTGGTCGAGAGGATGGGGGGTCAGGCTTATCACAACTTTTTGGGGGGGATTATTGCCTACTTCAGGACTCTCTTATAGATTTAATCCATGTTCATATGTTCATGAATCCTCAGTTCATTCTCGAAGAGTGTATCCATGGGTTACCCCTGGGTTGCAAGATCATTATGGATATACATGGATTTGATGCCACAGAGACAATGCTGACTTAAGCCATGCAATGAGGTGCTCTAGAGTTTATCATCATCCAGGATGGATGGAAGATGGTTTGATATTGGTGTCGGACCCATAATATGGGCTTCCTATGTATTATCGTGAGAGGAATTAGAGCCCACATAGTTTGATGTTTCTTGATTGGACACATAACCTTTTAAGGTCATGTGATGGGGACCCATCCATGCAATTTAACATCATGTAGTGAGGATTCATAGGCAAAATGTTCTTAGAAAAGATTTGGTGTGGGGATTACGCTGAAGAGACCCAAAGTGGCCAAAAGTTATGATCTTCTGGGTGAACATGAACCTACCAGGGATATAGCCTAGAGAACATAAGGGTTGATTTGAGGGTTGGATTTGGACCTCAGGGAGGCTTCCTACGTATCTCTGTCAAATGGGGAATCAAATTCTACGTAGTTCCATTATCGGGACTTATACCTAGGAGGGAGCCCTTTTGAATTTTGGGGAACATTTTATCAAGGATGACTTTTGAGGAGAACATACCTTGATATCGGGACTTGGACAAGCATCTTATTTATCCTAGTTAGAGTAGGAATCAGAGTGTTCATAGTTTTTTTATGGGTCATGACTTGATTGGGGATTTCACGTGGGAGCTTCCCGTTTGAGAGAATCAAATCGGTAATTACTCCTAAAGAGGACGCCCCCTTTTTAGGGACTTTTTTGGAGTGAACCATTTAAAAAAGGGTACCTCTTTGAGATCGATCCTTAAGTAGGCATCCTACATATCCCAATTATGGTGGGAATCAGAGTTCTCATAGTTAATTATGAGTGGGAGAATGTTGTATCGCTCCAAACCCTTAATCCCACATGATTCATGATTAGTGTGAGAAACAATAGGATGTGAAAGATTCAACAAAGGTGAACTTTCTCTTCTCCGCTGATGGAAAAGAAGGATTACAATGGTAGAAGAGGCCATGGATATAAGCTCAATGGGAGAGGGAAAGGGGAGATTTAAGAATGCAACCCTCACCCATATTGATATCTAGGATAGTCATATCTTGGTGATCTATCCAGACATGTCCCAAGATGAGGCAAAGAGGGTGAAGAGTGAAACCTCTCACAAAAGGCTAGGATATTACCTTAGGAGAAGTGACCTTTTATGAGTTCTGAGAAAGGGGAGGAGAATCAATCCTGGTCAAAGGGGAAGGAAAGAGTGACCTTTTTTCTTGTCACTGGTACTTATTGAAGGGAAAGGCCAGTGGTTACCCCTAAACCCGAGAACGGGGAGGTTCACATTGGAATCCCAAAATTGGCTCTCAGGTCACATTGAGAATGTAGACTTAGATACATTTTGGGGGTCCAAACCATTGTGGGGACAACCTTCATGACTCCACTTACCTAGGTATGTAGATTTAGTAAGGCACACTAGTGTGCCCAATGATCTGATTATACGAGTCCAGTGGATTTGGAGAAGGCTTCGGATTGATTCCAGTGGACTAGTTCACAGAGGATCTATAGAGGGATGGACGATAATGGAGGGGCATGACTGGAGCTATAGGGAAGGACACCTGAATACACCCCATTTTGAGTATAGTTTTCTCATACGGGATGGGGGCAACCCCGCAGAGCGTAATGCTATGCAGGTAGAGGGGTCATCCACATACCAAAGCGGTACACGGACGTGGGTATGGAACACCGTGTACCAAAGTGGAACGTGGTCTTGAATGTGGTTCTCCATGCCGCTTCAGGTTCTATCCACGTACTTATGTAGTATGTAGTGAATGGTTTGATCTGCATAGCGATGCGCTATGTGGAGCACTGAATTGAATAAGGGTCTTGGAGACTGTGGTTCACGGGGAATTTATCCTCATGGGATTTGTGGTTTTCAATTGCACTGATTAGGTTCTTGGTTCACAAATTATTATTAAGTTCCTTATTTTTGTGGTTCATAGTGGGTTATACCTACAGAAAAGTGGTTTTCAGTTCTTACTTCATTGATGATTTTAAAGCGAAGTTGGAATCTTCTCTATATTTGAATTCTCTCTTCCAGCCTCTAAGGTATCTTTCATGCTCTCTTCCAAACTCCCCCTTTCCAATTCCTCTTGTGATCATTTTATAGAGCACTGAGGAAATCATATCTGTGGGCATGTGACACCATTTGTAGAATCCCATGAAGATATATCTCAACCCATGGAAGACTCGATCAACCGAAGTTTGCAGAGGTTTTGATTCGCAATACGTGGTTCACGAAACCCTGTCATCTTGATTCATTTCCTAATTTCTTAGTTATGTAGAGAGGTATGTGGTGGAATTTATACGTTTATTTCTGCCAATCGACATGGTTCGTGGCATCTTGGGTTTGCTGGCTATCGCCCTACAGGCCAGTGCCTCACGGGTCCTTCCGCATACTGATGGTTCGCGGTTCATGTGCCTCATGAACCTTTCCAAGTGATGGTACATAGTAAGCCTAAAACCCTTTGAATAATTTTATTTCTTCAAGTTTCTTCTCAAATTTTCAATCTAATTTGTTTCCATTTACCTTACTGTAATTGTAATAATTTTTTCTTCCTTCTATAAAGTGCTTGTGGGAGTATTTACTTCCCTTTGCGGTTTTTTCAAGACCCTACAATTATATATTACAACTAAGTGATAAAATATAAATGACATTTATGAAATATTTATTTTTTCATAATGTGTCATTTATCACTTATTTAGTGGGAATTATTTATAGGGGTTCTGGGGAACCCTTTTTGGGTGTTTAACCTCTACTATATAAGCAAGAGAGAGCTCTTTTCCATGGTACTATTCATCCACTCTAATTTGAGATATCCTCTCTCCTAATTCCCACATCCTAGAGAGATATAACCCCATTCTAATCGTTTTATCTTCAATCCGCTTCATAGATCGAAGGAACAAGATCATGGTGATCATCGGGACATTGAAGCCTTCTTCGAACCTCCATGCTAACACTCGAGTTTCAATGATCATATTCGCATGAACTCTTGAAGTGTGTTTAGATGATCTAAAGGGATTCGAACTCAGATCCTTCAAGAAACAATTTCTAATGATAAGTAGCTATCAAACACACCATTAATTCTAATGAGGTAATCATTCATTTTAATTTTGTTCTTAAATAAATTCACATGATATCCTTGTGACTTTACTGGGCCTTAGATTTCCAATGATGATGAAGTTACATCGATCCTATGATGAAAATTTAAAATCCCCGACCCACATGCTTTTGCTGTGCACCCTGGTACAAACATGACCATCCTTCATTAAACTCAAATTTTGATAGTCTAAAAAAAAAGAGAATCTAAACAATTTAATACTTGAAAATAAGTCTATTAATCAATCAATCTAATCATATGGTAGAAAAATCATTATATGAAACAGTTGAAATCAGTTAGAATTACTATATAGTCCATAAGAGATCTTTTACCAAATATTTTCTTTAAAATATTATCTTTGGTTTTAAAAATAAAGAACCCCTATTTATGCCAAAAAATCATTAAGTAATTCAAGAAAAAACAAGGTAAAATGGTTCATCAACTCACACCTTATTTTGTGAAAAGAGGTGTCTATCCAACTTAGAACAACATTGGATTTAAAATATTTTAAGATTTATCTTTAATCATCTTAACCACTTTATGTTCACTTTTCTAATCAAACCCTTTATTTGATCCCTTAGAAAAATCAATAGCATTTTGGTGTCCACCTTTGATCATTCCATCCACTACCTTTATCTATTTTATCCACTTGAAATTTTGAGACTCCAGTGGTCCTCTCTGATCATTACCCTTCTTTGATTCCTTGGTTACATAAATAGCATGTTGGTGTCCTTATTTAATCATTCCATCCACTTCCTTTATCTCTTTTATCCCCTTGAAATTTTGAGACTCCAGTTGTTCTATCCATGTGTAGAGTATGATATACACTCCATTTTGATTTAAGATATTTGAATCCACTTGTAACAACATTATATTATTTATTTAAAGTGGATTGATCATAATGAACCATAAGAAAAGTTCCAACAATTTTTTTGAGTGTCCGACTTCTTTTTCCTATTGTGATCTACTATATGTTTGGTGAGATCCTCGCCCTTTTCCAAAACCAACTTTTCAAGAACATCACTTTGACTCCACTCCTTGTTAGATTTTGAATCACCATTAGACTTAAATTTTCCAGGAATCCATACAAGATCATATTTAGTGATGTGTTCCAATTTATTACATTGAACTCAAGTCTCCTATAGTGTACCATGATTGGTAAGCACTTTATCCTATTTGGGCTACTCTTATTGTTTTTTATTCATGTCTTTAAACACTATAAGTTTTTACTATTATTTTCTCAATTTGTATCCAAAGAAAACATACCACGAGAAACATCCTTGAATATTAGAATCTTCCATGGAATATGTGTCCCCAAAAATATTTCAAGTGTTTCTCTCCTTCTTTTTGTTTCTCTTCAGAATCAATGTCCCTTTTCTACAATGTGTCATCTAATGATCTATTCTTAGAATGGGTGATTCTCCACATTGATTCTTACCCATTCTTCTTTAATAGGATATCCTATACTATCCATTTTTTTTTATATTTTCAAGAAAGAACCTTTTCAGGTTAAGTTTGAACCCACACAACCAACACATCCTAAAAACCACAAATTCTAAAAGGCCAAAAACCAAACTAAAAAAATTTAGAGTGAACCTTTATGCCTAGACCAAGACCCAGTAATAGGAAGTTTAAACTCATGTAATGAGGGTTAAAATTCCACATTTCTAATAGGTGATGCCTCAAGTACCTTAATTCCATTAATATGACTTATTACAAGATGCTACTCATGCCCAACCTTCATAGTGACTATTTATACCTCCAACAGAGAAAAAAGTTCTTTATATCAACTAGAGAATTTTACTTATTCCCTAAGTCTTACCTCCATCCCCTTGAGTTTACCCTTTGTATTGTTACTAGAACCACCTGTATTAGAAGGATTTTTAGCCAGATTGTTACTTACCAAATCAGTTGTAGGACTAAAATTGTGAGACCTCCTTTGATATGAGGTGTACCTTAGATATGGAACTTTAGATTCATAGGCTAGTAGAAAATTACTTTCACCAAAACATGAATGATATATACCCTTACCGAGTTCCATGGACTCCTCCTCTACATGCTCCATTGGTACTATGAAATACAATGCCTCATATCCAAAGAAGCAAGCCACACTTGTCCCTACTCAAGTTGAGTACCATCTTAGGACTACCACACCTGATTAAATATCTTACTTTCTCTAATATCTTCATGAAATGAATCCTTACCTAGGTCCATTCTAACTGTGATTAGATGATCCTCTCTAGCTCTAAGTTTCACCATAGTTGATTCTTGAGCTTGAATTACCTCCCTTAATTTCTACATTGGTACACTAAATCTAATGTATCACCAGAAAAATAAGTAGAAAACACACATTCATCCTCAAGCTAAGAACTTACTGAAGACTTAAGTTTACTCATAGACTGAGAATCCCTCTGATAATTCAGTGAGGAATGGATTTATAGAAAACATGAAGAAAAAGAATACACATGGGTTTTGGTATACAATATACTACTTTACTTTGAATCATAATCAATAGAAAAGTAAATAAATTCTAAAAGTTTCATAGACAAATCAAAATCCACACACAAACAAGCATGAATGAGATGTTTCCCTTCAAGTGTCTTCTGATCAAAACCCAAAAATTTACTAGGAATGTCACCACATAGTTTGATAAGTGAAGGATTTTTTAATAAGAGATGTAACCTTGGAAACTAAATCTAGAGGGACAAGAAAAGAAAGTCACTCCTTGATAGAACAATATGATTCCACTAATAAAGGAAAAAATTAAAAAAGTCATAAGAATGAGGATACCCAGACAAAGATGAAGCTAATCCACCTCATACTATAACCTGATCAAGAATTAATAAGTTCTCAGTAGACCTACAATAGATTGATTTTCCAAGACTCTCTATGAGTTAACATGATTGTTGAAATAAATTACCGAGGGTCGCTCCTTACCAAACTCCACAACCAAAGAGAGATGGTGGGGAAGTAAATCATTAACAAATTTTAGAAAATAAAATTCAATCGCTAGAGTTATCCTATAATAGAAGTAGTTTTCTTCCTTATTTTAGAGACTCTCTTAGGTTGAGAAACCAATGAAAACTAGTTTCCTTTTTTTCCATTTAATTTCTTAACAAACTATTGGTGTAGTATAAACATGAAAAGTTAACGAGTCTTAGAATCCATAAGATTAGAATCCATAGCATTAGTATTCATGGAACTAGAGTGATACACTTTTAAAACATTTTATTGATATTTGTATAAACTATTCTTGGACTCCTTGAGTTTATCCTATAATCCTTTAATTATGGATTGATGATTCATCAATTCAATTTTATAGGAATATATTTTATATTCAATTTGGGAGGCATATTTACTAATGAAATGTAAATATATTTAAAAAAATTTATGCCTCCATTTGAGAATTGAGAGATCAATTTTTATTTTTCTTGTTTTTCTTATCAATCACTATAAAATATTATAAAATTATCACATGTTAATCTTTATATATGAACATTAATTTTCTTAACTTATTTACTTCCCTTTTCCTTTGATTTACCAATGACTTGATATATGTAGCCTCCACTTCTCCCTTAACAACCTCCTCCATAAATCTATTGGAAATATCATTGAAATTATACTTCATGATGAAAGGGAGAATGAAAAAAATTATTTCAAGTAACAATATTACTCCAACAAAATATGTATTTTAATAAATCCTCCATAGAAAAACCAGTTTTCAAACTAAAATTCTATTTATCAATTCCTTAGATGAATTCATATACCAATGAAAGTATGTGATGGGTAAACCTACAACCAAAATATATAATCAATAATTTAAAAAATAATGATCCAAACTAAAGAACTTTCTCCGATACCACTTTTAGGTACCCAAAGGGGAGATGTATAACCACTGAGAGGGGGTGAATCAGTGGTCATAATTTTATATGAACTTCCCCCCTTTTATCCTTTCATAAATACTTTTCCCACATTACTGATTAGTTTATGTATGACATGAAGATCCCAACAAGAATAAGGATGATGATGAGGATATGCGAGATATAGAACACACACACAAATTCAAGTGATTATAGGGTCCACAACACTCTTTTCATCAAGTGGTTATATCCTCGGTGAATCACTGATTATCATCCTAATGACCACTTCCTCGAATCATTATTAATGATGAATGACTAAATAGATGGATCAGGGGGATAGACTTGGAATCCTATAAGAAATTTAAATACAATTATAAATGAAATAGATCAAAAACATGAAATCTATCTAACATATGTGATCCTACCTTCACCTTCCTTAAGTGTCTCTGAACTCTGGACCAAGTGTGCACCCATGTTCTTCCCTCGAGACTAACCCAAATTAGTGACATCTCTCACGTCTTCATCCAGTCAACCTTTGTGTCAATTTTATTGTCTTCTCAACCAATATCACAAATGAAATTTTTAGAATTATTTTATATCTCTATATCTCCAATATTAATCTTGATCATTCCATGAGTCTTTAATATCCTCATCTCTCTCTATGTGATATCTTTATTAAATATTGAGTCAAAGTCATTTGATTTGAATATTGATGTGTCACAACTTTGATTTCTTATTTCATATAAAAAATATTGGGAATATGACTTTGAGATATTCTATAATTAACCTGATTACAACATGACACTAGATTATGGTGAAACTCATGATGTAGTGACACGATATTTTTATTCACAAAAAAATATTTGGTCAGACTCCCAATCCAAAAATACTAGCTAAAACCTCTCAATATATCCACCAAATTTTCATTAGACTTATAATGCGACATATATATCACTTAATGTGGTTTATATAGGATATAGTGTGACCCATCCTCCATGAAATAGTGACTCTATAAATTCAATAACCATCATTTATTTTGAATTCTATTCACATAGGGTGTTGTAGTGTGGACATGATTCTTATAGTGAAAAGTATTTAAAATTCTATAAATCTCAATACATGAGTTATTTATTTACGATGAAAGGCTGATAAAACACTATTTTGTTGAATATTTTATTGATAATAAATGAAATAATTTCCTCAAATTGTGTTAAATATTTTTATTTATAAAATATTTGGGATTTGATCATTCATTTGAAAATTTTGTGAAAATTCCAGTTTTACCCTTTATAGTGTACTGTAGTATTTCAAAGATAAATATTTTTATATTTATTATTTGAACTTGAAATTTTGTAACAGTGTTACTAACTTAATTTTATACAACTTTTATTCAGGACACTAGATCAAAATAATATATTTAATGGAGTAATTGGTCCATAGAGGCAAAGGTGGTCTGGACACGCTAGAATGGAAAAGATTCTGTATTTAGGCCATAACTCCTTAATATGGGCCTATATTGAGCCCAAATTTGGAGAGGAGATAGAGAACCCATATCCTCACATTTTATCCTTCTGGAAGGCCGGCCAATTTACGCGTTTGGGTGGTCAAATGGGCGGTTCAATTTGGAGTAAAATATTTGGCCGAGATTCCCCATTCACACTTGAAACCACTTTGAACCTAGCCTCCCCACCACTCTATAAATTGGTGTTTTTCTCATTTGGTGGGGTTGGTACGTGCATTGTAAAGTTGAGGGCATAGGATAAGTGGATCCACTCCAATTATCCAACCATTTCAATAAGGGTAGCTCTTGAAGAAAGGATCCCTTTGACGAAGCCTTATTCTTCTCCTTCATGTTGTAATGATTTTGTTTGTGTAATAAACTTCTTTGTTATTCTTTTATTTATTCTCTTTTCTTATGTTTTGTTTAAATTTATTCTTCTATTAATATTCCTATTTGAGTTGGAATTCTCGAGTAGAAGCGTTATTGGGTTATACCCATTTTAAACTTGTGCACATGCAAAACGCTTCTACGATGATTACGCCACCCATGGAAGAGTAGTTCTTTTTAGTAATCAATCGACCTCTATCCTTCTTCATTAATTTATTTTGAATCAATGAGCTATTATAATTCACATAATATGATCCATGAATTGTGTTTTTAAATTACAAGAAACTAAGCAATCAATTGAACAATTAATACAAAACACGCGAGGTCGAGATTTTGTGTAAATTGTGAGAGCGCGATCTTAATCAGTAATACAAGACCACACGGGATAAATTTGTAGAGTTCAAATATAATACCTAAACACAATTCATACTCATTTCCATAATGGATATGTTCTATAATTAACCACTTACCATAATCTATCCTTAGAACAATAATCAAATCAGGGTGCTGCGATTGCGTGTTCCGAAGCTAGCCTAGGGTTTAAGTAATTTCATCTTTGTGGTTAAGTTAACTCTCGTAGGGTTCGAGGGATAACAAATTAGGGGATCATAATTAAGTGGATATTGATTTAAATGATAATGATTAATAAGTGAATGAAGGGGTATAGTTATATCTATTACTCCTTTTAAAATAGATTTCAAAAAAAACATCTTCTTATTGTGTCATTTTAATCGAAATTAATTTCAAAACTAAAAACAAAAAAATATAAAATCTTCTTCCAACAAACTTCTTATAGATTCATAAACTATAAAAAACCCAAATCCTTTAAATTAGTGTTTTTATTTTGTTATATATATATATATATATATATTAGAATACCTTTAATAAGTTGTTAAATTCACTTCCTCCTTTGAGAGACGACCTTGGTCAACCACTCTGCTGCACCTAAGTACCCCAAAATCACACTAATCATTTGAGGGAACCCACGACAGTGCCCTATCAAATTGGCGCCGTTACCGGGGAGGCAAGTAATTTATTAAACCATTTATAGGTATTTCTTTTATTTTTCATTTTATTATTTTCTTCACCTCTCTCTTTCATCTTTACCCTTTCTCAAGTTTTCATTTTTTTCATCCTCTTATTTTCTTTTTGGACCATCAACTCAACTTCTCATTTTTATTTTACTATGGTCCACTCACTTTCTTTTCATTTTTATTTGATTTATGACATGAACTAATCCCGAATATCTCTTAGATCTTGACCCTAAGATTGAACGCGACCGTAGGGCTTGAATCAGACATTCTCAGTCTACGGGAAGTTTCAATATTCAACCAGTTGGTGAATTCCTCTCTTCTGGAAACATTGAAATTGAAATAAATTCAAATTAAAACATAAAAGAGGAACCAATGTCTGGAAATAATGGAAATGAACTTAATAGAACCATTAGAGAATTGGATGCACCTGATATTAACTATCAACCAAATTTTATTGCATACCCGAACCTCGAATCAGACTTTGAACTAAAATCTGGGTTAATTCACTTACTTCCAAAGTTTCATGGCCTCTATGGCGAGGATCCCAATAAAAATTTGAAAGAATTTAATGTGGTTTTCTCAAACTTGAAACCAAGAAATGTTTCTGAAGATAAAATTAAATTAATAGCATTTCCATTCTCACTTGATGGAGCTGCGAAAGATTGGATGTATTATTTACAACCCAAAGATGTAACTTGTTGGAACGATTTGAAACGTCTTTTCTTGCAAAGATTTTTTACAGCATCAAGGACAACATCCATTCAAAAGGAGATATTGGGGATCAAGCAAGCCCAAGGAGAGTCAATGTATGAGTACTGGGAGCGATTCAAGAAGTTGTGTGCAAGCTGCCCACATCACCAAATCAGTGAGCAATTACTCATCCAGTACTTCTATGAAGGACGCACACACATGGAGAGGAGCATGGTGGATGCTGCAGCAGGAGGGGCATTGGTGGACAAGACACCAGTAGACGCACGTGCATTTATTGACAAGATGACACAAAACTCCCAACAATTTGGCGATCGAGGTACACCACATGTCAGGGGAGTACATCAGGTAAGTCCTTCTCTTGAAAGTCATTTGATTGATAAAAAGTTGGAATAATTGACCACTATGGTGAGGCAGATTGCTTTGGCTCAAAAGACATCCCAACCCACTCCTTCAAGGCCTTGTGGCATTTGCACTGAGACAAGCCATCCAACTGACTGTTTCCCAAAACTACAAGAGACAGAGGATTGTGCATCAGTATTCACTGGGAGACCATTTCAGAAGAAACAACAACCATATCCCCAAAAGAAGTTTGATTCATTTGCTCCAACATACAACCAAGGGTGGAAGGATCAATCAGACATGAGGTATGGCTCTGAAAAAAAACAAATTCCACCCTTTCAACAAAACTTCCAGCAGCCTCCACCTTACCAACAGGGTTTCCAACAACCCCAATCAAGATTTGAAGCTCAAACATCAACAAGTCAGCAAAAAGGGAATCTCCAACAAAAGGTAGAATATAACATTGATGATCTTTTGAAACAAATTGTTCTTAATCAACAGAATGAGCTGAAGAGTCAAGGTTCGGAGCTGAGGGAGTTAAAGACTCAAATAAGCCAAATTGCCACCGCCCTCCATGAACTTTTAAGTAAGAATTCCGGAAATCTACCTTCCCAACCCACTCCAAATCCAAAGGCGAATGTTAGTGCCATCACATTGAGAAGTGGAAAGCAAATGAACGATACATATGTACCTATCATTCCACCGGGATTCACCTCAACTCCAGAGAAGCCGCATTCCATACCAATTGATGATAAATCCAAGGAGAAAGATAAAGGTAAGAAAAATATTGATGATGTTCCTCCTAAACCCCTTCCTTTTCCAAACAGGGTTGTTCAAACCAAGAAGATGGCTGAAGAAGCAATGAAAAAGGAGGTTTTGGAAACATTCAAGCATGTGGAGATCAACATTCCTCTACTTGAAGCCATTAAGAAAATCCCAAGGTATTCCAAATTCTTAAAAGAACTCTGCACCAATCGAAGAGGGATCAAGGGAAATGAGAGGATCAACCTTGGAAGGAATGTCTCGGCACTCATTACACCAACCCTAGCAATGCCAACAAAGTGCAAGGATCTCGGGACATTCACCATCCCATGTACCATAAGGGAGTTTCACTTCTCTGATGCTCTTTTTGATTTAGGAGCTTCAATAAATGTGATGCCTCACTCTGTATTCTCTTCCTTGCAGGTTGGTGAGCTAAAACCAACGAGAGTAGTGGTGTAATTGGCGAATAGAGCTACGGCATATCTAGTGGGAGTCCTTGAGGATGTACTTGTCCGGGTAAGAGACATGATCTTTCCAGCAGACTTCTATGTGCTTAACATGGAGGATGATCAGGTAAGTTCTCATTCCCCCATTATCTTAGGTAGTCCCTTCCTCAAAACTGCAAAAAATATCATAAATGTCAATGAGGGTACACTTTCCATGGAATTTGGAGATGAAGTTGTGATATTTAATGTTATGGATTCCATGAAGTACCCCTCAGAGGACCATTATTCTTTTGTTATCTCCCATTTTGAATCACCAAGTAAAAACACCATGGAATTGGATTGTCCTATGCTTTGGGAGATTATGAGTATTGGTTCTAGTTTGATGTCTAAGAGTAATTCTACACCCATTTTTAAGGAACAAGACTCTCTAAGATTTGATTTTGAAATGGAATCATATTCTTATTTTGATCATGTGAACTCTGATTATGACATGGCTATTGAGTATACTGATGGATTTAGTGCTTTATTATCTGATTGCGATGATTTTTATTCTGATACTGATGTTCATTGTGCAGATATGTCTGTTGCATCAATTTCTCCATCCATACATCACCCCCCTACATTGGAACTCAAGCCATTGCCCCCAAATCTTAAATATGCATACTTGATGAGTGGTGATAGATTACCTATTATCATTTCTAACAATATCTCTTTTGAACATGAAGAAAAACTTTTGAATCTATTGAGAGATAACATTAGGGAAATTGGTTGGACATTGGCAGACATATCAGGTATTAGCCCCTCCATTTTCATGCATAGTATTCTCTTGGAGGATGGGGATAAACTGGTGAGGCAACCAAAAAGGAGACTCAATCCAACACTTTTGGAGGTTGTTAAAAAAGAAGTTGAAAAATTTCTCGAGGCAGGTATAATCTATCATATTTCAGATTCTCAGTGGGTAAGTACAATTCAGGTTGTACCTAAGAAAACTGGTTTCACTGTTTTAAAAAATGAAAATGATGAGTTAGTTCTTGTGAGAGTTCAAAACAGTTGGCGAGTGTGTATTGATTATAAGAAACTAAATCAATACACTCATAAGGACCATTTCCCACTTCCATTCATTGACCAGATGCTTGAGAGACTTGCAGGTAGGATGCATTATTGCTTCTTGGATGGTTTCTCTGGCTATTTTCAGGTTCCCATTGTAGTAGAGGACCAGGAGAAGACAACATTCACCTGCCCATTCGGTACCTTTTCTTACAGAAGGATTCCATTTGGACTTTGCAATGCCCCAGGTACCTTCCAGAGATGCATGGTGAGTATTTTCTCAAATTTCATTGAGACCTGCATGGAGGTATTTATGGATGATTTTACAGTTTATGGATCCTCATTTGATGAATGTCTCTCTAGTTTGGGTGATGTGTTGCATCGTTGTATTGAGAAGAATCTGGTCTTAAATTTTGAAAAATGTCATTTCATGGTTGAAAAGGGAATTGTCTTAGGTCATATAGTCTCACAACATGTCATTGAAGTTGATAAATCTAAGGTAGACATTATTTCATCCCTCCCATATCCTATATGTGTGCGTGAGTTTCGATCATTCCTTGGACATGCTGGATTTTATCGACGCTTCATCAGAGATTTTAGTAAGATCGCTCTACCCTTATCTCGATTGCTTCAAAAAGATATTGACTTCAATTTTGATGATTTATGCAGGGTATCATTTGATGAACTAAAGAAGTGTCTGACCACTCCACTGATCATACAACCCCCACGGTGGGACCTTCCTTTTGAGCTTATGTGTGACGCCTCCAACTTCGCGGTTGGAGCTGTCTTATCTTAGAGGGTGGAGGGACGTTCACATGTGATCGCCTATGCATCGAGGACACTGGATTCAACCCAATAAAACTACACTACAACGGAAAAGGAGTTTCTTGCAGTCATATTTGCTTTAGATAAATTCTGTTCATATTTATTGGGCTCTAAAGTGGTTGTTTTTTCTGAACATACAACTTTGAGGTACCTCCTAAAGAAGCCAGATGCAAAGCCCAGGCTGATTCGATGGATGCTCCTTCTTCAGGAATTTGATATTGAGATAAAGTACAAGAAGGGGTAAGAAAACTTGGTGGTGGACCACATGAGTAGGCTTACTCACACACTAGAGGATGACACCTTGGACCAGGTACCACTTTAGGACACTTTCCCCGATGAGAATCTTTATTCCATCTCAGGTATGCATCCTTGGTATGCAGATTTAGTTAACTACCTTATTGCCTCTAAAATCCCTACAAATTTAAAGAAACATCAAGTCCAAAAATTAAAGAGTGAGTCAAGATCTTATGTTTGGGATGATCCATACTTATGGCGCATGTGTAGTGACCAAGTTATTAGGAGGTGTGTTCCTGATCATGAGTTTGAGTCTGTTTTGAAATTCTGTCATACACTTGCATGTGGTGGACACTTTGGACCCCAACGGATAGCTAGGAAGGTTTTAGACTCTGGATTATATTGGCCTAGATTATTCCATGATGCCCATGTGTTTTGTAAGTCATGCTCTCGTTGCCAACACACTGATAACATTTCTAAGAGACATGAGATGCCCCAACAACCCATATTATTCTGTGAGATTTTTAATGTATGGGGCATTGATTTTATGGGTCATTTTCCTAGTTCATTTGGATTTTTGTACATTTTGGTTGCTGTTGATTATGTGAGTAAATGGGTGGAGGATAAGGCCACTAGGACTGATGATTCTCATGTTGTTGTGGACTTTGTCAAAGCACAGATTTTTTGCAGGTTTGGAGTACCAAAGGCCATCATCAGTGACCAAGGGACACACTTTTGCAATAGGAATTTTTCTTCCCTCCTTTGAAAGTATGGGGTGACACACAAAACATCAACACCATACCACCCCCAAACAAATGGCTAGGCTGAGGTTTCAAATCGTGAGCTGAAACAAATATTAGAGAAAACTGTGAATCCAAATAGGAAGGATTGGAGCAAGTGCTTGGATGATGCATTGTGGGCTTATAGGACAGCATACAAGACCCCCATTGGTATGTCCCCATTTCAGATTGTTTTTGGGAAAGCATGTCATCTCCCCGTGGAAGTTGAACATCGGGCTTATTGGGCTATAAAGCAATGTAACATGGATTTGTCCCAAGCTGGAATCCAAAGGAAGCTACAAATTCAAGAGCTTGAGGAGATTAGATTGTCTTCATATGATAACTCAAGGATCTACAAGGAAAGATCAAAAGTATCTCATGATAGAATGATCCAACAAAGGGAGTTTCATGTTGGAGAGAAAGTCCTTCTCTACAGTTCACGACTGAAGCTGATACCTGGTAAGTTGCGTTCCATATGGTTAGGTCCTTATATTGTATCTAATGTTTTTCCTTATGGTGCAGTGGAGATCACACAAGAGGACACTGGAAGGATCTTTACAGTCAATGGGAAACATTTGAAGAGATACATTGAGGGAATTCTTACTAATGCAGTGGATTTTATCACACTTCATGACCCCATCATCACTTGAGCACATCAGGCTGTTCCTAACCCTTTCACTTTTATATTATTTGTCCTATTTAAAAATTATGCATTTCATGTGCATATATCATCTCATGGGTTCACATTTAGGACAATGCAATATTTTAAGTGTGGGTGAGGGAACCTTTTAGTTTAGTAATTTAAATTGTTTTCCTATTTAAAAAAACCAATTTTTTTTGTGTGTTTTTCAAATTTTGTGTGTTTATTTTTCAATTTTCCTTGTGTTTTTGAAATTTTTGAGCTGAAATGATTCTCATCAAAATTTTGAAATGCATATCAATGAGTGAAACGATTTATCCCTTGAAACTAAGCTTAAATGAATGCTGAAATGAATTTGTTTCAAGTTCAAATATTTAGTAATTTCATGAAAAGTACACTGAATTTTGAATCTCATGCCACATCTCACTGTCTTTATATTTGAAATCACTTTCCTGTGAGGCTTCTGAACCATTATTTTCATGTTCTTTACATTCACCTCACTTCTTGAGAGAACCAAAACTTACTTGATTTAACCATAATTTGATTTATTTCTGTCAAAACTTGAGGGTTTGAGGTACTTATGTTTAAATGATTGAGGCATTTGTTTGGTATTAAAGCCCCTACTTCAAAGAATCATTTTCTATAATGGCCTACCTTGAACATTTAATCTTTTTAGACCTTATAATCCATGCATAGCCTGTTAGGTTAGCCACATTACAAGCCAATCTTCCCTATCCAACAAACTCTTGAAATGAAATTGCATAATCTAGTTGAGCTTAAGTGTGGGGGAAGCTATGTTGTATTGTGCTACCACATTCTGTGATACTTTGGGTGGAAAATTAAATTCTTAAGAGATTTTTTTGCTGCTGAAGAAAGTCATTATATTTAAATATGTGCCTTTTCTGGAGCTTTCATGACAAGTGAAGCTGTGCCTTTTCTGGAGATTCTAATTGAGGTGGAAATCTGTGCCTATCTGGAGCTTTCAAGAAAATCATGTTTGAGAAGATTGACAATTTTTGATGCTGAAATGAAGAATGGTGTAAACTTTTCATTAATTTTCATGATGATGGAGCTGAATTGATACTATGGAGATTGAGGATAAGACCATATTTAAGTGAAAATTAGATTAATGCAATTTTGCTTCAAAAAGAGTCAAGCCCTCCTTATTCAGCCTAAGAGTTTTTCACATCTTAATCCTACCAACCGAAAGCCACAGAACAACCTTGAAAAGTCCTCATGATAAACATATTTCCTTGACTAACATTGGGTGGAGATGTAGGAATTTATCAAGCCTATGGTGACCCTTTTATGAGTTTGGATGAGAAAGACATTGCAAAAAAAATTGATATTTGAGTGATGAGAGAAAATTCAAGCGAGGTAAGTGTTTTGTGCATGGGAGGATAAATGAAGTGGAAATATATTGAATGATATAAATTGAGAAATTGAAATAAGGTTTTTTATGAGGCATGATATCTTTTTATTCTTGGTGTGAAATTGATTGATCTCAAAGATATGTGTTTTAAAATTGATTTTGATTTGATATTGATGTTTACTTGATATGAGGTTTTGCTCATGAGTGCAAAAGGGTAAGTGAGGGGGAGTTGATAAAACACAATTTTGTTGAATATTTTATTGATAATAAATGAAATAATTTCCTCACATTGTGTTAAATATGTTTATTTATAAAATATTTGGGATTTGATCATTCATTTGAAAATTTGGTGAAAATTCCAGTTTTACCCTTTATAGTGCATTGTAGTATTTAGAATATAAATATTTTTATATTTATTATTTTAACTTGAAATTTTGTAAAAGTGTTCCTAACTTAATTTTATACAACTTTTAATCAGGAAACTAGATCAAAATAATACATTTGGATGGAGTAATTGGGCCATAGAGGCAAAGGTGGGCTGGACACGCTAGAATAGAGAAGCTTCTGTATTTCGGCCATAACTCCTTCATATGAGACTATATTGAGCCCAAATTTGGATAAGAGATATAGGACCCATATCCACACATTTGAGAATTCTGGAAGACCGGCCAATTCACGCGTTTTGGTGGTAAAATGGGCGGTGAAAGTTGGCATAAAATATTTGGACGAGATTACCTATTCACACTTGAAAGCACTTTGAACCTAGCCTCCCCACCACTCTATAAATTGGTGTTTTTCTCATTTTGTGGGTTTGGGACGTGAATTGGAAAGTTGAGGGAAGAGGAGAAGTGGATCCACTCCAATTATACAACCATTTCAATAAGGGTAGCTCTTGAAGCAAGGATCCCTTTGACGAAGCCTTCTTCTTCTCCTTCATGTTGTAATGATTTTGTTTGTGTAATAAAATTCTTTGTTCTTATTTTATTTATTCTCTTTTCTTCTGTTTTGTTTAAATTTATTATTATATTAATATTTATATTTGGGCTAGAATTCTTGAGTAGAATCTTTATTGGGTTATACCCATTTTAAACTTCTGCACATGCAAAACGCTTCTACGATGATTACGCCACCCATGGAAGAGTAGTTCTTTTTAGTAATCGATCGACCTCTATCCTTCTTCATTAATTTATTTTGAATAAATGATATACTGTAATTCAAATAATATGATCCATTAATTGTGTTTTTAAATTACAAGAAACTAAGCAAGCAATTGAACAATTAATACAAAACACGCGAGGTCGAGATTTTGTGTAAATTGTGAGAGCGCGATCTTAATCGGTAATACAAGACCACACGGGATAAATTTGTAGAGTTAAAATATAATCCCTAAACAAAATTCATCCTCATTTCCAGAATGGATATGTGCTATAATTAACCACTGACCATAATCTATCCTTAGAACAACAATCAAAGCAGGGTGCTGCGATTGCGTGTTCCGAAGCTAGCCAAGGGTTTAAGTAATTTCATCTTTGTGGTTAAGTTAACTCTCGTAGGGTTCGAGGGATAAAAAATTAGGGGATCATAATTAAGTGTATATTGATTTAAATGATAATTATTAATAAGTGAATGAAGAGGTAGAGTTAGATCGATTACGTCTTTTAAAATATATTAAAAAAAAACATCTTCTTGTTGTGTCATTTTAATCGAAATTCATTTCAAATCTAAAAAAAAATATACAATCTTCTTCTAGAAAACTTCTTCTAAATTCATAAACTATAAAAAACCCCAATACTTTAAAGTAGTGTTTTTATTATATTATATATATATATATATATATTTTAGAATACCTTTAATAAGTTGTTAAATTCACGTCCTCCTTTGAGAGACGACCTTGGTCAGCCACTCTGCTGCACCTAAGTACCCTAAAATCACACTAATAATTTGAGGGAACCCACGACAGTGACCCATCAAAGGCCACTTGAATTTTAGACCAGTTTTGTTTGGGAATTTCCCCTACCACTTTCATCAGGATCCCATTCATCCCATACTGCATCTTGGGGTTCAGAACTGGTGAATCAGAACTGGCCAACTTCCTATCACTGGAAGTTATCTTCCGAAACTCAACCTATATAAGAAATTACTTAGAGGGTTTAAAAGTGCCAAATTACACCAAAAAAAAAAAAATAAACATCCAAAACTAGAAATATTATACACCCTAACTGCCATATTATTCTTATCTCCAGTTCGATTATGGTATTTTCAGCGTTTTTGATAAGATTCTATGATTCAACAAGTAAGCAAGAATAAACAAACAATATAAATGGAACAATTAGAACAAATTTAAATTACATGGTTTAAAATTTATTCCTAATCTACCAAGTAAAACACCACACCTTTCATTAAGAAGGAGAAACTAAGTTACAAGGGAAAATAACCTTCCAGAAACCTTACCCAGTCTGAGTTAAAAGAGACTCATTCTGAACACCCTACTCAAAGAACCTATTTGAAAATTATCTCCATGATGAAAACCAACTGGATGAGGCAACCTGATAACTTCATACATAAATATTACATTATTTTAGATGAATATTCAATACATCACATAATCATACATTCCCCAGAACTGTAAATGTTTAGTGTCTTTGGATACTAGATACATAATCATCTTATTTCATGAAAGATATTCAATATATCCCAAAAATTTATTCCCACATAGTACACTTCTTAGATATACTCTAATTAAAACCTTTCTTCATAACTAGGGGACAGGAAACATAAGAAAGGGTGAGATCATATTCTTAGTAAGGGTAAACATAGGATAATTCAATCAATGATCATAAATGAGCATAATATAATTATAAGGGTATTATTATGTGATCATAAATTAAAAAAGTTATACTATATTAGTCAAAGATATTTAATCATGTATCCTAGAATAAGGATTTATCATAACAAAATACATAAGTAACATGAGTAAAAAATCATCAATAATCAATCATGAGACATGATAACATATAATAAGCATAATTTATAGGTTTTCTGCATTCACATAAGCATAGAAAACCATTTAATTATTCAAGGATCATTGTCAAAACTATCATAGTGGATTGGGTTCACTCCACATTCCATCATTTTCTTAGTAAAGGTTCACTCCCAAGAATATCATAGTGGACGAAGTCCCTTACCAAACTAGTTTTACTCTCCATTCGAATCCTTATTATCTCATGAGATATCATTCTTTAACCAATGCATTGGAGGAAAATATAATTCTGGTCTCACCCGACATATAATGAAAATCATACACATGTGTTCCATAATATCATAAAACATTCATCATATCATAACAGCATATCCCATGGAAAATAAAATGGGTTTCCTAAACATTCACCATTTCACCATAGAATAACTCATGGAAAATAAATGTGTTTCATAAACATTCCATTATTTTATCATTACTTAATTAACTTATGGAAAAGAAAAAGGTTTCATAGAATTATCCTTAAATAATCATAAACCATCGATAAAATGAAAGTGGATGGTGTCTTAATATCATATACCCAGTAAAGCATAAAAATCATTAAAGGATGTTGACATAGATGAAAAATACCTTTAAAAAATCATTCAAACATTTCTTTAAAGATAGGGAAAATATCATTTTATTTCAGTATCTTTAAAAACTAAAAATTTCTAGAATATTGAGAAAAGGATTTTCTTTGAAAATAACCATTTAAAATTCTAAAGGAATATTACAAGAAAATAATAGTCATGATGGAAATAAAAGTTTTTTTGATAACCATTAAAATAAATATTCCTTTCACACTTTTTGTAAAAATTCATAAATAACAAGTTTGGAAATTTTTGTAAAAATTAATTTTTAAACCTTTGAAAATAAATTCACATAGGTATGAAAATGAATTTAAAAAATAAATAATTGGATCATAGAAAATAACATTATTGTAAATATTTTAATGAACATGGACATGGAAGAAAAATTTCTTCAGCCAAAGAGAAAATAAGGTCATTTTTTCTTAAAAACATTTTCTTTATCATTTTCTAAACAAAATATTGAAAATGGTACTATTAATTTAAAATTGAAAGAATAAATAGAGGATAAGAAAATATATAGATTTTAAAGGATAATATCCATATAATTTCCCTCAATGGAAATTTGGCATAGATAATCCTGAAAAGAAATAAGATTGCAACACGAACCCTTATCTCAAGTACTATCTTACTTTGTACACATTAAAAATTTCTATATAATAAATATAAATTTATTATATATATATTAAAGAACCATATCCATACATAAAAAACTATGTATAATTCCTTTATAATTTCCAATTATCATTTTATTACTTATTTCTTCATTAAAATGACCATTCGGGTGAAAACTTGTCCGTTTTCCATGCATGTTTTGGTTTGATGGTTCTTGTAATTACACCTTGGTCATGGTTTTATCATCTAAAAAATATTAATAATTAAATAATTATCATATTTATTTATTATATACACTTTTATAACCATTCATATAATTTTATGGTGAAAAAGTAATTGCATCACTTTATAAAGGTAGTAGTCCATACATAAGCATGAGTAATGGTATCACTTTTTGATTGATGGAAATAAAGAAAGGTAAATAATAATTAAACACTAATGAATAATAATTATATCATAAATATCATATATATTCATTAAATCTATCATTATAATCATCCATGTAAATAAGAAATGAAAAATTAATCACATTGCTTCATGGAGGTGGTAGTCCACACACATGCATGAGATATGTTATCATTTTCCAATGGATGAGAAGGTGATATAAAAAGGTTGTCCCATAATCATAATAAAATATAAATATATTTATGATATGAGAGTTATTATTTTAGTATGGATAATTGTTTTTAAAGGAATCAGAAGAAGAAATAAACTTTAAAAGAGTCGGGTAAGATGTTTACCTATTATTTGAGAGATCTCATTTGGATTACAACTTAATACTTATTAATATGGTATTAGGAGAATAAAATAAGCTATAAAACATGAGTAATGAATATATTAATAGATTTGGGTAGGTATTTTTCAATATAAGTGACTCAATAGGTATGAAGAAAATATGATAAGTGATTCCCTTTTATAAGTCTGGGGAGTAACACTCTTGTAATTATTCAAAATTTTAAATTAACATAAGGTATTATTCATATTCAAGTGGCACCAAGGAACCCAAAAATATTATATAATAGGTGATAGGGTTGAAATAAACTCAACCATTTAAATTTTAAGAGTTTTGGAGACATTTTAATCCTTATCTTCTAGTTAAACCCCCTGTTAAACCCGATTTAACCTTAACCACATTAACATAACTTTTTACCATGATCATAAAATAAAAGGGGAATTATAACCAAATTTGGATATGATAATTAATTTTTTTTAATTAATTTTAGTAGATTAAAAATCTATAGGTGTCATAAATTACATTTAATATAATTATGGAAAATGCAAGAAAATAGTTTTTAGGAAAATACCCTATTTAAGCGTAAAAATAATTTCACCTTGTAATCAAGTAAGAAGTTGATTTAAATGATTTTTTGGTTAAATAATAAAAATAAAGGTTTTTAGAATTTTTGATCAGTCCAAAACTTAATTAAACCTTCCAAACATACCATTAAATGAAAATACCTAAAAATATTTTTTGATTTGAATAAAATATAATTTATGTTCATAAAAGTAAAACGCGAGTTCCCAAATTCAAAATAATATTTTAAAATTAATTATTTAACCCATTGAAAATATATTTGGTTCAAAATAACTCATATAATAGGATAAAATTTTTAGAGATATTTTAAAGCCTTACCCTATAATTTTAACCTAGTTTTACTAGTTTTACCCTTAACGAGGTGATAAATTTTTATTATTTTTACTATTCATTATAACAAAAAATTAAGTTGAACCTATTAAATTATATTAATTATGATGATTAAAAATATGGAATCTATTTTTTCAAGATTAAATTTATATAATTTAAATAAATTCATTTTAAAATAAATTCACAAAACATAGGAAAAACCGTTTTTAGAAAAATGCATTTTTAAGCATACAATTGAGTTTACCTTCATTCCTTACCATGTGAAAAATATTAGATGATTGTTAAAATATTTTATTGAATATTTTATCTAAAATTTTAATTAAAATAATTCATAAATTCAGATTAATTTAATTTACCAAGATGAAAACACATTGTGCACATAAAAAAGTTTTTTAGAAAAACATCTATTTTTATCTTCAAATGATTTTATTTTAAATTTTAACCAATAGATAACCAGTGATTCATTATATACATGTGTAAATAATAATTTTTAATAATTTAGTTAGTTATATTCATACCCTCTAATCCAAAAACTAAGCGATAACTATCACATTAAATAATAATATTTTAATAGAATATCACAGTTCTTTTAAACTTGGTGTTGCATGTAAAGAAAGATATCAAAGAAATAATTTTTTTTAAATATAAATATATCATAAAATATTAGGGTGTCACATTATAACCACTTATAAGAAATTTACCCTCAAAATTCCTTCACTCTGATAAAAAAAAACTGAGGATACTTCTACCTCATCACATCCTCAGGTTCCCATGTAGCTCCCTCAAATCTATGGTTTCTCCAAAAAACTTGAGACAGATGAGTGATCTTGTTAAAAAATACTTCATATATTTGATCTATAATCTCCACGTATTATTACTCATAGGATATATATTTATCTAGTGGTATGATCTTTTAGTTCAATACATGTGAATGATCATGTATGCACTTCCTCAGGAGTGATACATGAAACAATTCATAAACTTGAGAGAGATTAGGTGGAAGTTCTAAGTGATATGAAATTATCCTAATACGATCAAGAATTTTGAAGAGACCAATATATCTAGGGCTCAAAATTACCTTATTTACAAATCTCATAACCTTATTCCAATAATATATTCTTTGGAATATATTATCACCAACTTCAGACTCTATATCTCACCAAAGATTTCCATCATGAGTTTTCCACCATCTTTAAGCTTCCCTGATGTTTCATTGAATTAATATAACCTTATTTTGCATTTAATAATATATATCAGGTCCTAATAGATTTTTTATCTTACTTTATCATAATAATTTGTAGTTTTTAACTTCTTTCCATACAAAGATTCATAAGGATCCACCTGAATGCTCGAGTGAAAGCTATTATTGTAAGAAAACTCCACCAAAGGAAGACATTGTTCAAAAAAAAACACTTGAAATCCATAAAATAGGGTATCAATATATATTATAGGGTTTTAATGGTCCTATAATAAAAACCATCACTCTTAGGATGATATACAGTGCTAAAATTCAACTTCATATTCAAAGCATACTAAAGTCTTTTATAGAACTTTAAGGTAAACCTCATATTCCAATCAGATACACTAGAATATTGTAATACATACAAAATTACCACTTATTTAATGTATATACCATCAATATGATCAAGTGTTAAATCTTGTTTTTTTATAATGAAATGTATTGACTTCATGAGGTGATCAACTACAACCCAAATAACATTATGACCTTTAGATGTTTTGAGGAGTCTGAAGATGAAATCCATGGTGATGTTTTCCCATTTACATTCTAGTATGAGTAATGGTTGTAACATACCCTTAGAATTTTGTCTCTAATACTTAACTTTATGATATACCATACACCGAGATAAATACTTTTCAATATCCCTTTTAATGTTGTCCCATCAAAAATACTCTTTCAAATCTATATACATAATTGTACTTCCAAGATGAATAGAGAATGATGATCTACGAACTTCATCCAACATATCTTTATTCAAAATCGATATTTATGGAAAATATAATTGGTTCTAGAACCTTATAATTCCATCATAATCAAGGTTTAACACAATAAAATTTCTCACCTTCTTTTTTAGTTCCACATCTTCCTTCCATGCCTTCTTAATCTTCACATGGATGAATGGTTGAACATTAATCCAAGAAAGATAATATCTATCCCCTTTATTCATGATTTTAAGATCCATATTATTTAAATATATATTATTGTATCTCTTTTAATACTTATCATGAAAAAACTAGCATGGTCATTAAGACTCAATGCATCAACCACCTTGTTATCCTTCCAAGGGTGGTAGTATATTAAGCAGTTATAATTTTTAATCAATTCTAACCATCTCCTTCAGAAGATATTAAACTATTTATATGTGAATATACAATTTAAGCTTTTATGACCAGTATATATATCAAATATTTCACTATAAATACAATGACTCCATATATTCAATGTTGAGTTTCTCACCAACCATTTGAGATGAATATCCATCATGAATGGGTATAAATACCTATGAAATGGAAGTAATTTCCATTAAAAGTTCATGTTTATCCTCACACCTATATATGATTGTAGTTTGATTCATAATATAAAATGTTATCTTCTTATTCTATAAATTTATAAGGTATCTATGTAGAGAGTGCTAACCAATGATCAAAATCACATCAAATTACACTAAAGGAAGAATAATAATATTTTTATAAGGCATATTCTTAAAAACTTTAACATGACATCCCCAACTCTAAAGTATAGTATTAGTGTGACTTAACCCTAATTATCTAATTCAGTGGTTAATATAATATAGAAACTTCCTTGGTGAATGATTTAGTCCTTGAATTAGGGAATTGAATCAGATAATTCCCATATTCCCCACACATAATACATTGAACTATAAATAGAACCTTAGGATGTACTTTATTTAAAAATTGAATTTTGTTAAATGGATATCAAATTTGGGTTTTTTATAATGAAATTTGGTAATAAATTCCATCTTATATTTTTAGTGATAAAATAATTACCATGATTAATTTTTAATCAAAATTAATAAGGATAAAAATGGGTAAATAAAGAATCTTGAATTTTTAATAATTAAAAGTCCACTTACACATTATATAAATCCTCATTATGTATTAAAGTCACACCCACATGTTTCATATACCATTTCTCTACCCAATTTACATAACTCATCAAACCCACTTAACACCCATGCGATTCTATTCTTACACCTTACTGAACTCTAGTTTTCCATGAAAGCCCCGTTTTTCACCTATAAATAGAGCTTACTCCCACCCATTATCTAATCCCTATCCACCCCAAATGAATTAGTCATGAATTTTAATTCCATATATTTGTCTAAATCCCTACCAATTATCCTAAGTTTCTAAGGAGTTCTCCAGATCTTTAAGAATATACTTAGCATAGTAAGGGTTCTCCTCCTTTTGATTCAATTACTTCTTTTTGATAATCCATTTTGATTTACATATGATCATTATTACATGCATTAAAAATAAATAATTTACTATCCAAAATATTCCCTAATTATTAGATACTATATTTATCTCTCATTAATCCATTTCCATAATCCTATTGTATAGTCGTAATGTTGTCAAAATCACTCCTTGATTTTCCATGTAACATTTTCATGTTGTAAAGGGTTTTCTTGACTTAAATATTTTTCTTTCATTATAATCAATACAATTTGATTTTAATATTTAAATATTTAATTATCTTACCCAATTATGATTTTATGTTATATTAATATCTTCATTTTTAGGTAAATCATGTTTCACACCAAAATCTTCTTCCTTAATGAATCCATTATTTAAAAAATGTATTTTTTAAGAATAATTCCCATTCATTTTAATGGATTTTCAACTTCATTCATAAAATTTTTATCTTCTGTTTTTATGAAATATAATTTATTTTCTATTATTCTCATAATTTACTTTATCCCTTTTCAAAATTAATGTTTAATACTCTTTTTATGATGTGGGTTTTCAAACCAATATATTTCAAAATATTTTTTAAAAAAAGGAATTTTACATTCTTTAAAAATGAAATGTTTTATCTTCAAATCCACATTTTTTGAAAACTTTATGGATTTAAATTATATTTTATTTTAAAATAATTATAATAATTTTTTAAAATGTATTATCTTTCCTTTCACATTTTTTTGAAATTAAATTTTACTTCCATGTTTTAAATTTTTTTGTGAAAACTTTTGTATTTTCACTTTTATTTTCCCTCCAAGGTTTATATTTCATGAAGTGATGTTTTTATCACCCTATATATATTATATTGATGTAATTTATTTTGAAAAATGAGAGTTTTGATAGCCTATGATTTCTTAAGTTCAAGTTATGTGATGTTTTTAAAAGGTTCAATAAACCCATTATTTTTCCATGAGTTCTTTATGATATGATGAATGTTTGATTTTTTGTAAAAATATCATGTATGGATTATTATGGGAGGTACTATATAATCCTAAAATGATTTTTTATAGTTTAATATCACATAAGAGTATTAAATGTTGTGTAGATGAGATGTAAGATGCTTTTTTCACAAGTTTTTTTGTGAATGTAATGCGAGAAGCTTTGTTCAGAAGTTTGTTGCGTGGATGAGATATGGGAAGCTTTGTTCAATTTTTTTTGTGTGAATGAGATGTGAGATACTTTGTTCATAATATCTTATGTGCTTATATTTGTTCCAATTCTCAAAATTGTTTCTAATTTACAATCTTTTACAAATATTTATGATATTCCATGTTCTAAATATGTTTCTCTTTCTCATGTTATGATTTATTATTTTGTTTGATTTATGTTATATAATTCTAATCCATGATTTTAATGATATTTATTTGGTTTTTTGTTTTTATTCCACGATCCTTAATGATAAATTAAGTTTTATTACTATCACTTATGATATCATGATATTTTTATATGAAAATTCTCCCTTACTCATGTTTTCTTTCATTTTTATGATCTAACAAGTATGACTAGTTGATAATTTTTCCATACCAGAAATTTGATCTCACCCCTTTATTATTTTTACATTACCCAAACCGTGAAGATGATTATATCATTTTATATATCTATAAAAGGTTCTATAGAAGCATAATTATGGTTAAATTCTAACAAGTGTTGTAAAATAAAATGTTTATATAGCTTGTATCTAAGGAACTGAACCTCACAGTCCTCAAGTTGTGTGAATATTTGTATAATGTATTAATTTAACCATATAATCAATATAATATTTATGTTTTTTTATTATGGTCCGCTTTAGTTAATATTGTAATGTCTCGTTTTTTTTCCATGTATTATTTTTAATTATTATATGGAATTATTACGAGACCAGGCGTAGAGACGACACCTCATTCCAAGGCCCGGTGATCCGGGAATGGTGGTTTGAACTTTTTTAAGTTAAGTGAGTCGGTACATGTGCGCGATTGTGGAAGTTTCCAAACGGATGCACGGATTAAAAATATGAGGGAACCATTGTGTCTGGGATGATGACTTTACCTAAGAATGGGTCTAACCTTGACCGGTTCGAGTTGAGGGAATAAGTTAATTTTCAAATGTTTTTAGTAAAATTAAATAAAATAAATTGAAAATCTTATTTTATTTTTATTTGGAAACATTTGCTGCAGCACAACGATGGGGTAAATTTTCAATAATTAATGCCATGTTATAATGACTCAGAAACTAAAACTTGACTCATTAATTATGCAGCATAATAGAATGATAAATCACATTCCCCATTTTAATGGGTTAATTGAATGGTGGTTGTTGACAAAAAATTGAGAGAAAACTCTGGAGAATCCGTGGAGCCTTGGATAAAACTCTCGGCGATGAACGACGACGAATCAAAGCCGTGAATCGATGGGCCAACAAATTTGAAGGATCTCGATGACGACGACAACATGACCTCTTCATCAGTGATTGATCCCTTTTGAGGTAGGGGTTTTTTATTTAATTTCTCTTTCCCTGTTTTTGATTTAAATGACGAATGCAGATCAACCACAAACAAGTTGATCGTTGGATTCGTGCATTCTTGCAGGAGGGTTTCTGTTGGGATGTTTTTGGGGATTGATCCATGATTATTTTTTATCATTTTGATCCTTCTCTGTTTGATCCTACTAATGGGAGTGGATCAATGCCGCGATGAACGACAGTGGAGGTTTGTTCCTTAATTTTCTTTATGGAATTCATCTCCCTTTTTTATCTCACATGTTCTTCGCATTCATCATGTTATTCATGAGGTGATGAACAAAGAATAGTTTCACATATTTTTTGTGATGAAACGATCCCAAATTAAAGATTCGACATCGGTAAGACCTAGCAGAGGTGCGACGATGCTGATGACAGACGAATAAACATGATTCGGGAATTATCGTTCTTCGACCGTTCTTCATACGGGTGGAGAAAAACACATTTTTGGGGCCGATCAAAGGCCTGAAAACAACGGAAACGACTTTGAGACATCAGGGTGACCTAGATTCTAGAGTTTGGTGGTGATCGGATGGTCAGATCTATGATCGGGGTAGCACGGGAGGTGCGCTGGTGAAGAGCATCGTTTCTGGAAAATTCTGGAATACACGGCGTGTACTTCCGAAGAACACGCCGTGTAGTACCGGCGATGGTGGATAGGGTTTCGAGGATTAGATAGGAATCAAACGGCATGTGACCCTAGTCACACGATGTGTTGGACCTTCCTTGAAGCTTGAAGTGTACTTTGGAAAGTACACGAACACGGGATGGACTACACGACTTCAGAACTCGGCGCATACTCTCTACGCAACATGGAAGAGCCAGATATGCGGGACTCGACATGTATCCAGGGGATACACGGACACGAGGTGTAGTTAACGGCTATGTACTACACCACATGGCCAGGAGAGGCTAGTAGCACGGGTCACCCCATGTACTGATTACACGGGTTGGAATATACGGGTTGAGGCCATGTACGGGTACATGGCTAGCATACATGGAGCCGACCCCAATTACTCAGACACGACGTGTAATTTGTACCACATGCCATGTACTGACTTTTTCTACACAACCAACCTTATGACACGGGCCGTTGTACATGGGCAGTACCTAGGGTCAGAAGACATGGCATGTGACTTTTCTAAACGCCGTGTACTTTTTAGAAAATGGCTTGGTCTTCTTGTGTGCCGTATCTTGGACATGTTTCGTTTGGGTTAACAACCCTTCTTCTCTTTACTCTAAAGGTCATGCATCATTTCCTTTTTTAGGAGTATGATACCTTCAGTAGGACTTTCTGTGATAGAGTCAGGAATCCCTCCAAGAGGCCCAGAACGAGATCCTCTATCCATTCCTGACCTTAGGTAGAGTCAGGCATCGACGTAGACAACTCTATTGGGTGTTGATCCTCTACCTAGATGGTGAATCCAGATGAGTCGCGGTATCTTCCATGGCCCTGGTAGTGATCCTTATCTGTGTATTGTGATCTTTCCCACTCAGGAGTGTGTCTCCCGTAATGAGTGTATCTATCTATCATGATCCTTCCCACTCAAAAGTGTGTCTCCTGTAATGAGTGTAACTACCTCTCGTGATGTTTCCCGATGAATAGTAATTCTCGGAAAAAAGTCATCAAAGCTACCAAACTCGTGGAGTGTGTTCTACCGAAACGAGTGCTTCGTGGAATCTTCGAACTGAATCCCTAGACCGGGGTATGTGGTTGTGTGACTTGTTTCTAGACTACGGGTCTGGGTTTTGAGTATATCTGGTTTGTGTTTATCTACTATATTCTCTGTAGACATATACTATGTAGAGATGACTGTATTTTTATTTTTGTGTATTGCTTGTGGTTTTTGAGGTCCTCTATTGAGTATTGTTATACTCACCCCTGCATAGGATTTTCCCGCATGTGTCGTGTCTTGTGCAGATGAGCAGCCTTTTGATAGAGTCCAGGGTGGACCAGGACATGACTGAGCTTTCTGAGTTCCCTACAGGCCGATGCATTCCTACAACTACGAGAAGCAATCCCAGTACCTCTTTGTGTTACATGTTGGACTTTGCAGTTTTCAGACTCTTGTTTTGGTGGGCTTGTATCCTAGCCCAGTTTACTTTCAGAACTTTACTTACATCGTACTCTGTTGGTTAGGTTTAGCTGTATGCATGCATTTTGTTCCTTAGTGGTTTTTACATTTCAACATTTGTGGTCTTGGAGATGTGTGCGTGTGTACAGGTTCTTAAGCAATGCCTCCCATGTTAGTAATATGGTTACTCGGTGCTAGTCACCAGACCCTAGCCTATTAGAGGCAGGCTTGGGGAGTCACAGAGTGGGACCCACTGGGATGAGTCATGACAGAGTGGTATCATAGGTGGTTGGTTCTAACTTAGGACTAAGAGTCTGTGAGATTGGTTTGGGGAAATAATGTTAAGTGTTTCGAGCTCAGCTTTCAGGCCAGAGACTCCAGTGTTGGTGCGGGCGACCGACGTATCTATACACCAGGACTCTGATAACCTGCTTTTCAACTCGGTACATGAAAACACTAGTTGTGGGGAAATAAAATAAAGGTACATGCATCATATAGGAATGGGTTGTGTTCTCCATTTCCTTTGAGTCAGCTATCCAGATATACTTATAGTACATCTTGTTTCTTTATAGGATGCCTCTACGACACATACCCACTAGGATTCTGCAGCACGATCACGAGGATGACCCCCTCAGTGACAAGGCTTCAATATAGGGACCAGTTCCCTAGGTGTTTCCACCAGGTGGTGCACCTGCTATGCCACCGCCAGTGGAGTAGCCAGTGGTACCTGTAGTACTGACCGACGAGGAGCATAGGCTGAGCATGCTTCATGAGTTCTAGAGACAGAGACCCCTCAGGTTCTGAGGTGAGCCCGACCCTTAGGTGGCTGAGGACTAGCTTGAGGTGGTGACTATATTTTTCCGCCTAGTGAGGACACCGACAGATCATATGATGATCCTAGGAGTGAGCCTTATTAAGTGTTCGGTGGGATGATGGTGGAGTCTGACCACACAGACTCACGATGAGGAGACTCTTTCATGGATGAAGTTTTATCGACTCTTTAGGGAGGAGTTCTCTCCAGTTACGCTGAGAGCGGTACACATCCAAGATCTTCTTCAGCTTCAGCAGGGTAGTATGACAGTAGCTAACTATTCATCAAGGTTCACCAACCTCTCTAGGTACTCGATGGATATGGTCATAGATCAGTACTTCAGAGCTCAGACCTTAGAGTGAGGTCTACAATGAGTTATCCAATCTAGTGTCATGCCTCTATGAATTTTGACTTATGATGGAGTGCTCGAGCAGGCCTTGGTGATTGAGAGATTCTTGGTGGAGTAGAGATAGCTGACGATAGTCAGCAGCAGGCAGGCAGGTCCGGAGACCTTGGAAGCAGGGAGCCAATGTCGGACACAGGGATCAGGATATGAGAGATGTCAGAGGAGGACCTAGGATAGGGTATCGACAGTCTAGGGCTCTCAGGATGGATCCAGTCATCCTAGGGAGAAGCGGTGCTACGCGTGCGACAATAGAGGATATCTCGCTAGAGATTGTCTGACCCATCAAGTTGCTGATAGGGAAGCAGTGGATGGACCACCAGGGTAGAGGTAGAGAGTGGAGCAGACAGATCCGCCAGCTGGTGGACGCGGCAGAGGAGCAGGGAGAGCTGTAGGTGGTGGCAGACCCTTCGACTTACTTCCACCACCACCCCCAGGAGGTCCGCACCAGGCTCAGGGAGCTGGGGGACAGGGCCGAGGACTGCTACATACGGTCGAGACGTATGACCCAGGGGCTCCAGGGATTATACAAGGTACGATCTGTGTCTTCTATACCTTATCTGCCGTAATTATAGACACAGGTTCCAGTCATTCCTTCATCGCCACATGTCTTGCGCAAAACATTGAGATTCTGGTAGAACTGTTGACTTGATCCTTACACTTGGAGACACCTATGGGAGGAGACTTTATGATCACACACCTTTTTAGATAGTGTGATATTACCCTTGGAGGTGAGAGTTTTGGTTGTAACTTCTTTATGGCAGAGTTGAGGCCTTATGACGTCATTCTCGGTATGGATTGGTTATTTTTGGTCCATGCCAAGATTGAATGTTTTAAGCGAAGAGTGCGGTGTGTCTGCAGTGATGGGATGAGGTTTTCATTTTTTGGAGAAAAGGATACCTAGGTAGAATAGAATGGGATCATGAATAAGAGGGTGAAGCCGGTCACTCATGAGTTAGATATCCTTTCCCTCAGAGCAGTATATGTGATGAGCTCCCGATTCCCAACAGTAGTGGAGGAGTACAAGGAATTCTTTCCCGAAGATGTTCCAGGACTACCTACCCATCAGAAAAATTGACTTCTGCATTGACTTACACCCCGGGAAGACACCAATTTCTTCATCAAAATATCGGATGGATCCTGCAAAGCTTCGCGAGTTGAGGGTGCAGTTGGAGGATTTACAGGGAAAGGGTTTTGTGAGACCCAACATTTCACCCTGGGCGGCCCCAGTCTTGTTTTCCAAGAAGGCAGGCGGGAGTTTGAGGTTGTGTGTGGATTACCGGAAGCTGAATCAGGTAACTATGAAGAATAAGTATCCACTGCCTAGAATCGGTGACCACTTTGATCAGCTGAGAGGGACACAATGGTTCTCGAAGGTTGACCTTCGATCAGGTTATCACCAGTTACGAGTATGGGACAAAGATATACTGAAGACGACTTTCAGATGCCGCTACGGTCACTATGAGTACTTGGTGATGGCTTTTGGTGTGAAAAAATCCCTTGTAGTGTTCATGGGACTGATGAAATGGATCTTCCAGCCGTACTTGGACTAGTTCATAGTGGTCTTCATCGACAACATCCTTGTGTACTCAGCGTCAGAGGAGTAGCACGTGAGACACCTGTAGATGGTTCTATATGTACTCTGAGAGCACTAGCTTTATGAAAATCTCTAGAAGTTCTAGTTCTGGATTCAGGAGGTCCACTTTTTGGGGCATGTCATCTCAGCAGATGAAGTAGATATGGACCCAGCCAAGGTGGAGGCAATGTTAGCATGGGAGTCACCTCGGAGTGTGATGGAGGTGCGAAGCTTCCTTGGGTTGCTAGGATATTACCAGAGATTCATTCCTAATTTATTTCGAATATCAGCACTGATGACAGCCTTGACCAGGAAGGGGAAACCCTTCATATGGACATAGAAGTGCCAGCAGGCTTTCGATAAGTTGAGACAGAGTTTTAAGAGCGCCCCAATCTTGGGATTTCCAGAGGAGGGTGTCGAGTACGTAGTTTTCTGCGATGCATCAAGGACCGGTCTTGGATGTGTCCTGATGTAGAGGCAGACAATGATTGCTTACAGTTCTTACTAGCTTAGGCCACATGAGCAGAACTATGCAACCCATGATCTCGAGTTAGTAGCGGTAGTCTTTGCATTGAGGATGTAGCGACACCACCTTATGGGTGAGAGATTCATTGTCTACTATAACCAAAAGAGCCTCAAGTGCATCTTCTCATAGAAGGATCTGAATCTGAGGCAGAGTCATTAGCTAGAGTTCCTCCAGGATTATGATTTTGAGATCATCTATACTCTTAGGAAGGGGAAAAAGGTGAAAGATGCTCTTAGCATAAGGTCGAGCTTGCAGCTGTTGAGTGAGGCGACATAGCAGATAGCCACGTTGCAGTTATCCTTTGTGGATAGAGAGGATGAAACTTACCTGCAGTCGATGGTTGTCACCCCTACACTCTTACAACGAGTTAGGGAAGCACAACTTGGGGATGTCGACTGTGAGGCTTTATGTGCCCAGTTATCCAAAAGACATGCTCCTAATAGATATTTTCAAGGTGGGGAGAACATACTTCTTTTCAGAGGATGCACTGTTGTACTAGTAGCGTTGCAGAAAGAGGTATTGATAGAGTTTCATACATTCCCCTTGGCAGTAAATACTAGAGTGGAAAAGATGTACTGGGATATCTGACAACAGTTCTGGTGGTCAGGCATAAAGAAGGCAGTAGCAGAGTTCATTTCTCAATGCCTTACCTGCCAGCAGGTGAAGGCTGAGCATCGGTTTCCAGTGGGATTAGCTCACCCCCTGGAAGTTCCAGAGTGGAAGTGGGATATAACATCAATGAACTTCGTGACAGGATTACCACAGACGTCCAAGGGGCATGATTCCATCTGGGTGATTGTTGACCGAATCACCAAGTCAGCCCACTTCCTAGATATCAGGGAGTATAGTTCCATAGAGATCTTGGGATGCCTCTATGTGCAGGAGATAGTTCGGCTCCATGGAGTCCCTTCAACAATAGTCTCGGACCGATACACCCGCTTTACATCCCGGTTGTGTAAGGGATTGTAGGAGGCCTTTGAGACTCAGCTACGCTTGAGCACGACATTCCATGCCCAGACCGATGGTCAGATAGAGAGGATCATTCTGGTTCTGAAGGATATGTTGCGGGACTGTATCTTGGACTTTGGTCACAGTTGGGAGGACCACCTACCACTAGTGGAGTTTGCATACAATAACAGCTACCACTCCACCATTGGTATGGAACCTTTTGAGGCTTTATATGGGAGACACTTCCGGTCACCGCTTTGCTGGGCCGAACCCAGAGAGACATCACTCATGGGTCCAGAATTGGTGCGAGCTACCACCGAGAAGGTGCTGATCATCTGGGAGCGGATGAAGACTGCACAGATCTGGAAGAATTCTTATACTGACAGATGACGAAGTGTAACATCCCAGGTAAATAATGAATATGAAATGTTCATATATATTAATATTTGTGAATAAAATATTAATATTACTTTAAAGGGGATGCTATGTTCAATGGCGTACCCAATACACAACAACGATTTTCTTTGAAATCTTACGTTGCACAATAATAATATAATAATATTATTTTAAATGGTAGTTAACGCCTAGTCGTTGTAATAACTGGAATGAACAAAACTAACTAAAAAATGATTATATATGTTTATCAAATATTTTTACATTTATCCAATAAATGTTAGAGGCTTAAAATGCGAATGAATCCAATTTTAAGCATAAATATTCTAATATTCTTTAAAAGGTCGATTAACCGCCTTTTGATGGTGAACCCTTTTTAAATCTAATTTTTTTCAATTTTATATGTTATATTTGACAAAATAAAATCCATCTTTAGAATCGGGACATTAAAATTTACTTTGTGTAATTTTTTGTTATTTTTCCGATAAAGTTCATTTTTTTTAATGAATAGTGAAAAGTGCTGTATTTTAATTCAAAACCTCATTTTAAACTAATTTATTTATATGGTAAGATTATATTTTTAATTGGGTTTAAATTTTAATTAAAATATATTTTTACCATTTAATCCAATGGTGGTCATTGGAATTAATTTCACTTTGAAATTGGAAATAAACAAGTGTTAATCTTTTGATAGATATTGTTTCTTAAAAACACGCTATTTGTTTTGACAACAGGAATTAATTATAAAATTCATTAATGCAACTTATATGTTTTGAATTTTGTAAAATAGAAATAATTTTTGAATTCGGAATATCAAATATAGATTAGGATGAATTTTTGGTATTTTTCTGAAAAACTTCAATTTTTGATGAATAGTGAAACCACTAAGTGGTAGTTAAAAAACTGATTTTTCATTTAAATGAAATTTTACCGCTTCTGTGAATTGAATTTCAAAAATATAACATAAATGGTTGTCATTAGTAAGTAAAATGTGGTTCAATGGGATGAAAATAATTTTTGGTGAATAGTAACTTTTAAGTTTTATTAACCGTGATTAAAGGTAATTAGTGTAATTAAAGGTAAAAATAATGTTATAATAATATGTAATTACCTTTACACTTGTCCTAAACTTATTGGATGACTCATGGCCGACCAAGAAAATACATGGGTAAATTTGTGGGACCCCATGGATCCACTTGGGTAAGATAATGACATTAATACCTTTTATTTAAAGTAAAAATAAAAACGTCACAAACATGTATTGTTTTACTAAATTTTTTTTACATGGGGTTATATAAGTTATCTTTTTGACTATAAATATTCATTAGAAATCTAAAAAGATTTCCTACATCATGATAATTTTTTTATAATTTTTAGACATCAAATAAATAAAATTATTTATGACACAATGATGATGCAGTGTTTGCGTCATTAATGAATAATTTAAATAAATAAGGAGATAAAGTTTAAAATAATATCCAACACTTGTCCAATTCTTATTGGATGATTTTATTTCGAACATGGGACACCTTATCTTTGACTTTAATTATTTTTTGACCTTTAGAAACCAAAATACATTATATAATAAAATAATATTTTCAATCTTTCCAAAATATCCCCTCCTCTCCCTTATAAAAATGCCCCACTTCCTACCCATTTCTCACACTTCTCAAGAACTTTGACTCGTCCAAACTCTTCTCACATAATCTTCCAAGATCCCTCTATTCATCCTAGAAGCCTTACCTTAGGTAGAAAGATCTTCAAGAAACCCTTTTGGTTCAAACCAAGGGGTGTTACCCGATTTAAAGGTAATGTCTTCTCTTATGTTATTTTGTTTTATTTTTCTTCTACAACCCCCTAAACTATTTTTATTATTTTATTTTGTAACAAAAAAAGTATCTTCAATATAATAGGATGTTTTTATGAGAAGTATTTGAGATAAACTTACACACACCTCCATCTAATGGGTGAAGAACATACTGTTTCTGTGGACAACGAACTACTGCCTCACGAAACGATGATTGTTCAAATATATCCTACCGCCTTTCATGGTGACCATTAATATGTCACTGTATTTATATATTATATATATTATGTTTATGTTTTCCTTATTCTTCTGTATTTTTCATTTATGGCATACCTTTATGGTTTCCAATATGTGTAAACACGACAAATTAATTTGAGGAAGTGCGGACTACCGCCCCCTCAAAGTGATATGAATCGTTCATACCATATGTGATATGTATAAAGGATAGATTTAATGATATTATATATGATACAATATTAGAATTATAATACTACTATGTATCATTATGTTTTAATTCTATTAAATATGAAATAGAAATGGAAGTAGCGTTCATGCGTACATATGGATTACCGTCTCCATGAACGGTGCATTTCATTTATTACCTCTAAATGTTATGTACTATTATAAATACATGTATATGATGGATATATATTATATATATGATATATAAATCATGGATATAATTCTGGATATAATGAACCTTTGACCACATGAACAACATGTAATTATAAGAAGTCCATTTTTGACTTAAGTACCAAATATCGACAAAACGAACATTATTAACTTAAATGATTACATAATGTTTATAACATGGAAATAAGTGATATAAAAGGAATAATAAACTTGAAAAAGGTTCTTAATCAAGTATAAATTAAATTTAGTTTATTATTCAAGACATTAAAGAACGATCGAGTCAAGTCGAACAACGACGTAAGAGGATTTCTTATCTCACTTTTAATTCTGTAAGATTTCCATTGTTCGCCACTTATTTATGGAATGTGGTGTATTGTGTACTGAAAATTGATATATATATTATCATGATTATATTTATATTCATGGTGTTCTGTAATTAATTTGGGGGTTATTAACTTTTGGTCATACGACTCGATTGATTACAACATGGTAAAGGGTTTCATCTCACTTTTTATTCTCGTGAGATTCATGCTATATTTTCCACTATTTCCTTTTGTGTGGTGTATGTACTGCCCATGATTGTAATATTTGAGTAATATAATTTCATTTATCGGTATTTACATATTCATTTTATGATCCTTATTTCACGTGGTGTACGTTTCGAAAGTTACCAAATCGGTAAGGGAACCTTTCACCCTCCTCTTTTTAAAAGACTTCTTTTTGTTATGTCTTTTAATTTACATCTTAATATGTTGGGATATGTTATTATATATCCTTATTGATGTAAATTTTATGTCCAAGTGATGAGATACCATTTTCTCTCTCATCAAATCATTGTCTGAATTTTAAAGTGACGCCGTTAGGCTGTCGAATTTTTGCAAGGGAACTTCTTAACTCAATTTGAATTCTTTGGGTTAATCTTGTACTTCTTGAATATGTCGTCCTATGAATATGTGTGAATGAAATATTACTTTTTTTTCACTTAATATCCATTTATATTTGGTGTATTCTTATTTTTCACACATAATTATGTAATTGATTTATTCTTAATCAAAGGATACCGTCTTTATAAGGGATTTCATCTCAATTTACATTCCATTGAGACTTCATTGTTGTTATGCGCCAATTCACTTTGATATGGTGTATATACTATCCTTTGGAATATTATATCATGAATACCTTTATTCTCATGATATTATAAAGTTTTGATTAAATTTTATTCCTTTAAAAGCTTCAAATTGGTATGGGAAACTTTGATTCAAAAATCTCTTTATTAAATGGTTTTGAAAATAGTTTGATAAATCATTGATTTTGTCGATATCTTGAAATGATATATTGTGATTTCAAATGAAATTTTAATAGTGAAATGTTTATATTTTCAATATTTTATGTGCTATGATTTTTTAATGGTACTTGGAAATTTGACGTGTGGTTACGTGATTAACCAAATGACAGGTGGTGCCATGAAAACCAGGACGGGTGGTTAGGTTATAACCTCCAATGTATTGGGTATGGAAGTCGGACATATGGATATTCTATTTAGTGACATGTGTGGAAGTCGAACATATGGTTATTCCATTTAAGTATGTTTATGCCCCAAGTTACCTTTATATGTTATGTGTTCTTTATATGGGTTTTATGGTGATCTTTTGGTTACAAAAGGGTAAGCAATGATCTTTTATTCAGTGAAGAGTATTTACTACTTCATAAAGGTGAAAAGTATTACTTATGATGAAGTATTCATGAATTACTTTTTGTTTTTAGAAACTAATAGTTTTCCTTATTTTTGTATCCCTTACTGAGCTTTTTATGCTCATTCCAAGTTTTTGAAATGTTTTCCACAGGACTTAAAGATGAATAGGGTCTAGGATGGGATCAAGGAAGGACATGTTATCTAAAACATGGAACTAGACATGTTTATTTTTAAAGATTTTTTATTTTATGAAAAAACTGGAACTGAGTAGAAGTGTCTACTTTGTAATCTTTTGAGATGTAATAGTTATGACCTAATTCTCTAAAACTCTAAACCTAAAAAGATCCTCAATGTGAATTATTAATTTAATTCAAGATTATGTAATGTTTTAAGGCTGGGTCCTTATAGTTGGTATCAGAGTTCGGTTTAGATAACTTTAGAGGTTAGGGTATTCTTTAAGCATAAGTTTCATTACCATAATGGTTAGGATTTCAGAAAGAGTCATAATTTTTTTTAATGTAGATAAAGTAAATGAGTTTAAGATAACATGAATAATTATATCTTAGTATTTACCCTAATATTAAGATATTATATGATGATTTTACTGATATACTCACACTGACCTTTTTAGTTTTAGTAAATGGCTGGATCTAGCAGGCACCAAAGTAACAGTGGATGTGAAGAAAACTGTGACAGTTTTCTGAACGAGCAACTGAATGATATGGGAGATGCAATGAGAACTCTTATAGAAATTCTCAACCAACTCTTTGGAGTCATGATTGACCACCTGAACCTTAGTGATTTTTATAAGGCATCATATATGCGGGAAAAAAATCCCTATAGAAGTTCAAGTAATAATCATAAAGGTAAGTGTGTTCAAAAACCTATGTGTCAAAGATGTTTAAAGAAACACCTAGGAAAATGCTTCAAAGGGACAGAAAGATTCTATAGATGTGGAAATAAAGGTAATAAACCAAGAACCTTCCATGGAAAAAGGAAGCATCCAGTTGACTCTAGGAAAGGGAAATAAGTTCTTTCTGAGGGATCAATTGAATGTTTTAAATGTGGTGTGCATGGTCATTATGCAAACACATGTCCTACGAAGATGTTTTGGGAATGGGATCACCAAGATCGTAAAAATATTTGTTTACCAAAACCTAATTCCATTCCGATTGAGGATTAAGAAACTTACAATGACCAATGAAAGGTATGGATTATTTCTTAACATATGTTTTAATATTATTGAATCTTCGGATATGGTTCATGATTTTTTTTGTAGGAAATAAGTATTTCAGAATAAGTTGGAATGGAATGGTTAATGGATCATGAAGAATGTTGAATGAGTAAGAAGTCAACATATAAGGGATTCAATAGTTATGGTATATTTTAGGATGGTGAAATTCATACAAGTATTAAGGCTCTTTTGATGATGGGATTACATTAGAAGAATTTTTATAGTATGTGTAACCTTGATGTTTGATATATGAAAATTTTATTTAAGGAATAATTATCTTTTCTTTTGTAGATATAGTTATAAAGAACCATTTGGGTTTGTATGATCCTTGAATTTGAGGCAATTACCGGTTAATACATTTTGGGATGCAAAATGAAAGTTATTAGATAACCTTTGTGGTTAAAATATGTTATGGTTATTTTTGATGAATTTATCTCTTTTTGGGGAATGTTATAAAATTATATAGTTTTTTAAAAGGGACAACACACAGACCGTGTGACAAATCGTCATGTCGGACGAAGCTGCGGGAATCGAACCCACAACCAAAGTGTGACTGGTATTTATCACCTACCAATGGGCTACGTGAAGTACCTGGTTAGTATGACTTATTATTTTTAGTTAGATGATTTTATGAATCAAGAATAAGTTGATATTGGGTTATCTATGGAAATTATTAACCTATCATGAAGGATATGTGATTAGGTTAATTACTTTTCAATATGAGACTTTAAGAGTAACTGATGTTATTTGAGATAAATGTTAAGATTTATCTTGGAAGACTATGTTTTTAAATCCTTCGGAGATTTGGGTTTAAATCTTAGCTTAGATTACTTTGAATTTTTTTTGGATATCTGTTTATTGAATAGTCTTTGATGAACTTTGGGTTTTTTTGGACAAATTTTGGAGATTAAGAGTAGTTTTTCTTTTTGTGAAAGATTATCCTTTTGGGGGATTATCTGATCTTATACTAAAAATTTTGGTTTTGGTTAAGGTATAAAGACATGGGAAATATATAGTTCATCTTTTATGGATTATGTGATTCTCTCAAAGTTGATTTTAGCGCTCTTAATGCGAACAAGTCATCTTGAATACTCATTGTTTGGAGAAAATATGAGTTTGTGTTAGAAATATAGTAAAAGATAAAAGTCTACATGACAAGTGAGTATGTTTCCTTATGTTTTAGTTACGCTCATAAATAAATTCCTTAATGAAAAGAAAATTAAAACAAAAACGTTGTCTTTTAACTTTTCCTACTGGGGAATCAAATGCTGTTTAACCCATCACAAGTTTGTGATTTTTATGGTGGTTAACTTTATCCTAAACATGTTTTCTATCACTCTCCATCATGGTTTGTTTTCTCCTCCATATCCATATTTTTATGGAATCCTAGTATGGGTTATTTCAGGTGACCATTTTACTTCTTTTTCTTTCTTTCAAAGTGATAATTTTATTTACTCCTTTTCCGATGTGAGGCTTTCAATAAAGTTTCCAAGCCTAATTTTAAAATTGCGAGGATGCAATTTCCAAAAGGGGGGAAGGATGTAACATCCCAGTTAAATAATGAATATGAAATATTCATATATATTAATATTTGTTAATAAAATATTAATATTACTTTAAAGGGGATGATATGTTCGATGGCATACCCAATATGTAACAACGAGTTTCTTTGAAATCTTACATTGCACACTAATAATATAATAATATTATTTTAAATTGTAGTTAACGCCTAGCCGTTGTAATGGAAGGAATGAACAGAACTAACTAAAAAATGATTATATATGTTTATCAAATATTTTTACATTTATCCAATAAATGTTAGAGGCTTAAAATGCGAATGAATCCAATTTTAAGCATAAATATTTTAATATTCTTTAAAAGGCCGATTAATCGCCTTTTGATGGAGAACCATTTTTAAAAATAATTTTTGTCAATTTTATATGTTATATTTGACAAAATAAAATGCTTCTTTAGAATCGGGACATAAAAATTTACTTTGTGTAAATTTTTGTTATTTTTCCTATAAAGTTCATTTTTTAATGAATAGTGAAAAGTGCTGTATTTTAATTCAAAACCTCCTTTTAATCTAATATATTTATATGGTTAGATTATATTTTTAATTGGGTTTAAATTCTAATTAAAATATATTTTTACCATTTAATCCAATGGTGTTCATTGGAATTAATTTCACTTTGAAATTGGAAATAAACAAGTGTTAATCTTTTGATAGATATTGTTTTTTAAAAACACGCTATTCGTTTTGACAACGAGAATTAATTATAAAATTCATTAATGCAAATTATATGTTTTGAATTTTGTAAAATATACATAATTTTTGAATTCGGAATATCAAATATAGCTTATGATGAATTTTTGGTATTTTTCTGAAAAACTACAATTTTTGATGAATAGTGAAACCACTAAGTGATCGTTAAAAAACTGATTTTTCATTTAAATAAAATTTTACCGCTTCTGTGAATTGAATTTCCAAAATCTGACATACATGTTTGTCATTAGTAAGTAAAATGTGGTTCAATGGGATGAAAATAATTTTTAGTGAATAGTAACTTTTAAGTTTTATTAACCACGATTAAAGGTAATTAGTGTAATTAAAGGTAAAAATAATGTTATAATAATATTAAATTAACTTTAAACTTATCCTAACCTTATTGGATGAGTCATGGAAGACCAAGAAAATCCACGGGTCAATTTGTGGGACCCCATGGAGCCACTTGGGTAAGATAATGACATTAATAACTTTTATTTAAAGTAAAAATAAAAATGTCACAAACATGTATTGTTTTACTAAAAAATTTTATACATGGAGTTATATAAGTTATATTTTTGACTATAAATATTAATTAGAAATATAAAAAGATTTCCTACATCATGATATTTTTTTTATAATTTTTAGACATCAAATAAATAAAATTATTTATGACACAATGATGATGCAGTGTTTACGTCATTAATGAATAATTTAAATAAATAAGAAGATAAAGTTTAAAATAATATCCAAAACTTGTCAAATTATTATTGGATGATTTTATTTCGAACATGGGACACCTTATATTCGACTTTAATGATTTTTGGACCTTTAGAAACCGAAATACATTATATAATAAAATAATATTTTCAATCTTTCCAAAAGAGCCCCTCCTCTCCCTTATAAAAAGAACCCACTTCCTACCCATTTCTCACACTTCTCAAGCACTTTGTCTCATAAAAAATATTTTTATATAATCTCCCAAGATCTCTATCTTCATCCTAGAAGCCTTACCTTAGGCAGAAATCTCTTTAAGAAACCCTTTTGGTTCAAACCAAGGGGAGTTACCCAATTTAAAGGTAATGTATTCTCTTATGTTCTTTTGTTTTATTTTGATTCTCCAACCCCCTAAACTCTTTTTATTATTTTATTTTATAAAAACACCTGTATCTTCAATATACTAGGATTTTTTTATGAGAAGGATTTGAGATACAATTACACACACCTCCATCTAATGGGTGAAGAACATACTGTTTCTGTGGACGGAGAACTACTGCCTCACGAAATGATGATTGTTCAAATATCTCCTACCGCCTCTCATGGTGTCCATTAAGATGTCACTGTATTTATATATGATATATTTTATATTTATTTTTTCATTATTATTCTGTATTTTTTCATTTATGGCATACCTTTATGGTTTCCATTATGTGTAAACACGATAATTTCATTTGAGGAAGTGCGGACTACCGCCCCCTCAAAGTGATATGACTCGTTCATACCATATGTGGTACATATAAAGGATAGATTTAATGATATTATATATGATAAAATACTGGAATTATAATACTACTATGTATCATTATGTTTTAATTCCACTAAATATGAAATAGAAATGGAATTAGCGTTCATGCGTACATACGGATTACCGTCTCCACGAACGGTGCATTTCATTTCTTACCTCTAAATGTTATGTACTATTATAAATACATGTATATTCTGGATATATATGATATATATTATATCCAAATCATTAATATAATTCTGGATTTAATTAACCTTTTACCACATGAACAACATGTAATTATAAGAAGTCCATTTTTGACTTAAGTACCAAATATCGACAAAACAAACATTATTAACTTAAATGATTAAATAATGTTTATAACATGGAAATAAGTGATATAAAAGGAATAATAAACTTGAAAAAGGTTCTTAATCAAGTATAAATTAACTTTATTTTATTATTCAGGAGATTAAAGAATGATCGAGTCAAGTCGAACAACGAGGTAAGGGGATTTCTTATCTCACTTTTAATTCTACGAGATTTCCATTGTTCGCCACTTATTTATGGCATGTGGTGTATTGTGTACTGACAATTGATATATATATTATCATTATTATATTTATATTCATGGTGTTCTATAATTCATTTGGTGGTTATTAACTTTTGATCATACGACTCAATTGATTACAACGTGGTAAATGGTTTCATCTCACTTTTTATTCTCATGAGATTCATGCTATATTTGCCACTATTTCCTTTTTTGTGGTGTATGTACTGACCATTATTGTACTCTTTGTGTAATATACTTTAATTTATGGGTATTTACATCTTCATTTTATGATTCTTATTTCATGTGGTGTACTTTTTGAAAGTTACCAAATCGGTAAGGGAACCTTTCACCCTCCTCTTTTTAAAAGACTTCTTTTTGTTATGTCTTTTAATTTACATCTTATTATGTTGGGATATGTTCTTATATATCCTTATTGATGTAAATTTTATGTCCAAGTTATGAGATACCATTTTCTATCTCATCAACTCATTGTCTGAATTTTAAAGTGACGACGTTATGGTGTCGAATTTTTGCAAGGGAACTTCTTAACTCAATTTGAATTCTTTGGGTTAATCTTGTACTTCTTGAATATGTCGTCCTATGAATATGTGTGAATGACATCTGATTTTTTTTCACTTAATATCCATTTATATTTGGTGTATTCCTATTTTTTACACATAATTATTTAATTTATTTATACTTAATCAAAGGATACCGTCTTTATAAGGGATTTCGTCTCAATTTACATTCCATTGAGACTTCATTGTTGTTATGAGACAGTTCACTTTGATATGGTGTATATACTATCCTTTGGAATATTATATCATGAATACCTTTATTCTCATGATATTATAAAGTTTTGATTAAATTTTATTCCTTTAAAATCTTTAAAGTGGTATGGGACACTTTGATTCAAAAATCTCTTTATTAAATGGTTTTGAAAATAATTTGATAAATCATTGATTTTGTAGATATATTGAAATGATATATTGTGATTTCAAATGAAATGTTAATAGTGAAGTGTTTATATTTTCAATATTTTATGTGCTATTATTTTTTAATGGTACTTGGACATTTGACGGGTGGTTATGTGATTAACCAAATGACGGGTGGTGCTGTGAAAACCAGGACGGGTGGTTACGTTATAACCTTCAATTCAATGGGTATGGAAGTCGGTCGTATGGATATTCCATTTAGTGACATGTGTGGAAGTCTACCATATGGTTATTCCATTTAAGTATGTTTATGTCCCAAGTTACCTCTATATGTTATGTATTCTTTATATGGGTTTTATGGTGATATTTTGGTTACAAAAGGGTAAGCAATGATCTTTTATTTAGTGAAGAGTATTTACTACTTCATAAAGGTGAAAAGTATTACTTATCATGAAGTATTCACGAATTACTTGTTATTTTGAGAAACTAATAGTTTTCCTTCTTTTTTTATCCCTTACCGAGCTTTTTATGCTCATCCTATGTTTTGGAAATGTTTTCCACAAGACTTAAAGATGAATAGTTATGTCCTAATTCTCTAAAACTCTAAACCTGAGTAGAAGTGTCTACTTTGTAATCTTTTGAGATGAAATAGTTATGTCCTAATTCTCTAAAACTCTAAACCTGAAAAGATCCTCAATTTACATTATTCATTTAATTCAATATTATGTAATGTTTTAAGGTTGGGTCCTTATATATAGACCCCTGATGTTTGAGGAGGGAGACCACATCTTTCTTTGGGACTCACCCCGACAAGGGCTATAGAGGTTAGGCCAAGGTGTCAAGCTATCTCCAAGGTTTATCATACCTTTTCGGATACTGCACAGAGTCAGAGAAGTGGCGTACCACCTAGCTCTACCGTCGTAGTTGCAACGGGTGCATGATTTCTTCCACGTGTCGCAGCTGAGGAGGTACGTGCATGACCCATCGCACGTCATCGACTGGGGCGAGCTAGACATCGAGGATGGAGTGACGTTTGCTGAGTACCCGATGGAGATCAAGGATCGGCAGGAGAGGATCCTTCATGGGAAATAGATTCCCCTGGTGTGCGTTCGGTGGAAGCACATGAATCTTCAGGAGATCATGTGGGAGCGGGAGGCTTAGATTCGTGCTAAGTACCCACATATTTTTGAGTAATCTTGTTTTGGCTTTTCAAGGATGCAAATCCCTAAGGTGGGGAGAATGTAATGTCCTGTTTTTTTTCTCATGTATTATTTTTAAATATTATACGGAATTATTACGAGACAAGGTGTAGAGAAGGCACCTCATTTTGAGGCCCGGTGATCCCAGAATGGTGGTTTGAAATTTTTTAAGTTAAGTGAGTCGACATATGTTCACGATTGTGGTAGTTTCCGAACGGATGTCCGGATTAGAAATATGAGGGCACCATTGCATTCGGGATGATGAATTTACCTAAGAATGAGTCTAACCTCGACCAGAACGGGTCCAAGGAAATAGTTAATTTTCAGACATTTTTAGTAAAATAAAATAAAATAAATTGCAAAGATTATTTTATTTTTATTTGGAAACATTCGCTGCAGTGCAACGACGGGGAAAATTTTCAGCAATTAATGCCATGTCATAATGAATTAGAAATGACAACTTGAATCATTAAGGCCACAATGTAATAGAAAGATGAATCACATTCCCCTTTTTAATGGGTTAATCGAATGGTGGTAATTGACGAAAAATTGAGAGAAAACTCTGGAGAATTCGTAGAGCCTTGGAGAAAACTCTAGGCGATGAATGCCGACGAATCAAAGGTGCGAATCGCTGCGCCTACAAAATTGAAGGATCTTGATGACGATGATAACATGACCTCTTCATCAACTATTGATCCCTTTTTAGGTAGGGGTTTGTTATTTAATTTCTTTTTCCCCATTTTTGATTTAAACAACGAACGCAGATCAACCACGAACAATTTGATCCGCGGATTCGTGCGTTCTTACAGGAGGGTTTTTGTTGGGATGTTTTTGGGGATTGATCCATGATTATTTTTTATCATTTTGATCCTGATCTGTTTGATCCTACTAACAGGAGTGGATTAATGTCGTGACAAATGACAACGGAGGTTCGTTACTTAATTTTCTTTTTGGAATTCCTCCCCCTTTTTTATCTCGCGCGTTCTTCGCGTTCTTTGCATTCTTTGTGGGGCGACGAACAACGGATCGTTGCACGCCCATTTTGTTATGAAATGATCCCAAAGTATATATTTGACATCGCTACGACCTATAAGAGGTGCGACGATGACAATGACAGATGAATCGAAAAGATTCAGGAATTATCATTCTTCGACCATTCTTCATGCGGGTGGAGAAAAATGCATTTTTGGGGCCGATTGAAGGCCCGAAAATAACGGAAACGAATTTTGGATGTCGGGGAGACCTAGATTATAGAGTTTCGTGGTGATCAGATGGATGGATCGATGATCGGGGTAGCACAGGAGGCATGCCAGTGAAGAGCGTCATTTCTGGAAAATTCCAGAATACACGGCGTGTACTTCCGAAGAACACACCGTGTAGTACTGGTGGCGGTGGATAGGGTTTTAGAGATTATATAGGAATCACACGGCATGTGACCCTGGTCACACCGTGTGTTTGACCTTCCCTGAAGCTCGGCGTGTACTTTGGAAAGTACATGGACACATGATGAACTACACACCTTTGGAACTCAGTGTGTACTCTCTACGCAACATGGAAGAGGCGGCTACGCGGGACACGACATGTATCCAGGGGATACACAGACACAAGGTGTAGTACATGGTTGTTTACTACACCACATATCCAGGCGAGTCCAGTAGCGCAGGTCACCCCATGTACCGATTACATGGGTTGGCATACACGGGTTGAGGCTGTGTACGAGCACATGACCAGTGTACACAGTGCCGACCCCAGTTACTCAGACACGACATGTAATTCGTACCACATACCATGTACTAAATTTTTCTACATGACCATCCTTACGACATGGGCCGTTGTACATGGGCAGTACCCAAGGTCAGAAGACACGACGTGTGATTTTTCTACACACTGTGTACTTTTTGGAAAATGGATTGGTCTTCTTGTCCATTGAATCTTGGACATGTTTTGTTTGGGTTAGTGACCCTTCTTCTCGTTCCCCTGAAGGTCAAGCATTTTTTCCTTTTTCAGAAGTATGATTCCTTTAGCAAGAATTTCTATGATAGAGTCAGGCATACCTCTGAGAGGCTCGGAGTGAGATCCTCTATCCATTCCTGACCCTAGGTAGAGTCAGGTATCGACGCGACCAACTCTACTGAGCATTGATCCTCTACCTAGCTGGTGAATTTTAATGAGTCTTGGTATCCGCCATGGCCCTGGTAGTGATCCTCATCTATGTATCGTGATCTTTCCCACTCAAGAGTGTGTATCCAATAATGAGTCTATCTATCTATCGTGATCCTTCCCACTCAAGAGTGTGTCTCCCGTAATGTGTGTAACTACCTCTCATGACATTTCCCAATGAAAAATACTTCTTAGATGGTTCTTAGACGGATGTCATCAGAGCTACCAGACTCGTGGAGTGTGTTATCCCAAAACGAGTGCTTCGTGGAATCTTCGAACTGAATCCCTAGACGGGGGTATGCGGTTGTGTGACTTGTTTCTAGACTAAGGGTCTAGGTTTTGAGTATATCTGGTTTGTGTTTCTCTGCTATATGTTCTATAGACATATACTGTGTAGAGATGACTGTACCTTAATTTTTGTGTATTTCTTGTGGTTTTATGGGTCCTATTTTGAGTATTGTTATACTCACCCCTGCATGGGCTTTTCCCGCACGTGTCGTGTCTTGTGCAGACAAGCATCCTTTTGAAAAAGTCCAAGGCGTACCAGGATAGGACCGAGATTTTTGAGTTCCCTACAGTCCGAGGTGTTCCTACGGATATGAGTAGCAGTCCTAATACCTCTTTGTGTTACTGGTTAGAGTTTGTAGTTTTCTGACTCTTATTCTGGAGGGCTTGTATCCTGGCCCAGTTTACTTTCAGTACTTTACTTCTGTCATACTCTGTTGGTTGGGTTTAGCTGTATGCATGCATTTTGTTCCCTAGTGGTTTTACATTTCAGCATTTGTGGGTTTAGAGATGTGTGCATGTGTACAGGTTCTTAGATAATTCCTCCCATGTTAGTAATATGCCTACTCAGTGCTAGTCACTAGCCCCTGGCCTATTAGAGGTGGGTTTGTGGAGTCACGACGTGGGCCCCACTGGGACGAGTCATGAAAAATATCATAGGAAAATTTTAGTTATTTTTTGGAGATTATTTTAGTTACAATTGGTGTTAGGGTTAGAGAACCATTGTAAAAAACCTATAGTTGAGTCGTAATATAGGATGATATCCTAAAATACTGGTAAAGTATTGAGTAAGTGGATTTCCTAAAAAAGTCCATTTCTAGATATTAGCAGTTAAATGTGGGTTTTTCAAAGATGCACATAGGGTAATCACCCTTAAAAGTTTTGGTTGAGCATTTACTCAATCATCACCCTAATGCATGATGGGTGAGACTAAGATTGCACACATGGACATACACTCTTGGGGAAAATGATTTGGGTAATCAAATAATATTTAAAATATATTATGAAGGATTTATTATGTTATGGAATTAGGTTTAGGAATTTAGTTAAGTAATATGAGATAACCCAACCTAAATAAACCTATATTGAACCTAGAGTGATTTAGTTTGAACTGAAAGATAACGTGCTGATTTCAAGGAGTAACACATTTTGAGGTTGATTTTTTTATAATTACCTTATGATGTAAATATAGATCACTCTTGGTTAACTCTTTTGGTTTTAGAAATGTATGGATAAAGTAGAAACATGTTAATAAAGACAAAAAAATGATTTTCCTAACAGGAAACCAAATGGGATAACGAATAGTGTTGAAAATATTATGATTTTCTCACCCATCTAACATAATTCATGAATAAAAAACCAAACCATAACAAAATTCTAGAATCAACAATGAAGAGAATGATGGGTTTTTTTTTTATAATATTAGGTGATGATAATGATAAAGGAAATAATATTTAACTTCTTACATGTAAAAAATATGGGAATAATCAACCAAGGGAATTCATCAAAGGAACAAGAATATGTTTCAAGTGTGGAATAATTTCCCATTGAGCTCATAATTTTCAATCCGGGGTAAAGAATCCAATCATTTCAAGAGAGGAGAAGAATGTCCAATGCTTCATATACTATGATTTTGGGCATTATCCAAGTCGATTCCCTAAACTAAGGGTTGATAAAGATAATAGACCTCTTCAACATTCTCTACCATGGGAAAAAGAGAATTCATATGAAATGACTACTAAAGTGGATTATGATAATTAAGGAAAAAATATATTTCAATATATATTTTTTATTGGAATCTATTATATCCACTGTGATATATCTTGGAAGTTATCTAAGAGCATCAAATTACCACCTTGATTATTTGAGCCTGAAAGAAAAATTCTAGTTGTATGATTTTTGTATCCCAAGTTGATTTTTATAGGGATGCGAATCTTGTCATTATCCATTTAGATAAATTTAATGATATTTTTATAAAGAATAAGTTATTTTCACGTAGACTTCATTTTAATTTTTGAAATAGAGAAATCACATTCGATACTCAAATCAACCTATGATCATCCATCACTTCTAGGATGACTTTGAACTCTGTAGAGAAATTAATCATGTAGGGTGTTTAGCTAAAATGATTGTAAAGAAACTAAATAATTGGACATGCCTCTTAGGAAGGAATATATGTGTTTTATAATCTCACGTGAATTAATAAGGTTGAAACCATATTAGAAATTATCCCTCGAGTCATATATATTTTATGGATACCATTGAATATCTTCATTAGTAAGTGATAATTATAATTACAAGGACAAAATTTATTTAAGGGGGAGATGTAATGAACCAAGATTTAATTGTATATTTTATTTAAATAAATACTATGTTCAATAACTTTCTCCACACACAACAACAAATTAAAACAAATACTGTGATATATTTAGGTAAAATATAAATATTAAATATGACTATTAAAACTTAGCCATTGAATTGCTAGGTATGAATAGGAGTAAAAAAAATATGAAATATACATATACTGAAAATCAGTACCATATTTAATACTAATTAAATGAAATTAGTATAGCTAAAACAACTAAGAAAATCATTTGATTCTTAAAAATACATTTTTCTAAAAATTTTGTTTTATTTAATGAAACTAAGTATATTATGATAAAATAATAGTAAAATTTATTTATAATATGAATAATAGATTAAAAATAAATTAATTAGTAATTGATAGAAAATAATAATAAATAAAAGTTAAAATTTTTAAAAATCCATTTTCTAATATGAATAGTCTTCCACTATATTTTGGGATTTTATTTAAATATATAATTATAAAATTATAGAAATTTAATTTAAAAAATTAACACAATTTTTGGATTAATCATAATAATTATACCATCCTAGGTATTGATATAATAATTTATTTTCATATTTATTAGTATTATTGAATTAAATAGTTAAATTCATTATGTTATGTAATTCTTAAAATAAATAATTTTTTTTGAAGTAAATAATTTTATTAAAATAATTTCTTATATCATTATATTTAAATGATTAATTTTAAAATAATATAATTTTAATTTGAAAAAATAATTTTATTTTTTAATTCATCATGTCTAAACTTTCTTATTATGAATATTTGATAATTTTTTGAAAAAGTTGAATTTTTTGGTGAATAGTAAAGATACAATATTTTTGTGACATAGTCAAGACATAATTATGATATAAAATTTATTAAACTTATGGAATGACTAAATTATAATATTATAAGACAAATATTTTATATAAATAATTTATAACATATAAATTATAATTTATTTCTTGATAAGTATAAAAATTGTTGTCAATGTTGACACAGTGCCGACACAATGTTAACAAAGTCAAATTTGGTTCCTTATAGATAATAACTGAGTAATAAAAATTATTTTCCTGACTTATTTATTAATTATTATATATAATTGATTTTTTCTATGTTATTTTCTAATTTTATAGTTATATAACATGAATCTTATCCAAATGTCTATGTAATTCTTACACAGGGTAATAAAAGACAAATTAACAAATTAATGAAGTTGCCTTGACATGGATATGAATAAATATAAATAATGAATGAATATAAATGATTATATTTAACCAAATTTATTTATTTTTATGATATTAATTTATTTTTAATTTTTATATATGAAATAATCAACTTTAATTCTTTTGTAGTGCTGATGTAGTGCTTGTGTAAGCTGAAGAAAAATCAATAAAATGATTTTAATTAAAATTATAAGAACCATTAAATGACTAAATAACTTGGATAAATCTCATCGTTTGATTATTAATAGACCATTTTTTCTAAGTATCTAATTATTGGTCATTTGGAGCCATATGGATATGATTAAGACCCTTATAATATTTTATTTAAAATGAAGTCAAGTTTTCACACTATAATTTTTAATTAGTATAATATTTTAATATATGGTTTTCTAATTTCTTTTTCCAAACATAAATAGTAATTTTAAATCTAGGAAATTTATCTTCTTTATGCAAATTTATTTTTAATTTTTAGGTAATAAATAATTACCTTAATGGCTTGCAGAATGATGATGCAATAATTATTTAATTAACAAATAAATCAAATTCATAATATTAAAAATAATAAAATAAATATAATTTGATATTTTTAAGGTACTTTATGAATTCTATAGATTAATATAATATGTCTAGGATATAATAAAATATTTTTTTGAATTTGAAAATTTCTTTTGATGTTTTTAAATTCATAGTTATGAATAGTGTTTAATTTGCCAAAAATTATTTTTCATGAATAAAATATTTTATTAAATTATTTAAAAATAAAAAAATATTTTAAAATAAAAAAATTATAATATTATGTATAAAATGTGATATCCTATGATTTTTATACATTTTTTTAAGTCTTTAACTCTATATTAGACTTATTATATTTTAATATTTTAAATAATTCCTTAATTAACCCTCACCACAATTATAAAAGGGACTCAGTCCTTCAGTTAATTTCATTCTATTAAGCCATATTTCTTGACTATACTCTACCAAATTTCATTATACCAATCCCTTTCAAATTTTAGTACTTATAACTTCACAAAAAGACCAATTCCAAGAGCCTTAAGGAGGTTCTTGATGAGAAAAGTTTTAAGAGGTAAATTCTTCCTTGTTCTATTTTAAATTCTTTCTCACTTATAAATTATCCTCACCACCTATCCAATGTTTCATGATAAATATAGTATAATATATATATACAATAATTTTATTTTGTTAATGGTATATAAATCATCAAATCTATTATCCTCTCCTTTTATTCTTAAAAATGAAATCATTCTCCATGGTATGTCGATTGACTATGTTCTTAGATGATGAGTTTTTGTTTCCCTTTACCGTAATCATGGGAAGTTTAAATTCACTTATAATTATTTAAAATGAACTATATATATATATATTTAATCACTTTTGGAGTATTATTTCTATTTGAGAAAAAATTCATAATAAACCGACCATAGAAACCATAAAAAGTCCACACTTGAAACATTGGAAATAACAAAATATTATTAATAAATGGGTGGAAAGTTGTTATAAAAATATCATATAAGGTATTATATACATGAATATAGTTATTTAATAAATTAATGAAAATATTCAAACCATTATAAAGGAGGTTTTAACATGTTAGGAAGTCGAACCCGAGGTAAGAGACTCTTCAACCAAAACATTGTTTTAAATGTTTTAAAGATTTATTCTTATAAATATTTATATTTCATGTACATGTTTTTAAAATGGTTTTTATGAAAATATTTATATAAACATAAATATTTTAAAATTTTAAATTTTCTAATTTTTCCAAAGAGGTATCTTTTTCAGGTTTTATGTAAGGGACTTTCCTTTTTTAAAATCCTCTAAAATGTCTCTTTTTATAAAGTTCAAAAAGATTGCTACAAAATAAGAAAATTTTCCCACTTTCATAATGCTTTTTGTTTTTAATTATTATTTAAAATATTTCATATTTATTTTCAAAGAAAATTATTTCCTTTGAATGTGCACAGTATTCTTTTAAAATAATTTTTTTTCTTAGGGAATTGTTTTTATGATGCAAGTATTCATGTTTTATGATTATGTTATGGTTATTAGGAATTTTTTATGATGATGGTTGGGAATTATATATCCTTATAATTAATTGGGTATGGTTATAATTTAATTTAACCATAATGGTTAGTTCAAGTGTAACTGCAATGGTTACACTATAAGGTAACTGATGAGAGTGACATTGTAAGGTAGCTGTGAGGGTTAAAAATAACATGGTAGCTGTGAGGGTTACAATATCAATTAAGTAATGCCCTAATTTACCTAAATGGATTATTTATGTTTTCTATTTTTTATATAAATATCTTGTTTTCACAAATTAATTATACGATACTTTATGAGTGAGAAGTATGTCTTTGTAAAAATGTTTTTATATGTTTATAAGTATTCATGGACTAACAATTCCTTTATTTTTTTATGTCCCTTACTAAGATTTTGTGTTCATACCAAGATTTAAAATGTTTTTTCTTGGGGTTTATTGATGGGTAAAGGAAATTAAGGATTTAATATTAAATTCATGAATTTTTTTCACAGAAATAAATCATGTTTTATTTTAAAATATTCACATTGTGAAAAAATGGATATTGTTTTTAGTAGTATCCAATTTTTATCGTCATATATGAATTATAACCTAATTCTTTAAAACTATAGACCAAAAAGATGTTTAGGAATTTAAGAAAGTGAATTATAGTTGAATTAACTATATTATTTCGCGTTTAATGAAAATTCCTTATAATAATATAATCTTAAGATTAATTTTTAAGATATTTCAAAAACATTTTATTTTTAAGTAAATAGTGAAATATATCATTTTTACAAAATATTGTGGCTTTTATACCATTATTAGTACATAATTATGAATTATAATTTTATAAAATATTTTTGGTGAAAAAATATGTATTTTATAATTTAAATTATACATTTTAAAATATTTATTATAGTTAACAAACCTATATTTGATATTTTATAATTCATTAAATATTTTCCTAATTTTGTTTTAATATATTATGCATATATTATATTAAAATTATTTTTTAAACTTTTATAAATTTAATCCGAAGAAATAGATTTCAAATTTAGAATTAGTGGGTCTAAATTATCTAATAAGGAAAACTTTATTTTTATTTATAAAGATTAAGTTACCTTAGGTAAAAATTTGTTACCACGGTAAAATTATTACTTTTCAAAGAATGATACCTTATTAAATAATATGCATTAAATATATATATATTTTAAATTAAGAATCTAATTTGAAGTTTATATATACATATGAATAAATTAACACTAATTTAATAGATAATCAATGATAAATTAGATTTAAGAATAGTTAACAATAAGAACATCATTTTATAAAAAACATTTTTTCTACACATTATATGCTTTTATTTAAAAGCTATTTTTATTCTATTTAGAAATTTAATTAAGTTAAATAGAGACCAAATTCAGATTAATCATTTTAAATTTTTTTTAATAATGTTCATATTATATTTTTAGTGATAAAATAATTACCATGATTAATATTTTAATCAGGATTAATAAGGGTAAAAATGAGTAAATAAAGTATCTCAAATTTATAATAATTAAGGGTCACTTACACCTTTTATAAATCTTGGTTAGGTATTAAATTCATATGAATATGTCTTAACTTACATTTCTCTACTTAATTCATCCAAGTCTCTAAACTCACCCAACACCCATGTGATTCTGTTCCTACCACTTACCTAACTCTATTTTTACATGAAAAATCCCTTTTCACCTATAAAAGGAGGTCACTCCCACTATTCACTCATCCCTATCCACCAAAAGTTATCATTCATAAATATCCTATCCATATCCCTATATTAATCCCTATAAGGAGTTGCTAAGGTTATAAGGAGTCCTACCAATATTTAATAATCTACTAAGTAAGGTAAGGGTTCTTTACCTTCTCCTTTTATTCAAATACTTCTTTTTGATAAGCCCTTTTGATTCCATATGGTTATACTTCCATGTGTTAATAATCAATACTTTACTATCCAAATTATTCCATATAAATGATATAAAATATTTCTCTCTCATTAATCTATTTCCATAATCCTTTTGTATAGCCTTTATGCTATCAAAACCACTGCTTGATTTTCCATGTAATATTTTCATGTTGTAAGTGATTTTCTTAACTAAAATATTTTTATTAAGTTATAATCACTCTAATTTGATTTTAATCTTTAAATATTTAATTATCCTACCATATGATATTTTTATATTGTATTTATATCTTCTTTTTTGATGAAATCATGTTTCATATTGAAGTTTTCTACCTTGATGAATCGATTAATTCATAAAAAATATATATTTTAAGAACAATTCAAATATATTTTAATGAATTATTTTTTTACTCTCGAAAATTTTCTCCTATATTTTTTATAAATATAATATGAATTATTTTCTACGATTATCATAATTCAATTTACCCCTTTTCAAAAGTAAATTTTAATACCCTTTTTATGATGTGGATTTTCAAACTAAGATATTTCAAATTAGTTTTTAAATAAGGAAATTTTCATCATTTTAGAATTAAATGTTTTATCTTACAATTTTTTTGATATACATTATATATTTCAAGGATATTTTATTTGGGACTATTTATAATGAGGTTTTAAAAAAACATATCTTTCCATTCACAATTTTTTTTGAAAGTAATTTATACTTCAATGTTTTAAAATATTTTCTGAATTTTTTTTGTATTTTTACTTATATTTACCCTCTGAGATTTATATTCTATGAATTAATGTTTTTATCACCCTATATATGTTATTATGATATTATTTATTTTGAAAAATTATAGTTTTGATATCTTATGATTTCTTAAATTCATGTTATGTGATGTTTTTGAATGGTTTAAGAAACTCATTCTTTTTTTCATAGGTTCTTTATGATATGATGAATGTTTTATTTCATGAGACACTAATATGTATAGATGATGACGATCCTATATCTCCCTATAATTAATTATTTAAGGTTTAATTTCACATGAGACAATGAAATTTTTCATGAATGAGATGAGAGAATCTTTATTCACAAGTTTGTTGTATAAATGAGATGTAAGAATATTTCTTTACAAGTTTCTTATATGAATGAGATATGAGAATATTTTTTCACATGTTTTTTGTGTGAAAGTGATGGGTGTATATTTGTTCATAATATTTTCTATGATTATTTTTGTGACACTTCTCTAAAATGTTCCTTATATCCAAGATTTTCCAAATGTTTATGATATTCCATCTTCTAAAGATGTCCCAGTTTTTATATCATGATTTAATGTTTTATTTGATTTACATTATATTATTCTAATCCATGATTTTGAGGATATTTATTTTTTATTATGTTTATATTCCATGTCCCCTAATACTCAATCAAGTTTTATGATTTTCACTTATGATCTTTTGATCTTTATATCTGATAATTCTCCCTTGATCATGTTTTCCCTCATGTTTATAGTCTAACTGGTATAGATAGTTGATAATTTTCTCTTACCAAGAATTCAATATCTAAACTTTCTTATCTTTACATCCCCTAGGCTATGAATATGATTATATCATGTGATATTTTTAGAAAAGGATATATAGGGGGAAAATTATGATGAAATGTTAACAGGTTTTGTATAGTAAGATGTTTATATAGCTAGTCTCTTAGACATTGAACCTCTCAGTCCTTGGTTTATATGACTATTTATGAGATATATTAATTTAACCATTGAATTAATGTAATATTTATGTGTGTTTAGCATGGGTCACTTTAGGTTTAGCGTCTTTTGAGACTAGATACATAATTATATTATTTTATGAAATATCTTCAACATCTTCAATAAATTTCTTCTAACACAGTAGACTTCTTAGACATAACCTACTTAAAATATTTCTTAATAACCTAGGGAAATAAAGTATAATAAAGGGTAAGATCATATTCTTAGTAAGAGTAAAAATATTAGATACCAATCAATAATAATAAATGAGCCTAAGATAAACATAAGGGTATTATTACATGATCATAAATTACAAAAGTAATACCCATTAAGTCAAAGATATTTAATAATGAATCATGAAAAAAGGTTTCTTCAAAACAAAAATAATAATATATAAGAGTGCAAGATCATAAATAATCAACCACAATCCATGAGAACATATTATAAGTATAAGACATAGGTTTGTGGCATAAACATAAGAATACAAAATTATTTCCTTAGTTAATGCTTTCTACTAGGGATATAATAGTGGGTTAGGTTCACTCCTAATTCTATCATTTCCTTAGTAAAGGTTCACTCCCAAAACTATCATAGTGTATAGGCTCTCTTAATAAACTGAGTTAACTCCAAATTCTAGTCCTTATTATCTCATGAGATATCATTCTTTACCTAATGCATCAGAGGGATATATAATTATGGTCCCACCCATGACATAATGAGAACCATAAATATGTGTTCCATAATATCATAAAACATAAATTATATCATTATAACACAACTAATGTAAAATAAAATGGGTTTTATAAACATTCCATCATTTCATCATAACTTAATTAACCCATGGGAAATAAATGAGTTTTATAGAATCCACATTAAATCATCTTAAGCTATCAAGGGAATATAAGTGGATGTTATATTAAGATAATATCCCTAGGGAAGCATAAAATCCTTGGAGGATGTTTACTTAGATAAAAAATACCTTTAAAAAATCATTCAAACATTTATTTGAAAATAAGGAAAATACCCTTTTCTTTCGGTGTCGTTAAAACGAAAAATTATGAAATTAAAAAATTTATTTGAGAACAATCATAAATTTTTTTAAGTGAATATTAAAATAAAATAAAATCCATAACAATGGAAAAATTCGTTCATGTGGTAAAAATTAAAACAAAGACTCATTTCACACTTTTTGTAAAAAGTCATAAATAACTAGTTCAGAAACAATAGAAAAAATTCCTTTTAAAAACTTTAAAAATAAATTAAAAATATGGATGAAAATTACTTTAAATAATCATTTAATCATAGAAAATAACATTCTTTGAAACATTTTAAATAACATGAACATGTAAGGAAATGGCCGATAACCAAAGATGAAATAAGGTTGGTTTTTCTTAAAAACATTTTCTCAGTCATTTCTATATCCAAAGAGAGAAAAATAGTGATATTATTTGAAATTTATAGGAATAAATAGAGAATAAAATAGAGAGTGATTAAAGGATAATATCTATATAATTTCCCTCAATAAAAATTTGGTATAGATAATCCCAAAAAAGAAACGAGATTGTAACTTAAACCCTTACCTCAAGTCCCATATACTTTATATGAATTAAAAATTACTATATAATAAATATATATTTGTTATAAAAATATTAAAAAACCATACTAATACATAATATACTATTTATAATTACTTTATAATTTCTAATTATCCTTTTATTAACAATTTATTCATTAAAATGAAAATTCAAGTGAAAACTAGCCCATTTTTCATGCATGTTTTGGTTTGATGGTTCCAATAATTGCACCTTGTAATTGTTTCATCATATCTAGAATATTAATAATTTAATAAGTATCATATATACTAATTATAAACTAATTTATAACCATCAATATAAAAAATTTAATAAATTAATTGCATCACTCCCTAGAGGTAGTAGTCCACACGTACGCATGGGTGGTGTTTTCACTTTTTGATGGATGGAAAGAAATAAAGGTAAATAATAATTCACCACTAAAAAATCAAAATTATATCATAAATATCATATATATTCATTAAATATGTAACACATATATTTTTAAAATATAAAATTATGTTTGATAACATATAAGATACACAACACCGAACCCAAACAAATCATGATTATTTAAACATAACCATTGTAACCGAACCATTAAATTTTTGGGTATGAATAAGATTAAATAGTTTATGATATATATATATATTTACTAATAAACATAAATTTATTTATAAATTCTTAGTAAACAATTGCTCAATTTTTGGTAATGTCTTTTTGTCATTCAAAATATGTTTTCTTTAAAAATGATTTTTATTTCTTGTTCTAAAAAAATATTATAATTATTTTATAGAAAATTTAGAAAATTTATTTTATAAAATTAAATTTATTTTTTATATCATCATATAAATATTATCTGAGGGTGATATTTTTGGATATTTTTGGAAAATATTGATTTTTTAGTGAATAGTGAGAATAACCATTTTTTTATAAAACCGTCATTTATTTTGATAAATTAAGTAATTTAAAAGTAAATTTATTATTTTAATTTGATTTAAAATTAAAATAAGTATTATTTAGTTATATTTAATCCAATTAACTACATTAAAATAATCTTTATACCGATTTTTTGAATAAGTTTATTTTTTGGCTTAAAACACATTTTTCTAAAAACTGTTTAAAATGCATAATGTTTATCTATTATAATTAATTAAAATAAAAACTAATGAGAAATTATTAATATGAAAATTTTAGATTATATATCAAAATTTATTAATTTAAATTCATATAATTATGATAACTAGTTATAAATTTAAAGTAAAATCTTCTTTTTCTTGAAAAATTCATTTTTTATAAATCTGCTTTCCATCACACTTGTGGATTTTATATTAAACTAAATTCTCCCACCTATATTAATTGGTTTTTATAAAATTGGTTCCATATTTGGAATCATCATAATTAATAAAATAAATTCATCTTAATTTTTAGACAATATGAATAGTAATGATAGTAAATATTTTTTACCATGATAAAAGGAAAATAAGTTAATTAAGGGAAAAAATAAATTAAAAAAGACTAGAAACAAAGTAAACATAAGAGGATAAATATTTATATTTTCATTTAAATATAACAATTATTATATTTTTTTTACTTTATAAATGATTAAATAACGATTTTGATAAAAATTAGATTTTTGATGCGTTAAAACATAAATTGTAGTTGGGGTAATATATAGTTTTAATAAAGTCAATATTTTTGATTAATTAAATAATTTTGGAAATAAAATATTTATTAATTAAATATTATTATTAAATATTATATATTAAATATAATTTATAATATAATTTTATGAAGTGAAAATGTAATTTTTACAAGGGTTAGAAAACTGTTATTGTCAAAAAACCAGCATTTTTCATTAAATGGGTTTTTTGATTTAAAATTGAAATTTATCATATATATAGAATTATTTTGATAAAATAAATATTATTTTTGGGATCATTATTTATAAATCATCCATTAGTGAATTTTTTATTATTTTCTAAGATAATCGAATTTTCAAGTTAAAATTAAATACGACATAAATATATGGTTTGTATTACGAAATCATAATGACCCAAAATTGATTTAATAAATTATATAGAGGGTATAAAAAAAAAATATATGTTTAACCTTTAAAATAAAATGTTTTTATATTATTTTATTAATTTTATAAATCCTTTATGAATCCTCAAAAACCTATATTATATTTTAAGGTTTTAAAATCAATTTTTTCTACATGACTCACTTCCACATTACTAAGGGTAATATTTTATTGAATTTGGACCTTGGAATTATAAAATAATTACAAAAAATTCTATTTAGCAGAAACCATGGTAAAATAAAATGGGAAGGTTTGTGGTTTTGATTACTTTATTATATAGAGTCCAAAACCTAAGTTTGGGTAAAAATAAAGAACTCCCCTCCCTTTTCCTATATAAACCCACACAATATCCCACTTAATTTCAATAAAAAACCTTATATAACATCTTTAATCTTCTCTAACATCTCTATAGTTCTCCCAAGGTTCCCCCAATCTCTCAAGAAGCTCCTCCCAAGCTTTTGGAACCACCCTCTCAAGGTAAGGGACCTCTCTCTCTTCATTTCCATTCAAACACCTTCTTTGTATTTAGCCTTTAAATCTCAATTGGCTATGTTATCATGAATTTATAAATATAAGTTTACTATCAAGTTTATGTTATTATAATTGTATATCATTTATCCCCTATCTTTATAACCTTTACCTAATCTGTCACTATTCTGAAATTTAGTGAGGGATTTCCCTCTCTTCTTTTCCATTCAAGCACCATATTTGGATTTAGCATTTTTAATATCAATTGGTTTTGTTGTAATGAATTAATAAAGATCTATATAATGTAAATTTTTTTTACTAATAACTATATATCATTTATCTCCTCTCATTATGGCATTTACCCAAGCCATTACTATGCCGAAATTTAGTAAGGGACCCCTCTCCTTATCAATTCAAGCACCTTATTTGTATTTTTCCCATTTAATATCAATTGGTTGTGTTTTAATGACTTTATAAATATCCCTATAATATAAAATTGATGTTATAATAATTATATATCATTTATCTCCTCTTATTATAACATTTACTTAAGCCATTACTATGCCAGAATTTAGTAAGGGATCCTCTCTTTCTCCTCTTTATTCAAGGACCTTATTTATGTAATGCTCTTTGTATTCCAATACTTATTGATGCGATATAATTTTACACATCCCTATTACTATAATTAGGATTTAAAAGTGATTATTTATCCCTTTCACTCTCATTTATCCCTTTCATGATTCATAATGTACTCCTGTTATGCTGCTAAAATTATCCTGCGATTTTCCATGCCATGTTTTTATTCAAGCACTATCCTTCTATTATTACTATTAATTCACAAATTTTAATGCTATATTATGTTATTAAATATTCCTAATACTGTAATTTTGAATTCAAAGTGGTGATACACCCCTTTATCTCTCATTGAACCATTTTATGAATCTTTATGTACTGTTGTTACACCACCGAAATGTCACTATGATTTTCCATGTTGAACATTTGTAAGGTGTATACCCATACCAAATTTCACTCAAGGGTATTAAACTATTTGTACATATAATTATTTTATTTGGTTCTTCCATGTATTTAATATAAAATCCTTAATCACATGATTAAATGTGATGGAATATGTTCTTATGTTATATGATCTATATGAAACACTTATGCATGTACATGATATGATTATTATGGGTGCATCAAGATATCAATAAAATGAATTTGGTAATGTTTTAGTCGCAAGAGATGTCATTTATGGTGCACGAGAGGTTATCCTAAGCACATTATGTTATAATGTCTTGGTTTTTATCCTTGATTTATGTCCATGATGTCATGTTTAAAGTTATTACCACATTATCTTATTACCTTTATGTTCTCATTCTATATTATGGATCACTATTAATGTTTATGAATTTGAAGCATTTTACGTCCCATTGAAATGACTATTGTTTAAAATTTAATACTTTATTAATTTTATTCTTTGATTATTGCCTTTCTAAACTTTATACTCACCCATTTCTTATGTATGTCCCTAGGTTATCCCATGCAGTTTTAAGAATGATGGAATATTATGAGCTTGTTAAGGAAGTTTTTAATAATGCTGGTGTACCACCCCCTATTTTAAGTTGTTATGTATTGTACCTAATTACCCAAATACACTAGTATTCTAAATATTATGGGTTATATTATGTGTAATCTGATGTAATAATCACAAATTATTGTATAATAAAGACAAGGTTTTTCATAGTTGGTATCAGAGGAAAGTCTAGTTATTTTTTGGATTAGGATTAGAAAACTTTATCAAAAGACTTAGGGATAATAATAAGCATATAAAAACATACCTAAGTTTTGGTAAAGTAGATAGTAAATGGTTACCAAACAAATACAAAACTTTATGAATACTACAAGTAGATGTGGCTCTGGCATAGATATACCTAGGGGTAACAACCCCCAAAACACCATATTGAGATAGAATTGATCGAGAAATAGTGCATGAAAATGGTCCTTGCTTTACACTTGGTTTTACACTCTCAGGGGATATTATTTGGAAAATTTACAATATCATTATGAACCATTATTAAAGGAAACAAATTCCTATAAGATTCTATGTTAGGAAATAGAATATGGATAACTTAAATTGAATCATAGAAATTCATAATTTAAGGAATTACATGATATTTATAAGTGACCCCTTAAATGTTATTGTATTCCCATTTATGTGTTTAATAGTTTCAAAATACTTATCATTAATTATAACTTTATTCTAGCCAATGGACAAAAATAGGTGGAACTAAGTAAAAACCAATGTGAAGGGAAAAGCGATGACTATCAAAATGAGATACCTAAAATTATGGGAACTCAAGTAATACATTTTGTGATTATTCCAAACCAGCTATCAAAAATAACAATTAACAATTGGAATATAGTTTTTTTCCAAATATATTAAATAAGAAGAGGAAAAAATCTCAAGGAAGTTTATATGATAATGGTGATAAAGGAAATAAGATTAAATTTCCTGCAAGTCAAAATTGTGGAAAGAAGCACCATGGGAAATTCCACAAACTCAAAGGTGTTTTAAGTTTGAAAAAATAGGTTATAAAATATCTAGTTGTCATTAAAAAATGAAGAGTATGATGGAATGGAATAAATTAAATCCTACAACACTCTTTGTTGTTTAGTGTCTTATGTGTGGAGAATATGGGCACTATCTGAGTCAATTCCTTAATGCAAGAGTTAAATCCTAGACTAAGGAAAGACCTATGACATGGAAATCATTAAAGTGTAAGTATTAAAGTATTTATGTATTGGTATTTGAGAATTATGTTATAGAAGTAGTATATCAATGAAATTCTAGATATAAGAATCATGAAACATTTAAGGATTTCTCCATAGTAGTTTTCCTTTAAGGATTTGAAACAAATGTTTTATGGTATTGATAACCTATAAAAGTGATTTAGTGATAATGTTATATTTTAGGAAACACATGATTGAGAGATTGATAACCCTTAATATGTGTTTGATATTGAGATAAAAATAAAGAGTCTTAGGATGGTATTTATAAGTCTAATCTTATTTTTTAAAGGATTTATACCAATATTGAAGATTTATGTGATGTAAGTTTAGCATAAGGATATTTTGGGAAACATGTTATAGGATTAAATATTTTTTGATTTTTAGGTGATTAATGATATTTTCAGAGATTTTTTATTAGGTGAGGTATATATACCCTTAGGTTTAATATAAAGGATTATTTTAGAATAATGATATTATTTTTTTGGAGTTGTAAGGTGAAGGGTATGAGACAAACTTTGAGGTTGAACAATTATTTAATATTGAGGTTATTGGTGATATTTTGGATATAGGGGTATTTATTTAAGGAATGATCTATGTTAAACATTTGTGATTTTTTTGAATTTTGGAGATTAATGTATTAAGGTATATTCATTTTCAGTATTATCTTAATTTATTCAAACAATTTTGTATCTAGTAATGACATGAGGAATAACTTGTTATTATTTGGTGGATTATTTGATATGTTAGAATATTATTTTACGGATTCAAGCATAAAAAATCATCTTGATTATTCATCGTTTAGAGAAAATATGAGATTGTAGTAGAAATTTATTAAAGGATGAAATTATACTTTTTATGAAAGTATATACACTTATTTTCCTAGTCTATATGGTAAAGTAATTCCTTAACTATAAGAAATGAATCTTGAAACAAAAGTTTTTTTATATTATGATATTTTCTGATGAATTTTTAATCTTTTCACCCATCATAGATTTATGGTTTTGTGGTCACTGAATTTCTAGTGACCATGTTATCTATCACTATCTATTAGTTCTTGGGTGTTAGTTTTTTTATTCCATGTCTATATTTTTTACTTTACAATAATTTTCTCATACTTGAAAACCTAGTTATGTGATTACCTTCATACTTCCCTTTCTCTCTTTTCAAGTGGATGTTTTATTAACCCTTTTTACATTGTGGGTTTTAAATAAAGATATTTTCAAGTGTTAAAAAATTGATTACCAAGATCAAGTTAAAGTTGAAAGGATGAATATTATTAAATAGGGGAATAATGTAATGACCTGAGGTATTGAAATATAAAATTATGTTCGATAGCATATATGATACGCAACACCGAACCCAAACAAATCATGATTATTTAAACATGACAATTGTAACCTAGTCATTAAATTTTTGGGTATGAATATGATTAAATAATTTATGAAATATATATATATATATATATATTTATGTATTACTCAACATAAATTTATAGATAAATTCTTTGTAAATAATCACTCAATTTTTGGTAATGTCCTATTGTTCCTCAAAATATATTTTCTTAAAAAATATTTTTTTATTTATTTTTAGAAAAAATGTTATAATTATTTTATATAAAATTTATAAAATGTATTTGATAAAATGAAATTTATTTTTTATATAATCATTTAAAGATTAAATTAGGGTGAAATTATGGGATTTTTTGAATAATATTGATTTTTTAGTGAATATTGAAAAATACCTTCTGCTTTACACAATCATCATTTCTTTTGATAAATTAAGTAATTTAAAAGTCCAATTATTAATTTAATTTTATTTCAATGTAACATAACTTTTATTTAGTTATATTTAATCTAATTAATTACATTTAAATCATCTTTATTCCATATTTTAGAATAAGTTTATCCTTAGGTATAAAAACACATTTTTTAGAAAATTGTTTTAAAATTCATAATGTTTATCTATTATAATTAATTAAATAAACCACAAGTAGGAATGATTTAAATTAAATATTTTGATTAAATATTTATATTTATGAATTTAAATTCATATAATAATGATTATTAGTTATAGAGGTAATGTAAAATCATTTTATCCTTAAAAAATTCATTTTTCAGAAAACCGCTTTCCATCGCACTTATAGGTTTTATATTAAAATAAATTATTCCACCTCAATTAATTGATTTTGATAAAATATATTCCATATTTGGAATCATCATAATTAACATCAGGTAATAAGGTCAACTTAATTTTTGAACATTATGAATAGTAACCATAGTAAATATTTATTACCAGGGTAAAGTAATATAGGATAATTAAGGGTAAAAATAATTTATCAAGGAATAGAAAAAAGTAAACCTTAGAGTATGAATATTTATATTTAAATTTAAATATAATAATGGTTATATTTTTTTGTTACATTATAAATTATTAATAATGATTTTGATAAAAATTAGATTTTTGACGCTTTAAAACATTAATTATAGTTGGGGTAATATATCATTTTAATCAAGACACTATTTTTTATTAATTAAATAATTTCTTAATTAAAGTATATTTTAATAAAATATTATTATTATATAGTATATATTAAATATAAATGATAATATAATTTTATGAATTGAAAATGTAATTTTTATAAGGGTTAAAAAATTGTTATTGTAAAACCCCCCCATCATTTTTCATTAGACAAGGATTTTAATTTAAAATTTTAATTTCTTATATATATAGAATTATTTTTATAAAATAAATATTATTTTTGGAATAATCATTTCAAAATTATCTAACAATTAATTTTTCATAATTTTATGATATGTTCGAATTTTTGGGTAAAAATTAAATACATTATAAACATACAGTGTTTATTATGACATCATAATGACCAAAAAATGATGTAATAAATTATATAAATGGTATAAAAGAAAAAATATATTTTTAACTTTAAAATAATTTGTTTTTAATTTTATTTGACTAATTTTATAAAGCCTTTATGAATCCTCTAAAACTTATATTATATTTTAAGGTTTTAAAATCAATTCTTTACGAACATGACTCACTTCCACATCACCAAGGGTAATATTTTATTTAATTAAGAACTTGAAATTATAAAATAATTAAAACCAATTATCTTTGTAAGAAACCATTGGAAAAAAACATGATAAGGTTTTTGGTTTTGATTACTTTATTCTAGAGTCCAAAACATAGGTTTTGGAAATAATAAAGAACTCCCCTCTAATTTTCTATATAAACCCACCCAATATCCCATTAATATTAACTAAAAAACCATAGATCACATCCTTAATATTCTATATCCTCTATATAGTTCACCCAAGGTTCCCTCAAGTGTTCAAGAAGCTCCTCCCAAGCTTTTGGAATCACCCTCTCAAGGTAAGGGACCTTTCTCCCTTCTTTTCAATCCAAGTAACTTCTTTGTATTTAACCTTTTGAATCTAAATTGGTTATGTTGTCATGAATTTATAAATATAACTTTAATATATAATTTATTTTCTTATAATGGTATATCATTTAACCTCACTCGTTATAACCTTTACCTAAGCCGTTACTATGCCAAAATTTAGTAAGGGATTTATCTCTCTTCTTTTCCATTCAAGCACCTTATTTGTATTTAGCTTTTTGAATCTTAATTGGTTATGTTTTAATGAATTTATAAATATCCAAATAATGTAATTTTTTACTGATTATATATAATTTTCTCCCTCTCATTATATAATTTACCTAACCTGTTACTATGTCAAAATTTAGTAAGAGATATCTCTCTCTTTATTTTAATTCAAGCACCTTTTTTGTATTTAGCCTTTTGAATCTCAATTTGATATGTTGTCAAGAATTTATAAAGTTTTTTATACTTTAAAATTTATTTCCTAATAATTAGAGATAATTTATACCCTCTCATTATAGAATTTTCCTAAGTCGTTACTATGTATAAATTTAGTAGGGGGTTCTCTATTTCTCCTCTTTATTCAAGCACCTTATTTATGTAATACACTTTTTATTATAATTCCTTTTTTGGGATATAATTTTACACATCCCAATTACCACAATTATGATTTTAAATTGATAGGTGATCAATTTAACTCTCATTAATCCCTTCCATTATTCATAATGTGCCCCATTTATGCTGCTGAAATCATCCTATAATTTTCCATGCCATGTTTTTATTCAAGAACCCTCCTTGTCTTATGCCTATTAATTCCAAAATTTTCATATTGGATTATATTCTTACATATTCCTCATAATATCCTTTTTTACTTCCAAGTGGTGAGATACCCATTTCTATCTCATTAAACCATTTTATGAATCTTTATATATTATCGTTACACTGTCTAAATGTCGTTGTGATTTTCCATGTCGAACATTTGGGAGGTGTATACCCATATCCAATTCCACTCAAGGGTATTCACCTATTTGTACCTATACTTATTTTATTTGGGACTTCCATGTATATAATCCTAAATCATTAATCTTGGGAATAAATGTGATGAAATATGTTCTTATTTTATATGATCTATATGGAACACTTATGAATGTACATTATATGATTATGTTGGGTGCATACAGATAGTGCTCTAATGCATTGGGTAATGTTTTAGTCTCATGAGATTCCTTGTATGGTGGAAAATTGGTTATCCTAAACACATTATGTTATAATGTATTAGTGTTTAAAATTGACTTATGTTTATGAGGTCATGTTTAATTTTTTTTCCATAATCCCATGTTGAATTTAAGTTCTCATTCTATATCATGCCTAACTATTAATGTTTATGATTTTGACCCCTTTTATGTCCCATTGAAATACCTATTTTCTAACATGTAATAATTTATTCATGTCACGATTTATTTATTTACTTACTTGGATTTATAGATTTCACATTTATTATGTATGTCCCAAGGTTATCCCATGAAGTTTTAAGAATGATAGAATATTATGAGAATGTTATGGATGTTTTCAATAATGTCGATGCACCACCCCTATTTTAAGTTGTTATGTATTGTACCAAATTACCCAAAGACATTAGGATTATTAATATTCTAGATTTTATTATGTGTATTATTATGTAATAAATCATGAATTAATGTGTAATAAATACAAAGTTTGTCATAAAATATATCTTTATGATCGACCATGTAAAGAGAAAATGAAAAACGAATCACATAACTTCATAGAGGTGATAATCCACACGTATAAATGAGAGACACTATCATTTTCCAATGGATGAGAAGAAGATAGAAAAAGGTAGTCCCATAATCATAATAAAAAATTAGAATATATATGATACTATATTCATTATGTTAGTATGGATATATCATATTTAGAGGAAATAGAAAAATAAATAAACATTGAAAGAGTTGGGTAAGACGATTACCTCTTCTTTGAGAAAGTTACTTTGGTTTACATATTAATACTTATTAGGATGGTATTAAGAGAATGAAATAATCTCTAGGAAATGGGTAAGGAATATAGGAAGGTAATTTAGTAGATATTGGTCATGCTAAGTGGATCAATAGGTGTGTGTGAGAGAGGAGAAGTCCTGCCTTTTTATAAGTGAGAGGTGTTTCACTCTTGTAATTATTCAAAGTTTTAAATTAATATAAGGTATTATTCATGGTCAAGTGTCACCAAGACACCCCAAATTCATAGATAATATGTTATAGGGTCTATATAAACACAACCAATCACATTTAGATAAGTTTTGGAGACATTTTAATCCATATCTTCTAGTTAAACTCCCTTTAATACCAATTTAACCTTAATCGCGATAACTTAAATTTTAGTCAAGATTAATTAAATATAAGAAACAAAAATAAAAGGGGAACTATAAATAAATTTGTAAAATATGATTAAAAATTTGAAATATATTTTATTAGATTAAAAATCTATAGGTTCTAGAAATTACATTTAATATAAGTATGCAAAATGTATGAAAAACTATTTTTAGGAGAATACATGGTTTAAGCGTAAAAATATTTTCACCTTGAAATAAAGTAAGAGCTTGATTTAAATGAATTTATTTGGATAAATAATAATAAAAATTAATATTTTTAGACTTTTTCATCAAGAAAAAACCTAATTTCACTTTCCAACCACACCATTAAATGCAAATACCAAAAAAATAGTTTTTAATTTGAATAAAATAAAATTGACGTTTATAAAAGTTAATAACGAGTTCCCAAATTCAAAATAACTTATTAAAATAAATTATTTAACTCCTTAATAATTTATCTGGTCATTAAATACTCATATAATAGGAAAAAGACAAGTTTTAAAGATATTTTAAAGTCATAACTTGTAGTTTTAACCTAGTTTTACTCTTACCGAGGTGATTTTTTTACTATTTTTCTATTTATTATAATGAAAAATTAAGACAAATCTATTAAATTATATTAATTATGATGATTAAAAATATTTAATCCATTTTAAAATATTCAATTTCTATAAGTGTAATAAATTTATTTTAAAATAAGTGCACAAAACACAATAAAAATCATGTTTATAAAAATTCATTTTAAGAATAAAGTTGAATTTATCTTCATTACTTTACTTTTGAAAACTAATATATTAATGTTAAAATATTTCATAAAATATATTATCTACAAAGATAATTAAAATAATTTATCAATATATATTAATATAATTTATTAAGATAAAAACATATCGCATGAATAAAAATAGATTATTTAGAAAAACATCTATTTTGACCTTCAAATGATTTTATTTTAATTTATAACCAATATATAACCAATGAATTCATTTTATTTATATTTAAAAAATAATTTTTCATAATTTATTTAGCCCTATTCATACCCTATGATCCATCATCTAGGTGATAACTATCACATTAAATAATAATATTTTAATAATATATCACAGTTTTTTTAAACTTAGTATTGCTTGTAAAGAAAGATACTAAAGAAATAAAATTTATTTAAAAAGAAATATATCATAAAATCTCAGAGTGTTATACCATTATCTCTCTATGGGAAAGTTTTCCCATGGGGATAAACTCTATCTCGTCCTCCTTCCACATTGAATCTCACTCAATCCAATCACATCAAACAAGTTCCATCAGCCCACCCTTTTAATTGTGAGATCATTAATAGCCAACATGTTCTAATGGTTGCACAAAATTCCAAAATTTATGATCATTCCACCACATATTCAAGGAAATTAGGTGAGAATCATTTCTTAAACTGATATTTTTATTGAGAAGTGCTCCATAATATATGCCACTTTCACCGCATTCACATGATCACTTTTATAACCACATCCTTAAGTTTCTTAACTCCTATGATAGTGTCCATATCATAACCCACTTCCTAGATTAATATTCTAGATCACTTTAGATTAATCTAACACAACCCTTGAGATTTAAAGGTAAATCCTATGTGAGACTATTTTAATCTTGCACATACTCACTAGAATCAAAATGTTTTGGAACCACCACTTCCATTGTAACTTATCTTCCACATTCACAAATAATCTTTATTTTGAATCAATTTATCAAAAATCTGGTTTCTCCCCAAGTTCATATGATCACATTCCTTCTTTCACACTCTCACACTAAAACACCACTATTAGTGTTTCTTCTAATAACCTAAATCTGTAAACTCATGGTGAAGGTGAACATGATTCCATTTGTTTTTTCTAAGTGTACTTAAATTAAATAACTTTTGAAAATTACAATGCTTAACTAGAAAAATGTTCTCGTATAAAAAAAGAAAAAATATCCCACTTGAAAATTATTTTTTTAGGTTAAGCCTGAAAATATCCAACTCAAAGACCATTATCAAGGCTTTCATCAAAATCTACTGGCCAACTTTTGAACATCAACATTCATTATTTATATCTTTACAATCTCACCATGGTTCCTGAACATGGACATGATCTTCTAAGTCCAATTGAGATAAATCTTCATAAAACATCTAGAGTCTGACCACTCATTCTATTCTCATGAAACCTTTTAAATGCCTCCATAGAATTTCTCCAAAGATAATAGGCCTGAGATCCTTCTGAAATTCCTTGAAGTCCCATCAACAAGATGCACTGTGTTCTATGTCTATGACCTCGATCCTTATAGGATCCTGAATATCCAAAACTCTTCCACTACTATTTTTTTAATTTTAAAGTTGTTCAGTACATCAAACTCCTACGATTCCACCAAAATTGACCTTTATCCAAAACATAAGTTCCAGAAAATATGGTATCATCGAACTAACAAACTCCCATTGAAACAACCTGGTACCTTTCAGTCACCATTAGTGCAACCAAGGAATTCATGGTTCCTCACTATAACTACATTCAAGCTTAATTTCAATCCTTTAGATATACCCTCTATCATAGATAACCTTCAATAACATTGATGGAATTTTTAATGCCATTACCACAAAGTTATAAACACTGAAGTCTTTATCACTACTAATTTCAAATAAATATACATAGGACTTAGGGTTATAACAGTTATAAAATTGATTTGATCATGTTAAACTTCTAAAATACTTTTCGGATGATAGAATATCAAACCATTATTCTTCTAAACTTGTATCTTTGTAAGACCTACCTCAAATGAAACATCATGTTCTCTACAACACCTTCTGGTGTTCTAGGTTTAGTCTCTTAAAACTATAATCCTCTCTCCTATTAAATCTTCTAAAACTCCCACTACTTCCAAAGTATCAACCTAAAAAATACATTCTTTAATATTTTCATCTTTATTATGATAATTTATATTCCATGATTCTTCTTGAAAAAGGTTATAAAAAACCTTGTGTTTTAGGAAATAACACTCACAATTTTGCTCCATATCATCGATGAAGGTACAAAATATAATGGTTTTCTGAGAACTATAATAATTAGATAGGCTTATAATTCACCCTTTGTTATTCCTTCTAAAAAAGAATGCCTATGACACTTCATAAGACCACACTCCACAAAAGTTAAATACTCATTGCATTTTAAGTTTCATCAAGCCTTTTTTAATCTAGTATTTTCATCCATTTATCACAATTTCTATAACCATAGATCATGTTCATGAAACCCACACCATACATAAGATACCTACATTCCATCTTTACAATAGAAACACACCTTCTATAAAATTGGGATCATTTCACACTCCTTAATTCTATTTTTATTCCAAAAAGAACCGTAACTTCTCCAACAGTCTCAATCACTACTTTGACTAAAACCTCTAGAAACAAAAACCTACTAATCTTATTGGTTGTTGAGTGATGAGAACCCCAGACACAATAACCATGAATCAGGTGGGCTGATAAACACTTGATAACAAAACAACCACCCCTTCTTAGCTATTGAATTTGCAAAAAATCTAAATCTTTCAGAATATTCACCTTACATAATAGACCTTTTAGTCTTTTATATACAACCACAATCTCCCTTTTACTTCACAATTCCATATAAAGATCTATGGAACCACCCAAATATAACCAACTCATTCTTCTTTCTCCTTAATCAGATCATTATGATTTGATATCCACCTTTCAGATCATGCACCATCTCACCTAGCTAAACCTTCCATAAGATTCCCTTTTTCTTTCCTACTATTATTTTTTGTTCTATTAAACACATAAATTTAGGTTTATTCATAATAAACAAAACTTTCAAATTATCTAAGAATATGAAAACTAGTATCCTCCAAAGTACAAAATTCTACCATTGAATGTAAAATCCGACCTTACCCATTGTAATGACATCCTATGGAAAACAATGAACTCCCACTATATTTGAAAATAATAAGGAACCAAGATTGACTCTAGAAGTCTTCAACAGTCTTCCAACAAATTTATAAATGCCACCTTAATAACAAAACATGTCTTCAAACCTAATATCATGGAAGTTTTTTAGAAAACCCAAACACCCTAGTACAACCATAATATTACGAATGAAATTATTTTAGAAACTTAGAAAACCACTTGAATAGATGCACCCATCAATATTCTAACTAAGATTTATTTATGAGACTTGATAAAACGCTCATCGGATACTCTAAAACCCATATTTGATACCACCTACTAGGGAATTTTCCCTACCACTTGCATCAGAATACCTTGTGTCCCATACCACATTCTAGAAACTATATTTAGTGAATTGAAACTACACAACCTCTTATAATTAGAAGTTATCTTCCAAACCTAAACTCCTGAAATAAGGTACCCATTTTGTCCAAAGAACTATGTAACACCCCAATAAAATCAATGTCTTGAACAAGAAAGACTATGCACCCTAGCCACAATATTGATCTGCCATTCACTCTAATTTTGATAACTTTATGGTCTTTAACATGATCTCCTATTTCAATTAGAAAACAATAAAAAACACATGAAATATATAGAAAAATAATAAAAGATAGAAATTATGTGTTTTATAATATTATACTATTCTATAGAGGAAAACATGGTATCTTTCATTAAGGAAGAGAAATTCAATTATAATAAAAATACTCCTTATGGAAACCCTACCTAGATTGAGTTATAAGAGACTCCTTCTTGACACCCTACTCAAAGAACCTATTTGTAAAAAATCTCTATGATGAACACATACCATTAGCACTCAGTGTGAAATTCCCCATATAAGGAATAATACTATCTCATCCTCCTTCCAGATCAAATCTCACTTGATCCCTTCATATAAAACAAGTTCCATCAACCCACCATTTTAAAGATGATCTCTACAACATAAAATAGGTTCCATCGATTACACCACCTTCTAAAACTTTATGGTTATTCTATTACATTTGTAAGTAAACTATGTGACACTACCACCTCAACTATTCCTAGTGAATAGTTCTCTAGAATCTCCACCACTTTCACCGCATTCACGTGTCTACTTCTAGAATCACATCCTTCATCTTTTTCACTCCTATGATAGCATTCATATAATTATCATCTTCCTAGATCAATATTATGAATCCCTTTATATTAATCTGATATATCCTTTAAGATACTAAGTATAGACTTATGTGAGACTAGTTTAATATCATATAGCCTCACCAGAATCAGTTTCTACCAACACCACCACTTAATATGGAACTTATGTGTCGTATCTGAAACCCACTTGCTTTTTCATCACTCCATATAAAATGTGGTATCTCCCCAAGTTTATGAATCTATAAATTCCTCCTTTCACACTCCCACACTTGAACATATTTATTTCTTCTTTCATAGACCTGAATCAAGACATCCATGGGGAAGGTGAACATGTCTCATCTTGTTTCTCCAACTGTAATTCTATAATATAACTTTCATAAATTCCAAAATTTAACCATAAAATAGTTCTAACACCAAAAACCCAACAAGTTCTCTATCAACTTATCCCAGCTGACCTTCATAGCACAATCAACTCCTTAGAAACTATTTAGACAAGTCCTTACCACACAACTAGTAATACTATAAAGTGGTCCTTATCACATAAAAATAATCCCTTTAATATGTTATATTAACTTTATGGAAAATATTCTCATGTAAGGTAAAATCATTACTTAATCAACATCATCATGATATAACTAAATCAGCTACCACATGTGTAACAAACTAGCCCAGGACAACCCACCATGCCACTCAGACCGATCCTCCACAAGGCTTGAAGCACATTCTTGATTGACATGGGCTGGTGATAATCACTGATGGTATCAAATGAAGACATTTGGAATGATGTCACCCTCAATGTTTTGATTTTAAGGCTCAAATTATCTTTTGTTTTGGAAATCACATTACACTTATGTCATAATCTGATTTAACTTGAAGTTTGGTTGTAGTTGTATTTGTTGTGCAAGATGAAAATAAACACTAGGTTTATAGATTCCATATATTATAGGCATGTCTATAAATAGAGACCAATACCTTTAGGATCATAAGCTATTATAGAATCATTTTTTTAAGAGTTTGATCATGTTGAATTTTGATACAACTTTTTTCCTAGAGTGATTAGAATTGCATTTTCATCAGAGATATTATCTTAGATCATTAATTGGTGAGGTTTTTCATTATAAATTCTCTAAGATTTTATTTTGCAATTGTTTTGCTTCTTAACATCAATTTATGATCTTATTTAGAATATTATTGATATTTTACTAAATAACGAGAATAAAAAATAACTATTATTGATGATACAAAACATTTTACTAAGCTAAGTCTTGATGCTTTGATTGGAATGCTTATGAAATATGAGAGTAGTCTTAAAGGAGTTGATGAAATAGAATGAAAGAATAATTGGGTAGTTTTTTCATCTACATCCATGTAAGATCCTAACCTTTTCTAGAGTCATCTCATGCGTGTTTTAGGTACTTGATATTTTTAAGTACCATTAACTTGGAGTAGTGGCTTGGGGTGAGTTTGGGTGAACATTTAAGGAAAACTAAATGACAGTGGGATGTGCACGGTTTGAAAAACCATGCGACCAAACCGTGCCAAGCGTGTGGAACTGGATAGAGGAGTCCGTATGGTTTGCATACAGTTTGAAAAAACGTGCGAACAAACCATTCCAACTATGAAAAACTGGGTAGTGGAGTCCGCACGGTTGGCACATAGTTTTCCTAACCATACACCTCTGCCCAGAAAATTGTGCATGCGATTTTTAATATCTGAAAATCTCTTTTAAAACTACCTAAACCCCTTAGGATTTCCATATTTCAACCTTGGATCAGGATTGAAAAATTCTAGGTGTTCTCAAAGCCTTATGGAGGTATTAAAAGGTTATATGAACACCATTATTAGAGATCAAAAGCCCGGATTAAAGATCCACTCTCCTCCCAGTAAGTGGATTTCATCTTGATGCTTCTCCCATTATTTCCTCTATCTTTCTTAAATTTTTTCATGGAGGATCTTCATATTTTTCTTAGATATAAACCTATGAGTTAAGATCTAGATCTAGGATTGTAGATCTAGATCTATTTTTGAAATATCTTGATTCCTTTGATCTTAATTTTGGTTTTAGGGACTTAGATCTGTAATTTGATTGACGACGTTGTGCCGCTCAGATTTTGGGGATTTCCATAGGCCTAAATTCCATCCATAAACCAAGGCAAGTGGTCTAAATTGAACTCCCATTGTCATGATTTATGATATGTGTATGATTTATAAAATTTCTAGATTCCCTTGATAATTAAATTCCTAAATTGAAGTAATTAGGAATATGGTTTTGACATGTGATTTTGCTTGGTGGTTAATTGATGGTTGATCACAAAACAAATGAAGGGGGTTGCCCAAATTGATATTTTTGAGGTTTGATATTGTAGTTGAGTTATTAAATTGAATGTGTAAAGATAAGTAATTTTGGGAAATTAATTATATAAGGATGTTTATCATTGAAAGATAATTGATTGCGAGAATTAATTATGTTCCATGATGATGAAAAAAGATAATTAATTGGTAGAATTAATTATGTGTCATGATGTGATTAAAGATAATTAATTGTGAGAATTAATTATGAATTTATGATTTTGAAATGGATAATTGATTGTGAATAATTAATTATGGAATGAAAATGGGTTTGATTGATTAATTAATTGATTAATTAATTAATGGGTTATGTGTATAGTTAATTGTTGAATTAACTAATGCCCTTTTAAATGTTTAACTAATCATTTTATTAGTAAATGAATAATGTGGAAAATTCTTAAAAATTAAATAATGATAACATTGCTGAGATTTTGTGGTGTCAGACATGGTGTCCTGGACCAATTAGAAGTTGGGACTTGGACATGGCATTCCTCCCCAATAGTTATCCAAGCTTGAGATTATGGGGTGATAGGCATGACTACCTACACCAAATGAGAAAAGGAGTACTAGGCATGAAGACCTAAACTCACAAGATTTGTGGTGCTAGGCATGACGACCTACACCAAATGGTAAATGATAATGAATGATGATTCAAATGGAAAACATGAATTGAACTTGTACTAATATGATGATTAAATATTAAATGACAATGTGATAACTATTTAAATTATGCATTATATTTATTACTTCATAAAACTGCATGCACTATCTTTTGACTGGACTTGTTTAGACACCATTGGTGGTGGCCTATAGAGTTGTACTCACACCCTATTCAGGCCGCCTAATCGACACCCAAGCAGACTTTGTTATTGTAGGAAAGGATAAGGGCTAGGCCCTGGGATATATTTCTATTTGGGTTTGGATCATGGGATAGGGAACCAGACATGGTTTGGGACCCATTTTGGATTCATCGTGTCTTTACTTTTAGTTGCATTGCATACACTTTACACTTTCATTATCATAGCATGCTTTACCTTTCATTTGAATATTGTATTTTCTGGTTTTGACTATCATATGTGATGGATCTATTTTGGTTATTTATATATGCTTCCATACTAGGTTAATTGTTATTTTCTTCCATTGGTGTTTTGTTATGATTAAAGAGGGTATAGTCTCTCCAAGACTGACTTACCAGACCCTCGCTTCTAGTTGACACCCTCTAGCGTACAAGGAGGCGCACTTGAGGGAATGTGGCCAACCAGATTGGGGAATAGTTCAGTGACTTCTGGGTCAGGATTCCACAATCCAGAACTTTAAATTATAGAGAAAATAATACATGAATCATAATAAAATATCTATTGATGATTGATATACTAAAATTATAGAATATAAATTCACACATATGGAATGGAAAATATTGAGAAGTGGACATTTCAAAAGAGATTATAAGAAAGATAGAAGAAAAAAGAGAGATAATAAAGACTCATCATAAACTATATTCTATGAGTGTAGAAAGATAAAAAATATAATACTAGATTATCCATAGTTGATGAAAATATACATGAAGTATTATAAAAAACATTATTAGAGGAAAGATAAGAAAAACTTAAAGGAATTAGACACTTTGAGTACAAGTGGTAGTGGTACTTCTTTTGATAGTTCATCAGATAAAAGTGATGATAGTCAGAAGATAACAAGAATTTATGCCAATATAAAAAATTACTGATAACATGAAATGTATTATGATAAAGATAAATAATAGTACTGGAGATTTGTCACAATATTCCTTGAATAATAGTGTAGAATAATTATTTATTGGGGAAGAAAGTGATGATAAAAGTTCATTTGATTTTGATGATGATAAAAAGGTTATATCTTGAGAAGAATTATAATATTATATTATTTAAGTTAAGTAATATTAAAAAAAGTTATATATAACTTATATAGGACTAAAGGATAAAGTGTTTAAGAATAAAACAAATCTGAATAAATGTATGAATGATATTTCAAAGTTGAATTCTAAGTTGAGTACTAGGGGTGATAAAATTTTGAAAACCAAAGGTGAAGTAAGTAAACACAATTATGATATAGAGAAGAAATATTATATTACTTCAAAAAATATAGTTTAGTAAAAGTATTAAATGAGAATTAAAAACTTTTCTTGGAATTAAATAAGTTAAGTAACAAAATTTATAAGTTGACTTATGAAGTAAAAGGAAAAAAAGTATCAGAAAAAACATAGAAGAAAGGAGGTGATATATCATTTTATGATAAAAAAAATTGATTAAAGAATGTATCATCCTTACAAGATGATAATAAAATTGTAAAATTGAAATATTAAGTGAAAATATTGAGGAAGATGTTGAGAAACTTCACCATAGGAAGAAAAATCATTTGAGAAAATGTATAGTCAAGTGAGGAATAACAGGAATACTACAGGACTTGGAAGTGAATCCAATATAAGAAGCAGTTAATATTAGAAAAATTACCTTGTTTCATGAAATTCCCTTTTTTACCTTATGTCTGTGAGGTGGGAATTTAAGGAAACATTGATCATTGAAGAAATACAATTTTTTTTAAAGAACTTGTAAATTCATTTCTATGGAACTTGAAGCTTATTTACACCAAAGAACCAATAAAATTTGAGTGAAGAATGGTATATTCATAAATATATCATGACCCAATAAGGTTTATTTTCCACAAACTTAATTCTGAAGATATTATGTTGCTGTGTATCGACATCTAAATACCTATCACCAGAACCTATAAATTATTTTTAAATTTATCAGAACATATAATGAATTTATTGTATGATTATGTTTCAAATTATAATATTTTTGTTTCATATATAGCATTGAATATTTTTATTGGGGGGGGGGTGTTCTTATTTTTAAATTAATTTACAAGTAAATTTATTTTTAAATTACTCAAATTATAAATTATTAAGATAGAGTTATTTTGGAACCGCCTTCTATGGAAGAAAATCAGGCCGATTTATCAAAATATAGCTTCTAGAGGATTATATCTATTATTTTAAAATATTATATAATTTAAAGGTATTTATTTATTTTTTATAATTTAAAATCTTATTTTTTCTCTAACTTCATCATAAGTTTAAATATACAATTTAATAAAATGAAAATTTAATTCTCTAAAAGAGTTTTTACATTATCTATTTTGGAAAGATTTGATCTATGTTGTATGATCAAGGAAGAACAAAGGATGATCACAATACTAATATAAAGGCTCATGGACCCAAAGTTAATTGGGTGTATTCATTATTAATGTGTAGTCAACGCTCTTTTTGAATTTCATGTTTTATATTCTTTTTTTCCATTTGAAGAACATCATATTTCAAAGAAATTACTTCTAGAGAAATTATCAGATAATGGTTTCTAGATTCCAAGTGGTTTTTAATATATAATTCTTTGATGAATGAGGATATTAAATCCCAAGACTAGGGTTCAATTGTTCTTCTAATATAATAATATGAGTTGTCTTATCCCTTGATCATTTATGATTTATATAGATCAAAAAAGTTTTTTATAGTAGATGGTGAGAAGAAAGTTTTATTTTATATTTTTTATAATTAGTTAATTATATCCTTAAAATATTTTATAGAGTTGTTGAGATTTCCACTATTGGGTGAATCTCACTTTGTATCATATAAGTAAAAAAAACTAGGTTATTTTGTTAAGAATCAAGAAGAATAAATCCTCTTCTGTGTGAAATAAAGTGTTTAAAAGATAAAACATCTTCTACTAGAAGCTAGAAGTTGTTTTCAATGGGTTCAATCTTTTATTTTACCATGAAAATTGGATAAAGGAACCGTGAATAAGTAATATGTATATATTTTTTATTTCTTTGTTAACATTTTGATAAAATTTATATACAGTTATACAAAATCTATTTGCACTGGGTTGTTGAAACTAAAGATTTTATTATACCCCTAGTTACTGAAGAAGATTTTTAGAAGCTCATTCATAAGATGTTTCTCTAGAAGAGGTTCCCTCATTTAGGGAAGATGTTAAAATGGAAGAAGCTAAAAGAGGACCTAAAAAGTAAGTACAAAAGGATATTGAAAAAGACCCTTCATTGATAGAGTATTCTGTTCTCACTTCATATAGCATCCCATACTTTTCATATATAGATATTAAATCTTTTTTGATAAATATTAATTACATTACACAAACACATACCTGATGACCATAATATTTTAGTGCCTTTGTAAACTTGGAAACACAAACAGCTGGTTTAAAGGTAGACTACATCATCTCTCACTATGATATTTATAACTAGAACCCTTCTTAGACATATCATACACAATACATTTATTAGTAACCTAGGGAGGAAAAATAAGAAAGGGTGAGCTAAGATTATCAGCAATGGAAAACAAGGGAGATACATAAGCATAAAATGAACATAATTATACAAGAACATGAGAATAACATTTTAAAACCATACCATGTGTATCAAAGATAATAATCTTGAGTCATGGAATAAATATTTTTAGTTCATAAGACATGAATCATAAAGAAATAAAATAACATGAGCCATGAGAGCATAACATTAGCATAATACATGGAATTGAGGCACACACATAAGACTAGAAAATAATTTCCTTAGTAGTCAGGGATCATTTCCAAAATATATCAAGGCACTATATAAATGGCTATACCTCTTGGATAGGACACACCATAATCCTCAATGGGTGACCTTTCTTCATAGTGGAATGGGTTCACTCCCCAAACCATCATGTTAGTCAAGTTTCACTCCCAATACTATCATATCGAACAAAGTTCCTTACTGAATCGAGCTCACTCTATATTTTAGTCTTATCTATCTCATGAGATATTGTTGGAACCGAGGGTTTTGATAGCTAGAAATGGATTTTATTTTGTGATTGTTGTCAATCCACACTGATTTGATCAACAATTTTTCAACCCAAGTGATCTTATGATGTAGGTGGATTTGGTATTGAAGGTGGTATAATTTTCCAATGTTTTCCAAATTTTTGGGATCCAAAATTTTTAGGATGGAGAAATTTGTTTTTGGAAAAGGAAATATTGTTTCATAAATAAAATAGTTGAAAAAAAGGGTAAAGGGGTTTTATAGAGTTGCGGGAAAATGAGTTTTTAGGTATGCCTCATTAAAATAAAACTAAGATAAGTGTTTTGTGCAAGTCTTTAAGTTGTGTGAAAATCAATATTTCATAAACCTATGAAATAAAGATAGAGTTTCACACAAAAGGTAATGTTAAAACTTTAAAGTTTAGTAAGCCAAGAAGTTACATGCAAGGGAGATGTAATGAAATGAAATTGTGTGAAGGGTCAGTAGTGTCTATAAATAGGCTAGTACCTCCAGTCTAAAAGAAAATAATCTCAGAAAATATCCACAGACTCTACTTAAAGAAAAAGTTACGTGAAGTAGAGTTTTATGAAGAATGTAACTTTTGTCTATAAATACCAAATGATAATCACAACACATTCATTTTTCATGAAAATTAGATTTGTGTGACAAAACAAAATATGTGTGAAAACTAAGGTGTTGTGTGAAAACTGAGGTGTTGCGTGAAAGTAAAAAGTGGTGAGAGAATTGATTTTTTGAGAAATTACAAAAGTTGAATGAAAACTGAGGAATTTCTTGAAGGTAGAAAAATTTGTGCATATATGGAAGAGTTTTATGAACATTGGGTTTTGAACATCTTGTTTGAGTGAATAGTTCATTCAAGTGACTCAATAAGGACTATGGTTCAAGTAGAGTCTCATGATAATCAGGTATAAGGGTTTATGTGCCTAATCTATTAATGAGACCTTCAAGTCAATAAACTAAGTATAAATTCACCCAACGCAGTGAGTAAGGGGGATTCAACATAAGTGATCTGAGAGAAAGAGTGTTTTATATCTAAAATTCTTTAAAGGTAGTGTTCTTATCATAGAGTGACCTTGTCTAATATTTTTTAATCCACAATTTCTAGTAAAGTTTAGTGGATTCAGGAATGAACGAAACACTGTCTATGTATTCTTCTTGGACTAGCCCTTAGTGGTGAATTATGTAAAGCTATTGTATTGTGTTTATATTTCTTTATATGGATGTTTAATAATTTAATGATTTCAACATACATGTTTAAAAAATTCATACCTATGTGGGAAAAACCATATCATTTAAAGAAAAAGTTGAAAACTTGATATCATCTGTAATATATTAGGATGGAAGTTCTCTATGCCACAGTTCAAGGGATTCGGGCCAGTGTTGCGAAAGGTCTTTCTAGGACTAAAAAAGATAGGAAAATTCATGATGTAGATTCCAAAACTCAAAATACTCTTACTTCATCACTATATGATCAAATGTATTTGAAGGAGATGAGTTTCATAATATCCAAGTTCATGTGGTAAAAACTAGAAAATATATATGAAGGTGATAACAAAGTGAAGGAGGAAAAACTTTAAGTTTTTCACAATTAGTTCAATGATCTGAAAATATATCCAGATGAAAATGAAGATAGTTTCTTTAATCAAATTACTGGATTTTTTGGAGTTATTTGAGGTATTGGGGAAGAAATTAAGTATATTTACATTATGAAGAAAATCCTGAGAAGGATCCCACCTCTATACAATCCAAAAGTGTTAGCCCTTTAAGAAAGAGATCTATCTAATATTTCTCTTGATGATTTTCTAAGTAGTTTGGTGGATTATAAAATGAGAGTCAAACCAGAAGATACAAAAATTCAAGTAAGAAAGGAAATGAAATTCAAAGCCATGTAAAAACCTAACATTTACAAATTTAGTGATTATGGAGATGATATGGATAATGAAATTATTTCTCTTTCTTCCAAAAACATCAAGTGAGGAAAAAGAGATTTGAAGGAAATATTCTTTTAGTTTGTTTTTAGTGTGGTAAAGTAGGGCACGTTGACACTCAATGCTCAAGGAGATCTAATTATATATAAAGTTAAGAAAAAATCATACAGAGGACTTATACGAGGATAAAAAAAAACGGATACTTCAAATTAGAAAAGAAATTACAAATAAATAGATTTTTATACAAAGAGGAATAAGATAATAATGACTTTTTGGAGGATGTGGAACCAGAGTTTAACTCTAATATTGAAGATTCCAAAATGGATATTTTAGAAAAGATAGAACCTATGAAATATGAAGACAATCATTCGAAAGGTGTTATAGATCTCAAGGTGGAACTTTAGGGTGCTCTTGATGAGCTTGAAATTCAAAGAAAGAAAAAAAAAGATGGGATCTTTATTGAAAGAGTCTTTAGAGTATGTGGATCATCTTGAAGAAATTATTGATTGACTAAAAGTATTGGAAGAAGAATATTTGAAAACTCTTGAAATCTTAGAATAATTAGTGGAGTTTAAAATTTGGATTAAAGAGAAAGAAAAAGACATTACTGACCTTACTCAAGATTGGAGGAAAAGGATAAGGTATTTTAGGTCCTTTAATAAGAAGTGATTTATTTAAGGAGTAAACTAGAAACTGAATCAAAATCAAGGTAAATGAATAAAAAATTATAGTTTGGGAGGTTTTTATATACATAACTTTTGTAAAGAGTTAAACGTGGTTACAAAGGAGTAGATAAATCCTTGAATGATAAAATATCTAAATTTATAGAAAAATACAGATTTTGATATGATATAGAAACATCAAAGGTTGGAAATGGGATTATCTAAAGAAAAGGGAAGTATAAATTTGAACATATCACAAATTTTCTTGATGTCCTGACAGAGACAGCTTCAAACCAAATAGAGAAGAGATATAAAAATAATCCTCAATTATCCAGAGCGGATAACTGGTCAAATACCTATACAAAATAAGGTGAAATGTGGACGAATATGAGTGAGAATATATTTAATCATATTAAATGTCAATTTCATGGATTTTTGGGCCATAAAATGTCTTACTATAAAGTTTCAAGAAGTTATTTGAATAGAGAAGCAGTTGGAATCTAGTAAAAGAGAATGATATTATATCCTTCATCATATAAAAGAAACAATTTCTAAGGATATTTTTTTCACTGTTCTAACCTTAGGTATAAAACTATTCATTGTAGGCAGAGGAAAGGTGGAAAGAATAACTATAAAACTCTGAGATAAGTCAATATTGGTCAACCATGTAGAATTAACCTTGAAAATAGGTATTCTATTCTATAATAAGAATATGTGTTTGATTTAACCATGGACGCTAAAAATATATCTAATATGACATATTTTTCCTCCAATCAAACAAGTATCTCATGGAAGGAAAATAAAAATATTTAGAAAGCTAGCCTGGTAGAAGTCACTCTCAAAGATACAAAGAAAAATAGCATCTAGATTATTGATAGAGGATACTCATCCTACATGTCAGGAAATAAGTATTTGTTGAAAATATTAATAAAAGGGTTTATGGAATAGTGATATTTGACAATGATGGTGCTTTAAAGATCAAATTAAATGGAAATACAAAATTAACAAATGATTATATATTGAAAATAGAAGTACTCTATATGGATGGATTGAGTTAAAATATCATTAGTTTGAGTCAAATCTATGACTCAGGAATGGTAGTGACATTTAATATGAATGGGTGCACCATCAAAGGGAAGACATGTGTGTCTCCCATGAAAGGATACAAGAAAAATGGTAATTTATACCATGTAGAAAATAAATAAAGCACTTGTTTCTTAATAATTGATGAGGAAAAATACTTTTGGAACTGAAGGTTGGGTCACATTAATCAACAAAGAATGGAAAATTTATCCAAGCTAAAGGATATGGTTGACATTCCCAGTCCGAAGTGTGATTGAGAAAATACATGTGATGCTTGTATGTGAGGAAAGATGGTCTAAAATTCTTATCAGCCGAGAAACAAAAGGGAATAAAACCTGATTGAACTCATCCAAATAGATTTGTGTGGTCTAATGAATTTGGATGGAACATATGGAGATATGTACTTCATTCTTTTTATTTATGATTATATTATAATGGCATGTGTGATGTTTATTCAGTGAAAATGGGTAGTGATTGACTGCATAAAGAGATATCTTTGAAGAGTTGAGAACCAAACTGGATGCACAATCAAGATATTACAATCTAAAAATATAATAGAATAAACATACATTGGATTTGAAAATTACCTAAAAACATAGGATCAAGTAGGAGGTTTATTCAGTGAGAACACATAAAAAAATGGGGTTGTTGAATGCAAAAATTAATAGATGAGTAATATGGAAAAAACTATATTGATTGAGAGTTGTGTTTATCTACATTACTAGAAAGAGTTTGTTAAAGTTATAGTGTATAATTAAAATTTAATAGGGCTATTTGTAGAAGAGGACATGAAACCATATGAGATATTTCATGGAAGGAATCTCTTACTAAATTATTTTCATGTTTTTTGAATTAAATGTTTCATTCGAAATAAAGAATAGAATTAATACATTTATGGTGTTATGGGATATGAAGGAATATTCCTTATATACTCAATGGTGAGTAAAGCCTATAAATGATACAATAATAATTATAGAGACTTTGGAGAGAAATTCTGTCAAGATTATTGTGGATAAAACTATGAATAACTCAATGAGATCATATGTTGATATGATTGAAGATGAAGAAGAAAGTAGAAAAGGGACATATTCAAATATATAAATTGTGGAAGGCTTCTCTAACATTCAGAGCTCTCAAAATAATGATTATTATGAAGTAGAATCAGAATAGGAAACCATTTCTGAAGAAAATATACTAGAATCCCACAAGAGAAATAGAAGAGCATAAGTTTATTAATCCAATGTTATTGGGGATTGGACCTCACATACACAGACAAGGAGAAGGTGGAATGAATCAAACTTTTCTCTCCTATAAATTATGAAACCAACCTATTTTTAAGAAGCAGAAAATGATGAATCATGGGTTAAGTCCATAAATAAAGAACTAGATCATATTGACAAAAACTGGAATTGGGACCTTATTAAGAGACTAGAAAATCAAAATTTTATTGGAATAAAGTGGATGTTCCAAAAAAAAATTGATGAGTTAGGAAATGTGATTAGAAAAAAGGCACACCTAGTGTGTAAAGGCCATGCACAGATTCAAGTAATTGATGTTGAAGAAATTTTTTCTCCTATAGCTCAATTGGAGTCTATTAGGATCTTCCTAGCCATGGTGATTCAAAGAGGGCTGTAAATTTTATTATATGGATGTCAAAAAAACATTCTTAAGTGGTGTTCTTGAAGAATAAGTCTACATTGAAAAGCCCGTTGAATTTTTGATTGGAAATGAAGAAACAAAGGTTTTTAGATTAAATTAGGCTCTTTATAGTATAAATAGGAACCAAAAGAATGGTATTATCAATTGAATTCTTATATGAAGACGATAAAATTTAAAAGAGGAGGTATTCACCGTAATCTCAATGTGACGAATTCATAGGGAGATCAATTTATGATTCTTTTATATGTGAATGATATTATATTTTGTGAAAGAAGGCATGGATTAGAGGATGCATTTGATATCACATGAAATTATAATTTTAAATGTCCATTATTGGAGAACCCATGTAACTTTTGGGATTTTAGGTGATTCTAAAGAAGGAATACACCTTCATTTCTTAGAAAAAATATAAAATAGCGATTCTGAAGAAATTCAACATGCACATCTCCAAACCAATGTTAAATATGATAGTGGACCATAAAAAACTTGAAAATCACAAGGATGTGAAATCTATTGATCCCACCATATACAGGAGGATCATTAGAATCTTATTATAATTGACTAAAACCTAACCAGATTTCATCTTTGTAACATGTTTAGTACCTCGATTCCAAAAGAATATAAAAGAATATCATTTTGTATTAGTTAAAAAATAATTATGATATATATTCAAGGTAATCTCAACTTTAGATTATACATTGCATAAGTAAGGGATAATGAATTATTGGAATTTTCTGATGATGACTGGGATGGAGATGTGGTAGACCAAAATTCCACAAGTGGGGGTGAATTCTTCCTTGGAAACAAATGTGTGGGCTGGTTGAGAAAGAAATAAGAAATCACTTATCTTAGTATGTTTGAAGTAGAGTATATCTCTATGAAAAAGGCATGAAATCAAATATTTTGGATGAATAAACAACTAACTAATATTGATGATGAGGTGAAATATCTAATGGTGATATAATGTGACAACAAGAGCATGATCAATCTCATGAAAAATACAGTTCAATTATCTCATAACAAACATATTAAGATTAGATATCACTTCATGAAATAAAAAATTGAATAAGGTGTGATTAAAATGGTTCATTTTGGAACTAATGATCAAGTGGATGTCATCCTGACTAAGCCTTTGGTAGCAGCAATGGATGAGAACCATATATTGAACCTCAATGTTCAACCACCTCCCATTTCATGAATAGGAATGGTCTACCCCCTCTCCCCTTTTTTGTTAATTGTTTTAATCTGTTTATGAAAGTGGTGTAGGTTTTAGGGGGAGATACAATCCATGGGGTATTTTGGTTACTAAAAGGAACAACAAAATTTCTTTGGTTTTACTTCCAAATGGGGAGAATGAATAAATTAAATGTAATAGATTCAAAATAATAGAGGTTTTCAGGACATGAGGTCTCTTGAGGCATATAATTCTCTCTTGAACTATTGTTTTATAGCCCAATAATTTCTCACGTAGACTTAGAGAGATAGATGAGATATTTCACAACTATCTTTTTTTGTTTAAGGATTTTTCTTTATTGAATTTCTCTTTAGATTTACAAAAAACCAAAAGGGGGAGATTGTTACAACCAAGGGTTTTCATAGCTGGAAACATATTTTCTTTAAACAAATTTCTCAACACACACTAGGTTGATCAATTTTTTTTGTATAAATAAAATAGTTTCATGGAAGGTTAAAGGAGTATTCTAGAGTTTCATGAAAATAATATTTTGGGGCTACCTCATCGAAATATAGCCAAGGTAAGTGTTTTGCGTAAGCCTTTAAGATTCATGGAAATAAATATTGTGTAAAACCATGAAATACAGATGGATTTATATGAAAAAGGTGATATAAAAAATTTGAATTTCAGTGAACTGGCAAGTTTCATGTAAGGGTGATGGTATGTAAGGTAGTTTTGTGAAGGTCTAAAAATGTTTATAAATATATTGGTACCTCGAATCTAAAATAAAGGTCTCTTTGGAGCGTCTTCTTCATGAAATAGTTATGTGAAGTATAGTTTCATGAATAATGAAACTTTTGTATATAAAGACTAAGTGAGATTCATGATACATTCACTTTACATAAAAGTTAGATTTGCATGAAAAAAAATCATGAAAACTAAGGTGTTGCGTGAAAGTACAAAAGTTGCATGAAAATTAATTTTTTTTCATGAAAGTACAAAAGTTTCATGAAAAATATGGAGTTTCGTGAAAGTAAAAAAGTTGCATGCATGTGTAAGAGTTTCCTCAACATCAGGTTTTGAGCATCTAGTTTTAGTGAATAGTATATTAAAGTGTATCAATTTAGGACTATGGTGCAAGTAGAGTCTCATGCTAATTAGTTTCAAAGGCTTATGTGCCCAATCTATTGATAAAAACTTCAAGTTGTTAAACTTAGTAAGGCTTCACCCAAGTTAGTGAGTGAGGAGGATACAATGGAAGTGAACCAAGGGAGGTAGTTTTTTATCCCTAAAATTCTTGTGAAGGTAGTGTACCTAACATGGAGTGACCGTGTATAATATAAAATATCTAGTAAATCTTAGTGGATTTAGGTATAACCAAAACATTGTCAGTGTATAGTCCTTGGATTATCCCTTATTGGTGAACCAAATAAAATTGGTATTTTGTGTTTCTATTTATATATATAGGTTTTTAATAATATCATGATTCCATTATATAGGTTTAACAAGTTCCTACCAATGTGGGGACAAGATCCATCTCATTGAATGAAAAAGTTGAGACCCTGATTCACTCCTCCCCTCTTAGGGTGTTATAGGGTATTACATATATAAATATTTACCCAATACATTGTATGAAGATAAAAGTCTCACTTTTCTTTTTTTATAATGTAATCACCATCCTTAGTTATAACATAACCACCTCCCTTGGTTATAATGTAAACACCGTCACATAATGAAAATCATACATATGTATACCACAAGATCATAAAACATTTATCATATCAGAATCCATGAAATGAAATCGGTTTCATAAACATTTAATAATATCATAACCTAGGAAAAATAGATAGGTTTCATAATCATTTCATCATTTCATCATTTCATCATAGTATAACTCATGAAATGAATAAGGTTTCATAATCCTTCAATCATGGTATAACCTATGGAAGATAAATGGGTTTCATAAACATCACATCATCATAAATCTAAAACATCAAGAGAAATAATAATAATGATATCATTGGATCATATTACTAGAAAAGCACAAGTAATCTCAAAATATGTCATCTTAGATAGAGAAGTATTTTGAAAGAAAAATCACTTGGAACATTTCTTGAGGGAAATAAATTTTATTTTAAAATCACTTTTTAAAACTAAAAATTCATAAAATATTTTATAAATCCTTTAGTTTGAATATAAATATTAAAACTTATAAATGAATATTTAAAAAATCATTTAAAACATTTATTGAAGAAAATATCCTTTCTGCTTTGGAATAAAACTTTTTAAAACATAAAACATTTTGAAAATACTTTTTATTTTGAAATAATTTATTTAAAATATAAAAATTACCCAAATATTAAGGAAAAAAATTTAATTGAAAAGAAATTTGAAAAATTTTAAGGCAATCTTGAAATCATTTAGTGCTCACAATAGTGGAAAATACTATTCTTTTTGTGCATGTTAAAAACAAAGATTATTTTAACATTTTTAATAAAAAAACATGCATTTTTTTTGGAAAATAACATGAAAATCCATCTGAAACCATTTTTTAAAAAGTAAAACATGAGAAAAAATGTTTTTAATAAATCATTTAAAAAATAAATAAAATATTTTTGGATTTTTTTTATAAAATATTGTTTTAGATGAAAAAGTGTTTTCGACCAAAAGGATGATTTTTCTTAAAAACATTCTTCTTGAACTCTTGAGTACATGAAGAGAGGAAAACGAAGGGAAAATATTTATTTTCATGACATAAATAGAGGAGAATAAAATTCATGATTTTATTGAGATATGGATCATAAGATTTTATCATAAAAAACATAGTTATTACAAATCTCGATAAATGATGAGATTATAACATAACATATTTTAAAATTTGGTAACTTTGAAACATAAGAACCAAGAAGGAATATAATTAAATGAAAATTAATATATCCTAAGGATAAATAAATTCATGATATTACATGTTAAATGGTTTGTATATACACCTTGTTTAAGAAGATAAGTGTATAACATAATCATATGTCTCAAAAAAGGAAAATCGAGAAAAAAATCCATTATTGATTTGGTAACTTTTGAATCATAAAACCCATGAAAGAGAGATAAAAAATGGATTTTTAAATACCAATAATTTTAATTATAATAATTATAAAATACACTCATAGGTATTATATACACAACATAAAATAAACATGTGGCGAATATGTCATTTGTCTCAAAGAAAATAAAAGTGAGACGAAAATCCCTTACAGTATGACTCAACTTCCTCCACACTCATTCAAAAATCATATATAATAAATATAAGTTTATTATAAATATATTATATAACCATAATTATATATAATACCATATATTATTTAATCATGACCTTTTATTATCCGTTTATTAACAATTCCATGTTAAAGTCATGTTTGAGGTAATAACCGCTTTGTTTTTCATATATGTTTGGATTTTTTATTTTCAGTCTTATTACTTTGATCATGATTAAATTATCTCAAAAATAATATTATTGTAATAATTGTCATATTTATACATCAATTATACTCTTAATACTAATCATGAAATATTGTTTTAAAAAATGAATCATGTTATGATCATAGAGACGGTCAACCATACGTACTGATGAGTAACATTTCCATTTTTTAACGATCATTATCGAAAGGAGGTAAGAAATACATTATTTTTAAATAATTTTTATAATATAAAAAATTACATATTATTTATTTAACTACACTTATATATATCACCCAAGTGGTGTGATGATGAAAAGAGATTCACATCGATTCGTGAAGGAGGTAGTCCACACATACACGAATGATGTTATCAAATTTCAGTGAGTGAAAATATAAGAAAGAAAATGATATATTATCTTTTAATAATGATAAATATTTTACCAATATCATAATTATTTCATTTATATAACATATATTTATCCTTATTATCTTCCATGTAAATCATTTGTGAAAACGAATCACATCGCTTCGTGAGGCTGTAATTCACTTTATACACGAGTGACATCATCGTATACCCTATAGAATTGAAAGTAAAAATTTATATATGATATAATGAATATTGAGGTATAATTATTTTTTAAATATCATATATATACTTTATATACATCATCATTTCCAACTGTGAGAGGAGATAATGGAAAAACAAATGACATCATTTCGCGAGGTGGTAATATTTCGTACACACAAACGATGATTTCATAACCCATTTGATGAAAGTGAATATGATTTTAGGTCATTAACTTAACATAAAAACATCTTAGTATATGTAGGATATCGAGGTTATTATATCATCATGGTTTAATAATAATTGAAGGAGGTGGAGAAAGAAATAATATAAAAACGTTCATTAGAGAACGTTACTTCTTCTTTAAGTATCCTCCTTACGTTTGCACCAAAATCCTTTATAGGTTGGATTTATGCCCAAAATAAATCTTATAAGATTATAGGATATAATTTATGAAATTATATTTTTAGTTATTTCCTAAACCAATTTTTTTTAATGTTTGAATAAGTGAGGAGAGGGGTTGACCTTTTATAAGTGGGGGAGAGGACACACTTGGTATTTTTGAAAAGAAATAAGTGCTACCACATTTTTCACATGTAAAAAGGGTCCAAAATGGTCCATTATAGAACCTAATAGGTTTAATGGTCTAAATATTTCCATGAAATAGTTTTAAAATAAGTTTATATGTCATTTTAACTCTTATATTTTTTGTTTATCCCATGGTAAACCCATTTTTACCTTAACCATGATAGTTAATTTTTAATGCTTTCTCTGTTCATTTTGGTCAAAAATTTAATAGAAAATATTATATAATATAAATTATGATGATTAAAAATATGGAATAAATTTTTAAAAATTCCATTAACATAAGTGGAAAATTTTAATCTAAAATTAATCCAGGAGGCATGACGAGAAAGCATATTTTCAAAGAGGAAATGTTCAAAATTTTATAACGTTTTTTATATAAAAATTTAATATTAAAATGATTTAAATGAACTAAATTATATTAATATATATATAATTTAACTAATTTTACTATAAAACCTATTTAAAATATAATTTAAATTTATAAATAACTTAAACTAAAAGGTAGTTTTCAATTAAAATTAAGTGTTTTTCACTATTCATCAAAAAATTAATCTTTTTAGAAAATTATCAAAAATTTACCCTAATATAATTTTGAGACTTGATTTAAAAAATGAATTTTATTTTTTAAAATAAATTTTACAAAAGTTGAAAAAATTAAATTTAAAACAAAACCCATAAACATGATGAAAAACGGGTTTTTCAAGAAGTATATTTTCTTCAAGAACAAGATGATTTTATATTAAATATATGTATAATAATAATAATTGTATGAGTATAAATTAATATTTATTGATATATAATATATAAATTCCATTTAAAACATTCCTCATTAGTTATTATTTTAATTAAGTAAAATGGAGAAACATTATTCACTTTAAAACGATTTAAAAAAAATATTTTTTAAATCCAAAAATTAACTTATACCAAAATACAATAAAAAGTTGATTCAAAAGTAATCAAGTGGATTATATATTAATAAATGATAATTATTTTTTTGTAAAAAATAATTGGGTATTTCAATTACTTAATTTATTGAAAATAAATTATAGTTTTACAAAAAACTATATTTTTTTACTCATTGGAAAATAAATATTATCTTAAAAAATCCCAAAAATTATCTATATGTTAATTTTGATATAGTGATTTCAAAAATGAAGTTAATTTTATCAAATAAAATTTCTAGTATCTCTATAAATTAATTATAATATTTTCTCATAAAAAAGTAATAAAAACATTTTTGAAGAAAACATATTTTAGAAGAATATAATTACTTTACTAAAAATTGATTGATTATTTACTAAAAATTTAAAAATAAATTTATATTAAGTAGGATATTTATATGTATATTTCATATAGTGGTTAATACTATTCATATTCACCGATTTAACAGCTTTGTTATAATGGTTATATTTAAAATAATATTATTTCGTGGTTATTGAAAATCAATGTTTTGTGTCATGCACGCTAATAAAGAAACTCATTATTGTGTGTAACATATGATATATAAAAATTAAAATTAATTTTTTAAAAATATTTTATAAAATCTTGGGACGTCACACTTCAGCTGTTGTTACTTTATCTTCATCATAGAGTTTTTAAAAGAGGTAAGTTCACCATAAGATGAGTCTGGATCAAGCTCATCCTTATCTATAAGTTATAAAGGAAAGAGAAGAAAATATTTAAAGGATGATGATTATAATGGAATATATATTTTCAAAATCAATGATCCAATCAACTTTGTTGAAATCACTCTTGATAAATAAAAAACTCTAGTAGATCAACTTAAAGTTCACCTAAAAACTAAAGAAAATAAAGAAAAATATGATACTTTGTTAGAATCTATTGCTTATACAAGATATCAAAGAATTGAATAGAAAATAATTTTTCATACAATTTTTTTATGAAATTTAATAGTATATTTGATCTTATACCAAAGATGAATGTAAGGTTAAATATGATGCGTGGAAAATTCTTAATTTACAAGACACTAAATGGAAAAAATAGATGGATGGTTCTGTTGTTGAAGTCAATGTAAGTTTAATGAGTTGAAAGGATGATTATAATGTAATATATTTAATGATGAATGAATATAAAAATTATATAATATATTTAGATAAAAATATTTACTTCCTTTATGAGAAATTTGGTTATTTGATTCTGAATTTTTAGAAGTTTTGTAAGAATTTGGAATAATTCAAAGAAGTCTTCAAAGTCCAGAGTGAAATATAGGATATGACCTGTGAGAAGTTGAAAAGAGTATATGTGGTAAAAAAACAAAAGATGGAAGAACAACAATGGATTATCACTCCCCAGGTATATAATTTGTAAGTTCAATAGAATCAGATAAAAAATATTAAACACTTGATTGGAAAAATCCTTAAGAAGAACAAATTTTTTCAATTTCAAGTAATTCAATTTGTTCAATTTTTTATTATTGTAAATATTCAATTTTTTATCTTGGTTTTACAATGCTTGGATGATTCAAATGTGAATTTATTGTTTATATATTTTTTAATATATTTAGAATTATTTTTTAAGGGGATATCTCTTAAATTTGTTTGATGAATTTATTCTCTTAAACTTGAATATATTATTAAGGGAAGAATTTATTGATAATTATTCAATATTGAGTTTGTTCAGTTTTGATATTAAAATTTATTTTTATAATGTATGGATGTTTTAATAAATAATATTCTTTATGTAAAATGAAATAAAGAATATTTTTGTTTTTGAAGATCAGATTGAAATATCAAGTGGAGATACTACTCAAAAGCATCAATCATTGAAAATAAATTTCCCCTTAAGTTCAATGGAATTTACCTCAATGATTGGGTTAGGGGTGGTTTTGGTTTAAAATCATAAGAAATAATTATATTAATAATTTGATTCAATTTTTTCTTCATTTTTTTCATTTTTAAATATCACACTGGGGGAGAATTTTGAGGAAAATTGGTTTGATTTTCATTTCACAAAGGGGGATAATTTTAATTTTTTTGAAAAAAATGTATAAGTGATTTATTTTATAAAAGTTGAGACATTAACATAAAAAAATTTATTTGATTAAAAATACGGGAGCTTGAGTTTACTTTTTACTAATTAGTTTTTTAGTATTTAAATGAAAATTTATAAATTTATTTCACCAGAATTTATAGGTAGTATTACTTTAACTTTTTTTTATCAAAACTTAATTTTTTCATTCATGTTTCTACTTTAAAAAAAGTGGGATATTTTTAAGTCATAGAATCACTTTATCTTTGGTTTTTAAAATTACAATACACTCATGTTGTAATCTGATTTAAGATTAGGCTTTTTGTTTTTGTATTTTTTATATAATGAATACTTAGTTACTTTAATTCCATAGGATTGAAGTTTGTTCTAAAATAAATGAAAATCTAGTTATTTTAATTTCAAAGGATTTAAGTTTGAGATGAATTGTATAAAAATCAAAAGAACTAAAGCATAATGACCAGCATATTTCTGGGTCATTATTTTGAGAAGGAGGTTGAATTTTTCATCTATTAGAGGATTCATTTTGAGAATTGGGACTTAGACTAGGGTTTCAAGCATGTGAACATCCCAAAATGTGGTTTTAAAATATTGTTTGATACCCCATAGGTGTCACAGGGTTTTGGGAAAGTGTCTTAGGAAGGATGGGTGTTAGGTTTTTTTTTTAATTTAGTAGCTGAACATTGTTCATGCCATGAATGTTAGTTGGATGGTTTTTTTAATTAAAAAGGGGACTAAGACCCCCTTTTTTTATTGATGGAGCATGAATGGGGAGGGATTTATGGTTGGTGAATCCCCCTATATTCTTCCCTTATTCCCTTGATTTAGAGTGGGTTTTAGTGGTAATTTAGGTATGTTCCTCTCTCCACTGGTCCTTATTTTGGTTTCCAATGGATAACCTTTATTTTGGACATTTTTCCTTTAAGTTTATTAGTAATTTACACTAGATAATAATGGAAATCATCCTGATTGGTGGGGATTTTTCTCATATTTCTTAGAGGGTGTCCTAGGATGATTCCTTCATACTGTTGGAAGTGGTTTTAATAAGGGTATGTCACTATATGATTTTTTGTGGATTTTAGTTGATTTCAAGTAAAATTAGCCATTGGAATGGGTGTATAAATTGGGTCTTTCTCATGGAATATGGTTAGGTGTGTATCAGGAGTGGGACACACTCCATTTCTTGAGGATTCAGTAATTATATGATAGCCAATGAGTTTTTAGGAATTTATAGGTATATAAATTTATTTATTTAATTAATTATAAATGTTTAGATTTAATTTTGGAAGTCGTGTGGCCTGAGAAAGGTTCTCAGGAGTATGGAAGAGGCTTGAATGAGGCCTGAATGAGCTCTATAAGGGTCTAAATCCCTGTTTGAGGTCATAATCCCCAATAATATACTTTCATATGTTTTTCCATACATGGGTATACATGCCCTCATACTGCATGGTGTTTGGGTATGGGGACTAGGGGCCAAAAGTGCCCTGGGTAGATGAGATAGGATAGTGATAAGCCTCTTATACCTTATTTAAGTGATCTTTAGAACTTGGATGAATTAGGATCACATGATGACTATATATCCAGGGGGATAGGGATTGGGTTGAACTGATGAGTGACCTCTATAAGGTCCTGGGATGTTATGCCCAAACTTTTATAAATTAAATTCACTTTTGAACGAATAAATTCCCCATTAAGTAATGTACTTATATAAAATACATACACTAATTTCATTATTTTAGACCATTATAAAATATAACCCATCAAATTTAAAATATCATTAAATATCATAACCTTTGATAAAATAGCCATTGTAAAGTGACCATTAAAATCTGTATATTAAGGGTTATAATAAAGTCCATTTGACATAGACAATAGAAATGTTGACCATGACCAATAAGATTATACCCTATAAAGCCCATTTATTAGAGCTTCTAAGGGAGATTGTATCACTGTGATTTCTTCTTAAATAAGTCCAAGATGAGATTAAGAAATTGAAGAATGAGTGAATCCATTTATGGGATAATTTCAAGCTTATCGAGATTATGGCCCAAACCATGTTCTCTAAACCTGCCCAAGAAAGTGCCACCATCGCACACCATACCCTTAGGGCGTGCATTGGTGTAATAAGAAGTTATGTATCTAGACCCCAGCAGTATGAATTTTTATATTTTTTTAAATGAAATAATGATCATATTTATCCCTTTTTTATTATTATATTATAAATTATTAATGAGTTTGATAAAAATTAGATTTTGATATAAAGAAATTGAAATTATATTTTTGGAAAATATATAATTTTAATTAATGAAATCTTTTTATAAATTAAATAATTTTTTAAATAAATTTTATTTTCATGAAATATTCTTATTAAATAATATTTATTTAAATATAAATGATAATATTATTTAATTAAGTTCAATGTAATTTTTATAAGATTCAGAAAACTGTTATCGTCATAAAAGCTAGTGTTTTTCAATAAATATAGATTTTGATTTAAAAGTGAAAATTATCATATATAAAAAAATATTTTGATAAAATAAATATTATTTTTTAAATTATCATGTTTAAATTATATAAATTTTTTTTTCATAATTTTTCTGAGATATTCGAATTTTTAGGAAAAAATTAAATACATTATAAATAGACATTATTTATTATGAAAATATAATAGCCAAAAAAGTGATTTAATAAATACTATAAGGAGTATACATGACCAAAATTGTGTTATCCATTTAAAATAATATATTTTTTGGAGTTATTTGATAAATTTTATAAACTTTTAATGAATCCCCCAAAACCTATTTTAAATTTTAAGGTTTTAAAATCAATTCTTTATAAACATGAATCACTACCACATTACCAATGATATTACTTTTAAGATTTCAGTTCTTAGCCTTATACAGTATTAAAAAAATCATCTTTTTTATAAACTATGAGAAATAACCATGGAAAGTTTTTAGTTTTTTTTTATTTTGTTATATAGTGACCAAAACCTAATTTTAGAAATTAATAAAGAATTACCCTCTTCATTTCTATAAATACCCACCCAAAATTACACTCTTATTCATTAGAAACCCATTAAGAATGAAAAAATTCACCCTATTATTCTCTAAATAACTCTTAAGGTGTTACCAAGATCTTAAGAAGATCCTCCTAAGCTTTTAGAAGCACCCTCTCATGGTAAGAGATCCGATCCTCTTTATTCAATCACTTTATTTGTATTATGCCTTTATATTTCCAATTATTCATATCAAAATTTGTTTTTACAGATCCATTTTACTATATTTATTATTTCCTATTAATTAAAGACCACCATTCACTCTCATTAAACCCTTCTATGAATCATTATGTACATCTGTTATACTGAAGAAATTATCTTGTGATTGTTCGTACCTAACATTTATGTAGTGGATACCCATACCCATTTCCATTCAAGAATATTCACCTATATGTACCTATCCTTATTTTATTTGGGACATCCACATATTTAACCCACACTCATTGATCATGATATTAAAAGTGATGAAATATATTCTTATATTTTACGATCGATGTAGAACACAAATGAATTTACATGATATCAATGTGATGGGTGGGCCTAGAATTATATATCCCTCTAATGTAGTGGGAAATGTTTTTATCTCATGAGATACCATGTATGGTTTATAATAAGTTATCACAAGAACACTATGTTATGATGTATCAGTGATTATCCTTGACTTATTCTTATGATGTCATGTTTTATGTTGCTGCCATATTCTTATGTTACCTTGATATTATCATCTTATACCATGCTTCAATGTTCATGATTATGATTCTCCAATTTCTATGTCACCATGTTATGCCTCTTGACTCACATGTACTACTTTACCTTATGTTATGATTTCATTATTCCCTTATTGTGTATTATACCTCACCCCATTCTTATATACATCCCAAGGTTATCCCTTGCTGTTTTAGAGGAGTGATGTAATTTTAAGAGAATGTTAATAAGTTTTAAATAATTTCACTATATCTATGTTCAAGTTATTATGTTATGTATATAACTTTTCAAAGAAACTATGAAGCTCTATCTTCTAGGATTATATTAAGTGGGTCCTTATATAAAAAATCATGAAATATACTATTCAAAATACATATAATGTCATAGTTAGTATCAGAGTAAAGTTTAGTTATTTTTCGGTAATAGGATTAGAATAACTTAGTAAAATCCTAAGTGATAAGAATAAACATAGGAAAATCCCTAAATTTTCTAAGAGTATAGAGTAAGTGGTTTCCAAGAAATAAAATCCCTATTTGTATACTACAAGTGTATGTGGATTTGGAACAGTTGTACCTAGGAAAAATAAACCTTAAAAGAGAACATTGGGATTTAATTTGATCTTCCCTTGCTGTATGACAAATAGGCCTTAATTCATAACTTTTTTGATACTCTAGGGAGATATGATTTGGAAAATTCAAAATCCCTTTACAAACTATTATGAAGGGAACAAAAATTCCCATAAAATTTTATGCTAGGAAATTAATCATTGATAACTTAGATTGAAACCTAAAAATTCACATATTAAGGAATATATTTTATTTATGAGTACCCCTTTAATGTTATTGATTTCCCATTTACATGTTTATTAGTTTAAATATTCTCATCCCTAATTCCCCTTTATTTTAGTAATTGATTGGAAATAGGAGGAACCAAGACAACAAGTAATGTGAGGGGCAATGTGATGAATACAAAAATAATATTCCCAACCTGATGGGAGTAGGATTTGGGATCTTAATGACAATAACTTCTCAATTAACTCAAGTTTTGGATAGAAACTTGAATTAGAAGGAACACCCACACCCCTCTAAGAAAGATCATGATTCAATCGAGACCTTTATATGATAAAGGAATTTGACTTTGATTGGATTTTCTGATCCCTTAATCATGAAAAAAATTATCAACTCCAGTAACAATATCTTCTTTATATTTCAATGCCCTGACCAAGATAAGGTCATGTTATATTTTTATTATATGGTGGGTGAAACTAATCAATGGTGGATGTTAATAAAAAAATATGAAGCCTGATGAGGAGATCAAAGTGATGGTGTCGAATGAATTCTAAAAAATGTTTTTTGATAAATATTTTCTACACTCTCTCTAAATTAAAACAGTGAGGGATTTATTTTTCCTCAAGAAACATGATGAAAAATCTATTGGGTAATATGAGGTGAACTTCACAATACATGCTCGACATGCATCTGACTTTTTCACTAACCCTGAAAGTAAATTTGATATCTTTTTTTGCGGGCTAAAGGTGAGACTATGAAAATATTTGGTGATTTGAGACTTTTATAGCTATGGATAAATTTTATGATATTCCATCAAATTCAAAATGAAGATTAGTGAATCAGATGGGTCCCATGGGTCTAGATATGAGAAGAAAATAACGGAGTTTAATTCTATAAGAGTGATGTAGAAATCTCATGTGGGTAAGAATGCCCAACATCCCATTTGTCTAATGTGTGGGAATAAGAATCCCACAAATTTCTTGAAGGGGAATTGAAAACGATTTATGTATAATAATTAAGGCCACATAGGTAATAAATACTAATGAGAGAAACCCACCTATGTGATGGAAGTATGAAATTCTCCAGTCAACCCTCATCCTATTGTTTAATGTTTAAACTAAATAGAACAAGGACATTATATGAATCATTTTACTAATACAAGGGTTATTTATGATAACCAAATAAAATAGCCACCAATTCCTATAGATCAAGGGAAATCTTATAACATCACAACTATTGAGGTGGATCCTGAAAATTAAGTGGTGATAGGTACACTAATTATTAATTCAAGGATAACAAACATAGTATTTGATTCTGGTTGTACACATTCATTTATAGCATGAAATTTTAGTTGAACTATTAAAACACCAACTAAAAACATGTAAGTTGAGTTATCTATGAAGATTACAAATCAATCAATTATTTTATAACAAGTATATAACTCATCCCCTATATAAAATTGTTGGCTGAATTTCCCAACAAACCATGTGATACTCCCTTCAGAGGAATTCAATGCTATTCTAAGTATGAATTGGATTTCCTTGTATAGAGCCAATATAAATTAATAATGGGTGGAAATAATCCTCTGTATCACAAATCACCCTTCTATTCTATAAAAGTTCAAGGAGGAGGATAAATATCCTTTGGTATCATCATATCAAGAATGGATATCATTGCCTTATGAGAAAGAAAATCTAGATCAAATTTTTGAGACTAAGGAAAATATAATCCTTGATGACATGCCCATTTTAAGGGAATTTACTGATGTGTTTCCCAAAGAATTCCATGGTGTTCTTATTAACTGGTAGGTTGAGTTATATATCAAAATTATACCTATATATTTACCAATATTCAAGACTCCATATAAAAGGGCCACTATTGAACTTAAAGAGCTGAATAAGTAACTATAGGAGAATATGGATAAAGGCTTTATATAACCAAGTGATTGAATATTTAGTAAACCAATCCTTTTTTAGGAATAAGTATAGGATAATGCACCTAGGCATTGATTATTTCAAGATCAACAAGATCGCAATAAAGAATAAGTATCCATTGTCACAAATTGATGAATTGTCTGATCACCTATATGGAGGCTAGTAATTCTCTAAGTTGAATATTTGATCGAGATATTATAAAGTAATGGTGAAGAAGGAGTATATCTCCAAGTCTAATTTTCATAAAAATTATGGGAACTATGATTTCAGAGTGATTCCATTTGGACTCACTAATTCTTCTTCCATCTTTATGGACTTTATGAATAGAGACTTTAAGGATTACCTCAAAAAATTTATGGTAGTCATTATATACTATATTCTTATATACTCTAAAATAAATAAGTAACATGAGGAGTATTTTAATTTTGTATTTAAGACATTGTGAAATGAAAATTTATATGCAAATTATAGTAAATAAGAGTTCTAGATAGAGAAAGTAAAATTTATAGGGAATGTTATCACTAGAAAATGGATATTCATGGATCCTTTAAAAATAAACGTAATTAAAGGATGGTCATGAACAACATCTGATATTGAAATAATTATATTCCTTTAATTAGTTAGGTATTATCATCAATTTTTAATAAAGTTCTCATGATTTTTAATCCCACTAACCAATATTACTCAGAAGGGAGTTAAGTTTTTTTGGACTGAGGAATGTGAAGAGAGATTTAAAGAGTTAAAGAAGAGGCTAATCACTACAAATATACTCACATTAACTACTATTGTGTAATGATTTGTGATCTATAATGATGCATAAAAAAGGGCTTGGGTTTTGTACTAATTAAATATGAAAAATTGATAGCCTATTCCTCTTGTTAGATAAAGATCAGTGAGTAGAACTACCCAACACATTATCTTTAATTGGTTATAGTGATATTCACTTTGAATATTTGGTGACATTATATATACAAGGAAAAGTGTAACATATATACAAATAATTAAATCTTAAATTATATATTCAAAACAATGAGATCAATATGTTCCAAAAAAGTTGGTTAAAGCTAATAAAAAATTATAAATTTTCAATCGATTACTGTCTTAGGAAGGTGAAAAATATGATGGATGATCTGAGTAGAAAGGATCCCCAAATCCTATCTATGATGAGTATTAAAAGGTATCCAATCTTATTTGACATGAAAAGAATGGAAATGAGAATAAAAAAATGATATTTGTCCTACCATGCTTAAATAACCGCTCAACCATCCATTGTTGAGAGGATTAAGGAGAACCAAAAAGTAGATGAGGTGCTACAGAAAAAGGTAGCATATATTCTAGAGTTTAACTTTTCTAAATATGGAGTTATAAGGTTTAGAATCTAGATATATATCCCTTCAAAACCATAAATTAAAAGGTAACTTATGGATTATGTTAATAACTCACCCTTCTCTATTCATATAGGAATCACTAAGATGTATAGAGATTTGAAGAATTTTTTTTTAGGATAGCATGAAGAAGGAGATTGTATAATTTGTATCTCAATGCTTGGTATGCCAACAATTCAAGATAGGATGACATAAGTCTAAGGTTATGATGCAAATATTTCCAATACTGGTATGGAAATTGGAAAACTTAACCACAGTTTTCTTCATAGGACTCCTTAGGATATCTAAAGGCAATAACATCATCTAGGCAGTAGTCAACCAACATACAAAGTTAGTACAATTAATTGCTATAGAGGAATATTTTTATCTTGAACAACTCACTAATATATAAATAAGAGAGGTGGTAAAATTTGATGGAGTGGAAGTCTCCACTATATCTAATAAATATTTGGGGTTTACCTTGAGGTTCTAGAGAAACCTTCAATAATAATTGGTTAAAGATACAAGTTTCAGTTATGCTTATCACCCTCATACATATGAAAATTTTTAAAGAACCATTAAAACTCTAGAGGATATGTTGAGATCAGGTTTAATGGATTTCTAAGGATGTTGGGATCAACACCTTACCCTAGTGGAGTTCTTATATAAAAAAAGTTTCTATTATAACTTTCAAATAGAACCTTATGATGATATATATGGGAAGTGGTGTCAAACTTTGATACGTTGGGATAAAATTATAGAGCGTAAGCTAATGGGACCTGGTCTTATCAAATAGATTAATGATAAAGTTCAAACCATTCATCTTCATATAAAATATGCACAAAGTTGATATAAAGGCTATGAATACAATCATCAATGAGACCTAGAGTTTGAGGTTGGAGATAAAGTGTTCCTAAATATATCACTATAGAATAAATTCAAGAGGTTTGGGAAGAAGGGAAAGCTTAGTCCAAGATACATCAACCCCTTTTAGATCCTTGGTTGCATTAGAGTTTTGGGATATTGACTATAACTCTCACCAAAATTATCTCTAGTACATGATGTGTTCCATGTATCCCTATAAAGGATGTAAATACCAGACCCACACATGTACTAAATATAAAGGTGGTACCATTAGAGAATGATCTTTCATACAAGGAGAATCTAGTGAAGATATTAGGTAATAGAGGAAAATTTATAAAAAATAAGACAAATCACCTGGTTAAAGTACTATGGACGAACTAGAACTTTGAAGAAGCAACTTGGGAACCAAAAGAGGCAATGAAACAGAATTACCCTCAAATGTTTTAGTGTATGAAATGAAATTTCAAGGATGAAATTTCTAAAGGGGGAAGAATGTAATGACCCAAACTTATAAAATTGAAATTCCCTTTTAAATTAACAAATGCCTCATTAAGCAATGTACTTATAGAAAATGCATTCACTAATTTAGATATTTTAGACCATTATAAAATATTACCTATTATATTTAAAAGATTACTAAGAATCCTAACCATTATTAATATATCCATTGTAGAGTGACCATTAAGATTAGTGTATTAAGGGTTATGATAAAGTCCATTTGATATAGAAAAAAGAAGTGATGACCTTGGTTAGTAGGATCATACCCTATGAAGCCCATTTATTAGAGATTTTGAGGGAGATAACATCAATGTGATTTTACCTTGACCATTCCCAAGCCAATATTCCACAACCAAATCACGAGGGAACTATTTATGAGATAAGTTTATTCTTATCAAGATCATGACCTGAACCATGTTCGTCGAACCACCCCAAGAAAGTGTCACCATCACACACCTTACCCTTAGGGAATATGATAGTATAAAAGGGGTTATATATCTAGACCCTAGTAATATGAATTTTTATATTTTTTAAACGAAATAATTATTATATTTATCCCTTTTTATTATTACCTTATAAATGACTAATGAGTTTGATAAAACTAGATTTTGATACAAATAAATAGAAATTGTATTTTTGGAAAATATGTAACTTAAATAAATAAAATATTATTATAAACTAAATAAATTTTTAAATAAATGTTATTTTCATGAAATATTATTAATAAATAATATTTATTTAAATATAAATGATAATATTATTTAATAAAGTCCAATTTAATCATTATAAGAGTCAGAAAAGTATTATCATCATAAAAGCCAGAATTTTTCAATAAGTGGGGATTTTAATTTTAAAGTGTAAATTATAATATTTAGAGAATTATTTTAATAAATTGAATATTATTTTTGAAATCAATATGTAAAAAATTATCCAATAGTTATTTTTGCATAAATTTCTAAGACCTTCGAATTGTTGGGTAAAAATTAAATATGGTATAAATTTATAGTGTGTACTATAACATCGTAATAGACCAAAAGTAATGTAATAAATACTATAAGGAGTATCCATGACCAAAATTGTGTTTACCATTTAAAATAATGTATTTTTAAGTAATTTTATTAATTTTATAATCCTTTAATGAATCCTATAAAACCTATATTATATTTTAGGGTTTTAAAATCAATTCTTTATGGACATGACTCATTTACACATCACCAATGGTATTATTTTAATGAATTAGATTATTATCCTTATGAAATATTTAAAACCAATCCTATTTATAAAAAACTGTAGGTATAAACCATGGGAAGGTTTGTGTATTTTATTATTTTATTATATAGAGTCCAAAACCTAAGTTTATAAATTAATAAAGAATTCCCCAGTATTTTCCTATAAATACCCACCCAACCTCACACTCCTCTTAAATAAAAACCCATTGAGTATAAAGTTACTATACGCAACCCTTTCCCTATCTAAATCCCTCACAAGGTGTTACCAATATTTTAAGAATCTCCTCCCAGGATTTTAGAAACACCCTCTCAAGGTAAGGGATCTTCTACTCATCCTCTTTATCCAATCACTTTCTTTGTATTATGCCTTTTGATTTCTAATTTTTCATATTGGAATATAATTTTATACATCCATTTTACTTTATTTATGGTTTACAAGTGATTATAGATCTCCTTTAACTCTAATTAAACCCTTCTATGAATCTTTTCATACTTATCTAATGATTTTCCATGCCAAATGTTTTTGTAGTGGATAACCATCCCCATTTCTACTTAATAGTATTCAAATAGATATAAATATACTTCTTTTATTAGGTAATTACATGTATTTAACACTAACTCCTTGATCTTGGGATTAAAAGTGATGAAATATGTTATAATGTTGTATGATCTATGTGATATATAAATGCATGTAAATGATATGAATGTAACGGGTGGGCCTGAAATCACATAGCCCTCCAATGCAATGGGTAATATTTTTATCTCATTAGATTCCATATATAGTGAATGGGAGGATATAACAAGAACACTATGTTATGATTTCTAAATAGTTATACTTTACTTATGCTTATGATGTTATGTTTTATATTGTTTCCATATTCCTATATTGCCTTGATGTTATCATCTTATACCATGATTTGATGTTCTTGATTATGATTCTCATTTTTATGTCACCATGTTATTCCTCTTGACTCAAAAAAACTTCTTTACGTAATTCTATGATTTCATTACTCCCTTACTAGGATTTATAACTCATCCCTTTATTATGTACATTCCTAGGTTATCCTGTGTAGTTTTAAAAGAACGATGTAATTTTAAGAGCATGTTAAGGAATTTTAAATAATATTATTGTATCCCTATTCAAATTTTTATCTTATATATCTAATTTTATAAAGAAACTATAACTATTGATATTATTAGACATTATTAAGTGTGTAATTATGTGATAAACCATGAAATAATGTGTTTAAAATACATTGTTTGTTATATGGGATGTGATATGAGATGTGAGATGGCCTAGGAAAGTTCCTAAAGATAGTTATCAGGCATGAGAGGTTTGGGGGTTGAGTGACAATGGGTGAGATAGACCTATGTATATTGGGTTTTGAGGAACTATCTTCTAATATCAAGGAAGGTCTTGATGTATTCTTAGAGTGGGAATAATACTTATATACTTGGAATATGTGACAAAGAGGGGTTTCCTACAAGTGGCGAGATGAGAGATCTCCCTTAGGATATGTGTGATGATACAAGGGTGAGGTTCATGGGAGTTTTTAGAGACTTTGAATTGGGATTCCATGAAAATTTATGTCATTAATTTTTACTATTACAATTAATAACAAGGTCATACATTCTTCACAGCTTGGGAAAATCCTTGGGTAGCAAGATCAAGAGTGATAGAGAGTTTTGGTTAGGTTAGACTAGACCACGAGGTATGAGTCTGAGGAGCCTACATATTGTGGCATCACTATAGGGTGATGGGATTGAGGTGGTATCAATGAGAAGACATTGTGAATTTTTTTTGGAGAACCTAGTGTAACACTAACAGGTGAGACGATATGCGATGCGATGAGGGGCTATGTCTCAAGCGACTGGAACCTTGAGATCAACCGGTGAACTATATGATGGCCTGTAGGCCCTTCTTGCGTTTCATGTACTTGTTGAATCATGCCTAAGAAGATCGGGTTAGTGAAATGGTGACCTCACTAGAGTCTATGGGATGGGTTGGTGTGCTGATGACCTCCCCAAAGTTTATGGGGATGGGTCTATTTTCTTGTGACCTACTTAGAGTCTATGGGGATGGGTTGGTGTAACTAATATGACCACCTTTGAGTGTGTGGAGATGGGTTGGTTTGTTTGGATTGGGAATTGACTTATATAGACTTGGTTTTGTGATAACCATAGGAGTAACAACCTGATATTTTAGGCAATATTTTTAAAATTGATTTAATTTCTTCGATTTCGTACATTACACGCAACTTCAAGTTTTAACGAGCCACATTATACTATTAATATTATTATTTAAACATGATCATTATAACCTAAACATTAAATTTGGTGGTATGAATAGGAATAATTTTTTTTAAAAAAATTAAGTATAATGGTTTTATATAAATAAAACGTATCAGTAAAAAGTATTTAATTTTTAGTAAAGTCTTTATATGCTTCAAAAATAATTTTTTTCCAAAATATTTTATTTATTTATTTTCTTGAATAAATGATAAAATTTATTTTTACCAATTTTATAAAATTTATTTGAATAAATAAAATAAATTTTTGAAATAAACATATCAAAATTATCTTATAGTACATTTTTGATAATTTTCTAAAAAGATTAGTTTTTTGATGAATAGTGAAAATATAGATTTTTATTGAAGAATATATTTTCATTTAAGTCCTTTGAAAAGTTACATATTATTTTAAAATGGTTTAAAATTTAAATTAGTTAAATTATATTATAATTAATCCAATTTATATCATTGTAATCAAATTAATTTTGAATATTGATATAAAAACTTTTTATACTTATAAAAACATTTTCTTTGGAAAATAATTTTTTCATCGTATCTGTGGGTTTAATTTTAAATTAAATTATGCCAAATATATAAATTTAGTTTTTAAAAATGGATTATATATTTTTAATAATAATATAAATATTATATAATAATTTCCACTTAATTTTGGTTATAATTAATAGTAAAACTGAAAAAATTAATTATCGTAGTTAAGGTTAAAACAGGTTTACCGGGGGTTAAACTAAAATGACAAGGGTTCAAATGAATTGAAAAATTGTAAAATTCCTATTTTATAGATATATTTAAACATTTTATAATATCATGTTCTAATATGATCCATTTTTTATCCTTTTGGTAGGTGTAAAACCCGAGTGTAACTTTTTCTTTTAAAAAATTCTAAGTGTGTCATCTCCCCCGATTATAAATGGGAACCCACTTTCCTATCCTCTTCACACTTACAATGCCTTTTTTCGGATAGTAACTACCCAAATCCCTTACTTCTCTAACCACATCCTAGATAAATTATTTTGGTTATAAAACCCTCCTAATTAGAATTTAGGTGTAAACCTAAATAGGTTCTATGAAGAAGGGGTATAGTCATTAACCATGAGTTATCATTTTATTTATTCATCTAACTACTTAAAATATTATTAAAATATGTTGAAATAATAACATAAGTATCTTAAATATAATTATATTTTATTATGTTAAATTAATAACCTATATCCATCTTCTCCTCCAAATTGGAAATGAAAATGTCGAACATGAGTGCGACAAACTACCATATCGTGAACCGATGTAATTCATTTTATACCACAACCTCTCACAGCTAGAGATAATGATGTATTTAATATTTATATATGATATTTATGATATATTTATACTATTTGAATTATAATATCACATATTCATTATTAACTTTCAATCCATTGGAAAATTATAACGTCACTTGTGCATATATGTGGACTACCGTCTCCATGAAGCGATGTGATTCTTTTTTCATTTTATTTCGAAATGTATGAAAATAAGTATATGTTTAATGAATATATATGTTATATATGACATAAAAAAATAATTTAAATATTATATATTATTTACCTTTCTTTTTTTTCTATCTTTTGAGAAAATAGAAACAACATTCATGCGTACGTATGACCTACCGCATCCATGAATAGTGTAATTAATTTTCTATCCCCAAATTTATGGATAAATAAATAAATAAATAAATAAATAAATAAATAAATAAATATATATAAATAATTTATAGATATTATATTTATATAATGATTAAAATATATTTTATTATGGAACTATTATCAAAGCATAAGGGCCAAAACCACCAAACAAAAATATACATGAAAAACAAAGCAGTTATTACCCGAAACAGTGATTTTAACAAAGAATTTTTAATAGGGTGTTAAAATATTATAATTAAATAATATATAGTATTATATATATGATTATGGTTCTGTACTATATTTATAATAAACCTATATTTAGTATACATGAGTTTTTAACATGTATGAATAAATTTTATACTTGAGGTAAGAGATTTTTGTCTCACTTTTATTTCTATGGGAAACCTGACATAATCCCACTTATTAAATTTTTATGGTTTATATAATTCCCATAAATGTCTTAAATGATTATTTTAATTAAAATTATGGGACATAAATATCCATCTATGGTTTTTTATTTCATGATGATTATGAATCAAAAGTCACCAAAGTTGTAAGGGGATTTTTATCTCACTTTTTATTTTTTTGGGACACATTCCACATTCACTAATTGTTTCCTTTTTGTCGTGTATATACCACCCATGAATTTATTTCATGATTCTTATCATTAATATTATGGGATATATATATCCAAATAATTTTCTTTCTTTCATGGGGATTACAATTCAAAATTTTCCATAGTGGTAAGAGTTTTATGTTATAAACTCATTGTTCATTGGAATTATATATTATTATACTTATAATGATGAAACCTTATTATATATCTCTCAAGAAACTCATAAATTTTATCCTCATATGATTATTTATGAAAATTATATGTTTTCATTTAATTTTCCTCTATATACTCCTGATACTAAAAGAACATTTTAATGAAAAACTGACTTTATTTATCTTTTCAGTTGAAAATCCTTTTTATTTTGTATCCATGTTTTATAAAAAATGTTTTATGAATTTTTTACTATTATATAATTATTTATTTCAGTAATTTTTACCCATGTTTTAGTTCTTTCAAAATTATTTAAAAGGAATCTTTTTTGTATTTTTCTAAATGAGGTATTTTTGACTTGTTAATGAAAATGTGAAAGTAATCCTTATTTTAACATACACCACATGAATGAAATTTTCTAACATTATGAACAATAAATTATTTAATTATCCTTTAAAAAATTTCAAGGTTATATAAATAATTTTTTTATTTAATATTTAGCAAATTTTTAGATTTAAATTAAGTTATTTCTAAGTGAAAAGGGTATTTTCTTTATGAAATGTTCTAAGTGATCTTTCAAAATCATATTCCATATAAGATGACATACTTTGATGTTACATAATATGTAATGGGTATATGATCCAATGATACCATCCTTATTATTTCTCTATATGGTTTATGTTTATGATGATAAGATATTTAATAAACCTATTCATTTTCTATGAGTTATGCTATGATAAAATGTTTTTGAAACCCATTTCTTTTCCATAGGTTATAAAATGATAAAATGTTTATGAAACCAATTTTATTTTCATGGTTTATAATAAGATGAATGTTTTATAATATTGTGGAACACATTTGTATTATTTTCATTATGTGATAGGTGGGGCCAAAATTATATATCACTCCAATGCATTGGGTAAATATTGGTATCTCAAGAGATAAATAGGACAATAATGGGGAGTGAAAGCGGTTTAGTAAGGGAATTTGTCCACTATGATAGTCTTGAGAGTAGACCTTAATTACTACGATGGTTTGGGGAGTGAACCCATTCCACTATAATAGCCCATGCATTAAACCTTGAATACTAAGGAAATGATATTCTATGCTTATGTGTATACCACAAATATATGTATTATGCCAATGTTATGCTATCAAGGAATATGTTCTTTGATTCCATTATTATCCATGTCTTATTAAATGCCAAGATTTATTCCATAACTCTATTTTATGATCTATGATATGAAAGGTATGCTTTTTTTTATTTTATTCTCATATTTACCTACCCTTATGATAATGTTATATTGATATATCCCCTATTTACCCTTACTGATAATTTTATATCACTCTTTCTTATGGTTTCTTTCCCTAGGTTATGAAGAATTCTATTATGTATAATATTTTTAAGAAGGGTGATAGTTATGAAGAACTTAGTGGGAGATGATGTAGTTCACTTATGAAACATTTGTTTAAATATCCATGTTTCTAAATGAACTGGACCAATATGATTCTGGTATGGATCGTAATTTCATGTAATGAATATTAATTTATTAATATTTTATATCTATGTATAAAAACTATGGTTCATGATAGTTAGTATCAGATAAATGTATATTTAACCATCATAAACTAGGATGATAAATGTAAGGACCTAGCCTTAAACATTATAATTCACTTTCTTAAATTCCCCCATATCTTTTAGGTTTATAGTTTTAGAGAGCTAGATCTTAAAAAACCCATATATTATAAAGTGGAAAATTCTATTGAGTATCTATTTTCCCCATAAAATAAAACTTAAAAAAAAATATATTTTCTTTTAATAAAACATCTTAACCATTTTTATCATGACCTCATTCTTGTACCTATTCATCATGTGACATTTTTTAAAACATGGGATGAGCATAAAAATCTCAGAAAGGGACATAAAAATAAATAAATAAATTTTTAGTCCATGAATACTTATAGAAAATTTCATTTTTCAAAATAAATTTTTTTCTCAAAATAAATACTTTATTACCCAAGAAATCAACTTCTTTCCCAAATATTTTCATAGAACATTTCATAAGAAATATTAAATTAAAAATAAAACTCATAAATGTTTCTTTACAATCATAAAAATATCATGAATTGTTTTTCACAAAGTAATAATTTTCACCCATAAGAGGTAGTATATATTTTCCTTTAAAAATAAGCTCATTTTTTACTTTTTTTTTCCAATCATAATATTTCCATAAAACCCACAAAAATCTTATATAAATTATATAGGTAACTTGATACATCATTTTCATATCACTATTATATATGGAGTAACCCTCATGGTTAGAGATTGAATATCCATCATGATTATACTTGGAATAACCATCAGAGTATATTACCAAAATATCTTAGGAGAAATATAATTGGTCAAATCCCTCTCATATTTGCAATAACCATCATAGTATATTCCCATAATCCCTTAGGATAAATCTTATCAGTTAAACTTGTCCCTTTACCTAATGTATTAAAGATATATAATGGACTTTACCATCCTTGGTTTATAAAGGAACCACCCATCCAAATAAAAAATTCACAAGGACCATAACATAATCATAATATATGAAATCTTACACTCCTAAAAATATTCGTTGCACCCATAAAAAAACATTTTCTAATATTGACATATCTTTTTCCTTTAAACCCTATTTTCAAAACTAAACTTCCCAGAACAAAGAGAAGGATGGTTTTTATTTAAATAAAACATGGAAGACTATAAAATAATCCAAACTCCAAATAATGGCTGTAGCGACATGAATTTTTTTATTTCCATATATGTTAAAATAGAAGATTCCTTTTGTCTTTTGTAAAGAAAGTAAAAAAATTCTATGAAAAGATTGATTTTTAAAAGGTTTGAAATAAATTCTAAATAAACATAAAATTTACTTTATAAATCAATTATGTCCATATAAATACATCCATAAAATAATTTTAGAAATATTTACATGGAAGAAAATGATATTTTTAAGGGAAACATTAAAAGATTATTTTTAAAATAAATTCCATTACTTCGAGTTTGATTCATCATGTACATTCATAATATTCTTGAATAATAAAATTAGGTTAACTATTTAATTAATTAAGAACAATTTTTAAGTTTATTATTCCTTTAATTTTATCTCTTACCATGATATATTTAATTATTTAATTAATTAAATTCAGGTCGAATGTTTTGATGATATTCGGTTCATAAGTCTAAAATGGCTTCGGTTGGTTGACAATGGTAAAATTGGTCATTATTCCATCATATAAAAAATAATAATCATGAAATTATAATAACTTTTATACATAAATTATAATTTTAAAACCAATAATGAGATATGGTTATGAAAAATGAACCATGTTACAATCATAGAGATGATAGGTCATACATACGCATGAGTAACATTTCCATTTTTCAATAATCATTATGAAAAAAAGGTAAGTATAATTTTATCATTAAATAATGATAATAATATCATAAATATCAGTTTAATTATTTAATTATACTAATATATATTCTCCATGTGATGTGGTGATGAAAAATAAATCACACTGCTTCATAGAGGTGGCAGTCCACACATACGCATGAACGATGTTATAATTTTCAAGTGTCTGGAAAGGTAAGAAAATAAGTGTTATATTATCTTTACATAATGATAATTATTTCATGAATATCATATATATAACTTAAATCCATGATTATATCCAACCACGATAAATAGTAATGGAAAACGAATTACATCGATTCACTAGGTGGCAGTCCTATATACACACTAACGATGAATTACTTTCTCATTTGATGAAGGTTTAAGATGTATATATGTTATTTCATTAATATAATAATATATAATTATATTTGATAAACTTATTTTACTATATCATCATGGTTAAGGATGATTTTAAGGAGGTGAAATAAGAAATAAATCTAAAACATGTGGTTAAAAACTATACATCTTCTTCGCTTAATATGTTAAGACCTATAAGGTTAGTATTATTCCTAAACCAAGACTTCTATAATGATTTTTTGTATTATAGTAATATATTTTGGTAGGTATTTTTTGAATCAAATTTGTTTTTAAGTGTAAATAAATAATAAGAATATTTTTCCTTTTATAAGCAAAGGGAGGGGCACTCATGGAATTTCTTAAAATATTAAATCAATATAAATTAATTTTGAGGTTAAAATGGATAAAATTTGATAATATTAGAATATAATATTATAATGAGTCAAAATAATCTCATAAAATAAAATTTTAAAATGTATGGATCACATTTTTACCCTTATCGTTTTGTTTTAACCCTTTTGACAATTATCGTAACAAAAAGGTTTTTTACTCTTTGAGGGTTGTGATAGTTACTATAATTGAAAAAATAGTCAATAAATAGACCAAAGTTGATATTTTAAACCATATACTAATAAATTTTATGGATATAGGATTTTTATAAAATTTATATCATTTAATAAAATATTATTTTCATAAAATATTAATAATGTCAATTTTAGAACTATTATTTTACTTTGACATTAATAACATCAATAAAAAAAATTAAATTTGAATAAAAAAAATTTAATACATCCCTAAAATTTTATATTTATATATAAAATTAATATATCACATTAAATGTTTCAAATTATTTTACTTTTAATATTTTTAATATCATTTATTTTATTTTTCCATTAATTGAATAATTACTGAATCAGTGTTGCGTAAGAATTTAAGATAATTATTTCTTAACTAAAAATTAAAAATAAATCATCATGATTAATATAAATAATTTATATTTAAAATTATTATTGATAACTGAACATATCATTTGTATACCCCTATGTTAAAAATATTGTAGTTATTAAAAACAAAAGTGTGACATATTTTACTTTACTTTACATAAAATTTTATAAATGTAATAATCACATCCAAATGGAAAAAAGGTAAATGTATTATAAATTTGTATGATTATGGAAAATATATACACATAAAATAAAATTAAGTCAAGTTTTAAGGTTATTATTTGGTCCTTATCATTTTATTTTTAACTTTAATTATCTGATTTACCCTTTACAATGGTAACAAAAATTACTAAACTTACTATTTATATTTACCAAAAATAAAAAGGTGCTATTAAAAAAAATTACACACTAATTCCAAATATTGAATAATTTTTTTTTAAAAATCAAAACAAATAAGTGGTGGAATTTATTTTGAAATTAAACCAACAAAATGCAAATAAAAACTGTTTTTAAATAAATGCCCGTTTTAAGTATACAATGATTTTTTTACAAAATTCAAGTATAAAATCCATTTAAAAACCATAATTAGATTATTTTAAATAAAAAGGAAACAATTAAATTTTAAAACCAATCCAAAATATATTTTTACTTTATAACTACTTTAAAATAAAATACAGTTAAAAAAAACAATATTTTTACTATTCATTAAGAACTAAAGATTTTCAGAAAAATTTAAACATTTCACTGTAGGATAGTTATGATATTATGATTTCAAAAATTATATTCATTTTCTCAAATAAAATTTATAAAAATTTTCTAAAATTAATCATATTATTCTCTCACAAAAAGTAATAAAAACCGTCTTTGAAAAAAACATATCTTTGAAGAATAAAATAGCTTTATAAAAAATTGAGTTCTTATTTCTTAAGAATTAATAGATACATTTTTATTTATTATAAATTTATATATATTTAAAAAATCATTTAATCATATTCATACACTCCAATTTAATGGCTAGGTTGTAACAAAAATATTTAAATTATAATATTTTTTAGTTCTTTTAAGCTTGGGGACATTTTTCGTACACATTATAGATCATAATTTCATTATTTTAAAATATTGGGATATTAAATTATGACCCAATTCAATAAATTTAAACCTTAAAATTTAAATCTGATCTTGGAAATCAAATGTTTGACATTTGAAAATACCTTTATTGAAATCTCACATCATAAAAAGGGTTAATAAAATTTCCTCTTGAAAAGAGGGAAAGGGAAGTATGAAGATCATCTAGAATAACACATATTAGGTTTAAAAATAGGAGAAAATTATTGGGAAGTGAATATATGAACATGGAAGAAAAATTATTTTTCAAATGATGATAGAGAGTGATTGTGAACATAGATCATAAGAAATTGAATAATCTTGAGAAATTTAATGACAAAAAAACTATAAATATGTGATAGATTAAAAGACCATCTATTCATCATAAGTTAAGGTAATATGATATAATTTTGTTTCAAGGTACTTTTTCATAGAATTGATAATTTCCTTTTGCATATATACTAAGATATTATGGAAATATACTTACTTTTGATGTAGAATTTTCATCCTTTAATCAATTTCCATCACAATCTCATCTTTTTCATCAAATAATGAGTATTCAAGATTATTTTTTATGCCTAGATAACTAAAATAAAGTTATAATGAATCACATAATCCATAAGAAAATAAAAAGATATTAATCATGTCTTTATAGATTAGCCAAAACCAAAATAGTTATCACAACATAAGATAATCCCCAAATGAATAAACCTTTATATGTAGAAATAATACATTAATATCCAAAATTAAAAAGTAACACTAAATGTTTAAAATAAATCATTATGTAAATAAATATTTATAAAATTCTTCAATATATTACTAACTAATATTGAAACCAAAATATTAGAATTATTTGATTGCATATTCTTCCAACATTTATCTCGAAATCACATCAATCAATTTCAAAGTATCATACCAAAAATGTATATAACATTGTCATATAATCGCCAAGATATTCTAATCATTCTATAAATTACCTAAACCACTATAAAAACATCCTAAAATCATATATTCATCTAAATGATAATCCAACCTTTAATCCTCAAATAAAATCCCATAATGTTTTGTTTAACTTAATCATATAAGGTTCCTAAAATAGTAAAATTCTTCCAAAATAAAAATATTATCCTAATTACCAAATAAATTTTCAATTCAATGGTTATATCTATGATAAATTATATATTCCCAAAATAAACATAACCAGAAAATAAATTTCATATTAACCATAACATCACATAGTTCAGTGGTATGCACTAACCCTTATCTCCCTTCGATAGTGGGTTCAAGAACTGCGGCCTTTCCAAATACGGTGGGTCATCAACCAAATTATAAGCTTTCCTTTTTCTAATATTATATTAATATAATTCCGATAAAATTTCCAAAAATATGATGAAAATAATCAAAAATATCATTAATCATCAAAAAATGTTTTAAACTTAGAGGTTTTCTATAAAACTAATTTTTACACAAAATAAAATAATTTAAATTGACTATCATTCTCTTAACATCATGAACATATTACCCCAAAGTTTTATTTAACCCTTTTTTATATTCCCTTAAATATATGTCTCAAAAAATTATCACTTTTTCGCTACACCACTTTTCAAAGGTATTGATTCTATATATCATATGTTTCCAAAATTTAAAAACAAAATATATTAAAAAATAGCACTTAAGTGTTTCATTATACTTATAATATTTAGAATATATTAGAATATCATTGATAAAATACCACCACATCATAATTCTGAAAACTCAATACAAAAAAACATCATTCATTTAACTTCCTTCTTAAACCTTTAACCATTATTTATTGTCTTATTCCTTAATACTTTATTCCTAAAAATCAATGATATAAAATATTTCTTATGATTTTTAAATATCAAATAAATCATGTATTATACATGGAAAATAAGAAAATAATTCATACCTTAAATCCAAACATCAGGGTCTTTATTTATGTTATTGATTCCCCTTTCTCTTTCAGCATGAAGTCCATATCTCCAGAAAATAAAAATCCAATTCCTTAGTGTTATTTCCATTTCTAAATGAGATGGATGAGTTAAGATTTTGAAGTCAACTAAATTAGATTCCAGGATGCATATAAAGTTTTGAGAAATAAAAAGGTATTGGATAAATCAAATTGTTTCTTACAGCTGATTTTGATATTCAAAAAGCTTTCAAAATCATTTAAACAAGCCTTTTTAATAATAGCGATAATTAAATCATCTATAAGGTATATAAATATTGTGTTATATTTATTTCCTTTCATATTGATAAATGACCATTAATATTTAGAGAATAACATCACTTAAAACTTGAAATGAATTATTGTATATTAAAATGAAAATAGTCCTTATAAAGATAATACCCATAGAAATTATATAATACTTTAAACTTCAAATACTCAAAAATTAACATAATAACTTCAATATTCAAGATTTTTTTAACCTCAAAGTTTTTCTCAAACATTTACACTTACATCGCCATAAAAACATAATATAATTATTCTAAAACAATCCTTCACGTTAAACCTAAGGGTAACATATACCTCAAATAATTAAAACATATCCCAAAATAGCATTAGGCAACTTAAATTTACATAACTGAAAACCTAAAAAATGGGGTGTCTATGACTTTGAACTTATAATATACTTTAAAATTATAAACCCATGAATGTATCTATAACTCTTAGGATAACCTTAAATGAAAAAATCCTAATCTCTAAATTTATCTAAAACATACTCTAATACAAACTGTAATGACCCAACCTTAAACATTAGAATTCACTTTCTTAAATTCCCAAAGATATTTTTAAGTTTATAATTTTAGAGATTTGAGTTATAAAAAAACCATATATTATAAAGTGGAAACCTCTATTTAGTATCCATTTTCCCCATAAAACAAAGCTTTAAAAAAGGATTATGTTTTTTCTCATGACACATCTTTACTATTTTCATATTGACCACATCCTTATCCCTATTCATCCTATGAAAAAATATTTTAAAACATGGTATGAGCATAAAAAGCTTAGTAAGGGGCACAAAAATAAAGAAATAATGTATTAGTACATTAATACTTATAAAAACTTAACTTCTTAAAAATAAACTTCAGGATTAAAATAAACATTTTCTTACCCAAGAAATCAACTTCTTTGCCTAAATCTTTTCATAGAACATTTCATAATAAATATTAAAGGAAAAAATAAATCTCATAAAGTTTTTTTTCAATCATAAAAATTTCATGAAAAAAATTTCACTAAGTAATATTTTCAACCTTAAGAAGTAGCATATATTTTACTTTAAAAATAACATCATTTCTTACCTTTTTATGATCATAATATTTTCATAAAACCCATTTAAATCATAGATAAATCATACAGTTAACTTGAGGCATAATTTTCATATAACTCTTACATATGCAGTAACTCTCATGATTACATGTGGAATAACCATCATGATTATACTTGGAATAACCATCACTGTATATTCCCATAATCTCTTATGAAAAACCCAATCAGTTAACTCCTTCCCATATTTGTAATAATAATCACAATATATTCCTATAACCTCTTAGAAGAAATCTAATTAGCTAACTCTGTCCCTTTACCCAATGAATTGAAGAGCTATGATAGTCTCACTAATCCTCTATTTATAACATAACCTCCTATTAATATTAAATATTCCCATAGACCATAAAAAAATCATAATATATGAAATCTTTCACTTCTAAAAATATTATTTTCACCTGTAAGAAAACATTTTCTAATATTGATATATCGTTCTCCATTAAAACCTATTTTTAAAACTAAAATTATCAAAATAAAGGGAAGGAAGGGTTTTTTTGAAGAAAACATGTAAGATTATAAAGGAATCCAAAATTTAAATAATGTTTATGGTAGTTGGAAAAGTCATTGTCACAATACATGTTAAAATAAAATATTTCTTGTGTATTTTTTAAATAAAGAAAAATATTTCCATAAAAATATTCCTTTTGAAATCATTTGAAATAAATACAAAAGAAACAAAATATTTCCTTCATAAATCACTTATTTCTATATAAATAGATCTATAAAATAATTTTATAAATATGGACATGTATGAAAAATATATTTTTAACGGAAACATTAAAAGAGGACTTTTAAAAGAATGTCCCTTACCTTGAGTATGAATCATTACGTACATTATTTATATTAATAAATAATAAAATTAGGTTAATTATTTAATTGATTAAGAAACTTTTAAAATTTTATAATTACTTTTATTTGATCTCTTACCATGCAATATTTAATTATTTAATTAATTTAATTCACTTTGGATGTTTCTAAAATATTCGTTTCATAAGTCAAAAATGGATTCGGTAAGTTGACTATGGTCAAAGAGGTCATTATTCCATAATATATAAAATAATAATCCTGATATAATTATCATTTATATATATCAATTATACTTCTAAAACCAATCATGAAATATGGTTATGAAAAATGAATTATGTTACAATCATTGAGATAGCAGGTCACATGTATGCATAAGTAACGTTTCCAATTTTCAATGATCATTATGAATAAAGGTAACTATAATTTTATATTTAAATAATTATCATATTATTATAAATATAATGTAACACCCGAGACTTTTATGAGAAATATTTTGTTTTTATGTTATATAAACCATCAAAGGAATCTTTCACTACACACAACACTATCTTGGCTTGCTTTACACGCAACCGTGGCCTTCCTCGATAGCTTGCGTCATACGCAATACCGAGTTTCACTAAACAACGATATGCTATTAAAATATTACTAAAACTAGCCGTTATGAATAGTAATAACCACCTTTTAAAATTTTTTAAATTTTATTTTTCAAAATGGACTTCATTTTTGGATTTAGAATATCGAAATTAGCTTAGGGTGAAATTTTGGTACTTTTCGGATAACTTTCATATTCTGATGAATAGTGAAAATTATTTTAAACGACTTTTTTAATCGAAATAATTAATAGTGATAAATTATTAATTTTTGTGGTTTTAAAGTATATTTAGAATATATTTTTACAATTTAATACAATTTTTTTCATTGGATGTAATTTCACATTTAAACCAGACATAAACAAGTGTCAATCTTTTGATAGTTTTTATCTCTTAAAAACACGCTATTTGTTTTGACGATGAGAATTAATTTTTAAATTAGTTAATGTAACTGATATGTTTTGAATTTTGTAAAATAAACATCATTTTTGAATTCATAATATCAAATATATATTAGGCCTAATTTTTGGTATTTTTCTGGAAACTTTCATTTTTTGATGAATAGTGAAACCACTAAGTAGTAGTTAAAAAACTGAATTTTTTCATAAAAATTAATTTTACTACTTATGTGAGTGGAATTTCGAAAATCAGAGAGACACAGTTGATGTCAGTAAGTAAAATGTGGTTCAATGAGATGAAAATAATTTTTGGTGAATAGTAACTTTTTACTTTTATTTACCACGGTTAAAAGTAAATAGGGTAGTTAAGGGTAAAAATGATATTATTATTACCCTAACACATGTCCTAATTCTATTGGATAAGTTTAATTCGACCAAAAACAACCTTAGGAATAAAATATGACCATTTAGGCCCACTTGGATTAGATTAGGACATTTATTATCAATTTATTTAAAGAAGGGTTAAAATAGTTAAAATCAATGTTTAATAACTAAATCATTTTTAATATAGGGTTATACATAAGATAAATTCGACTATAAATATTCATTAGAAAGATAAAAGGATTTCATACATAATGAAATTTTATTTGTAATTTTTAGACTTAAAATAATTTAATTTATTTATGATACAATGATGATGCATTAATTATCTTATTAATGAAATATTGACATAATTGATGTTATAAATACCCAAATAAATGTAATTTGAGACTTTTTATGAATTAAAATAATTTTATATGTTAATATGACATGTTATTATTTATTTAATTAAATTTTCTCGAACTAATCATTCTGTTATGAATTTCACAAAAATCAATTACCAAATAGTGTAAAAATTGACATAAAATAGTTTAAAAAAAAATACTATATTATTAATTTTTATTTTATTCCTAAAAATCTAAAGTTCTGCCAAATTACTTAGATAAGGTTATATATATTAATAATAAACAACTTGGGGGTTTTTTTGTCATGATATAGTAAGTTTATTAACCTTATAGTGTAAGAAAACAAGAAGACACGGTAAAAGTTAAATTATCTAAATTAAAGTTAAATCTAAATGATAAGGTTAAAATTGATACCTAAACTTGTATAAATTATATTGTATGAGAGGATTTCGATCCAGACCCAACTTAGCTTTGAAATATATCAATTTGGAGCTATTAAAAACCGAATTTGACTTTATAATAAAATAATATTTTTAGTTATTCCAAAGGTGCCCCTCTCCTCCCTTATAAAAGGGCACCTCATCCCTCTCTTCCTCACACCACTTTGAGCCTTCAAGCTCGGCCAAACCCTGAAAATATCTCCTCTCCACTTCCCTATAAACATTCTAGAGGTCTTGGTCTTCTTCAAAGACCAATTTTAGTGCCCTAAGAGGAGGTCTCAAAGAGGCGCTTCAAAGAAGAGGTAATGCCCGTTACCGATTCTTTCATCTTTATTTCTTATTCCACTTCTTCTTCTTTAGTTGTTTAATTATGAAGTAATAACCTCAGTATCAATAATATACTAATATGTTATTATAATTATTAAACAGCCCTATTTCACCATCTATCCATCCTACGGAAAACGAAATCACCACGCGTGCGTACGTACAGAATACCGTCTCCACGCCGTGGTGTAATCTATTTTCCACCACCACCTTACTTGGATGGGTATAATGGTGTAAATAATAACTATATATGATTACTGTAAAGTGATATTTATTCTAAAATAGTATACATACACTCAAATACAATTCCACGATCATGGGAACGATATCATCGCTCATGCATACGTACAGAATACCATCTCCACGATGTGATGTGACTCGTTATACATGATATTCATTGCATAATGATTATATAAATGAATTGAGTGAATGAATATGATATATATTACACTAATAAAATTCTGGAAATGAGGTATCTATAACCTAAAAATAAAAATAAGAATTTATTCGTCAAAAGGCGCATAAGAAGAAAAAGTAATAAACACCCGAATAACAAGTAGTAATGAAATATTACTAATAAGAAGATAATAATATGACCATATATGATATCATAAAAATAAGTATGATTCTGGAATAAGTCAATAACATTATTTAAATCATTATACAGGAGGTTCGGACACTTATGAAGCAAATCAGACCTAAGGTAAGGGAAATATCACAATCTCATTTTTATCCGAGATTGTTTATACTTTGGAATTTACTGGGGTGTATTTTATCATCCAAATCCATGTTTCCTCAATATTTAATATTATTTCCATCCACATACAATTGTTTAAATCCAATTTTACCCTTCGGTGAGTTTTTAGTAAAAGGTATGAAAGGAATCTTTTGTCATTTTTCGTACGAGGTACTTTTTGACTTTTCCTACAAAAGTACGAGAAGAATGTTTTTTTAACTTATACGGCAGGAAAGGATTTTTAAAACATTATTTCAAAGAAGCTTAATTTAAAAGTTTTCAAGTTTATTTTTAATCAACTCCTTATAGTTTAAAATTGTATGACATGTTAAGAAAGGAAAATGTTTTTGAAGTAGAAATGATATTTTCCTCAAGAATGGAGTTCATGTGTTTTATCAAAATTATTTTCCATCTAAGATAATATAGGGTTCTGTTTCTACCCCTATTGTTACATTGATTTGATTATGTTGTGATTGAATTATTTTTATGAATTCCTTTATCTTATATGAATTGTTTTATGATGTCATGTTGTTTAAGAATCCCATTTTTATTACATGGGTTATGCAATGATGTATGATTTATGATTTTGTGGCACACATATGAATGGTATCATTATGAGATGGGTAGGACCTATATCTCCCTCCAATTCATTGGGTAAAGATTTTATATCTCATGAGATAGAAATGGCTGGAATGGCAGGTTAAACCGGTTCAGTAAAACAGGACTGAAACGAGGAGTGAACTCGGTTCAGAAATGGACTTTTTCCACTAAGATTGTCTTGGCAATGAGTCTTGACTAATAAGAAATGATTCTCTATGAATATTTGTGTATGCCACAAAGTTTCATGTTTTAAGTTATGATTATTGGGATTTCATTTCACTACTATGATTTATCCCATGTTATGAAATTATGCTCTCTTTTGCTGGTTAAGATTTCCAAAATGTTATGTTCTTATGAATATGATGTGATTGATATTTCTTTTTTTTACCCTTACTGAGCATTTGAGCTCACCCTTTTGTATGTTTTCTTTCCCCAGGTCAGGAAGAAGGTTATTAAGTAAGATATTCCAAAAGGGACTATAGATATGATGAAATAAATGGGAGATAGTGTAGACGCTTTATGAACCTGTTGTTTATGTTTCCCAATTTCTAAAGACACTATACCTATACGGTCCTTTCATGGTTTTGTTATATGTTGTAATAAGTATTCTTCAATTTTGAAGTATTAACCATGTATGTAAAGTATGGGTCGTTATAGTTGGTATTAGAGGAAAGGTATAGTCAACCTTTGGAAACTAAGATGTGAAAGCCTTAGTAAGAACCCTAAGGATATTTTTAAGCATAGAACACAATCTTAGTGTTAGAAATGACCATGAATAACCTAGGATAAGACCTTAAGTGTGAAATTTTATTCTTGATTATGTGGCTTTCCTGTTATAATTAGTGTTTCTCACACTATTATTCTTGGTTTTAGTCAATGGATGGAACCCGAAGGAACCGTGTTAATGCAGAATGAGACGGGCAATGCAATGATTGTCCCCCTGAGCAACCAAACGTTATGGGAGCTGGAATGCAAAATCTTGTAGCCATGCTCACACAACTTTCTCAAGCTATGAATCATGCAGGACTTCCAAACGAGCAAAGGAAGGAGCAACATTCTGTTGAATCCTTCATGAGGCAGCGTCCACCTTCTTTCAGCGGGTCTACTGATCCATTAGTTGCTGAACAATGGATTAGTACTACTGAAAAGATATTTTCAGTTCTTCAATGTTCTGAACATGATAAAGTCATCCTATCAGTGTATCGTTTGGAAGGAGATGCTGATCAATGGTGGAATATTATTAAGAATACGAGGCAAAGGGATGAAATTGAGTCCATGGAATGGGACGAGTTCAAGAAATTATTTTACAATAAGTAATTCCCTCGTATTCTCCGAATAAAGATGGAGAAAGAGTTTCTTGAACTAAAGCAAAAGGATGATGAATCTATTGGTACCTATGAAGCAAATTTTACAAGACTTGTAAGGTACGCTTCCGGTATTATTATCCAACCTGAGAGTAAGATCGATCGATTCTTTAGCGGCTTAAAACCAAGTCTTCGAAGGGACTTAGCCATAAGGGACTTCAATAACTATGAGGAAATCGTTCTATGTGCTCTCAAAGTTGAGATGGAGATTGGAGTAACCCATCAGTCATATGGGTTTGATTAGAAGAGGAAAATGGAATTCAAAGGAAAATCTAAAGAGCACACTAAAAAGAAGATGAGCTTTCCCTTATGCTCAAAGTGTGGAAAGAAACATGGAGGGAGTTGTCTTAAAGGGACAAGTAAATGTTTCAAATTTGGAAAGGAAGGTCATCAGGAATTTGAATGCCGCAATGATGGGAAGAAGATGTCTAATGATGCAAAAAAAGTAAGGGACACACAGAATGAACCTACTACACTTCAATGTTTCAAGTGCAAGGAGATGGGGCATTATGCCAATAAATGACCTAATCCAAGGGTTGTTGATGATGATCGACATCAACAAAATCTTAAGGCTAAAGACAAAGGAAAGTCACATGCAATTTCTATCAGCGATGTGGAGTACGATAACGATGTGGTGAAAGGTACACTTACCATCCACTCTAAAGTAGAAAATGTTTTATTTGATTCTGGATCCACCCACTCTTTTATTTCTGAAGATTTTTCTAAGGGTATCACCGTATTACCTCAACAATTATATGTTTAGTTAGCTGTGACAACACCTAATGGCACAACAGTTGCATCAAAAGTTTATAATTCTTCCCCGATTGAAGTTTGTGAGAAAGTGCTTCTTGAAAATCTTGTGATCCTTCCTATAATGGAATTTTATGTGATTCTTGGCATGGATTGGATTTCTTTATATGGAGCTCATATCAATTTCCAAATAAGGGAAGTCACATTTCATATTCCAGATCAATCTATGATCGTCTATCGATGCAAGGATGAACATAACCTTCAAGTGGAAATTTCTTCCATATTATGGGTCTTGATTCTACTGAATGAAGGTTATTTATCTCAAATGGTTGGTGAGAAACTCAAAATTAAGAATATGCCCATTGTACGGGAGTTTGATGATGTCTTTTCGGAGGAATTTCCAGGTCTTCCACCAAATCGCGAAGTTGAGTTTTCAATAGAACTCGTACCGGGTGATTTTCCTATTTCAAAGACACCTTATAGAATGGCCCCAATTGAGTTGCAGGAATTGAAGAAGAAACTCCAAGAGAATCTTGATAAGGGATTCATACGCCCTAGTGCGTCACCTTGGGGAACACATGTTCTATTTGTTAAGAAGAAAGATGGATCAATGAGACTCTGCATTGATTATCAAGACCTTAACAAGATCACTATCAAGAACAAATATCCTCTCCCACACATTGATGACTTATTTGACCAACCATGCAGAGCTCAATAATTTTCCAATATTGATCTTCATTCAGGGTATCATCAATTAAGGGTCAAAAGGGAGGGTATACCAAAGACGGCTTTCCGTACAAGGTATGGACACTATGAATTTATAGTGATTCCATTTGGTCTTACTAATTCCCCTGCTATCTTCATGGATCTTATGAATAGAGTTTTTAGAGACTATCTTGATCAATTTGTGGTAGTCTTTATAAACGATATTCTTGTATATTCAAAGAGCAAGGAAGAATATGAAGATCACTTGAGAATTATATTGAAGACCCTGAGAAAGGAGAAGCTTCATGCCAAATTTACCAAGTGTGAATTTTGGCTTAAAAAAGTTGCATTTTTGGTTCACATAATCTCAAAAGAGGGCATATCTGTGGATCCAGCAAAAACAGAGGTTATCGAAAGATGGTCGAGACCAAAAACAGTAACTGAGATCCGAAGTTTTCTTGGTTTGGCTGGATATTATCGACATTTTGTGAAAGATTTTTCACGATTATCTAATCCACTCACCAGGTTGACTCGGAAAGGAGTTAAGTTTGTTTGGATGGAGGAATGTGAAGAGAATTTCAAGGAGTTGAAAAGGAGGTTATCCAGTGCACCTGTGCTCACACTACCTTGTAGTGGAGAAAGGTTTGTGATCTACAGTGATGTATCCAAGAAGGGGCTGGGGTGTGTTCTTATGCAAAATGATATGGTGATAGCTTATGCCTCACGACAGTTGAAAATCCATGAGCAAAATTACCGAACACATGATTTGGAGTTAACTGTAGTAATCTTTGCATTAAACATTTGGAGGCATTATCTTTATGGAGAAAGGTGTGATATTTTTACTGATCATAAAAGTTAAAAGTATATTTTCACACAAAAGGAGCTGAATATGCGCCAAAGAAGATGGTTGGAACTGATTAAGGATTACGACTGCTCAATTCATTACCACCCTGGGAAAGAAAACAAGGTGGTAGATGCATTAAGTCGACAAGACCATGCTAGCTTATCCATGATGAGGATCACAAAAGATCCAATATTTATGGATTTACAAAGGATGGATCTTGGAATTTTAATGGAAGGGGGAAAATCGTATCTTTCTCAAATGAATGTTCAACCATCTATACATGTGAAGATTAAAGAGGCACATAAAGAAAATGTAGAGTTACAAAAGAAGGTGAGAAATATTCTTGAATTCAACCTTGATTGTGATGGGATAATAAAGTTCAGGAATCAGGTTTGTGTTCCTCCCATCCCAGAATTAAAGAAGGAGCTGCTGGATGAGGCTCATAGTTCTTCATTCTCTATTCATCCTGGAAGCACGAAGATGTATAGGGACCTGAAAGAGTACTTCTGGTGGGATGGCATGAAAAGAGATGTTGCTGAATATGTCTCTTGATGCTTGGTTTGTCAGCAAGTTAAAGCTGAGAGACAGAAGTCTAAGGGGATGTTACAACCATTACCCATACCTGAATGGAAATGAGAAAACATCACTATGGACTTTGTCACAGGACTTCCTAAAACATCCAAAGGAAATAATGCTATCTGGGTCATAGTTGACCGTCTTACAAAGTCTACACACTTCATTTCTATTAGAGAGGATTTCTATCTAGATCAGCTTTCCATGATATATGTAAAGGAAGTGGTAAGATTTCATGGAGTACCACTTTCTATTATATCTGATCGGGATCTGAGGTTTACCTCAAAGTTCTGGAGAAGTCTTCAGCATACTCTGGATAAAAGAGTTGAGTTTCAGTACTGCTTATCATCCTCAGACAGACGGTCAGTCTGAGAGAACAATTCAAACTCTAGAAGATATGTTGAGAGCTTGCTCTATGGATTTCAAAGGTGGTTGGGATCAACACATACCTTTGGTGGAATTTTCTTATAATAATAGCTTTCACTCCAGTATTCAGATGGCTCCTTATTAAGCTCTCTATGGAAATAAATGCAGGAATCCAACTTGCTGGGATGAAGTTGGGGAAATAAATTTATTAGGACCTGATCTTGTTGATGAAATGGAAGAAAAGATCTGATCTATTCAACAAAACATAAGAGCAGCTCAGAGTCGACAGAAAAGTTATGCCGACAACTGAAGAAAAGACATAGAGTTTGAAGTGGGTGATAAAGCGTTCTTACGAATATCTCCCTGGAAGAGGGTCATGAGATTTGGAAAGAAGGGGAAGCTGAGCCCTAGATATATCGGTCCTTTCGAAATACTGGATCGTGTTGGAAAGGTAGCTTACCGATTGGCACTTCCATCGAATCTCTCCCAAGTTCACGATGTGTTCCATATATCTCTCCTGAGAAAGTACATACCTGATCCTTCACATGTACTCAGCTCAGAAGTTGTACCGCTGGAGAAAGATCTTTCTTATGAAGAATAACCGATAGAGATTCTAGATCATAGTGAAAAAGTCCTATGGAACAAGACCACTTGCTTGGTGAAAGTTTTATGTAGAAACCACCGATTAGAAGAAGCTACATGGGAGCTTGAGGATATGATGAGGGAGAGGTATCCTCATCTTTTTGTTACAAAGTGATGAATTTTGAGGGCGAAATTCATTTTAAGGGGGGTAGAATGTAACACCCAAGAATTTTATGAGAAATATTTTGTTTTTATGTTATATAAATCATTAATTGAATCTTTCACTACACACAACACTATCTTGGATTTCTTTACACGCAACCGCGACCTTCCTCGATAGCTTGCGTCGTACGCAATACCGAGTGTCACTAAACCATGATATGCTATTAAAATATTATTAAAACTAGCCCTTATGAATAGTAATAACCAATTTTTGAAATTTTGTAAATTTTAATTTTCAAAATGGACTTCATTTTTGGATTCTAAATATCGAAATTATCTTAGGGTGAAATTTTGGTACTTTTCGGATAACTTTCATATTCTGATGAATAGTGAAAATTATTTTAAACAACTTTTTTAATCGAAATAATTAATAGTGATAAATTATTAATTTGAGTGGTTTTAAATTATATTTAGAATATATTTTTACAATTTAATACAATTTTGTTCATTGGATGTAATTTCACATTTAAACCAGACATAAACAAGTATCAATCTTTTGACAGTTTTTATCTCTTAAAAACACGCTATTTGTTTTGACGACGAGAATTAATTTTTAAATTAGTTAATGTAACTGATATGTTTTGAATTTGGTAAAATAAACATCATTTTTGAATTCATAATATCAAATATAGCTTAAGCCTAATTTTTGGTATTTTTCTGGAAACTTTCATTTTTTGATGAATAGTGAAACCACTAAGTGGTAGTTAAAAAACTGATTTTTTTCATAAAACTTAATTTTACCGCTTCTGTGAGTGGAATTTCGAAAATCCAAGAAACACAGTTGATGTCAGTAAGTAAAATGTGGTTCAATGAGATGAAAATAATTTTTGGTGAATAGTAACTTTTTACTTTTATTTACCACGGTTAAAAGTAAATAGGGTAGTTAAGGGTAAAAATGATATTATTATTACCCTAACACATGTCCTAATTCTATTGGATAAGTGTAATTAGACCAAAAACAACCTTAGGAATAAAATATGACCATTTAGGCCCACTTGGATTAGATTAGGACATTTATTATCAATTTATTTAAAGAAGGGTTAAAATAGTTAAAAGCAAAGTTTAATAACTAAATAATTTTTAATATAGGGTTATACATAAGATAAATTAGACTATAAATATTAATTATAAATCTAAAAAGATTTCCTATATAATGGAATTTTATTTTTAGTTTTTAGACTTAAAATAATTTAATTTATTTATGATATAATGATGATGCAGTAATTATCTAATTAATGAAATATTGACATAATTGATGTTATAAATACCCAAATAAATGTAATTTGAGACTTTTTATGAATTACAATAATTTTATATGTTAATATGACATGTTAGTATTGATTTAATTAAATTTTATCGAACTAATCATTCTGTTATGATTTTCATAAAAATCAATTACCAAATAGTGTCAAAATTGACATAAAATAGTTTTTAAAACAAATACCATATTATTAATTGTTATTTAATTCCTAAAAATCTAAGGTTCATCAAAATGACTTAGATAAGGTTATATATATTAATAATAAACAACTTGGGGTTTTTTTTCTTGATATAGTAATTTTATTAACCTTATAGTGTAAGAAAACAAGAAGACACGGTAAAAGTTAAATTATCTAACTTAAAGTTAAATCTAAATGATAAGGTTAAAATTTATACCTAAACTTGTCTAAATTATATTGGATGAGAGTATTTCGACCCATCCCCACCTTATCTTCGAAATATATCAATTTGGAGCTATTAAAAACCGAATTTGACTTTATAATAAAATAATATTTTTAGTTATTCCAAAGGTGCCCCTCTCCTCCCTTATAAAAGGGCACCTCATCCCTCTCTTCCTCACACCACTTTGAGCCTTCAAGCTTAGAAAAACCCTGAAAATATCTCCTCTCCACTTCCCTAGAAACATACTAGAGGTCCTGGTCTTCTTCAAAGACTAATTTTAGTGCCCTAAGAGGAGGTCTCAAAGAGGCGCTTCAAAGAAGAGGTAATTCCCGTTACCGATTCTTTCATCTTTATTTCTTCTTCCACTTCTTCATATTTAGTTGTTTCATTATGAAGTAATAAAATCAGTATAAATCATATAATGATATGTTATTATAAGTATGAAATAACCATATTTCACCATCTATCCATCCTACGGAAAATAAAATCACCACGCGTGCGTACATACGGAATACCGTCTCCACGCCGTGCTGTAATCTATTTTCCACCACTACCTTACTTGGATGGGTATAATGGTGTAAATAATAACTATATATGATTATTGTAAAGTGATATTTTTTCTTAAATAGTATACATACACTCCAATAAAATTCCACGATCATGGGAACAATATCATCGCTCGTGCGTACGTACGGAATACCGTCTCCACGATGTGATGCGACTCATTATACATGATCTTCATTGCATAATGATTATATAAATTAATTGAGTGAATTAATATGATATATATTACACTAATACCATTCTGTAAATGAGGTATATATAACCTAAAAATAAAAATAAGAATTTATTCAACAAAACGCGCATAAGAACAAAAAGTAATAAACACCCGAATAACAAGTAGTAATGAAATATTACTAATAAGAAGCTAAGAATATGACCATATATGATATCATAAAAATAAGTATGATTCTGTAATAAGTCAATAACATTATTTAAATCATTATACAGGAGGTTAGGACACTTATGAAGCAAATCGGACCTAAGGTAAGGGAAATATCACAATCTCATTTTTATCCGAGATTGTTTATACTTTGGAATTTACAGGGGTGTATTTTATCATCCACATCCATGTTTCCACAATATGTAATATTATTTCCATCCACCTACAATTTTTTAAATCCAATTTTTCCCTTCGGTGAGTTTTTAGTAAAATATATGAAAGGAATCTTTTGTTGTTTTTTGTATGAGGTACTTTTTGACTTTTCCGACAAAAGTACGAGAATAATGTTTTTTTAACTTATACGACATGAATGGATTTTTAAAAAATTATTTCCAAGAAGCTTACTTTACAAGTTTTCAAGTTTATTTTTAATCAACTCCTTTTAGTTTAAAATTGTATGACATGTTAATAAAGGAATATGTTTTTGAAGTAGAAAGGATATTTTCCTCAAGAATGGAGTTCAAGTGTTTTATCAAAATTATTTTCCATCTAAGATAATATAGGGTTCTGTTTCTATCCATATTATTACATTGATTTGATTATGTTGTTATGGAAGTATTTTTATGAATTCCTTTATCTTATATGAATTGTTTTATGATGTCATGTTGTTTAAGAATCCCATTTTTATTACATGGGTTATGCAATGATGTATGATTTATGATTTTGTGGCACACAAATGAATGGTATCATTATGAGATGGGTGGGACCTATATATCCCTCCAATGAATTGGGTAAAGATTTTATATCTCATGAGATAGACATGGATAGAACGACAGGTTAAACCAGTTCAGTAAAACAGGACTGAAACGAGGAGTGAACTCGGTTCAGAAATGGACTTTGTCCACTAAGATAGTCTTGGAAATGAGTCTTGAATAATAAGAAATGATTCTCTATGATTATGTGTGTATTCCAAAAAGTTTCATGTTTTAAGTTATGATTATTGGTATTTCATTTCACTACTATGATTTATCCCATGTTATGAAATTATGCTCTCTTTTGCAGGTTAAGATTTCCGAAATGTTATGTTCTTATGAATATGATGTGATTGATATTTCTTTTGTTTACCCTTACTGAGCATTTGAGCTCACCCTTTTGTATGTTTTCTTTACCCAGGCTAGGAAGAAGGTTATTAAGTAAGATATTCCAAAAGGGACTATAGATATGATGAAATAAATGGGAGACAGTGTAGATGCTTTATGAACCAGTTGTTTATGTTTCCCAGTTTCTAAAGACACTATACCTATACGGTCCTTTCATGGTTTTTTTATATGTTGTAATAACTATGCTTCAATTTTGAAGTATTAACCATGTATGTAAATTATGGGTCGTTATATATAATATTATTTCTTTAATTATACTTATAAATATCATCCATGTGATGTGTTTATGAAAAATGAATTACATAGCTTTGTGGAGGCAGTAGTCCACAGGTAATCACGAATGATGTTACCATTTACCAGTGTATAGAAAGGTAGGGAAATATTTTTTATATTATATTTCCATAATGATAAATATTTCATTAATAACATATATATACCTTAAATATATCATTATAACCATCCTTAAGAAAGGGTGATGAAAAAAGAATTCCATCGGTTCGTAAGGCGGTAGTCTGCCGTACACGTGAATTATGAATTCCATTTTCCTTTGATAGAGAATGGAGATGGATATAGGATATGAAATTAAAAAAAATATCATTATATTTTATATATTTATTTTATTATATCATCATGTTTAAGAAATATTTTAAGGAGGTGCAAGAAGAAATAAAACTAAAACATGCAGTTAAAAATTATGCCTCTTCTCTAAAAAGTCTCATTTTCTTAATACCTCAATCCCCTAAGGTTATAATTACATATATAAAAATACCTATATAATTATTTATGGGTAATATGAATGTATTTTGGGTATTGGATTAAAGAATTGGGTTTTAAGTGTCAAAAAATGATAATAATAGGTTCCCTTTTAAAAGAGAGTGGAGCGGTACTCTTAGAATTTCTTAAAATATTAAATTAATATAAAATAATTTTGATGTAAAAATGGATCAAAATTGATAATATTAGAATAAAAGATTAATATTAGTTGAAATAATCTCATATAATAAAATTTTGATAATTATATATCACATTTTTAGCCTTATACTTTTGTTTTAACCCTTTTAACAATTACTGTAATAACAATATTTTTTACAATTTGAGTGTTATGATTGTTACTATAAATGAAAAAACAGCCCATAAATGGACCATGGTTGATATTTTAAACCATATAATAATAAATTTTCTAAATATAGTATTTTTAAAAATTTTATTTCATTTTATAAAATATTATTTTCATAAAATATCAATAATGTCAATTTTAGAACTATTCATTTACTTTCAATTTTATAATATCAAGATAACAAATTAAATTAGAATAAAAACTTTTAATAAATAATTAACATGTTATATTTATCTATAATTTTTTTATAACATTAATATTTCAAATTTTATTACTTTTAATTTTTTTAATATCATTTATTTTATTTTTCTATTAATTGAATAATTAATGGATCAAAATTACGTAAGAATTTAAGGTAATTATTTATTAACAAAAAATTATATCTAAATTACCATAATAAATATAAATAATTTATACTTAAAATAGATATTTATAACCAAACTTACCCTCTTTTTATCTCCATGTTAAAAATATTATATTTATTAAAAACAAGAGTGAGACATTTTTAACTTTTCTCTACATAAAATATTATAAAAGTTATATTCACATAAAATGGAAAAAATCCATATATTAAAAATTTGGATTATTATGGATGATATATAATAATAAAATAAAATTAAAAAAGCCTTTATAGTTATTATTTAGTCCTTATAATTTTATTTGTAACTTTAATTACATAATTTACCCTTTACCATAATAACAAAAAATATTAAAGTTGTTGTTAAAATTGAAAAAAATAAAAGGAAAATATTTACCAAATTTGGACCGACTGATTGAAATATATAATCCATTTTTAAAAATTCAAAAAAATTGGAATAATTTAATTTAAAATTAAACCGGTGAAACAGAATGAAAACAATTTTTTCATAAAAAATATTTTTTAAAGATAAAATGTTTTTATACTAAATTCAAGTATAAAATTCATTTCAAAAACCAAAATTATATTTTTTTAAATCAAATAGAACTAATTAAATTTTAAAAAGAATCCAAAATATTTTTTTCAATAAAAATCAGTATTTTTAACTATTCATTGAAAAAATAAACTTTTTAGAAAAATTTCAAAACCATAGGATAGTTTTGATATGATAATTTCAAAAATTATATTTATTTTATCAAATATAATTTCTAAAAGTTCCAAAAATTAATTATATTATTCACTCAAAAAAGGCAATAAAAACCATCTTTGAAGAAAAGATATCTTTAAAGAATAAAATGGAATTATTAAAAAATGATTTCTTATTTCCTAATAATTAATAAATACATTTGTATTGATTTATAAATTTATATATATTTCAAAAATTAGTTAATCCTATTCATACCCACCAATTTAAGGGCTTGGTTATAATGGTCATATTTAAATAATAACCTTTTTTGGTATGTTTAAGCTTGGTGTTTTATGGCGTACACATTATCAAACATTATTTACTTCTTTTAAAGTAATTAAATATTATAATAAAACTTTTTTGAGATCTATAAGGATAAGTATAAGTGTAGGAAAAATATTTTGGAATTTTGGTGAAGGATGGAGAGAGTGGTTTCCAAGCAATTACATCCATGTCTGGATATTACAAGTGGATGTGGATCAAGAAAATTTGTACCTAGGGGTAATAAAACAAAAAAGGATGCACTGGGATTTGAATCGATCATCACCTTGTTCAAGAAAATAGGCCTTAATTCACACCTAGTTTGACACTCCCAAGGGATATATTTTGAAAATTAATAAACTATTTATGAACAACCATGAAGGATTTGAATTAATGATGATCATGAATAACCTTGGTTAATAATAAGGTGATGTAGATTGAAAAGAAGGTTTCATAATTCAGAAATACAATGATTTATTTTTTTGGATTGACCACTTTGATCAAATATTATTCATGGTTAGGCTAACCAGTGTGGTTTTAGTAAGGGAATGGATATACAATGATGATATTGAGGTGGTGATAAGTATTATTAAATATTTAAGTATCTTATTTGAGATTAGTTATACAAATTCCCCAATACATGAAAAATATCTTGGAATTTTAATTCAAATCTTTAATGATTAGATACTGAATTAGTAGTGGACACCCTTAATGGTATGATGATCACATATCAAGTCTATGAATCTTCTCCAATTGAAATCTATGGGAATGTGTTTCCTATAAATCTTATTATTATCTATTTGGTTGAATTTTATGTTATCTTAGGAATGGATTGAATTTATCTACATAAAGACCACATCAATTTCCAGGGAAGGTAATTCATTTTTGATATTCCAAAATAACCTTAGATCATTTATCATTGTGACGATAAATATGAAATTATGATGGAAATAATATCCATTTTATGAGTCTTGATTCCTTTTCAAAAGGGTTTTTTTCTCAGATAGTTGGGTAGAAATTCAACATCGATGATATTCCTATTATGTGGGAGTGTTTTTATGTATTTCTAGAAGAGTTACCTAGTGATCTTCAAAATCAAGAAGTTGAGTTCTCAATAGAATTCATACTTGGTGCTATGACTATTTAAAATACTCCCTATATAATGGTTGTGACTGAGTTATGAGAATTAAAAAATAAACTCTGGGAGAATATTGATAAGGGATTTATTCAGCCAAGTGTGTCACCTTGGGGTGCACCAGTTCTTTTTTTATGAATGAATATGGATTTATGTGACTTTTATTAACCTGGAATGGCCCGAAGGCCTTATTATTTTTTTTTTTTATAAACCCCCATTCAAGGGATGAGGGGGAACCCCTACAAGGCCTGTATGCTTAGAGATTACCTGGATTTTAGGCTTAAGAGACATTACATGACCCGAAGGTCTTAGGTAATTCAACCAGACTATTAATACAAGGAACTTCCCCTCCCTAGCATCTAAATAATGATGGAAACTCTCCACCTTCACATGGCCATCTGGCTAAGCTTCCCATTCAAGCACAGGCTGGTCCTGATGGCATAGCCATACCCTCTCATTCTTCCAAATCCATTGGTTCTACTCTGGTGAGTGCACCTTCTCTGAATCCTCCTCTGGGGCTGCTCCTTTTTTTGTAGTTTTTGTTTAGGGAAACTACACCGATCATGTGGCCCAAAGGCTTTGAGGTGGCCGGAGGGCATTGAGGTGTCCTGAAGGCCTTAAAGGTGGCCCAAAGGCCTTAAGGACTCCAAGCCCAAACCTGTGGCCCAAGGTGAATAGTTTTGGCTGCTACATTATCGAACAGTACCTGCTATAGTACCTACCATATTACCCACACAGTGCTGCTATAGTACCTTCTACAGTACTGCTACAGTACCAGAATTATGACTCCGCCTGGTTTTGAACCTGGGTCACTTGGATGAACTTTGAGAGACCTCACCAACTAGGTTGAGGCTCATGTGCTATGTGGCTTTTATTGATTATATAGAATTGAATATGATCACAATCAAGAACAAGTATCCCCTACCCCATATTTATGACTTGTTAAATCAACTAAGTAGATATCAATAATTTTCCAAGATTGACCTTCATTCTAGATATCATTAATTTAGGGTCAATAATTAGGATATAAAAAATAAAACATTCTATATAAGGCATGGTCACTATGAATATATAGTGATTCAATTTGGTCTTATTAATTCCCACACAATCTTCACAAATTTAATGAATATAGTCTTTATAGATTACCATGATCAGTTTTTGGTTGTATTTATAGATGATATTATTATTTATCCAAATATTAAGGAAAATCATGAATATCACTTGGGAATTATAACAAAGACCTTGAGGAAGGATAATTTTTATGAAAAATTTACCAAGTGTGAATTTTTGATACAAAATGTTTCATTTTGGGGCATATAATTTCAAGTAAGGGTATATTGATGGATCCATCAAAGATGGAAGTTATTGAAAATTGGCCTATACTAACCACTGAAATTGATATCTAATGTTTTCTTGGTTTTTCTAGATATTATCAACAATTTTTGGAAAATTTATAAGGACTGTCTAATCCACCCACCAAGTTAACTTGGAAGGGAGCCAAGTTCATTTAAAAAAATGAATGTGATGACAATTTTAAAGAACTAAAGAGAAGATTATCCAACACACATATTATTAAATTACATAGAAGTGTAGAAGATTTTTTTAACCTATAACGATGCATAAAATAAGAGACTAAGATGTGTTCTCATGAAGAATGATATAGTGATATATTATGCCTCACGACAATTAAAGGTTCATGATAAAAATTTCCCAACTCATAATTTGGATTCATTTGTAGTAATTTTTTCATTAAAGATATAATGGAAGTATCTTTATATAGAAATTTGTGGTATATATATATTGATAATTAGAGTTTAAAGTATATATTCACTTAGAAAGAGTTGAACATGAACCAGAGAAGATGGTTTGAGATGATTAAAGATTATGACTCATCAATATATTACCACCCTAGGAAATTGAACAAGGTGTCCAATGATTTGAGTTAAAAATATCATGATATATTATCTATGATGAGAATAAAAAAATATAATATTTATGGATTTGTAAAGGATGGGTCATTAAATATTTAATTAAGGGGAGAAATATTATATTTCTCAAATGAGTGTTCAACCATCTATCTAAGTGAAGATTAAAAAGGTACAAAAGAAAGATGTAGAGATATAGAAGAAGGTGATAAATGTTCTAAGTTTAACCTTGATTGTGTTGCAGTGATAAGGTTCATGAACTATGAATATGATCTATCAATACCAGATTTGAATAAGAAGATGTTAAAGGAGTATCATAGTTCTTCATTCTCTATTCATCCTAGAATTATAAATATGTATAAAGATCTAAAAGAGTATTTCTAGTGGGATAGAATGCAGATAGATATTGAAAAGTTTTTATCTTGATGCTTGGTATGTCAGAAAGTTAATGCTGAGAGATAAAATTCTAAGGGGATGTTATAACCATTACCCATACCATATTTGAAATAGGAAAACATCACTATATATTTTCTAATCAGACACCCCAAAACATATAAAGTACATAATTCTACATAGGTTGTATTAAATCACTTTATGATGTTAGAACACTTCATAACTATAATAGAATATTTATATCTATACCATCTTTCTAAGATATACATTAAGGAAGTTGTATGGTTATATGAAGTACTATATTCTGATGTATCTGATCGAGATCAGAGGTTTACCTCGATGTTCTGGGGAAGTCTTTAGCAAGATCTTAATATAAAATTGAGTTTCAGTATTGTGTATCATCCTTAGAAAAATGTTTAGTCTGAGAGAACCATTAAAAACCCTAGAGGATATTCTGAGATATTTATCTATGGATTTGAAAGGTGTTTGGGATTAACACCTTCCTCTAGTCAAATTTTCATACAATAAGAGCTTTTATTCAAGAATTTAGATGGATCCTTATGAATACCTCCATGGAAAGAAGTGTAAACCTCTAATGTGTTGAGATGAAGTTAGAGAAAGAAATATATTGGGACCTGTTCTAGCTAAGGAAATTATAGATAAAGTCATATCCATTCAATAACACATTAAGATAGCTCAGAGTCGATAGAAAAGTTATGTTTACATTCAACAATGTGATCTTGAGTTTGAATTTGGTGAGAATGGTTTCTTGTGAATTTTTCCATTGAAGAAGGTTATGATATTTGGGAATAAAGGAAAGGTTATATATATGTATATTTTCCCTTTTTATATTCTTGATTGAGTAGGGATGGTCACTTATCGATTGACACTTCCACCAAACCTCTCTCAAGTCCACCGTGGTTTCTATCTAGCTTTATTAAGTAAATACCAGATTCTTAACATGTTTTAAAATCAAAGTTCATACTATTAGATCATGATAATTCCTATAAATAAAAACCTATGGATATTCTAGATCAGGGAGAGAATGTTCTATGAAATAAGACCACTCATCTGGTCATAGTTTTGTGGCAAAACCCCCATTTTGAAGAAGCTATGTGGGAAATTGAGGATATGATGAGGAAGAAGTATCCTAAATTTTTTATATCAAAGTGAAGGTTTTTTTGGTTAAAATTAATTTTATGTGGAATATAATGTAACACCCTAAGATTTTATGAAATATATATTTTTCAAATATATTTAATTTGTTTGATAGTTTGGGTTGCACACAACACTAAGTTTTAATAAACCATAATATACTATTAATATTATTATTTAAGCATGACTATTATAACCTACCCATTAAATTTTAAAATATGAATAGGAATAACCATATTTTGAAAATTAATTATGATGGTTTTATATAAATAAAACATATTGATAAAAAATACTTAATTTTTAGTAAAGTCTTTATATGCTTTGAAAATACTTTTTTCTCAAAATAATGATTTTATTTATTTTTGTGAAAATATAATATAAGTAATTTTTTCCAATTTTAGAAAATTTATTTGAAAAAATAAATTTTATTTTTGAAATCCACATTTCAAAATTATATTAGAGTGAATTTTGTAGTTTTTTTTTGAAAAAATTAATTTTTTGATGAATAGTGAAAAGTGTTGGTTTTTATTGAAAGATGCCTTTTCATTTAAAAAATTTAAAAAGTTAAATATTATTTTAAAACGTTTTAAAAATAAAATTAGTTTAATTATATTATAGTTAATCTAATTTATATCATTTGAATCAAATTCATGTTGAATTTTGATATGTAAACTTTTTGTACTTATGAAACAAAATTCTTTGGAAAACCATTTTCTCATCGTGTCTACGAGTTTAATTTTAAATTAAATTATACCAATTATATGAATTGAGTCTGAAAAAATGGATAATTTATTTTTAATCATAATTATTAATATTATATAATAATTCCAACTTAAGTTTTGGTCATAATGAATAGTAAAATGATAAAAATTAATTACTGCAATTAAGGGGGTTAAACTAAAATGATAAGGGTTAAAATGACCTAAAAACTTGTCAAATTTCTATTTTATAGACATATGTAGACCTTATATCACCTTAGGTTCAATAATTATACCTTTTGTATCCTTTTGGAATCTATAAAATGTGGGTAAAAATTTTTCTTTTCAAAAATTCACAGTGTGTCATCTCCCCTGCTTATAAAAGGGCACCCCTCTCCACTCCTCTTCACACTTATAAAGAATTTCTTTTAGAAAATATATAAAAAAATACCTTAATTAATTACCTATAAACTTACTATAGGACTTATTTTTATTAGGAAACCATTATTTGAGGTCTTTATGTGTAAACCTAAAGAGGTTCTTCGAAGAAGAGGTATAGTCCTTAACTAAGAAATTTTGTTTTATTTATTCTTCTGACCCCATAAATTATTCTTCAAATATATAGATATAATTACATAAATATCTTAAATATACTTATATTTTATTATGATGATTTAATTAAATATATCCATCTCCTCATCCATCAAATGGGAAATGAAACAGTCTGTTATGTGTACTGTAGACTATCGCCTCACGAACCATTGTAATTTGTTTTCCATCACTGCCTCTCACAACTAGAGATAATGATGGATTTAATGTTTATGTATTATATTTATGACATATTTAAAATCCTGGAATTATAATATCACATCTATATTTTTACCTTCTAATACATTGGAAAATGATAATGTTGCTCGTGTGTATGTGTGGACTACCGCCTCCATGAAGCAATGTGATTCGTTTTTCATTTTATTTTGACATGTATGGTAATAAGGATACTTTTAATTAATATATATGATATATTTTACAGAAAAATTATTCTTTAAATGTGATATATTATTTACCTTTATTTAATTCCATCCATTAAGAAAATGGAAACAACATTTATGCGTACACACGACCTGCCATCTCCTTGAACAGTGTAATCCATTTTTTATCTCTAAATTGTATGTATTAAAATATATAAATATATAATGAATATATAATATATTTATATTATTATTATAATTGTGTATTCTGGAAATATTATCTAAGTACATGCACCAAAACTACCGAACCAAAACATACATGAAAAGCAATGTAGTTATTACTGGAAACAATGTTTTTAATAAAGAACTATTCATAAACGGGTGATAAAAGGTTATAAGTAAACCATATATGATATGATAGATATTAATATGGTTCTAGTATATTTTTATAATAAATTTATTTCTGGGATATGTTTACAATAAATCAAATTTTATTATATTGGAGTTTTGAATGTTTACGAAGAAATTCAATACTTGAGGTAAGAGATTTCTGTCTCACTTTTATTTTTGGGAGACACATGCCATTTTCATCACTTATTTATTTTTTGTGATGTATATACTAACCTTGAATATATTATTTAATTATTTTATTGAAAATTATGGGATATATATATCCATATATGTTTATTTTATGAGGGTTATGATTCAAAAGTTACTAAAGTGGTAAGAGGATTTTCATCTCATTTTTATTTCCCTAGGACACATGCCATATTTACGACTTTTTTATTTTGTATGGGGTATATACTTCCCATGAATATATTTTATGATTATTCTCATAAAAATAAATGGATATAAATATCCATATAAAGTTATTTTCTTTCATGGTTCCTATAATTAAAAAGTTAACAAAATGGTAAGATTTTTAAGTTATAACCTCATTGTTCATAGATATTGTTTATGATTATACTTCAAATGATGAAATACTATAATATATCTCTCAATAAACTCATGAATTTTATTATATTCTAGTTATTTATATAAATTACATGTTTTAATTTAATTTTCCTTTATTTATGTACTCAAGAGACTGGAAGAATATTTTTAAGGAAAGCTGACTTTATTTCTCTCTTTAGTCAAAAATAATTTTTCTTCCATATCCATGTTTTTTAAAAACGTTTTAAAGAATTTTTTTACCATTATAAACTGTTTTTTAAATTAATTATTAACCATGTTTTAATTTTTACAAAACAAATTAATATTAATCTTCTTATATTTTTCCAAATGAGGTATTTTTCATTTTTTACTGAAAATGTGAAAGGAATCTTTGTTTTAACTTACACTACATAAACATAATTTTCTACCATCATAACCAATCAATTATTTAAATATTCCTTCAAAAGTTTTAAATTTTATTTTAAAAGAATTTTTTTCTTCAATATTTGATATTTTTTATATTTTAAATAAGGGGTTTCATAGTGAAAAGTGTATTTTTATCAATAAATGTTCAAAGTGATATTTAAAAAATCATTTTATATATAAGATGACAAAATTTGATGATACATAAGATATACTGGTGATTTGATCCAATGATACCATCCTTATTATTTATCTATATGGTTTATGTTTATGATGATAAGATGTTTATAAAACCCTTTCCTTTTCCATGAGTTATGAAATAATGAAATGTTTGTGAAACTATTTATTTTCCATGAGTTATGCTATGATGAAATGTTTTTAAAACCAATTTTATTTTCATGGGTTATGATATGATGATTGTTTTATGATCTTGTGGACAAAATCTGTTTGATTTTAATCATGTTATTGGTGGGACCCGAATTATACATCCGCCCAATTTATTAGGTAAATATTGATATCTCATGAGATAAACCAGAATGGAAAGGGGAGTGAACCCAGTTTAGTAAGGGATTACATCCACTGTGATAGTATTGTGAGTGAACCTTGACTACTATTATGGTTTATAGAGTGAACTCATTCCATTATGATAACCTTGGAATTAATCATTGAAAACTAATGAAATGATTTTATATGATTATGTGTTTGAAACAAATCTATGTATTAGGCCAATGTTATGATATCATGGTTCATGTTCTTTGATTCCATTATAATTCATGTCTTATGAAATACCAATATTTATTCCACGTATCAAGTTTATGATATATGATATGAAGGGTATAATTTTCAAATGTTATTATCATATTCTCATAACCTTATACTCATGTTACATTGATATCTCCATTATTTACCCTTACTAAGAATCTGAGCTCTCCTTTGATTATGTTTCCTTTCACTAGGTAATGAAGAAAGGTACTATATATGATAAGTATCAGAAGGTCACTGTTTATGAATAAATCAGTGATAGATGTTATAGTTCACTTATGAACCATTGGTTTATGTATCCTAGTATCCAATAGCACTAGACCTAAATTATTTTGGTATGGATCATTATGTTATTTAATTAATATTCATCTATTAAGATGAAATATCTATGTTTGAAAAGTTTGGGTCACTGTACTGGAGTTTGGGTCATGGGAAAACATGTGGATTGATGTATGGACCTAGCCTTAAGTGATCAAAAAGTGGGTTGAGATACAGACGTATGACCATTACCTACGTCTATAGGTATTGGGTCAAGGTTTGGACTCTGCCATAGCTTGAGTCTTCAGGTATAATATGGGAATTAGTTACAAGTGTGATGGTATGAGGCTAATCATAGTTTTTGTGCATGGTGTTGAGGAAGGTATGGTCAGGCACTATGGTGACCTGGTTAGCATGCAGTGATTTGTCAGGAGTATATACCTCATTGAGTGTCGTGGTGTCCTGGTTAGTGCATGATGAACTGGTTATAATATTTATTTATGTATTTTTTTCCTCATACATACACACACATATGATGATATATATTAGGGATGTTTGTTGAGACCCTACATAGTTATATGATGAAACCCTATATAGGAATATTGGTGTGTGCGTAGACTTCATGTTCGCATTTCAGTTCAAATCATAGGATATACAATGGATTAGGTTAGTAAAAATCGAGGGTACTGGGAGATTAAAATAAGGCATAGGGATAGTAGTAGGGATAGTGTGCATACATTTTATGCTGCTTTATTTTCTATTTAGGATCAGCCTAATGAGCGATCAATATATGTTATATATGATAACATCATTTGTTATTATATGTGATTAGTTGTTTATTATTTTATGTACTCTAATGTTTATAGATGTTAATGATTATTGGTTATTTTCACTATTGGTATGAATCTAATTCGAGGGCATAGTCTAACCACTATATGGATTAGTCCCTCACCTCTAATAAATATCCTATGTAATACATGGAGGTGTGCCTGAGGCTATGTGGTGCACTCGTCTTGGGAACTATTGAGTGGCCTAAGGTGGGGCATTACAAAGTGGTATCATAACTTTGTTTTATTTTATGATTTGAGGGGATAGTAGATATTTCAACCCAAACTCTAGTGACCAAGATCCAGTACTACTTTCTTACAATGGAAAAGATACAAGGGGTTAAATCTCAAAGGACCAATAATTTTAGTATCCTTGGAGAGCTAGATATATATGTGATACCCATTTTACATTATGGATAAAATCTAAAACATACTAATGGAAAATAATCAACATCCTTGAACTCATTCAAATAATTATTCTTCATATCTTGGGGAAAGGAAACAAAATAAGGGTGAGCTCAAATTCTTAGTAAGTGTTATATACAATATATTATATCATGAATTAATAAGGAATAATAAATATGGTAAGGTAAATAATTGAACACATATTTCATTTAATCAATAACTTGAGGACAAAATGCATCCATGGATAATATCAATTCAAATAATCTTATGGATAATAATAACTAAATTATCAATAAATTAAATAATTAATATTAGACATCATGATCTCAAACAGTAAGATATATATACTTTCAATACCTTTAACAAGAGTGTAACACCCCAAGATTTCATAGTACATTATCTCTTTAAAGTAATTCAATAGCTTACACTACACACAACACCAAGTTTGAGCGCACCACGACTAACCAAACTAGCAGTTCAAAAAGTGGTTATGAATAGTATTAACTGCATTTTGAATTTTATATACTCCATATAATTTTATAATCCAGATTATGTGTTTCTTAGACATAATATAAGAACAAATTTATTTTTTCAGATCAAAGAAGTATTTTTCAAAAAATGCAATTTGCCTCCTTTTAATGGAAAACATTTTTTAAATCCAATATTTGCAACTTTTATATATTTAATTTAATGAAATTAAATTATTCTTGAGAAGTGGGACATAAAAATTTAGTTTGGATAATTTTTTGGTACTTTTTTGATAACTTTCATATTTTTATGAATAGTGAAAAATACTAAATTTTAATTGAAAACAACTTTTTTAATCAAAATAATTTATAGTGTTAAATTATGAATTTGAGTGGTTTTAAAGTATAATAAGATTATATTTTTATCACTTAATATAATGTAGGCCATTGGATGCAATTTCACATTTAAATTGTACATAAACACATGTCAATATTTTGATAGTTTTTACATCTTAAAAACCCGCTTTCTGGTTTTGACATCAGGAATTAATTTTAAATTAATTAATGAAACTCATATGTTTTGAATTTTGTAAAATAGACATCATTTTTGAATTCATAATGTCAAAATTATCTTAGGGTGAATTTTTGGTATAGTTATGAAAACTTTCATTTTTTGATGAATAGTGAAAAACACTACGTTATTGTTTGAAACTGACTTTTATTTAAATTTATTATAATGCCCTGATCCCAGTTACCCAGATTCGGTGCATTATTTTAATACATTGGCATGATTATAAGGAATCAAGTCCTGAAAGGCCGATCAGTTAAGCAGTCTTGGAAAATAGATTACATACATGGACGTTACATTACATTTTAAAAAATAAAACACAACATAAATGATCCTTTGAGAATGCCATTAATCCCCTAGATTAACCCTACTTATCAATCATAATACACTTCTCGGAATCCTGAGAAAATTAAAACATAGAAAGGGGCGAGCTCAGATGATCAGTAAGGATAACAATATAGCAGAAACTTTCATAAATAAGCATAAAAATTTAAGGCATTGTATAAGACTAAAACAAAATCCTTTTTAATCTTAAACATCAACATAATATGGAAAAGATACAATAAAATAATGCCATTTACTTATTCACATGGATATTCTACTAGTCGAATAATCACATGCAATATCAATAGCCACTTTCATAATGATGGAATGCATAAAGCCAGACTATCATAACCACAAAGTCAAGGCCTTGTGCCAAGACTACAAATAAGATTTTGTCAAGGCCTTGTTCCAAGACACTAGTTTGTCTCATGAGATCTATGGATACATCGAGGAGCTATAGCGGGCTCCACCCGTCACTTACTAAGTCCAATGCATTCCTCATATGAAAAGGTTTAAACATAACATAAACATTTGTATTAAAACTGGCATATGAAATGTCAATACTTTACCCATAAACCATGAATGGTTTAAAAATAACACATCCACAGTCAAACATATCACAAAACCTTCAATAAAATATGTAATATTTTTATCATAATAAATCAAATTCAAACAAGTTTAAAATCCATTAAAGGATTTTGACATAGATGAAAATGATTTGTAAAACTCTTTGAGAGAAATATCCATTTTTCATGAAAACAGTTAAAAGTCACAGAATTTAGAAAGGAATAAATTTAAAGATATTTTTGAATCAAAGTGTCCCATACCACTTTGAAACTTTTTAATGGAATTAAATTTTTGAAAACATTCATGTCCATATAAATAAATCCTTAAAAACCATTTTAAAAACATAGACATTAATGAGAATGATTTAGAAGAATAAACATTTAAAATATTTCAAATGATGTTTTAGTAAAAATTCCATTAAAAATAATCCCTTTGAAAACTCTTTTATGAAACATGGACATGGATAATAAATATGTCCCAGTAGATACTTACGTAAAAATAACCTCGGATAATAATGAGATTGTGAAATTAACCCTTACCAATTTGGTAACTTACAAAACATACACCCCATAAAGAAGTATCATACAATGAATATGTAAATACATATAAATTAAATTGTATCACACAAAGAATACAATTATGGGAAGTACATACACCACACAAAAGGTAATAGTGGCAATATGGCATGAATCTCATAGGAATAAGGAGTGAGATGAAAACCCATTACCTTGCACTTTCCTTTAGTAGATGGTTTGTTTAACCTCCTATATGAACATCGTAGTATGTTATTAAAGTATACCAGAACCATATTAGTATTTATGATATCATACATTATTCATTAATGACTTTATAATACCCATTTAATAACAATTTCCATGTTAAATTAAGATTTCAGGTAAAAATCACTTTCTTTATCATACCTGTTTTAACTTGCTACTATTGATTGTATCACTTAGAAAGAGATTTAAATAATTAAATAATATAAAACATGATTTATATATCATATATATTTAAAATATAAACATGTATAATAGACATATATATGAATTGAAAAACACCGTTCATAGAGACGGTAGTCCGTACGTACGCATAAACGCTGTTTCCGTTTCCATATTGTATTAAACGAAACTAAGTGAATAAGATATATGTAAGTATATATATATATATAAATATATATATCTCCAGTATCATTATTATGTCATATATTTCATACTTATTAGTAATATATATTTTTATAATCGTCGATGAATGGTGATCGTGGAAATGAATCTCATCGCGTCATGGAGACGATAATCCGTACGTTCGCAGAAGCGACAATATCATTTCCATAAAGGTGTGGAATTGGATGGTATAATAATTTTACAGAGACATTATCATGTTATTTTCATTATTTATATACATATTACCCATCATTATATCCATCCAAATAACGTAGTGTTGAATAACAAATTACACCACGGCGTGGAGACGGTAAGCCGTACGTACTCACGCATGGTGACATTATCATTTATAAGATGGGTAGAATAAGGAATATAATTGTGAAATATTTATAATAACATCACAGTATATATAATATACTAGAGATATTATTTTAGAATGGAAACAACAAAGAAAGAGTAAGTGGAAGAATAAGATAACTTGAAAGAGGGTGGTGAAATCATTACCTCTTCTTCGGGTTATTCCTTTCGATTTGATCAAAAGGGATCCTTAAGTTGGCTTTATGAACAATGGAAGGCCTCTAGGATGAAGGTAGGATAGTTGGGAGGATATTTTGGTAGGGGCTGGATGAGACAAATGGCTTTGGAGGTGTGATTTTGAGAGATGGGGAAGTGCCCTTTTATAAGAGGGGTGAGGGGCACCTTTGGAAAAACTTAAAATATTATTTTATAATAAATGAATATTCAGTTTATAATGGCTCCAAAGTGACTTATTTCAAGGATAGGGTGGGTATGGATCGAAATACTCTCAAACAATAGGTTTTAGACAAGTTTAGTTTACCATTTTAACTTTATCATTTAGATTTAAATCTAAGTTAAATAATTTAACTTTTACTGTGTCTTCTTGTATTCTTACACTATATGGTTAATAAACTTACTATATACTACCAATAGAACCCCAATTGGTTCATTAATGTCATATATATTATTATATAAGTCTTTTGGACGAACCTTAGATTTTTAGGACCATTATATCAGTTAATTATATAATATTTGTTTTAAAAACTATTTTATTTCAATTTTGACACTGTTTGGTATTTGTTTTTTGTTAAAATAATAACATCATTATTACTCAAACAAAATACATAGAATCAATCATAACATGTCATATTCACCTAGAAAATTCGTGGATGTCATAAAACCTTTGAAATTATATTTATTTTAATATTTATAATACCATTTATTTGATTATATTATTAATACGGTAATTACTGCATCATCATTGTGTCATTAATAAATTTTAATATTTAATCTATAAAAATTATAAATAAAATACCATTATGTAGGAAATCTTTTTATATTTTTAATTAATATTTATATTCGAATTTATCTTATGTATAACCCTATATTAAAAATAGTTTAGTTATTAAACTTTGATTTTAATTCTTTTAACTCTTCTTTAAATAAAATAATAATAAATGTATTAATCTAATAAAAGTGGACCTAAAGGGTCATATTTTATTCATAAGGTTGTTTTTGGTCGAATTACACTTATCCAATAGAATTAGGACATGTGTTAGGGTAATAATAATATCATTTTTACCCTTAATTACCCTATTTACTTTTAACCGTGGTAAATAAAAGTAAAAAGTCACTATTCACCAAAAATTATTTTTATCTTATTGAACCACATTTTATTTACTGATATCAATTGTGTCTCTCGGATTTTTGAAATTTCACTCACAGAAGCGGTAAAATTATGTTTTATGTGAATTCGCAAATTCTCCTAGGAGGTGGGTAAATGACGGTGAAAAGTTCAATAAAATTTGTATATATCTAAAATTATTATAAACCAACTCAAATGAATCACATTGAATTTATATAGGTATTATGTATCTATTTTGACCTAAAATAAATTTAAATAAAATAAATAATTATTTAAATAAAAAGTCGGTTTTTAAACAATAACTCAGTGTTTTTTATTATTCATCAAAAATTGAATGTTTTCAGAAAAATACCAAAAATTCACCCTTGGGTTATTTAGATATTCCAAATTCAAAAATGATGTTTATTTTACCAAATTCAAAACATAGAAGTTGCATTTATTAATTTAAAATTAATCCCTATTGTCAAAACCAAATGGCGTATTTTTAAGAAATAATAACTATCAAAAGATTGACACTTGTTTATGTCCAATTTCAATGTAAAATTACTTAAAATGACTAGAACTGGATTAAATAGTAAAAATATAATCTATTTATACTTCCAAACCATTAAATTTTATAATTTAACACTATAAATTATTTTGATTAAAAAATTTGTTTTCAGTTAAAATATAGTATTTTTCACTATTCACCCAAATATGAAAGTTATCAGAAAAACACCAATTTTTTTTTGAAACTAAATTATTATGTCTCGATTCTAAAGAAGATGTTTATTTTGTCAAATTGAATATATAAAAGTTTCAAATATTGGATTTAAAAAGGGTTCTCCATTAAAAGGTGGTAAAATTGCATTTTTTGAAAAATATTTCTTTTATCTGAAAAAAATATTTGTTCTTACATTATGTCTAAGAAAATAATAATATGGATTCTAAAATTATAATTATTATATAAAGTTCAAAATTCAGTTAATACTATTCATAACTTCTTTTGAACGACTAGTTTGGTAAGTCGTGGTGCGCTTAAACTCAGTGTTGCGTGTAGTGAAAGTTATTGAATTACTTTGAAGAAATAACATACTATGAAATATTGGGGTGTTACATTCTTCTCTCCTTCAATAAATTGTGTCCTCGCAATTTGAAATTGTTTTTCGAAAATAAAAGGTTGAAAATAGAAAATACCTTTGTGGGAAAACCCACATCGGAAATTCGGTTAATAAAATTTAGTCTTAATAATAGGAAAAGGGGAATGAAAAATTAATCACCAAATTATGATCTCGATTAGGAGAACATTGGTGGAAATTAGAGACACATAATTGGAGGAAAAACATAAATATTTATAGGGAGTGATTGATTTCATCAGTCACAAACAATTGTATAATTGAGGGCCTCAAAGCCATCAATCTATGATGATTTAAAATATCATCAGTTCAACAAAACATAAGGTATTAAGATAACACATATTTAGTTTTAAGATGCCTTAACTAAAGTTTAAGAATTTATTTCTTCATAGAATATGAGAAGAAAAAAAAATATACTTGATAAGTAGAGTTTCATCCTTCAACTAATTCCTACCAAAAAACCATCTTTCACTCCAAATGATTTCAAAAGAAAAAAAGTATATTTACCTAAATCGTATAAGGTTCCAAAAATAATGAATTTATAATTCATTTGTCAGAATATTAAAAAAAACTAAATTATACAAACCAGTACGTCCTGTAGTCCAGTCATAGTTGATGCACTTTTTTCGCTCTTCGGTTGCGGGTTCAAGTCTCACGACCTTGCCGGATGCGACTAGTTGTCCCCCGACCTCTAGGTTGTCCTTTTTATAACAATCCAAAAATAACCTTAATAATAGTATCCAATTTAAAACTTAATCCATTCCAAACTTCAGACTTATCCAAAATACTTATATCCAAACTCTCAGTCCAAAATTTATAAGGAAGTTAAACACAATGAGGATCCTTTTTTCCATGTAATAACATGTGAACACCTTCATCATGTATTATTTTAAAACATGGTAACATCCTGAATTACCATAAAACCTTATTTATTATATTCATGATCTCTTATTCCTTATAGAATACTGGATATACTCCTTCTATCAAAAAAAATGTTGTAAACTCCAACAATGATGGAATATACAAATCATTAATTAGTTTCAAGGAAGTCAAGAATATATAATATAATTTATCCAAATCAACCATATATTATTCCAAAATCACTACCTCATTATCAGAACCATATTAAGGATTACCTTTCCTTCAACCATGTATTTTCTGAAAAGCATAGCTTACTATTACGTCACTTTTCTTAGAACCATATAATCTCAAATCCTCAATAAAATAGTACTGCAGTACAATCCTTATTTATCTCCATAATTCATGTAACCAGTATACTGTTGATACAACACTCAAATGAAATAATTCTATAATAACAACATAAGAAAACTAGTCATTCCTCTTCATCTGAGGTAGTATCATAATTTGATTATTATCCAATAACATCATTTGTGGTATAATATTATGAATGATACATTGATTCGCGTATTGTCTCAATGCCTTATAGATGAAGCATTTTACATTTGAAAACTTTTTATTACCCTTGAAATCACGTACTTGGTGTCCTTTTTCTCTACACTTATAAAAAACTCCCATTACCTTCAAGTATTTACCAAGGTTATTCATTCCACATTTATCACATATTGGAAAATCCTTCTTTTCCCTCTTCACTTTATCAATCTTTCTCTCTTCCATCCTTTTCTTCTCTTGCTTCCCTTCAAATCCATAGGACTCAGAGAATTCTTTAAATATCTTATTAACACATGATACTATTTATTTATATGTTGAGAATACATGGTAGACTATTTCCCTTCTAAATGTTGGATTAATACAATGAAAGATATGATCCTTCTTACTCTTTGGATCATACATTTTTCTGGAGTTCACATTCCTTCTATTGGGCATCATTTCTATATAATGGCATACACTACGTCAGTTTATGAATTGTAATGAATAATTCCAAACTTGTAAAATTCCAAACATAAAATGAATATCTTATAGATATAATCCATAAAAATATTTTCTTTGAGTAGATATATGCTCGTAAATCCTTCATAATGATTTGTAAAGAAAATGAGAATTATCCAAAGCATATCCCCTAGGATTGTCGTAACTAAGAGTACAACAAAGCCCGTTTTCGTGCACCAGTTCCCATTCAAGTCTAGCTCAAAGTGGTGTTTTCGGGTTTTACACCTAGGTACATCTGTGCCAGATCCACCTCTACCAGCTCGTATCTAGATAGGGATGTATTTTCTTGGAAAACTCACAAAATCTCTATATTACCAAAATTCTATGAATTTCTTCTATACTAATCCTCAAAGTCTATCTTAGGGTAATGTTCTCTAATCAGAGTTTATCTAAATCTAGTTTCCAAGGTTATTGCTAAACTTCCTCTGATACAAACTGTAATGCCCTGACCCCAGTTACTCAGAGTGGATGCATTATTTTAATACATTGGCATGATTACAAGGAATCAAGTCTCGAAAGACCGATCAGTTTAGTAGTCTTGGAAAATAGATTACATATATGGATGTTACATTACACTTTAGAAACTAAAACACAACATAAATGGTCCTTTGAAAACGCCATTAATCCCCTATCTTAACACTATTTATCAATCATAATACACTTCTTGAAATCCTAAGAAAATTAAAACATAGAAAGGGGTGAGCTCAGATGCTCAGTAAGGATAACAATATAGAGAAAACTTTCATAAATAAGCATAAACATTTAAGGCAATGTATAAGAATAAAAAAAAGCCTTTTTAAACTTAAAATTAAGCATAATATGGCAAAGATACAATAAAATAATGCCATTTACTTATTCACATGGATATTCTACTAGTCGAATAATCACATGCAATATAAATAACCACTTTCATAATAATGGAATGCATAATGCCAGACTATCATAACCACATAGTCAAAGACTTATGCCAAGACTACAAATAATATTTTGTCAAGGCCTTATGCCAAGACACTAGTTTGTCTCATGAGACCTACCGATGCATCAAAGAGATATAGCGGTCTCCTCCTGTCACTTATTAAGTCCAATGCATTCCTCATATTAAAAGGTTTAAACATAATATAAACCTCCGTATTAAAACTGGCATATGGAATTTCAATAATTTACCCATAAACCATTAATGGTATAAAAATAACACATCCACGGTCAAACATATCACAAAACCATCAATAAAATACGGAAGATTTTTATCATAATAAATCAACTTCAAACAAGTTTGAAATCCATTAAAGGATTTTGACATATATGAAAATGATTTGTAAAACTCTTTGAGAGAAATATCCATTTTTCATGAAAACATTTAAAAGTCACAAAATTTATAAAGGTAGACATTTAAAGACATTTTTAAATAAAAGTGTCCCATACCACTTTGAAACTTTTGAAAGGAATTAAAATTTATAAAACATTCATGTCCATGTAAATAAATCCTAAAAAACCATTTTGAAAACATGGACATTAATGAGAATGATTTAGAAGAATAAATATTTAAAACATTTAAAATGATGTTTTAGTAAAAATTACCTTAAAAATAATCCCTTTGAAAACTCTTTTATGAAACATGAACGTGGATAATAAATATGTCCCAGTAGATACTTACGTAAAAATAACCTCAAATAATAATGAGATTGTGAAATTAACCCTTACCAATTTGGTAACTTACAAAACATACACCCCATGAAAGAAGTATCATAAAATAAATATGTAAATACACATAAATTAAAGTGAATTACACAAATAATATAGTTATGGGAAGTACATACACCACACAAAAGGTAATAGTGGCAATATGGCATGAATCACATGAGAATAAGAAGTGAGATGAAATCCCCTTACCTTGCACTTTCCTTTAGTCGAGGGTACGTTTAACCTCCTGTATGAAGATAGTAGAATGTTATTAAATTATACCAGAACCATATTAGTATTTATTATATCATACATGATTCATTAATGACTTTATAATACCCATTTAATAATAATTTTCATGTTAAATTAACATTTCGGGTAAAAATCGTTTTCTTTATCGTACGTGTTTTAGCTTGTTACTCTTGATTGTATCACTTAGACCAAGATTTAAATACTTACAGAATATAAAACATGATTTATATATCATATATATTTAAAATATAAATTTGTATAATAGACATATATATGAAATGAAAAACACCGTTCATGGAGACGGTAGTCCGTACGTACGCATAAACGATGTTTCCATTTTCATATTGTATTGAACGAAACTAAGTGAATAAGATATATGTAAGTACATATATATATAAATATATATCTACAGTAGCATGATTATTTCATATATTAAATACTTATTAGTAATATATATTTTTATAATCATCGATGAATGGTGATCGTGGAAATGAATCTCATCGCGTCGTGGAGATGGTAATCCGTACATACGCACAAGCGACAATATCATTTCCTTAAAGGTGTAGAATTGGATGGTATATTAATTTTACAGAGAAATTATCATGTTATTTTAATTATTTATATACATATTACTCATCATTATATCCATCCAAATAACATAGTGTTGAATAACAAATTACACCACGACGTGGAGATGGTAAGCCGTTTGTACGCACGCATGGTGACATTATCATTCATAAGATGGGTATAATAATGAATATAGTTGTACCATATTTATAATAACATCACAATATATATAATATACTGGAGTGATTATTTTATAATGGAAAAAACAAATAAAGAGTAAGTGGAAGAATAAGAGAACTTGAAAGAGGGTGGTGAAATCATTACCTCTTCTTCGGGTTCTTTCTTTTGATTTGATCAAAAGGGATCCTTAAGTTGGCTTTCTGACCAAAGGAAGGCCTCTAGGATGAAGTTAGGATAGTTGGGAGGATATTTTAGTAGGGTTTGGCCGAGCCAAATGGCTTTGGAGGTGTGATTTTGAGAGAAGGGGAAGTACCCTTTTATAAGAGGGGTGAGGGGCACCTTTGGAAAAACATAAAATATTATTTTATAATAAATTCATATTCGGTTTATAATATCTCCAAAGTGACTTATTTTTAGGCTAGGGTGGGTATGGGTTGAAATAATCTCAACTAATAGGTTTTATACAAGTTTAGGTTACCATTTTAACCTTATCATTTAGATTTAACTCTAAGTTAAATAATTTAACTTTTACTGTGTCTTCTTGTATTCTTACACTATATGGTTAATAAAATTACTATATACTGCCAATAAAACCCCAATTGGTTCATTAATGTAATATATATTATTATATAATTCTTTTGGACGAACATTAGTTTTTTAGGACCATTATATCAATTAATTATATAATATTTGTTTTAAAAACTATTAATTTTGACACTATTTGGTATTTGTTTTTTGTTAAAATAATAACAACAGGATTACTTCCAAAAAACAAATACATTGAATCAATCCTAAAATGTCATATTTACCTAGAAAATTCGTGGATTTCGTAAAACCTTTGAAATTATATTTATTTTAATATTTATAATACCATTTATTTGATTCTATCATTAATAAGGTAATTACTGCATCATCATTATGTCATTAATAAATTTAATTATTTAATCTCTAAAAATTATAAATAAAATACTATTATGTAGTAAATCTTTTTATCTTTCTAATTAATATTTATAGTCAAATTTATATTATGTGTAACCCTATATTAAAAATGGTTTAGTTATTAAACTTTGATTTTAACTATTTTAACTCTTCTTTAAATAAAATAATAATAAATGTCTTAATCTAATCCAAGTGGACCTAAAGGGTCATATTTTATTCCTAATGTTGTTTTTGGTCGAATTACACTTATACAATAGAATTAGGACATGTGTTAGGGTAATAATAATATCATTTTTACCCTTAATTACCCTATATATTTATAACCGTGGTAAATAAAAGTAAAAAGTCACTATTCACCAAAAATTATTTTTATCTTATTGAACCAAATTTTACTTACTGATATCAACCTTGTCTCTAGGATTTTTGAAATTCCACTCATAGAAGAGATAAAATTATGTTTTATGTGAATTCGCAAATTCTCCAAGGAGGTGGGTAAAAGATGGTGAAAAGTTTAATAAATTTTTATATATCTAAAATTATTATAAACTGACTCCAATGAATTACATTGAATTTATATAGGTATTATGAATCTATTTTTAACTAGAATAAATTTAAATAAAATAAATAATTATTTAAATAAAAAGTCATTTTTAAACAATAACTTAGCGTTTTTCACTATTCCTAAAATATTGAAGGTTTCAGAAAAATACCAAAAATTCACCCTTGGATGATTTCAATATTCCTAATCCAAAAATTATGTCTATTTTACCAAATTCAAAACATAGAATTTGCATTTATTAATTTAAAATTAATTCCCGTTGTCAAAACCAAAAGGCATATTTTTAAGAAATAATAACTATCAAAAGATTGACACTTGTTTATGTCCAATTTCAATGTAAAATTACTTACAATGACCAGAATTGGATTAAATGGTAAAAATATAATCTATTTATACTTCCAAACCATTAAAATGTATAATTTAACATTATAAATTATTTTTATTAAAAAATTTGTTTTCAGTTAAAATATAGTATTTTTCACTATACACCCAAATATGAAAGTTATCATAAAAACACCAAAAAATTATTGAAAATAAATTATTATGCCCTGATTCTAAATAAGAAGTTTATTTTGTCAAATTGAATATATAAAAGTTTCAAATATTGGATTTAAAAAGGGTTCGCCATTAAAAGGTGGTAAAATTGCATTTTTTGAACAATACTTCTTTTATCTGAAAAAAATATTTGTTCTTAAATTATGTCTAAGAAACTAATAATATGAATTCTAAAATTATAATGATTATATAAAGTTCAAAATTCAGTTAATACTATTCATAACCGCTTTTGAATGGCTAGTTTGGTAAGTCGTGGTGCGCTTGAACTCAGTATTGCGTGTAGTGCAAGTTATTGAATTACTTTGAAGAAATAATATACTATGAAATCTTGGGGTGTTACATTTATTTTAAATTAAAAATAGATACATAATTCCTATATTAGTTCAATGTAATCCATTGGAGTCATTTTATAATAATATTATATGTATAAAATTTTATTGAATTTTTTAACATCATTTGCACACCTTCTAGGCACATTTGAAAATTTGCATAAAACGTAATTTTACCGCTTATGTGAATTGAATTTCCAAAATTCGAGAGACATGGTTGAAATTAGTAAGTAAAATGTGGTTCAATAGGATGAAAATAATTTTTGGTGAATAGTAACTTTTGAATTTTATTTACCATGGTTAAAAGTAAATAGGGTAATTAAAGGTAAAATGATATTATAATTTCCCTAAAACATGTTCTAATTCTATTGGATAAGTGTATTTTTACCAAAATCAACCCTAGGAATAAAATATGATCCTTTTGGTCCACTTGGATTAGATTAGGACATTTATTATTATTTTATTTAAAGAAGAGTTAAAAGTGTTAAATTCAATGTTTAATAACTAAACAATTTTTAATATAGGGTTATACATAAGATAAATTTGACTATAAATATTCATTAGAAGTATAAAAATATTTTCTACATCATGGTATTTTATTTATAATTTTTATTCATTAAATAATTAAATTTATTTATGACACAATGATGATGCAGTAATTACCTTATTAATGAAAGATTAAAATAATTGATATTATAAATATAAAAATAAATGTAAATTGAGACTTTTTATGAAATAAACGAATTTTATAGGTAAATATGACATGTTAGGGTTGACTTAATGTATTTTTTTATAAGTAATCAACTTGTTTTGACTTTCACAAAAACCAAAAACCAAATAGTTTCAAAATTGACATAAATGAGTTTTTAAAGCAAATACTATATTATTAAATGATATAATAATCATAAAAATATAAGGTTCAGTAAAATGACTTATATAATGATATATATGTTATTAATTAACCAATTTATGTTCTCTTGTAATTTTATAGTAAGTTTATTAACCATATAATATTAAAATACAAGAAGACATGGTAAAAGTTAAACTATTTAACTGAGAGTTAAATCTAAAAAATAAGGTTAATATGGTGACCTAAACTTGTATAAAACCTATTTGTTGAGTGTTTTTATACTCATACTCACCTTATCCTAGAAATAAATCTATTTTGAGCCATTATAAACTGAAAATGATTTTATAATATAATAATATTTCAAGCTTTTCCTAAAGGGACCCTCACCCCTCTTATAAAAGGGTACTTACACTTCTATTATATTCACACCTCCAAATCCATTTGGCTCAGACAAAACCTGATAAAATATCTTCCCAACTACCCCCACTTAAACCTAGATGGAATAATTTGATCATAATCCAACATAAGGATCCATTTTGATCAAATCAAAAGGAAGAACCCGAAGAAGAGATAATTACTTCATCACCTCTTTCAAAGTTCTTTTCTTCTTCCACTTCCTCTTTCTTTGTTCTTTACATACTAAAATAATAACTACAGTACCTTATAAATACTAAGATGTTATTATAAATATGTTACAACCATATTCATTATTTTATCCATCCTATGAATGACAAAGTCACCATACGTGCGTACGTACAACTTACCGTCTCAACGTCATGGTGTAGTTTGTTATTCAACAATTCATTATTTGGATGGGTATAATAATGAGTATAATTGATGTAAATAATAAAAATAACATGTTAATTATTATTTATATATAATATAACATCCAATTACATATGATTTCTCTATAAATATAATGATATCATTACTCATGCGTACGTACAGCTTACCGTCTCCACGACGTGATGAGATTCATGTTCACCATTCAATGATGATTATAAATATATATATTATTAATAAGTATAAAATATATGACATAATAATGATACTATATATATATATATATGTATTTACATATATCTCATTCACTTACTTCTGTTCAATACGATATGAAAACAGAAATGACATTTATGCATATGTATGACCTACCGTCTCCATAAACAGTGTTTTCCATTTCATATATAAATATATTATACATACTTATATATGAATATATATGATACATAAATAATTTTTTATATTTGGGAATTAATTAAATCATGATATAAGTTATACAATCAAGAATAATAGGTTAAAACACGTATGATAAAGAAAGTGATTATTACCCGAAATGTTATTTTAACATAGAAATTATTATTAAATGGGTAGTATAAAGCCATAAATGAATCAATTATGATATAATAAATATGAATATGGTTTTTTTATAATTTAATAACATACTATGATAGTTATACAAGAGGTTAAACGTACCCTCGGCCAAAGGAAAGTATAAGGTAAGGGTTAATTCCTCAATCTCATTATTATCCGAGATTGTTTATGTGTAAGTATTTTCTGGGACATTTTTATCATCCATTTCCATGTTTCATAAAAATGTTTTCAAAATAAATATTTTAAGGTGTTGTGGAAAGGACTCTTTATCAAGATCAGTATTTTAAGTGTTTTAATGATTTATTTTTCTAAATATTTTTAATTAATGTCCATGTTTTAAAGATGATTTTAAAGATTTATTTATATGGGCATGATTGTTTTAAAATGTTAATTCCTTTGAAAAGTTTCAAAGTGTTATGGGAAAATTTGATTCAAAAATCGATTTTAAATGAATTCCTTTATAAATGAATTACTTTTAAATGATTTCACAAAAAGGGATATTTCTCTCAAAGATTTTTTCTGATCATTTTCAACTATGTCAACATCCTTTACTGGATATTATTCTTGATTGAGGTTGATTTATTATAATACAATAATCCATTTTTTTTTAATGAGTTATGATATGTTTGATTATGGATGTTCTATTTGTATACCATTCATGTTTATGGTTAAAGTATTGACATTTCATATGCTAGTTTGAATATGGATGTTTATGTAATGTTTCAACATTTTAATACGAGGAATGCATTGGACTTGGTAAGTAACGGGTGGAGCCCGCTATAGCTACTCGATGCATGAATATGTCTCACGAGACAAAATAGAATCTTGGAATAAGGCCTTGAAAAAATTATTATTTGTATTCTTAGAATGATGCCTTGACTATGTGGTTATGATGTCCGATATTATGCATTCCCTAGTTATGAAATTAGTTTTTACATGTGATTATTTGACTAGTAGAATATCCATGTGCAAGTTTATATGGTAATGTGTGATTTATTTTTTCCATATTATGTTAAAGTTTATGTTTAAAAGGTTGTTGGTTTTTATTACACATCTTTCCTTAAAAGTTTATAGCTTCCACTAAATTATTTACCCTTAATGAGCATCTGAGCTCACCCATTTCTTATGTTTTATTTTCCCAGGATTACTAGAAGTGTATTGTGATTGATATGCAGGGTTATGCTAGGGGAATAATGGAATTATCAAAGTATTATTTATGTTTTTTTATGCTTGAATGTGTAATGTAGCATTCATGTATGGAATCTATTTTCCAAGACTTCTACACTTATCGGTCCTTTGGGACTTGTTTTCTTGTAATAATGCCAATGTATTAAAATAATTCATTAGCTCTAGGATTATGGGATTGAGACATTAAATTTGGTATTATAGGAAGTTTAGCAACAAACTTGGAAATATATTTAGATAAACTATGATTAGGAAACATTACCCTAAGATAGACTTTGAGGATTAGTATAGAATAACTTACTAGAATTTTGGTAATGTAGAGATTTTTAAAATTTTCCAAGAAATAAATCCCTATCTGGATATGAGCAGGTAGAGGCAGCTATGGCATAGATGTATCTAGGGGTAAACACTGAAAACACCACTTTGAGCTAGACTTGAATAGGAACTGGTGCACAATAATGGGCCTTGTTCACTCTTGGTTACGACACTCCTAGGGGATATGCTTAAGATAATTCAAATTTTATTTACAAACCATTATGAAGGATTTATGAGTAAATATGTTAGCAAAGAAACCATTTTTATGATTATGAGACTAGATATTCAATTAATGTTGATAATTTTTCTAGTTTTTGGATTTTACATTATTATATTATCTAACCTAGTGTATTTCATCATTTATAAATGGTTCCCAGCAAAAGGAATGAGAACTCCAACAATACGATTGATCCAAAGAGTAAGAATGCTCACATCTTTTATGGTCATAAGCCAATATTTATAAGGAAAATAGTCTCCCATGTATTCTCATCATATAAATAAATAATATCCTGTGTTAATAAGACAAGTAAAGAATTTTCTAAGTCACATGGATTTAAATGGATTCCAGAGAAGAAGAGGATGGTAGAGAAAAATATGGATAAAGGGAAGAAGGAAAAGATGGATTTTACCATATGTGATAACTGTGAAAAAATAACCCTGGGACATGCTTTAAAGGAATGAGAGTTTGTTATAAGTGTAGAGAAAAAAGACACCAAGTTCGTGATTGTAAGGGTAAGGAAAAGGTTTCAAATGTACAATGCTTCATATGCAAGGAGTTGGGACACTACACGAATCAATTTCCCAATCATCAGAGTATACCCCAAAAGATGCTATTGGATAATAATCAAGTTGTGATACTACCAGAGATAAAGAAGAATGATTAGTGTTCTTAAGTTGTTATTAAAGAATTATGTCATTTGAGTACAAGTTATAAGAATTATAAAGTATATAAGGATTGTACTGCAGTACGTTTTCATTAAGGATTTTAGATTTTATGGTACCAAGTAAAGTGACATAGTTTCAAGTTAAACATTTTAGAAAATATATGGTTAGGGGAAATATAACCCTTAATATGTTTCTAAAACAGAGATAATGTTTTCAGAATAAGATATAATTGAGTTAAATAAAGTATATTAGATATTATTGACTAACTTAGAACTAATTAATTGTTTGTTTATTCCATCATTATTGGAGTTTACAACATATTTGGATTTAAGAAGTATATCCAGTATTCTATAAGGAATAAGGGATCATGAACATATTCAATAAGGTTTTATGGTAATTTAGGGTGTTACCATGTTTTAATAAAATACACGATAAAGGTATTCACATGTTATTATGTGAAAAAAGAGATCTTCATTATGTTTACCTCCCATATAAATTTTTAGACTGTGAGTTTGGAGATAAGTATTTTTAGATAAGTTTAAAGGTTGGAATGGAGTAAGTTGAGCACTTGATATTTTGTGTGAGGTTAAAGTATAATTTATTGGCTACTCTAACCTAAAATTTTGTATTTCAGTAAACATATATAGGATTAAGGAAATACTTGTGGACCTTATGATTTATCAAATGCGCATTAGGCGTAAAAAAAATCCTTTTTGAACATTTATTTCCTAGTATAAGGGATGAAGTGAAAATAGATCGAAGCACAACCAAATGATGAGATCATGATTAAGACAGGTAATGAAATCAAGTATTTTTTCTTGATTTCTTATCTTGATAGTAAATTAATCCCCCCTCTTTAAAAAATAAAGTATTTAAAAAAATTGGTAATCCTAATACCTTATGTTTTTTTGAACTGATGATATTTTAAATCATCATATATTTATGGCTTTGAGGCCCTAAAATTTTACCCTTTATTATTTACTTGTTTGTGATTGATGACTTTAATCACTCCCTATAAAAATTTACATTTTCCTCCAATTATGTTTCTATAATTTCCACCAATTTTCTCCTATTAGAAACCCTAATTTTTTGGTGACATTTTCATTTCCCTTTCCCTCTTATTAAGACTAAATTTTATTAACCCTATTTCCAATGTGGATTTTCCACAAAGGTATTTTCTAATTTAAATATTTTATTTTCGAAGAACAATTTCAAATTATGAGGAAAAAACTTATTTAATGAGGGGATAATGTAACAACCTAATATTTCATAGTATGTTATCTCTTTAAAGTAATTCAATACCTTACGCTACACACAACACCGAGTTCAAGTGCACCACGACATACCAAACTAGACATTAAAAAAGTGTTTATGAATAGTATTAATTGAATTTTGAATTTTATATACTACATATAATTTTATAATCCATATTATGTGTTTCTGAGACATAATATAAAAACAAATTCATTATTTTCAGATAAAAGAAGTATTTTTCAAAAAATGCAACTTTACCGCCTTTTAATGGTGCGATTTTTTTTAAATATAATATTTGACACTTTTATATATTCAATTTAATGAAATTAAATTATTCTTTATAATTATGACATAAAAATTTATTTTGGATAATGTTTTGGTATTTTTGTGATAACTTTTATTTTTTTACGAATAGTGAAAATACTAAATTTTAATTGAAAACAACTTTTTTAATCGAAATAATTTATAGTGTTAAATTATTAATTTGAGTGGTTTTAAAATATAATTATATTATATTTTATCATTTGATATAATTTAGTTCATTGGATTTAATTTCACATTTAAATTGTACATAAACACATGTCAATCTTTTGATAGATTTTACTTCTTAAAAACCCGCTTTCTAGTTTTGACAACGAGAATTAATTTTAAATTAATTAATGAAACTCATATGTTTTTAATTTGGTAAAATATACATCATTTTTGGATTTGGAATATCAAAATTATCTTAGGGTGAATTTTTGGTAATTTTCTGAAAACTTTCAATTTTTTGATGAATAGTGAAAAACACTGCGTTATTGTTTAAAACTAAATTTTATTTAAATAAATAATATTTTTATTTAAATTTATTTTAAGGTAAAAATAGTTACATAATACCTATATTAGTTCAATGTAATTCATTTCAGTCATTTTATAATAATATTAGATGTATAAAATTTTATTGATTTTTTTAACGTTTTTTACCCACCTTCTAGGCACAGTTGCAAATTTTCATAAAACATAATTTTACTGCTTCTGTGAATTGAATTTAAAAAATCAGAGAGACATAGTTGACATCAGTAAATAAAATTTGGTTCAATAGGGTGAAAATATTTTTTGGTGAATAGTTACATTGGAATTTTATTTACCATGGTTAAATGTAAATAGGGTAATTAAAGGTAAAATGATATTATAATTACCATAAAACATGTCATAATTCTATCGGATAAGTGTATTTCACCAAAAATCAACCTTAGGAATAAAATATGATCCTTTTGGTCCACTTGGATTAGATTAGGACTTTTATTATTATTTTATTTAAAGAAGAGTTGAAAGTGTTAAATTCAATGTTTAATAACTAAAACATTTTTAATATAGGGTTATACATAAGATAAATTTGAATATAAATATTCATTATAAATATAGAAAAATTTTATATATCATGGTATTTTATTTATAATTCTTAGATGTTAAATAATTAAATTTATTTACGACACAATGATGATGCAATAATTACCTTATTAATGAAAGATTAAAATAATTGATATTATAAATATCAAAATAAATGTAAATTGATACTTTTTATGACATAAACGAATTTTATAGGTGAATATGACATGTTAGGGTTGATTTAATGTATTTTTTTCGAAGTAATCAACTTGTTATGACTTTCAAAAAAACCAAATACCAAATAGTGTCAAAATTTACATAAATGAGTTTTAAAAAAGAATACTATATTATTAAATGATATAGTAATCATAAAAATATATGGTTTAGAAAAAGGACTTATGTAATGATATATATTTCATTAATTAACCACTTTCGGTTCTATTGTCATTTTATAGTTAGTTTATTAACCATTTAATATAAAAATATAAGAAGACATGGTAAAAGTTAAACTATTTAACTAAGAGTTAAATCTAAAAGATAAGGTTAATATGGTGACCTAAACTTGTCTAAAACCTATTGGTTGATGGTTTTTCGACCCTTCACCACATTATACTTTAAATAAATCCATTTTGAGCCATTATAAACCAAAAAATATTTTATAATAATATAATATTTCAAGCTTTTCCTAAAGTGACCCTCACCTCTCTTATAAAAGGGTGCTTCCCCTTCTATTAAATTTACACCTCCAAAGCCATTTGGCTCTGCCAAACCCTACTAAAATATCCTCCCAACTACCCCCAATTCAACCTAGAGTCCCTAATTTGATCATAAGCCAACCTAAGGAGCTATTTTGATCAAATCAAAAGGAAGAACCTAAAGAAGAGTTAATTACTTCATCACCTCTTTCAAAGTTCTTTTCTTCTTCCACTTCCTCTTTCTTTGTTGTTTCCATAATAAAATAATAACTCCAGTAAATTATACATAATGAGATGTTATTATAAATATGGTACAAACATACTCATTATTCTATACATCCTATGAATGACAAAGTCACCATACATGCGTACGTACAGCTTACCGTATCTGCTTCGTGGTGTAGTTTGTTATTCAACACTTCATTATTTGGATGGGTATAATAATGAGTATAATTAATGTAAATAATAAATAAAACATTTTAATGATTCTATATATATAATATAACATCCAATTACATATTATTTCAATATCAACAGAATTATATCATCGCTCGTGCGTACGTACGGCTTACCGTCTCCACGATGCGATGAGATTCACGTTCACTATTCAATGATGATTATAAATATTTATATTATTAATAAGTATGTAATATATTACATAATAATGCTACTAGAAATATATATATATATATATATATATAAAAGTGTGTGTGTGTGTATTTACATATATCTCATTCACTTACTTTCGTTCAATACGATATGAAAACGAAAACGACGTTTATGCGTACGTACGACCTACCATCTCCATAAATGGTGTTTTTCTATTTCATATATAAATATATTATACATAATTATATTATGAATATATATTATACATAAATAATTTTTTATATTCTGGAAACAATTAAATCATTATATAAGTTATACGATCAAGAATAATAAGTTAAAACACATATGCTAAAGAAAGCGATTATTACCCAAAATGTTATTTTCACATAAAAATTATTATTTAATGGGTAGTATAAAGCCATAAATGAATCAAGTATGATATAATAAATATTAATATGGCTATTTTATAAATTAATAACATACTATGGTCATTATACAAAATGTTAAACGTACCCTCGATCAAATGAAAGTACAAGGTAAGGGATAATTCTTCAATCTGATTATTATCCGAGATTGTTTATGTGTAAGTATTTACTGGGACATTTTTATCATCCATGTACATGTTTGATAAATTTTTTTTCAAAATAAATATTTTATGTTTTTTTGGACAGGACTCTTTATCAAGATTAGCATTTTAAATGTTTTAATGATTTATTTTTCTAAATATTTTTAATTAATGTCCATATTTTAAAAATGATTTTAAGGATTTATTTATATGAACATGATTTTTTTTAAATTTTAATTCCTTTCAAATGTTTCAAAGTGGTATGGGAAACTTTGAATGAGAAATATCCTTTAAATAAATTCCTTTATAAATGCATGAGTTTTAAATGATTTGACAAAAAAAGATATTTCTCTCAAAGTGTTTTACTGAGCATTTTCAACTATGACAACATCCTTTACTGGATATTATTCTTTATTGAGGTTGATTTATTACAATACAATATTCCATATTGTATTGAATGAGTTATGATATGTTTGACTGTGGATGTTCTATTTTTATATCATTCATAGTTTATGGTTAAAGTATTGACATTTCGTATGCTAGTTTTAATACGAATGTTTATTTTACGTTTCAACATTTTCATTTTATGAATGAATTTGAATTATTAAGTGATGATTGGAGCTTTATATAGATCCTCGATGCATCGGTAGGTCTCATGAGACAAACTAGTGTCTTGACACAAGGCATTGAAAATTTTTTATTTGTAGTCTTGGCACGAGGCCTTGACTATGTGGTTATGATGTCCGAAATTATGCATTCCATCATTATGAAATTAGTTTTTACATGTGATTATTAGACTAGTAGAATATCCATATGCATGTTTATATGGTAATATATGATTTATTTTTTCCATATTATGTTCAAGTTTATGTTTAAAAGGCTGTTGTTTTTTATTACACATCTTACCTTAAATGTTTATAGCTTCCGCTAAATTATTTACCCCTACTGAGCATCTGAGCTCACCCCTTTATTATGTTTTATTTTCCCAGGATTCCAAGAAGTGTATTGTGATTGATAAGTAGGGTTAAGATAGGGGAATAATGGCATTATCAAAGGATTATTTATGTTTTGTTTTATGTTTGAATGTGTAATGTAACGTTCATGTATAGAATCTATTTTCCAAGACTGCTAAACTGATCGATTATTAGAGACTTGATTCCTTGTAACCATGCCAATATATTAAAATAATGCACCGGATCCGGGCTTCTGGGGTTAGGGAATTACAAATAGAGATTAAAACTATGGGTATAACCCCATTTAAATATACTAACTAATTTATCTTATGAGACCTGTTGATGAATTGAGATACTATATAATTATGAACCCAACTTGTCACTACATGTCCAAATAATTCCTCATATATCAAATGATTGATTTAATTTATGAACAACATGAATTATCAACAAATATCAATTTTAAGTAAAGAGTAAAAATTTATCAATATTTCCCCAGTTAACCAAATAAATTTCAAAATAAGCACTATATGTGAAAATGATATACAATTTATGAAATAATAATAACCATGATACAAAGAATATTATTATTTAAGATAAATTTAATGTCCAATGAAAAATGATCATGGGAAATTTATTATCTAAATACAAGGTTAAAAATCACAAAATTAATCAAGAAATGAGAGGTGACCATCGATTCATCGGGTTTATAGGTTTTTGCAATAAAATTACATCCTTTGGAAGAATAAAGGGATTGGAAATGAAATATTCGAATAATATATCATAAAATAATTTTCTTTATAAAACCATAATTTTTTTATAAGAATCTACTTTTCATAAAATGTCTACGGTGGTGGGGAAGTTCGTTATTGCTGTATATATTAAAAAACATTCCATTTATTTTTTTTTCAAAAATTTACCTTTCAAAAAGTAGTATAAAAATTCCTATAAAACCTTTTTAAAATTCAAGGATAACATAAAATTTTCTTAATAAATCATTTGAGTAAATAAAATGACTTTTAATTTTTTTAAAAAAAATCATGGACTTGGAAGAAAAATATATCCAATTTTTAGAGAAATAAAATCAGTTTTATTTTAAACTTTTCTTTGCCTAATTCAAGTACCAAAGATAAAAATATTAGAATAAAATATGTGAACTCATTAAATATCAAGTGGATATAAAATTTATTGGATATTATGACATATAAGTGATAAGATTCCTTCAATGAGAGTAAAAGAAATCCCAAAAGAAAGTTAGATTGTTAAATAGATTCTTACCTCTTTGGAAACTTTCAAATTATAAACCATTGAAAGAATGAACATGAATTGAAACATTATAAATCTTTAATAAATAGTTATTAATTTTATATACATCAAATAAGATATGAAGACACCACATAAAAGTTAATAGGTGCATGTTAACACACATGTCTCAATGAAGTGGGAATTTTGACGAAATCCATTACCTCACACTTCCCTTTAGTTGAACGTGATTTCAACTCTTGTATAATGTTATTAAAAATGTTTTTAATTTATAAAAAAACTATATTAATATTTTTAATATCATATAGGATCATATTATAACATCCTTCCAACCTTTTGTTAACAATATATTATTATTACTATTGTTTCAGGTGATAATTACCTTGTTTTCTCATGCATGTTTTATCATGAAAGTTACAATTTTTGTGTATATGATATAATTACATAATATCAAGAATGATATTAATGTTATAAATTTCATATTTAATTATTAAATACATTTTTAGAATCATTCATAAAAGTTGGACATGGAAACTGAATCACATTGGTTTGTAGAGACGGTAGGTCGTACGTATGTCTGAGTGATGATATAATTATTTTAATGGGTAAAATCATAAGGAAGTTGATTATATATTAATTTTATAAAATTACAATAATTTCAATGTATCATATATATTCATGTTTTCCATCATTATGACTATACATGTGAGTCGGTGATGGAAAAAAATTACATCGATTGGCGATGCAATAGTCTTCCATACACATGAACAATGGATTTGTTTCCCATTTGGTGGAGGTGGAGATGGATAAATATTATTACATAAGCATAATAGAATCTTAGTATATGGTAGATACCATTGTTATTATATTGGAAGCATTATTACATAATTTAATTTTTTAAAATAAGAAATAAAATCTTCTTTAAGACGATTACCTTCTCATAGAGAAACCTCCCTTGGATCTCTTCTTAAAGGTCCAATGTTTGGTCTTTTGGGAACAAAATAAGCTCTAGAATTTTGAAAAGTATTTTTAACAGATATTTTGGAAGTTTGGTTAAGACCAATGGCTTGATATGTGTGGAGAAGTGAGGTGAGGGAGTTCCCTTTAATAAGTGAGGGAGGGATACATTCTTGGAAATCACATGGAAAATTCCAAAGAGAATCCAAAATAATAAATTCATTCTAAAGAGAAATTATTCCAAATGACCTTATATTAGAATTTTTTATAGGATAAGTTTGAAATATTTCCAGAAAATAGGAATTTTACATGTCACACCCTAACCTTGGAAATTATTTATTTTATTCTTTTCTTGATATTGGATCCTTTTGTTGAGGTTTGGTTTGGGTCTCAGTTTGAATTTTTGAGTTTTGGAAGTCTTCGGATGAGTTTTTGTTGAAAAGTGAAGTTTTTAAAATTTAAAGCATGTGGAGAACAGTTGGAACAAGGTTAGTGGAAATTTTGTGCCTTTTCCCAGGAAATTTTTTGGCTTTTGAGATAGTTCTTGGGGAACAACGTGAAACCTACACACTATTAGGGAAACTGTGTGAAAAGTGTGTGGTGAGGTTCTAAAATTTTATATGTGGTGACCACAAAATTAGAACACGGTTTGGAAAACCATTATTTGTAACCATGTGTCATTTTTTCTTGGATTTTGAGCGGTGAACAGATAGCACACAATTTGAAAAACCATGCATCCAAACCGTGCGAGCTGCCCATATCATTAAAAGTATGAAATTATGGTTTTTTCCCTCTAGTGTTTTAACCCTAATTTGGGATTTACTCCCCTTGTTCAACCTAGGTGTACCAGGGTTCTCTCTAAGACCCTCTTCTCTTTCTATACATCTATTTTTGAAACCCCTTGAAGGTTCTAAGGTGAGTTTCCTTATATTTTTGGTTGATTTCCCTCTCTCCTCTCTTTCCCCTCTTAGTTTCTTGGTTCTTCCTTAGTGGGGTTTCCTTCTTGGCTAAACCCTAAGAGTTAGGGTTGGTGTGTGGTTATTTTTCATTAATGTTTGGGTGTGTGGATTGTATCTCGATATTGAATCCTCATTCTCCCAAATTTGGTTGCATTCTCACATCATTGAGGTAGGTGTTTCCGTCTATTTCCTTTTTGGTACATTCCATTTGATGCTTTAGCTTTCCAATGTTGTTTATAAATGTATTAAGAATGCTGGTGGTGTGCTAGTATAAATTTATTTGATTTTCTTATGATTTAAATTTGGTGTGAAACGATTTTTAAAGGGTTTCTTTATTTATACCTATATTTAAATGCTTGCAAGGTGTTTGATAAAATGATAATTTTTGTCTAAAATGAAATTGAGAACTTCTGGTGATATTTGGCATTGGTTATATCATGGTATCTGGGTTTAAATTTTGAATTTTTTATGATGTTTTATTTGGACTCCTTTTTATGGCTTTATGGTTTTTGGTAAAATGTTTAGAAAGATTCCTCTAGTTTTAAGACACTTACTTTTGTTCTTGTAATTGTGAGTAATTTTTGTGTTTGGTGGAAAATCAAGTAATGTTTCCTTAAAAAGATGTTTTCAAAGTGATTTTAATTTCACATGTGTTGAAAGTAGGTTTTCCAAAAGAAATGGGTTTTGTTTTAAATAATCTTCTTTATTATTATTATTAAACATGTGCCATGAATTGTATAATTGGTGTGAATAACCTTTGAAAATGGGTGTGGTGTGCATTTGGATTTGAAAGAGGATTTTCCTATGAAAATGGTTGGGTTTTACATATGCCCTTCTTGTTATTTTTCAAAATTGGTTTTATGGGTTATTTAAGAGGTTTGTTATATGTTTCTGAATGTCCTTGGTTCCCTAAGTGAGTTTAAAAGTGTTTTCCAAAGCTTGTAACATTTGGGATTTTGTGTCATGATATGGTAATTATTTGGTGTATGGAACTATGGACCATTTTGAACTTTGGAACATGGTAGGTTTCTAAATAGTGTAAGGGATTGTTTCAAAACCATATGTCTATTTTATGTTTTCAACTTGGTTTTGGAAATGGTGTTGGAATTGGAATTGGTTTTGGAAATGTGTTTCCCAATTGGAACTTGAAATATTTTTGGTGTTTTGATTTAAAATTCATATGATGTGAATGCTCAGTTGGAATTTATGTTGTCTTTGACAAGTGTTTTTTATGTAAAGTGATGTTAATGACTGATTAGCATATTGTGATGTTTTATAAATTTTATTTTAAACTTATGTGGTGTGCGGGCTCGGTCAGCATTTTGGTACGTTTTTGAAAATGGATTGGAAACCTGGGTAGTGTGAGGCCCAGTTGGTATTTAATGACGATTGTGAAGTAAATGGATTTTCATGTGAGTTTTGATTCTTGGATTATATTTTGAGACCACTAGAACATTTTATTGACTCATCTATAGTGTCTCATACATGGGAAAGTTGTTGGTATTGAGTCCATTAGAACTTTGTATTAACTCCTCTCTAATGAATCATGCACAAGAACACTATTTTTATGGTTAATATACATTGTTTCTATGAGTATTATTATTATTATTATTGGATTCCAGGGCATCATCTCAAGGGTATAGTGATGATTTTTTGTTGACCCCAATTAAATGGGTTGGTACCCCCTTGACTTGATGGTGATAGGTGGGACATTCCACTGGATTGGATAGTTTAGAGTATCCAATTGGTTATTTACTATAGAGTTGCACCATATGTAGAAAGGTGAGTTTGATCTGAGTACATCTAGGGATCACTCAAGAGATGTTCAAGAAATTCTCATGAGTTTCTATCTATTTATTCTATTTATTTATGCAACATATTGGATATTCTTTTTTGCTAGTTGTGTTTACTTATCAGGTTTCCTTTAATTTCTAAAAATCCCTTTTTTATTATATAAATTGTTTTTATCATTAAGTTTTGGATTGAAAATGTGTTGTGGATAATGATACTATTTTTTAAAAGAAAATTTGCGTGTTTTTTTAATAAGGAAACTTATAGAAAGTTATTTTTGTTGTTGAAATGAATAAAAATCTATTTTCATAGTGTTTTTTCAAACTATTTTTATGGGATGTTTTAGAAAAGGAAATGAACAGACTTTATGGTGATTACCTACTAAGTTTTTTAATCTCACATCTAACTTGTTCCACTCGGTCTCAGTAGACCCAAAATATTTTATAGGTTCAGGTTTCTAGTTCAGTTTTCCATTGGCACAGGTTGGTCTTGTAGTTGGTGGAGACCAAGTGGTCAGCAAAATATTGTGTTGAAAAGTTTAGTCTTAGTTATGTATTTAGTTTTTGTTTTTTTAGTAGTTGTTGTATCTTGATCAGTTTTTCATATTATTGAAATTCAGTTATTTTTGGTTTATTGTTGTGTGCTTAGTTCGTTTATTTGACCCTAGTTTTTGGGAAAAAATCATTCCCATTGTGATTACTTTGATTCCCGAAACTATTTTCCATCCCATGTGAATCTAGAACACCCTTTGGGCCTTGTCTCGGATGGGTTTGGGTGTCGGTTTAGATGGAATCCCAGCTTGGTTTGTAAAAAATGTTATAAAAGTAGGCCCTTGTTATTTGGGGTGTTAGTTAGATAAAAGATTAGGAATCTTAGGAATCAAGAGGTTGGTACGGGAATGACGTCATGAACCCTTTCTCATTCTGGTCCTCGATTTTCCAAGGGTAGCCTCAGATTGAGTCCTTTGTTTTGGATTTTGGATGTGTAGATGAGGAATGATAATGGAGGAGAGCTGATTTCATGTCACGATCTCACCTGAAGTAGTGACCCATAAAGAATTTGAGTGCATGGTTCAAGTTCCTCTTAGTGGGTAGTACTTTTTTGGGGCATGGACCACTAACCATGTCTCTAAATTATACATGACCACTAGTTCCGCATTCTCATAGTTTGGTGTGATTTTTGTTTTTCCTTTTTTCGGTCTATGTGAGTGGTATTTTAAAATGAAAATTTTTTTGGGAGAAGATGATTTTAAAAAGGAAAATTAATGTTGATCTTGAGTTTTGTTGTAAAAGCATAATTTGATGTTTGTGTTGGTTTGTGAAAAATGTTTTTTGAAAGAGAATTCGGTAAATGATTGATATTGATGGTAAAGTGGTATGTGTGACCCTTGGTATTCCTTATGAACATTCACATATGTGTGGGTATGTATGGAAAGTGCATTTTGTTACATGTTCATAGATGATATAAGAAAATATGGGATGCACAAATATGTGATGATTCAGAGGATTCCATGGGATATTATATGAAATTAAGGGTTTGTCTTGGTTTTTACAAAATTATTTTTGAAAGCGAAATGTTTTGTATATTGGTTTTTCATTAAAAACAAGGTTCTTATTTTGTCAAAAATGGATTTTGGTATTTGGATGGTGGCGTTTGAAAAAAGTAGTTTTGAAAAATGGAACAATAATTTGGCTTTTGAAAAGAGGATTCTGGATCTATTTATAATGATTGTCTTGCGAGGCCATCATTTTGGCTTGAGATACCCATTTTTTTATGTTTTAGGTTGAGGTTAATTTTTGGTTTTGTGTTCCTTGTGTTTTTTAGAATATGCCTCCCAAAAAGGTCCTTAAAGATTCTAGTGGGTCTTGTCTAGTTTCTAGTTCTTCTTGGTTGCTTCCTGTCTTTCATGGTGATTAAGGTCTTTTATAGGTAGTGGAATGGTTAGATGAATTTGGGTGTATCTTTAGATCATTGGGTAATCCTAAATATGTGAGAGTTCATGCTATTTTGGGGTTTGTTTGAGGATCTATATTTGGACCACTGGAAGGTGATTTCTCCATCATCAATGCAAGTTGAGATGATGTGGGAAGTGTTGAAGTCCATTTTTTTATGTTTTGTGAATGAGGAGGTGGAGATGAAGAAAGTGAAATAGCTCATGAGTATTCAACAAGGCCAGGGGATAGTGAAGGCCAATGTTGATCACTTCAAGAAGACGTTTTACTTTTCTCTAGAGGTAGCATTGCAGGATCTATTGAAAGCGCCACTTTTTGTTTGGGGGCCTTTTCTCATTGATCAAGGATCAATCCTTCTCCACCAAGGATCTATGATACAAGAAGTTGGTGGATAAAGTGTTCTTGTATGAGTTTTTTTTTCCGGAGCATGGGTAGTTGAAAATATGGTATCACTTGCCACTGATGAAGGTTCCCAACCCCGTGAGAGATTTTTACCAGACGAACCTATTTCTAAAAAGCTCCTTCAATTGGTTCTGGATTCTAGTTCTTTGGAACAACTCCTTGTATGTTTTTAGTGTAGTCGGTTTGGGTATTCGAAGTTGTCTTGTCACAATACTCCGAAGATGTTTCATCATTGTGGCTGTTTAAGTCATCTAGAGAAGTTTTGTAAGAAGTATTTCCTAAAGAAGAAGAAGAAGAATCCTTGAGTGGAGGGTGTCAGCACCTGACTGCGGGGTAGGAGATACTTCAAACATCAGGGCACCATCTATAGGCCCCGGAGTGAAACTTTTCACATAGTCAGGAGATCGTTAGGGGTGAAAGAAACCCTGGACTAGTTTTTGTCTCTAGTTTTGGAGTAGAGACAGTTTAATTTTTATTTGTAAACTCGTTATTTTATGTCTATTTTATCTATATAAGAAGCTCGATGATCATATTTTCTTTTAATTATGTATGTGCTCCTTGGATGGGAATCTTTAAATGGTTAGCCTTTTATGAATCAGTTTTCGTTTTCTATTGAACTTGTTTGAAGATATCTATGCTTGTGGAAATCAATGATTATAGTTTTCTTTCATATTTTCTATTCAGGTTTAGATTCCATTCATGGGTTTCCCCTTGTGTTGGGGATTTGGAATATGTGGAATGTTTAAGTGTGTCAGGTATTGGGCCTTTAAGGTCATGTATTGGGTTGTGTTTGGGCATTGTGTCTTGGGAATATAGATCATGTAAGAGTTCCCCTCCAACCATTAAAAGGGGTATTATCTAAAAATAAATAAAAATAAGGCCTTTGGGCCATTCGGGGTTGGGGGGTTATTTTTATTGTGTGTAAAATTTTGGGTGAGCTCATATTGAGAGTTCCCCCATTGATCCCCTATGGTGGTGTGTTTGAAAATTTTAATATTGGCCATATTATCCAGGTTCTTGTGGTGGGGAGAACCCTATATTGTTCTCCCATTGTTCTTCCTGTATCCTCTAGAAGTGGTTAGGTGTGACTTGTGAGGTGAAAGGTGTAAGACATGGATGTTTTATGAAATATTTTCTTTAAATAATTTTAATTCTTCAATATCTAGAATTACATGCAATCATGAGTTTAAACAAACCAAAATATGCACTTAGCATAAAATTTCCATTTTAAACTATCAATTTGGTTAGTGAGAATAAGTATAACTAACTTATGAAAATGTATGTTGAAGTCATTTGTTACCAATTATTTATGAAAAATATAAATTAATTATATATTTTTATTTTTTGGTATTAATAAATTGAGTGAATTACTATTAGTAAATGAAATTAATAAAATATATATGTTATATACTTAATAAAATATTTTTTATATTTATCCAATTTATATTTTTTTCATAGTGTATGAATAAACCCTATTTGATGTATAAAAACATGTATTTTTCAAAAGGGTAATTTTCAGCCTTTTAATAGTAAACCCCATTTAAATTAATATTTTTACACATTAATAAATAATATATGAAATAATAAACATGTTCTTTGTAATAAATATATAAGAATTTACTTTTTATGAAATTTTAATATTTTTCTGATAACTTTCATATTTTGATGAATAGTAAAATACACTAAATTTTAATTAAAAACAACTTTTTAAATCAAGATAATTTATATGTTTAAATTATAATATTTAATGGTTTTAAATTTTAAATAGAATATATTTTTAAAATTAAATATAATTTATTTCATTATCATTAATTTTATATTAAATTCATGTGTAAAAACATTTCAATCTTTTGTAATGTTTTAATTTTTAAAACTTGTTCTCTATTTCCAAAAATGGGATTAATTTTAAATTAATTACTACAACTGCTGTGTTTTGAATTTTAAAAAATAGATTCTATATTTGGAATCGTTAGTCCCAAATTATGTAAACAACTTTATTTTATTTTTGAGCATTATGAATAGTAACTTTGATAAGTTCTATTAATACGGTAAAAGTGTAAATTGGGTAATTAAGGGTAATAATGCTATTATAAAATTACACTAAAACTTCTCTTAATATCATTGGATGAGGGTGTTCCTACATAAATCATCCTTGAGTCAAAATGCTTTCCATTGGAAGCCACTTATATGAGATTAGGACATTTAATTTATTTTTATTTAAAGAGAAGTTAAATATGCCTCACTCAAATTTTAATAATTAAATAATTTTTAATATATGGTTAGATAGAAGATAAATCCAATTATAAATACTCATTTAAAATACAATTTTTTTTCTTTATCATGATAATTGATTTTTAATTTTTAGGAAATAATTAGTTACCCTAAAGACTAATACTTTGATTATGTAAAAATTAAATAATTGATGAGAAATCAATATAACAATTTTTATTAAAATTATAATAACCATAAAAAGACTCAAAAACTTAACAAAATCTTATTGGTTGAGTATATATCGAACATAATCATCCAACGGTAGAGCTAGTGACCATTTGGAGCCTTATAGAAGTGTTCGTGACACTTATATTATTTTATTTAAAGTGATGTTAAAGTAGTCACATTCATAATTTAATAAGTATAACATTTTAAATGTTAGATTGTACATAAGATAAATTTGAAAAAAACATTATTCTGAAATATAGTAGATTTATATTCATTATCATATTTTATTTTTAATTTTTATTTAACAAATAAGTATATTAAATAATTACACAAAATTGATGTAGTAATTATTTTATTAACAGAGAAAACAAATAAATGTTATTAAAAATATTAAAATAAATATAATTTGGGCTAATTAATATGTATAATGAATTTTATATATTACATTGACCTCTTATTAATATGATAAAATAGTTGGTTTTAAGTTAACTTGTTATCTTAATATTTTTAAAAATCAATGAATTGAATAGTGCCAAAATTGACACTATTGATTGTTTATCTAAATAATGTTTTATTAATTTTTTTTAAAATCATAATTTTTTTTAAAAATATATAATAATTATTTTATGGTCTAAAATATTCTATGTTATTTATTTATGGTTTAATTTACATCAAATAAGTAAATATTTCACCCTTTTAATATTGAAATATTTGTTACCCTAGTTAAAAATTAAATAGAATAACTAAATGTTAAATAAAATTATAAGGTTTAAATTGATATAAAAACTTATCTAAAATCTATTTGTTGATGATATTACAAACCTATATTATCTCATCTTCAAAATTGGAACATTTTTGTGGTCTTTGGATGGGTTTTTTGTTATAAATTAATAATTTTGGAGATCCCAAAATTGCTGCTCATCTCAATTATAAAAGGGAACCTCCTCCCTCACTTATTAATGTAACTTTGAGACTTAACTCTTGTCCATTCCCTAACAATTTCCCCTATCAATTCCTCTAGTCACATTTTAGATGTTCGTTTCTTCTTCAAAGACCAACTCTAGTGCTCTAAGAGGAGATTTATAGGAAGCAGATCAAAGAAGAGGCAATCTCTTCTACTGATTCTTTTAAACTCATTTCTTCTTATAATTCCTCTTCACAAATTGTTTAATTATAAATTAATAAATCCAATATAACTTATATAATAATATTTTATTATTATTATGGAACAAAAATATTTCACTTTATTTTTATCCTATGAAAAATGTAGTGACCACGTGTGTGTATGTATGACTTACCATCTCTACGCCATGGTATAATATGTTTTCAACTCCACCTTACTTGGATGGGTATAATGATTGAAATAATAACTATATATTATTATTATAAAATTATATTTATTCTGAAATATTATAAACCATTCACTTGAATACCATTCAACAATTATGGGAATGATATCGTCGCTTGTGCATACGTACAACCTACCGTCTCCACGATGCGATGCATTTCATTCTACATAAAATTCATTAAAGAATGATTATATAAATGTATATAATGAATAAATATGATATATATAATGTTAATATCATTTTATAATGATATAACTATGACCTATGAAGGGGAACCAGAACTTATTCGACAGAACATGCATAAGAAAATGAAGCAATTAATACTCGAATAACAAGTAATAATGAAATTTTATTAACAAACAGATGATAATATGATCATATATGATATCATAATAATGAATATTGCTATTAAATAGTTAAATTAAATTATTTAAATCATTATACCGAAGTTTTGGATACATACAAAAGAAATCAGACCTAAGGTAAGGGATAATTTTGCAATCTTATTATTATTCGAGATTGTTTATTCGTAAGTATTTACTGGGGTATATTTATCATCTCCATCCATGTTTCATAAATATGTATTCCAAAATATTATTTCTATCCTTCTAAAATTTTTTAAATTCAATTTTACCTAATTTTTAATTTTTCTTAAATGGTTTGAAAGGAATCTTTTTTCATTTTTGGTACGAGTTACTCCGAAATACTTTTTTATTATTTTCCAAACACTTTTTAGGAAAAGTGAGAAGGCCAAAGATACAAACAAGCCCACAAAACACATCCAAAAAATACCAAGCAAACAAACACCCAGATCAACCAACAAAAACTAAAAGCCAATGTCTCCGTACCCGCCATCGCAACCAACACAGGAGTCCTCCACGGTGGCCGTTCCCCATTCAGAAGCCGGGTTAAAATGCCTCATGAAATCTTCATTATAGTACTACCTCACATCATCTAAAGTGATTCACCCAAGTCCATCTTGCTTAGCTAGGATGCCTTTTTTAAAAGCCAGGGTCACCCCATGTTTGCGCTTTTGGTACGAGTTATTTTTTGACTTTCTGATAAAATTATGAGAAGAATGTTCTATTTTAAATTATACTAAATGAATGGATTATTAAATTTTCATAACACCTTATTTCCATGAATCTTATTTTATAATATCTCAAGTTTATTTTCAATTAAATTCTTTTATTTTAAAATTTTATGGCATTTTGAGAAAATAAAACATTTTTTAAGAAAAAAGGATATTTTCCTCGAGAATTAATTTCAAGTGTTTTATCAAAATTATTTTCCATATGAGATGAAATTATTTAAAAGGGTTATATTTCAAGTATATTATCCCTATTATTCCTATGGTTTAATTTTTTTATGATAGACATCTATTTATGAAATCCATTTGTTTTATATGGATTATGTTATGATAGAATTATGTTTGACTGAAAATTAATTTTTTATTATCAAAACACTTTTAGGATAAAGTGAGAAACCATAAAGTTCAGCATTAAAATAAGAAAATCAAGCAGGGAAAAGGACCAAATAAAATTAGGATCTGCCTCGCCCCAACAACTGCTTCATGTCAACAAACCTTCACCAATTCATGACCATTCAGCAAGATGTCCCATTCAAGGTGCATGTGCACGAAACCAATGGCAAAGTCATACCCTCTCAGACCCACAATAAAAATGGTGTGAATAGGTGAAGGCTTCTTTCTATGATCCCCATCTGAAGCATATCCAGAAACAAAACTGAATTTCACCAAACTTCACTATAAAAAGAACAAAGACAAATCCAAAAGTAAATTCAAACTAAACCAGAAGACCTCCCAAACCAAAAAAAACCTCCATTAGTTTAATTAGAGTCTTGGAAAATCAATTTTAACTTACCAGAATTAATTTCCCTAAATAATTTCCATGAGATATATGGAACCTGAATGTTAGGTGAATCCCTCATCAGAATTTAAAATTCAGAGGCAATTTGATCCCAAGGCTGTACGTACTCTTTGATACTAATATTCCCTTTTTTGAAGCCCCAACAAGAATAAGGCCATGTTTTTCAATCCAAGCATATTTTTAATCATTAAGGGTTTCCCTTAGAGGTCTCCCCATAATTTTAGCATCATCCTCCTTAGAATAATTGAGTAGCAAGACCTACTCAACCAATTCTCCCTCAGAGCTTAACAGAAATTCCAAGGAGGAGTAATCCCTCCTACCCTTCCTCCTCTTATTACTCCTATTATCTTTCAGGCTTGAAGTTTATCCTACCGAATGACTATGTTCAGCCATATTGAACATGTTTACACATCCCTGGCCTATCTTAGGAGGTATAATATGTTCAGAGTTCAAGCCACCCTCTAAAAGCCCTTAAAATCTATTTCTCAACTGGATTGAAGACCGGTTCCTTGAACCCGATCCCCATGATTCCCCATCACTGGGTTGATATGCCACCTCCATAACAGGCCCCTACATTTCCTTCTATAAAGGTTCAATACCTGGTTCAAACATCTCAGCAGGGTAATCTTCTTCACTATACACCGTCTACATCATGATAGTGTTACTCCCACGTCCCCGTGATACCCATCGCGTCGCATCCTGCTTAAGAGAACCTCCCTTCCTTACATGATCAAAGTGATGCAGTGAAGAGGGAGGGGTGAACAGGTCCATTTTCAGCCTACTGAAAATAGAAAACACCGTTGAGATGTCTAGTGGAATCAATGCCTTCTGCACATGTGACTGAGTTCGCGATTCCCATCTAGAATCTTCCTCAGTAACCACTTCATGAAATCCTGTACAAGCAGAATGCTTCTGCTCTAGACTCGACCTCATCCTATGCCTCATGCTCTTTGCCTCTACCATTATTCCTCCCCAAAGCAAAATGATACCCCTTACGGTAGAATTATAGTAAATGACCCAATCACTTTCACCCTATACATAAGTTCATCTAGGTTTCATACACAAATCGTTGCTTGCAGTGGTATTCCTCACCCATATTAATCCACGCATATTCAAATTAATCTCTTGAAATACCTATTTCAACACATACGTGGGGATTAATAGGGTTGATAAGAGCTTCAGTTCTACTATCTGAGCACATATATCTACCTATCAGGTTTCCAAACATACACATAATAGTGGGGTTTTGAAAGGGAAGGGGAAGATTAGGTAAGCTAACCCATGTCACCATAGAAGGAGGATCTCGCTTCACATGTAGATCGAAGGACCACCGAATAAGGATGAGTCTGAAACCATTAAATTGAAGAGGTGCACTTGACTAGGACTTGATAAGGTATGCCTCCGATGCAAAACTAATCATAATTTCTCGATTATCCAGGATACCCACAATCACCATATCCTATAGGTCCCAAGCACTGAATATATTTTCTATCGAACGAATTGATTGAGGGATGTCGTTGATAAAATCTGGTAACTAAGGTATGATTCAAAAGATTAGATTATTCCAAGTACTCCGTGGACTAAATATGAAGGTTGGGGCATCCATCAAGAAAATCCAAGACTTTCGGTCCAAGTGATACTTGAGGGAAAGAAGGGAGAATATTGGGATTTGAAAAGGGAAATGATCTCAGTTCTGTAATACACGGCTGGAACGAGAAGTGAACTTGATTCAGTAATGGACTTTGTCTGCTATGATGGTCTTGGAAATGAGCCTTGACTAATATGAAATTATTTTATATGATTATGTGTATAACATAAAACTTCATGTCTTATGTTATGACTTTTGGGATCACATTCATTGATTCTTATGAACTTTTATGATTTATCCCATGGCATGACATCATGATCTTTTATATACAAGATAAAAATTTTAAATTTTATGTTCTTATGTATTATGATTATGATATGTTTGATATCTCCCTTATTTACCCTTACTAATCATATGAGATCACCCTTTAATATGCTTCTTTTACACAAGTCATGAAGAAGGGTATTAAGTAAGATATCTCAAAAATAGATCTAGTTATGATGGAATAAGTGGGAGACAATGAAGATGTCTTATGAACCAGTTGTTTATATTTCATAGTTTCTAAAGACAATATACCTATACATTTCTATCATGGTTTTATTATATTTTTTAATGAATATTATTTAACTTTGAAGTAATATTAATGTATGTAAATTATGGGTTTTTATATTTAGTATCAGAGTAATAATTAACCTTTTGAAACTAGGAAGATAAAACATTAGTAAGAACCCAAAGGATATATCAAAGTATAGGTTACAATCCTAGTGTATTATAAATGATCATGAATAACCTAGGATAAAACCTAAATTTTCCTAAATGGAAATTTTATTCTTGACAGTGTGCTTTTCCCATTATGATTAGTGTTACTCACAGTATGCTTCTTGGTTTTAGTCAATGGATGGAACCTAAAGGAACAAAGTTAATGATGAATGTGATGGGAAATAAAATGATTGTCCTCCTGAGCAACCAAATATTATGGGATATGGGATGTAAAATATTGTAGCTATTATCACACAACTTTCTCAAGCTATGAATCATACATGAATTCCAAATGAGCAAAGGAGGGAACAACATTTTGTTGAGTCCTTCATGAGGTAGTGTCCACCTTCTTTCAGTGGGTCTTCTGATCCACTAGTGGTTGAAAAGTGGACCAGTACCACTAAAAATATATGTTCAGTTCTCCGATGTTTAGAACATGATAAAGTCATCTTAGCAGTCAATCATTTGTAAGTTGAAGCTAATAAATGGTGGAACATTATCAAGAATATGAGGTAAATAGATTAAATTGAATCCATGGAATGGGAAGAGTTCAAGAACTTGTTTTTTAATAATTAATTTCCTCATATTATTTGAACAAACATGGAAAAGGTGTTCCTTTAACTTAAGTAAAAGGATGGTGAATATTTTAGTACCTACGAAGAAAATTTTACTAAACATGCAAGGTACACTTCTGGAATTATTATCCAACCTGAGATTAAAATTGATCAATACTTTAGTGGTTTAAAACAAAGACTTTGAAGGGAATTAGACATAAGGGACTTCAATATCTATGAGAAAATCATTTCATATGATCTCAAGGTTGATATGGATATTAGATTAACCCATCAGTCCTATGGGTTTAATAAGAAGAGAAAAATTAAATTCAAGGGAAAATCTAAAGACCACACTAAAAAGAATATGAGTTTTCTATTATTCTCAAACTTTTGAAAGAAACATGGAGGAAATTGTCTTAATGGGGATAGTAAATTTTTTAAGTGTGTAAAAGAGGGTCATTGGGAAGTTGAATGCCAAAGTGATGGGAAAAATATGTCTAATGATGTGAATAGATAAAATTCTATACAGATTACACCACTTACACTTCAATTTTACAAGTTCAAGGAAATGGGGAATTATGCCAATCAATTCCCTAATCGAAGGGTTATTAATGATGATCGATGTCAACAAACTCTTAAGGACAAAGACAAAAGAAAGTCACTTGCGATCACTATTGTTGATGTGGAGTATGATAATGAAGTGGTGAAAGGTACACTTACCATCCAATCTAAAGTAAAAAATGTTTTATTTAATTTTGGATCCACCCAATCTATTATTTTTGAATAATTTTATAAGGGTATCATCATATTACCTCAACAATTAGATGTTGAGTTAGTTGTGACAACTTCTAATGACACAATGGTTGCATAAAATGTTTATAATTCTTCTTCGATATAAGTTTATGGGAAATTGATTCCTGAAAATCTTATGATCCTTCCTATAGTGTAATTTTATGCGATTCTTGGCATGGATTGCATTTCTCTATATGGACCTCATATCAATTTCCAAGTAAGGGAAATGGCATTTAATATTCCAAATAAATCTATGATCATATATCAATGCAAGGATGAATATAACCTTCCAGTAGAAATTTCTTCCATCTTATGGGTCTTGATCCCTATAAATCAAGGTTATATATATCTCAAATGGTTGGGGATAATCTCACAATTAAGAATACACCCATTTTAAGGGAGTTTATGATGTCTTTATGTAAGAATTACCAGGTCTTCCAGTAAATTTTAAAGTTGAGTTATCAATAGAACTCATACCAGGTGATATTCTAATTTCAAATACACCTTATAGAATGGCCCCAATTAGGTTGTAGGAATTGAAGAAGAAACACCAAGAGAATCTTGACAAGGGATTAATATACCCTAGTGCATCACCTTAGGGAGAACCTATTCTATTTGTTAAGAAGAAAGATATATCAATGAGACTATGAATTTATTATCGATAACTTAACAAGATCACTATAAAAAACAAATATCATCTTCTTATCATTGATGACTTATTCGATCAACTATGTGGAGATAAATACTTTTACAAGATTGATCTTCATTTAGGATATCATCAATTAAGGGTCAAGAAGGAGGATATACCGAAGATGTCATTTCATACATGGTATAGACACTATGAATTTATAGTGATGCCTTTTGGTCTTACTAATGCCCCTATTATCTTCATGGATCTAATGAATATAGTCTTTATATACTATCTTAATTAGTTTGTGGTCATCTTTATAGATGATATTATTGTCTATTATAAAATTAAGGAAGACCATGAAGATCACTTGAGAATTGTACTGAAGAACCTGAAAAAGGAAAATCTTTATGAAACATTTACCAAGTGTGAATTTTGGCTTTAGAAATTTTCATTTTTGGGTCACATAATCTCAATGTAGGGGATATATTTGGATCCAGAAAAAATAGAAGTTATTGAAAGTTGTATGAGACCAACAACGATAACAGAGATTCAAAGTTTTCCTAGTTTGGATGGATATTATCAACATTTTATGAAATATTTTTCATGATTATCTAATCCAATCCCCAAGTTTACTCGAAAAGGAGTTAACTTTGTGTGGATGGAGGTATTTGAAGATAATTTCAAATATCTAAAAATAAGGTTAGCCAGTGCACCTGTGCTCACACTTCCTTATAGTGGAGAAAAGTTTTTGATCTACAGTGATATATCCAAGAAGGGGTTGAGTTGTGTTCTCATGTAAAATGATATGGTGATAGCCTATGCCTCAGGACAATTGAAAACCCATGAGAAAAATTACCCAACTCATGATTTAGAGCTAGTTGGGGTAACCTTTGCACTAAATATATGGAGGCATTATCTTTATGGTGAAAGGTGTGATATTTATACTAATCATAAAAGTTTAAATTATATTTTCACACAAAAGGATATGAATATGCGTCAAATAAGATGGTTGGATTTGATTAAAGATTACGACTGCTCAATAAATTACCACCCTAGGAAATAAAAAAATGTGGAAGATTCTTTGAGTCTAAAGGACCATGCTAGCCTATCCATGATGAGGATCACAAAAGATCCAATATTTATGTATTTTCAAAGGATGGATCTTGAAATTTTAAAGGTAGGGGATAAGTATTCTCTTTCTCAATTCAATGTTCAACCATATATACAAGTGAATATTAAAGAGGCCTAGAAGGAAGATATAGAGATAAAAATGAAGGTGAGAAATATTCCAAAATTAAACCTTGATTGTAATGGAATAATAAGGTTCATGAACCAGGTTTGTATTCCTCTTATACTAGAAGTAATAAAGGAGCTATTAGATGTGGCACATAGTTCTTAATTATCTAATCATCCTGAAAGCACAAATATGCAAAAAGACCTAAAAGATTATTTCTTATGGGATGGAATTAAAAGAGATGTTGCTGAATATGTCTCTCGATGATTGGTTTGTCAACAAGTTAATACTGAGAGACAGAAGTCTAAGGGGATGTTAAAACCATTACCCATACCATAATGTAAATGAGAAAACATCAATATGGACTTTGTCATCAAACTTCCAAAAATATATAAAGGATGTGATTCTATATAGGTTATATTTGATTGCCTTACAAAGTCATCACACTTCATTGATATTAGAGAGGATTTCTCTCTTGATAATATTTCTAAGATATATGTAAAGGAAGTGGTAAGATTTCATGGAGTACCACATTCCATTATATATGATTGGGATACGATATTTGAATTAAAATTCTGGAAAAGTCTTCAACAGGCTCTGGATACAGAGTTAAGTTTCAGCACTGATTATCATCCTCAGAAAAATAGTCAGTTTGAGAGTAAAATTAAAACTCTAGAAAACATGTTTATATCTTTATCTATTTATTTCAAAGGTTATTGGGATAAAAACCTACCTTTGGTAGAATTTTCTTACAATAATACCTTTCACATCAGTATTCAGATGGATAATTATGAATCCCTCTATGGAAAGAAGAGCAGAACTCCAAATTTTTGGGATGAAGTTGAGTAAAAGAAGCTATTAGGACCCGATCTTGTTGATAATATGACAGAAAATGTCAGATCTATTCAACAACACATAAGAGAAACTCAGAGTCGACAAAAAATTTGTGCTGACAACTGAAGAAAAGACCTAGATTTTGAAGTGGGTGATAAAGTGTTTCTATGAATATCTCTCTAAAAGAGAGTAATGATATTTGGAAATAAGTTCAAGCTGAGGCCTAGATATATCAGTCCTTTTTAAAATCTCGATCATGTTGGGAAGGTAGCTTACCGATTGGCACTTCCACCAGATCGCACTCAAGTCCATGATATTTTCCAAGTATCTCTCTTGAAAAAGTACATACTTGATCCTTCACATGTACTAAACCTGGAAGTCATACCGCTAGAGAAAGATCTGTCTTATGAAGAACAATCAATATAGATTTTGAATTGTAGTGAAAACGTTCTCCAAAACAAGACCAGTCACTTGGTTAAAGTTTTGTGTTGGAAACACCAATTTGAAGAAGTCATGTGGAAACTTGAGGATATGAAAAGGGATACATATCCTCATCTATTTGTATCCAATTAAAAAACTTCAAGGGTGAAATTTAGTTTAAGGGGGTTAGAATGTAACACCCATATGTTTTTATGAAATATTTTCTTTAAATAATTTTAATTCTTAAATAGCTTGAATTTCAAACAATTGTGAGTTTAAATGAACCATGAGATGACCTTAGTATAAAATGACCATTTTAACTCATCCATTAGGATAGTAAGAATAAATATAACTAACTTATGAAAATGTCTGGTGAATTCATTCACAACCAATTATTTATGAAAAATATAATTCAATTCTATATTTGTATTTTTTGGTATTAATAAATTGAGTGAATTACTATTATAAAACTAAATTAATGAAATATATATTTAATATATTTAATTAAATATTTTTTATATTTATCCAATATATATTTTTGTCATTGGGTATGAATAAACCATATTTGATATATAAAAATCTATATTTTCAAAAGTGTAATTTTCTGCCTTTTAATGGGGAACCCATTTTAAATTAATATTTTGACACATTAATAATATTTATATCACAAAATAAACATTTTATTTGGAATCAGGATATAAAAATTTATTTTGGTTGAAATTTTTATATTTTTCTGATAACTTTCAAATTTTGATGAAAAGTAAAATACACTAAATTTTAATTGAAAACAAATTTTTTTATTGAAATAATTTATATGGTTAAATTATAATATTGAATGATTTTAAAGTATAAATATAATATATTTTTATAATTCAATAAAATCTATTTCATTTTCATTAATTTTATATTGAATTAAGATGTACAAACATTTCAATCTTTTGCAATGATTTCTTTTTTAAAACTTGCTCTCCTTTTCTGACAACAAGATTAATTTTAAATTATTTACTAAAAATTTTTTGTTTTAAATTTTTAAAAATGGATTCCATATTTGGAATCATTAGGCCCAAATTATCTAAACAACTTTCTTTTATTTTTGGTCATTATGAATAGTAACTTCAGTAATTTTAATTAATACGGTAAAAGAGTAAATCAGATAATTAAGGGTAAGAATACTATTATAAATTTACCCTAAAACTTGTATTAATATAATTATATGAGTTTTTTATACCTAAATCATCATTGGTTTAAAATGGTGTCCATTGGAAGTCACTTGGATGAAATTAGGACATTTAATTTATTTTTATTTAAAGAAAAGTTAAATATGTCTCGCTCAAATTTTAATAACTAAATAATTTTTTATATAAGGTTATACAAAAGATAAACCCAATTATAAATACTCATTTGAAACCTAATTTTTTTTCTTTATCATGGTAATTGATTTCAATTTTTTTGGAAATAAATAATTACCTTAAAGACTTATACTTTTATGAGGAAAAATTAATTAATTGATGAGAAATCAATAAATTTTTTTTATTAAAAGGATAATAACCATAAAAATACCCAAAAACTTGAAAAAATATTATTTTTTGTGTATATATCTACAATAACAATCCACGGGTCAAGTTAGTAACCATTTGGAGCCATATAGAAGAGATTGTGGCACTTAAATTATTTTATTTAAAGTGATGTTAAAGTTGTCACATTCATAGTTTAATAATTATAACATTTTAAATGTTGGATTTTACATAAGATAAATTGAACTAAAAATATTCTTTTGAAATATATTAAATTTATATTCATCATATTATTTTATTTTTATTTTTTATTTATAAAATAATTATATTAAATAATTACACAAAATTGTTGTAGTAATTATTTTATTAATAGAGATAAAAAATAAATGTTATTAATTTTTTTAAAATAAATATAATTTTGGATAATTAATATGTCTAATTAATTTTATAGATGAACTTGACCTCTTAGTAATATAATAAAATAGTTTTTTGAAGTTAACTAGTTATCTTAATATTTTTAAAAACCAATAAATTGAATAGTGTCAAAATTGTCACTATTGATTGTTTATCAAAATAATGTTTTATTAAATTATTTAAAAATCATAATTTTTTTAAAAAATATATAATAATTATTCTATGGTCTAAAATGTTCTAAGGTATTTATTTATCATCTAATTGACATCAAATAAGTAAATATTTCACCGTTTTAATATTGAAATATTGTTTACACTAGTTAAAAAATAAATAGAATAACTAAGTGTTAATTAAAATGATAAGGTCTAAATTGATAAAAAAAAACTTTTCTAAAATATATTGGTTGATTATATTATAACCCTCTCTCATCTCATCTTAGAAATTGGGACATTTTTGAGGTTTTTGGATGGGTTTTATTTTTATTATAAATTCATATTTTTAGAGATCCCAAAAGTTCCCCTCACCTCAATTATAAAAGGGCACCACCTCACTCACCTATTCACTTAACTTTGAACCTTAATGATCAATAATTACCTGAACTTTTCCATTATAAACTTATCTAGTTACATTCTAGAGGTTTTGGTCTTCTTCAAATACCAACGCTATTGCTCTAAGATGATATTTAGAGGAAGCACGTCGAAGAAGAGGTAATATCCTCTACTGATTCTTTCGTACTTATTTCTTCTTCTACTTCCAATAAATGAGTTGTTTCATTATAAAGTAATAAATCCAGTAACAATTATATATTGAGATTTTATTATGATTACGGAACAACAATATTCTACATTCTATCCATCCTATGAAAAACTAAGTCACCACACGTGTATACGTACAACTTACCGTCTCCACACCGTGGTGTAATCTGTTATTCACTACCACCTTACTTAGATGGGTATAATGATGAAAATAATTACTATATATGATTATTATAACAAGATATTGATTCTGAAATATTATACACTATTCACTTCAATACCATTCAACAATTATGGGAATGATATCATCGCTCATGCGTACGTACAACCTACCGTGTCCACAATGCGATGTGATTCATTCTACATGATATTAATTAAATAATTATTATATAAATGTATAGAATGAATAAATATAATATATATATATATAATGTTAATATAATTTTTAATGATATAATTGTAAGAACCTGAATCTTCATTTTAGGCGTGGATCTTTTTTTCGGGTTGTTTTTTAGGAAAAAAGAAGAAAAGGGAAATTTTCTTAGTACACGCCATGTACTTTTGAGTACACATTATGTACCTGGTTTTTGTGTGTAGTCATGTACTAGCCGTGTAATGGCTGAGTACATGGTCATGTGGGTGACTTGGTAGACTATCTAAAGCGGGGGCTGGTTGAAGCTAGTACACGATGAGTACATTAAATGAACATACGATGTACTTTTCCTTTTAATTGTTTAATCAGAGTGGTTTTGCATCTCATCTCCAAAACTATCTTCTTATTCCCATGTTTCATATAGGAGAGCGAAGAGATGGAAGAGAAATTCAAACCCCTACCATTCCTCTATCCAAGCTCTGATTGAGATGCTGTTGGGTGCATTGGATTCCCACCAGTGAGATCTCTCTTCCCCTAGAGCCTCTCTTCCTGATTTCTCCTCTCTCTTAAGTTATTCATGGTTGAAAATTTTTATCCTTTTTTGTATATCTACATCATTATAGGATGATTCAAGGGATAATGTTCAATAGTGTTCATCATACAACTTCAAGGTAGGTGGTTTATGCCTTTCCTTGATAGTATTTGATTGATATATCCTAAAAGTGTCAAATACCCATGTTTAGGGTATTGCGTGTTATGGAATTTAACCCTGTTTAAGACCTATTATGGTGTGTTTGATTGAGAAAGGGTTATTTCTTTTTCATAAGGTTTAATAACTTGATTATGGGTGTGTTTCCCCATGTTTTATTGTTTATGGATGATGGGTCTATGAATCATATTAGAATTACTTTGTTTTCCATGCCTAGTGTTATTAGGACGAAGTTTCTATTTATTTGAGATGTATGTGATTCACATTGTGAAGTGTGACCAAGGGGAATTTACTCTGAAATCTTTACAAGGTAGGGTCTGTTATGTATAACTTTTTGTTGTGTTGACCAAGAGGTATTGACTGTGAAAGTTGTCGGGTGTTCATAAACCAGAGGGGTTAGACCGTGAGAGATACCCAGAGGGTTGTTATTAAATGAATGTTGGACCATAGGTAATTGACTATGAGACCTTCCAAGAGATCATTACATTTTAGTGTTGCAATGTAGACCAAGGAGGTATTGACTTTGAGAGATACCCTGGTGCTCTTTTGTAAATGATTAGTGCTATGTAGGACCAAAGCGGTTAGACTGTGTGAGATTTCCCAGGGGACATTATTTTATTGAATTAATGATATGTTAAACTAGAAGGGATAGACTGTTAGAACTTTCTCAAAGGGTTAGACCGTGAGAGATACCCAGAGGGTCGTTATTACATGAATGTAGGACCATAGGTAATTGACTATGAGAACTTCTAGGGGGTAATAGACTAGAGGGGTTAGACAGTGAGAGATACCCAAAGGGTCATTATTAAATTAATGTTGGACCATAGGGAATTCCTTGTGAGAACTGTTAGGGTGTCATTATATTTTATTGTTGCAATGCAGTCCAAGAGGGTATTGACCATGAGAGGTACCCAGGAGGTTATTTATAAATGATTAGTGCTATGTGGGACCAAAGGGGTTAGACTGTGTGAGATTTCTCAGGGGGTCATTATTTTATTAAATTGATGATATGTTAAACTAGAGGGGGTATACTGTGAGAACTTTCACAGAGGGATACTTTTGAATGATTGTGAAGAGTTTTCCAAGACAAAACACAATCTTGGACTTGGTCATACTTGTTTTTTAGAAGGTCTTTAGAGACATCTATTTTGCTATCACATAGGATATAGAGCTTAGGCTATATCCCAAGATTCTTTATTCAAAAAATTGAATAATCAACGAATTTAAATGAATGTAATTTAAAACTGTAGGATTGTTTACTTTTGAGTACTTCCTATTTTATTTCTTCATTTCTTCATATTACCTACATTATATATTCACTGATAGTTAGGCACAAATATTTTGGTGGTTTCCTACTGGGATTCATCTCACATCCTGTTTGGGTCATTATTTTGGACCCAAATAGATTATATGGTTTTAGGTATAGATAAGGGAAAACGCCCTTCTTCCTCAGGTACTTGATTGTTGTCGGAGCTAGAGAGCATGGGACCAAGATGAGGCTTGCGATGCTATTGGAGTTTACTTTTTTTTTCTGTATTTTAGTTTCCGTATTGTATTTCTATTATTGTTACTTGTTTGGATGATTTCCTAGATACTTGTGACATGCATAATTATTTATATATATTATAAAATTGTTTATACTATCAGTCTTCCACTTTTTACTTTTTTGTATGGTATTATAACTTCTTCTTGTGTTTATTATTTATTATTCTTCTATGTATACTCTTCCAATGTGGGAATATTTTCCCCAATTTCTTACCTTGACCCTCACTGGTAGTCAGCAGCCTCTAGTTTTTTCGGAAATTCACTTGAGGTTATGTGGCCAATTAGGTTCAGGGAACCTTTTGGCGGCACCCGGAACTGGGATGTTATAAAGTGGTATCAGAGGCAGTGTCCATTTGATGTGCAAGTGAGGACATTGGGACCTTCTAGGGGGTGGATTATGACAATCCCACATTGAAGGAGTAGGAGCATGAAGCACTCCTTTATAAGTTGGTTTGGATACCTCTCCTATCATGAAGCCTTTTCTTGGGGGATGCCTGAGGGATAGAGCTCAGAGAAAGAAAAAATGTGCGGGTTAGACCCAAAGTAGACAATATCATGATTGTGGGATGGACTGGACCATTAAAAATGGTATCGGAGTAGTTTCATTTCTGCTTTGTCTTACTATTTGGAGACTCTAGACAGAGATAAGAAGGAATTGGTATTTGGAAATAAGTCATGCCCAGGAGTATCTAATCTGTGTATAGGGAAAATCTAAGTTACCTCGAATATCTCAATTTGTATGGTTTTTCAATTTTTAAAGTTGATTTGATTTCACCATTGGTTAATTCACTTGTTTTGTGTTGTTTTATTTTATATTATTTAGGTTCTATTTCAGTTGCAACCCGATGAGATGAGGGTATTCCATCTCATGCATTATATAGGCACTTGATAGAGATCACATTTCATGCATTCTTGTCATACCATTTAGGGTGAATTACTGATTGCATGTTGTTGTGATAGATGTTGTTCTAGATATTCATGTTGTTGTGATATATGTCGTAATATAATACCTACTATTTTGATAGGGTATTGGAATATGTAAATTTTCATTTGGATGGACTCCAAACTTTGATTTCTAAGGTGTTATAGGCCCTCTTGGGTCAAAATTTGGTGGATCATGTTTGGAATTTAATATAATTTTTTCAAGTTATGAGATGAATAAGGATGCCAAACTTTGATTCACAGAATTATGGGCTTTCACAGGTCATAATATTTCATTCCTTGTAATTTTTTTTAAAATTTTAAGGGTTCAAAAGAAGTTTCAAAGGATTAATGTTCAGAAACCCAAACAACACAGCATTTGGTGTTATGAACACACTCTATGTGTTATTCTATTCTGGAAGAAAAAACTTTTCTTAAGTACACGTCGTGTACTGGGATTACACACGGTGTAGTGATTGACCGTGTGACTGACTATGTGAGCAGGGACACGGGTTGATAAAAGCTTTGTAGAGCACACCATGTACTGAGAGTACGTGCCATGTTGTAAGAGACCATGTATCAGGATGTGTTACTAATGACACATGTAGATAAAATTCTGATGGTACACACCGTGTCCATAATGTACACATCATGTAGTAAATGACCGTGTATCTGGCCATGTGACTAACGAAATGGGTGGAGGTAAATTAATTATTACACATCATGTCTGGAGTGAACACGCCGTGTAGTGTTACCTAGGAGAGAACTGTGTAGTTCTAGCTGTGTAGAGGAACCTGGGAAGGATGGAAAATTCAAGTACATGTTGTGTTCCAGGAGGAACACGCCGTGTGTATGGGTGTTACACGACCAGGTTCGTAAGAGGTACACGCCATGTTTTAAGCTTAAGGGAACACGTCGTGTAGTGGTTATACACATTGTGTAAACTTGTTTAGTAAAACTTTAATGTTTTCTTCTCTTGTTTCTTTCTTTCAATTATAAGTAGTTGTACTTGGTAATTTGAAATGGAGTTGTGCGTTTGACCTTGCAGATTCATGCCACCAAGATTTCCTACGGTTTGACGCTAGGTATAGGGAAATGAATAGACACTAGAATGGATAGAGTAGGGACTACTAGAAGATCCCCCCATTGTTCTTGTTCTGGCACCAACTGTTATACCAGACACAGGTGCTGATGCGCAGTTCCGTGAAGTCTTTTTAAGGATATTATAGACCTTCCAGGGAGCACCACATCCTGTCTCGTCTATGGCAGAGCTGATGAGGGTGTTCCAACAGTAGCATCCTCCCACTTTTTCTTGGGATGGAGGACCACAGGCTGTAGAGTCATGGTTAGAGGCCATGCTTTCTATCTTTGAGCATCTGAAGATACCTTCAGAAAGAAGGGTAAAGCTTGTGATGCACATGCTATGTGATACCATCAAGAGATGGTGGGGTGTTATCTCATAGGAAGGATGACGTCAGGATATGGATTTGGAATAGTTTCATAGGACCATTTATGATTACTTCTATCCTGATATGTTGATGGCCAATTGAACCTGAGAGTTCATTCACTGGGAGAATATTTCTCTTTCAGTGATGGATTATTCTTCCTATTTCACAGAGCTTTAGCGCTTCACACCTATTTTGGGAGGTGATGAGTTATCTCTGCCTAGGTGTTTTGAGGATGGTCTTAGGTATGACATCTGATCACTGGTGAATGTATTAAAGCTGACTTCGATGACGGCTATAGTGAACCAGGCGCTGATTACTAATCATAATCTGAGGGAGTTTGGAGCTACGAGCTAGGGTTCTTCAACATCCTAGGCTGGTACTCATTTGAAAAATAGCAGTAAGCACCGTAGGGAGATTTCACATGATGTTTCTTCAGGTATCTAGGTGGTATGCTACTAGTGTGGAAATATTGGGAGAACGAGACCACATTTCCCAAAGGAACCAGTTGAGTGTCGGTCTTGTGACAAGATGGGTCACCTTCAGCATTTTTTCTAGGTGTTCTCACTAGAAGCAGGTGATAGGGGTTCTGTTTTGACTCTACATTCAGAATAAGGACCACCAGTTTCTCATCAGTCAGGGAACTGGAGTTTGTCAAGCCGTTCATGCCGAGGAGGTGGTTGTGGCCATAGTAGTTAGGCTACAGGTTTTTAGTGATAATAGGGTGGATCAACTCATGGAAATTAGGCAGGGTCACAGGGCTACAGTACAGGTCAGACTTTTGTAGTAGAGCATACACCGTAGGAGTAGGATCCTTGACCCTCTATGGTTAGAGGTACAATTCTAGTTGCCTCAATTTTAGCTTTTGTTCTTTTTTATACAGAGGCTTCCCATAGTTTCATATCTATTGCTGTTGTAACAAGGCTTAGGCTCTGTATCTTTACTTATGAGGATGTTATGATGCTAGACACTCTTTTGGGGATTAGTACTGCTAGTGTATGTTAGTGTAATAAGTGCCCTCTTGAGGTTGGCAGGTGTCACTTATTATGGGACCTATATTTCTTAGAGATGAAAGGCTTTAAATTCATTCTCGGAATGGAATTGTTAGTCTCTTTCTAGAAATTTGTTGACTACTATCATCACAGGGTGAGTTTTACATCACCAGAGGGTGGGTCTTTTCTACACAAGGGTGAATGGGATGACCATATGAGCAAAGATGGACCCAAGCATCATGGATTGGGAATAACTAAAGCCTAGATTTCTAGTTTATATATGGATGACTAGGGCACTTCAAATATGGACTTTCCTCTAGTGGTGGATCGTTTCAGGGATGTCTTCCTAGACAACTTTTCAGGTTTACCTCTAGATCAAGAGGTATATTTCTCTATTGAGCTTATTCTAGGAGCAACACCGATGTCCATCCCTCCATATATGATAGCTACACTTGAGTTATAGGAGCTCAAGAAGAAGTTGGAGGAGTTACATGAAAAGGGTTTCATCTGAACCTATACTTATCCTTGGGTTTTTCCTGTTCTTTTTGCAAAGAAGGCGGATGGTACCCTCATACATTGTGTGTATTATCAGAATCTAAACCAGTTGATGGTTAAGAACCAATATCCCTTTCCCAAGATTGATGATATCTTTGATCAAATTTTAGGATCCTTGGTGTTTTCAAAGATTTACTTGATATCCTGTTATCATCAGTTGTGCATTATACTATCAGATATACCTCTTAAAGCCTTTCAGAGGAAGTATGGTCTATATGAGTAATTGGTTATGTTGTTCGGTCTCACGAATGTGCTGGCAGTTTTCATGGCGCTGATGAACCTATTGTTCCATCCTTACTTGGATTCTTTTGTGGTAGTCTTCATGGATGATATCTTGGTGTACTCTCACACTCGACACGACCATGCTACCCATCTTGAGATCATTTTGAGTACACTGAAAGATCATAATTTTTATGTTAAGCTCTCAAAATGCCACTTTTGGATGGACCATATTCACTTCATAGGTCATGTTATCTCAGAGACAAGAGTATCATTATACCTTGAGAAACTGAGAGAAGTAGTTTCCTGGGAGCAGCTGAAGAACTTCGTTGAGGTATAAAGTTTTCTTGGGCTGGCTGGTTACTACAAAAATTTTATTCAGGACTTCTCATGCTTAGAAGTTCCACTGATGGACCTGAATAAGAAGGGGAAAAGTACTTGTGGATATATTCATGTGATTCATATTTTCAAGAGATGTAAGGGAGATTTACTTCAGCACCGATACTAATTTTACTAGAACTGGGCAAGAGTCACACCGTTTACTATGATCTGTCATGTATCTGGATAGGATTAGTGCTTATATATGGGGAAGGAGTCGTTGTGTACAGGTCTCAATAGTTGAGGCCACACGAGAGGAATTACCCGGTGCACGATCTTGAGTTGGTTGTAGTTGTGCATGCTTTACGCTATTAGAGACATTATCTTTTGGGAGATCATTTTGTGTTATACATTGACCAAAAAATTCTCAAGTATATCTTTACTCAGTGTGACCTAAATTTGAGACAGCGAAGGTGGGTTGAGTACCTTCAGTATTTTGACTTTGAGTTTTCCTACACGCCTGGTAAAGGTAATGTAGTGGATGATGCGTTGAGCATGAGGACTCTGATACAGGTAGTTTAGAAGGCCAATCGTGAGTGGAATCTTATGGATTTTTTATTTGAGATGCACTTGGAGGTCCATGATAGATAGGGGTATATGTTTCTTTCTTCTATAGATATTACCTCTACTCTACTAGATCGGGTGAAAATGAGGTAGCTATTAGATTCTGAAGGCCTAGTCCTAGAGGAGAGTGTGTTAGGAGAGTACCCTACTCCTAGTTGGACCACAGGTGATGATGAGATCTTTTATTTCCATGGATGTGTATGGGTGTCAGCAGACATATGTGAGGAGTTGATGCGAGATTTTCATTCCTTAGTTTAGGCTGTTCATCCTGGGCTCACTAAGATGTATCGAGATCTACACTTTCAGTATTGGTGACTATGTATAAAAAGAGATGTAGCTAGTTTTGTTCTAAGATGTTCCACCTATTAGTAGGTGAAGGCAGAGCATCAGTGACTAGAAGGGCTTTTACATTAGTTACCCATTTTCGATTGGAAGTGGAATGATGTCGCGATGGATTTGGTAATGGGTTTACCGAGGTCGCCTCAAGGAAATGATGTGGTTGTTGATAGAATCATGAAGGTTTCACATTTCTTACCAATCAAGTAAACCTTAATTGTTGATTACCTTATAAGGTTGTACATCCGAGACATTTTATGTTTTCACGGGGTTCCGCACTCTATTGTTTCAAGCAGAGATGCATGTTTTACTTCTCATGTATAGAAGGGAATATAGAGGGATTTGGGTACATAGGTACTTCTGAGTAGATCTTACCATCCCTAGACAAATGGCTAGTCTGAGCGCACAATTAAGGTGTTGTAAGACATGATTCAAGCATGCATCCAAGATTTTATGGGTTCTTGGGAGAGACACATACCCCTAGTGGATTTTTCTTACAATAATAGTTTTTAGGCAACGATTCCGATGGAACCATATGAGGCTTTGTATGGTAGGTCATGTCGATCACCCCTATGTTGGCTGGAGGTAGAAGAGGTAGCTATGCTGGGACCTTGTCTTTTCCAGGAGACCACTGAGTAGGTGGAGTTGATTCAGAAGAGGATGACTACTACACAGTCTCAACGAAAATATTATACTGATTAACGAAGATGACCTATGGAGTTCGAGGTCATAGATCAATTTTTCTTACGTGTCACATTGAGGTTGGGAAACAAAAGGATTAGGATATAGGGAAAGATTTCATTGAGATATGTTGGATCGTTTGAGGTTTTGGAGAGTCTATACGGTTGCCTATCGGTTGTAGTTACCTATGAGGTACTGGTCTATACATGACGTCTTTTATGTTTCTCAGCTATGGTGCTACTTTTTAGACATGTATCATGTTTTTCAACTCAAGGAGGTTGAGTTGAAGGTGGATGCATCCTTTGAGGAGCACCCTATTTGGATTATGGATCGCATCATGAAGGTTCTCCATGGCCGGTCTTTTCCTCTGGTATGAGTGCTATGGAAACATGGGTGAGTACAAGACGATACTTGGGAGAGGGAGGCCAATGTACAATCATAGTGGCCAGAGTTGTTTGAAGTTTCTTTTTCTCCACCCTTGTAAGGGAAATTCGGGAAAAATTTATTTAAGGGGGGTAGTTTATAAGAACTTGGATCTTTATTTCAGGTATAGATCTTTGTTTTGGGTTGTTTTTGAGGAAAAATGAAGAAAGGGGAAATTTTCTAAGTACACTCCATGTACCTAGCTTCCACATGTATCTGTGTACTGGCCATGTAACGGTCGAGTACATGGCCATGTGGGTGACTTAGAAGACCACCAAAAGTAGGGGCCAGTTGATTCTAGTACAAGGTGTGTAAATTAAATGAACACACCATGTACTTTTCCTTTTAATTGATTAATCAGAGTAGGGTCACGTCTCATCTCCAGAACAATATTCTTCTTCCCTTGTTTCATATAGGAGAGTGACGAGATGACTGAGAACTTTGAACCCATACCATTCCTATGTTAGATCCCATATTGAGATGCCTCCATGTGCGTTGGATTCCCAACGGTGAGTTCTCTCTTCCCCTAGAGCCTCCCTTCCCGATTTCTCATCTCTCTTGAGTTATTCAAGGTTGAACGTTTTTAACATTTTTTAGATCTACCTCATTCTAGGATGATTCAAGTGTCTAAGTTCAAGAGTGTTCATCATACAGTATCAAGGTTGGTGTTTTTTCCTTTCTTGGATTGTCTTTGGATGATATATATAAAAAGTTTCGAATACCCATGTTTGGGGTATTGAGTGTTATGGAATTTAACCCTATTTAAGAATTGTTTGGTGTGTTTGATTAAGAAAGGGTTATTGCTTATGTTTAATGTTTAATACCTATATTATGGGTGTTTTACCCATATTTGATTGTTTATAGACATTGGGTCTAGGAAGCATGTTGGGATTGCTTTGTTTTCCATGCCTAGTGTTGTTAAGATATAGTTGTTGTTTATTTGAGATGCATGTGATTAACATTGTGAAGTGTGAACAAGGGGAATTCACTATGATATATTCCCAAGGTATGGTCTATTATGTATAAATTATTGTTGTGTTGACCCATAGGTATTGACTGTGAGAGATGTTGGGTGGTCATAGATCAGTGGGGTTAGACTGTGAGTGCTACCCAGAGGGTCGTTATTAAATGAATGTTGGACCATAGGTAATTGACTATAAGAGCTAATAGGGGTCATTATATTTTAGTGTTTCTATGAATACCAAGGGGGTATTGACCATGAGAGATACCCAAGAGGGCGTTTGTAAATAATTAGTGGTATGTGGGACCAAAGGGGTTAGACTGTGTGAGATTTCCTAAGGGGGTCATTATTTTATTGAATTAATGATATGTTAAACTATATGGGTCAGAATATGAGAACTTTACTAGAGGGTTTATTTTGAATTATTATGAAGAGTTTTCCAAGCCAAAGAACAAGCTTTTACTTGGTCTTACTGGTTTGTTAGATGGTCTTTAGAGACATCTGTTTTTCTATCATAGGGGATATAGAACTTAGGCTAGATCCTGAGATTATTTATTCAACGGATTGAATAATAAACGAATGTAAATGAATGTAATTGAAAACTTTAGGATTTTTTACTTTTCAGTACTTCCTAGTTTATTGCTTCATTTCTATATATTTCCTGTTTTATATATTCATTAACAGTTAGGCATAGATCTTTTGGTGGTTGTCTACTGGGATTCGTCTCACACCCTATTTGGGTTATGATTTTGGACCCAAATATATTATATGGTTGAATTTATAGATAAAGGAAAGAACCCTTCTTCCCCAGGTACTTGATTTCTGTCAGAGTTGGAGAGCATGGGACCAAGATGAGCCTTGTGATGCTATTGGAGTTTACTGTTTTCTGTACTTTTGTTTCAGTATTGTATTTCCATCATTGTGACTTGTTTGGATGATTTCCTAGATACTTGTGACATGCATCATTATTTATATATATGCTGCAGTTGTTTATACTATCAGTCTTTCTCTATTTACTTTGTTGTGTGGTATTACTACTTCCTCTTGTGTTTACTATTTTTTATTTCATTGTGTATGCTCTGCCAATGAGGGCATAGTTTCCCCAATGTCTTAGCTTGGGCTTCGCTGCTAGTCGGTAGATTATAGCATTTGGGGAAATGCACTTGAGGTTATTTGACCAACTGGGTTTGGGGAACCTTTGGTAAACACTCAAAATCAGGATATTACAATAACTATTACCTATGAAGAATAACCAGAACTTATTCGACAAAACATGCATAAGAAAATGAATTAGTTGATACCTAAATAACAAGTAATACTGAAATATTATTAACAAAAGGATCATAATATGACCATATATGATATTATAAAAATGAATATGATTATGAAATAAGTAAATAACATTATTTAAATCATTATACAGAATATTTGGATACATATAAATGAAATCAGACCTAAGGTAAGGGATAATTTTGCAATCTCATTATTATCCGAGATTGTTTATTCATAAGTATTTATTGGGGTATATTTATCATCTATATCTATGTTTCTGAAATATGTATTCTAAAATATTATTTCTATACTTATAAAATTATTTAAATTTAATTTTACCAATTGGGGAATTTTTCTTAAAATGTATGGAATGATTCTTTTGTCATTTTTGGTATGAGATACTTTTTCACTTTCTGACAAAAGTATGAGAAGAATGTTCTCTTTTAACTTATACAGAATGAATTTTTTTTACATTTTCATAACACTTTACTTATATGAAGCTCCTGTTATAATATTTCAAGTTTATTTTCAATTAAATTATTTTCTTTTAAAATTTCACTGAATTTTGAGAAAAGAAAATATTTTTTAAGAAGAAAGGATATTTTCCTCAAGAATTAAAGTGTTTTATCAAAATTATTTTCCATATAAGATTACATTATTTAATAGGGTTGTGTTTTATGTATAATATCCCTATTATTCCTATAGTTTTATTTTGTTTGTGATGAAATTATATTTATTAAATTCATTTTTATATGGATTATGTTATAATGAAATGATGCTTATGAAACACATTTTATTCCTTGGGTTATGCTATGATGAATGATTTATATTTTTGTGGAACATGTAAGAATGATTTCACTATGAGATGGGTGTGACCTATATCTCCCTCCAATGTATTGGGTAAAGATTTATATCTCATGAGATAGACATGGATAGAATGGGAAATGATCTCAGTTCTGTAATGGACTTTGTCTGCTATGATGGTCTTGGAAATGAGCCTTGACAAATATGAAATGATTTTATATTATTATGTGTATGACAAAAAAATTCAAGTATTATGTTATGACTTTTGGGATTACATTTATTGATTCTTATAAACTTTTAGGATTTATCCCATGGAATGGCATCACAATCATTCATATGGACGACAAGATTTTCAATTGTTAGGTTCTTATGTCTTATGATTATGATATGATTGATCTCCCTTGTTTACCCTTACTTAGAATCTGAGCTCACCCTTTAATATGTTTCTTTTCCTCAGGTCATGAATAAAGGTATTATGTAAGATATATCAAAAATGGATCTAGTTATGATGAAATAAGTGGGATACAATGAAGATGTCATATGAACTAGTTGTTTATGTTTCTTAGTTTCTAAATACATTATACCTATAAGGTCCTATCATGGATTTGTTATATTTTTTTAATGAATATTATTAAACTTTGAAGTAATATAAATTTATGTAAAGTATGGGTCATTAAAAAAGGTCACCCCAAGGTTCATGGTTTTTGTTCGACTTATTATGATTTTGGGACTGAGTTTTTTTATCTTTCAACTGGGTAACTTTATAGGTGTATTAAGTGTTTGTGATAGGGAGAATTTTCACCCCACAACTTTATAAATTATTTTATTTTATTATTTTATTGATATTCGATCCTTTGGTTTATGTTTGGGTTGGGTATCGATTTTAATTTTTGAATTTTAGAAGCCTTTAAGTTAGTTTTTGTTGAAAAGTGAAGTGTTTGAGCTTGACAGCAGGTGGTGCACTGTTGATGAATGATTAGTGGAAACCATGTGAATTTTCCTAGGAAAATATGAATCTTGTAAGATGGTGCTTGGGGAATTACACATAGCCTACACATAGTTAGGGAAACCATGTGGAAAGAATGTTGTGAGTTTCTAGAATTTGGTCAGCTGCAACTGCACAGTTGGCCCATGGTTTGGAAAAATGTATGACATAACTGCATGGAAAGCTATTATTGGATAGTGAGGGGTTCATGGTTGGAACACGGTTTGGAAAACCATGCATCCAAACTATAAGATCTACCCATATCATTAAAATTGTGAAATTCTAGTTCCCCCCTATGATGTTTTAACCCCAATTTAGGATTTCCTCCCCTTCTTTGACCTAGGCGCACTAGGGGGCTCTCCAATATCCTCCTCTCTTTCCCTCCTTCCATTTTTAAAAGCCACGTAAGGTTATATGGTGATTTTCCTTAAATTTTTGGTTGATTTCCCTCTCTTCTACCTTTTCCCTCTTGGTTTCTTTGTTCTTCTTTGGCGGTGTTTCCTTCTTGTCCGAACCCTAAGAGTTAGGGTTGATGTGTGGTCATTTTTTCTTAATGTTAGGGTGTTTAGATTGTTCCTTGGGATTGATTTTTTCTTCTCCCAAAGTTTAGTTGAATTAACACATCGTTGAGGTTGGTGTTTTAATCTATTTCCTTCTCGACACATTCCATTTGATGTTTTATATTTCCTAAGTTGTTTATAAATTCATTTTTTATGCTTGTGGTGTGATAGTATAAATTAATTTGGTATAATTATGATGGAATGTTGGTGCGAAATTATTTTCACAAGGGTTTATTTATTTATGCCTATATTTAAATTCACACAAGGTGTTTAATTAAATTCTAATTGTTTTCTAAAAATGAAATTGAGCACTTGTGGTGATATTTTTCCTTGGTTATATCTTGCTAGAATGGTTGGAATTTTTCATTGGTCATGATTTGGGATTTAGATACCTTTTTATAGATGAATTATTTGTGTTAAAATGTTTAGAAAGACTCCTCTGGTTTTTAAATTATTACTTGTGTACTTGTAATTGTGTGTAATTTTTGGGTTTGGTGGGAAATCAAGTAATGTTTCTTTAAAAATATTTTTTCATAGTTATTTGAAATGAACATGTGTTGAAATTTGGTTTTCCAAAACAAATAGGTTTTTTTGCATGTAAGATTATTTGTTATACTTATGAAACATGTTCCATGAATTGTGTAAGTGGTGTGAAGCATGTTTGAAAATGGTTTTGGTGTGAGTGTGGTTTCGAAAGAGGATTTTCCTTTAAAAATGGTTGGGTTTTATATATGATCTTATTGTTATATTTCCAAATGGTTTCTATGAGTTGTGTAAGAGGTGTGTGATATGTTTCCAAATGGACTTGGTGCCTTGAGTTAATTTAAAGGTAGTTTTAAATGTGTTTTCCAAATCTTGGCCCATTGGGAATTTTGAGGCATGGCATGGTAATTATGTGGTTTATGGAACTATGGCCCATTTTTCACTTTGGAATATGATAGGTTTTTAAATAGTGTAAGGTCCTATTTAGAAACCATATGTATGTTGTATATTTTTAGCCTGGTTTTGGAAATAGTGTTTGAATTGGAATTGGTTTTATAAACGTGTTGCCCGATTGGCACTTGAAATATATATTTTGAGTTTTAATTTAAAACTCATATAATGTGAAATACCAGTTAAAACTTTGTGTTGTCTTTGAAAAAAAGTTTTTCTGTGAAGTGATATGAATTTCGGAATAGCACATTTTTATGTTTTTGAAATTTGATTTGAAAATTATGTGATATGTGGTCATGATGGGCATGTTGGAACGTCTTTGAAAATGGATTGAAAACCTGGGTAGTGTGAGACTCAGTTTGTATTCAACAATGATTGTGAAATAAATGAAATTTCATGTGAGTTATGATGATTGGATTATATTTTTAGACCAATAGAACTTTAGATTGACTCCTCTCTAGTGGCTCATGCGCAGGAACATTGTTGGTATTGAGTCTATTAGAAATTTGGATTGAATACTCTCTAATGGAACGTGCATGTGAACGTTGTTGGTTATGGTTACTATACCATGTTTCAGGGAGTATTATTATTATCATGTAGTTCCTAGGCATCATCTAGAGGGTTGAGTGATGGTTTCTTGTCAACCTTGATTAGAATGGTTGGTACCCCCCCTAAATTGATGGGGCTAGGTGGAAAGTTCCAATAGATTGGAAAGTTTATAATGGCCATATGGTTATTGACTATAGATCTGCAGCATGTGTCGGTAAGTGAGTCTAATATAAGTATGTCCAGGGATTGATCTAGGAATGTTTAGGAAATGATCATGAGTTTATAGCTATTTTTTCTCTTTTTTTACTACATATTGAATATTGGTTTTTTTCTAGTTGTGTTTACTTGTTTAGTTTCCATTTATTTCTACATAGCCCTTTTTTAATTATCTAGCTTGGTTTTATATTCAATTTTTGGATTTTAAATGGGTTGTGGATATTGAAGCCATTTTTGAAAAGGAATGTTGTGTGTGTTGTTTTAATAAGGAAACTTATAGAAAGTTTTATTTGGTTGTTGAAATGAATAAAAATATGTTTTCAGAGTGTATTTTTAAAATAGTGTTTATGGACTATTTCCAGAAAGGAAATTCAGGGATTCTATGGTGATTACTTATTGATCTGTTTAATCTCACACCCTACTTATGCCACTCGGAATCAGAAGACTCAAACTATTTTGCAGGTTCAGGTTTCTGGTTTGGTTTTCCATTGAAGCAGGTTGGTCTTGAGGTTGGTGGTGATGAAGAGGTCACTAGGATATCATGCTGGACAGTTTGGTCTTAGTTTTGTATTCAGTTTTTGTTTTTTCCAGAAGTTATTGTATCTGAATTAGTTTTTTGTATTACTTAAATTCAGTTATTGTTCGTTTATTGTTGCATGATCAGTTCGTTTATTTAATCCTAGTTTGTTGCGAAAAAATCACCCCCATTGTGATTACTCTGATTCCCAACACTAGTTTCTAGCCCGTGGTGATTGGTAATTACCTTTGGGCCATATCGTAGATTGTTTTAAGTGTCAGGATAGATGTAATATAGAAACGGTTTATGAAAATAAAACTTTAGTTGGAAAACTTACCCTTATCTTTTGGTTTAACTCTCCGGTAAACTCGTTTAACCTTAACCGGGGTAATTAATTTTTACTATTTTTACTATTCATTATGACAAAAAAATAATATGAAATTATTACCTAATATTAAATATGATTATTCCAAATTTTGAATACATTTTATAAAATTCAACTCATATAAGTGTCAACATTTAATTTAAAATAAACCCACAAAATATATAGAAAAAAAAGGTTTTTAAGGAATTTATTTTTCAAGTATAAGATTATATTAAATTAACTATATGAATATTAATCATAATTATATGGATTTAATTTAATATAGTTAGATTTATAGTCTATTCATTTCATTTACATCATTCATAATTAAAGTTAATTTTAATTAGTTAAAATGGATAGACATTATGTCTTTTTAAATAAAAAATGTTTTCTGAGAAGTATTTCTTTTTTTTACATCCAAATGTTATTATCTTTATTTATATAAAATTTACAATTAATAAATTTTTTATTATACATTTTATTACAAATTATTATAATTAAAAATTAGGAAATGTTAAAGACTAAGTTTTTTGATTATTCATATAGGCTTATTTCTATGGGAAATTTTCAAAAAATAATTCTAGGATTATTTTGACCAGGTACGTTCAAATTCGATATTCATCCTATACAATTATAATTTTTATACCATTAAATATTAAAATGTTTATTGTATTATAATTTTAATAAAATATAATGTTTTCCTACTATATTTTGGCTTGATTGTTACATTCTTCCCTCCTACAAAAATGTCAGCCTCAAAATTTTCATGGATATTACCTTCTAAACAATTGAGGTTAGTTCTTCTTCATGAAATCCCATGGTTCCCATGTTGCTTCCTCAATTTTATGATTTCTATAATGTACCTTTACTAGTTTAGTCATCTGATTCCTCAATACATACACTCTAGTATCAGGAATTGGGATAGGCTCTTCACAACAAGATAGATTAGGTTTAAATTATATTTCTCTTGAGGTGTGTACATATGTCGGGTTTAGCATGTACTTCCTTGAGAATAATATGTGGAACACATAATTTTCTTTAGAGAGGCTTGGTGTCATTTCCAAATGATAAGATAAAACTCCAATTATTTCCAAAATTTAAAAAGGTCCAATATACCTAGGGGTTATTTTCCCTTTCTTATCAAACCTTATGATATCCTTCTATGGAGGTACTTTCAATAAAATAAAATCTCCTACTTAAAATTTCAAATCTTTCCTTCGGTTATCAACGTGAATCTTTTTCCTACAGTGAGATGCTTTAATATGAGCATTAATAGTCTTTACCTTTTTCATTTTATCCTCAACAAGTTCTGGGATTACAAGTTTCTTTTCACTAACTTCATCCCAACAAGATGGATTATGGAATATATTTCTATATAATGATTCATAAAGTGCCATTTAAATATTTTAATAGAAACCAAAGTTATAATAAAAATCTAACAAAGCTAAATATTGATCCCACATACCTTTAAAGTCAAGTGATAATGACCTCAAAATGTATTAAAATGTTTCAATAGTCCTTTTCGAACTATCCATAAATTTGAGCATGGTAGGCACTGCTCAAATAAAGCTCATTATTAATAGCATTCTGAAGACTCTTCTAGAATTTTGATGTAAAATAGGGACCATGATAAAACAAAATTGAAAAAGGTGAACCAAAAAGTCTTCCAACTTTATTAATATCGAGCCTTGTGATGTGATTATAGAAACCTAGGATTAACATACATGGATATTACATCTTTTTAGATGAATATTCAACACATTAAAAAGGTACATTCCTGAGGATCGTAATAGTTTAGTTTCTTTGGAAATGTGGAAACATAATCTTATAACTTGGTGGAATATCTTCAACATCTACATTAAAGATATTAACCTTTATTATCCTACTAAAAAACTTTATTCATAATCTGGGGAAAGGAAACATAAGAAAGGGGTGATGTCATACTCTTAGTAAAGTTAAACAAGGGAGATATATAAACATAAAATGAGCGTAAGGGAATGAGAACATGATCATAACATTAGAAGATCATACCCCACATATCAAAGATCATAATCAAGAGTAATGTAATAAAGATTGTAAGTTCATAAGACATGAATCATAAGGGTGATAAATTATCATAAATAAATCATGAACCATAATCTCATGTAATATAAGTGTGGAACAATCATAAATATAAAAAACCATTTCAAGTGTCAAGGTTAACTACCAAGACCATCAACATATTGGATCAAGACACATTGATTTCTCATAGTGGATTAGGACACACCAGTTTCCCATTATAGACCAGGATACATCAACTTCCCATTTTAGATCAGAACACACTTATTTCCCATTTTGGATTAGGACACACCTATTCCCCATTTTGGATCAAGACACACCTGTATCCAATTTTGGATCAGGACACACCTGTTTCCATTGTAGTTTATGACACACCTATTTCCTATTTTGGATCAGGAAACAACTTTTTCTTATCGTGTATCAAGATTTTTGACTTGTTTCCCATTTTATCTCATGATATATAAATTTTTACCCAATGCATTGGAGGGAGATATAGGTCCCAATCATTACATAATGAAATTATACATATGTGTGCCAAAAGATCATAAAAATTCATAATATCATAACCCATGAAATGAAATGGGTATTATAAAAACTGCATCCTATCATAACCTGTGGAAATTAGAATGGTTTCATAATCATTTAATCATAAAATAACTCATGAGAGTAAGTGAGTTTCATAAGCGTTTTATCATGGTATAACCTGTGGAAGAGAAAAAGATTTCATAAGAAACTTTTCATCATAAATATAAACCATTAAAATAAAGAATAATAATAGTTTCCTGGGATCATAACCCCAATAAATCATAAACTATATCAAACTATGTCATCTTATATAGAGGAGGATTTTTAAAGATCACTTAGATCATTTCTCAAGGGAAGTAACCTTTCTTTGAAAATCAATTTTTAAAACATAAAACCTTTTCAAAATAATTTCCTTTAAAAACAACTTTATAAATATATAAATTAATATTTAAAATTCATTTAAAACATTTATTGAGGAAAATATCCATTCCTCTTTGAAAAACACTTTTTAAAACATAAAACATTTTGAAAACCATTTTATTTGAAAACTTATAAAGGAAGCATTGATAATCATTTAAATAGATTTTTAAAACATAAATAAATTAAATCATTTTACTGTAAAATTATCTTAAAATTATATTTAAAACATTTTTAAAACATTTTTAGAAAACATTTTTTTTAAATAACATATATTTCTGACCGAAGATAGAAACAGATTCAAATTTATTAAACAAAATTTCTCAATCATTTTAAGTAAAAAAGAGTAAAAAATGGTACCATTAATTTAATATATCTTGAATAACCATAGTATAAGATACTTAATGGTATTTATTGATATATGGGTCATAATATTTCATCAATGGGATCATAATCATAAATAATCTCGATAAACGTTGAGATTTTAGTAATAAACTATTACCACTTTGGTAACTTTGAATAATAATACCCATAAAAGAATAACATTAAATGAAGCTTAAAATTTAATGAAAAGAATTATATTAATGATATAACATTTCAAATGTCATTATATACACCTTTTAGAAGAATATAGGTTCATAACATGGCATGGGTCACCATAAAGGCAAATTGAGACAAATTATATTACCAATTTGGTAAATTTAAAACCATAAACACCATGAAAGAGAGATCATAAAATGGAAATGTAAATACACATAAATTTAAGGATAATAATAATATAGTACATTCATGTTTAGTATATACACCACAAAAAAATAAACAAGTGGTGAATAAGGCATATATCTCACAGATATAAAAAGGTGAGATGAAATTCACGTACTACTTGAGTAACTTTTGAATAACATTATCCATTAAAGAATATAATAAATTGAAACTTTTAATATAATGAAATAAATGAAACTCATGATATAAAATTTCATAGGGAATTATATGCAGCACACAATAAGAATAAGTGGTTAATATACCATATATCTCATAGAAATAAAAGTGAGATGGGAAAACCCTTACCAAGTCTTGACTTTCTTAATACACATTAAATACTCATTTATAATAAATATAAGTTTATTATAAATATAAAAAATGACCATATTCTTAAATATTATACCATATATCATTTTATTAGGACTATATATTATATTTTTGTTAATAATTTGATGTTAAAGTTACGTTTCGGGTAATAACCTCTTTGTTTTTCATATATGTTTTAACTTTTTATTCTTAATCCTCTTATATAGATCATTATTTACTTATTTAAATAATGTGAAAAATGATATAAATATAATATATATTCATTATATAAGTATTTATAGTAATCTATAAAACATATAAATATGAAATGCAATACACCTTTCATGGAGATAATAGGTCGTACATACGCATGAACATTGTTTCTGTTTTCTTATCATATTGAAAGAAAGAAAGTAAATGATATATATATATATATAATATCATTATATTATAATTATTATGTTATATATATCATATAAATTTACTAAAATCATCATTAATACATTCCATGTAAAGTGTGAATGAATCACATCACTTTGAGGAAGCGGTAGTCGACAAACAAAGTTATCGTATTCCCACAAAATGGAAAGAATGAACGTATGTGTTATATAATAATTATATAAGCATAAATAAATCATAAATATAATATATATACTATAAAAATATTAATTCCATTATTATTACCAACCTTTAAATGTGGTAATGGAAGAACGAACGACAGTGGTTCGCGAGGCGGTAGTCCGTAGTACACACGAATGATGATTGTGTATCCCATTTGATAAAAGCGTGATTATGTGTAAGTAAAACCCTGAACATAAAAAAATATAATTATATCTATTATAATTAGGTTATTATATGAGAATTTAATAATAATAATTTAGTGGTTGGAGAAATAAATAAAACAAGAGTGCTTGTTGAACGACAATACCTCTTCTTTGGGAAATTCCTTTTGGTTTGCACAAAATAACTAATTTGTTTTTATTTATGATAAAATTGAGATTTATAGGATAAATTTATGTAAATTTTATGATATTTTTATAGTTTTTTTCTAATAAAAATGGATTTATATGTGTGAAGATAGGGGAGATTTGGTGGCTTTTATAAGGGCGGGAGAAGACACACTTGGTATTTTTGAAAATAAAATTAAGTGTACCCACGTTTTTACCTAAAAATAGGATTAAAAACAATAAAAATTAGATAATATAAATTTTAAGGTCTAAATAATGTCAAAAAATTAGTTTTTGAAAATTTTATATCCATTTTTACACCTTAATATTTAAGTTTAACCATTAAGTAAACTCATTTTTTTCTTAATCATTCTAATTAATTTTAATTTCTTTCACTAACATTTTTTGTCAAAAACTAATTTGAAATTATTATAAATTATAAATTAATAAAATTAAAAATATGCAAACTATTTTCCAAATTATAATCACATAAGTTGCTGAAATTAATTTAAAATTAATCTCACGGACGGGACAAGACAATGGGTTTTTAAAGTGAAAATGTTTAAAACTTTGAAATGTTTTTATATCTATTTTAAATATAAAATTGAATCAAATGAAATAAATTATATTAATTTTTGTATAATTAATATAAATAAACTTTAAAAACAAATTATATTATAATTTAAAAAATGTAGTTTTTAAGTAAAATTCAGTATTTTTCACTATTCATCCAAAAAATGAAACTTCTCAGAAAAATACCAAAAATACCCCCTAAGATAATTATTAAATTCATAAATAAAAAATTAATATTATTTTAATAAACAGAAATTATAAAATTGTTAAAATTTATTTTAAAAATAGGTGTGCCATTAAAATGTGGTAAAATTACCTTTTAGAAAAATATATACATTTATGTGTAAAATTGGTTTAATTTTTATATCTTGTTTAGAAAAAAAAATATGAGCATAAATTAGTTAAATAAATATAATATATTTATATTTTATAAAAATCATTTATCAAAAGTGGTTTAATTAATTTATTGATCTGAAATGTGTTTGATTCTATAAATATAGTTTTCCAACAAAAGATTTTCAATGTTTTCAAAAGGGTTTTATTTTCATATCTAGTTAATTGGTAACCAAATAATCCTATTATATACATATGCAAACTACATTTTTATAATTTAATTACTCTTATTCATAAATTCCATTAAAATGGCCAGGTAAAAACTATAATAGTATTTTAAGAATAATAATAATAATAATAATAATAATACATTAATGTTTGGTAAAGATAGGTCCTATTTGTCACGCAAGTTATCAAAGGAACTTGGTATTGTGTGTAACATAAGACAAACATAGTGTTTCATGTACCAAAAGCTAATCTAAATGTTATTTTTAGCATAAGATAAACTTTTTGTTGCGTAAAAAGAAAGAATAACTTGGTGATTTCATATAAAATAAGTTATATTCAGTGTGGCGTGAAATGAAAAATATAAAAAAGTTTAAATTAATTATGAAAAATATATTTCACAAAATATAGGGGTGTTACATTCTACCCCCTTAAAATAAATTTCACCTTCTAAATTCATTTGGGTTATCAAAGGTTTAATCCTTAGAAGTTCCTTTCATAGAAACCTACATTGTAAAAATGAATACTAAAACTTTCTTTAAGAAAATAAAGTTTGAACCATAATGTTTACCCAAAGTAACTCATAACTAAGTTTCCACAGAGAAGAACATATGTGGGAATTTAATATTATTCATGGAATAAAAATTTAAATAATTATAGATACTGATAAATATCTCTGATCATAAGCAAGTGAATGATCAATAGAAAGTTATAGGCATAAAAACCATAAATCTATGACAATTTATAAGACTATCAGTTCCATAGAATTGAAGGTATTAGGATGAATATTTTTTAGTATATTTTTCCTAGAGTTGAATAATTTTTCACAAGAAGATATACTTACTTGATTTCATTCCATTCCATATGCACAATAAAACCCTTTGGCTGTGCCTTGATCAATTCTTACTTCATCTCTTAATACAGGGAATAAAGGTGAATTTTTCATTAATAAAGACCTATCATATCCTGAGATCCATATATATAGCATATGGTGCATTTATGGGAGCACGTACCACATCAAGTGTCGTGGATAACTAGTTAGACATGAAGACTCAATAAGTATATTTATTTATTTATTCATTTTACTAATGCATACACAGGTAAGATCCTTCTGTGTTACATGATCAGACTCTGCATGACCATCACAGTGTGTGTGTAGACTTTATATTTATATTTCAATCCAACACACAAGATGTGTAGTGGATCAGTTTGGGGATCTTGAGGGTATCAAGAGATTACAATTAGGACTAGGGATGGTATCAGAGATGGTGTATGTGCATTTTATTTTGGTTTATTTTTTTATTTAAGATCAGCTCAATGGGAGATCTGTGTATGTTATGTATGGTTGTATTATTTGTTATTATATGTGATTGGATTCTTATTCTTTTTGAGTACTCTGATTTTTATGGATATTCATGATGCTTGGATATTTTTTTACTATTTTAATGACTTTTATTTGAGTTCATAGTCTTCCCACTATACGGATTAGGCTCTTACTTCTAGTCAGCATCCTCTGGTGCATGGGGAGGTATGCCTAAGTCCATGTGGTGACCATGGACTAGACATTTCTAAGTTTCCTGGGGTAGGGTGTTACATGAAGGATCTTTTTAAGAATAATTTCACTAGATGATAGAGTGTTGTGGTGTGGAATAATAATGTCATCATAAGGTGTGGGTTGTGATGAGTCTATCATAATATGGGGTTATTTCTTTCAATTCCATTTTAACTAAACTTGAGATTTTCAATATCTAATTGTTTTAGGTGAATCTATAATTTGAGATAGAGACATTTAGGATCAAAAGCAATTATATAATATTTCTTCTAAAGACTTTTATTGTCTTGAATTATATAATAACTTGTTTTCTAGAGTTCTTATGATTGTATTATATTTTGAGAGCTTATCTTAGATCATCCATTTGTAAGGTTTTTCATTGTAAATGAACTATGTTTTTATTTTTTAATTTTTTTGTTTCCAATTGTAGTGTCAATGGCTTGTGGTAAGGAAGATAGAGAAACTAACTATTGTGTCATGTTGCTTTTAGTGTGTGGAAGTAGGCTACTATTGATCAAATTGATTGAGGGATTCTGAGGAGGAATACAAAGTGTTCAGGTATAGGAAATTTATACCTTCTAATAGGTTAAATTCAAGGGCTTATTGGTGTAGATGATAAAGATTCCTTTTTATAGGTTTATATTTGAGGGACTTCTAAGTTCAGAAGTGGAATATCTTGGATCATGTTTAAAAATATTTTCACTTTGAATTAAAAGTATACTTTTTAGTAATATTTCTTTTGAATTTAAGTATTATAATCCTTAAACTATGCATTATTTTTATCTTTGATGTATTTAATTACATTTTTGTTGTGAAATTTCCTTTTTCAAAAGTTGTTAAAATTGAAACAATTTAATTTCTATTTTATTTTAAACATTTTTACACTGATATATTGTGGGTTAATTTATTTTTTGTGTTTTATATTGTTTTACTCTTAAGGTGGATGAATATTGTAAGTTTTGTAAACATAAATTGACCTCCCTATTATAATTTACTTACCATAGTTTATCTGGGATAAAAAAACTCTTATAAACCCTAACACAAGATCAACCTAGAAATCTAGCATGATTTTTCCATAACTTGGGAAATGAACATCAGTAAACAGTTTCAATAATTTGAAAAAATAAAATAGAGTATATAAAAATAGAAAAAATAAGCATCCTTCCATAACTTTATAAATCCAAAAGTAATGAAATATATAATACCAACATCATATACACAAGTATATAAAATAAATAGAAGTTCAGAATGGCTAATTCATCAACAACCCAAAATCATCACTCATGAATCCCCAAAGTGCTTCACATGAGACAACTCCCCATGATCCATGATCACCACAAATCACCATACCATAAAGGATGATATGCATCAAGAGGAACCACCAAAATATGAGGCTTCTTTCTCTTTACCCACATTAGAATTAACAAAGTTCTGATATATCCATATGATGTTTCCTGGGTGTATGGAAAATGTCCAGTAGGATACCACTATGAATTTATATAACATCTTTCACAATTCAAACATATTTCACTAGTTTTAAAATAGAATTAAAAAAACCTTCTTGAAAAAATATATTTTTTACTAAAACAATAATTTGGAAATCCATTTCAAACACATTTGGTTTTAATTAAAAAAAACTCAAAAGTTACCAATAATATGAAAATTATGAAACATATCATGAGAAATATAATATAATCATCAAGTATTAACATGATTAAAGGAATATGATGACAATTTATCACATGGGATCTAACATATTGGTCCATAAAAATAACAAGAAAGTGATAAATTAGGATTTCACTTGTGGAATAATGGCGCCTAAAAGAGCTGGACAACACCAACCTCAACTTACCATCATGGCCTCATCAGATGACATTCTCTAGCTAGAGTACAATATTAACTAGGTACTTGTCAGAGAAAAATCTAAAGTAGTGAAACACTCATCTAGATTACCCAAATATATACCAAAGGTTCCCATGTGCAATTCACACAAACCAAATCAAATAACATGTCTATCATCATATAAATATCTCAAAGCACAAAAAAATCACCAAGGCATGTGTTCAATAAATAAAACATATTTAACTTCAACATCACATATTCAAACAATCCTATACATGGTTCTATGGTTTATAAATCATGGAAAACTAAATTATAAAGAAATCTATATTTTAAAACTCCTATAAAAATCCACTTGAAATCAAGAATGTCTTTAAATTATTTTATCAAATACCTTATAGTTATAAAACTATTTTTTTTTGGAATAAAATCCATTAAAATACATAAAAAACAAATACTCATTGAAATAAAAAAATCATGGAAACACAATGAATGAATCATTTTCAGTCCTTAAAAAACATTTCAATCATGATATGGTAAGATAAGGAATATAAAACTCAAGTACTATATGTATATCAAGGTAAGTATTTATTATGTAGAAGCGTGTACCTCAAACTCATCACAACCTCATTGTCTTATTTATATAATACAAGATTAGAGAGAGTGTGGGATTCTCAAAACCATAAAATTCAAGTGATTCAATTTAAAAACCATCTATAGTCATGAAATTAGACACCATGGATAACTAGGGAAAATAGACTAAGAGAATATAGAGGTAGATGAAACTAAAAGAAGAGGGAAAAAGAAATCCAAGAGAAATAAAGGGTTAAGAAACTATAATAAAACTTCATGAAAAACAACTAGGGATATTAGAGGATAAAGAACCCACAACTAGAGGATTTTAAGATATAGAAATGGAAATATGGGAGGAGAAGCTGGTTAAAATTGGATAGGGTTAGGGAAGTGATTTTAAAATTTTAAAATCTGGGTTGGCTATATGGTTTGGGAAACTAAGCACCAAGTATGAAATTATCACTGAAGGATACCCATATTTAAGTTTTGATCACATGTTTTGTCTACACAATTTGTATAACCATACACCAATCATGCACACTGCACTGAAAACAACCCTCCCTTTATGTATAGTTTGGGTGCACAGTTATCACTAATCATTCACCCAGTTTAGCTTTTCCGTTTTTCATTATTTTTAACCTATAACTCTCAAAACTCTCAAGAAATAAATTAAATGGGAAAATAAAATTAATTACATACCAGTGAATCGTAGGTGTCATAATTATCCCCACTATTCCACTTTTTACCCCTAAAAAGTTCTCAGTGCTCCTCATTAGAAAATAAGTGAGCCCATTTCTCTATTATCAAGACTTACTGCACCCAAGTCTCTTGATTATCTCCACCAGACTACCACAACACATGAATGAATAGAATTAATTAACCCCACAAAACTCTATCCCGAAGATCCAAAACATGGATAGTCTTCTCAACCATGGTGCCATCGGTTTCCAACTCCACACTCCTCACACAATCACATGAGATGAGTTTGGGTGATACTTATTCGACTAGGATCTATGAAACACATAATGAATAATAGTCATCTAGTATGGTAAGTATTTTTGGTATGCTACTCTCTTGAGATTCTCAAAAATATTAAATAGCCTAATATACCATGACATAAACTTACCATGTTTTCCCAAATGATAATGTCTTAATCAAGGAGAACCCTAAGAGACACCTGATCACCAATGATTAATTCCAAATAATGATGGAAATTATCAACATAATTTTTATAATGACATTGATATGTCACCAATCTTTCTAAATCAATTTAACCTTATCAATCATCTCTGGAAGGATGCTTGGACCCAAAAAAGACTATTCACCCAAATCTAACTAACAAAGGGTGGACTGACATGGTTATCCATTAAGAGATTTAAAGGGATCTATCTTTACTGAGGCATGAAAATTTTTATTATAAGAAAACTCAACCAAAAATATATATTTTTACCAATACCTTCCAAAATTAGGTATACAAGATCATATAGTATCCTTAAAAATATGAATATCCTACACAGTCTGGCCATATGTCTATAGATGATAAGTTATTCTCAAGTTCAACTGAGAACCCATAGCTTCCAGTAGACCTATCTATAAATGGGATGTAAAGTATGTGTCTTATTCATATACAATAACAGGTGAAACATTATGATGATTCATAATCTCTTAAATATATTGGTTTCCATGTTCTTCCACATTAGTAAAATCCTTTATAGGAATAAAGTGATCCAATTTTATTTACTAGTAGATAATCACATATATAGCAATCTTACCACATGGAGTTTGAGGTAAGTGAATAAAAAAGTCCATAGAGATATCATCCCACTTACAAACTGGAATGGGAAGAGGCTACAATAATTTTTCAGGCCTTAGATACTCATCTTTGATCTTATAATTGGTTATACACCAAGATAGAAAGTCAGTAACCAACCACTTTATACTTGTACACCAATAATTTCATATAATATCGTAAAACATATTGAAATAACTAATATGCACTTCCTAAATCGTATGGTTATCACCTTTTATCACCTCATTCCTTGAGTTTAAAGGAACCAATAACCTGTTCTCAAAATAAATGCACCATTAGGAGACCAAGACTAATCACCCAAAGTTTCCCTACCATTTAATATTTGTCTTATACACTAGAAATTACGATCTACTGCCTACTATATCCAAACCCAATCATACAAGGAGGGTGTGACTTGTACACGAGCCAATAATACCGGATCCTCCTCCTTCACATCCAAATTCATTTAAAAAAAGACTAATTATAATGCCCTGACCCTAGTTTCCCGGTGCGAGTGCTAAAATATATAGTGTAATTTTTTTATAAAAGGAACTGGATAATTACACATCACATTACACAATATAGGATCTTAACCAGAGTAGGTTTTGTAGAATTAGATAGAACCATTACATATTGTCATAATTGTACAAAAATTAATTAAACAAAATGATCTTTATTGTGTTGTCTTCACATAAAATACAATTCACTGATAAATCTACTAAACATGAAAAAAGAATTTAAAACATAGAGTGATCATTTAAAATGAAAAGTAAGGGGTTTTAAAAATAATCAATAAATTATTTTAAAACATTTCTTTAAAATAAAATTACATACCGTAAATAATTTTTTAAAAATAAAATACATTTTTCATAACATGTCATCATCAATTTCTCAAGAATTTCTAAAACAATTTTAGGAGAATCCCATGCTAAAAAATTGCTATACTTATTTAAAAGTAAAAAATAAAATGCATAATAAAATATGCACACACTTGAATAAAAATGAATATAATGCTACTTATAAGTTAGATAATGGACATACTTAATTATGTATGTCATACTAGGGGTGAAGATACAAATTTTCATATGAAATAATTCTTGTTCAGAGTTTTCACATAAAGTGATATCAATTATCAATTAACACATAAATGAAAACCATGAAATGATAGATAATTTTCTAACCTTTTTTCTTGATTGGAAACAAAATATTAATCCCTCCTTATAAATGAATTGTTATACACATTAGTATATACATAAATATAAATCATTATAACTTGTACATTTGGAAAATATAATGTTGAACATCACATAGTAGGAATAAAAACATGGTTAAATAAAGCCATAAAAATGTTCATAAGAGAAATATTCTTAACCATGGATATTATACTAGTCAAATAATCACATAGAAGATCAAGTACTAGATTTATAATGAGGGAATGCATAATTTCGTACATCATAACTACACCAGCAAGGCCTCATGCCAAGACCATACATAACTATACCATCAAGTCCTTGTGCCAAGACAGTAGTTTGTCTCATGAGATATATCGATGCATCGAGGGTCTATAGCGAGCCCCACCTATCACTTAATAATTATAATGCATTCCTCGAATGAATGGGGTTAAACATAAACATCATATATATATATGAAATGTAACAAACTTTTCCCAATTTGTAGACATAATCACTAACCATTCTGAGTAATGAATTGAATTGTATCAAAATAGAACATCAAACTATTCCTAAATCATTCAATGAAATATCATAAAAGTTTAATCTCATACTTGAAGTAACTATATTTATTTGTAAATAATAAATAAAGTGGATAATGTAATAAATTATCACTTAATATAAAAATGCATGGCATGTTAATTATAATTTAAATGATGGCCATATCTAGTTTATGAATGACTTGTATGGACAAGAAGAAACACTTTTCACATGAAATGATAATATTATCAAATAAAATGTCACCATTTAGAGATTCAAATAAAATTATAGTCTTAATCTAAATCAATTCAAGAAACCTTTCTGAAAATTAAGTGTTTACACCTAAAATAATAGCTTATATACATGAAATAATATATAATATCCAAATAATCTCCCTTTTAAAATTTTAAGGCACATAATAACAAAACATGGTTTTGTTATTGTTTTCCATTTTACATCAGGAATTATAATTACATAGAAAAACTAGATTTTTAATTTATTAACATTATTTCCAAGGTTTAAAATGTATACATATATATACATAAATCATATATATATATATACATATTTTCAGAACAAAATCATTTGATAAAACTTAAACCCTTACATTTTTATTCTAATAAATTCATGAAATATATAGAAACAATTACATTTACTTACATGTGTATAAATCTGTATATATATATATATATGTATGTATATATATATACATATGAATAAAATTCATGTAAATTGAAAATAATTAAACCCTTTCAAACCATGGGTTTTAGAAATAATCATTTAAATCAAAAATCTTATCACACATATACTGAAAATATATAGTTGTATATGTGTACCTATATAAATATATATATACATATACCCAACACATAAAATGGTGTTTTTTAAAACCCCAAAAAGCCCTTTGATAAACGATTTATCTTTCAAAACATTAGCTTAGAGATAAAATTTAAAACAAAATATCTAGTTAATAAAATATAAAAGTTAAAAATATAGATACATACATACATACATACATATATATATATATTTACATACATATATATTTATGTTTTTCATTATAATCAACACAAATTTTCCAAAAATAAAACTAAATTCATGCAATCCATATACTTAGAATTAAAATTAAAAAAAATCTTGTTTTATAACATATGAAAATATTAAGTTATATAGAATGATATAGAATTTATATATACATATATACATATGTATATCTTGTATAATGAAGATAATTTGATGAAATGAAATAACTATTTCAATCCATAAGCTTATAAATTAGATTTTAAACATGTATCTTATCCAATAAATTCAGAAAATAAAGATATATATATATGTGTGTGTGTGTGTGTGTACATATATACATATAAATTTTTTAAATCAAACACAATTAATGAAAAAAAACAATCCCTTACCCTGTTTTGGTTCAAAAGAGGGGTTGTGGGTTTCTGAATTTTTGAGTAGAAATAAATTGAGGATTTGAGAGGAAGAGGTTTGGGTGTTTCATAGTGGGTATAGGGGAGTTTAATGAAATTTGATTACTTTTAAAAAAACAACATCCTTGAAAAATTGGAAAAGGGTTTGGACCCATTTGGCTAATTTTTATGAATTAAATAAAAATGAAGGTGTCAAATAATGTAAAATCAAATACATATATATATATATATATATATTAATCAATGATTATTGAAGAATTCAAGACTTAGATAAGGTTTCTGTTTAAAATCATCAGTTTCATTTTAGGGATAAGGGGAACCGAGATGAGCTGCTGATTGGGAAGTTAATGAATGAGAAAATAAGGTGCATCATGGATTGCAGATACAATTTCATAAGGTTAAATAAAAACAATGGAGGAAGAGGGTTTTGGAAGCTATCCCATGCATAAAAGACTACTGTAATGCGACTCTAATGAGGAAGGAATGTGAATTTGATAGACGACCAAATTAGAAATAACTCGATCCAATGGCTAGGATAAAACCTAACATGTTTAAGTGGAGACCAATCTAGAGTAAGAAAGGGGGAGACCAGGATTAAACCGAGATGATCAGACGGTCCAAAAAAATCCTATCATTTAAAGTGAGGCTTGATCAAGGTAAAGGGAGGTGGATGACTTAGATTAACTGTGGCATGAATAGTTAGCTGTATTTGATCTGCATTAGAAAAATGCATCCCATATCAAAACTAAATGGTTTTGGGTATCACCTTATAAGGTTGAGTGTACGGTGTGTTTTCTTGATTTCATGAACACACACACAACACAACGAACTTATACATGGGACATGCAGTCTTCATCCCACCTACACTCATGGACTGGTACTCGGGCCACCCATGCTCGGGGAAATTCGGCCCACCCTATACACTGGTTGATCTACTGCTGCTCGAGCTTTCCTTGTGTGGACTCTTTCACAATTTTTAGTAATTTTTTTTAAAAATTAAAAAATAGAATATATATACTTTTATATACACAATTTTGAACCATTATCCTTTAAAATAAGTTTTTTATTCTTATAAAAATATTTTTATTAAATTCTATGGTTATAATACCAAATTAATAATTTAAAACATTACATATAATTAATTTCATTATTTACAGATATTATTTAGAATTAATTTAAAAAATTTAAAACACTCAACAATTAAAACACCAAGGGTCGATAAAATTAATTCCAATAGCTGTAATTTTTTACAATGGTCACAAAAAAGAAAGTGTATAAATACCCATGTCTACAGGTATTCAAGGACAAAAAAATCACCAGTGTTCTTCTCATACTTCAAAAATGGCTTTGTATATTTTTATTATTCTTATAATTTTCATTATTCTTCTTATTGTTATTATTCTAACTATGTTAGACCCAAGGGAAGAGGCCTACTCAATTTATATTCTTATGTTACTCGATGAAGAACCATTGGTTTTGATAGGTCTTTTTATGAGTTTTCTGGAGTAGTTGAAGTCTTTAGTCTTGTAATAATGTAATATATTAGTGTTTTATTAAATAAAATGTTTCTCATTTTCTTCAGTGCATTTGAATTTAACAACACTAATTTGCATAAAAACAAAAAAATCATAATAATAACCAAAAAAATATTATTTTTAAAATTATATTTTGAGTTTGGGGTGTCACATTCTCCCCCCTCAATAGAATTTCACCCTCATAATTAAATTGTACTCATACATTTACACAAGCATAAACCTTTCAAAATCATCCTTTATGTCCCTAAATAAACATATTAATTATTATTAATTAAACAAATTGAATGGAAAACAATTAATTTATACCTTCATCAAGTCCACCATAGTGAACTACTCCCTAATGTCCTTCCATTCAAATCAATTCCTAAGGAAGTTTTAAGATCTTAAATTTCTTTAGCCCAAATACATCTCGAACAGCTAGGATCAAACTCAGTCATATAATAATAGGTTCTCTAGAGAGAGGCATGGAAGGTGTAAAGCTCATAGATATCAGAATGGAATCAGTTCCTATTGACCAATCAAACTACCTTGTTTTCTAAAATTCCAATATCATAAATATTCCCATTCATAATAAAGTTCAAGACTTAAAACAGATAGGTTTCATGGATGTCACCCTCCTCTATAGCTTCTCAGAAATTCCATAAGGTTGGATACTTTTTAGACAGAGTAAAACATTTGAAGATACATTCATAGTATTTCCCTTTATGCATATATAATTCAAGTTGTGTATACACCATAAGGAAATAGACATAGACCAATCCTCAGAAGAATATGAGGGTATTTTAGGTGTTTAATATCTAGTAAAGGTTTTTGCAGAATAATCGCAGGTTTGTGAAACATTCATACACATCTGGACACAATTTAACAATTATAGTTTCAAGTAACTAAGTAGGAAGAGACAAAATATTGTTTGGTGTTCTATCATCTTCTATATAAAAATTTAATAAAATAATTTTACTCAAGAAATCATACTTAAATTATTAGTTTTGTTCTAATTTTCCACAATTAACTAGAATATTCCTCTAATACCAACTATAATACCTCGATCCCATTTGCCCGATGTCGGTGCTAAAATATGCTTTGTAATTTATTTTAAAAGGAAATGAATAATTACACATCACATTAACAACAAAAGATCTTTAATGGTCTTGGTTTTGGAGAATTAGATACAACCATTACATATTTTCACAACTCTATGAAAACTAATTAAACAAAATAATCTTCAGTGTATTGTCTCTACAAAGAAAAATACATCAATGATAAATCAACTAAACCTGTAAAAATAATTTAAAATATAGGATAAGCATTTAAAATGCCTAGTATGGGGTTTTAAAAATAATCAATAAATTATTTTAAAACATTTATTTAAAATAAAATTACATACCTTAAATCATTTTATTAAAAAGAAAATACATTTCTCATAACATGTCATCATCATTTTCTCAAGAATTTCTAAAAAAAATTATTATAATCCCATGCTAAAAAATTTCTATATTTATTTAAAAGTTACAAACAAAATACATAATAAAATATACACACACTCGAATAAAAATTCATGGAATTCCACCTATAAGTTAGATAATGGTCATACTTAATTATGTATAACATACCAGTGGCGCAAATATGATTTTTCACATGATATAATACTTTTTCAGATTTTGCAAATAAAATGATATCAATTATCAATTAACACATAAATTCAAACCATGAAATGATAGATAACCTTTTAACCTTTGTTTATAGATTGGAAACAAGATATTAATCCATTCTTATAAATGAATTTTTATACATATAAGTATATACATAAATATAAATCATTATAACTTGTACATTTGGAAAATATAATATTGGTCATCACATAGTAGGAATAAGAACTTGGTTAAATAAATACATAAAAATGTTCATAAGAGAATGATTCTTAACCATGGATACTGTAATAGTAGAATAATCACTTAAAAGATCAAGTACTAGATTCATAATGAGAGAATTCATAATATTAGACATCATAACTACATCATCAAGGCCTCGTACCAAGACCACACATAACCATACCATCAAGGCCTTGTTCCAAGACACTAGTTTGTCTCATGAGACCTGTTGATGCATCAAGAGAATATAACGATCCCCACCAATCACTTAATAAGTCCAATTAATTCATCATATAAATGGGGTTAAACATAAACATCATATACATATGAAATATAACTAACTTTCCCCAATCTATAAACATAATCACTAACCATTATGAGTAATGAACTGAATGGTATCAAAATAGAATACCAAACTAATCATAAATCGTTCAATGAAATATCATAAAAGTTTAATCCCATACTTGAAGTAACTGTATTTATTTATAAATCATAAATAAAGTGGATAATGTAATAAATTCACACTTAATCTAAAAATGCATGGTATGTCAGTTATAATTTAAATGATTGTCATATCTAGTTTATAAATGACATGTATGGACAAGAAAAATCACTTTTTCACATGAAATGATTATATTATCGCATAAAATGTTACCATTTAGAGATTCAAATAAAATGATAGTATTAACCTGAATCCATTCATGGAACCTTTTTTAAAATTAAGTGTTTACAGATAAATTAATAGCTTATATACATGAAATAATATGAAATATCAAAATAATATATCTTTTAAAATTTTAAGGCACACAATAACAAAACAAGGTTTTGTTATTGTTTTCCATTTTACATCTCAAATTAAATCACATACGAAAAATATTTTTTTAATTAAAAACATTCTTTTCAAGGATTAAAATGTATACATATATATACGTAAGTAATATATATATATATACATTTTTTCAGAACAAAATAATTTGATAAAACTTAAACCCTTAAGTTTTTAATTCAAATAAATTCATGAAATAGATAGAAACAATTACATTCACTTAAATGTGTATAAATCTGAATATACATATATATATACATATGAATAAAATTCATGTAAATTGAAAATAATTAAACCCTTTCAAAGCATCGGTTTTATAAATAATCATTTAAATCAAAACCCTTATCACACAAATATTGAAAATAGATAGTTGTATATGTGTACCTACACACACACACACACACATATATATATATATATATGTATATGTATACCCTACACATAAAATGATGTTTTTTAAAACACAGGAAAACCCTTTGATAAATGATTTATCTTTCAAAATATTAGCTTAGAGATAAAATTTAAAACAAAATCTCCAATTAATAAAATCTAAAAGTTAGATATATATATATATATATATATCATTATAATCAATAGAAATTGTCCAAAAATAAAACTAAATTCATGAAAACCATAGACTTAGAATTAAAATTTAAAACAAAAAACTTGTTTTATGACATCTAAAAATATTAAGTTATATAAAATGGTATAAAATTCATATATAAATATATACATATGTATATATTTTATAAAAAAGATACTTTGATGAAATGAAATAACTCTTTAAATCTATACACTTAAAAATTAGATTTTAAACATGTCTTTTATCAAATAAATTCTGAAAATAAGGATGAATATATATATTTATATGTATATATGAACATATATACATATAAATTTTGTAAATCAAACACAATTAATGAAAATAAAACAATCACTTACCATGGTTTGGTTCAAAAGTGGGGATGTGGGTTTCTGAATTTTCAAGCAGACAGAAACTAAGGATTTGAGAGGAAGAGGGTCAGGTGTTTCATAGTGGGTGTAGGGGAGTTTAAATAAAATTTTATTTCTTTTAAAAAAACACCATCCTTGATAAATTGTCCATGGGTTTGGACCCGTTCGGCCAATTTGTACGAATTAAATAAAAATAAAGGTGTCAAACAATGTAAAATCAAAGTCATGTATATATTATAATCAAAGCTTATTGAAGAAGTCAGGACATAGATAATGTTTTGGTTTATAATCACCTATGTCATTTTTTGGATAAGGGGAACTGAGATGAGAGACTGATTGGGACTTTAATGAAGGAGAATGAAAGTTGCATCATGTATTGCAGCTAGGGGTTCATAGGGTTAAAGAAAAACAGTGTAGGAAGAGGGTTTTGGTGGCTATACCATGTGTGAAATACTAGTGTGATGCGACTCCAAGGAGGAAGAAAGGTGAATTGGATGGAAGACCAGATTAGAAACAAATCAATCCAATGGTTAGGATAAAATCTAGCATGTTTAAGTGGAGACTGATTGGGAGTAAGCAAGGGGATGGTCGGGATTAAACTGAGATGATCAGACGGTCCAAAAAACCATATAATTTAAAGAGAGTCCCAATTAGGGTAAAAGGAGTTGGACATCTAGGATTAACCCTTGTAGGAACGAGAAGCTTTATTTAATCTACATTAAAAAAATGCATCCAACATAAAAAACGAAGGTTTCGGGGATGAACTTATAAGGCTGAGTGTGTGGTGTGTTTGTTTGATATCACAAACACACACACAACACAACTGACTTATACACGGGTTGTACGGGCTTCGACTTACCTACACTCATGAACCGGTACCCGTTCCACCCATGCTCGGGCCGATTCGGTCCACCCTATACATGTGATGATCTGTTTCTTGAACTTTCCTAGTATGGGTTCTTCCTCAAATTTTTGTAAAAATAATTTCTTTAAACGTGAAAAAAAAGTAAATATACTTTTTTATACACATTTTTAAACCATTCTCCTTCAAAATTAGTTTGTTATTATTATAGAATTATTTTTATTAAATTATAGACTTATAATAACAAATTAATAATTTAAAACATTACATATCATTAATTTAATTATTTGTGGATATTACTTAGAATTCATTTTAAAATTTTAAAACACCCAATGGTTAAAACACCAACGGTCACTAAAATTAATTCCAATGGCTATTTTTTTACAACGTTCACAAAAAAGAAAAAGTATATAAATACCCATGTCTACAGGTATTCAAGGATATAGAAATCACCGATGTTATTCTCCTTCTTCAAAAATGGTTTTGTATATTCCTCTTATTCTAAGTATTTCTATTATTCTTCTTACTGTTATTATTCTAACTATGGTAGACCCAAGGGGAGAGGCCTACTCAATATTTCTTGTAATCTTACTCAGTGGAGCACCATTTTTTTTTCTATGTGTTTTTATGAGTTTTCTGAAGTAGTTGAAGTCTTTAGTCTTGTAATAATGTAATATATGAGTGTTTTATTAAATAAAATGCTTCTCATTTTATTCTGTGAATTTTAATTTAATAAAATCAATTTTTATAAAAATAATATATAATTATAATAACCAAAAACATTAATATTACAATTATATTTTGAGTTCGGGGAATCACAATAATCAAATTACACTATTCATCTAATTATTTCACCATTTCAGTCAGCATATTCCAACTCAAGGAATCATCCACCACATTCTCATTAGTAGGGGTATAGGCTAAATCAAAATCAAAGTCTTCAAGATACACAACCCAACTTCTCTAATAAATATTTATATCCTTCTAGGAGAAGATATATTTCAAAAATTCATGATCATTATACATAGTAAAATTCAACCCAAAGAGATAAAGACTTCATGTCTTCAATTCATGCGTCACTACCACTAAATCTAGGTCATGAGAGGGGTAGTTATTCTTATGAGGGTGTAACTAAGGAGATACATATACCATGTCATGATAACACTACATTAAAACATGTCCCAAACCTATTGGGTTTTGGTGATAATTGTTTTTGGTTAAGAATTAGGTTTTCTAGAATATAGGTTTTGGAATATATTATTTGGAAAACCAGATAGATTCAAATGCCATTGACCAAGGATGTTTGGTTTTAGGTTATTAGAATATGTCATAATGAAGCCAGTTGAATGGAATATGTTTAATAGATAAGGTTGAGAAAAATATGCTCAAAATAAGTTATTGAAGGGTTGTTTTATAATGAAAGAAACATGGTGGTATCTAAGAGTGAGAATACATAAGGTATATCATCTGATGTATTCATTTGGTGAGTTGATCAGGTTCTAGGGGAATAAGTAATATAGATGGAAGAGGGAACTTTTGGATGCAACCTGAAGTTTCAGAGGTGGTGATGGAATGGTTTGTAGTTATGGATTATGTGAAGTCCCTTGTGATGATACATGGAAGAATTTCCTTTTGGGACAATAGTAAAGGAAATACTTAATAGATTCATCAATTTAGATTATAAATGTGATGTGAATATTTTATTTGATTTTGGTGGTCAATGAAGCAGACTCTATAGGGGAATATATGTTTACAATATCAATGAAATTTATTCTGTGAAAGTTAGATAATAATGAGACATGATGATCAACTGGGTCCCTATATATGAAATAGGGTTAAACTACTTGTTCTATAATACTTGACATGCATCATGAATCAGAGGATGGTGTGCTAAGTCAGAACCTAGGTGTCAGAGGCCTTAGTGGTAAAGGTCTATGGACACAGTTCAAATGATGGGACATAAACTGGAAGAAACAACTATAAAAGGTAGATCAAACAGAGTGATCACATCCCCTCATTCATAGGTCTTTATAGTTGTAGCTCTGTTGGATGATACATGTTTTGGAAACAAATTAGTGGTTATCATCCTTGAATCTGTGTAGGGTATGATATTATCTTCATAACATAGATGAGTTTATGTTCCAATGGATTAAATATTTAGTTGTTTCTATATGGATGTTGGATGCATTTTGGGAACCATATAATCACTTGTATCTTTGAGTTTTCATGTTATTTTCATGTTGTATGCTTGTTTACTTGTTTATTGTTTGGGAGGAAGGTCTTATGCAAACCAGGAGAGGGAACCAGAACTAGATTATCGAATCATTGTGGTGGTTTGGGTGTCTATACTTCTTAGTTTTAGACACCAAGTCCATGAGGGTGTCTCATCATCCATCCCGGGTCGACCCTGAACCAGTCACCCGATCTAATCTATGACATGTCTGGAAGGGTGTTCCTGATCCCCATGGGCTGGAAACTAGTGTTGGGAATCAAAATATACCAATTGAGAACGATTTGTCCCATAATAACGATAGATTAATAATCATAAACTAAACAAATAGATAAATAAAATAAAATAAACTGAACAAACTAGCAGTGGAAAAAAGAATTAACGAAGCAATGTGACATACCTCAAGTGACCCAGTGGGTCACCACTAAACATAAACTACACTCTCTCCAAGATCGATAAAAAACTAGAGTAACATGAAACTGAAAAGAAAAGTAGGAATGAGCATCGTGATGCTCATTTGGAATTCCAAGATACAACAACGCCCTACGCCCTTGCCTTTTACAAGAAATCGAAAACATGCTAGTTTGAAAATAGGACATAATAGAATAATGTTTTTCATTATTTTCAAATTAAAGTAACAATTTTTCATTTTCAAGTAAAGCATTTCTCTACCACTACATTTTCAAAATAGGTTCCAATCATGCATTAACATTTCAAAATTAAAGGAAACCAATTTAGATTAAAATATGGTTTTCACAAATAATACATCAAGTATAAAATGACTGAAAAGGAAATCACATCACAAGCACCATGGGAAATCCTAAAGAATGTAGTGTTTTTTGGGGACCTAGGATTCTCATACCTCAGTGAAATGTAGCATAGGTACCACAATGATCTACATTATCATGCACAATCTACTAGTAGTGAGCACACCCATAACCTAGTGGAATTCAATCATCACAAATATTTAGTAAGTGTCATAGTATCAATCCTGATAGACAAAACTGGGAAGAACCACTTACGTATCATCTAGCGTACTAGTCCTAGTTCACCCACCAAGATATCCAGGTTTCCCATTATGCTCCATTTCAAGTGGTGGTGAGTTTTTTATTAAGAAAAAATATATGTACTTATAATTTTCTTTACATAAAAATACATCCAACCTCTCACCACCGATCACCCTCCTTGAGCGCATCCCCCCTTTTTCTATCACACAATAATACACAAGCCTCTTTACTAGGCCCATATCAAAAATCACACATTCAACACACACATAATTTTCTAAAACAAGGGGAGATGTCTCAAGAGAGGTTTTTATTTTTCATAAACCATTCTTAAGGTGCCAAACTGGCTTAATTACATACAGGGAAAATTTTTTATAGATAACTGGCCGAAAGTCCAAACACCTTTAGAAATATTCATTACCAATTCAAAACCACTTAGGAAATCACTTTTCAAGAAAATTAACTTAAGACCAATGGGCATTAGAAGTGTATTTCAATTTCCAAAATAAAGTCATAATCATTTCTAGCAACCATAAACAGATTTCATAGCATGTGTATATAGCATAAATATAAAACATATTCTTAAAACAAGCAAGAAATTATTGAATTTAAATTAAAGTCATAGTCATAGCGGTCCTACCTCAGGGTGGAACCAAACCAAACTTTCTGCTCTTGGGGATTTATAACTAGAAGATATTTCTCCCCCACTAGGCATATGTACTTTCATATACATATAAGGACACCTAACCTCTACACACACACTAGCATGGCCATGAACATGTGCAAGGGGATCCTTACACATATTCTTATATGCATATACAATTCTCCACTCACCTATGTATACATATTCATATATATACATGGGCACACCAGTCCCCATACATGTATATTCACTGTCATGAATGACTATACATGTAACGGGGGAACCCATATATATATATATATATACTTAACTATGTAAACAAAGGTGATTCTCTTAGACCCGGTGACTCCAAACCATGAAGTTGGGACAACACACTACATATATAATTTAATAAAATAATTAAACACTTATACAATCTATAAAACATTTCAAAATAACACATCAAGGGTTTGAAACAATAACACAAACAATTTCAAGTAGGAAAATCCACTTTAAAACCAAACTTATAGAAAAATGGAATTAAAACATACTTTCTATCTTTTAAAATAATTTACAATACATACTGAGAAATTAAAAACAAGGATAACATGCTCAAAGTGGTATATTTCCCATCAAAAATCCTTTTTCAACACACACGCACCAAAAAATACCCAACATGATCTTGAACCCTTTTTGTAACTCAATAAACCATTTACATTTCTCATAAAACAATTTGAAGTAAAACAACACTTTTTACATGAAATCCATTTAAAATTACTCTTTTAAGGCTAAACGCACAACAATACCATATAAAAACAGATTTTTCAGCCCTAAAAAAATTTAATAAATCAATTCTAGAAAAAAAAATCTATTCCAGAAGTTATTAAAACAACCATTAATGATGCAACATGGGACACACATGAAAAAAACCCAATTTCATTTCAAACTACAACTTTAAAATTTTAACACTTCATCAATGCTGCCAAAAACAGTTTTTTTCACCACAAAAATAATATAATAAATCCTTTGAGTAGTTTGTAAAGCATTAAAAAATGATGAAACAAATGTTTTCCCTAAAAATACACCCAATTTCATTTAAAATTCCTCTTTAGAACCAACCACACAATATGGATACATTAAAATATGATTTACACCACTAATATCATTCAATAAAACATTTGAAAATTTATAAAAACATACCAAAGAATCACTATATGGAATTACATCAAAAACACATCCAAAATACCTTTTTAAATCAAAATCACACTAACATCATACTAAAATATAATTTTTAGCCCTTTCATGATCTAATAAACCAAACACACAAGTCATAAAACACAACCAAGCATTAATAAACGGATTTATATCCCAAACACACCTCATTTTACACAAGCATGCTATATAAAAATCAAACACAAGTTAATCTATTGAAAAAATAGCTTTCACACCCAAAATAAATTGATGAAAATTCAAAAATCATAAAACCCCTAAATTAAAATTTATCCGTAGTGAATAAATTCAAAAATCCTTACCTAAAAACCATGACAAACCCACTACCCATGATGGTAATGGCTAGAACCAGCCTCGACAGAACCCGAAGAACCCTAAATAACAAGATTCAATCAAAATGAGAACCAATAAACACATTAGGGTTTGGACAAGAAATGTGCACCCCAGGAAATCAAATAAAACATCAAAATAGGGGAAGTGGAAGGGAGAAGAGGCTCACCAAAGAGTTTTTTCACACCAAAAGGGGAGGAGATTTGGTTGTCATAGGGGGAAAGTGGTGTGCTGGAGCTTCTCCTGGTCATTTGGGTCGCATGAACAGGAGAGGGGGGAGGCTGGGTTGTGTGAGCATGGGAGGGGGAGGCCACTACACGAGGAGGGATGGAGGCCATCCGAAGGGTAGTCATGATGAAGGAGATCTAGAAAATGGTGATATTGAGAAGAGGGGCAACGCGCTGAAGAGAGGTGGAGGTGTTGTGCATGACACACAGGGAGGAAGAAACAAAGGGGAGAAAAAAATAAGAAAAAAAGGAAAAAATAACAAATAAAATAAAATAAAATAAAATAAAATAAAATAAAACTTTAATAAATAATAAGAATTATAATAAACTCCAATAATAATAATAATAATATTCATAATAACTTAATAATAATCTTGAAATTATATTTCTACACGTATATGTTCCAGATGAGGATTCGAGCAAGAAGCTTTCACCTACACATGTCATTTGGATTTTGAAGTTTGAGTGGGTATGGATCTACCATCGGTTCTGTTCTTGTGCAACTCTGCATGGGGTTGCTAGCTGAGTGGTAATGTGATGGTTAAGGCTTGATATCTTGGTGTATTCACTTGTGAGGGGTAGATTCTGTAGCCTTGATCTAAATTATCTTTTTAATGTATTTTGGTATAATGATGGATGTTGTGGTTTCTCAATTTTCCCCCAAAAGTGTTTTGATAATAAAAAAATTAATTTTCAGTCATTATTCAATTTTTTCCATTTATTTTATTTCATTTCATTTTGATTTTAATTTAATAAAATTTTAAAATTTATGAAACCAAAATACTCAAATATAAATATAAATAACCATAACCATATGATGTCGGGTCAAGGTGTGACAATTCTCCATACCATAAAAACTTTCTTCCCCTAGAAAGTCACCCAACCAAATGAGGAATAAAACTCGAGTTTGAAACTGAATGAGGTCAATAAAATCACAAAATCAATGTGACTTTTCACTCCATCAGTCACACCAACCAAATATAAAGGGAACAATAATGAGAAGATCCATCAGAAAATGAGGAGGGTTCTCCCCACTACAAGAACCCGACTAGCAAAACCAATATTGAGACTCTCTATACGAGCTAACTCTAGAACTGCTAACTTGATCCAAAGAGGAAACCACCAATATAGACCAAAACTCCCACACAAACCAAATATCTAAGAAGTAATGAGAAGATTCATAGTGGGTCTTCCCACCAGTTAAGAACTGACCAACTTATGCCAATTACCACAGACTGATATGGGAAACCCAACACAAACCAACCCACTAATTCTTTGCATAAACCAAACCCCCACCACATGGGGTTCCCGACGAAATACCCCAAACCAAACTGCTGACCAAACCTCTATTCATTATTTCCCAAGACGCATGTGCCTCCAAAACGAGCACGTCCTAAAACAAGAACGGGTCACCGAAGGAGCTATCCACACAAGATAGACAATCATCTCGAGACTCATAGCCACAAAGAGACAACCTTCAAAGCTCATATTTGAGGAGGCACAACTACTAGAATTACAAGAAATCGATATCACCATGACTTATTACAACCAAAGTGGAGTATTTAAATAACAAAGACCACAACTAGAAAAACATACCTCTATGTCTCTTACAGAAAACATAACCTTCTAAGATGAGGGAGGTACAACAGAAAAATTTAAACCGTCCCTATTTTAGCACTAGAGAAAAAATTTGGACCATAGTGCCCCACACCCAACTATTTCTGACTGTGTTAAAAGCTTCACTCCGAGACCTGTGGTTGGAGATCTGATGTCTTGAAGCATCTGCTTCCCCGCAATCAGGAGCTAACATCCTCCGATCGAGACTTATTTTGACGATTCTCCTATCAGAACCTCTCCAAGTAATGATGTCAAGCCTTCATAGGATGATGAAAAGGTGACTTAAAGTAGCCAAACTGGCTACAACATAAGCAAAATATTGAGTGAAATGACTAATAGAAGATGGAATGAAAAGAAGACTTTTCTAAGACATGTTCTTTTGTTTCGCTCTCATCATTGGATGGGGAACCTACCCAAACACCAAAAAGAATCGGTCCTTGAACCCTGGACGAAGACCCCACATAAGAGAAAATTTAACTGATTCCATGACGCTACCTCCAGAGAAAATGTAATCAACCCATTGAAATGCCCGATGTAAGCCTTTACTGTTTGTTGGCCTTACTGGACACTCCTGAGATTCACCACTTTCTTCAAATTCACTTCCTCAGGTATAAACCATCAGATGAGAGTGGTCTTAAACAAATTCCAAGACATCACATCATGCAAAGATGGTGGGATTATCTCCTCCACCAATCTAAAGTTGAACCCTAAAATGAACTCGAACCATTAAAAGCTCTCATAGATTTGGGAGTTCCCAATAACCTAAAAATACAAACGATTTCACCAAGACAATTTGTTACTTTCAATAGATCACGATCACCACAAAAGATGGAAAACAATAGAAAATTATCCAGTTCCACTACTCCACTAAGAGTCTAGGTAGAACCGAAAACTAGAATAGACTAACTAGAACCCTATGAGACTTTTCTGGGAAGCATACTCAAAAACAATAAGCACGAATCTAAATCAAAACTCATCATAAATCAAAATTACACACTTAAATATCAAACTAAATATCAAACTCAAACCACCATTATGACCTCAATTAAGTATACCAAAACCAAGAACCCATTAAAAAGGATACCAAACAAAAAAAATAGAACACTAAACAATTGTTCACTCACTTTTCAAAAAATTTAAATTACCTTTTTAAAAACCATTTTTCAGCAAAAAAACAACTTAAATATCCACCATTGGTATTCCATGAAGTCTCACATATACATATACCCTTGCGCTAGCTCATGTACCCATCCACACTTACCACCAATTATCCTTGTACCACATGTGTACCTCAATATATGTGATCCCTTATAGAATGACCAAAGGTTAATTCAAAACACATCCCATTTTCAAAACGGTTCATTCAATGTAATGCACAAATTATCAACCAATTTGAAAATGTCACTTATAATTAAAGCAATACACTTCCAAATTCCCAAAAATTTTCCAATTCCCATTCCAAAAAGAGTTACCAAGATCCCAAAACAACTTCCAAAACACATCCAATTTTTTTCCTTTAAAACTACACATTCCATTAAAAGAACACAATTTATATTTCAAAACCACTTTTATACTCCAAAACCACATTCCCTTTTGAAAAACCCTTTTTCTATTAAACATTTTCATTTTTTAAATCCACTCAAGTTAGTAAAAACTAGTCCCAAACATAACTCAAATCAAAACTTCCAAAAATAAGGGACTAGTGGTTATGCCAATCCGGTAACATGGCTTAACAGACTATGCTCTGAGCGAGAATCCACCACAGGAAGTATCTTGAACCGTGAACTCAGGATATACATGGGTTTATAATTCATGGAAGCTCATCGTGTAACACAGAATCACTTCATTTTTCATCCTTTATCCACATAGACCAAGCAAAAGAAAAATTCAAATCTCGAACTACCCCTAGAAACTCGAGGCTCGGGATGAGCAAAGGTTCATGATGTTCTTCCCACACCTACCTATCAATTCCCAACAAACATAATCGCCAAGCAACCTAACACATAAAATAATAATAACTTGCCTTTGATACTATTTTTTCATGAACCATCCCAGGTCGACCTTGAACCCGTCACCCGAGCCAATCTGTGACATGGCCTGAAGGGCGTTCCTGATCCCCATAGGCTGGTAACTAGTGTCAAAAATAAAAATAAACTAGTTGGGAATGATTTGGACCATAAAAAAGATAGATAAATAATCATAAACTAAAAAAACATATAAATAAAAGAAAATAAACCAAACAAACAAGAAGAAGAAAAAGAAATAAACAAATCAATGTGACATACCTCAAGTGACCCTGTGGGTCACCACTGAACATAAACTACACTCGCTCCAAGAGTGATCCAAACCTAGAGGAACCTTAAACTGAGAAGGAAATTAGTGATGAACACCGAGATGCTCAGTAGGAATTCCAAGATAAAACAACACCCTATGCCCTTACCTTTTATAAGAAATCCAAAACATGAATGTTTGAAAATAGAACATAATAAAATAACGTATTTCATTCTTTTTAAATTCAAGTAACAAGTTTGAATTATCAATTAAATCATTTCTCTCCCACTGCATTTTTAAAATAGGTTCCAATCATGCATTAAAATTTCAAAATGAAAGTAATCTAATTTAGATTAAAATATGGTTTTCACAAATAAGACATAAAGTATGAAACTACTGAAATGGAAATCACATCATAAGCCCCATGGGAAATACCTAAGTAGCTGGTGTATGTTGGGGACCTAGGATCCTTGTACCTCATTGAAACATGGAATAGGAACCACAATGATCTACGTTCTCATGGATGAGCCACTAGTAGGGAACACACCCACAACCTAGTGGTATCTAATCATCACAAATTTTTAGTTAGTGTTGTAGCGTCAATCCTGCTAGACAAAACCAAGAAGAACCATTTATGTATCATCTAGCATACTAGCCCTAGTCCGCCCACCTAGATATCCAGGTTTCCCATTGTGCTCCATTTCAAGTAGTGGTGAGTTTTTAATAAGTAATAATATATGTAATTATAATTTTCTTTACTTAAAAACACATCCAACCTCTCACCACTGATCTCCCTCCTTGAGTGCATCCCCCCTTTTTCTGTCACACAATAATGTGTAAGCCTCTTTACTAGGAACATATCACAAATCACACATTCAACACACACATCATTTTTGAAAACAAGGGGGCATGCCTCAAGAGAGGTTTTTATTTTTCATAAACCATTATTATGATTCCAAATAGACTTAATTACATAAAGGGAACACCTCTTATAACTAACCATCTGAAAGTAAAAATTCCTTTGGAAATATTCATTACCAATTTAAAACCACTTAGGAAACCACTTTTCAAGAAAATTACCTTAAGACCAATGGGCATTATAAATAGATTTAAATTACCAAAACAAAGGCATACACACTTCTAGAAACCACAACCAAATTTCATAGCATGTGTATATAGCATAAATATAAAACATATTCCTAAAAATAGCAAGAAATTATGGAATTCAAATTAAAGGCATAGGCATAGAGGACCTACCTTAGGGTATAACCAAACCGAACTTTTGACTCTTGACGCTTTCTAACTAGAAGTTATTTCTCCCCCACTAGTCATATGCACATTAATATATATATATATAAGGACACCTATCCCCTATGAATACACCTACATGGCCATGAACATGTGCAATGGGATCCTTACACATATGCTTATATGCATATACTAGTCATCACTCACCTATGTATGCATTTTCATATATATAGATGGGCACACCTAGCCCCATACATGTATATTCACTGCCATGGATGACTATACATGTAACGGGGGACCTCCCCACACACATATATATATATATATATGTACCTATGCACACACAGGTTAGTCGCCTTAGACCCAACGACTCCAAACCAATAAGTAGGGACCATGCACTACACATATAATTTAATAAAACAATTAAACACTTAAACAATCTATAAAAAATTCAAAATAACACATCAAGGGTTTATACCAATAACACACTCAATTTCAAGTAAGAAAGTCCACTTTAAAACCAAATGTATAGCAAAGCGACATTAAAACATACTTTCCATCTTTTAAAGGAATTTATAATACATACCGAGAAATTCAAAACAAGGCTAACACGATCAAAGTGGAATATTTCCCATTAAAAAAATCTTTTTTCAACACACACACACCAAACAGTACCCAACATTCTATTTCACCCTTTTTGTTACTTAATAAACCTTTTATCTTTTTCATAAAATAATTTCAAGAATTAAAATAAGGATTTTCGGGAAAAATCCATTTAAAATTGATCTTTTAAAGTCAAACGCCCAACAATACCACAGTAAACCATATTTCAAAGTCCTAACAACATTTCATAAATAAATTCCATAAGTGATAAAACAACCATTAATGATGCAGAATATGACACACATTAAAAACACCCAATTTCATGTCAAACTACAACTTTAAAATTTTAACACTTCATCAATGCTACCAAAAACGGTTTTCGTACTATAAAAATAATACAATAAATCATTTTAGTATTTTGTAAAGCGTTAACAAATGACGCAAAAAATGTTTTCACTAAAAATACACCTAGTTTCATTTAAAATTCCGATTTAGAACCAAACACACAACATGGATGCATTAAAACACAATTTGAATCACTAATATCATTCAATAAAACATTTGAAAATTTATAAAAATTGACCAAAGAAGCACTACATGTCCTTACATAAAACACACACCCAAATTCCCTTTTTAAATAAAATACACACTAACACCATACTAAAATATAATCTACAGCCCTTACATGATCTAATAAACCAAACACACAAGTCATAAAATACAACCAAGTGTTACCAAAAGGATTTATATCCAAAACACACCCCGTTTCACACAATAATTCCATATAAAAATAAAACACAAGTTAATATATTGAACAAACATCTTTCACACCCAAAATAAATTGATGAAAATTAAAAAATCATAAAATCCTTAAATTAAAATTAATCAACAATGAAGAAGTTCAAAAATCCTTACCCGAAAACCATGTAGAACCCACTACCTTTGATGGAAGTGGCTAAAACCATCCTCGAAGGAACCCGACGAACCCTAAATAACAAGAATCAATCAAAATGAGAACCCCTAAACATGTTAGTATTCGAATAAGAAATGTGAACCCCATGAAATCAAATAAAACATCAAAATAGAAAAAGGGGAGGGGAGAAGATGCTCACTGTAGGGATTCACACACCAAAACGAGAGAAGATTCAGTCACTGGAAGGGGAGAGCAGTGCATTGGAGCTTCTCTAGGTCGGCCGGGTCACACAAACAGGGAAGGGGGGAGGCCGGGTTATGCGAGCAGGGGTGGGGGGAGGCTGCTACACAAATAGGGAGGGAGGCTAGCCAAAGGGTTGTCGCGTCGGAGGAGAACTAGACATTGGGGGTGCCTAGAGTAGGGACAACGTACTGAACGGAGGGGGATGTGTTGTGCACGACACACATGGAGGGAGAAACAAATGGGAGAAAAAAATAATAAAAAAAGGAAAAAATAAAATAAGAAAATAAAATAAATAAAACTTTAATAAATAAAAAGAATTATAATAAACTCCAATAATAATTATAATAATATTCATAATAACTTAATAATAATAATAATAAACTTAATAATATTATTATGATTAACCATAATAATAATAATATTATTATTAATTTTTTTCCATTTATTTTATTTTATTTCATTTTGATTTTAATTTATAAAATTTTACACTTTAATAAACCAAAAGACTCAAATTTAAATATATATAACCATGACTGCAAGATGTTGGGTCGGGGTGTGACAGGGTGTCACAGTAGATGAGAGTTTCTAGTGGCCTTATTCTACAGTTGAGGGTCATGAGTGACTTTTGGTAAAGGAAGTTGGGAGATTCTGATTCATGAGACTTTCATAATTTTTTACTTCCAGTGGTGGTGTGAATTAATACCCCCCAATAAGTGGTAATCAATCATGGTTATAGAGTATCTGGTGAGAAGTTTATCAAGGAATCTATGGGATTTTACTTAGAAGATAACAATGGTATAAGAGGTTTCTGATAATTTCTAAATTTCTCAATACCATATTGAGTCTTGAGGTGTGTTACATTATTGAGGTGACCTGAAGGGCTTGATTGGAAGACTATGAGGTTCCCTTGGTGATGTGGTTACTAAGATTCTGAAGGATGACATCATAAAATAACAATGGTACCAGTGATGTTTTTGGGATATAAAAAGTCCTCCTGTCTGGGGTGAGTCATGCGGTGTGGTCCATTTATCATGGCGGAATTAAGAATTTTCCAGTGACTATTGAAGGATTCCCTGGATAGTCTTGATCCATTACATTATTTGGATTTCTTGGGAGATAAAAAATTTCTAAAATATAGAATTTCATGAGTAAGGACCATTTTAATGATTCAATAGTGGAAGTTATAGATCTTGTGGGATGTAAGTGTTGCTACTCTTGGAAGGTTGTAAGTTCAATTGGATGGTGAGTGATCCAGGAGTGGGGTGTTTAGAATATTGGAAGTATATTACAACAAGTACATTGATTGTTCTAGATGGTTATAGTCAAGTGACATGAATCTTTTTCTAATAAGGAGGCCTTAATGGTAAAGTGGAAGACATGTTTTCAAGTTGATGTCATTTTTGGCCAGTAATCCTATTGTAGGTTCTATGCACAGTGAAATCATGGGATGTGTAACATCCTAAGTAAGTAATGAATAATAGATATTTTTATCTATGTCTTTTAATGAATTAGATAGTTTTTTAGAGGCTTAAATTGATAATAAATCCAATCCTAAGCATGAAATACACTAATATTTTTAAAAGATTGTTTTACAGCCTTTTGATGGCAAAACATTTTTTAAATCAAACTTTTGACAATTTTATAAGCTCTACTTGTCAAAATAAACTTATTCTTTATTATTGGGACATTGAAATTTACTTTGGGTAAATTTTTGGTATTTTTCCGATAAAGTTCATTTTTTAATGAATAGTGAAAAATGTTGTATTTTAATTCAAAACCTCTTTTTAGTATAATTTATTTATATGATTTTATTATCCTTTTAATTGGTTTTAAAGTGAAATTAGAATATATTTTTACCATTTAATCCAATAGTGGTTGTGGAATTAATTTCACTTTGAAATCAGACTTAAACTAGTGTCAATCTTTTGATACTTTTTGTTTCACAAAAACACGCTATTTGTTTTGACAGTGGGAATTAATTATTAAATTAATTAATTCAACTTATATGTTTTTAATTTGGTAAAATAGACATCATTTTTTAATTCAGAACATCAAATATATCTTAGGGTGAATTTTTGGTATTTTTCTGAAAAACTTCAATTTTTGACGAATAGTGAAACCACTAAGTGGTACTTAAAAAACTGATTTTTCGTTTAAATGAAAATTTACCACCTCTGTGTTTTGAATGTCAAAAATCAGAAATAAATGGTTGTCATTAAGAAGTAAAATTTGGTTCAATGGGATTAAAATAATTTTTTTGGTGAATAGTAACTTTTAAGTTTTTAATCGCGATTAGAGGTAATTAGTGTAATTTAAGGTAAGAATAATGTTTTAATAATATGAAATTAACTTTAAACATGTCCTAACCTTATTGAATGTGTCATGGAAGACCAATAAAATATATGGGTCAACTTGGGGACCCCATGGAGCCACTTTGGAAGGAAAATGACCTTAATATCTTTTTATTTAATGTTAAAGTAAAAATGTCACAAACATGAGTTGTTTTACTAAAACAATTTTTAAATGGGGTCATAAAAGTCATATTTTTGACTATAAATATTCATTAGAAAGATAAAAAGATTTTACACATCATGATATTTGTTTTATAATTTTTAGACATTAAATAAATTAAATTATTTATGACATCATGATGATGCAGCGATTACCTCATTATTTAACGATTTAAATAAAATGAAAAGATAATGTAAACTCTAAGACCTAAACATGTAAAAAACCTATTTTATGAGTATATTTCGAACTCCTATCACCTTATCCTCTAAATATATAATTTTGGGACCTTTTAAATCCGAAAATCATTTTATGATAAAGTAACATTTTATAACTTTCCAAGAGTGCCCCTCCTCTCCTCTTATAGAAGCCCTCCACCTCTACCACCATACCCACACTTCCAAAGCCTTTGGATCGGCCAAACCCTGCCAATGTTTTCTCTCCAAATACCTCTATAACTCTTAGAATCCTCACTTTGGGCATAATTCTTCCCAAGGAATCCTTTGAGCTCAAATCAAAAAGAGTTACCCGATTTAAAGGTAGTGTCTTTTCTTGTGTTCTTATGTTTTATTTTGATTCTCCAACCCCATAAACTCTTTTTATTAATTTCTTTTGTAACAAAAACAGTATCTTCCATATAATAGGATTTTTTTATAAGAAGTATTCTAGCTACACTTACACACACCTACATCTAATGGTTAAAGAACATACTGTTTCTGTGGATAGCGAATTTCTGCCTCATGAAACGATGATTGTCCAATATTCTTTTAACACCTTCAAAGGTGGCCATTAATATGACACTATATTTATATATGATATATAATATGTTTATTTTTTTACTTAATCTTCTGTATTTTTCATTTATGGAATACCTTTATAGTTACCATTATGGGTAAACGCGATATCTTCATTTTAGGAAGTGCGAACTACCGCCCCCTCAAAGTGATTTGATTAGTTAATGCCATATGTGGGACATATAAAGGATTTAATTAATGATATTATATGTGATATTATATTTTAATTATAATATACCTTTATATCATTATGATTCCATTCAATAAAATTCGAAATATAAATGAAAGTAGCGTTCATGCGTACGTACGGCTTACCGTCTCCATGAACGGTGCATTTCATTTCTTACCTCTAAACGTTATGTAATATTATAAATGCAGGTATATACTAGATATATATGATATCTAAATCATGAGTATAAATCTGGATATAATGGATACATGAACAACTTCTAATTATAAAGAGTTTATTTTTTACTCAAGTACCAATGATCGTTAAAATGACCGTTATTAACTTAAATAATTACATAGTGTTCATGACATGATAATAAGTGATATAAAAGGAATAATTAACTTGAAAAAGGTTCTTAAGAAAGTAGAAAATAACTCAAGTTTATTATTCAGGAGATTAAAGAACAATCGAGTCAAGTCGGACCCGGGGTAAGGGATTTCATCTCAATCTCCTTTCATTGAGGCATATTTTGTTTTATACACAACTTTCTTTTATACGGTGTATAAACCCCTTTGAATTTTATGTTTATTAAAAAGGAATATTTTTATATGAATACTTTAATAAATGACAAAAGGGAATGTTTTTTTGTCGTACGTATGCGGTGACAATGACTTCTCCGCCGCTGTGGCGATTATTTGAGTTTCAGCTTCCTCTAAAAGCCATAACTTTTTTTGAATGAAAAATAAATACCATGTTTTACTTTTATTTTATTTTGGTATTGAAAATGGTTTTCATAATGTTTTTATATCAATGTGTTGTATTGATATCTTGTGATTGAAAGGTGGAAATGTTATGTTTCCTTTATGAATGTTTTATGTGATACGATTATGTTATGGTTCTTGGGAATTGTTATGAAGACGGGTGGTTCTGTGATAAACTAAGGGCAGGTGAGCCCGATACAGCTCTCCAATGCATTGGGTAATGCGAAGGAGTTAAACGTTAAGGTTTCTCCGAAGAGATTTAGGGAATATACTGTGATGGGTATTCCAAACGTAACCAAGAGGGTTACTCCCTACGTAAGAATGTTATGAATGCCTCAAGTTACCTTTATGTCTTTTGATTTCTATGATTTATTCATGACTTGATGATGTATGTGATTATATTTTATGAGTAAAGTATGATTTCATGCATGGAGTAATGTTTTCAGTTCATATTTATTTTATAACCCTTACTGAGCTTATTATGCTCATCCCAAGTTTTTGAAATGTTTTTTTCATAGGTCAAGGGAATGTTACATGATATGATGATAGTTTCAAGGAAGTAACAAGAAAGAATCCATGTTTTATTTTAAATATGTTTCCATTGATGGGAAAAATGAATACTATCTTTTATGTAACCACTTTTTTTAAATGTGGAATGTAATGCAAGTTTTATGATCTAATTCTCTAAAACTATAAACCTGAAAAGATCCTCAGTGTGTAATCTTGTAATAACTCAATATTAAGTAAGGTTTAAGGCTAGGGCCTTATAGTTGGTATCAGAGGTTGGTTTAGATAACTTTAGGAGTTAGAATTCTATTAAATGATTATCCAAATTGTTTTTGGTCAAATTGAAATAATATAGCATTTGAAGATTACCATTTTGCTTCATCTAAGACATGTTTGTTAAGAATGGTTTTTCATAGAGGAAACATAACAACTTTTCTGGGAAGGCATATAGAGGGAAATGACCTTTAAAATCAGTATCCTGAGATGGTCAGAATCAGAACTAAACAATTTTTTGCAGTGATGGCTCAGTTGACTTAGGTGAAAAATGTTGGTTGTTTTTATTGATGATATATTGGTGTTTTCTAAAAGTAAAGAGGAGAATTAAAGACATTTAAGGGTTATTTTGAAAACATTGAATGAAAAGAAATTGTATGGGAAATTTAGCAAGTGTGAGTTTTGGTTGCAACAAATTTCTTTCCTTGGTCACATTGTTTCTAAAGATGGGATAACTGTTGATCCTGCAAAAACAAAGGTTGTTGAATAATGGCCAAGACCCACAAATGTAACTAAGATTCGTAGCTTCCTTGGTTTGGCAGGCTATTACCGAAGGTTTGTTAGAAATTTTTCATGGTTATCTATTCCAATGACTAAGCTAACTCGGAAGAGTGTTAAGTTTATCTGGAAAAAAGAATGTGATGATTGTTTTTAGGAATTGAAAAGAAGATTGGTGAATGCTCCAGTTTTGGCACTACCTTCCAGGAATGGTGAGTTTGTTATCTACAGTGATGCTTCATTGAAAGGAATTGGTTGTGTCTTAATGCAGAATGATCAGGTAATTGTTTATGCTTCACGTCACTTGAAAACTCATGAGGTAAATTACCCTTCACATTATTTGGAATTAGCTACTATTGTTTTCGATTTAAAAATTTGGAGGCATCATTTGTATGGAGTAAAGTGTGAAATATATACCGATAAAAAAAGATTAAAGTATATATTCACTCAAAAATAATTGAACATGAGACAGAGGAGATGGCTAGAATTAATCAAGGATTATTATTTTACAATTCATTACCATCCGGGAAAAGCAAATAAAGTGGCTGATGCTTTGAGTCGAAAAAGTAATGCTTTATTAACAATGTTGCGTTTGGAATGTGATCCTTTGGTTAAGGATTTGATGAACTTTGGCATAGATGTTGTTGGTGCAGGAAGTTCTTCTGTTTTGTTTCAGGTATCAGTGAGATCATCCCTATCAGACAGAATTAAGAAAGCACATAGGAAAGACAGTGGGTTGCAGAAAAAGGTAGAGCTGGTTCAGAAGGGTAAGTTGCCTGAATTCAACATTGATAATGATTGTTTTTTGAGATTTGGGAAGATATTGTGTGTTCCTTGTGATTCACAGTTGAAGAGAGAGTTTTTATGTGAATCTCATAGTTCTCCGTTTTCAGTTCATCTTGGAAGTACTAAGATGTACAAAGATCTGTGGGAGTAATACTGGTGGGATGGAATGAAAAGAGATATTGCTGATTTTACTGTGAAGTGTTTGACTTGTCATTAGGTTAAAGCAGTGTGGTAGTTACCGAAAGGGATGCTTCAACCTTTACCAGTGACAGAGTGGAAATGGGAAAATATATCCATGGACTTTATTGTGAAATTATCGAAGACATCTCAAGGTAATAATGCAATCTGGGTTATTGTTGATCGCTTGACTAAATCTGCTCATTTACTACCTATTCGAGATACTTTCTCTCTAGATCAACATTATAAATTGTATCTTAAAGAGATAGTTAGGTTTCATGGAGTTCCTCTATCCATTGTTTCTGATCGTGATCCTAGGTTTACTTCTAACTTTTGGAAAGGCCTTCAAAAGTTGTTGGGTACTGAATTAAATTTTAGTACAGCTTTTCATCCGCAATCAGATGGGCAGCCAGAACGAAAAATTCAAACATTGGAAGATATGCTACATTCTTGTTCTATAGATTATCAGGGAAGTTGGGACAAACATCTTTATTTGGTTGAATTTTCATATAATAAAAGTTTTCATTCCAGTATACAGATGGAACCATTTGAGGCATTATATGGGAAGCGATGTCGAACTCCAGCTTTCTGTGATGAAGTGGGTGAAAGGAAGCTAATGGGACCAGAATTGGTAGAAGAGTTGGCAGAAAAAATTCAGCTGATACAGAAACACATGAGAACAACTCAGAGCAGGAATAAGAGTTATGCAGACAACAGGAGGAAGGATCTATCTTTCGAGGTAGGTGATCATGTTTTTCTCAAAGTCTCACCATGGAAAAGTGTGATGAGATTTGGTAAGAAAGGAAAGTTGATTCCAAGGTTCATTGGACCATATGAAATTCTGGAGAGAGTTGGATCATTTGCTTATCAAGTGGCTTTACCTCCGAGTTTATCTCAGGTACACAATGTTTTTCATGTTTCAATGTTAAGGAAGTACATGCCAGATCCATCTCATGTTTTGAGTCTAAAGGTAGTTCAGTTGGAAGAGAACCTATATTATGAAGAACAACCGGTCCAGATTCTTGACCACATGGATTAGGTGTTATGTAATAAGGTGATTCATCAGGTAAAGGTTTTGTGGAAAAACCACATGATTGAAGAGGCAACATGGGAATCTGAAAATGCAATGAGGGCTAAATACCCCCACTTATTCGATAAGTAAATAAATTAAGGGGATGAAATTTTCTAAAGGAGGGAAGGATGTAACATCCCAAGTAAGTAATGAATAATATATATTTTTATCTAGGTCTATTAATTAATTAGATAGTGTTTTAGAGGCTTAAAATGAGAATAAATCCAATCTTAAGCATAGAATACACTAATATTTTTAAAAGATTGTTTTACTGCCTTTTGATGGCAAACCATTTTTTAAATCAAACTTTTTACAAATTTATAAGCTCTATTTTTCAAAAATAAACTTATTCTTTATGATTGGGACATTGAAATTTACTTTGGGTAAATTTTTGGTATTTTTCCGATAAAGTTCATTTTTTAATGAATAGTGAAAAATGTTATATTTTAATTCAAAACCTATTTTTAGTATAATTTATTTATATGATTATATTATCTTTTGAATAGGTTTTAAAGTGAAATTAGAATATATTTTTACCATTTAATCCCATATTGGTCGTGGAATTAATTTCACTTTGAAATCGGACTTAAACTAGTGTCAATCTTTTGATACTTTTTGTTTCATTAAAACACGCTATTTGTTTTGACAGCGGGAATTAATTATTAAATTAATTAATGCAACATATATGTTTTGAATTTGGTAAAATAGACATCATTTTTGAATTCAGAACATCGAATATAGCTTAGCGTGAATTTTTGGTATTTTTCTGAAAAACTTCAATTTTTGATGAATAGTGAAACCACTAAGTGGTACTTAAAAAACTAATTTTTCGTTTAAATGAAATTTTACCACCTCTGTGTTTTGAATTTCAAAAATCCTACATACATGGTTTTCATTAAGAAGTAAAATGTGGTTCAATGGAATTAAAATAATTTTTTGGTGAATAGTAACTTTTAAATTTTTAATCGCAATTAGAGGTAATTAGTGTAATTTAAGGTAAGAATAATGTTTTAATAATATGAAATGAACTTGACACATGTCCTACCCTTATTTGATGTGTCATGGCCGACCAAGAAAATCCATGGGTCAACTTGGGGACCCCATGGAGCCACTTTGGAAGGAAAATGACATTAATATCTTTTTATTTAATGTTAAAGTAAAAATGTCACAAATATGAGTTGTTTTACTAAAACAATTTTTAAATGGGGTTATACAAGTAATATTTTTGACTATAAATATTAATTAGAAAGATAAAAATATTTCCTACATCATGATAGTTTTTTTATAATTTTAGACATTAAATAAATTAAATTATTTATGACATCATGATGATGCAACGATTACCTCATTATTTAACGATTTAAATAAAATGAAACGATAGTGTAATATATAAGACCTAAACATGTCAAAAACCTATTGGATGAGTATATTTATAACTACTATCACCTTATCCTTGAAATATATAATTTTGGGACCTTTTAAATCTGAAAAACATTTTATGATAAAGTAACCTTTTATAACTTTCCAAGAGTGACCCTCCTCTCCTCTTATAAAAGGCCCCCACCTCTACCACCTTAACCACACTTCCAAAGCCTTTGGATCGGCCAAAACCTGACTATTTTGTCTCTACACATCCCTCTATAACTCTTAGAAGCCTCACATTGGGCAGAAGTCTTCCCAAGGAAGCCTTTGAGCTCAAATCAAAAAGAGTTACCCGATTTAAAGGTAGTGTCTTCTCTTGTGTTCTTATGTCTTATTTTCCTTATCCAACCCCATAAACTCTTTTTATTCATTTCTTTTGTAACAACACTAGTATATTCCATATACTAGGATGTTTTTATAAGAAGGATTCAAGCTACACTTACACACACCTACATCTAATGGTTAAAGAACATACTGTTTCCGTGGATGGAAAATTTCTGCCTCACGAAACAATGATTGTTCAATATTCTTTTAACACCTTCAAAGGTGACCATTAATATGACACTATATTTATATTTGATATATAATATGTTTATGTTTTACTTAAACTTATGTATTTTTCATTTATGGAATACCTTTATGGTTACCATTATGGGTAAACACGATATCTTCATTTTAGGAAGTGCGGACTACCGCCCCCTCAAAGTGATTTGATTTGTTAATGCCATATGTGGGAAATATAAAGGATTTAATTAATGATATTATATATGATATTATAATGTAATTATAATATACCTTTATATCATTATGATTCCATTCCATAAAATACGAAATAGAAATGAAAGTAGCGTTCATGCGTACGTACGACTTACCATCTCCATGAAGGGTGAATTTCATTTCTTACCTCTAAACGTTATGTAATATTATAAATGAATGTATATACTGGATATATATGATATATATGATATCTAAATCATGAGTATAACTCTGGATATAATTGATACATGAACAACTTGTAATTATAAAGAGTTTATTTTTGACTCAAGTACCAATGATCGTTAAAACGACCGTTATTAACTTAAATAATTACATAGTGTTCATGACATGTTAATAAGTGATATAAAAGGAATAATGAACTTTAAAAAGGTTCTTAAGCAAGTAGAAATTAACTCAAGTTTATTATTCAAGATATTAAAGAACGGTCGAGTCAAGTCGGACCCGAGGTAAGGGATTTCGTCTCAATCTCCTTTCATTGTGGCATATTTTGTTTTGTACACAACTTTCTTTTATACGGTGTATAAACCCCTTTGAAATTTATGTTTATTCAAAAGGAATATTTTTATACAAATATTTTAATAAACGACAAAAGGGAATGTTTTTTGTCGTACGTATGCGGCGACAACGACTTCTCCGCCGCCGTGACGATTATTTGAGTTTCGGCTTCCTCTACAAGCCATAACTTTTTTTGAATGAAAAATAAATACCATGTTTTACTTTTCTTTTATATTGGTATTGAAAATGGTTTTCATAATGTTTTTATATCAATGTGTTGTATTGATATCTTGTGATTGAAAAGTGGAAATGTTATGTTTCCTTTATGCATGTTTTATGTGATACGACTATGTTATGGTTCTTGGGCATTGTTAAAAATATGGGTGGTTCCGTGATAAACTAAGGGCGGGTGAGCCCGATACACCTCTCCAATGCATTGGGTAACGTGAAGGAGTTAAGCGTTAAGATTTCTCCGAAGAGATTTAGGTAATATACTGTGATGGGTATTCCAAATGTAACCAAGAGGGGTACTCCCTACGTAATACTGTTATGAATGCCTCAAGTTACCTTTATGTCTTATGATTTCTATGATTTATTCATGACTTGATGAGGTATGTGATTATGTTTTATGAGTAAAGTATGATTTAATGCATGGATTAATGTTTTCAGTTCATATTTTTTTTATAACCCTTACTGAGCTTATTATGCTCATCCCAAGTTTCTGAAATGTTTTTTTCACAGGTCAAGGGAATGGTACATGATATGATGATAGTGTTAAGGAAGTGTCAAGAAAGAATCCATGTTTTATTTTAAATATGTTTCCGTTGATGGGAAAAATGAATGATATCTTTTATGTAACCACTTTGTTTAAATGTGGAATGTAATTCAAGTTTTATGATCTAATTTTCTAAAACTCTAAACCTGAAAAGATCCTCAATGTGTAATCTTTTAATAACTCAAGATTAAGTAAGGTTTAAGGCTGGGGCCTTATAGGATAGGCATGTACCCAACTTTGCAAATTGTCATAATCAATGATTAATCTTTGATAAATACGACGATGAAAAACAATATCCAAAGAATTGAATCAAATATAAAAGACAAAGAGAGAACTCATAACTAAGAAGAGAGGATCAATATATTTTGTTTATAATTAGTTTAATTAAATTATAGAATTATATCCAAGGTGATTCTTTCTTTGTTGATGCGTTCGACCATGGGTCTGAGGTGTGGCTTCATTGCGATGTATAATCCAAGGATATGAATCCTCTAGTTGTGATTCACACGTGATCCACGTATCTCTAGATGTCCCCAAAATAGTCTCCAGGTGCTATCGTGGAAGATCCTTGCACTTGTGATGTCTATCTTCAATCACCTTGAGAATCACTTCCAAATCGTTCTATTTTATCTATTAGAGGAGGATCTCTCTCGTTATTGATAGCGTTCTTCGAGAGGGAAGATTTCTCTAGTCTCGAGAGATTTTCTCCATGAATGTTGTGCACACAAAAATTTTTTTCCTAGTCAAATGACCCCTTGACTAATATAGAGAATAATAACATAATAGGGAATTTAATTCATGAGATAGTAATAAATAATTTGCACATGTACAGTTACTTAATTTATTATTCCATGTGAAACCCCATGTCAAATAATAATAGCAATGCTATTATTTCCATGACATGTGCTTAAATTGCATGTTATATTTAAATATTTTTTAACAAAATAATATTTAATATTATTTCTCACCATACTCATAACTTGGTCCACCAATCCTCCTCAATATTTACCGGTCCATGAATAATGACTATTTATTCATTAAATAGATATAACTGCATTATTCGCCGATAAATAAATATTTTATCTACAATACATTATCTCAAATAACTAATGATGAAATAAATGTGATTAGGAATACTTGAATAATTATTAAACCACAACTTGGAATAATATTTACTCCACTTGTTAAAAAAATAAATTTTTTAACCAAGATACTGGCTACACTTAGTGTGTGACCCTCTAGGCCTCTTTCTCGTTGGCATTAGGTGGGCTTGTCTAAAGTCCAAGATTAATGTCTAGAAATGGGTCAAGTCACTTAAGAGAAAGAAGTTGATGTCACAATGACATGTCACCTCATACGAATTCTTACCATGTAATATAGTTCCTTTCTACCGATATCTCCAATCAAGCGGGTTGCATACAAGTGTCATCAACCCATGTGCTCAATTTATCATTCTTGGACTTCCCGAAATTGAACATGCCTAGAGAACACCATGACCATTGATTTAGTTAGGCTATATCATTTCCTTCATAGGGCCTAAGATATCTACTATTATAGAAGTGACAAATACTTTCTCGCATTATTCATTAATGCAGTATTACTCGTGACACACCCAACATATCCTACCTCACCGCGAACATATTTCATCCTGGTTTTTGTCAATACATATAAATGCATGAGTCATAATACCCATTAATAATGATCTTAAAGTCTAAGGACCAATACACATGTCTGAAGATACAAACATCCAATAACACTTATGAATGTTGATTTCCTACTAGCGGGTCATGTTCTCATAATATCCTCCTAGATATTACCAAGGGCGCACACCATGAGAATGTGCCTAAAAGTTTCATGAGTCCCAACCCCTGATAGCTTGTATCATTTGTGTCCCTTAATATGATATCATCTGACCATAGAACATATTTTAAAGAATTGTTTCATGGCACTTCTGAGTTCTCATCATAGTAGGGATCCGCTATGACCTTTTAGTGCGACAACTATTCTTAGGATATTATCATATACTATGTCACACATAAGAACAATCATGATGTGATTAAGAGTTTATTAATATTCATCTAATGGATATAAGTTTATCATAAAGTATAAAGAAGTTGGTTTCCAGGGCACCAACTCCAATACCTATTTCTATGAATATTATTGTAGGAAGGAAGAAAATGAGATTTCTATAGGATTGATGGGTCTAGAAGGTCTATTCCCAGAAGGTACAATTTCCAGATGTTTCAAAAATATTATAACTGATAGGGGGTGGTTTCCCTGCTACAAAATTTAAGGTCACATATTATATATAATATCTAAGAAATAAAACAAAAATATTACATTCAATGATCAATATACATGAAGTAAAAGCCTTTTTTTCTTCTTCTTTAATTCATTAAAATTTCTCTTCCACTGAAATTTATTGTCATATGTGAAGAAAATTGTCTCATGTTAAATGGTATCCATATTTATCTTTGGTTTATTAGAATTATGTTACAAATCTTTCTTTGGTGTTACACTTTCTATTGACCTTTTCACCTAATCTTTCTTCCTTTTCACCTAATATTTCTTCTTTTTCACTATTAGAACTAATGATTTATCTCTATAAGTTATTATATTCATGGAAAATGAGATGTTTTGAAATATTTATATTTAACATGAATCCCAATTATGTTAATCGATGAATGTACTCAATCATCTTGAGTATATAAAGACCAGTTTGGATTCCATCTTTCAATTTATATATGTTTAGAGTAATGATAATATCATTTATTTATTTATTTAACTTTTTAATTGTAAACCTCTCGAAGATGAGACAACATGGTATAACCATCTATGTCCAAATTTTTCTTCTGAAAATCATTGGTTATTGATGATAACATTATGATATAAACATAAAATTCATCATCCACGAGTCTCCTATAAGCATAATTTTCACCCTTACTTGCTTTATGAGGTGGCTAATCAGATAGTGGTGACTAAAACACATATAATTTCCTTTAATATTATAGTATCATGTGTAAGATCCTATAACACTCTTGGAAATTTGTGCCAGTTATGAAATTTTCATTATCAAATAGTGATCTAAGTGAATTCATGGTATTACGTTCCGTTTTTTCTAAAAAATAAAACTTTATCATATTAGTACTTTTATCTTGATTACCAACTGTTTAGACATTATTGAATTATTAATTATAAACACCCCCACTATTTTATTCAAATACCAAAATCCCTTAACTACTGGATTAATAATATCCAAATTCTTGAGTATTATATTGGCCAAGGATCTTTAACCTCTTTTTATAGCCCGATCTATGACATTGCCACTACTCCAAGAGTCTAATTAAGGTTATTATTTGACCAACCACATTAACTTGTTTCTCCTTGATATATTGAGTGAAGTCTCATATTCTGTGAATCCTTAACTTGGATTTACTCAACACTAACTTCTAAAATCACAGCAAGCTAGTTACGATTATTTCTTTGGTACCAATTTTAGTTAAATATTCCCACTAATCTTATTAGAACTCCCCAATAGGAGGAGGAACACCCAAATATGGCTGACAAGAACCTAAAACTATTATTTCATTCTAACATAAGTTGTGAAAGGTATTTTCAACTTAATATTTACTTTTATGGTTTTTTAATTTTTTATTTCTCTTTGCAGCTAAAATATGATTCAATTTATCATTATTGTTACTATGTGATCACAATTGAAACTTAACCATGCATAAATAGAATAAATTCATCATAAATTTATTCATTTTTATCTTTAAATGATTTTTAATTGTCCTATATGATTGTATAATATTCACACATTCATATAATAAAAAAATTAACCATGTAAGATAAAAATAAATAAATAATGACATGGTCTCGAGTTTTATTCTAATGGTTGATCCATTGAGCGGATGATAGATCAATCAAGAAACTAGGGGAATTAATTGATTCATATCCTAATTTAGATTATAGTGCCTGCCAAATCCCATGTATTATATCCTTTTTGAGTTTATTCTAGTTCTCGTGTCAAATTGTTTCATCATGAACACGTCCGAACTTTACAATTTATACCCACACACAGGTGATGAGGTACTCGAGATGTGATATTACGCTTTTATTACTCAAATGTGGGCACACATACTCTTATACATTTTGAGATGAAGGTTTTATTTTCATATCATCTAAAAATGATATTTAATAAATAATTATTACAATATTAAACTTAAATTTATTAATTAAATTAAATAAATAAACATCCAAATATACATGGGCCAGTCATTTCTCATGATCAGTCTAAATTCATCATCATTTAATTATAAAAATTTAATAATCTAAAATTCTACTTTTGAGTAATTTTAATGCTTTAATGTAGCATTAAAACAATTTTAAATAATTAACGATACATATCAAAGATTTCAAAAAAATATTTTTAAACTACTAATATTTTAAAATATTTTTTAAAATTTATAATTTATTTTTGATTTTTTTTGAGAATCAAAATGAGGCCCAAAAGGAATTTTAGGCATGGGATGGATCATTTGGTCTGGATCATTTGGGCTGGGTAGGTCAGTAATGATTTGGTCCAGGTTGGGTCCAACCTACTAGGTCCATGCAGGTTGGTGGTCGGGGGAGTGCCCACATGCCTCCTCTATCTAAAAAATATATTAATTTTATTTTTTATATATTTTAATCACTTGATGTTCGGGCCATAGGTGGATACATGGGAGGTGGCCTCAGCGCATAGGAAACACGGGTCACCAGAGCCCCAATTTTTGGAAGTTAGTGCCGCCCTCAGTCAATAGAGCTGCACGAGATTCATGATCAGAGGAGAGGTTTTTATCCTACTATTTAAAATAATAATAAAAAAATATACCATGTGGAAAAAACATGCTCCTCCCCGTGTTCGATGCGTTGACTGGACACCCCAAAGTTTTCATTTTTTTTAAAACCATTTATATAAATTATATAAAATTTTATTTTAAATTTCAACTTAAATAATTTCATGGCCACTCTAATACTAATTAAAGGAACTTGGGTTCATGAAAAATCATAAAAATTTGTATATAAATTTTTTTCGATCATGATCTGTGCTGTAACAGTAAATCTAACATACTGATACCCAGATTCTTTCACAGATTGTGTAAAAATAAATTGAATTTTGAATAATTCCAATAAAACATTATCTCATTCATTTACCAAATGGTGATGTGATCCACTCATCATTGATGTATCATAACTTAAAGGATCCAAGAAAGGATCCCTCTATATCTCCAATTATGGCCTAGAAAATTCAGTTTCCCCATAGAAAAGTTTCCCTAAATACATTGAGAGATACAGTAAAAAAGCTCAAAATAATGCCCTTTCTTTGTAAAATTTTCCCTTACTTGAGTGTTTCCCTAGTCCAGGGTCTCTTGGGGCTTTCCCCAGGGCTTTCCCTCCCATACATACAGCACAGCTCATGAAACATAATTCTTTGATTCCTTGGTGTTGGCAAAGAAGATCAAAGTGCTTAAAATGCATTTTTGATTTCTATAAGATCACGTGATTGATACTTGAACTTGGATCAATCCATTCTTGATCTTCCCTTTTGTCTCTCTCTCTAGAAGCCTGAGAGAAGGAGGAGAGGAGAAAAGATCTCAAAATTTATGCAAATGGCTATTGTGTACTATTGATGAATCATAAATGAGCTTAAATAGTTAGGTTTAACTTTCTAAAACTACACATATACCCTTAGATGACTTAAACCTCTTAAACCAACCCAAAATGACACAGATGACTTAGTAAACATGTCATGCATGTCATGAATATTTTATAAGTTCCTAGAAAACTCTAATATGTCATGAGATAAAATAAAAATTGGTTACTCTACTCGCTACCTCCAATGATTGTTTAATGAACCATGAACATGTAACATTATTTCAAAAAATAATATTTTTATGATATTCATTTTTATATCAAATAACTTGCGAATACTTTGAGAAATAAATTAAATTATCATTATTCTAAACTTGAATAATATAATTGAATTAATTAACTTGCGATCATTCACACTCAAAAAATCAATGTCTCTCTCACACTTACATCCCACTTCATCCTAAAGTCCAATTCATCTAAATTGGTGGAACTTATGGATAAACTTTGTGTGCGGCCATCTAGGACCTTATCTCAAAAATAGTGAATCATACTCACAAAATAAGAATAGTATCTAGCAACACATAATTACACCCAAAGAGATAAGGATAATTCATATGTATGACTACCTCCTATGAACAATTGGTGTGTAATATAATATATCTATCATGAGATATCTCAGAAAGTGGGATGTATACTTCTTGTAAACATCCTTAAGAAATTTATTTTTCATTGTGGGCATATTGGATGAACCTGCCTTCATATACAATGGTCATGGATGTAGTAAAAGCACTACCATTCTATTCAAGTGGCTAAATATATCTTCATCCTTTTGGAAGATACAAATATTATCTTAATCATTCAATCAATATCATACCACCAATAACATAACCAACATAAGCTACCTCACTACAAACATAAATGTGACAGTTTTTGTCTTGTATTAAAGTGTGTTGTCAAATGATATGCACCGATAACGATCTCAAGTTGAGAAACCAATACACATGCTTGTAGATAAGAACATCCAATGCCACCCAAAACAAGCGGTATTCCTATTAAAAGGGTTAGTCCTCATAATATCCTCTACTTGAGATCACTAAGTGTGAAGTTAATGAAAATAAGTCTCAATGCTTATGATCCCCAAGCATCTAATAGCCATACATTATATGTGTCCCATTAGTATGATGTATCCAAACCAATGGACATATATTTAAGATTTCTAATATAGCATCTCAAGGTTCTCATTATGGAAAATAATTGTTATAACATGTTGATATGACATATAATCCAAGGAAATTAACATATAAATAGTGTATTAAAAAGTAATAACACTATTATGGTAAGAAAAAATCTTGCATATCTCTCTGTATACATGATATAATAATAAAAATACCACTCAATTTGGGTTTACGGAACCCACTTTCATAATATTTTCCACCACAAAACTACCACAACAACATTATTCACTTCCCATTTTACCATGTTATTTACTAATTCCATATTTACCATTTTACAGCCACATTACATTCATTTTTTCATATTTAATGTCAAACCATTCTATAAATGACTTTTTGTTTCAAGCCGTTCATTTTTCACATTATTCACATTTATTCCTACATTCACCATTTATTAGACACAACTATTCTAACCATAATTTTTATCCTATTTATAGATTATCATTTATCAATTATAGTCCTTTACCCATTACCAATTTCATTTTTTCCAACCATATTCCATGCCTCTAGAAAACTATAACACAACCCCACAATAAATAAACCCATAATCAAATAAACCACCACACAACCCATACCAAAAACCATGATAAAAACCATATATTCACTTTATTTCCAAAAAAAATCCATTAACAAACAAGTGTAAACATAGAAGTAATTAACATTGAATAACTTATCCATAAACATTCATTCACATTTAATCATAATTTCAAATTCAAATAATAACACTATAATTCAAAATTTCCACACAACAGACTCATTAAAAACTTTACATGATTTAGAGAATTATGATGGTTAAAATCATATCAATGATGAAAAAAAATTATCACAAAAAAACATATCAATAAACTCTATTTTCAATATCAAAAAATAAAAAACAAAATAATGAACCATAAAAAATAAATTCCTTTAGGCATCCTCCCATATCCATTTAACCTTTTAGGCATAAAAACATCAATAATTCCAAATTCCCACTATCTCTATTTCATTACTATATTTAAGTGATTAACTCATTATATAAGGCAATTAAAACATTCCATCAATAGAAAACAATGTTTCCATAATAATAATATCCAATGAGAACTATAAAAAAAAATCAATAACATGGAATTAAGTAAAGCACTAGAGGATTTCACCCCTTCCAATATCTTTGATCCAATATATTATATTTATTAAGTTAATTTTAACCATCCATCCAATGAAAAATTGGCATGATAATTCTATAAATTAATCATAAGTGATAAAGGATACGTATCAAATTAGCTACCTCAATCAAATCTTCAACAATCATAGTGTAAGAACAGGAAGGATTGGATTGTCACACCATTAAAAAACCTATGAGAAACCCTCAACACTCTATAACACATTAGGATCCATCAATCACTAGACCCAACATAACCTGAACCAGACCAACACTACTTACATATACTCCCTAATAAAGAAAAACAATAGAGAATGGAGAAGAATATGAAAGAGAATAAACTTGGATCTCAATGATATTTATCTCTTAAAGATAAGTGACAAAATCCAACAAAGGGGCACAAAGGTTTATAAAGATAAAACTATTATCACCTAGGATTTAGGAGAATCCAAGGAAAGTAAAATAAATTGGATATACACCTTGAATTTATAATAAAAATTGAAAAACATAGTGTTATGAGATGATGGATTATGGTCACACTTAAATGGGTTCAATTCAAACAAAAATTTGGAAATCATGTTGTGATATCCCCTTGTCTCTCCTTAAATCTTATGGTTAAACAACTTAACACAACACATTTAATAGAGTCAATGAAAAAAACCCAAACCTTTCCACCTCAAACTTGAAAAAACCTAGAAAAAAAAGAATAAAACACAACAAAAGGCATCATGGTACAATATACCTTAGACAAATATATAAAATAAAACAAAAAAGGACTCCACTTCACAATGGGTAGAGCCAAACCATAATGACCCTTAAGTAGGATTAATTAGGATCTAACATATTATTAACCCCAAGTGCTTCAAGAATCACCATGACATGACTTAACCCATCATGACACAACCAAACTTACATAAGATTAATCTAGTATCCGATGTGATATTAACTCAAAGTCTTGACATCACAACTTCATAATCACGATGCAAAAAAATCCATATGGTATTAAATAAAACTTATGTAAGATTAACTCTAAACCTACCAATCATCCGTACACCATGGCATAACACTCCATGTCGATACCAACAAGAACTATCCAACTATGCCAACACTAAACTCTTATATCTCATGCCCTGTGATGAAACATGTATCATTATATCGTGATCCCATCCATAATGTAATGAAACACTAAATAAAAAAACCCATTACTTAACCAACTCTTCATGACACAACATACGGGGACACTTCAAAACACCTTCCTTAGTTGAAATTTCTTCCCAAACTATTCCTAAAATCCACATAACCTCTTATGAGATTTTACCAACACATTAAAAAAAAGGACATAAAGTAACAATATAGAGGGGTTTGATCCATTAAATTAGATACCTATGAAATGATTGTCATCCTCGAGAATCAAAACTATACTATGAAGAAGAAGGAAATGCCTTGAAACCAAATATCCCTAAGAGATAACTGTCAAATGAAATATAATAGTATCCAAGGGATTACTCTCTAAATACCAAGAAGGACTATACCACTCAGAGTATACACCCTTTAATTCCTAAGGATGTTCACAACTACACATCCAAAACTCCTGACTCAATAATTTATCGATATTAATAAATCTCCTAAAACCTAACTGCTACTCAAGATACCTCTCAAATAAGAATTAAGCTATCAAAAACGGGTTGAATGTGATAGAAAAAGGAATACTTGACTGACTAAAAATTAACTTTTTATTTAATTATATGAAAGGATAAAAATATTGGGGGATAAAGTGGTGGAGACCAAGGGAGCCCCCCCCCCCCCCGTAAAATGAGCTTACAATCATTAGGGAGGGATCTAGTACAAAAATTTAAAATGATAGTCTCACTAGGGTCCCCTTTAATTGAAAATGAATCTAATACAAAATATATTTCACTACATGTGTGTCCAACCTCAATATCCTGATCAATGATCCTCCTACACTTTAGGATGAAATAATCTAATTCCCTGGAGGGCGATCCTTACCATGAAGGACCCCAAACATAACTTTAGAATATTATTCAACCTTCATAATGAAAATTTTATATAATGTACACATCATGAGACCGGTAACCATTTACCTTACTCCCATTCCAATAGATTTTCCTTGACCGAAGGAGTTAAAACAAAATATAAATGACCCTCTACTATCTTGCATGAGTCTTCCTCCTCTCATTTCTCGGACCAAGCATGAGTTGTACACATTGAGTTTCAACCCTGAACTTGGAGGTTTCTAACTAACCCAAACCCCTTAATATTACTTTCTTCTCCATCTACATTCAATACCACCCTTGGAATAAAACTTCAGAATGAGAATGATGAATTTCCACCCAGAAGAAGAGATATGAGCTCCACCACCAAATATTTCACTCGGACATGAATTAAACCCAGCATGTAGTATATTCCTTCCATCACCTTATTCCTTTCCACCCAAATGATCCAACACACTATAGTAAAGATCATTTTATGAGCATTAATCTCTATAATATTCTAGAAATCTCCTTGAAACCATGACTCAAAAAACTCCAAAATGGAGTCCTCGTGCTCATAAATTCCCATGTTGTGACCAAGAAGATTCCAAATACCAAATGCCCAGTACCCTTTAAAAAAAGATTCAAAATTGATTCCTATATTAGAGAAGCAAAACACCAGTAGCGGGAAGCTAGTCAAAACCCCTTTTCTACACGTGATCATCCATAGGAGAAACTTGATTCCTCAACTTCCATACCAAGAAATTCATCTTCAATGGGGTCACTTTTCTCTAAAATTTTAAAACCTTCTCATAATTTCCACTACTTACATGTACCATGTCAAAGAAATCCCAACCATTGAAACAAACAGATGAGGATTTAGAAATAAAAACATCTATTGGACTCATCAGTCAGATTGATAATGCCAAATATACTCCTTTTTTTGATGGTAGATAGTTTACTTGATAAAATCTAAGAATCAAATTTATTCCCGGAATGATATCTCTAAAACTGGGAAACCCAAAAAGAACATATGTTTTCCAGCCCAGTTCTCCTTCCAAAAATTTATCTCTCCACCACCCACCACCCACCACACCTTAACTTCCAATGTTTCCAAGTGTTCAAACATGATAATTTACATATTTTTTCTTTCTCCAGACATTGTCAAAACACTCTCTCTATTCTTCATCGTACCTATTTCTCATGAACCTCACCCATAACATTTTCCATTTGAAAATATCCCATGCCATTTTAGCCTGTATGTTATGCATTGATTATGAGACATCATGAAGATTAATTCCTCATTAAAAGATCATTTTTCCATCAATAATTTTAGACCAAATCTTCACCCTATTACTAAGTTTTAATCCTTTCTTAATGAAAAAAATCCCGTATGTTTCTAAAACCATTTATTTTAATAAATATGGATTTTCAAATTCTCAAATCCTTCATACATTTAGAAATCTATCTATGTTTCTAATGTAAACTATAAAAATGCCTATTATTTTATTTTAAATCATTCAATAATAAATAAAAAATATTATTAAAATAAAAAAAGATTTAATTTTGAAAACCACATTAAGTGAAGTAAAATGTGAATATGATAAAAAAAATTAAACTAAAATTCTAAAGATTATTTAAAGGAAATATTAACAAAGGAATAAGTTTACTAACTCAAAACACATCCAATATTAGATTCAACATAACCATACTAAAGTTAGACTCACTAGAATGCAATCTAAAATAAGATTCACTCTACCATACTGACTACCAACCAAAATACAACCACACTTCCTAAAAAAAATACTTCACCAAAACAAAGGAACACCATGAACCATGTGGCACTCGTACTATTGGTATGCTACCACTTAATAATGAAAACTTATCATCTTTCCCGACATAGGAAACCTTAAGATACTTAAATACAATGCTTGAGGTTGTTCTAAAACTCTAGAATAATACCTCACTCTCATATTTATCCTACCACAAGAACCATAAATTAAGTCATCATACTTAACTATATCAATATCCTAGAGTAAATATCCCTATAACATCTCAATATGATTCATCAACCCTACCTAAGACCTCAACCACCATCATTCCACCCACCATTAAATATTTGGCCTCAAAGAAGACTCAAAACATTATGCTCATATGTCTTCATTAGCTAAGAGGTATGGAAATTAGGCAATCAACATGAAAAATAGAATCTTAATATCACACAAAATGGAATCCTCTTACTGGTACTCTAAGATAACATTCGTACATTTTTCCTTCCACATTTAGAGAATAAAATAAATATTTACCAAGACAAGAAACTCTTCCCAAAAAATATATTCCGTCTGAATATGGTTCATTTTCCATCAAACTCAGGCCACCACTCAAAGAAAACATACTAATAAAGAAACTTGTAATTGAGTTGGAGTCCTTTTCAATTAATAGAAACCTTAAAATATTTTAACCAATCCTTAACGTTGAGGCCCAAAAATTCACTAGGGAACTTCGACACGTCTTACTATAGAAATATTGACAACACCTTGTCCCATAACTCCTTAATCTTCCCAAGCATAACACCATAATGATCCTCAGATGAAATTTCTTTAAAAAAAACATAAAAATCAAGAAGGTTAATTCAAAAAACTAAACCACACACCAACATCATAGAAAACTAAAATACACTATAATAATCAGCATCAATACTATAACATTAAATAACTAAACTAACTCATCCTCTATAAAAAAATCTCACCATATTTTTAAATCAAAACCATCCTCTCCTCTAATAAAACAACTGCCTCATTACTCCCACACTATTATCCATAAAACCATTAATAAATAAAACAAAACCTTTTATATACCCATTAATTTTTTCTACTACACAATAGAATCACTAATCCTAGTTAAATAAAGGACCTCAACAATACCCTCAAATGAAATAATAATTTTTTTAGATTAATTTAATCACTTTAAAGAATGCTCAAAAGAATCTTTAAATAAAACAATTATGTAAAAAATGAATACTTCCCTTTAAACCCACACATTTAAAACTTTATAAATCAATCAAAAATCCCCCCCTCAAAAATTAATTTTCCCAAAACCAACTTAAATTAATAACTCTCAATTAATTCTTTAAAAAAATGTACCAATAAAAATTCTTAATAAAAAACTCTAAAATATTTTTAAAATTCTAATTTTAAGATATACACAACCTTTATTAAAAAGGAAATATTCCATTCATTTAGAAAAACATATAACCAATAAATCACATAATTGCATAAGAAATTAAAGTAAATATTACTAAAAAAACTGAACACATTATTACACAACATGGGAAGTGTTCTAAAAATAAGTAGGCTCAAATATAAAAAAATTTATGGAAATATTTCATTACCAATTAAACATACTTGAGTAATTAATTAATCTATTTAACTCATAATGTATAACAAGATATTGATAGTACAATATTTACTACATTATTATTTTTTATATACTTTCCTTTAAGTCACCTAAAAACACTTAGAAATTTGAGATATATTAAATATGATGAATAAAATATTAACCATGAATTTCTTAATAGCTCGTATATCTCAAAATATAAAATATTACCTAAATTTATAATAATTTTTGTTTGTCTCATAAAATTATTGAATGATCTTAATCTAGTAAATATAAATAAGTTTAAATTCAAAATCTATAAATATTGATTAATGCATAACATGTTATAAAAATATTAAAACATGGGGTTGAAAAAATTCATATTATCCATTTCAAAGGTCCTTTAGGTTAGTAACTGATAGAGTCATATTTTGCATATATTTTTTGTATATAAGACACAATATTTAGAAATTTTAATTTATTATTCCTACTGGTATTTAAATTTTTTTGATTTATTATAGGATGCCACAATTATTCCTATGTAAAAAAAAGAGATGAATATAGTGAGCCAAAAACACATGGCACTATACCATTTCATGGTGCGGTGCGACATCAGATTTATGAAGAAGGATTGAAGCCACAATGAAGCAAATTATAATTCAAGGCCTGATCCCATAGATCAAAAATGAAGAACCAGGATAATTCAAATAAAAAATATATGGAAAAAAACTTTTCACATCATGTAAGTGATATTCATGATGTATAACTTGAGGTGCAACAAGCTGTGCAATAAGATATGAAAAGTATGCCCCCACACATTACACATCATGAATCCAATATCCATCATGTGAAATATTTTAGATAGAAGAGGTATATTCCCACACTTTACACATTTTTTAACACTTACATGATGTGAAAACACCTAAAGGACTCAAATTTGGCTGATTTGGAGGGAATTAATTTTAGATGTCCTTTTTTGACCCTGGGATCACCGAGAACCCCCTGAGATTGACCCCAAACCATTTATGATTACATTTAGATGCCCCATAGGTGCTATAGAGGATCATAAATATTGGACTTGGTGGATATAAAAGTGATTGATCAGTGAGGGAATCTCTGGATGATGGCCTGTTGTTGCGCTGTGTTGATACTATATTTTAGCTTTTAATTTATTTCTTTCATGTGATATCTCCCCTATCATGAATCAACTCTACTTACCCATCCATAGAGGTGTATTTTTAAGTGAGTGATTGATAAAGGGAGAGTTTGGAACTATTTTCTTTGTTTGAGTTTTTGTGATTTAATAAAATAAAATCATTTCTTCTTTCTATTTCCAGTTTCAATTCATAATTTTAGTTTTAAATTCAAAATTTGGTTACATTAGGTTTTTATTATATTAATTTAAATTTTCCTAGTTAATTATCAATTTATCCCTCCACCCAATTCTTTTATGTATATGATGAAACATATTAGGTTTGGGTGATGAGTGCTCTATGAGCATCAACATGTGTGTTAAATTATAAGTTGAACAAAAATTCGTGGTCCGGGATTTCAATAATTAATCAAGAGAACCCACTAAAATGACATGAGAATAGAAATTAGGGTTGACTAGCATAAGGTTTCATCTAGTATTACTCCAATCATAACAATATAGTCAAGGGTGAGATAGGACTTGGTAGATGAATCTCTCTCTTACCATGCAGAAGAAAAAAAGGTGTAAACTTTGGAAACCATGATATCATGACATTAGGTCTATCCAAACCCACTCCAGTAACCATATTTATCGCTTGTTTTAAAATAAAATTATCCAAACTTCTTCCTTCCCCAAATCTCTCAAAATTTTTTAAAATCGACTTTTCAAAAAATCAACAAAAAGTGACAACCTTGTTTTGTGTGCAATCCTTTAGAGACAACATATGGGATAACCCTAAGAATATAATTAGGTAATATAAAAAATTATTTTTCCATTCCCCATTATAGGTGTACATCATTAACCCATAAAAAATTTTCAATAATGCACCAAGTAAAAACATAAATTATATATTTTAGGAAAAATCCTAAAAAACTCATGAAGTCTGTTTTAACATTGTCAAGGTTTACATTTTTTTCTCATTAACCATTTAATTTATATAAAATTCATTTATTCTTAGAGTGTAAAATTAATAGTGAATTTACATCCCATTAAACAATAAAAGTACATAACATCACCAACATATTGAAATAAATAGAGTTTCCATATATACAAAAATCAACCTAGATAATAATTTACTCACAGTATAAGGAAAAACGACACCAGCAATATGTTGAGATAGTAGAAGAACTTATATTGTGAATTATAATAACCCATTAATATCCTTAAAAATATAACATATATATGAAGATAAAAATGAATCCCTAATCCCAAAACATAATGTTACACTTAAGATAATTTAGTGAGATTCATTTTCATTCCACATAATCATCCAAATTCAAACATAGGCGCAAACAAAAATGGTTCATGTACCACATATAGGTCTATACCCTATGAGACGTATCATCTTTCCTTGAATTTTTATCAATATTATAGTCCTTGTGTTGGATCATAAGGGTCCCTTAAAACCCATTTCTTAATTTAACTCCCTTTATATATCTCATGATATGTTCGATAAATATTATTTACCTACAAAATCAATGCTAACTCTACCAATGCCTAATTCTAAACTCTATACTCAATCTCATCCAGAACTATGATACTAATCTATCATGACCCACCCACACTATGAACCCCTTATTTTCTTATAGTAAATATGAGAGTCACCCATGAAGCCAACCTTTAATAGGCCATGAGTTGGCAACTAGCACTGAGGGTATAATACACATAAATTGGAGGCATTACCCTCACAATCTTAGTAATTTAAGATAAACCATCAATAAAATCCATTTAATATAAAACAAAAATATTACCCCAAAAATTCATGTAATGTCATATATTAAATAAAATATAAATGAAATACTAAAAATATCTCATATGGAAAAATCTTCTGAACTCCAGCAAAAAACTCCATGAGTTAGTAATGTTTAGACTATTGGTCAGAGTAAATATGGGGGGGGGGTTAATTGCCTTTTTTTAAAAACATTTTATAAATTAAAACTTATTAATATGAAATTTAAATAATTAAAATGATAATGATATTTAAGTAAAAAATTAATAATTATAAGCTAAATCAATAAAATAAACAAGTTAGACTAGTATAATTATAAATAAAATACAAAGGATTAGAAATTTTTAAAGGATTTAGATAATAATCCACATGGGATCCCTATGTCTCCTCCCCTAAATTTTCCTTTAGAGGTTTTAATGGTTGTATCAAGGCACCCAAACCCTTTATTTTTAGCAGTTTTAGCAAAGAAACCCATTAGAAAAAGTAAAACCCTTGTTTTTTAGTGTTTGTTACTAAGAAAACAAAATATATGACTAGAATTTTAATTGTTGTGTCTAGAAACCCAATCTCCCTCACTTCAAATTAGTGATCACCTATCCCCTCACACTCAATGGTAGTGAGCACCCAATCTCTCACTTTAAAGGTTGTGATAACCTATCCCCCTCAAACTCAATGATAGCGAGCACATGAGAAAATAAAAAAGAAGATACTTGCTTTATATAACCACAATTAAGCACACTCATACTTCTCCCACGTTATATAATGAGAAAAAGATGAGATAAGATGATAAAATTGTAAGATATCACAAGAACGAGAAAAATTTCAAAAAATTTGGCTATAGAACCGATCTTTAAGGTAACTGGTACCATACAAGGACCATTGGATGTGCATTTATATCCTATAATAGGTTTTAGATCATTTTAGAACCTATAAGGGGCTTATAGAGGCACCAAGGGCCGAATTAAGGCAGGTGGGGCCTATTCCAATGGCTATATTTGATTCTCTGTTAGGGTAGCACCGGGTAGCTGGTGGGTGTCACCAGATAGATGATGAAACCTAGACAGAACCATGGTTATGTCTATACCCCACTAGGTAGCCACTGACACAAAATGGTGGAAGACTCTAAGAGGTTCATCCACTTCCCTTTTAAGCCCTCCTTTTTCTCTGGTAATTCCTTGAAAAAATATATAACATAAAAACACTAAAAACTATAAAATGAAATTGTTAGAATCATAATTTAGTATTTGTGATCATTAAAACCACCTAAGTTATTGAGATGTACAAAATTTTTCCCCATTTTGATGATAAAAAAACTTAAGAAATATAAATATTTGCATTATTCATTTCTTACAAATATAACTAAAATGAGTTTCAATATTTCATTATGAAATTTAAAAGATATTTTTATAAACATTTTCAATGCTTAAGAGAAAATAAAATTAAGTTTAAAATGTTTTCCCAATTTGAAAAACTTCTTCCCATTTTGAAAATAAATAAACCTTTAATGTCATTAACAAGATCTCCCCCCCCCTTTGTGATTATAAAAAATCCTTAAGAACTTTAATAACATATTTGAAAAAAAAATAAAATATACCTTTAATATAACTGATGTCCTCTCCTCCTTTGAATATATAAAACTATAACTATGAGAATGTTTGAAACCAATTGAAAATGATTTAAAATCATTTGAATACAAAATCTTCCCTAAAATAAGTTTAAAAGATTTATTAGAGACATTACACCATTAATTTTATCAAATTATACCTTTTTTTAATTATCATACTACTTATAATATCAATGAATCCATAATAATATGAGGTCTAATAATAAGAGAGGAAAAATGTAAATTAAAATTTCATAATTCATAATGTTCTATCAATAGAGTTCAAATCAAAAAATGAATTTAATGTTTTTAAAACATTCGACTTTCCAATTTTTTTGGGAAAAAAAAATTACATGTGTTCAAACATTTAAAACCATTTCTTAAATTTTATATAAAATAAACACATTAGAATGATAACAAGATTAACTTTGGCATCTTAACATTCTTGAAATTCATTCTAAAAAGATTGTATCTTTAGGAATCCATCTAGTTATAATATATTTGACCCTCTCTAAATTTAAGAATTAAAATCACAAGAGGCCATAAAATACATAAATGAAGAGTGAAAAAATTATCAATCCAAGATTCCAATTTTTGAAAATAGATTTTGATAATTAAAAACTACACACCCATATGCCTTGGAATATTTTAGATTTAAAATGAGTTGAATCCAAATAAAATGATGTATACTTTTAAAAGTATAAGAGGCCACCAAAACAAAATAAAATAAAATCTAAAACAACACTTAATATTTTATAATAGATATATCAATTAATTCATTATTTAAATAAATTAATCAATGATCACAAGATAAATGTTGGGAAAAAATCTCTCAAGGTAACATTGCAATATTTTTGGGTTGATCGTGTTTGTTGAAAAAGTGGGGTTAAAAGGTGAGTTTTGGATTCTAGAGATATTGTTGACATGGTATATTTACAAATATTCAATACAAATGAATGAATTCCCTAGAAGTGGTATAGAAAATTCCGTACACAAGGTGATGATGTTTCCTAGTTTTTTCCATATTTTTGGGGTAAAAAATTTAGAGTTTGGATAGCATTGTGAAAAGTCGATTTTCTTGAAGGCCTTATGAAAATATGGAAAAGTCATGATTTTATAGATGAATGGTCATCTCAAAGTGTTATTTAAAAATGTGTGAAGTATTATAATGGTGATCTTCGTGATTACGATGAGCTTCGCGAAAAAACTTTTTTCCTAGAGCATCGCGAGAGAGGGAGCATCACGAAAGAAATGGGGGAGCATTATGAAATTGTAATTAAGTGGATGGAATCTTATAGAATTGGTGTAAATGCCTATAAATAGGCCTCTACACCCTTAAAAATAGTATATATACTTAATTAAAATCTTAAGTCTCCAGATTCACGAAGGTGGTTTGCGAAGGTGGTTCATGAAAGAAAGTTTACGAAGGTTATAACAGCCAACCAAATGTTTTGAGAACTGTGAAAGTAAATTAATTAATAAAGGCTATAAAAATCCGACCAAAATTTATGCACATTATGAAGGATAGTTGAGCTTTGCGAAATAAGTTATCTTCATGAAAGGGGGTTACTTTGTGAAGGCAATTTGATCTTCACGAAAGTAAGGAGATTTACGAAGGCTATTTGAGCTTCGTGAAAGAGGAACTTTGTGAAGGTAGTGGGAATCATGAAAGTTTTTTAAAAGGAATTGCCTAGTAAATCTATACTAAATTTTTATTAATCAGTTAGATGCAAGTGAAACCTCAACAGAGCATTTATCTATAACTGAGGATGTATTTATTAGTGATAACAAAGGGAACTAAAAGTCTATAAACTGCGAGTGGATCCCTTCCAAGAGCAGTGAGAAAATGAAGAGGAAGATGATGATCCTTTCCACTGGTAGTGAGCCATAGAAAGAGATATAAGGAGTGACCCATAAGAAAGTAGTGATTTTACCCTAAACATTGTAAAGGTAGTGAGCTTGGGTATATACAAGATCTAGCCTGAATCGCCATTCTTGGTAGTGAGCCTTAATGGATTTGGTACAATCAGCACATTGCCATTATATTCTCCTTGTATATATCCCAGTGAGGGTGAACCAAGTAAAATTGTTGTTCCTCATTCATTATTTCAATTATATTCATACATTCTTACAAGAAAGAGAGAGAAGAGTGTTTTGTTTAAAATAATGAAATAAGATATGAAGGGGAAGAAGTTTTAATCTGCCATACCCTGATTCACCCCCATCTCATGGTATTTAACCTAATTGGTCTAACAATAAAGAATTTGATGACTGATTTAAATATTAAAATAGAAACTATATCAATATAATTAAATATTAAAATAAAGTACATAAAACAATAAATTCCAAGGTTTAAAGAAACACATATTTCAACAAACCATAAAAAAATTAAAAGTGGGGAAAAATCTCATTCTCACTGAAGATGAAAATGTGAGAAAAATTCCTTAACATTTTTCATTTAAAAAATCATTTAGGTATATGAATAAAGATGTATTTTTTAAGTTCAAATAAAACATTAAAATTGAATATTTAAAAATAATTAAGTAAATAGATTACTAAATTCAATAGATAAATGAAAATACACCTTGATTTCATAGCCTTTTTTATCCTTTAATATTATTAAAAATTCATAAGAAAAGGTTAGATAAAATATTAAGAAAGCATATATAAGAAGATCATCCATGCATAAGAATCCTATACCATGAGTTATCCGTACAAATTCAAATTTCACAAAATATAAATTTCACCCTACACAAAGAGTAATAAAAATATCATATTCTCTATGAGTAGGATGAGATTAGCAGTCACATTTTGAAGTGTCACACTAGAGGGATCAAACCAAATCTTAGGTCTCCTTGGTCACTCATTCCACCCACTCATGATGTGAGGAGGTCATATGCTCTATCTGAATGAGTTTCTGATCCATTATTATCTCAATATAGGTGATATGGTGGTAAATTCTCTCATTAAAATGTCTCATATCCTTAGTTAAAAATATCCCACCATGTGGTATTTCTCCATCAATAGAAATTTCATCTCGAGGAGGCTCATTCTCAACCCCGACATCGAAATCAGCTTAGACTTCACTTTTTCCTCTTGTTCTCCCTCTTTGTCAACCTCATCCTCTTATTCCTCTTTTTCATCCTCTTTTTCATAATCCTCATCAAGAGTATAGTCCTTTACTATCATAGTGGGTATCATAATATCTAGAACATCAGGCTCAATTTCAGGGTAATAATTCTTAAGGAGCCTAATATGATCATAAATATACTATTGGAACCAAGGATTCCAATGAATATACATGTGTTAAAACATATATTATTTAAAATTATATATTTGGATGGATTATTATATGATATTTCATTAATCCCAATTCCCACATAGGAAAAAATATGAGTGACGAAGTAGCCAAAAGGTAAATCCTTAGATCATCATGGGTGAGAAGTGATATAATACCTGACTCAAAAGACAAATTGAATGAGTTTAAAATGTACATCCCTTATAATTAAATAGAACACATAAATGTAAATATACTTTTAATTATCATGATATCTTAGATAGAGGTAATAGAGGTTTGAATAACTCTCTAAATGATTCAATCTTAGAGAGAGAGAGAGAGAGATTTGATAACTTGATAATGGAAAAGAAGTTTTAGGTATATATAAATTTAAGGGAATATTGAATATTAAATACTGAATCTCATGGAAATTATCCTTGTGTGAACGATAAAGGAACCAAGTTTGGGATCCTCATAAAATCGATTATTTCAAGAGAAGTGATCCTAAGAGGTGTTCAATTTACATTGGAAGCAATTTTTTCAAAACCATATTCATGTTTGAAAAAAATATGGGCATATAATTCCTTGGACAAGGATGGGTTGGAAGAAAGAGTTCCACCCTTGGAAATCAATAACACATTTTAGAATAAGACAATAATTTTTTATCCAATGAGAATCGACGATCCTACCTGGTATAATGATTTTTTCATGCTGAATAGGATTTTTCTTCTCAAATGAAGGAGGGGAAAAAATTTGTACTCTTTCCCTTAACTTTTCAAGAATAATCTTGTGTTTTTCGAGTGTACATAATATAAATGATAAAAAAATACAATCTAGGGTTTTTTGTATGTAAAAAAAGGTAAAGATCAAAATAGGGAAGGGCTTGAAAAAAGATAAAAGGGGTGATGAGGAGAAAATTTCAACTAAATGTTGAGTAGAAGGGGGTGGGGGTTGTCTTAAAGGATCCTCCCTCAACCAACTTAAATGGTATCAGCCCAATACCATTAATGAGATGATGAGGGTCATCAGATGGTCGGTGGGTGAATTCTAAAACCTAGGTTTTGTAGTGCACCATTAATTACTTCGTGAGCTTACACCGACTAGCCAATGTGCACCTGAGAAGCATAAATAGAAAAATTTAAATTTGGAGAAAATATCACTAGAAAATAAAATAAAAAAATCAAATGAAATAAATAATTATTTTATTAAATCCAAATAATATGGATCATATCATTGATCTAAATGTGCTTCAGAAAATATCACACAATACTTAGATTCCATAAATAGTAAATATATAATTGAAAACAATTTAAATTTAGAAATATTTAAATAAATAATTAGCAATATTCAAGATATATCATGTTAACCAAAATAATTTTATGCTATACATACCAATAAAAATGTTATATTGAATTAGTACTTCAAATTTTTTTATCCATATAGTTCATCATGAATTAATCTTGAGACATCTTTACTATAATATAATCAAGGAACTAAAGCCTTTGGTACCCAAAATTTGGGTCCACAAATGTTATCAAAAAGAGATTTTTGAACCCATAATTTCTTTTAAAAAGTATTTCTAGAATCAAATTTTTAATAAATATGAATGTATTTGGGCCTTTCATAATGTGAATTTTTGAAATTGCATTAATAAATCAAAATTTTGGTCTTTCTAAAATAATTAAAAAATATATATTGAGAGACACTTTTAAAAAAGGTGGTATTTTTGGAATTCCTAGAGGTTCTTTCTTGATTAGAGAAACCAATCCTAAAATTACTTTTTCTATGACGTTGGGAACCCAAATTCAAATTCCATTTTTTCTCACCTTGGGAAAACTTTGAAAGTGATTTTTTCTTCTTTGATTGTGTTTTCTAATTTTTCAATATTAGGTTGATCCTTTAGACAAATCCTTTTTTATTTAATTCTATATAATTTTTTTTAGCATTCATTTTCTTCCAATATCAAATTATATATTATATTTTGATCTTCATCATTTGTTTAGAGAAAATATTTAGTCTTTTCATTTTCCTCCTTTAATTATTCATTTTCTTTGATAATATTATATTTTTAAAAAACAAAATTATTGTATTTATTTTTAAGTTCTTTGAATTTTGAGGTAAGTTTGAAAAATAAATCTTGAAATTTATCTTAATCACATATTAGATCTTTATAATTTTAAGGTCTAGAGGTGCAATATGAAGTGGAATAATTTACCTCTAGACTTACCTCAAGTTCAGCCATGAGATATTTTGGGATTCAATCGCTTGAGTTAGATGTGGATAAGGTTTCATCAATTGTACTCCAAGTTGTCACTTTGGAATCCATATTCTTCTTCCTTTCGATAATGGAAATTCCAGTTGAATGTATCCTTTGTGTATATTTTCTAGAAATTTCCAAATTTCTTAATAATTTTTACAGATGGAAAATCTATCAAATTTATTTCTATATAACATGAAATGTATATAATTAATGAATTTTCCATCAAGATAAAATTATGGGTCTATTTTTCATCTTTTTATTGATTGAGGGTATAACCATGCATAACTATTCTACAAATTAGACATCCTATGATTATATGAAAACATACATTCATGTTTTCCAATAATTGTAATTCATCACCTCAAAATAAGTGGATATTCCCATAGAGTGTCATTCTAGAGAAGATTTAGTATCAGAGGTAGATTCCATCCTTAATTGATCATTCCTTGTAATAGTTTATGGTTTTTAAATCAAGGTTGGATTTGATACCAAATTTTTGGACCAATTAAAAACAGAAAGAGGAGGGAGTGGGTGGGTGGATTTCCTTTTTTTATATTTTTTTATAAATTTATAATTATTGAGATGAAAATGAAACAATTAAAATGAAAAATAAGGTTAAGCACAATATTATGAATTATAAGTAGAACCAATAAAATAAACAAGATAATGTCATGAAAATATAAATTAAATATGAAGGGAAAACAATTGATAAAGGACTTTAGAAATAATCCATAAGGGATCACTACATATCCTCCCCTTAAGTATCCTTAAAAGGTTTTAGTTTAAACCTTTATTTTTAATGTTTGTATCAAGAAACCGAAACCCTTTCTTTTTAGTAGTTATAGTAAGGAAACCCATTATAAAAAAAAGTTTCCATATTTTTTAGTGGTTGGTACCATGAAATACAAATATATAGCTATCCTTTTAGTGGTTTTGGATATAAATATAATCTCTATCACTTTTAAGGTAACGATCCCTTATCCCCTCACACTCAATGGTAGTGATAATCCAATCAACCACTTTAAAGGTATTGACAACCTATCACCCTCATACTCAATGGTAGTGAGCACCTGAGAAATGAAAAATAATAGACTTGATTTATGCAACCTAAATGAATCATGATCACTCTTCCATAACAATATACAATGGTAAATAGATGACATAATGTGAGAAAATTGTAAGATATTGAAATAAAGAGATAGATTTGACATAATTTGGATCAATAATCAATATTAAAGGTAATTGGTACCATCAAAGAACACTTGGGTGAGTATTTATAGCCTCTAATATCTTTTAGATCATTTTGAAACCTATAAGGTGCTTAGAGATCTATTGGGGTACGAATAGAGGTAAGCAGGGCCCATTCCAATAACTATATTTGTTTCTCTATCTGAGTTCCACTGGGTATCTGGTGGGTTTTATCATCCAACCAGTGGCACCTGGACATAACTTTTGTTTTTTCCAGGTACCACCAACCATCTGGTGGTATCCCACTGGGTAGACACTACCACTTACTGGTGGAATACTCCAAGAGGTTCCTCTACATCCCTTTTGAGCCCTTAGTTTTCTCTGATAATTCCTAATAAAAAATTATTATATAAAAACCTCAAAAACCATGAAATGAAATTGTTAGAATCACAATTTAGTGTTTGTGATCATTAAAACTACCTAAGAGAGTAGAATTTACAGCACATACCATATAAAAACTCTTTTATAAATATGAAAAATAGATATCTATAGAATGTCGTGAACATACACATTTACTCAGTAGGATCATCCTAAAAACCTATTATGCAAATTTGGAAGAGGTATACTAATACCTTAATTAACATACAACAAAACAAAATCACACTTATATCAGGTCAACTACTACCAAAATTCACCAAGGTTTAATCATCCAATATCACATTCAAGATATAGTAACATAATATCAAAGAATATATCAAAAAGATACTCTAAAACCACTTCCCCATTGATCTAGTCGCTCTCACATACCAACAAAATACATATTATACTCGAAATCCCTCCATATAACCATAAAAATATATATCCATATATCCAAATATACACATAGAATAACCAAATACGACAAATGATATCCAAATCACAACCACACATTATATCTTCATCATAATAAGGTATTGTGAACATGAAGGACATAAACCTTGTGGCATACCCCTACCATGAAAAACCCCCACCATGCATCCACTCTATGGCCGCATAACCAAGTCACCCCCCCCCACACACACACACATAAAAACCAAAACTTGAATCCATCATAGCCCATACAAATATATACCTATCGTGATTCATCACACCCTGTACTACAACTCAAGGTAGAGCGTGGAGGAGGGATAAATTAACCATCTGTTCTTTTTTGCAACATGGATGTTCGGGAAGACTCCTGATATTCAAAACTATATGGGAGTTAATAAGGATATCTGATTTGGGTGGTGGTGTATACATAATGACAAGGGAAAATAAAATATATATATATAGTTATCATACAAAATTATAGACTAAGGTTTCCCACCTAAAATAAATACCCTAATAACCCACAAGAACCTCCTCATAATCACACTATATTACTGAAAACTACTTCCATAATTACATCACCACCATACCCCATTCCACCACCACAAAATAACCATTAAAACATTCTTTACTTCTCATTTTTCCATTTCATTTAATAATTTTATATTTACCTTTTTCTATCCATATTACATTCATTTTAACATGTTTAATTTCAAACCATTCATTAAACCACTTTTCATTTCAATTCATTAATTATTCATATTATTCACATTTATTCTAGTCTTCACCATTTATTAAAGATAACTCTTACAACCATAATCATTATCCCATTTATATCACATCATTTATCATTTCTATAACCATACCCATTACCAATTTCATTTATTCCAACCATGTTCCATGACACCAGGCAACTATAACACAACCATACCACAATCAAACCCATCATGACATAAACCACAACACAAATCATGCCAAAAACCACCATAAAAACCAAAAAAAACACTTCCCTTCCACATAACCTTCCATTCCACTTCTACTATAACCATACAAAAAACCATCAATCACTATCACAACTAAATCACACCACATCCTCCTAACAAACCACAATAACCAACCAACACCCCTATTTACACAACAAGTAATACACAACACACAATAAAAAACAAGAGTAATAATAGAATCAATTCACATTGAAGAAATTATCCTTAATCATTATTTTATATTAAATTAGAATTTCATGTTAAAAAATTAATACTATAATTTGTGATTTCCACACAACTGATTCATTTCAAACTTTGTGTGATTTAGACAATTATTAAGGTGAAAATAAAATAAGTTATAACAACAAAAATTATGAAAAAACAAATCAATCAACCATATTTTAAATAGAAAAAATAAAAAACACAATATTGAACCATGTTAAACAAATTTCTTTAGACATCCTCCCATATCCATTTAACCTTTTATGCCTAAATAATAACCTAGATGATTCCAAATTAATACCATCTCCATTTTTTTAAAATATTTAAGTGATTAAACCATTATAAATGGTAATTAAAACATTTCATCAATATTAAACAAATTTAATTTGACAATAAAATCAAATGATAAGTATAAAAAAAAAATCAATAATATGTAATTAAGTAAAGCACATGTGAATTCCACCTCCCCCGTCCAATTTCATTGATCCAATCAATTATCTTTATCAGGTTAATTATAACCATCCAACTAATGAAAATAATGACAAACTAATTTAAAAAATTACAAATAAGTAATAAATGAGAAGTCTCAAATCCCTTACCTCAACAATATATTTGATAATCACAGCATAAGAATAAGAAATATTGAATGGTTACATTACTGAAAAAACCCAATAGAAAACCTAAAAAACTATAACATGTCCGGATCCATCAATCACTCAACATGATACCACCCAAACTAAATACAAACAACTAGAATGGGCTCCCAAAGAACTAAGAACAAAAAGGAATTAAGAATAATAGGAATGATAATAACCTTAGATCTCAAATCTCTTAAAGATGAGGGATAAAAGATACAAAAGGGGTTAAAATATTTCCAAATATACACCTATGATCACCTAGGGTTTGGGAGAATTTGGGGAAAATAAAATAAATTTGAGAGAAACTTAAAATTTATAATAAAAACAAAAAAATCAAAGTTTTAAAGAATGATGGGTTATGGTCACAACACAATGGGTTTGATTCAAATGAAACACTAAAAATAATTTCATAATCTCCTATGATATCTCCTTGAATGTCATGGTCAAATTAACTTAACTCAACACATTTAATGAAGTTCATAATAAAAACCTTGGAATTTACACCTCAATCCTAAACTATGATTCAAATAAAGGAAATGTGACATAATAGACCTTAGATAAATAAAGATAATAAATTTTCCACCAATTATTTCACACCACAATGGGTAAAACAACACTATAAAGAGCCTTATATTCTCATATCAGGTTAACCCCAAGAATTTTAAGACTCACCATGACATGACTTAACACATCATGGAATAACCAACCTTATATAAGATTAATCTTGGATCCCGTGTTAGATTAACATAGAGTATCCACACTGTATTTCCATCATCATGGTGTAATAGAATTTGTATAGTATTAATTCAAATTCTTATGTAATATTAACTCTAAATCTTCTAGGAATCTCTATGACATAACATGATGCTCCATGTTGAAATAAAAAAAACCTATCCAGATTGGCCGACACAAAACTCTCATGGCTCACACACCATGTCACATCATGTATTATAATACTACAATCTCATCCATTATGATGTGACACACCATACTAAAGTAAAACCCCTTCCTCTAGCTAACTCATCCTAGAGAATAACATGTTTCTATGCAACAACAACTTTCATAGCTAAAATTACATCCCAAAAATCCATCCAACATCCACCAAAACTATTTTAAGACTTTACCAACACCTCTAACACCCAAAATACAAAAAATAATCATCCAAAGTAGCCCATGAACTAATGTATTTTTTCTCACATGTGTTGTGTCTGTGAAGGAATTACATGGATTTATGATGTTGATGGAGGGTGTGAAGTAAGTGGAGTTAAGGTGTGTTGATGTATAATAACAGACGGTTGTTTATGGTGGGAGATGGTTACTGATGGAGTTTTTTTCTAGGAGACCATATAACAAGGAGGTGTCTACCCATTTTTAGATTCAATTGTACTAGGTAAATATATTTACTCTATTTTTATTTCCCCTTATGGGGTTTTCCTTTATAGCGTATTACTTTTCTTTTGATGTCTCATGCATGCATTACATACATTACAATTGTGTGTTTGTTTGTGTGTGTATATATATATTTGGTGTTGTTGCATATTATTTTGTATTGGTGATGCATTATTCTTATAGGTTATTATAAGCTAAATATTCCCTTATATTATTATATCTTCTTGCTAGTAATCACCAACCCTTGGCCTATTAAAGGTGTTATTGTGGTGTAACACTCGATTTACAGCTGATCTAGGTGGGATCCTGGTGGGTTGAGTCATGTTAAAATGGTATATGAGTTGTTTTAATCATAGGTAAGGAGTTCAGAGTTAGTTGTCTTGTGTGGATTGATTTGGGATTTAGGTAAAAGATTCTAAAGAGGTATTGAGTTCAGTTTTCAGACTAGGGATACTATCATTGGTGCAATGGCTGACCTATCCTTTTTTCTAGGAATATGATAAATGGTTAGTAAACTTGGAACTTTGAGGTATCATTTTTAGGGTATAAATAAATATATGCATGCATCGTATAATGGTCAATTATGATATTTTCCATGTACCTACTATATTAGATCACCAAAATATAATCTATTAACCTAGTTTTACCTTGTTAAATATGGAATGTACTAATAGATTTATAGCTCATATTTAGAGACTAGGTCATGAACTACCCATGCTAGTGATTGATCCACTTGCTACTGATCTTGTCATGACCCAAACCACTAGGTACCACCTGATCGGTGATAATCCGAGTAGAACTAACCCCGGCCCCACTTCAATAGGCTGGGGCTAGTGACCAACACCAAGTAGGAATATCACACACATGGGAGGCATTATCCCATGTACATGTACACACACACACACACACATATCTAAGACTAAATAACACTGAGAAATTAAAAACAAATGATACTATAATTTCCTACACAACATATATCCCACAATAAGAGTATGTTAAAAAGTAATAAAAGAGATAAAGGGGGTAAAATAAAATCCTAAATAAAAACTACAAAAGAGTCCAACCTACTCAGAGGGAGGGGAATTCCATCAAATGTAACATGAGTATAAACCTTGGTCTGTCTAGCCCAATCTATGCTTGGCCTCCTCACAGTCTTCCTAGGATACCATCAAAAGGTCTGTCTTATGCATAAGACATGACATGTATGGGAAACGACCATTTAGGGGTGAGTATAACACTACCTACTAGGACACCCTAAAATCACCAATCATAAATAATCAAGAGTAGTCATCTCAAAAAAAGACATGTTAACAAGATAAGAGACATTAATATGTAGATATACTCATAACATACAATCGGTCTCAACCAAACCACACATAATCCTAGGATTCCACTCAAGGATTTAAGGTAATGTTTGATTCTAGGAGAACTCACTCCTCATATCTAGATAAAACTAATGGAACTCATTTGAGGGTGCATACTCATCAGGACTCACATGAAAGTATAAAGGAAACATAGAGGTATCATCTGGGATACATAATCAATCATACTATAACTCATTGTAAAGTATTAGATATTGATACACAAATAAGGGGTCACACACATGGTGCATGTGGGATACTACAAACCCATTTTGGAATAACCCACTAAGTAAGGGACTGATGCCCATATAAGTTGGTCAATATGATTATATGAACCCAACATAGGGAAAAAGATAGAGGATTACACCCTAATCCCCATGGAGGTATTTAAAAACAATACCTGGGACTAAACCCATAGAGGGGTTATAATCCTATGCTGATGATTTGATTCCTCATAGCACCCACATATAAATAGACTAAGGGAACATACTCAATTGATAATGGTCTATACTGAAACCACTCAAGGGAACATGCCCAAGATCATACCAGAGCTAAAATAAGAGGGAATAGGGCTCCAACCTACCCTTAAAAGAGTACATGGTGTGTACTATGGGTATAATATGTGTCTTTCTAACATTCATTCTACTCGTGTCTCATCGTCTCACATGGAATGTAAACCACAAAGTACATGGTGTGTTCACTCTAGGTACACAACATGTATAGCTTAGATGGAACCTTTCCAGTTCCATATTCTTATTCCAATGTACTTGGAAATACTTGAGTACAAAGATCTCCCCATGTGATCTAGATTGGCTATGTTCGAGTACATGGATTCACTCATGTACTCCAGTTATGTCTGAGTACATAGCTTGGCCCTTGTACTCCGACTATGTCTATATACCCAAGGGTACATGGAGAGTCATCAGGCCGAGTCACATGAAGTGTGACACATATCATATACTATTTGATATTTTATTCTCTATAGAAACCCTAGCGCCACATATAGGGTGCCACAAAACATGTATCTTCGTATTACATAGTGTGTACTATGAGATTTTCTAGATATCAAAGATCCTTAATGCATTGTCCAGTTTCACTTATTCAACTTCTAATCAAGCTGGGAAACAAGGATCTATGTTTGGCTGACCCACTCTATAACCTATCTTTGGAAAATGGGCTTTGATCAATTCAAAAAGCATCACATCGAGTTGTACCATCGGCACAACATGCTGCCATCACACATTAATCGGGAAAATAGAAATCATCAGTCTGATCTTAATCCTCCTCTATTCATCCTTTATCATCACACCTTGATCATACCCTCAACCATGAACTACACCCACGATATTGATCCGTTCCACCAAAGAATGGACACACAATGATTGAATACTGGGGATTCATCAAACCGCAGGCCAAAAAAATTTCCCATGATTAGTGTGAAAATAAATGGGGAAGAAATCAATAAAAGGGCAAATGGGAATGAACCTAATATATGTTTAGATTTTCTTTGATCCATTAAAATTATAATGAAGAAAAAATATCTAATAATTATTCAAATAACAATAAAATAAATCAACCATAGATGTGTGAATCAATTCTTGTTAGTGTAATTGATCTGTGTTCGACATGGGATAATGAAATGGGATGAACCCACAAAAATAAAACATCTTAACTTGAGTTTTGGATCAATAACTGATGAATAATGATCCCATTTCATAGTTTTTGGAAAGATCCATGAACTCTGTTGGTGTATAGACGATACTTGCGGAATCAGACTGATCCTACGGTCATTTATCGGCAGCCAAATATCTCTCCACGATCTCTCTTAAATATCCAAGGTTATGCAACTAAACCTAATATTTTCCCATAACCGTGTATTTAAATGGGTGGGATAGGCATTGGTGATTATTAAAAAAATTAAATAAACAATTTATTTATTTAATCACTTATTCGCTCACAATGGCACCCGAGACGAACAATTGAAATACATAAAGATTATGTTGCGCCTAGTGTAAGACATATACTATAGACTCAATGGTGGTCTCCTATTTTTGATCCAAGACATCATTTAGGATTTAATCCTCTATTTTGGGAAAATTGTGTGTTCATGATATTAAAATATTTAATATTTTTAAAATTTCTGAGGTCACCGAGCCTTATAATATTTCTCCATTTTAGCACCTAGATTTGAAAATATTATTAGGAATATTATAAAGTCTTACAAGGGAAAATAGGGATGCTACATTCTCCCCACTTTAAGGATTTTCATCTCAAAAAGTAACAGAGTACTAAAATTGATAGGATACTAAGCTATTATCTGGGTCACCCACTCCCATGATCTCTCTTGAAGGTTTCTTGTGTTGTCAATAAACATGAACCCAAGAAAAACTTCTAACCATGAAGGGAATTATTATACCAATTTAGAAATTCCAACGATTCTCAAATGCCACCCGACACATTGAAAAGGTAACTCAACGTCCGATGTCTAGCTCACCTCGATTGACATCGTGCAACGAGTCATGCACATATGTCCTCTACTGCGACATATGGAATACATCATGTGCCTGGTCCAAATGGGGTCATAGGGATAATCAGTACACCACATTGCTAACCTAACCCAGTAACTGGAAAAGGGCCTACAAAATCTACAGATATCATGTTGTCCTGAAAAATCCTCATAATCCTCAATAAGGGGAGACCTCTAGGAACACATGATCTCCTCTTCTAACCCAAAGGCCGTTTTCATCAGCCCCCAAAGAACTCCTATCATTATTGTGAAATTCTCACCCACCTTAGGATGAACTACACCATTTAAAACCATCCCAAGAACCAACTCTAGGCCCACAAGTGCTGTCTCCCATTGGATATGACCAATACAGAAGTAACCTGTAGGGTCTTAGAACATATCCTTAAATCTTCTACAAAGATCTACTAGTATTCACCTATTGATAAGTGAGACATTAAGAGTTTTACCAAAAAACTCACTACAACCCCCTTGGGTTCCTAACCAATTCCAAGAGAACTAGATACATCCTTACCTCTACTGGATGTACTTATAAATGAAAACAACCTCCTCAATACCTCCTCTAACTATGTGACCAGTTTCATCATCCATCCTTGAACAAGGATGATGTGATCCCCACTTATGGAAAATCCATCAAGAACACATCTAGTGAATATATAGTCATGAAAGATCTCATGATTGATATACCCAATATGTGCCTCCCTAACTCACAGAAGAAGCGAAGGGGTGAAAACCGTTGATTGGGGATATGTTACTCCTTCCTTGTCCTGAGGGGTCCATTAAAACATGGTTAATAGTTTCATTACCTCAATAAAAAATAGTAAACAAAATTTTTTATATGATAATCTACTACTATGGACACACACTTTGGTGGCTCTCAAGCTAGCATAACCCTAACATTTACTGAATCCACTATCACTCACATGTCTGAGAAGACATATCCCAAGAAGTGGTCATCCAAAATCTAAAACTGATACTTAGAGAGATTCCCATAAATATTTTACTTTTAAATAATGAATAGAAATTTCCGCAGGTGTCTCACATACTCTACCGCTAATTCTAAGTTCACATGGGTGTCCACTAGGTAGAATACCACAAAATGATCCAATAAGGGTCAAAGGATCTAGTTTATAATTCTCTCAAACACCATCAGGGAATACAACATGCTAAAAGGTATTACTATGAACAGAATGTAACCACAATGTATTTGGAAAATCCACCTTTGGTACATCCTCATATAAAACCCAACAATAGTGATAACCTATCATGAGGTTAAACATTGAGAACCACTTTTCCACTAACCACTAGGAAAGGAAGTCATCGATTCTTGGGAGTGGATACTCCTCTCAAGGAGTCACCTAGTTCAGGTGACGTTAATCCAAAACTAACCTCAAGATTTTATCCACCTAATAGGTCAAGAAAATATGTTTTACTAGGAAAACACACTGGTTCTTACAAATACCTATATTTATAGATCCACCAACTACACCTTTATCTCTCATAGCTATACAGGGCCATCTGATATACTGCTGAAAATATCGATCCATCCCTGGTGCAATATTATATAGAAAACACGCTTTAATGGGGTATTAAGAATGGAACATTTTCAAGGAAGGTGTAAACATACTCCTCCATCACTATAGGAAATTGGAAGCTCATATCATCTACTAATCCAAGGGGAATACTTTCCAACTGATAAGAAATCAGTTGTATTCTCTCATACATGAGCTCATCCTACTCTATCTAGGATCACTCCTTATCAAAGAAGGTAAACACTATCCCATAAGAAGAAATCTTTTCTACACTCAATGATGGAAACCAACGGATCATGGATAGTATGAAACCAACCCATACCAAGGGAAGACATCATAGGTTCCCAATGTCGCTATGGAAAGAATCCACATGAGGCTCTCTCTATCCTCCCAAAGTCAGGTCACACTATCAATATAAGCATGTGATCACTGATCCTATTTATAGGATACTCTAACACAAGGGCCAATAAAGAGGATACAATGGTATATCTAGCCCTCAAATAGGTGTTATGTTCAAGGAAATGTGGATTATGACTATGTGCTAAAACTGTATCTAGAGTAGTGAAGTTACATGTTGTACCTAAAACCACACATTAAGATTCCAGTCACAAGATCCTATCGCATGAAGTTATCCTTCCCATTAACATCCTATTCACCAAAACCAAGGATCACTTTGACAAATCAGCCCAGCAAAATGGAATAAAAAACACAAGTTAAAGGAAACTGTCCACCACACCTCGACACTTTCCGCTTTGGGAAATACTGACTCACCCACACATTTTTGGATCACGTCACAAAAAAATGTCTTGGTGGGGATGGGGGGTATTTTTATATCTTCCTTGCATGTATGAAGAAATGTCAAGCACCAACAACATAGGTATCTACCAGAATCACCTAGTCTCAAGAAACATATGTGTCAAGGAAAGAGAGACTCATACCTATGCTTATCAAAATAGTAGTTAAGCTAGAAAATCCATAGATCATACCTCAAATCACTCCTAAATCCTCTGGTTCATTAGTCTCCAATTCATGTAGCTACCCATATCCCTAAACCTTAGCTCTCTGGTCTTAGAATAGACTACCTAGGGGTGGTGGTAGTGGTAACGAATCAAATCACCATCCAACTCCTACCGCTCTCCAAACTCCTCTACCACATCCGCTTCCCTATAGACCTCCCTACTCCAACTGCTGCCTATAACTCAACAATCCATAAAACATAATTTTAGCTGTAGAACGATGGGTCATAAAATTCTTTATGTGATGTATGTGTCCAACACAAGCATAAGAACTACGCTGCCTTGGTGGGATGACCTATCCCTGAGGTTTGTATGAATAATGAAACATCCTATTTCATGACATGAATCTCACACCAACTATTGAAAGATCCCATTGACCCTGAATCCCATGTGATTGCTGACATGGAATCTTAATATATGCATTTGATCCCTACATATCATCACTTATCACCAACAGAGCCATTCAGAGCTCGATCTAACATGATACATCCACATGAACCACTAGTGGTGGGTCTATGCATTGATAATCAGGTGGGACCACCACATTCTATCCACCCATAAGGAAAACCACCTCATGACTGGGCCCCTGCATAGAGGAATTATCACCCATTTGGACATACACCTGAATCTACTTCAAAAACATCATTGGCTATCGTCATGAGAAAAATCCTAAAATAAGACACGACATACCATGATAAATGAGCATATCTAGGGAGCTAACTCAAGAAGTAAATGGAAACCAAAAACCATTATTTTATGATTCATGTACCACTATTTTTCACTATAACTACATCCTACATGTATCGAGTTAATAAATAGGATATCAAAGTCCCAATGAATGGATACTTCAACAATCACACCAACACTGGAGTCCTTGACATGAAAGACAAACTCAAAACACTTTAACATTGTTCATCTAGTTCCCAAACCAGACCTCACGGTTATACAATCTCCAAACTTCAGTACTAATATGGAACACTACTCTGATACCACTTTTTCATGACCCAACCCATTATGGCCCACCTAGATGGTGATAAGCCGAGTGAGACTTCCTCAATCCCACCTCTAATAGCCTAGGTTTTGGTTATCTATATCGAGTAGGGATATTTCACACATGGGGGGAATTAACCTATGTAATTATACACACACACACATATATCCAAGCCTAAATAATACTGATAAAGTAAAAAAATTGATACTATAAATGCTTGTGCAACCTATATTCCATAATTATAGTGCATCAAGATGTATTAAAAGTGATAAAGGGGAAAAATACAAGAGAAAAACAAAACTAAAAAATATTCAAACCTTCTCAGAGGGATGGGACTACCATAAAATGAAACTCCAATATAAACCTCAGTATTTCTTGCCCAATTTAGGCTCCACCTTGTCCCACCCCCCCCTAGGATACCATCAAAAGGTCCATCATCTGCACAAGACATGAAATGTATGGGAAAAGAACATGCAAGGGTGAGTATAAGAATACATAGTAGGACACCCCAAAATAACTAAGAATAAATAATAAAGAGTATTCAGATTAACACAAGATATTTCAGCAAGATAATAAACATAAAAATCTAGATATAATCATAATAGAAAACTAGTCTCATGTTTTCTCAACCAAATCATGAATCAACCTAGGATTCTACTAAAGGATTTAAGGCCACACCTGATTCTAGGAGAAATCACTCCTTGGATCTAAATAACATTAATAGTTCTCATCATATGGGTTATACTCATAGGTCCCCAAATGGAAGTCCAAAGTAAACTAAGAGGGATCATATAAGATACACACTCGATCACACTACATGTCTTGAACCCCTTCCTCCAAAGATATCGCAATAAAGGGAGGGAGATAATGATTCCCTAAGTTCCTCCTCCAGTTGGTCCCAGGTTGGAAACTAACACCAAGGTTATAAAAATATAACAAAATAGGTGGCATTAACCTCTATAATAATATATGATCCGAAGATAATATGAATCAACCAAAATAAACTCCATAACACAATATAAAAGTAAATCGAAAACATCCCACAATACATGTATAAATAAAACTGATATAGATAAAATTATCCAAAGTAAATACCCAAAAGCAAAGCTAAATTAGTGAAACAAAAAGTATCCAAAGGTTTGATCTAGTAATATACAACACAATCCATGTATTCCTTTTGGAAACCTGAAAATCAGTTTAGATACATAGGGTGATCGTACAAGTATACTCAACAGGAGAACCAAATTCACTCATTCACATGTGAAATAAGAATACTAATAATTCTTTGAGTAAACATCAGATCTAAAAGCACCTAAACAGGTCAACTATCTATACCAACCTCACCAAGGCATGCTCACCAAATAATGAAATCCAAGTAGAATAATAAAACATGAGTCACATCGATAAAGGGTACCCCACACTGCTTTCCCGCTGGTATGCCACTCTCACACCACAAATTCATATGTCTTGGTGCTCTCATATATTCCATATACCATAATTCCCACAAGAATGGTAACATAAAATCACACCCATAGAAACTTGGGATCACCTCCCCACAAGCACGACCACATCACGTCTCACCCCAAAAACACCTGGGCCACAACACACCCATGACTATAACTAGGAAAGTAGTGTATCATGAACATGAAGGTTCTCAACCTCATTACCACCTCCTACAATGCACGAACCCAAACATAACCCACCTAATACCATCTCATCCTACCCACAGACACCTGGGCTATATCACATCTTGCCCAAAGACACCTGGGCTAGCCGCCCTATAAGCATAGCTACATCACATCTTGCTCAAAGAAACCTGAGCTATCACAACCACCATCTAGTTCACTATTAGACCTCCAACCATAACATCTAGTGGAATAACTACCTTTCATAGAATAGAGAGAATGAAATAGTGGTCACCCAAACATCCATCCTCCTCACTAGATTCCGAAAAAAACACCCCTCATATAAATATGAGCTTCAATACTTAGTGATCTATGTGGGTGGGGTGCATATAGAAATCACATAGAATATAAAATTAGACACACACACACACACACAGACAATTCCAACCTATGGGTTCAAAACAAAACTCTAACCAACTCACAACATCCCCACTTTCATTGCCACCTCTAAATGCATAACACCACACACGCCACATACCACATTACACACCACCAACCAATTTCATTATCCACCCTAGTCATTTCATTATAATAATCATAAAAATTTAACCACATAGAACATAACTTATTTCTTAATTACTCATTTCTATACCATTAACCAATATATACCCCCTCAATTTCAGTCATTATTAAATAATTATTCCATCACTAATCGAGCATCTAGCATAAAGAAACCACATATCACGAGAAGCTCATCATCCTTATCATACCATTGCCTCACCACCCCAAAAGTATGAATAAACAACTACCACCCCAAAATCATGGACAAACAACAACCAACTCACTGCCCCAAAAGTATAACTAAACAACCACAATCTCACATCTCAAAAAGCACAACCACATCTCACCCATCAGCCCCACATTGAATCGCAAACACACATCACCTCCCCACAACATGACCACACATCACAATATATCAAAGATAATTTTACAAATTAATATAGGGGATTTTATCACATTATAATTTATTTTAGGGGTGTTATCACACAAACTATAATTCAAGGGAAACCATTTCATTATCCCAATATAAGTGATCATTGAAATTCCATTTTAGGTTTTTATCAAAACAGTCATAATAGACACAAAAATTGAAACACAAAACATCCAACATAGAAAAATCCTCTATCAACCATAATTTTTAGTGGGGAATCAAACCCATATAATCCATCACATCATAATGACATAATAATAACAAAGCTGTAAAACATGCGAATCATTCCACCTTTCCCCTTAAATTTCAATTAACCAATTATTTATCTTTGACTAAGACAGCCTGACCGTCTTCTATGGATAAACAACAGAAACCCCCTTCCTCATGAGACACAATAAAAATAAATGATGGATTACATACCTCAAAGAATCTTTTCCAACTCATTGCGCACCGTAGGGCGAAGAAGAAACACCTGTAGAACAAAACCGAAAATCGAAAACCACAGATCAACCTAAAACACACCAAAGGATCATCAAAATGAAGCCTAAATCATGAAATAAATCAAAATAACACAATCTTAGTGGGTTCTTGAAAGAAGACAAGGAGAAAACCACAAATAAGAAAAAAGAACTTATGATGGATTACCAATGTGGATCAATCAGAACTAATAGATCAAAAAAGAAGGAAGGGGTCTAGAAGATCCTATTAAGGAACCTAGGGATCTACAAAAACAAGATTATAAGGGAGAAATAGAATGAAATTAAATATTCTGATTTTACATTGTGTAAACATTACACACCGTGTGGTCCATGAGTTTCCTAAAATTTCAACTTTCACCAAAAATATTGCAACCTTTAGACTTTATTTAATACAAATTGTGTGTTTTAGTTACATGATATGAATCTATATCATGGGTTCCCTCTCTTTATATTTACAAGTCGTGAACTCACCAACTGTACAATCTATGAAACACCATTTCACATCGTGTAAACATTAGATGATGTAAATTTCCTAAAACAACTCTGTTGCACCTCTAGGCTCCACCAAAAACTCCCAGAACCTCCTTTAGAAACCTCCAACTACCAAAACTAGAAAATTAATGGGTTGGGAAGTTATGGATCATTACATCAGATACCTCTCAAATGATTCTTTCCCCAGAGAATTTAAAACCTATCCTAAAAGAAAATGGGTTCGAATAGCCACCCCAGGAGATACCTCTCAAGGATCTCGTTACTCCTTAACACTAAAACTAACTAAAAACACCAAAATAAACTTCCAAAATACATCTCACACAACCTCATTTCAACACCCCAAGTTTTTATGAATTATTTTTTATGAATAAATTAAAATTGATTGATGGATTGTATTTCACACTACACTATATTACGATTGATTTATACACAACACCAAGATTATATTGCACTAAATGAACCAATTGGATTATATTTAGGTAAATTAAACAGAATGCTTGGTTTGTGTTAAACACAATTTCAAGTTCATTCAACAGCTTGCATTACATGAAATATTGAGTTTTACTAAACTACAATATTATTATTAAAATATTGTTATAGTTATCACATAGCCATTAGAATGGGACATATGAATAAGATTAATTAAATTATAAAAATATGTCTTAAATATATATATAATAAGAATTATTTTTTAACCAATTAATTAGAAATGAAAATAAAACCTTTTTGAAAATGCAAGAAATCTTTTGTTCGAAAACTATATTTATGTAATCAAACACGTTTTACCTCAATAACATAATTAAACCAATTTTGATAAATTATTTTAATGAATTATATATGTACTAAATTCAATAAAATATTTATCATTTATATTATTATTTTTAGATAGGATATAAGAATAAAACCAATTTTATGCATAAAGATATATATTTTTCTATAAGGTAACTTTGTCACATTTTAATGGTGCACCTATTTTAAATATAATTTTCGACAATTTTATTAATTTTATTTTTAAAAATAATCTTCATTTTTGAAAGAAAAAATTAAAATCATATCAGGGATAATTTTTGGTATTTTTAGGAGAAGTTTCATTTTTAGATGAATAGTGAAAATACTGAATTTTAATTGAAAAATTCCTTTTCATCTAATTTATTTATATAGTTAAATTATATTTTAATTTGGTTTTAAAGTATAATTAAGTCAATTATAAATAAATTAATACAATTTAGTTCATTGGAATCAATTTCACATTAAAATAGGATATATAAACATTTCAAACTTTTGAACATTTTTACTTTTAAAACCCATTGTCTCATCTCTATGCGAGATTAATTTTAAATTAATTTCTACCAATTATGTGTTTAGAATTTGAAAAAATGGATTCCATATTTTTAATAAGAAAATTTATAATTTTAACTAATTTCAACTTATTTTTTGACAAAAAAATATTTGTGAAATTAATTAAAATTAATTACTATGATTAACGTAAAAATAAGTTTACTTAGTGGTTAAAATTTAACTTAAGGGGAAAAATAATATATAAACATATAAAAAATCCATTTAATAACCATTTTTAGACCATATACTCCCTTTTATATAACATGGAAAATTATTATAGGCACATGATAAAAGGGAGACCTCTCAATAGCGTTTACTTTTTTATATTTACAAGAATGTCACCCCACTATATAAAGGCACTCACCCCCTCACTTATTTACACCTATAAATCCATTTTAATCATAAAAAACTAACCATATAGGATAAAAACTTCCCTAATATCATAATAGAAGCCTCACTTAGGGCAGAAATCAAACCAAGTTAATGTTTTCATGTAAACCAAAAGGAATTAGCCAAAGAAGGGGTAACATCCTTCAACAAGAACTTTTGTTATATTTATTTGTACACCCATTAAATTATTATTATTCCTTGATTATATAATAAAATAATAATCGTAAATATACTAAGATTTTTTTATGTTAAGGGTTTGAACTTCACTCACAAACAGTTCCATCAAATGAGATACACAATCATCATTTGTGTGTACGGAGGACTACCGCCTCGCAAACTGATGTCGTTAATTCTTCCATTACCACCTTTCAAGGTTGGGAATAATGATATAATTACTATTTTTATTTCATATATATGATATTTATGATGTATTTATTTTTATATAATTATTATATAACACATACCTTTATTCTCTCCATTTTGTGGGAATATGATAACTTCGTTTGTGGATGTGTGGACTACCGCCTCCTCAAAGCGATGTGATTCGTCCACACTTTACATGGAATGTATTAAAGATACATTAAATAAAAATATGTGATATATATGATATAATAATTCTGAATTAAAGACACTATATATATATATCATTTACTTTTCTTTATTTAAAAATATGACTAGAAAATGGAAATAACGTTTATGCATATGCACAACCTACCATCTCCATGAATGGTGTATTTCATTTCATATTTATATATTTCATAGATTATTATAAATAATTATATAATGAATATATATGATATTTATTTAATGGTTCATATTATTTAAATAAATAATTCATGATTTAGGTAATAGGATTAAGAATAAAAAGTCAAAACATATACGAAAAACAAAGCAATTATTACACAAAACATAACTTTAACATGAAATTGTTAATAAATGGGTAATATAAATCCATAATAAAATAATATTTCGTATGATATATAATAATATGGTTATTTTTAATATTTATAATAAAATTATTTTTATTATACAAGAGGTTTTAACGCGTACAAATAAAGTCAAGACATAAGGTAAGGGTTTTCTCATTTCACTTTTATTTCTATGAGATATATGATATATTCACAACTTATTATTATTGTGTGGTGTATATACTGACCTATAAAATTTTATACCATTAATTTTATTTATTTCATGATATTAAAAGTTTTAATTTATGTTATTCTTTAATGTATCTCATGATTCAAAAGTTACTCATGTAGTAAGGGGATTTCTAGTCACTTTTATTTCTACGATACTTATGCTATATTCACCACTTATTTATTTTGTGTGGTGTATATACTTCACAGGAATGTATTATATTATTTTTATCCTTAAATTTATGGGTATTTACATATCCATTTTATGATATATCTTTCATGGGGTTTATGTTTCAAATATTACCAAATCGGTAAAGTAATTTTATCTCAATTTTCCTTCTTTGAGACACATGCCATGTTATGCACCTACATTATTATAAAAGGTGTATATACTAAACTTTGAATTTTTATATCCAGAATAAAATTATTTTCATGATATTTTTATCTTCATGTAATGTAATTATTTCAAGTGGATTATAATTCAGGGTTACCAAAGTGGTAACTTTTTATTGTTACAATATCATAGTTTATTGGGTTTATTTATGATTTTGCTTCCATTGATAAAATATTAAGATACAAATCTCAATAACTCTCATTAAATTTAATCTCATATGGTTATTCATGATATATTTAAGTAATGGTACCATTTTACACTCTTTGGTACTTAAGATAATTAATAAAGTGTTTTAAGAATATCTGACTTTATCTCTCTCTTCAGTCAGAAATTTACCTTCTTTCAAAACCATGTTTATAAAAAAATTGTTTTAAAAAATTTATCCTATTATCATATGATATTTAAAATAAATTTTTACCCATGTTTTACCTTTTTAACAAGATGGTTTTTAAAAAAGAATCATATTTTCATTTTTTGATTGAGGCACATTTCTAAACTTTTTACGGTGTAAAAGGAATGTTCGACATGTATAGATTTATCTACCATCACGACCATAATTTATTTAAAGATTATTTTATATGTTTTCAATGTGGTTTTAAAAGAAAAATATCATCAATTTTCTATGTCTAAGAAGTGTTTTAAATTGTTTTCAAATATTCATTTATATATTTTCAAAGGGTTATTTTCAAAGAAAAGTATTTCAATGATTTCAAATATTTTTTATAAGTTTTAAATGTTGTTTTCAAAGAAAATGGTTTTAAAAAAGTTTTATGTTTTAAAAAGTTTTTCTTCAAAGTGGAAAGGATATTTTACTCAGGAAGTTTTTTAAAATATCCTTTCAAAATTATTTTCCATCTAATATGAAATCCTTTGATATAGTCTATGATTAATTTGGGATATGATCCAAGGAAACCATTCTTATTATTTATTTTAATGGTTTATGATTATGATGAAAAGTTTCTCATGAAACCCATTTCTCTTCCATGGGTTATACCATGATAAAAATCTTATGAAACCCACTTCATTTTACGAGTTATTCTATGGTGAAATAATTATGAAACCTATCACTTTTACAAAGTTTATAAAAAGATAAAGTGTTTATAATACCCATTTCATTTAATGGGTTATTATATTATAAATGTTTATTCTCTTTTGGTATACATATGTATGATTTCATTATGTGATAAGTGAAACCTATATATCACTCCAATACATTGGGTAACGATGGATGGATCATGAGTATATATGTTTTGCGTGAACTTGATTACATTTTCACAATGTTATGAGTGAACCTTATTACATGTTCGCAATGTTATATGTGAAACTAATTACATATTCACATTTTTATTTATAGAACTAGTTTAATGTCCATATGTTTATGCATTAACCTTATTACATGTTCACAATGTTATACATAGACCTAGTTTTATACCCATAAGTTTATATATGAACCTAATTACATGTTCACAATGTTATTTGTAAACCTGATTACATGTTAAAAATGTTTTGCGTGGACTTGGTTACATGTCTATAAGTTTATACGAGGACCTGATTTTGTTTCTTTAACTTAATGAGTGAACCTATTTTTATTTACACATGTTCAAAATTTTACAAGTTGATTTGTATTGAATAAGTATATATATTATGCCAATGTTATGCTCTCACGAATCATGTTATTTGATTTCCTTACATTTCATGTCTTATGAACTGTCAATATTTATTCCATGATTAATGTTTACAATATTTGATATCCATGTTATGATCTTGTAATTTTATGCTCATGTTATCATAACCTTACGATCTTGTTATGCTTACATATCTCCCTTGTTTACCCTTACCAAGAATCTGAGCTCACTCTTCCTCTTATGTTTCTTTTCCCCATGTTATGAAGAAACGTTTTAAGTATGACTACTAAAGGGGAAGATATTTAAGGGATACATTGAATATCATTCACCAAGATAGAATATTATGCTTCTAAGCTTCCAAATACATAAAAATATTATGGTCCTCAGGCATGTATTTTTTGTAATGTGCTGAATATTCATCCAAAATGATTTAGTATCCATATACATTAAGCCTAGGTTTATATAGTTGGTATCAAAGGAATGGTTTAGTCAACATTTAGAAACTAGGATGATAAATATTTTGTGATATCCCTAGGGATACTTCTAAGGATATGTCTAGATATGTCTCTAAGGATAATTCTAAGAATGAGTTAAAGTATAGAAAAATGTCTTGGAATTTTGTTAAAGGATAGAGAGAGTGGTTTCCTAGAAATACATCCCTATATGGATATTAAAAGTCTATGTGACTCTAACATAGATTTACATTGGGTTAACAACCCTAAAAACACTGTATTGAGATATACTTGATTGGGATCTGGTGCATGACAAAGGGACTTACTGCACACCTAGTTTAACACTCCTTTGGGATATGATTTAGGAATTCACAATCTATTTATGAACCATAATGATGGATTTATATAGAGAATGAATGTTAATAACCTTGGATAAACCTAATGTGTCATAGATTAAAGAGTTTATTATTATGATATAGATATACTATAAGATATTTTATATAATTATGTGGTTTTCTTATATGATTAGTGTTTCTCACACTATGTTGTTGGTTTTAGTAAATAGATGGAACCTAAAGGAACCATGTTAATGAAAAATGAAATAGAAAATGAAATGATTTTACTCCTGAGAAACCAAATGTTATAGGATATGGAATGAAAAACCTCAATGCTATGATCACATAAAATTCTCAAGATATGAATCATGGAGAACGTCCAAACAATAAAAATAGGGAATAACATTATTTTGAGTCCTTTATGAGGAAATTATGACCTTATTTCAGTGGTTCCACAAACTTTTTAGTTGATAACCAATGTATTAGTACCATTGAAAATATATTTTCTTTTTCTAGTGTTCAAATGATGAAAAAGACACAATGGTTGTATACCGTTTGGAAGGTGAGGAGGACCAATTGTGTAATATTATTAAGAATATAAGAAAATAAAAGAAAATTGACTCTATGAAGTGAGATATGTTTAAAATATTATTTTTCAATTAGTAATTTCCTCTTATTATTTTTAAAAAAATGTAGAAGGAATTCCTAGAGCTTAAGTAGAGGGAGGATGAATCTGTTGGTGCCTATGAAGGAAATTTTACAAGGCTTGCAAAGTACTATTCTGACATTATAATTCATCCTGAAAGTAAGGTTGGATAATTATTCAGTGGCTTGAAACTAAATCTATAAGAACCTGGTTTTTTCTATAAAAGAATTTGGAAATTTCTTGATGTTATTCCAGAGCAGCGCCTTTAGAAGGCGTGCGATTCCGAGCCCCAGTGTGGCCGAAATTAAATTTTCAGTGCGTTCACACTTGGCACACCAAATAAATGGGATAACTCTTAAACGGTATTTTGGACCAGAAATATGAGTATACGGATGGTTCCGGAATGGGGTGTTTACCATAGGGACGACATAAAACATGTCGGCACGGGACGTTGGGACCCCTCTCCCATTAACGAAACTGTAAACGGATAAATAATTAATTAATTTATTCATTTAATGGATTAACACAAGTAACTCTTAAACGGTAGCTCGGATTGGAAAACTGAGGGCTCTGTTGAGTTTGGAGTGTACCTCTTACCCTAGGAGGGGTGTAAGTTTCGCGGGCATGGGCCTTTTGTGGAAAATGGCTCCAGGGGTGTTTTCGTAATTTAGCGGCCTTGGCCGTTAAATTTTATAACTTTTGAACGGGGCCTTGGATCAAAATTACGAGACCTCCATTGTGCTCAGGAGGTGGTGTTTACCCTAGGCACGACCTAAATTTCACTGCGTTTGGGGTTTCATATGAGGATTTAATTCGGGTTGAGATTTTAATTGATTAAGGGATTAATTAATTTCCCTTATTTAATACCTTCATCCCCTTCCTCCCCTCTCTAAATTCCCCTGGAGAAACCCACCTTCCATCTCAACTTACTCCTCCTCCTCCCTCCCAATCAAGGTGGAAGCGGCAACGGCGGGGTGCAGATCGACGACGAAGCTCCAGGCTACGCCCCGCAGGTAGGAGGTTTCGTTTTTGCGTATTAATTTCTGAACCTTTCTTTCAAGTTAAAATTTGGCATCGAATTGCTGCTTGATCTTAGAACAAAGCCCATGGTTGTGTGGTAAATTTTCTGTGCTTCCCGACAAATGTATCAGATTTAATTTTGGAGTTCTGAGGTGTCCGGTGAAGCGAGTCGATGTTCGGGAGTTTTTGGGTGAATTCCGACAGTCCATCGCAGTGGTCCCACGAGCAGGCACGGTGGTGCGGCAGGGGAACAGGCGGAGGTGTCGATCAGGTGGTCTTCAGTTGGGCTCCCGGAGGACGAGATGGCGAGGCACGGACGGCGGACGACCGTGCGCAGTAGGCATCGGCGCAGGGCGGAGGCGGCCCGGGGCTCGCGGTTGAGCGGAGGTCAGCGGAGGTCAGCGGGGTTGTCGGGGCGCGCGACACGAGGAGGGAACCGACCTTTTGGCCGGTTGACGTGAGTGGAGGACCGGGGTCCTCAGGACCATGGCTGGAAGACAGGACCCGCACCATGCGGGTCCACTCAGAAGACCGGACCGGCCGAGCCGGTCCGGGCGAGTCAGTCCGGCCGAACGGGCTCGGCCCACCTGTTTTCGTTCTTTAAAATTTAAAATGCCAATAAAATGCGGACCAGGTGTCGGATTTGCATGCCGTCAACGGAGACGCGTTCCTTGGCTCGAGGTGAACTTTTTGAGATGGTTTCAGGGGTTTTTAACTCTCGAAACAGGGGCCTCAGTGGTGCGACATGCCTTTAAGTAGTTTGACGTTTTTCCGGGGGTTCGTGTTTTGAGCGGCACGGACGCATCCAACGTCCGATTTGAGCGCCGTCAGTGGTGTTGCGACCCTGGAGTTGAGCTGGAGTTTTCCAGTGTGGTTTCGAGCATTGAAACCAGAGTTGAGGTGCGGGCCCCACGGCCCGTCTTTTGAGCTGCGCGCAGCGCTTTGCAACTTTTTCATCAGACGTCCGTTCGGGGCGTGCGAGTAGTCGATTTTGGGTGTTTTTTTGAGGGAATTGCATTGGAATAATCTAACCGCTTTAATTCCACAGGCTGGTGTGGGCCCCGTGAGGGCCATTTTGGGAGTTGGCGGTGATTTCCAGCTTTTTCACTGGGTGTCCGTTTTGGACATGTGAATAGTCCATCTTGTGTACTTTTTTGAGAGGATCGCAACAGTGCGATCCATTTGTTGTGGTTTGGGACCGAGATGTGGGTCCCACGAAGCACCACTGGTGTGTGGTGCGGCGGAATGCATCTTTTTCTCCAGATATCCATTCCACTCAAGTGAGCAGTCCTTTTGACGTGTTTTCCCATGGGGATCTCAATGGTGTGATGCGCCCAACTGTTTTCGGGGCTGAGGCTCGGGATCACGGGACGTCGTTCGGGTGTAAAGCGGTGTTGGTGACTTTTCTGTCGGATATCCGTTGGAGGTGAGTAAGTAGTCGATCTAGCATGTTTTTCCGTGAGGATTAAAATGGTGTAATCTGTTTAGTAGAGAAGAGCCTCTTACGTGATCTTATTAAATGGGGAAATATGAAGGGTGCTCTGGTGGCGGTTCTTCTTGCTGTGTTCAGAAGCGAACCATTGGCATGTGATCGCGTGCACTCCCGTGTGAGTGAAGTAAATGTTTGAAGAGTTGTAGTTGGTCGTGCTTGGGCCAATGAAGTGGTATGTTGGAGTTGTTACATTTACGTCTTTGCGTTGGCATTGGGTGTCGTGTGCACGATATCCTTTGGGCTGGAAACTTGGTATATTTTGGGAGTATATGGGAACGCTTAGAGGTAAATGTGGTTGTTTGTACCTAAGAACGTTTGTGCGCTCGGTTGGGGTTGAGTTGGGGCCACACATCATGTGGGCCCCATGTGCATGTCGTGTTCTGCTTTGCGTACCCTTGACCTCTCGCGACTTAGAGGCTCCTTCTGTTCTCGTTTGTTTGACCAGCTGAGTTGAGTTTCCCCTTGGTTCTGTTCTTGTTTGTTTGACTAGTAGGGTTGAGTTTTCCCATGGTCCTGTTCAAACTAGTTTAAACCAGAAAGGTGAGTGGTTTTCTCCCTGGTCCTGTTCACGATGGTTTCGAACAGCAGGGTGCATGGTTTTTCCCTGGTTCTGTTCTCGATGGTTTGGCCGGTAGAGTTTCTTCGTGTTCCCTGGTATAGTTCTTGTGTATTCATTGTGACCAACACATTATGCGGGCACCGATCCTCTATACAGGAGGTTGTTTCCAGTAGGGCTGGCCAGGAGATTGTTTCTAGCAGGGCTAGCCAGTGAGGTACCATCCAACAGGGATGGCCAGTGAGGTACCATCCCGCAGGGATGGCCAGTGGGGTACCATCCAACAATGATGGCCAGTACAGCGGTGTTCATCGAGCAGTACCATCCAGCAAGGATGGCCAGAGAGGTTCCGGTTTTACCTCCAACGGGGCTGGGAATTGGTCCCCGATGCTGGGTTTACCTTCAGATGGGCTGGGAAGTGGTCCTCGATGCCTGGTTTACCTCTAGATGGGTTGGGAAGTGGTCCCCGATGACGGTTCTGAGCCTCCCTCCAGTGGAGTTACCTTTTACAGGACTGTTCATTGGGACTCGTCAATAAATTTAGCCGGGTCTCCCTCTAGTGGATTACCCTTTTACGGGAATGGGCAGTGTGGCACCTATTGACTTTTTTCGGGTCTCCCTCCAGTGGGAACCAGTCAACATCCAAGGATTACCCTCCAGCGAGGCTGGGTAGGGGGTCGCCTATTGACTTTGAGGAGACCTCTCGACTGTGGGGTAGGGAAAAGGTGTGCTTTGACGTTCCCCAAAACTCTCAAGTATGAGGGGCACTTTCCCCACCGAGACGTGTCCTTGTGACGCGACCTAAAACCTTGTGGGTGAGTCAGTGCCGCCCAAAGTGGATAGTGTCTGGGTGTGGTGATTTGAGCCCCTTGACTTGCCGTTCTGGGTAGATGTGTAGGATGCTGGGCATCAATCATGTTTACTTCTAGGACTTTTGGCTACTCACTTTCTTGGGATGAGCTAAGGGATGGATATCCCCTTACGATCTTATTCGGGATTCTTGATTGAGCATATGGATATGTATATACCTTGTTCCAGTACCCACTCCTTGGGTTTTGGCTACTCGCTTTCCAAGAGAGGCGAAGACGCACGGGGTATGCCACGTTCTTTCCGTGTCTTACTTCTTGTGGTTGGACGAGTCTACTCTCCTGCAATAGGTAGTGAAGACTCGATGACAAGTTCATCTTCTCAACTTTCCAGCTCTTTGTGTCTGGACGAGTCTATCTCCTTTCTCTTATTGGGTTGAGCTGGACTTTCTACTGTTACTCTTTACTGCACTCTCTCTGTTGTACTGCTTTACTTTTCCCTCTTCGATCTACTTCTCACCCTTCGGTACCTCCTTTGTTGCTCCCTCAAGCCTTCAGGGTATCCTACTAAGTATTTTTATACTCACCCCTTCTTGGGCTTTGCCCGCACTTGGTGTTCCCTTGCAGACGATGGATAGGTTGGTCGTGACTTCAGTGGAGCTTAGGAGTTCGGGATCTTGGACCATGTGTAGTGGTTGTAGTCGGGTTCTAGGTGTGGGAATCTCCCAGGTGTTTTCTTTTGTTTACCTGTTGCCAGGTTTTGGCACTTTTCTGGTTGGGCGCGTGTTTTCCCCTTTTCTTTTTCAGTTTACCTTTAGCACATGCTTTGTACTATTTTGAGGTCGATGCACTTTGTGGTTTATTTATAGCAGTTGGTACTTTGCTTTTCTTTTTACTCTGCACTTTTACATTGAGTGTGCTGTGTGTGTGTGTACAGGTACTTAGGAAAAGGCCTCCATGAGTTTTTGTGCCTTCGGCGCTAGTTGGCAGCCCCTGGCCTATGGAGGCGGGCTTCGGGTAGATGTGGCTCGAGCCCAGGTAGGGTCGGGTCATGAAAAAGTGGTATCAAAGGTGGTTCATTCCATGGGACATTGATTGGACGTCCCTAAAAATGAATTGGTTGGGATTTAGGGAAACAATGTTAACGTGTCTCGAGAGCGGCTCACAGGCCAGGGAGTCCAGTGATGGTGCGGCGGCCGACGTATCCATTCACCAGGACCTTGATAACCCACTTGTCGACTCGCCATGCTGAGACACTTATTGCAAGGAAAATTGGTTTTTCATCACATAGGATTGAGTTTTTGACTGTCCTTCTTGAGTCAACTACCCATTGTTGTGACTATTATATACATATATGATCATCTGATCGCGACACTCCTTGATAACATTCAGGATGTTTTTGCAAAGACAACTAGCTAAGATACCATATTTGGTTCGTGACGACGAACCTATGAGCTACGAGGCCTCAGTCCATGACCCATCATGCGAGCCCCTTTCTCTGGGTGGGCCAGTAGTAGCACCCCCACCTGTTGAGCAGCAGGAAGCTTCAGCAGAGCAGACTGAGTTTGAGCACAGGTTGAGCGCGCACCGTGAGTTCCAGTAGCAGAGACCGCTGAGGTTCGGTGGTGAGCCAGACCCTCAGGCAATAGAGGTTTGGCTGGAGACAGTGGTTCGCCTTTTCAGGCTTGTCTAGACACTGGAAGATCTTATAGTGGATTTGGCTGCCAACCTTTTCGATGGAGTAGCTTGGCATTAGTGGAGTCTGGTGACTTAGTTTCTTGACGAGTCTTCGCTTTCGTGGGGCGACTTTCAGTTGTTGTTTCGTGAGGACTTTTGCCCCTACTTCTTGCATTCCGTTCGGATTCAGGAGCTCCTACAGTTTCAGCAGGGAGGGATGACGGTGGCCAAGTAGACGGCTAGTTTCGCAGACCGTGCACGCTTTTACCCGGACTTGGTCCATGATGGCAACTTCCGAGCGAAGAAGTTCGAGCAGGGTCTCCATAGAGAGATTTGTACTGTCATAGTACCCTTGGTCATTTCCACATATGTCGGGGTGCAAGAGCAGGTGCTGGTGATAGAGATCTTCTTGTCAAGATCTATAGTTGGTGGTGGTAGCAGGCACGACCGAGCCGAGACGTCTTCCGCAGCCAACAGGCATCAGCAGATAGAACCTCGACGCAGGTGGCTTTCCGATAACTGGACTCAGGGGGGTGGTCGTACACCACAGTGGCACTGGAGGGCACCAGTGCAGCCCAAAGAGAGTCAGTGCTATGCTTGCGATGGGCGAGGTCACCTGGCACGAGACTGCTCGACCAGGAACGTTGAGAATATCAGGCAGGTAGCAGGTGCACCACCGCGGCAGAGGCAGCGTCGTGATCGGAGTAGCGCCAAAATAGGTGGTGCTAGCAGAGGAGCAGGAGGAGCTAGAAGTGAAGGATGACCTTACGAGGTCTTCCCATCACCACCGGGCGGTCCACGTCAGGCTCCGGGATTTGACAGTTGGGACCACAGATAGCCGTGAGCTTTGGATGTCTACGATCCTGTAGAGCATGATGTGATAAGAGATATACTCTATAGCTCTTCTACTTCTTTTAGTAGATTTTTTAGACTATGTATGTGAAATTATTTTCTCCCGGCTCCTTGTTTGAGTTGTTACCAGGGTGGATCGAGGCATCAGTGTAACCCTGTTTTGGTAAGGTAAAAGGCATGGGACCTTTTTCTTTAGTTGATGGTGTTGACTCCTTCGCTCTCCGAGCATGTAAGAGAGTCTTGGTTGCGAGACATCGACTATGAAACCTTGCATGATCGGATATCCTTGAGTGTTTCACTATATGGATATTCTAAAGGAGGGAATCACCATGATTTGTCCTAGGTCCAAATGGTGATTCCAGTCCGGACGTGCGACGTAGGAGTTCGGTCGGGGAGGTGAGCTACCCCCGAGAGCCTTCGGGTCATTTGAGACCATGCAAAGGGATTGCGAGGTTCCCTACCGACTTTCCCTAACCCCAAAGGCTGGTTTGGGTGCATAGAACCTCCCACATGAATCACCCAAGAAGAAGTGAACGTGCTCCTATGCACATCATCGGCAAGGGAAGACCTCACGTGAGCAGATCAAATCCTTTGGTCTGTGTGCGGTGATGCGGGACTGAGCAAGAGTTCTTCTGGGTACAGGAGAGCTAGGTGTGGGTTTAGTACCCTGAGTTGTTCCATGTTTTTGCTTTTCGGGGACTACAAACTTGAAGTAGGGAATGATATAAGAACCTAGTTTTTTCTATAAAAGATTTTGGAATTTTCTGGATGTTATTCCATAGTAGAGCCTTCAGACGGTGTGTGATTCTGTGCCCCGGTGTGGCTGGAATTAAATTTTCAGTGCGTTCACATTGGGCATGCCAAATAAATTGGATAACTCCTAAACTGTGTTTCGGATCAGAAACCTAAGTGTACAAATGGTTCCGGAATGGGGTGTTTACCCTAGGGACGACATAAAACATGTCGGCGCGGGACGTTGGGACCCCTCGCCCATTAGCGGAACATTAAACGGATAAATAAATAATTAATTTATTCGTTTAATGGCTTAACACAAGTAACTCTTAAATAGTATCTCGGATTGGAAAACCAGGGGAACCTTTGAGTCTGAAGTGTGCCGCTTACCCTAGGAGGGGTGAAAGTTTTGCGGGCCCGGGCCTTTTGTGGAAAATGGCCCTAGGGGCGTTTTCATAATTTAGCGGCCTCAGTCATTAAATTTTATAACATTTGAACATGGCCTCAGATCAAAATTTTGAGACCTCCGTTGTGCTCGGGAGTTGGTGTTTACCCTAGGCGCGACCTAACTTTCACTGCGTTTGGGGTTTCAGACACAGATTTAATTCGGTTTGAGCTTTTAATTGATTAAGGGATTAATTAATTTCACTTATTTAATCCCTTCATCTCCTTCCTCCCCTCTCTGAATTTCCCTGGAAAAACCCACCTTGCCTCTCAACCTCCTCCTCCTCCTCCTCCCTCCTTATCAAGGTTGAAGCAGCAACGGCGGGGTGCAGATCGACGACGAAGCTCCGGGCTACGCCCCAGCAGGTAGGAGGTTTCGTTTTTGCGTTTTTAATTTCTGAACCTTTCTTTCAAGTTAAATTTTGGCATCGAATTGCTGTTTGATCTTCTAAAAAATACCATGTTTGCATATTAATTTTTATGAGCTTCCTGACGCATGTCTCAGATTTAATTTTGGAGTTTCGAGGCGTCCGGTACAGCGAGTCGATGTTCGGGACTTTTTGGGTGTATTCCGGTGGTCCAGCGCGGTGGTCCAGCGAGCAGGTGCGGCGGCGCGGCAGGGGACCAGGCGGAGGCGTCAGTCGGGCGGTCTTCAGCAGGTGTCCCGGATGACGAAACGACAAGGCGCGGATGGTAGACGGCCAAGCGTAGCAGGCATTGGCGCAGGGCGGAGGCGGCCCGGGGCTCGGGGTTGAGCGGAGGTTAGGGGGGTCATCGGGGCGCGCGACACTGGGAGGGAACCGGCCTTTTGGCCGGTTGATGTGAGCGGAGGACCAGGGTCCTCATGACCCCGGCTGGGAGACAGGACCTGCACCATGCAAGTCCACTCAGGAGACCGGACCGGCCGAGCCGGTCCGGGCAAGTCAGGTCGGCTCGCGCGCCTGCCGGCTGGTTCAAGCAGGGTGGGTTGGTCGAACCGGCTCGGCCCACCTGTTTTCGTTCATTAAAATTTAAAACGCCCATAAAATGTGGACCAGGTGTCGGATTCACGTGTCGTCAGTGGAGACATGTTCCTTGGCTCGAGGTGAACGTTTTAAGATGTTTTGGGGGTTTTAACTCCAAAAATGGGGGCCTCGGTGGGGCGACACGCCTTTAAGTTGTTTGACGTTTTTCCGGGGGTTCGTGTTTTGAGCGGCGCAGATGCGTCCGACGTCTGATTTGAGCTCTTTCAGTGGTTTTGCGACCCTGGAGTTGAGCCGGACTTTTCCATTGTGGTATCGGGAGTTGAAACTGGAGTTGAGACATGGGCCCCACGACCTGTCTTTCGAGTTGTGTGCAGCGCTTTGCAACTTTTTAATCAGACGTCTGTTAGGGGCTTGTGAGTAGTCGATTTTGGGTGTTTTTATGAGGGCATTGCATTGGCGCTGTCATCCCGCTTTAATTCCGCACGATGGTGTGGGCCCCGCGAGAACCGTTTTGGGAGTTGGCGGTGATTTCTGGCTTTTTCACCAGGTGTCCGTTTTGGACAAGTGAATAGTCCATCTTGTGTACTTTTTCGAGAGGATCGCAATGCTATGATCCATTAATTGTAATTTGGGACCTTGATGCGGGTCCCACGAAGCATCGCTCGTGTGCGGTGCGGCGGAATGCATCTTTTTATCCAGATATCTGTTCCACTCAAGTGAGCAGTCCTTTAGACGTGTTTTCCCAAGGGGGATCACAATGGTGCGATACGCCCGACTGTTTTCGGGGCCGTGGCTCGGGATCATGGGACGCCGTTCAGGTGTAAAGCTGTGTCGGCGACATTTCCATCAGATATCTGTTGGAGGCGAGTAAGTAGTCAATATAGTATGTTCTTCCACGAGGATTACAATAGTGTAATCTATTTAGGCGAGCGGTGTATCTTACGAGATCTTATTAAATTTGGAAATATGAAGGGTGCTCTGGTGGCGGTTCTTCTTGCTGTGTTCGGAAGCGAACCCTTAGCATGTGATCGTGTGCACTCCCATGTGAGTGAAGTAAATGTTTGAAGAGTTGTAGTTGGCTGTGCCTGGGCTGATGAGGTGGTAAGTTGGAGTTGTTATGTTTACGCCTTTGCGTTGATGTTGGGTGCTGTGTGCATGATAGCCTTTGGGATGGAAACATGGTATACTCTGGGAGTATACAGGAACGCTTGGAGATACATGTGGTTGTCTGTACCTGAGAATGTTTGTGCACTCGGTTGGGGTTGAGTTGGGGCCACATGTCGTGTGGGACCCATGTGCATGCCATGTTCTGCTTTGCGTATCGTTGACCTCTCACGACATAGAGGGTCCTTCTGTTCTCGTTTGTTTGACCGGTCGGGTTGAGTTTTCCCCTAGTTCTGTTCTCGTTTGTTTGACTAGTAGGGTTGTGTTTCCCCCTGGTCCTGTTCATGATGGTTTCAACAAGTAGGGTGAGTGGTTTTCCCCTCGTCTTGTTCACGATGGTTTTGACCAGCAGGGTGTGTGGTTTTCCCCTGGTTCTGTTCTCGATGGTTTGGCTGGCAGAGTTGCTTCGTGTTCCCTGGTAGAGTTCTTGTGGATTCTATGTGACCAACACATTACGCGGGCACCGATCCTCTACCCAGGAGGTTGTTTCTAGTAGGGCTGGCCAGGAGATTGTTTCCAACAGGGCTGGCCAGTGAGGTACCATCCAGCAGGGATGGCTAGTGAGGTACCATTCAACAGGGATGGCCAGTGGGGTACCATCCAGCATGGATGGCTAGTACATCTGTGTTCACCAAGCAGTACCATCCAGCAGGGATGGCCAGAGCGGTTCCGGGTTTACCTCCAGCGGGGCTAGGAAGTGGTCCCCGATGCCGAGTTTACCTCCAGCTGGGCTGGGAAGTGGTCCCCGATGCCGGGTTTACCTCCAGCAGGGCTGGGAAGTGGTCCCCGATGATGGTTCCGGGCCTCCATCCAGTGGAGTACCCTTTTACAGGACTGGGCATTAGGACTCGTCGATGACTTTAGCCAGGTATCCCTCTAGCGGATTACCCTTTTACGGGACAGGGTAGTGTGGAACCCATCGACTTTTTTTAGGTCTCCCTCTAGTGGGAACCCGTGGACTTCCAGGGATTACCCTCCAGCGAAGCTGGGTAGAGGGTCGCCTATCAACTTTGAGGAGACCTTTCGACTACGAGGCAGTGATGAGGTGTGGTTTGACGTTCCCCAGAACTCTCAAGTACTAGGGAAACTTTCCCCACCGAGACGCATCCTTGTTAAGAGACATAAAACCTTGCGGGCGAGTCAGTGCCGCCCAAATTGGATAGTGTTAGGGTGTGGTGATTTGAGCCCCTTGACTTGCAGTTCAGGGCAGACGTGCGGGATGCTGGGCATCGATGGTGTTTACTTCTGGACTGTTGGCTACTCACTTTCTTCGGCTGAGCTACGGGACGGAGATCCCCTTGCGATCTTGTTCGGGCATCTTGATTGATTATATGGATATGTATATACCTTGTTCTAGTACCCACTCCTTGGGTTTTGGCTACGCTCCTTCCAGGAGAGGTGAAGACACACGAGGTATGCCACGTGCTTTTCGTGTCTAGCTTCTCATGGTTGGACGAGTCTAATCTCCTACTATAGGTAGCGAAGACTCGAAGAGAAGTTCATATTATCACTGTTTCTAGATCCTTGTGTCTGGAATAGTCTATCTTATTTCTCTTGTTGGGTTGAGCTAGACTCTCTACTGTTACTCTTTACTACACTCTCTCTGTTGTACTCCTTTTCTTTTCCCTATTCGATCTACTGCTCACCCTTCGATACCTCCTTTGTTTCTCCCTCTAGCCTTTAGGTTATCCTACTGAGTATTTTTATACTCACCTCTGCCTGGGATTTTCCCGCACTTGGTGTGCCCTTGCAGACGACGGATAAGTTGGTCGTGACTTCAGTGGAGCTTAGGAGTTCAGGATCTTGGACCACGTGTGGTGGTTGTAGTCGGGTTCCAGGTGTGGGACTCTCCTAGGTGTTTTCTTTTGTTTACCTGTTGCCGGGTTGTGGCACATTTCTAGTTGGGCGTGTGTTTTCACCTTTTCTTTTCCAGTTTACCTTCAGCACTTGCTTTGTACTGTTTATAGGTTGATGCACTTTGTGTTTTATTTATTGCAGTTAGTACTTTTATTTTCATTTTACTTTGCACTTTTGCATTGAGTGTGATGCGTGTGTGTGTACAGGTACTTAGGCAAAGGTCTTCCAGAGTTGTTGTGCCTTCGGCGCTAGTCGCCAGCCCCTGGCCTATGGAGGTGGGCTTGGGGTAGTTGTGGCTCAAGCCCAGGTAGGGTCGGGTCGTGACAAAATCTTTTATGGGCGTTATCCATAAGGTACTTTGAATGCTTTGAAGGAATCATTTGATGTGCACTAAAAGTGGAAATGGAAGCTATAAACCCTCTTTGTTTTGGTGATAAGAAAAGGAAAATGAAAATCCATGGAAAATCCAATGATATGTCACACGAAGAGAATACAATTTTTCAAAATCCTACATGAAAAAACCATGGGAAAGAAAACTTAGGTGAGTTCTTGAAATGAATAAAAAAATGTTTCATGTGTGGGAAGCATGTCCATAGAGAAAAATAATATTGAAGTGATGTGAAGAGGAAAGTCAATGAAATGAATAGATAGAGAACCCAATAGAATGAACCACCCACACTTTAGTGTTTTAAGTGCAAGGATTTTGGGAATTATGTGAATAAATACCTCAATCCAGGGGCTAATATAGATAAAAATCCACAAAAAACTTTGAGTAAAAAGGAAAAAGGAAAATATTATTCAATCACAATGGATGTAGTGAATAATTATAATTAGGGAACACTTATCCTCCCCTTATTGGTTGGTAATTTCATGTTTGATTTTATATGAATAAGCTGTATGAAAATAATATTGTTCATCCTTTAGTGAAAATTAATGTGATTATTCCCCTCTATATGGATTCTGCATTAATAAAATCACATTTGATATTCTATCAGTACAAGGATAGACCCAAGTTTCCAATGAAAATATTTTTGGTATAATATAGGATCTTATTTAAGTAATAAATGGTGAACTATATTTTGGAAGGGTTATACGGTTAAACATTGGTGGAATGATTTCATTTGAACATTGTATGAGGTTTAGAGATTAAATTATTATCCCACCATATAAGGATTTATGCACATGGTATAGCCTATGCTAACCATTTTTCTGTGATAGAATGGCATATCATTCTATTTATGGATATCATAATCTATTAGTTCTCAAGGTATAACAAATTCACATTAATTTCATAGATTTAGATTTGAAGTTGAAATTGATCAATGAATAAACAAAGGGCGATATTGTGTATATGAAATGGAATAAAATCAAGTAAGTATATATCCTTATAAAATTTATTCAACTTTAGGAAAAGGATCTTTAAGTAAAAATTTTATCCTAGTACCTTTATTTTTATGAATAAAATGGTCCCTTAGATCATTATAGATTTATGGTCTTTGATTTTTAACTTTCTCTGGATCACTCATCTTCTTGTGATCAATGATATTTATCACTCTCTATAATTATTTTCACTTTTTTTCCATGTCAAAATCTTCACCTATTTTCTTTTATGTGGAAACCTAATTATGATTCACTTAGGTAACTATTATGTTTTCAACTGTCCATTTTTAAATGAAGTTATAGTATTAATTTTTTCTATGTGGGTTTCTAAAAAAGGAACTTTAAAGTATTAAACCTTTGATAACCCAGACTAATTTCAAGGGTGAGATTCATTTTAAGGGGGGTAGAATTTAACACCACGAGTTTTTACAAATTATTATTATTTTGAATAAATTAAAATTCATTGATGGCTTGAATTTCACACTACACCATGTTAAGATAGATTTATATAGAACATAAATATTATATTTCATTACACATATACATTAGATTATATTTTGGTACATGAAAAAATATATTTGAATTATTTTACACACAATTCTGATTTCCTTCAATAGCTTAGGTTACATGCAATACCTAGTTTTACCAAACTATAATATTATTATTAAAATAATTTTATTATTATCACCTATCCATTAGAATGATAGATATTGATAAGATTAATTAAATTATGAAAATATGGTTTACACATATATATAATAATTATTATTTGGTGACCAATTAACTAGAAATGAAAATAAAACCCTTATGAAAATGTAGGAAATCTTTTGCTGGAAAACTATATTTATGAAATCAAACATAGTTTACCTCAATAAATTAATTAAAAAAATTGTGATAAATAATTTTAATTAAATATATATGAATTGTATTAAATAAACTATTTAAACTCTATATTATGTGTTTTCTAGACAATAGATAAGAATAAAACCAATTTTATGCATAAAGATATATATTTTTCTAAATGGTAATTTTACAGCCTTTTAATAAAACTATTTTAAATATAATTTTTGACAGTTTTATAAATTTGGTTTGAAAAAATAAACTCCATTTTTTAAAGTTTAATTTCAAAATAATCTTAGGGTGATTTTTTTTGTATTTTTCTAAGGATTTTCAATTTTTTGGATGAATAATAAAAATAATGAATTTTAATTAAAAAATGATTTTTTCATCTAATTTATTTATATTGTTAAATTTTATTTTAATTTGATTTTAAATAATAATTATATGAATTATAATTAAATTAATATATTTTAGGTCATTGTAATCAATTTCTAATTCAAATGGGATATAAAAACATTTCAAACATTTGAAAATTTTTACTTTGAAAACTCATTGTCTCATATCTTCTGCAGGATTAATTTTAAATTAATTTTTACCACTTATATGTTAAAAATTAGAAAAATAGATTCTATATTTAGAATAATAATAATTTATAATTTATAATAAGGTAAAGATAGTTTTTGACCATAAATATTAGTGAAAATATTTAAAATTAATTACAATGATTAAGGTAAAACGAGTTTACTTAGTGGTTAAAGTTTAACTTAAGGGGCCAAATAACCTAATTTTTTTTTTCAAAAATAAATTTCTAGATATATTTTAACCATATAATCCCTTTTATTGAACATGTACCATTATTGGAGGCACATGATGTAATGGAGACCTCTCAATAGCATTTACCTTTTTATATTTACAAGAATGCCAATCATCCTCCACTATATAAAGGCACTCACCCCTCACTTATTCACACCTCTCAAGACCTTTGGACAATAAAAAAACATACCATTTAAGCTAAAAAATTCCCTACTATCATTCTATAATCCTCACTTTGGACATAAATAAAACCAAATTTAGTCTTTTGGTGCAAACCAAAAGGCATTACCCAAAGAAGAGGTAACATCCTTCAACAAGCACTTTTGTTTTATTTTTCCTCCCCTTCTATTATTATTATTCAATGATTATATAATAAACTAAGTATAATAAATATAATCACATATTTTTATGTTAATTTTTTTTACCTAAAATCATATACACTTCCATCAAATGAGATATGCAATCATCGTTCGTGTGTACGATAGACTGTCGTCTCACGAACTGATGTCGTTTGTTCATCCATTACCACATTTAAAGGTTGGGAATAATGATGGAATTAAAATTTTTATATTAAATATATTATATTTATGATTTATTTATGCTTCTTGAATTATTATACAACACATACCTTCTTACTTTCCATTTTTTGGGAATATGATAACTTCGTTTGTGGACGTGTGAACTATCGCCTCCTCAAAGTGATGTGATTCGTTAACGATTTACATGGAATGTATTAAGTATGAGTTTAATAAAAATATGAGATATATATTAACTCATAATTATAATGTAAATAATATATATATATATATCATTTAATTTTATTTAAAAATATGATAAGAAAATGGAAACAACGTTCAAGCGTACGTATGACCTACCATCTCCATGAGCGGTGTATTTCATTTCATATTTATATCTTTCATAGATTACTATAAATAATTATATAGTGAATATATATTATATTTATATCATGTTTTAAATTCTATAAATAATTAAATCAAGATTTAAGTTAGAGGATCAAGAATAACAAGTCAAACCATATATGAAAAACAATGCGGTTATTTCCTGAAACGTAACTTTAACATGAAATTGTTAATAAAAAAGTAATATAAATTAATAATAAATTTATATATGGTATTATATATAATAATATGGTTCTTTGGTATATTTATTATACATGAGTTTTTAATGTGTATAAATAAATTCAAGACTTAAGGTAAGGGTTTTCTCATCTCACTTTTATTTACGTGAGATACATTATATATTCACCACTTATACTTGTTGTGTGGAGTATATAATGACCTATGACATGTTATATAATGAATTTAATTTATTTAATTATATTAAAATTTTCAATTTATTTTATTATTTCACAGATCTCATGATTCAAAAGTTACTCAAGTAGTAAGGGGATTTATAGTCTCACTTTTATTTCTATGAGACTTATGCCATATTAACCACTTGTTTCTTTTGTGTGGTGTATATTATTCCCATTAATTTATTATAAGATTATTATCCTTAAATTTATGGGTATTTACATATATATTTGATTATCTCTTTTTTTATAGGGTTTATGTTTCAAAAGTTACCAAATCAGTAAAGTAATTTTATCTCAATTTTCCTTCTTTGAGACACATGCCATGTTAACGCCTATATTATTATATGGGGTTTATATACTATATTTTGAAATTTTATATCATTAATATACTTATTTTCATGATATTTTAATCCTAATGTAATGTTTTTCCTTTATGGGGATTATGATTCATTATTACCAAAGTAGTACCAATTTATTGTTATAATCTCATCATTCATCAGGATTGTTTACAATTATGCTTCAATTGATGAAATATTATGATTCATATCTATATAAATCTCAATACATTTATTCTAATATGGATATTCATGATATCTTTAATTAATGTTACTATTTTCCCACTATTTGGTACCTACGATTATAAAGAAATGGTTTTTAAGAAAATATGAATTTATCTCTCTCTTCGGTCGGGAATATGTGTTATTTCAAAACCATGTTTTATAAATTTTTTTCAAAAATATTATATTATTCACCTATTTTAACACCCCTATATTTTGTGAAATATATTTTTTCGATTAATTTAAGATTTTTGATATTTTTCAATTCATGCAACAATGAAAATAGTTTTTATATATTAATGCACCATGTTTGGCTTGAAATACATGTAATATTAAGTTAATCGTGCACTACATGCAAAATAAAGGTTAGATTTATATAAAAAGAACACTAAGTTTATCTTATGTTATATGAAAGACTGACTTTACTCGATGAATTTCATAACACGCAAGACCAAGTTTTACCAAACAATAATATATTATTAAAATATTATTATTTAATAGATTAAAAACTATGAATAGTATTAAATAAATTATGAATAATATTAAATAACTTATGAATAATATTAAATAACTTATGAAAACCTATGTTTTACACAAGTATAAAATTAATTCATTAGTTACAATGAACCGAATATAAAGGGAATATTTTTAAAGAAAACTATATTTATACTCACAAAGGTATTTTATCCTAAAAAATTAAATTAATTACAATTATTAAGTGATATTAATGTAATATATATATATATATATATATATTATATTCAATAAAATATTTTTTATATTTATCCAATAGATTCGATAGACATAAGATAAGAACAAACTCAATTTTACATAAAAAACCTATATTTTTATTAAGGTAATTTTACTTCCTTTTGATGGAGAACCTATTTTAAATATAAATTTTGGAACTTTTATAAATTTTAAATGTGAAAATAAAATTCACATTTAAAATATAATAATAAAAATAATGTTAGTTATTTTTTTGGTATTTTTCTATGAAGTTTTATTTTTTAATGAATAGTTAAAAATACTTAATTTTAATTCAAAACTGATTTTTCATCTAATTTATTTATATATTTAAATTATATTTTAAGTTTATTTTAAATTTTAATTATATTAAATTTTTATAAATAAATTCAATTTATGTAATTGGAATCAATTTCACATTGAAATTGACTATAAAAATATAGCAAATTTTTGAACATTTTTACTTTAAAAACCCGCATTATCGTCCCGTCTGCGGGATTATATTTAAATTAATTTCTACAACTTATGGGTTTATAATTTTGAAAAATAAATTCAATATTTATAATCAAAATAATTTATAATGTCTAATAATCTCAACATAGTTTTTTACAAAAAAATATTTGTGAAATTAATTAAAATTAATTACAATGATTAAGGTTAAATTAAGCTTAACAAGGGACTAAACCATAACCTTAATGCCCAAGACGACCTATAAACTTGTATAAAATCCATTTTATGGCCATATTTATAACCTATACTCACTTTTATCGAATTTAGTACATTACTAGATCCACTTTCAATAAAAAAACATGGGTGGGGTTTCCCTTTTCTAAAATATTACCAGAGTGCCACTCCTCCTCCACTATAAAAGGCCTCCTCTCCATACACTTCCTCACACCTCTAAAGACACTTTGGATCAACCAAAATATTCCCAAATAGATACCAAAAATCCATACCTTCCTCCTTTAAGCCTCCCTTTGGGAGGAAATCCATCCAAGGAAGATCCTTGATGCAAACTAAAAGAAGTTACCCAAAGAAGAGGTAACATCCTTCCTTAAGTTCCTTTATTTTATTTTATTTCTACACCCCCTCAAATCTCCTTATTTCAGGATTATATAAAAAAAATTACCCTATATATAATTATATGTTTTTATATTAATTATTTTATCTACAGTTATACACACCTCCATCTAATGGGTAACGAACATACCATTTATGTACAACGAACTACAACCTCATAAAATGATGATTGTTCGTTTTTTATTTCCCACCTTTCACAGTTTGGAATTATGATAAAAAATCTATTCATATATTATATATATGATTTATTTATTCTTATTTAAATATTTTATAAAAAATTCCTTTATGCTTTCCATTTTTTGTAAATACGATAATTTCATTTGAGGAACTGTGGACTACTATCCCCTCAAAGCGATGTGATTCGTTCACACAATACATGGAATGTACTAAGGATGAGTTTAGTGAAATTATATTATATATATGATATAATAACAATTATTTAATAATTATATAAGTAAATATATATACTTATATTTCATTTACTATCTTTCTTTCAGTATGACAATAAAACTGAAACAATGTTCATGCGTACATACGTCCAACCGTCTCTATGAACGGTGTATTAATTTTTGTACTTATATATACTATATATTAATATAATAAAAATATAATTAATACACATGATATATATATATATATCATGATTTACATTCTATACATCATGATATAAGTATAATGACCAAAATATATAACAAATTAAGACACATGTAAAGAACAAAGTGGATATTACCCAAAGTGAAACCTTAACATAGAATTGTTAAAAATAGAGTAATATAAGGTCATAATAAAACCATAAATGGTATTATATATAATATTATTCTTCTTTAAATGATTTATAATAATATTACATTTATTACACAGGAAGATTGTATGAGTACAAATAGATTCAAGATACATGGTAAGATAATTTCATCTCACCATTTATTTCAATGAGATATTTGCTTCATTCACCAAACATTCCTTTTGTGTGGTGTGTATAATAACCATGGATATATTATATTATTATTATACTTAAATATAAGGGTATTTAAATATCTTTTTTATGATCTTTATTTTATGGGGTTTATGTTTCAAAATTTACCAAATCAGTAAAGTAATTTTGTCTCAATTTTCCTTTTTTGAGACACATGCCATGTTATGCACCTATATTATTCCATGAGGTGTATATAATGAATTTAAACTTTCAGGTCATGAATATTATTATTTTAATTACATTTTAAGATTCATGTAATTTCATTTTCTTACATGGGGAGTATGACTCAAAGTTACCAAGTGGTAAGAGTTTGTTCAAACAATCGCATTGCTTTCTGAGATTGTTTATAATTATGTTTCCTTTGATGAAATATTATGATCCATATATTAATAAATCTTATGAATTTTATTATAATCTGGTTATTCATGATATATTCAGTTATTGGTACCATTTTTCCACTCTATAGTACATAACATAGTTAAGAAAGTGTTTTTAAGAAAGCCCAACTTTACCTCTCTCTTCGGTCAGAAATTTTTGTTCCATAAAAACCATGTTTTCTATAAGGTATACAATAATATTATACTATTATCATATGATATTTATAATAAATTTTAACATTGTTTTACCTTTAAAAAATGGTTTAAAAAAAGGAATCTTATTGTCTCTTTCTAGTCGAGGCACTTTTCTAAACTTTTTATAGTGAAAAATGAATGTTCGACATGTACAGATTTACCCATAATCATTTATTTGAATATTCCTTTGCATGTTTAAAAGGTTAATTTTTAAGAAAATTATTTTAAAATTGATTTTAAAAGAAATTGTTTTTAAATTTTTTTCAATATTCTTTTATACGTTTTCAAGGAAAACGATTTTCAAAAGGTTTTCATTATCCTCTGCATGTTTTCAAAGGAAAAGGGATTTAAAAATGTTTTCAATGATTACTTTATATGTTTTCAATTTTATTTTAATGAAAATAGTTTTCAATAGTTTTTATTTTTTAAGAATATTTTTTCAAAGGATAAAGGATCATTTCCTCATGAAGTGTTTTTTTAAAGATATTTCAAAATTATTTCCCATGTAAGATGAATTCCATTGGTGTTACTCATGACTTATTGGGGATATGATACAAGGTTCCATTCAATTATTTATTTGGATGGTGTATATTTTAATATAATTATGTTTATGAAACTCTTTTTACTTTTCATGTGTTATATTCTTATGAAACCTACTTATTTTCATGGGTCATGCTTTGATGAAATGATTATGAAACCTATCACTTTTTCCCAGGTTAAGATATGATTACATGGTTATAACACTCATTTTATTTCATGGGTTATGATATGATTGTCTATGATCTTGGGGAACATGTATTTCTGATTTAATTTTGAGATGGGTGGGACCTATATCTCCCTCTAATGCATTGGGTAAAAATTTATATCTCATGAAATATACTAATATGGTCTTGGGAGTGAACCTTAACTACTAAGATGGTTATGAGAGAGAACCACGACTAACAGGATGGTATAAGGAGTGAACTCATAATACTAATATAGAAATGCGAGTGAACTGTGACTACCAAGATGATATTGGGAGTGAACCCATACTACTAACATAGTCTTGATAGTTATGCCTTGGCTACTATGGAAATCATATTATTTTCTTTTGTGTTTTCCACAATTCCATGTCCTATTCCTATGTCATGATTTTATGGATTATATTATTTATTTCATTATTATTCATGTATTATTAAATTTCAAGCTTTATTTCATGATTCATGTGTATGATATTTAATATGGATGGTATGATCTTAAAATATTTTGATCATGTTCTCATACTCATATGCTCATGTTTATGCTTATATGTCTCCCTCATTTACCCTTAATGAGTATCTGAGATCACCCCTTTTTATGTTTCCTTCCCCAGGTTATGAAGATATGTATTAAGTATGATTTGTCTAATAAGGGTTCTAGTCAAGAAGAACCTACTGGGAGATAATGTATCTCACTTATGTACTAGTGTTCATGTTTCTATGTTTCCAAAGGCACTAGACTAATTCAGTCTTTGGGCGTCTATTTTTGTAATATTTTAAGTATTCTGAAAAGTGATGTAATGTATATATATGTTAATACTGGGTCATTAAAGTTGGTATTAGATATATGATTTAGTCAACATTTGGAAACTAGGATGCGAAAAATTTAGTGAGATCCCTAGGAATATTTCTAAGGATATTTATAAGGATATATCTAAGGATAAGTATAAGGATGAGTTAATATTTTTGAAAATATATTGAATTTTTGGTAAAAGATAGAGTGAGTGGTTTTCGATAAAAACATCCATGTTTGGATAATACAAGTGGATGTGGTTTAGGAAAAAATGTACCAAGGAGTAAAAACTCTGACAAGGTGTCCCGAGCTTGACTCGAGGTAACTGGGTACACGACAATGGGATTTACTACGCACCTGGTTTGACACTCCCATTGGATATTATTTATGAATTCAAAAACTCTTCACAAACCATAAAAAAGGATTTAAATATAAGTTTAATAACCTAGGATAAACCCAAAGTGTCATAGGTTAAGGAAGGTGTCATAACTTAGACATCCTATTAGTGAAATTTCATGATTATGTGGTTCCTCACAATGATAATCATTTATTATTCAATGATGTCTAGTTCTAGACAATGGAGGGAATTAAAAAGAATAGTATTTCCATTGAATTTTATGGACAATATGATGATGAGAAGTTAAATGGGATAACCAATGGAGTGAAGGATATTATGATCATGCCTAATAAATTTTCAAGGAATATGATCAACAATGTGTACCTTAACCAACTCTCAAACTCACCAAAGAAGAGAAGGAAAGCGTTCATTGAGAGTTCAGGTAATGGAGATGTTGGAGGAAAGAAGATGTTATTACCTCTGTGTCAAGAATGTGGAAAGAATCACCTAATTAAAAGTCTTATAGGAAGAATAATGTGTTCTGACTTTGAAAAATAATAAAACAAAGTAACTGCCAAGAAAAAATGAAGGGTTCAACTAACCAAATAGATGGGAATATTGGCCTCCCTTAGAAATCATTAATGGTTAAATGCTTTAAGTGTGGAATGATTGGTAATTATAAAAATCTATTCCCTAATTGTAAATCTTCAGAATAGAATTAGAAAGGTGTTGTGAGTAATGGTTATACTACTAATGATGATGAGACTATAAAGGAAATGTAGAAGGAAATAGGTATTAAGTAATATGATGAGGCAAACATCTTATAAATTATTGATTAAGTGGAATAATAAATGTTTCTATTTATTTGGATTCAATAATTTTGTAGTATGAATGGTGAAATATACAAGTATTTTTTAGATTATGTTTTTCCCTAAGGATTTACAAGATTATATTGAATTTTTCTGATAGGCTATAAAAGTGATTTCATGGAAAGGTGATATTCATGGGAAATAAAATATCAAGGGAAATATAACCCTTAATATGTTTCTAATGTTAATATAATGATTGTTAAATAAGATACATGTTGGATATCAATAAGTGTATTTGACGGTACTGATTACCTTAGAACTGATAAAAGATTTTTGACAAATAAGTTTGTACTGTTAAGGATGGAGTTTATAGAACTTTTTAATTAAAGTAATATATCCAGTAAGATTTGGAATAAGAAATCATTCATGTTTTCCAAAGTATTTATGTCAATTCAGGTTATTACCATGTTTCAAGAGAATATACGATGAGAGTATTCACATGTTTGGAATGAGACAACCAAGAGATACTTTTTGATATATGAGGGATCAATGTTAAGATGATTTTTTGAAATTATTTCAAATGAATTGTAATTTTAAATTTTAGAAGGGTTATAAGGTTAACTAGTTATGGAAAGTTAAAGTTAAAATGTAGATGAAGTATTTATATAGTGAGTTTTATTGAAAACCTTAGTTAAAAGGATATATAGGGATTAAAATTATTTCAAGGATGTCCATCATATTTATTTTTGGAAATTATATTAATGTAGTTTTAGAAAAGGACATCTTGTTTTTCGGGTGAAAACCCATCAAGTTCAGCAAGGCCACGTGTCTTGAACCCATGACTGAAAGATGATAAGTGTTTCACGCCTACCACTGACCTATGCGATGTCCTAGTTAATGTGTACTTTTTTTAGTTAAAAATTTGATGATTAAATATTTTGTTTGTGATTAATGAACTCAATCAGTCACTAATATTTACATTTTTCCTCAAAGTCCATATTTTCACTTCCCACCTATGTTCTATTATCTAGAAACCTAGGTATGTGTTACTTTGGGTAACCGTTATGTTTCCAATTTTTTTTAAAGTTTAAATATTCATTTTTATGATGTGGAATTCTATGAAAGGAACTTTTAAGTATTAAACATTTGATAACCTAGATGAATTTTGAGGGTGAAATTTATTTTAAGAAGGTATAATGTAACACCCCTAGATTTTGTGAATTTTTTTTTGAATAAATTTACAATTTTTGATATTTTTCATTTCTCGAAACAATGAAAATAATTTTTATATATCAAAGCACAAAGTTTGGCTTGAATTATGTGAAATACCAAGTTAATCATGCACTAAATGCAACATAAATTTTATCTTTCTCTATATGAAACATTGAGGTTAGCTTACATTATATACAAGATTGACTTTCCTCAATGAATTCTGTAACATGCAACACGGAGTTTTACCAAACAATAATATATTATTAAAATATTATTATTTAATACATTATTAATTAACCTAGTCGTTAATTTATAGGTTATGAATGTTATTAACTTATAAAAACCTATGGTTTACACAAATATAAAATTAATTCCTTAGTTACAATGAACCAATTGAATATAATGGGAATATTTTTATAGAAAAATACGTTTATGATCACAAAGATGTTTTATCCTAAAAAAATTAATTAATTAAAATTAGTAAGTGATATTAATTTAATATATATATATTATATTCAATTAAATATTTTTTATAATAATCCAATAGATTTTATAGGCATAATATAATAATAAACCTAATTTTACACATAAAACCTATATTTTTATTAGGGTAATTTTACCACCTTTTGATGGAAAAACATTTTAAAATATGAATTTTTGAACTTTTTAAAATTTTATATTTCAAAATAATATTAATATTTGAAATAGAATCATAAAAATTAGGTTTGGGATAATTTTTGGTATTATTCCGTGATGTTTTATTTTTTAATGAATAGTTAGAAATACGAAATTTTAATTCAAAACTAATTTTCAATCTAATTTATTTATATAGTTAAATTATATTTTAAGTTGGATTTAAAGTTTAATTAGATTAATTTTTTATCAATCAATAAAATTTAGTTCATTGAAATCAATTTCACTTTGAAATTAACTATAAAAATATATTAAACTTTTGAACATTTTTACTTTAAAAACCCGCATTATCATCCCGTCCGCGAGATTATATTTAAATTAATTTATTCCACTTATGTGTTTGGAACTTGAAAAAATTTATTCCATATTTTGAATCATAATAATTTATAATGTATAATAATTTAAACTTAGTTTTTGACTAAAAAGATCTGTTAAAGAAATTAAAATTAATCACAACGATTAATGTTAAATTAAGCTTAATAAGGGACTAAACCATAACCTTAAGGCCCAAAATGACCTATAAAATTTTCCTAGAGAAATTTTATGGACATATTTTGACTTTATACTTCCTTTTATATAATTGGGTCCATTATTGGATCCACTTTCAATAAAAAAATGTTCGTGGGGTTTCTCTTTTCCAAAATATTACAAGAGTGCCACTCCTCCTCCACTATAAAAGGCCTCATCTCCTCTAACTTCATCACACCTCTAAAGCCACATTGGATCGACTAAAATCATCCCATGTAGCTCTATAAAATCACTCCATTAATTTTTTAATCACCCCTTTTATAATAAATTTATCCATGGAATTCATATGGTGGAAACCAAATGGAGTTACCCAAAGAAGAGGTAACATCCTTCCTCAAGCTCCTTTGTTTTATTTTCTTTATCCACCCCCTCAAATATCCTTATTTCAGGATTATTTTACAAAAACAATTATCCTAAATATACTGATATGTTTTTATATTAAGGTTTTGATATACAATTACACACACCTCCATCTAATGGGTAACAAACTTACTGTTCGTGTACGACGAACTACCTTCTCACGAAACGACGATTGTTCGTTTTTTTCTTTACCACCTTTCAAGGTTGGGAATTATGAAAGAAAATATATTTATATATGATATATATTATATATAATGTATTTATTCTTATTTAATTATTTTATAATACATTCCTCTATTCTTTCCATTTTGTGTAAATATAATAATTTCATTTGAGGAAGTGTGGACTAACACCCGTCAAGGTGATGTGATTCGTTCACACACTACATGGAATGTATTAAGGATGTGTTTAGTGAACTTATATGATACATTTGATATAATAACACTATTGTAATAATGATATATATATATACTTATATTTCATTTACTCTCTATCTTCTAACATGACAATAAAATGAAAACAACATTCATGCGTACGTATGACCTACCATCTCTATGAATGGTGTATTCCATTTCATACTTTTATATCCTATTTATTATTATAATAAAAATATAATTAAGAAAAATGATATATATATATATATATATATATATCATGTTTTACATTATGGAATTAATGATATTAGTATAAGGACCAAAAGATATAACAAATTAAGACACATGTGAAGAACAAATTGGATATTATCCGAAGTGAAACCTTAACATAGAATTGTTAAAAAAAATGGGAAATATAAGGTCATAATCAAAAAAAATATGGTATTATATATAATAATATAATTATTTAAAATATTTATAATAAACTACATTTATTATATAGGAATCTTGTATGAGTACGAAGAGATTCAAGATACAAGATAAGAGAATTTGTTCTCACTTTTTATTTCCTTGAGATATATAATTTATTCACCACTCATTTCTTTCATGTATTATGTAAAATACCCATGTATTTATTCTAATATTATTATATATAAATTTATGGGTATTTAAATATCTTTTTTATTATCTTTTTTCATGGGGTTTATGTTTCAAAAGTTACCAAATTAGTAAAGTAATTTTATCTCAATTTTCCTTCTTTGAGACACAATCCATGTTATACAACTATATTTTTCCATGAGGTATATATATCAAATTTTAAATGTTATATGATGAATCTAATTATTTTAATGATATTTTAATCTTTATTTAATTTCATTTTCTTACATGGGGAGTATGGTTCCAAGTTACCAAGTGGTAAGAGTTTGTTCAAACAATCTCATCGCTTTTTGAGATTATTTATGATTATGCTTCCATTGATGAAATATTATGATCTATATATTAATAAATATCATAAATTTTATTCTATTATATTTATTCATGATATATGTGTGTATTGGTAGCATTTTCCACTCTTTGGTACATAATATTGTCAAAAGTGCTTTTAAGAAAGACCAACATTATCTATCTCTTCGGTCGAAAATATGTGTTCCTTCAAAAACATGTTTTATAAAAGGTTTTCAAGAATATTATACTATTCTATTACAATATTTAAAATATATTTTTACCCTTTTTTCCTTTTAAACAAAAATGGGTTTTAAAAAAGGAATCTCATTATCATTTTCTGGTCAAGGCACTTTTCTAAACCTTTTTTGGTGAAAAAAGAATATTCAGCATATACAGATTTACCCACCATAATTTCTTTGACGATTAATTTTCATGTTAAAAAGGTTAATTTTTAATATTTTTTACAAAATAGATTTTCAAAGAATTTTTTTTCAAAAGGATTTTATGCTTCTTTTATATTTTTTCAAGGAAAAATGGTTTAAAAATATTTTCAAGTCCCTATGTAATATTTCAAATGAAAAGGCTTTCAAAATGTTTTTAATTACTAATTTATAAGTTTTCATTTTTATTTTCATGAAAATGGTTTTCAAAATGTTTTATGTTTTAAGAATAATTTTTCAAAGGATAAAGGATAATTTTCTCATGAAGTTTTTTTAAAGATATTTTAAAATTATTTCCCATATAAGATGATACCCGTTAATGTTACTCATTCATTATTGGGGATATGATCCAAGGTTCCTTTAAATTATTTATTTAGATGGTTTTTTTTAATGTAATGATGTTTATGAAACTCTTTTCCCTTTTCACATATTATATTCTTATGAAACCCAATTATTTTCAGGGATTATTTTTTAAAAAAATGATTATGAAACCTATCTATTTTCCACAAGTTAAGATATGATTACATGTTTATGGAACCCATTTCATTTCATGGGTTATGATATTATTGTTTTTGATCTTGTGGTACATGTATGTACGATTTTATTTTGATATGGGTAGGAACTATATCTTCATTCAATGCATTGGGTAAATATTTATATTTCATGAAATAAACTAAGATGGTATTGAGAGTGAACCTTGAATACTAAGATGGCCATGGGAGTGAACCATGACTACCAAGATGGTATGAGGAGTGAACTAAGGCTACTAATATGGCCATGATAGTGAAATATTACTCCCAAGATGGTATGGGGAGTGAATTAATACTACTAAGATGGACTTGGAATCAATGCCTTGACTACTATGGAAATCATATTATACGCATATGTGTTTTCCATAATTCCATGTTTTTTCCTCTGTTATAATTTCATGGCTTATGTTCTTTATTTCCTTATGATTAATGTCTTATGAACTATCAAGATTTATTCCATGATTCAAGTTTATGATATTTGATATAAATGGTATGATATTTAAATTCTTTGATCATGTTCTCATACTCCCATGCTAATGTTTATGCTTACATGTATCCCTTGTTTACCCTTATTAAGCATATTAGGTCACCCATTTTTTATTTTTCCTTCCCCAGCTTATGAAGATATTTATTGAGTATGATGTGTCTAAGAAGGGTGTTAGTTAATAAGAACCTAGTGGGTGATAATGTAGCTCACTTATGTACCAGTTTTCATGTTTTCATGTTTCAAAAGGCACAAGACTAATAGGGTATTTGGGTATCTATTTTTGTAATGTTTTAAGTATTCCGAAAAAGTTATGTAATGTATATTTATGTTAATAATGGGTCATTATACCTATGATCTTTAAAATACATTGTTTTACCTTTTTAAAAAATGGTTTTAAAAAAAGAATATTCTTTTCATTTTATAATCGAGGAACATTTATAATATTTTTATGGAATATAAGGAATGTTAGGTATGTATGGATTTATCTTCCATCATGAATATCGTTTATTTAAAGATTATTTTATAAGTTTTCAAGGTTATTTTTAAAGAAAAAGGCTTTAATTTTTTACATTCAAGAAGTATTTTAAATGATTTTAAAATATTCCTTTATATGTTTTGAAAATTTGATTTTCAAAGAAAATGATATCAATGATTTAAAAGATTCTTTTAGAAAATTTCAAGGTTTTTTTCAAAGAAAATAGTTTTAAAAAATGTTTTATGTTTTAAAAAGTGTTTTTTAAAGAGAAAATGATATTTTTATAAAGAAAATTTTAAATGATACTTTCAAAATTATTTTCCATCTAATATTAAATCCTTTGATATATTATATTATTTATTTGGGATATAATCCATGGAAACCAATCTTATTATTTCTTTGAATGGTTTATGTTTATGATGAATAATTCATTATGAAACCCATTTCTCTTCAAAGGGTTATACCATAATAAAATGATTATAAAACCCACTTCCTTTCATAGGTTATTCTATGATGAAATGATTATGAAACCTATCTATTTTCTACAAGTTATTATAGGATGAAGTTTTTATAATACCCATTTTATTTCAGGAGTTATGATATTATGAATGTTTATGATCTTTTGAAACACATATGTATGATTTCATTATGTGACAAGTGAGACTTATATATCCCTCTAATTCTTTGGGTAATGATGGATGAATCATGAGTATATATGTTATCCATGAACCTGATTATATGTTTGTAATGTTATGAGTTAACCTTATTACATGTTCAAAATGTTATGCTTGAACCCGATTACGTGTTCACATTGTTATACATGGACCTAGTTTCATGTCCATATGTTTATGCATGTTCCTGATTACATATTCACAATGTTATTCCAGGACCTGGGTACATGTCTATAAGTTTATGTGTAAACCTTATTACACGTTCACAATGTTATGCATGAAATATATTACATGTTTAAAATGTTATACGTGGACCTAGTTTCATGTCCATAACTTAATTTGGGAACCTATTTCTATTTAAACATGTTCACCATATCTTAAGTTGATGTGTATTATGTTATAGTTGGAGTCCTAGAAACAACCATTTTAACTTTTATTACATGGATATTTAATGTATTTAAATATTAAACATCTTATTATATATTGTTCATTGTTCTGCATGACTGCGATGTAATAATGTTCTAGATAATTTGTTGCATTGATAAGGTTATGAAATTTCCCTGCTATGATGAGAACCTTGAAATGATATAATAATATTCTAAAAATAGTTCTATAGTTGGATGAAATAATATTATGGGACACATAGAATACAGACCGTCAGGTGCGAGTACTCGTAAGCATAAGAGACTTCCTCACATGAAGTTCACACATGGAAATCTCCAAGACAAGATATTATGAGAACATAGCCTCCAGTAAGAATTCCTCATGTTTTGGTGTCATTGGATATTTCTATCTGTGAGCATGTGTAGTGATCCTTAGACTTTAATATTATCATTAATACGTGTCACGACTCACACACTTTGATTTACTGATGAAAACCGTCACACAGACAGTTGGCAGGAAGTATGGTATGTTGGGTGTGTCACGAGTGGCATATTATTAATGGATTAGTCGAGGAAGGATTTTTCCCTTCCATTTATGGAAGTTCATATCTTGACCCTTTGATTGAAATTGAACTATCACAAGAAATTCCATGGCCATGGTCTGACGACGAGTTTATTTCAGGTAGTCAAAGAACGACATATCAAGCATAAAAGTTGATGACACTATCATGAAACCATCTTGATGAGATATTGAGACAAAGGGATTATATTAAATAGTGAGCATTCATATGTGGATGTCGTTTTTGTGACTTTAAGTTTTTTATCTTGGGTTCCTTGACCCGTTGCTAGATAGTACTCTTGAACTTTAGGCAAGACAACCTAATGCGAACGAGAAAGAATCCTATAGGGTGACACATTAAGTGTTTATGGTGGTCTAGGTTAAATTATATTTGAAATTAATTAATAAATATTATTTTCAAGACATTGGAATAATTTTATTCAAGTTAAAATGATTTCCTAAATTAAATAAATATTTATTCACCAAATTGTGGGTAAAACATATTTATTTATTTTATTGAACATTTAATAAATATTTATTTACTAGTTTGTAAATAAAATATATTTTTAAGAGAATAAATTATTTATTTATTTATTCGGGTGTTCAATAAAGGAATGTGGAGTTCAACCAGACCATGTCTGGTCTAGTAGTAAAATTATTATTTGAAATATGATAAATAATTATTTAACTAGTTGGCATAAATTAAAATTACTCTGTTATTATTTTGTGATGCAGAATTTTATTTATAATTTCATTTTTCACAAGTTAGCACACCATAAATAATGACACATTTATATTATTAATAGCATGGGTTTTCTCTAAGGTTATGAATGTGTTTAATTGTAGTTACATAATTAAATACTATAACCGAAGCCCCATGTCAATAAATAGACACATACATCTATTGTGCCATGTACCGAACTGTATACCCTGTGAATTGAGAATTGTTGAGCTAAACAAGTTCTCTCTCAAATCCTTATCCTTCTGCTCTCAAGAATGGGATACGTTCTTCAAGGCTGAATAACAAGCTATCAAGAACGACCGACACAAGACACTCGCTTCACCGCACTAGCACTCGGAGAATGAGAAGTGTTGATTGGAGGCCATCAGAGTATGTGTGGATCACTGATAGAGGTATTCTAGTTTGGATCCTCATAAGAAAAATGAGATAATTCAGAAAGGTCATTTTAGATGATCAAAATCATCAACGAAAAAAATACCAAAGATCCAGGTATTCTTTTCTTCATGAAATTAATTAAATTAATTATAAACATGATGTGAAAAATTCTCTCTAAAAGTTTAGGGCCTCTCCCTTATTTATATAAATCTTGGTTTCTATTCTATGGTGACTGGTGTTCATCATCGTCTTGATCCCAGAATAATAATTGATTGTGGTAAAAATTAAAGTTGGGTGTCGGTCCAACCACGTTTCCACTATGCTCGGAACCTACAAGTGGTATCAGAGCAGTTACATCATAGTTTATAATTATTTAAATATTTCGTTGGTGATTTACGCATTTAATAATTTAGTTGTTTAAATTAAATTTAATCATTATAAAAATATGAATCTCAAGATCTGTTCCTCCTCTTTCGTTTCTCATTCACCTTACAGAAATGATCTTTTCTTTTAATTTTGTTTAAAATAAAATAGAGGATCTCATCTGAAGGTGCCAAATGTTCCTGGCAGCACAACACCAGAACACACAATGTGTATTCAGTAGTACACACCATATAGTCAAGGTTCAATGCAACGTGTCTAGTCCTCCAAGACAAGCCATGTCATTGTAGTTTTTCTAAGTCTTAATGACTCCGTGTGTCGATAAGGAACAGGTGGCACACAGTTTCCAGATTACATGCCATGTGGACCACTAGACATGGCGTGTAGTACCTTCAGGTTAGGGTTGGACCGTGTACCCCATACACAGCTTACCCAGCTAGAGACTGTGTAATGAAGATACTACATGGCGTGTGTCCCAATGGACTTGTTGTGTACTCTAAAGATTTCTGAAGTACAATAACATGTTGTATCCCTGATTTTATACTTCATATGGATGGTGACCAATATTACAAACCTTGTAGTTGGAACTACACTCCATGTACTCATCCAAATTATACAGATTTTTTAAAATCTATTTTTATATTATTCAAACCCTTGAGATGTGTACCATGGTGTGGGCATAAATCTGAGGCAAAATAAATGATTGGTTATATATATATATGTGTGTGTTTAATTAAACATCTGTGTAATGTTCATTTCTACTCATTGGGTAGCTATGAACATGAATTCAGCGGGTTTCCTCCAAAGTACAAGTTACATACAATGATAATCTTAAATGAATTTATTTGTTTAATATTATTATGGATGAGAATATCAAGGAAATTTAGAAAAGTGTTTAAGATAAAAGGATTGATTAATTAAAGATGATAATTTATTTATTCGAGTGTGATTTATCATAAAAAATAATGATTCAAGAATTGAATGCTAGTTTTATTTATGCATAAATATCATTTCATGTTTGGATGATCCCGAGCTAGACCAAGACCTTTTTATATGGATGGTTTCTTTTAATTTATTTATTTAAATTAAATTTATCAGCTTATGAGCCTTATCCTCATTAATATATAGGGCATGGGTGCCCAAGGTTTCCTTTACGTAAAACCCCATTTTATACTTCACCTGCGCGTGAGTTTAAAAGAATGTGTAATTAATGGAACTCCCAATCTAGTGGAGGTGGTTCAAGCTGAAGCCAAGATGAAACCAATCTTAGGAGATACAGAGGTAGACAAGTGGAAAGCTATAAACATGAACCTAAAAGGTTAAAGGTGTTTCTCACCTCGGTCAAGGTTAGTTTATCAACTGCTAGATAAAATAACAATGATAAAATCTCATGATCACACCATTTTCTTTATTTTATTTCTATTAGTTGCATGGTTTATCATTATGGATGGGTTGTTTTGATCACATAATTAATGAATTAAACAAGCATTAATGATGGAATTAAAATAACCTAGGACTTATACGTAAATATTATCAATACATGGTTAATAACTTAAGTAAGTTCCCCTTAATATTAACAATCATGTGATAATGATAATAATAAATTAATGCATACGAGATAAATCCATCAAATAAAATATTAAATGAGACTGTGCCTTCCTTTACTTGATTAAGGGAAAATGAAATAAAACTATATGTTTGACCAACCCTTGTTAGAAAACTTAATTTTATATAGGAAGTCATTATGAAAGGTTTTAGGTTGACTTAACCATATTACATCCAGAGGAGTAGCCATTACTAGAACTGGTGTAATATTGGAGGTAAGAGTTGAGGAAATCTAAAGTCAGGATTTCTGGATTGGGGAGTCCACTCAATAGATCAAGGAACTACAAGACCATAGTTAGAAAAGACCTGTCTACCTAAATACCTTAAAATATCTTGACCAACCCATGTTGGGGTTATGCAAAGTGGAATATAGAACCTTTCCACTAGAATGTCATGGTAACTGGACATTCTGAGTTCAATGGTAAGGGCCATTGGGACTTGATAAAATAGTGGGTGACTAAATAAAATTAATTTATTATTTCTCATAAAATGTAATCAAGAAAAACTAATGATATTATATTTTAATTGTAGAATAAAAATTACAAGCTCATCAATCACACTATCCCAATGATCAATTCTAGATAAAGACAATATCCCCACTAACAATAACTTCCAGGAATGGTTTAGACACCTCTGGGTTATCCTACACCATGAATGGAAGTCTTATGTGTTGGAGTCATCATTAACTAATCTGCCTTCCAAAGAGGTGAGTGATGAGTATTTCCTGGTCTATGAGAAAAATATGAATTACGCGGTCAACAATCAATGTTTGATACTATCATCAATGTCTAGTGATCTCATTAAGTCTCATGAAAACATGGATACTTATAGAATGCTCGAGCACCTCTGTGGTCTTTACTAGGAGAGAGAAATATAGGAATGGTTTGAGATCTCCAACACACTCTTTCAAAGTAATCTTGGAGAGGGTTCCCCAGCTGGGCCTCATGTAGTCAAGATCATTGGAAACATTGAGTGCCTAAAGGTTCTATGGTTTACACTCCCTAAAGAACTGGGCACTGAAATCATTCTCACATCACTCCCTCATAGGTTCTCCAACGTTTTTGTCAATTTCAACATGAACAACATTGAGAAGTATATATTTGATCCTCTTATCATCATTTTGCAGTGGACACAGATATGAAGCGTGAAAAGCCTTCTGTCCTTATGATTAATAATAGTAAAGGGAAGGAAAAGAGCTTTAAACCCAACGCTTATTCACGATCTTCCAAGAAAAGGAATATTAAAGGGGAGATAAGGGAACATGAGGCTATTTGTTTTAAATGTGGAAAGAAAGGCCCCAGGAAGAAGAACTTAACCTATCCTAAGAATAAATTAGAAGCTTCAGGTGCGTTTGTTATCGAATACAATTGATCTCTTTCTACAAATTGGGTATTAGATATAGATTCTTATGCTCACATATGTATCCAAATACATGAACCAAGTTGATTCAAGAATATTGACTGAGGGGAGGTAGATCTGCGAGCATCCAACAAATCCAGACTTTCTGTTGTAGTTGTCGGGGACTACCACCTCACGTTGCAAACCGGGATGATCTTTGTATTATAGGGTTGTTATTATGTGATGTTTGTTACTAAAAACATTATTTCTATATCAAGATTATATACAAATGTATTTTTTTCATGTTTGGAAATCAATGTTGTTTCTTTTACAAAGATAGAATTTTTTTGGTAGTGCACATTTATACAATGGTCTTTACATGTTGGATTACACAAACCAAGTAATGGAAATCGATAACAAAGATACTTAACATGACTCATACCACACCCAACTTTGGCATCACTAGATAGGTCATGTAAATGAGAAACACTTGACAAAGTTACATCAAGATGGATATTTAGATTCTTTTTGAACTAAAACCACTAAGCGTTTGTCATGCATGTTTACAAGGCAAAATGACTAAATCCCCATTTAGTGGGAAAAGTGAAAGGGATAAAGAACTTATTGAATTGGTTCATAACTATGTATGTGGACCATTTTGAGTTGAAGAAAGGGAAGGGTACTCATAATTTATAACTTTTACTAATGATTTTAGTAGATACAGATATATCTACTTAATGAGGTATAAGTCAGATTCTTTTGATAAGTTTAAAGAATACAAGAATGAAGTTGATAACCAACTTGGTAAGAAGATTAAGAAACTCTACTCAGATCAAGGTAGACAATATCTTAATCAAGACTTCATTGATTACTTATTGGATTTTGGGATCCTATCCCAACTCACTCCACCTAACACAACCTAGTGTAATGGTGTGAGTAAAAGGAGGAACCACACCATGTTTGGCATGGTGAGATCAATGATGAGTCATGCAAGTCTTTCATTATATTTTTGGGGATATTCATTACAAACAGCGGCGTACATACTGAAACAAGTACCAAATAAATTGATAAATGGTATTCCATATGAGTTCTAGAGTTTAAATAAAGCCATGTTATCGAATTTACATGTGTGGGGAAGCAATGCGTTTGTTAAGGCCTCTTTAGGTAAGAAACTTGCACCCCAAGGCACAAAGTGTACCTTTATAGGATACCCTAAGGAAAAAAGTTGATATTACCTATATAACCCATCAAACAAAAAGATTATAGTTGATATACACACCATATTCCTTGAGTGAGATAAAATCTCCAAAAGAGATAGTGGGAGCGAGATAGACTTTGATAAATTCAAGGCTCAAGGTACACAAGAGTTGGTACATGATAAGATTCCATACAGCCATGTGAAAGAAAGAACTATTCCAGAGACACAAGAACTGCATAGGAGTACAAGAGAGGTTAGAGAACTGTAATGGTATGGTTTTATAGTTACCGAGGATGGTGACTCATTATTAGTTGATAATAATGATACTCTAACCTACAAGGAAACAGTAAGTGGCACAGATGTTTCCAAGTATAAAGAATACATGAATTCTAAAATGGATTCCATGTACCAAAACCAAGTTTGGATTTTGGTAGATCCTCCAGTTGATGTAAAGCCTATTGGTTGAAAATGAGTATTCAATAAGAAACCAGGAATGGAAGGACAAGTCAGTGCCTATAAGGCATTACTGGTTTCAAAAGGGTTCACATAGCATCAAGGCATTGACTACGATGAAACCTTTTCACCATTTGCAATGATGAAATCTATCATAATTCTATTTTCCATTTCTTCTTACCATGACTATGAGATTCAAGAAATGGATTTCAAAACAGACTTCCTTAACAGGAACCTTCAGGAAGATGTTTACACGAAAAAACCTAAAGGGTTTATAACTCCAAATGATACCAATAAGGTATGAAAGTTGTAGAAATATATTTATGGATTAAAGTAAGCATCCATGTTAGGGAATATTAATTTCGATGAATCCATAACTAAATTTGGTTTTATTAAGAATGAATGTGAGCCTGGTGTTTACAAATGGTTTATTGGTAGTGCATTTGTTTTCCTAATACTATATGTTTATGACATATTACTTATTGAAAATGAGATACTAGTATTAAAGTCGATTAAGGCATGGTAGAATCAATGATTCTACACGAAGGAATTGGGAGAGGAAACATATATTATTGGGATCAATATCCATCGTGATAGATCCAAGAGATTGTTGGGCCTAAGTCAAAGTACATACATTGATAAGATATTGAATAGATTCGGTGTGGTACAATCTAAGAGGGTATTTTTTCTAGCATCACATGACAATCATATTTCCAAGAAAATATTTCCTTAGATACATGAGGAAAGAAATAAAATGGAAAGGAATCCATACACATCAGCTATTGGGCCAGTCATGTATGCCATGGTATGTACTAGGCTGGATGTCGCCTACACATTGAGTGTGGTAGGAAGATATCAAGCTGACCCAGGTGACTGCAATTAGATGGCAGTCAAGACTATCCTAAAGTATTTGAGGCGTACTAAGGATATATTCCTGGTTTATAGAGAATATGGGGAACTAGTCATCAGAGGATATGCATATTCTAGTTTCTAGAATGATCAAGATGACATGAAGTCGTAAACGGGATACATATCCACATTGAATTGAGGTGCAGTGATCTGGAAGAGCTCAAAGTAGAGTGAGGTCATAGATTATACAACAGAGTATGAATATATCGCAGCTTCGGATGCATCCAAAGAAGAAGTTTGGATGCGAAGCTTCGTCCAGGAGATGGATGTGATAACTAGCTTTAAAGATCCCATCACACTGTATTGTGATAATACTATAGTGGGGGATCTTGCAAAAGAGACAAGGTCACATCAGCGGATGAATCACATAATTTGAAAGTATCATCTCTTGAGAGTTTTTTTTCAGAGAGGTGAATTTGCAGTGAGCAGTATTTCCACAGAAGAAAATATGGAGGGGCCCTTGACTAAATCTTTGACTCAGCAGAAACACGATCATTATGTGAGGTCTAGCAGATTAAATTTATAGGCAGTTGGCTTTAGTACAAGTGGGAGTTTATTATAGTTGGTGTCCTAGAACTAACTTTTTGTACTTTGATTACATGAATATTTAATGTATTTAAATATTAAATATCTTATTACATATTGTTCATTATTCTACATGATTGTGATATAATAATGTCATAGAGTATTTGTTGCATTGATAAGTTCATGGAAGTTCCCCTCTATGATGAGAACCTTGAAATGCTATAACAATATTCTTAAATATAGTTCTATAGTTGGACGACATACTATGATGGGACACATAACATGAAGATCGATAGGTGAAATTACTCGTAAGAAGATGAGGCTTCCTCTCATGAAGTTCTCACTTAGTAATCTCCAAGACATAAGATTATGAGAACAAAACCGCCAGTAGAAATTCTGTATGTTTTGGTGTCATCATATATTTCTATCTACGAGTGTGTGTAATTATCCTTAGACTTTAAGATTATCATTAATACATGTCATGACTCATGAACTTTGATTTACTGATGAAAACCGTCACACAGACAGTTGGCAGGAAGTAGGGTACGTTAGGTGTGTCATGAGTGACATTTTATTAATGGATAATTCAAGGAAGGATTTTTACCTTCCATTAATGGAAGTGGATATCTCATCCCTTTGATTGAAATAGAACCATCACACTAAATTTCTTGGCTATGGTGTAACAATGAGTTTATTTTAGGTAGTCAAAGAATGATCTATCAGACATACAAGTTGATGACACTATCATGAAAACCGCTCAATGAGATATTGTGACAAAGGGATTATATTACACAATGAGAATTCATATATGGATGTCATTTTTGTGACTTAAATTTCTTTCTCATGGGTGACTTGAACCATTGCTAGATAATACTCTTGGACTTTAGGCAATCCCTCCTAATTCCAATAAGAAAGAATCCTATAGGGTCACACACTAAGTGTTTCTGGTGGTTTTAGTTAAATTATTTTTGAATTTAATTAATAAATATTATTCTCAAGATAGTGAAATAATTTTATTCAAGTTTAAATTATTTCAAAAATTAAATAAATATTTATTCACCAGATTTTGGGTAAAACATATTTATTTATTTTACTGAATAATTAATAAATATTTATTTACTAGTTTTTAAATAAAATATTTATTTAAGAGAATAAATTATTTATTTATTTATCCATGTGTTCAATAAATGGAAGTGAAGTCAGATCAGACCAAGGCCAGTCCGGTAGTAAAATAATTATTTGTAGGATGATAAATAATTATTTAACTAGTTAGCACAAATTAAAATAACCCTGCTATTATTCCGTGATGCGAAATTTTATTTATAATTCTGTTTTACGCAAGTTGGCACACCCTAAATAATGACGTGGTATTATTATTAATAGTATGGGTTTTCTCTAAATTTATGAATGTATTTAATTGCTGTTACATAATTAAATATTGTAACTAAAGCCCCATGTCAATAAATAGACACGTTCGTCTATTATACCATGTACCGAACCACACACTCGGTGAATTGAGAATTGTTGGGCTAAAAAAATTCTATCTTGATTCCTCTTCCTTCCTGTCTCAAGAACGAGATACATTCTTCAAGGCCAAAGAACAGGTGATCAAGAATGACCAACAAAAGATACTCGTGTCTCCACCCTATCACCCGGAGAATGAGTGGTGTTGATCGGAGACCATCAGAGCATTTGTGGATCACCGCTAGAGGGATTCTAGTTTGGATCCTCTCAAGCGCAATGAGATAATTTGGAAGGGTCATTCTAGATGATCAACATCATCAACAAAGAAAATACCAAAGATCCAGGTATTCTTTTCTTTATAAAATTAATTAAATTAATTATAAACCTGATGTGAAAGATCCTCTCTAAAGGTTTCGATCCACTTCCTTATTTATCTAAATCTTTGATTCTCTTATATGGAGACTGTCATTCTTCTTTGTATTGATCCCAGAATAATCATTAATCATGGTAAAAATTAATGTTGGGTACCGGTCCAACCATGCTTCCGCTGTGCCTAGAACCTAATATTACACAATTCTATATCTTTTGAAAATGTTAAGCTTTCATGAATCATGTTATTTGATTTCCTTATGATTCATGTCTTATGAGTTTCCAATATTTATTCCATGATTCATGTTTATGATCTTTGATATGCATGGTTTGATCTTATAATGTTATGATCATGTTCTCATAACCCTATTCTCATGTTATTCTTATATATCTCTCTTTTTCACCCTTACTGATCATCTCATCTCACCCCTTTATTATTTTTCCCTTCCCCTAGTTATAAAGAAAGGTTTTAAATTGGAGTACTAAAGGGGAAATTCTTTAAGTGAGATGTTGAAGATCTTTCACCAATATAGAAGATTATGTTTTCAAGGTTCCAAAGACACTGAAATATTATGTTCCTTGGGCATGTATTTGTTGTAATGTTCTTAATATTAATCTAAAATGATGTAATATCCATGTATGTTAAGCCTGGTTCGCTATACTAATCACTACACAACCACATCACCACAAACATTAAAACTCCATGCAACCAAAACTAACAACCATCACAACCAAAAAACCATACTACCTCGAACATATAAATAAAGTAATTCCATCCTCCATATCAAGATACTATCCACTATGGGAAACAATGACTTACCTGAATAGGTTTAATCATATAGTATTATAATGCATCTCGATTAGGAATCAAGTCCCTACATTTTCATAAGTCAGAACTTTATCACACATCATACATCAAGGAAAATAACACATATCATAAAACATCAAGGTAAAAACATCACATCATCCAAGAAAAATAGAGCAAGGAAAAAATCAAAAACAATCTAGGTATTGGGTACACATCTACATATTTCATTCTCATGTACTCTCCTCCAGGATACCATTACTCAACAACACAAAAACCAATGGTACTGTTCTTCCTCATAGAACTTTCTCTTGACGATCCTGGGTCTCTATTGACTACTCCAATATTGTCATGTCATTCTCAATATCCAATTCTCCCCAGTCAATGAAATGGGATTCATTATGAAGATATCAAAGAATCTGAGAGAAATTGAAGATATCATAAATCTTCTTCTGCCATAGTGGTGACTCCAATCGATATTCCACCTCTCTAACTCAACCCAACACATCAAAGGGACCAATAAACATGGGACAAATCTTAATCCCTCTTCAAGATATCCATTTCACACATTGAGGGGTAACCTTTAAGAAAATGTGGTCCCAAACCTCAAACTTCAAGGGCATCATCCCATGATCGACATAAGACATATATCGGTCCTTGTCTTCTTTAATACTCTCATTAAAAAGCTAAACCTTATCTGTTGTGCTTTGTACTACATCAAGTCTAATAATTGATGCCTCACCAACCCCTTCCAACACAATAGACACTGAAATAGTCTTCTGTATACAAACTCAAATATATCCACTACAATAAAAGAGTGATAGATATTATTATTAGAAAAATTAACCAAAGGAAAGTGTAATACAAAAGATCCACAAAAGTCTAAGATGCATGTATGTAATATGACATCTAGTTTCCAGATGGTTTGTTCTTTATGCTTGTTCATATGAGGTTGGAAACTAGTGTTGAGGTGTAACTGAGTGAAAAAGCATGTTGTAATCCTCTCTAGAATCATGAGGTAAACATGCATCTCAATATGATATAATGGACCTAAAAACTTCATAAAACCACACCAATTCATCTACACACCTCTTATCCAAATAATAAACTATTCCTAACTCCTTGATCACTAAGAAGTGTGATGATTTCATCAACCAATCTATGAACTCCTAGATAACATCACAACATCCATGAGGTCAATGTAACCTTTTGATAAAATCCATATATATTTAATCTCATTTACACTTAGGAATATCCAAAGGATACAATAAATATCTAGGGACATTATGCTTAGCCTTTACCTACTAGAAAAAAAAATACCTCACCACGAACTCCACCACCACCCGTTTCACACCAGGACACCAAAACTACATCATCAACCCATGGTACATCTTGGAAACTCTTGGGTGTATCCCCAAAAGTGATATGATAAACTCATATAGAAATACCCCCCACATCACTATCAGAACAAAAAACCACCCAAAAAACAACATCTAGTTTTAACCATCCTCCGACCATCCCTTTGGAGCATCAAGATGACCAAAATGATTGCGCATCACCTCTTCCTCTGAGTCTCCCATTAAGACTCCTCCACCCACTACAACAGAGAATACTTTACCATCATCTGAAAAAATAACCTCTACCATCATCCAAACTTGAATCTAAGTTCAAGGATTACAACTCATCCATTGCTCTCCAAACATACCTATACTCATGAACAAAATACTTCCAAAACATCCTACTCAAAGTATCAACCACAACATTCCCCTTTCACGAGGGATATGAAATGTTAAAATAATAATCCTGAAGAAAATCCATCCATATCTACTACCTCAAATTCAGATCATGTTGAGAAAATATATACATCAAACTCTTATGATTCATGAAGACTAAAAATCACTCTCTAATGAGGTGATAATTCCACAACTTTAGTTCAGACACCACTAATTTTGCTCCAGATCATGGGTGGCATAGTTACACTCATGGGGATATAACTGCATATACCCATAAGATATCACTACCCTATACCTAATTAACATGCTTCCCAAACCCAAATAGGAAGTGTCACAATTAACCTCAAACATCACACCCTCATCAGGAAACTGAAGCATTGGAGCACTAACCAACCTTAACTTAAGGTAAGCGAACACTATCTAGCACTGATCAGTCCACATAAAATCTTGGACCTTGCTAGTTAATGCTATAAAAAGGAAACAAATCAAGAGAAATTTGGTACAATACTATGATAATAACCCCTAAGAACAAGGAATATTTGAACCTATGACATGTTCTTGGGTGCTACCCAAGAGATAACTACTTTAAAATTCAATAGGTCTACCACCAAACCCTATTGAGACACCACATGCCAAAAGAAATTCACCTCTTATGTACAAAACACAAACTTGGAAAACTTTCCATAGAATTGGTGTCATCTAATAACCTATAAGATAGATCTAAGATGATTGATATTCTATTCCTCTGGCTTTGAGTAGATCAAGATATCATCGATGAATACAATGATGAATTGATCTAGGAATTCAAAAAACATAGAGTTCATAATCCCCTTGAACATAGAAAGTGTGTTTGTAATATCAAATGTAATGATTCCAAAATAGAAATGACCATACCTATATGTGAAGGCATTATTCATAATATCTCCATCCTTCACCCTCCACTGGTGATACCCACACCACAGATCAATCATAGAATACCAAATTTCCCCTCATAGTTGGTCAAAAAGATCATCTATCCTCAGAAGGGGGTAATAGTTCTTTTCCATCACTTGATTAAACCTCTGATTGTCTATATAAAACATGATACTACCTTTCACCTTATTGGTGAACAACGCTATAGAACTCCATGGTGAAACATTGTTGCAGATAAAACCCTTCTATAATAGATTATCTATCTGAATCCTCAACTCCCATAACTCAGAAGGTTCCATTCGATAAGGATCCATAAAAATTGGTGAAGCACCAGGCTGTAAGTCTATCCTGAACTCAACATAACATAGAGGGGGTAACATCAAAAACCTCCTCTGGGAAAAAATCCAGGAACTCATATACAACCTCAGGGACCTACACTATTTGATATTTTACCAATTCCCATGATAACTTATCCAATAAATAAAGAAGAGGATACACACGCTGACTGCCCACATGAAAACCCCACTCACAATTGGAAACCACACCCTAGATATCCACATTATATAACATGAATCTCCTATGGAAGCATTCAACAATATAACATATGGAATAAAACTAGTTGATGCTAAGGATAACATCATATGGTAAAATCTATAGAAAGAAAAGGTCCACATGAGACTTATGTGGCCCCATTATCAGTCTACACCCCCAACACACTGAAAAAATATGGACTTGGATTGGAATATTCAATATTAGAGGAATGGGAAGCCTCTCTATGTCTAGTACCCGAGAATACAATAGAGTAGGTGTAATAAAGGAGTATAAAGTGTAAAAATCAAACAGGGACCAAAAAAGGATACTAAAAAAATGGATTGTACCTATGATGATCTTTGGACCCTCTGAAACTACCACCTCCACTGTGTACAAGTAACCATGCCTAGCTCCACTACCTGTCTTTTGATGAAATACTCTAAGTACATGATCAGGTTGAGGTCCCTGAACTTGAGGAAAATCCTAAGGTTAGTCTCTACCTAATTCATCCCCCTCAAACGAGCATAAGATTACTACCCTTATTGCTAAAATGGTCTCACTAGAAACTAATTCTGATGCTGTAACCAAGACTTTAGACAACCAAAATAAGCTTTAAGTAACATTGGGGATCGGTTTTGATGATGGCCACAAAAACCACATACAAATAATAATGGAAAAAATCCTCCTGGAAGATCATGGAAACTACTGGCCCCATAAGGATGAAAAGGAAAGTGCTGAGGTCAAATACCTACTAGTTGAAACCTCAAAGGTCCTAGAACATAAGACCTTCCACTGGAAACTCTACTCCTTGAGAAACATTTCTAATTTCCCTATCATGGAAAACCACCTTGAGAGTGCATCCGCTTGATCACCTCTTCCTTCTTCTAAACCTCTTGATACGATGTCAATGTAAAAGGAGTGACTACATACTAGATAGAATGATGGATTTCTTCTTCAATACATCTCAAACGAGACTCCTCATATAGAAAAAGATATTGGGAAATGAATAGAAATTCTGTGAACTTGATTCGCAACTCAAGCACTGATATACTCACCTACTGTAGAGAAAGAAGCTCCCACCTCTTCACTGCCTTCATAGTCGACAAAAGGAAATATGACCAGAACTCTTTCTAATTTTTTTCCCATGAAACATATTCCTCCTTCCGCTCACCTAGATACAATTTCCATAACTGATATGTAGATCCCTATATATTAATAACTGCCAAAGTGAACCAGTATCCCACCAGGGCCTAGATCAAACTAAAAGTGATCTTGTTATCCTCCATCTAGCTCTCTATATCCACATCTGAAACACTACCCTCGTACTTACCTAAAGACGAAAACTGAAAATCATGCAACACACTCTTCCAATCCTCACCCTCCTTTTCCAAATCAACCCTATGATGATCAACTAGATCAGCCTGCTAAAACTCAACTACTCGATCCATATGAGAATGACGAACATGATCCATAACAGAAAATAAAAAAAGAATTTCCTAATCCTAGAAGTATGTAAATTTTATTTATAATTATTTTAATTCAATTTATCCATTTTAACCTTCCTAAATAAACCCAATTCAAATAATTTCATAAGTCATCATGGTGAATCTACCTCTCCTAGGTCTCTACCCTGAAAATATGACCACCTCACTTGGTCATTAAATAATCTTAGAGTCTATGCACTAGATTATGGCCCCCCCTAAAATCTCTTCTCCTAGCCGATATCACTAGACTATGTCACACACCAAGGTAAATTACCACTATTTCCATACTAATCCATGAAATACTCACTATGTCTAACTAAAAACTTCATCCTATCTTTCAAGCATCACCTCTGATTCCACTATATCATGACCCCCTCCCTCCAAAGATACCACAATGAGTGTAGATAGATAATGAACCCCAAGTTTCGCCTCTAGTAGGCTCCAGGTTGGATACTAGCACCAATGGTATAAAAATATCATGATATTGGAGACATTACACTCTATAATAATATATGATCGTAAGATAAAATTAATCAATCGTAAGAAACTCCAAGACAAAATATAAAAAGCAGTTGAAACCATCCCATAATGCATGTATAAATTAAACTGATACAGATAAATTAACCAAAGTAAATAAAAAAAAGTAAAGCTAAATTAGCGACACAACAACTATCTAATGGTATAATCTAGTAATGTCTAGTACAGTCCATGTAGTCCTCCTAGAAGCCTAAAAATCAATTTATATACACATCATGATCATGAAAGTATACTCAATAGGAAAACTAAAGTCTCTCATGCACATTTGAAAGAATTATACTAATGAAACCGTGAAAAAATAATAGAACCAATAACACCTAAATAGGTCAATGATCCATCCCAACCTCACCAAGGCACGTTCACTAAATAACACAAGCCAAGTAAAATAATATAACTTGGGTCACATAGATAAAGGGTACCCCATAATGTTTTCCCCCTAATATTCCAATCTCCCACCCCAAAATTGTATGTCCTGGTTCTCCCATAACTTCCATATACAACACCACCCCACAATCATGGTCACATCACATCATTACTACATACACCTAGGCTTTCCACCCCATAAGCACAACTACATCACATCTCACTTGAAAAAAATGGTGCATGACACATCCAAAACCATAACTATAGTAGCAAGGTATAATGAAAATGAAGGAAATAAACCTCATTTAATCCTCCTACCATAAATTACTCCCATGGTAAGCCTCCTCATCCCATCTCATCCCACCTATTGACACTTGGGCTCTATCACATCTCACCCGACGACACCTGGGCTTGATGCACCATAAAAACGTCCACATCACATATTTCCTGAAGACACATGGACTATCAGAACCACCATCTAGTGTACTATCAGACCTCCTTCCATCATAACCAATGCAATACCTACCTCAGTTAGAATAGAGAGCGGAAAAGTGTGGGTTCCAATCCATCCTTCCTCCTCACCGGATGTCAGGAAAAACACCGATCATATTAATATAAGTACTAACACTTAGTGATAGATGTGGGTGGGGTTCATATAGAAATCCTAAGAAATATACAAGTATATACATATAACCACATACACAAGCCCAACCTATGGGTTCAAAACAAAAAACTAACCAACTCACAACATTCCACTTTTACTACCACCTCTAAATGTATAACACTATACAAACCACAAACCACATAACACTCTACAAACCTATTCCATTATCTATCACATTCATTTCATTATAAATCATCATCCACATTTAACAAAATAACCCATCCTTTATTTTTTTATTACTTATTTCTATCCCATTAATCAAACTAAACCCCATCCAATTCAATCATTATTAAATAATTATTCCAACACTACTCAGGAATCTACCACAATGAATCCACACATCATAAGTAGCTCATAATACCCATTGTACCATCACCTAACCACCCTAAAATAATGAAAAAACAACCACCACCTATCCACCCGAAAAATAATGTCCAAACAACCACTACCTCACAACCCTAAAAGAATGAAAAAAACATCACCTCACTTCCCCAAAAGCATAGACACATCTCACCCATCATCCCCACAGTGCATCGCAAACACACATCGCTACCACAAAACATGGACACACCTAACAAAACATCAAAGCTCGTTTTAAAAATTTAAGAGAGGGAATATTATCACATTCTACTTTATTTTAGGGTCATTATTACACAAACCATAATCCTAGGGAAACCATTTCATTATCAAAATATAAGTGGTTAGTAAATTTATATTTTAAGTTGATATCACAATAATAAAAATAGACATAGAAGTAGTAACACATAATATAAAATGTAAGAAAATCCACCAATGAACATATTTTTTAGCACGACATCAAGCCTATACAATTCATCACATTAAAATATCATAATAATAATAAAACTGTAAAAACATGTGAATCATTCCCCCTTTCCCCTTAAATTTCAATTATCCAATTATTTATATTTTACTAATACATAAAAACCATATAATATAGATAAAAAAATTAAACCCCTCCCAAATGATACATAATAAAGATAAATGAGGGATTCCCTATCTCAAAGAAGATTTTTCGACTCATTGTGCATTGTAGAGTGAAGAAGAAATGCCTGTAAACCAAAACTCACATGGGAAACCACAGAAAAACGTACAACACACCAAAGGATCATCAAAATTAATCCCAAATCATTCAATAAACCAAAATTGAACCACCAAAATGGGTTACCAAAAGAAGAATAAAAGAAAACCACTAATAACGAAGAAGAACTTACCATGGATTTCCAATGGGGATCAATTGGAAGAAACAGATCGAAGTGGAAAGAAGGGGGATAAAATATCCTCCCAAGTCCCCTAGTGATTTTAAAAAATGAGAGAGGGATGGAGTGTATGAATAAATGAAATTTATCTAGAAGGGTTATAAAATAACTTAGAATCAGCTAGTTTCACATCGTGTAAACATTACATGGTGTACAATCCATGGGTTTCCTAAAATATAAACTTTCAAAAAAAATCAATTCTCATTTAGCCTATATTTAATAAACATAATGTATTCCATTTTAATGATATGAATCTGTTTCACGGGTTCCCCCTCTTCCAATTTACAAACTGTGAAATCATCAGTTGTACAATCCCTGAACCACCTGTTCAAATCGTGTAAACATTACACGATGTAAATTCCCTACAGCAGCTCTGCTACACCTCCATCCTCCACTAAAATATCCCAAAACCTACCCAAAAAACTGAAAACTAGAAATGTAATGGGTTATTAAGGTGTGTACTATTACACTACACCTCATCATAAAAGATCAGATATCGATACATAGATAGGGGTCACACCTAGGGCTTATGGGGGGAATCACACACCCAATCTGGAATAACCCACTATGTTGGGGATTGATGCCCATGTAATATGGTCATGCTAATTCCAATAATCCAACATAGGAAAAAATATAGAGGATTCCACCCGAGCTTCATAGAGTGACTCTACACAAGACTAAGCCTATAGTGGCATCACAATCCAATGCCAAGGACATGATGACACAAAATACCCTTATAGAAATGGACTAAGGGAACACAATTAAATGATACTAGTCTATAATGAAACCACTTAATGGAACATGCCCAAGATCATATCAGAGATGAACTAAGAAGGAAGAGGAATCTAACCTTCCCTTTAAAGAGTACATAGTATGTACTATGGGTACACAATATGTCTTTCCAAACTTTGGTATGTTTGTGTCTTACTGTCTCACATGGAATGTAAACCTCAAAGTACATGGTTTTTCCACTCTAGGTACACAACATGTAGAGGTTGGCCGACAACCTCACCATGCCTTCTTCCCATGCTTGTGTACTTCAACATATCTGAGTTCATGGCTCTACCTGTGTGCTCTATCCAAGATGTGTCTGAGTACATGGATTATCCCATCTACTTTGGCTCTGTACGAGTACACAACTTGGCATATGTACTCCAGTCATGACCCTATACCCAAGGGTACACGGAGAGTCACCAGATCAGGTCACACAACATTTGACACATGTAACATTGCATGCAATCATTTGTTCTCTATAGAAACCCTAGAGCTGCATCCAAGGACCCACGAAATGTGTATATATGTATTACATGATGTGTACCATGGAATTGTTTAGATCCTATGGATACTTAATGAGTAGTTTTCGGTTTTCCACTACTATATCCAATCTATCTGGGAAATATGGTTATGTGGTTTGCTGACTCTCACTATCACCGCTCATTAAAAATTGGGTTTTGATACACTCAAAAGTTTCCAGGTTGATCCATACCATTACTGCACCATGCCACTATCATGCATCAACCAATAAATAAGAAAATTTCAGTATGATCCTAATCCTTCTTTGATCATCCTCCATCATCACACCTCAAGAATACCCTCGATCATGATCTAAACCAATAGTATCAATCCATTAAACTGATGAACGACCATTCAATGATCGAATATCAGGTATTTTTTGAACCATAGGAAAATGAAATTTTCCACGATGAATGTGGAAAGAAACTTGGGATAAATCCATAAAACACCAAATAAGAATAAACCTTGTACATTTTTGGGTTGGAATTGATCTGTTTCCATTAGAGTGATGAATAAATATCCAACAATTATTCAAATAAATAGTAAAGTAAATCAATCATTAATGCATGGATAAATTCTTATTAGTGGAATTGATCCATGTTCAACATAGGATAATTAAATGGGATAAATAAAAAAAAAATTCATACCTCAAGTTTTGGATGAATCACTGATGAAGGAAGATCCTACATCATAGTCATTGGGGATATTCATGAACTCTATTGGTCTAGATGATCCACATGGTATCGATTTTATCATATGATCCATTGTCATCTTAAAAACATCTCTCCATGGTCTCTCTCAAATATTTAGGTTTATTTGTATGACCCCGGGATTTTCCAATAAACATGTGTTTAAAGGGGTGGGATAGGTTATGGTGATTATTAAAATAATTAATTAAATCTTTTATTTATTTAATCATTTATCCACTCATAAAGGCGCCCAAGATGAACACCCAACACACATAAAGATTATTTCATTCCTTCAGTAAAACACACATTAGGGACTCAACAATGGTCTTATATTTACAATCTAAGACTCCATTTCGTAGTTATTATATTATTTTATGAAAAATATGTGTATTTAATATTAATATTTTTAATATTTTTAAAATATAAATTCCAGGATCACTAGGTCTCATAATCTCACTCTGTCTTAGCTCTAGGGACCAAAAATATTCTTATGAATATTCCAAAGTCTTTTAAGGAAAAAATAGGGATGATACAGATCAATAGACTTATGCGGCATCAATTCAAAGATATGTTTAAGAGGTATTTTTTTCTTTATGAGTAGAGGGATGATACTACCATCATGTATACTTAGTAAAGATCTTCTTTATAGAGAAGATGATAGTTATCAACTATCCAAAAATGGTTTCATATAGTTCAAATACACTATACGAGTTATAATTATAGGTTCATCGTGGGTTTATGAGAAAACCTTGATCTTTTGTTGCAAGAGGATTGGCTGAATTTTGGAATTCATGCTTCCTATCTGGTTTGAAAACCCATCAACTAGATAATAATTACATCTTTTGATTTAACTCTCAAAAAGTAATGAGTTGTTGGTTGAAATTTACCTAAAATCATTATGGTGTTTCACTACCATTGGTGGAGTTTAAAATTTCCATTGGTAGTTCTATACAATGATAAAGAAAGGGTGTAGAATCTATTTAGGGAAAAATTAACATGAACAAGAACATATTGAAGATACATATGAGGTACACCTTGGATATTATTTAGGAAATATCATTTTTTAGCTAAAAATATTGAGCTTGGACTCTAGGTATAGTATCATGTTAAGGGTTTTATCTTTTCAAAATCCCCACATATACTAGAGACTTAGAGTAGGCATTGAATGCTGGAGTTTTTCTATTAGAAGTGCTTCCAAGATTGGGATAAGAAAATGATCACTTATTGATATCCAAAAAAGTTCCATGGATAGGCCTCCATGGTTAAATATTACTTTAAGATTATACACCTTCTTACTATGTACATCATCTCAATTTTTTAGTGAATTTGATGTTGGAAAAATAGTTGGTGTTTTTGGAGTAGCTAGTGATGAATATCTTCAAGAAGATAGTAACCAACATGGTTTGTAGTACAATTTTTGTCTTCATCACTAAAACCATTTTCATTAAGATCATTGAGAGAAATACCTTTCCTTTTATTTTGTTTCTCAAAAGTTGGAGATTCCAGTATAGTTCCTAATTAATCCTTATTTTTAGAGACTCCTATTATTTACAATGATTATTTTTTTATAGCAGTTGAGTGTATGATTTTCATCATAAAGAATAATTTTATTTTATGATTATAACATGTTGGGTTGGGAAGCTATGTCCCCTTCCCTAATTTGGATTGGAAGTATCATGATCTCAATAGGGTATTAATAGATGGACAAGGCTAAGCTTCTTGATATTGTAGCTAATCGTTAATTTGTTAATATAGTTTGACATGCTAAGTTAACTATAATTGGGTTGTTTCCTATAATGGTTATTGAAATCATGAATTCCATAATAGTGTCTTTTACCCAGGTTACTCCAATTAATAAATTGGATTATATATCCACTTTATTGAGAATTTTTAGTAACATATTCTACAATTTTTTGATAACCCGACTGAGCTTCAGGAGATGGTGGTGTTTCAAATAGAACAATTGGAAAAAGGTACCATTAATCTTTTTATGACCTCTTTGTCCCAAGATAATTAACCAAGTAGTTATTTTAAATAAAAATTAGGTATTTTTAGTATTATATTTGGTTTTATATGGAAGACATTCCACATGAATTGTTTATATATCACTAGGTAATTCTTGAAATTATTTTGATGATGTTGGGGGTGATGAAAACCCCTATTATGTTAAGGGTTGTATTTGGTTTATTCCTAGAATTATTGTAGTGTAGTATGATCTTGAGGTATTAGATTAGGATACTAGAGAATCATTCCTTCATCATGATATTTGAGCATCAGTTATCTTATGTTAGGCATGAATCTGAGATGAATTATGTGATCAGAGTGGCACAACAATTCCATAGTAACTGACATCCCAACCAAGAATTATTATGATGAGTGGATGTAGGGGATATATGATTATACAGCCTTGGTATGGTTGGTTATTATGGAATAGGAAGACATTTTATTTTATTTTCTAGTGATTATGAACCTTATATCTTAACGAGTATGGGAGATCTGTTATGGAAACATCGATTTTGGTATCATGTGTGCTTGGGTATTTAAAGTTAAGTCACCCACTAGATTCTCATAGAGGTAGGGATTACATTACATTTATTTTGGAATGGATATTGAGGTATTTGTACATCCCATCTTAGGTTTTTACATAATGTTTTTGAAACCAAGGCCTCCTAGTGGATCACTAAACCTTTGTGGTGTAAGTCTAACAAAAAATTGGTTTTCATTATGTGGAACATATAGCTTTACAATTAAGGATGCTTCTTAATGTTTTATGATTTTATTCACTTTAGTTTTAATGAGTGTATCATGGGATTTAAAGTTGACATAGAAGGGTTATCTAAAAATCCAGGATGGTTCAATTTTGATTGTGGTAGAATAGGTCATCGATAAGATTTGGGTTGGTTTTTTGGTGGCTTGAGGAAGTTGGTATCATTTCTTGATTTGATCATTAGTTAATTTCTTTTAGAGGGAGCACAAAACACCCATGTTTTTTGGTGTTAAATGTGATCTAGTTTGGTGTTTGAGGTGTGGTTGTGTGGTTCCACAAATATCTATAAGAGGGGTTAAATTTGAGCCTTGGGATATTTTTATGCTCGATGATTAGAGAAATTAGTGTGTTTTACCATTCAAGAGATGATAAGAAGTTAAGAATACCATATGGAGATTCACTATGAAATCCATTTTATACTTGTTTTTAACCTTAATTCAAATCACCTAAGGGAATAGTTTTATGTGTAATAGTCATTTCATGTGGTAGGTTCTGAGTTGCACCTCAAATTTGTATAACATAAAGCTTCCATAGTTGGTACACTTATTTATGAACATTTATGAGGTTGTTATTGATGGTTCATAGTTTTTACCTTGTTCTATAATGATATAAGTGCTATAAAATAGGAATGTTATTCTTAATTCTTATGTCCAATGTTTTCTTAGAGCCTGGAATTTATGAGATGAATCGATGCATGTGAGGATATATTGTTTTCTACATGAGTTTTTTTAATGAGCTTATAAATCTAGTATTTCAGGATTGATTATTGTTCATGGAAGAAAAGGTTTTAAGGTGGTGAGGATGTAGAAACCCTGATTTTTTCATAAGTGTGCCTTAATGTATTTTTTATTTTTGAAGGTCAAGTCCTTTAGAGAGGAAAAATAGTAAATTTACCCTAGCTAATGACCTTGAATTTTTTTTGATGGTTTTATTTAACTCATAATGTGTTGTTTACCGTATGGTTGAATTTTGGTGAAATTATAAACAAGTAGTTTCTTAGGGATAATTAATATTAATTAATTAAATAAATATTTATCCTATGAGAGTGGATGTTAATATCAATATTGAATGAAAATTCTGACATCACATTTGTGTCTAAAATGTGTCCTTTTCCCTAGGCATGGTATAAAATTTGTGATTAGATGATGAACCTTGGATCAAGTATTTCAATGTTTTATTTAAACCAACAAATTATAAAAAAAAATTATTTTTATTGGGAATGGGGATGTGGCATTGATATGTCACAATGTAATTGACTAGGATTATTATAGTTTTTTCAAGATGGATATTTTTGGATGATTGACCTATCCATTATGATGGGATTAGATAAATGAATTTATGAGGGTTAATGGTAGTTTTATATTGTTAATTTATATAGATATAATTTATCTATTGTACTAATTATCTCCCTATTGGAAAACCAAAAAAGAAAATCTCATCACCATATCCTTTTATGACTGATGGAAGAAATCTTTAAAAAAGTTTATCTCCCCCTCTTAACAAAATGAAGAATATTTTTTCATGTTTTAAAAATTATTCATAGTGGTGGTGATGATGACTAAATATCAAGATAAACTCATTGATGAAAGGATTTTTTTCCATTGAGATAAGACTTCTTTCATTTTCTTACACCACTTTATACAGACGGTATGATTTGTCTCCTCACATGATTAAACCCCCTAAATTCTATATAGATATAACATGTGAAAAATATGAGGATGATAATAATTAAATTAAATTAAAATAATTATTAAATATTAATCTATTAATTAATTGAATATTATTTTTCATTGGCTTAAAATTATCATTGGGTAGGACAATTAAACTATATTTCTTGTTTTTTTCTTACCATTTTCTAATATATTTCATTGAGGAATAATCTACTTTAATGATGATGTATTTTAGATATTTTGTTTCTATGAATAATGTGAATATTAAATAATAATTAAATATTTGATTAATATGATTTCAAAACTTTGATTATTTGATAATAAAAATTTGTATGGAATTCACATGGGGATGAAGCCTCTGTGCTAATTTAAATTTAAATATATATTTGAAGAATTTTTTCCATGGATTATTCAATTAACATGTTTTTTTACCAATTGGAATTTATCATTAATTCACAATATAATTTATGATAAATTAAGTAAACATTATATTTAATTTACCAAAAAATTATATTCCAATAAGTAAGAATTAAATTTCCCCCTATACTCATTCTTTTTTCTTCATTTGATACATTAAGAGCATGTTCTTAGGTGGATTTACATTCCACCATTCACCAATCTTTGAAGAATGACTACCCATTCTTTCCTTTTTGAATCGATCATGGAAAAAATGCTATAATGGAGGATAGATGAAAGTTTTAGGTTTTGACATTAACAATGATGACATAATGAAACTTCAAGAATATATTTGAAGGGAGATGATGATGATGATAAATGGATGAAGGTAAAAAAAAAATGGTGATGTGTGATAGTGATCATTGGGGTGTTGGGTATGGGCGATATCAATGACGTGACCAGTGGTAGAGGCAGCGACACATTTTAGGGAAGCCTGTGAACACTATATTTGGATTTCTTGGTTACACATTATTTAATCTATTTGGATAAATTCCTTTTAATTTATGATCCACAATTCTAGAGTTTTCCATTTTTATAAATATCAAACACTATGTGACTTCAAGTCACACAATGTGTATCTTTGGACCACATACCAAAATGTGTGTCCACATACAAGATAAGTTAATAAGTTGGGCCCACACATCATGTGTCACTTCAGTACACACCATGTATATTGGAAGAAGTGGCTCAGTGTAAAGGTTGTATATTCCTAGTCCCCACATAGACTCATATTCCATATATTTCATGGAGACACTATGCCTAGATAAGTGAAGAGAATTAGTGTGTAATTGGATTACACATCTACTATCCTACATGAACCTACAAGTCATGTACCTTTCAAGGAGTTAAATGTATATAATTTTACACATAGATTGGACTTCTGTGGATTATGCCTTACTACTATGAAATCCTTCATTCCATGCACAATCCTATATATGGTGTGTATTAGATAGTCTCAAATATTCCTTATATCTTTCTTCTTGGGTGTTATTTTTTAAAATATGAGTATTCAATTATAATTTTTTTCCATGTAGAATGTGATGTTATGTATTTTGTTACCATCTAGGGTTTTTTCCTACGCTTTTGAGTGGTTAGAGTTCTAGAGATATGTAGACACAATAATGTGTGTGTGTGTGTGGAGGGGGGTGGGGGATTAGAGAAAACACAAGGTCGGTAACCCTAATAGAATAATACTCTCTCTTGGGATCATATACTCTATATATTTAGTGGAGTGGATAACCCTCCCATAATGAATGGGTGAGAGTCCTCCACTCATGGATTATATAACACTATCATATAATGTACACTGTATATGATAGGGTGTGGGTCCTTTATAGGGGTTGGTAACCCTCTAATTTTTTCTTTAGTGAGGTAAAATTCCACCGATATTGCTTCTACTGAGGGATGGTGTTGAAGTGATTGATTTGAAACAATTTGAGTGATTTGGGTTCTACAATTATATGGATATTTCAGGTTCCTTTCTTCTGTAATAATTCATTAGATAGGAGATGTGAGAATGGTAATTTTACTTTAATATATATAACTTTAATTTTGAGTATATTCATTTTCCTTAGGGTTATTTTTCCTATATTTCATCAGACTTGGGTTTTGAGCTAACATATCACACTCTTTATGTTTTCAGGGCATCCTACTAGGTATGTTTATACTCACCCCTATATGATATTTGTTCCCAAATGTGTTATGTCTATACAGAAGTTACATGGAATGGTGATGTTGATGGTGTATACAGAACTAGTGAAGATTATGGAGTTGATGACTGGTAGTAGATGGTGGTTCATGGTGGGAGATGGTTTATGGTGGATTTCAATATAGGAGACCATATAGTGAGGAGGTGTCTTCCCATTTCTAGAGATAATTTCAACCAATGGATATATTTATATCATTTTTATTTTGTCTTTTAGATTTTTACTTTATAAAATTTTACTTTTCATATGGTGTCCCATGCATTCATTGTATATAGTTCAGTTATATATATATATATATTGCTGGTTTTGTTGAATATTATTGTGTATTTATGATGAATTATTATTAGAGGTTGTTATAATCAAATACCTACAATGTTTTCCTATTCCTTATTAGTGTCAGTCACTAGCCCATATATTACTGGAGGTAGGCTTATGGCGGAACACTCGAAAAACTTCCAAGCTAGGTGGGGTCCCAGTGGGTTAGGTCATATAAACAATATAGGATTTTTATAGATTCGTATTGAAATACTTCACTCTACTTTTGTTTATCACAATGTATAATAATCACATGGTATTAGAGTGAGTGAATTAAATTTTATATAAATAACTATGAAAAATATACATATAGAATGAGGAGATAGCTTTTATATTTTATTAGAATTTTAAGTTAGAATAGGTGTTGAAGACAAATATAAAGGATGATATTGTTATGCCTAAAATAAAATTTGTATTTTGGATTGTCTTGAAAAATAAAATAAATAAGAAAACCAAATTATTATTAAATATGGTTTAGAGTATTTTCGTGAAGTTTGGATAGTGTTATAAGTGTTTTGGTTATGGGGACCAAAACCAAAACTATAGTGGACCATGACTTAGTGCATGCTGTAATGTATAAGGAAATGACTATGACCTAACTATGTTTTAGTAGAGAAAAATAGTGAAGGTATTGTATGATACACCCAAAGAGAAAACCCCATTATTAATATTGTAGTATAATAAGTCTTGGTGATATCTAATTCATAGAATAAGGGGACTATAAGATCACATTGTGGATGAATTACATTCTAAGGAAAGACTTTGGTGGAGTCAGTATCTAAAATTACTTAGGCAAAAGAACCATTCCATAGAGTGGACCTTGGTAGAGGATGAATTTTTATTAGTCACTACTCATTATGGGGAGAAAAAAGGACACACCAAAGAAAAAATTATTTTTTAGTAATCTATTTTGTTAGTACACTGGATGAAATAATTTGAAAAAATACACCACTCCACAGAGGAATCCATTGTACACAACTATTATACAGAAAAATGGATTGAAATAAATCACACCACTAATTTAATTGGAGTGTCTAAACATTATATTTTGAATTGTGGAACCATTTTTTGTCAAGGACTACACCAATGATAATTTGGTGAGAAAAAATCCAATTTTTTAGAAGCGAACTAGATATTAGGGAGATAAGAAGATGAAATTTTGATTTGTGGAATTCAAAGTTTGACCAATGGTACTGTGGCCAGGATGAGGAGGAAACACCATGGTTTGGATAATTATATATATTTTTTAAAGATTTATATCTCAATAAAATAGAAAATATTATAGATTTCATGGGATCATTCTACTTGGGATTCTATGATAATCATGAAGAAGATTTGATTAACTTTATACATGGATTAAGGATTCTAAATCAGTGATATATTGTGATATTTTTAATATATATTGATCAAATATAATAGGGGTGAAATAAATAGCATAAAAAGAGAGAAGATAATGGGTATTGTCTAAGGTAGAAAACTGTAATATCTTGGAGTCTTCTATAATAGGTAAACTAAAAATATGGCTATGCACATTCTAATTTTTTTGAAAGATATTTTATTGATGATTTAATTTAAAAGTTTAATTTATAGAATTTATAATTTTAGTTTTATAAATGGAAATTATTTTTATAATTAACACATTTAAATTTTCTTAGGATGAATTTTTAGGATTTTTTCAGAAATAGTCATTTATGGGTGAATAGTGAAAAATACCAATTTTTAAAATACTATCACTTTTATGAAATTTTGATGATGTAAGATTGAATTGAAAGTTTTTGAAATATTTTTTCATAAAAAAAATATATTTAATAATTAATATAATGATTTTTAAAATATAATATTTAACTTAGAAATCTATGATTGAAAATTTGGAAATCTAAGAAATGTTTTTATTCAAATAATAACTATTTTGGTTCTTTTGTTCTAATAAAGAGTTAATTTTTTTATAATTATTAATTTTTAAGTTAAAATTATTTTTATTTTATTAAATATAATTCAATAAATTCCACTAGAATCGACATTTTATGTGATTTTGGTTTAGAGTTATTTTATACTTAAAAAGACATTTTTCTAAACATTGTTTTTCATCATGATACGCATACTTGTTTTAAAATTAACTTTTGCCAATTATATAAATTTAATATTAGGAAAAGGATTTAACATTTTTAATTTTGAGGTTGGAAGTTTTTTACTGAGTTCAATTTAATATTTGGTCACAATAAACAGTATCTATGGTAAAAATTTATCACCACGATAATGGTTAAAAGAGTTATCAAGATGGTTAAAAATAAGAGATAAGGTTTAAAATTTCATAAAAAATTGTTTAAATTTTATTTTATGAATTTATTTTGAATCAATATCATATTATATTAAAATTTATCAATTTGGTTTCACTTTAATATGAGTGAGACATTTATATTAATTTAATGTTAAGGATATTTACAAGTGTTACACTCCCCTCACTTATAAAAGGAAACTTACTATTATCAATTATTCACACCTTTTGAGCCACTTAGATCATAAAATCATTTCCCAAATCACTCATCAACTATCCTACCCACATCCAAGAGGTTCTGTTATCCTAAAAATTTGAATCTAAGAAGCCTTAAGTTGTAATCGAAAAGGGGTTGTCCAAAGAAGAATTACAACACTTAACCAAGTTCCTACACATTTATTTCTTATTAAAACTCCTTAAAAAATATCATAAAAACATTGAAATAAAAACATCAGTATATAAAATATAATAAAAATTTATTATGTTTATGGAATAACCCTATTTTCATCTCCTTTTTCATCCGTTAGAAAATGATAACATCGCTAGTACGTATGTATGGAGTGATGCGATTCGTTTTTAATTTCCACATTACATGAATGATAATAAATAGAGATTTAATAAATAAATATGATATTAAAATATGGTTATTATTCTATAAAATTACACATTTATCTATTTAATTTCCTTTTTATCCATTAGAAAAATGAAAATATCATTCATGTATATGTTCGAACTACCATATCCATGAAACGATGTACTTTATTTTTCATGATCGTATTTCATGGTTGGTTATAAAATTTTATTTAATATATAAAGATGATAATTATAAATTTTTTAATATTATATAGATGATGAATCCATGATCAAGGTGAAATTAATAGAATCGTAAAACCAAAAAATATATGGAAAACAGAAAATTTAATACTCAAATATGATTTTAATAATAAATTATTAATGAATGGATAAAAAAATTAATAGTATCTAGAAAGATAAATGTAAATATGGTAATGACATCGATTTATATTAAGTATAAATATTTATATTACTATATAACCACCTTTTCCTTCCATCATACCCGTTATTCTTTATCAAGCTTCCTCAATAAGATTCCATAATTTTTAAATGAAAATATTGTCCTTATTATTCTGCGAATTTTTAGTTCTAAAATGTTTTTAAAATGAAAATAATATTTATTCTTGATTTCAAAGTGATATTTTATTTATTTTTAAATTATATTTTTCATATATATATCAATATAATTTAAAGAATGTTATGATTCATTGGGGATACTCTAATGATATTGCCAACCTTATTTATTTGGATGGATTATGATCATGTTGTTTTATTTATTGACTAGGGAAAATATTGACATTTCAGTTACTAGTTATTCAATATGAATGTTTATGTTTATTATATAATTTATTTTTATTCATTTATTTCAAATGATGAACGCATATGACTTAGTAAGTTTCAAGAATGCGCCATTATAGCCCCTTGTTGCATCAATAAGTCTCATGAGACAAACTAGTTTGGGTATTTGGAATAATCCTTACCTATTTTTGTAAGATGTCTTGGAATGAGGCCTTGAGGGTAGTATTATGATGTTTGAAATTATGAATTATATTATTAAGATACTAGTTATTATCATCCATGTGATTATTTATATTGTTATGTCACCCAGGGATATATTCCAATTTTATGTTGTCAGTTATATGACATATTTGATTATTTTTTATCTTTACCATATTATTCATATTTTATTTATTCTATGATATATTCCACTATATGTTTTCCCTTATTGAAAACCTAAAATCACCCTTCATTATGCATTCCTTTCACTAAGGATCCAAGAAGTAAACTTTAAATGATTTCAGAGATATACTAGAAGAAATAATAATGTTCTCACTGGAATTTAAATTTTTTATTTTAGGTTTTTGTTTGTAATGTGAGAATGATATATGTCTCTAGTCTCCCAATAACAATAAACTATTCAATCCCATGGTATACAATCTCTTTACTCTTGTACCAATGTAGTAAGTTATCTAATGGATCCCAGTTACTAGATTTGAGTCATTACAATTGGTATCAGAGCGAGGTTTAGTAGGACCCTTGGAAAATAGATCTATAAGAACAAGTAGAATATAATGAGAACATTATGATAATAAATTAATATATTCAATAAAATCTTCTTTAATATTTTACTTACATAGGAATCATATTTTATGAATCAATATTCATAATTTTATGAGATAATCCAATATATGAAATTGTTCAAAAATTATTCATAACAGAAGGGATACAATCAATATCAGTGCATGTAATATATATAGTTATTGACCTCCTAGGAAATTAAATGAATCTATAGCTATATATAACAAAATTATAACCATATTAGTGTAGATGACTCAGGTTTTGACCAATATCCTAACCCATATAGAGCATTCTGTTGATCCCCAACATGGCGCAATAATGTTAGACCACTTCATTTGACAAAAAACTCTATCATTCAGTGAAAATACTGATCCATTAGTATATGGTAAATAGATCAAGTTACTATAGAAAATATTTCTCACTTTGGGAATTAGTGAAAGAGAAAAAGTTTTCATGGTAGTTTTTCATCTAAAGGGAGATGTTGATCAATGGTGGTCATTGATCCAGAACAGTAAAGTGGAAGAGGATATATAGAGTTCAGAATAGAGGACCTTTAAGGATATATTATTCTGAAAATACTTTTATCATTATAAATGAGCTGATATAGAGAGGAAATTTTTCAATCTAAGGAAAGAGGAAGTAGAAAATTCAATAAAATATAAAGCTAACTTTACAAGGTTAGAAAATCATGTTGTGGGTTATGTATGGAATCCAAGAAGTAATATTGATCACTGATTTGATGGGATGAAACCCATACTTTGAAGGGAATTAGTTTCCTAGACATTTACTCATATAAGGATATAATATCAAATTCCATCAAGATAAATAAATAAATCTCTAAGTATTATGTTTTCTTGGGAAATCAAAAAAAGAAGCGAGTGACTAAAAACATTGTAAAATAAATATGGAAAAAAAGGAAGAAGGGAAGGTTTTAATTTAAAACATATAATAGTTTTGGAAATAAACACCATGGAATATACTTATGGAGAATTGTAATTTTTTTATGTTCAGAGATAAAGGCCATCGGGATTTTGATGGCAATGGAAAAAAATAAACCAACAATTTCTAATTCTTTAACTGTAAGGAGATGAGGTACTATTAAAACGAATTCCATAATCATCAAGGTAATTTACCTCAAAAAACTCCAAGGGAGAAAGACAAATATTATGAAATCACCACTACTAAGGTTGAAGTTACAAATTATGTGATAACAGGAACTTTGATCAGAAAATTAAAGTTAGCTAATGCTTTATTTGATTCCAAATTTGTGCACTATTCTATAGCTTTCTTGTTTGATGAGAGCATTAAATCACACCCTACCACACTAAGTAAAGGGTTTTCAATAAATACACATAATGTGGATCTTATTTCTACAAGGATATATTGATCAATATTTAATATGATGCATAGATATTCCCTAGTTGAAGTCTTGATTGACATACCTATAATCGAATTTGAAATAATACTTAGTATGGATTGAATTTTAAAGTGTAATGAAAAAATTTATTTTCAGGAGAAATAAATTACTATATATGATGGGGGAAGATAATACCTTATTTTATGGGAGAAACATCATTAACTAATTATTTTATGGATTTTCCTCTAGTAACTCACCTTAATGAAATTATGGGATAATAGGAAGATAAAACACGATATTTGGATGTGAAATACATCTTGGGGGTAGAGGATATGCCTATTGTAAAGGAATATATTGATGTATTTCAAAAATATGTATTGTTACATCCACCCAAGTGTGAATTTTATTTTTCTATTGAACTCATCCATGATGAAAAAACTATATCCAAGGCTCCCTATAGAATGGAACTAGAGGAATTGGTAGAGTTAAAGAAACAACTTAAAAATCTATGCAATAAAAAATCTATACATTGTAACACCCTAAGGATTTATAAATAAATTTAATATTGAATGCATGAAACACTATGTGTATACAAAACACCACTTTGTTATAACCTACTGAGTAAACATAATTTTTTCACCACTGTGATTTGAATTTTGAAAAACTGACATATACAGTTGCGTTTAGTAAGATTTTTAGAGTCTAATAAGACAGACTTAATCTTTGGTGAATTGTAATATGACCCTTATGGATATAAAATCATATTATTATTTTATTATCTAAAAGTTATAAGATAATGAGATCTTGATTAATTTTTCAAGGTGATATAAAATGAATTATAGTTTTAAAATTGTAATTTTTCAAATAAATCATGATTTTATTTAAAAATTAAATTAATCATATTTAGAAAATTATTTTTAAAAAAATGGAGTTCACTTTTGAATTCTAAATGTCAAAAAATGTTTTGGGTGATTTTTTTAATTTTTCTAAAATACATGAATTTTTTATGAATAGTAAAATACGGTAATTTACCATATATATACATTATTATATAAATTCCATATTCCTAGCATCATGGATGATGTAATCACACTTGGTTTGAACTAACATGCACTTATTACTATTATGGGTCACATGAATCAACAATGTTTATTGTCTTGAAGGAAATAATAAAATAATGAATAAGATATTCAAAAATCACCCCTCTCCTCTACTATAAAATCCAACCATCACGCCCTATTCTCTTCACACCTCTCAAGCCTTGTTCCATTTCTAAATTCTAGTAAATTATCCTCCCAATATCTGTCCCCACATTTATCAGCCCTCGGTCTCATAAAAAGATAAAAACCTCTCCCCTAAAGAGGCTCTCAAGGAAGATAACTTCAAGAGGTAAATCCTTCTTTTCATTTCTTTTATTTCGAGTTCCTTTATTTTCTATTTATTTCCTAACCTAATTTCATCCAAATTTTATGATAACTCCCTTACCTTACATGTACTATAAAATTTTATGATAATGGAATAATTCATCATCATCTCTTATTTCCCCTTATTTTATACTAGAAATGAAAACACCATCCGAGATGTATTAATTTATCACATTCAAGGACAGCAAGTTTTCAATTTCTTGTACCATATTAAATTTTGGCCATGAAACCATTTTGATGTTTGAACTAGAATATAATATTTTTATTATAAATTACGTAAAATTTTGGAATATTTTTTGTACACGTGATACTAATTTATAAATCAAAATGAGTTTGTTGTGAACAAATATTGTTAATTAAACCAAACGATTATAATTAAAGTTTTATATATTGATTCATCTTCACTCCCAATAAAAAAATTAATTTTATAAGCATTTAATATTTTGTATGTTAAACAATAACATACAAATTCTATTATAGAAAACCATTCTCATCTTACATATTTACCCTTAAATTTATATAAGTAAACTGGTCATGAATACCAAGGAAGAAAACGTTCCCAAACAATAAAATTGAACCTCTTAAACCCATAAATAAGGCCATGAATGAACTTAAGAAGGCTTTATTCAATAAATTTCATAAATAATAGGTCCTATAAATATTAATTAATGAATTTAATTTGGTTATCCTAGACACTAATATTAAATGAATAACACCATCAGACTTAAGGTAAGGGTTTTCTACCTGAATCGTCATTTTCATTCTAGTTACTCTTATTATCTACTTACCTAAATTAAATTATTATTTATTCATATTAAATACTCATAAATTATATTATAACTTTCTATATATGTGTACCAACCATAATCCTACTTTCATTTATATAGAGTTATATGTTTTAAAATGATATTTCAAAAAATTATTCCCAGAATACAGGCCCGATTCAAGGGATTTTCTCAAATTCTTACCTATTTTAAATGGCACTATATAATCTGTTTTTATCAAAAAATTTATTTCTTTGAATAAAATATATTTCTTCAATTCTAGTTTTGTACAAATAATTTTCCAAAATAACTCTTCTTTTCAAAGTAAAAGAGTATTTATTTCAAGAATTACTCGATGATTTTATAAGAGTATCTTCATCTATTTCAACACTCTTATTGATTATTATATATTATTTTGATTAATCTTTTATGATATCATATACCATATTTAATTGAATTGTTTATGATTAGTTTGACTTTGGATGTTCTATCTTAAAACCATTCATCAATTTACTCTGAATTGTTAGTGTTTATGCTTAATGTTCATGGAAAGTTATTTACATTTCATATGTTAGTTTCATAATGAATGTATATCTTTTTTATGTTTATCCCAATTCATATGAGGAATTTATTGGACTTATTAAGTGAATATTGGAGCCCTCTATATCCCCTTGATGCATGTAGGTCTCATGAGACAAACTATGGTCTTGGAACAAGGCCTTGACAAAATAGTTATTTATGGTCTTGGCACAAGGACTTGCGATAGGTTATGATGTCCAAAATTGTGCATTACCTCATTATGAAACTAGTAATTTAAATTTCATGAGGTTATTCAGCAAGTAGAACACTCAGGATTATTCTTTATTATTGAATTATTTATTCATCTCTTATTCCTTCTATAATGTGTTCAAGTTTATTTTTAATGGCACATGTTTTTAGTTATTCATCATGCCTAATGTTTATGTTTATGATATCTTCCTTTGTATTTCTTACCTTTAATGATAATTTGAGATCACCCCTTATTATGTTTCATTTTACCAAGACATGAAAAGTTATATTATGAATGACATGTAGGGATAACCTAGGAGTTATGAATGTTGTCAAAGGAATTTTTATATTGTATTTCCCTTCAAGATGTAATGTTGAACTTATGTATGTATCTAGTTTTCCAAATCTACCTAACTATTCATTCCTCTGGGATATGAATTTAATGTAATCATTCCAATGTAATGAAATAAGGCACCATATTCGGGCAACCGGGGTCGGGGTCTTTACAGTTGGTATCAAAGGAAGTTTAGTAGAAAACCTAGAAACTAGATTTAGAAAACGTAGAATAGGGAAAAAAGACTAAGATAGAATTTGAGGATAAAATTACAAGAACATCATAGAATTTTTGGTAAGGAAGAGATTATGTGGATATTTCTATAAAATACATCCTTGTTTGGATACTACAAGTGGACGTGGTTTTGCCACATATGTACCTAGGAGTAACAACTCCGACAAGGAGTTTAGAGCTTGACTTGGGGTATCCTGGTACATGAAAACATGTCTTACTGTGCACCTAGTTTGACACTCCTAGGGTATATTCTTATGGTTATTTTACATTTTCATTACAAACCATTATGAAGGAATTAAATGTAATTTTTTCCTCAAAGTAACTGTGTTTTTTATTATGAGATTATCTAAGAATAGGAATTCAATTTTTGATAAGTATTTTTCTAAGTTGATATTATATATTATAATTCATAAACTAATCTATTGTATTCCATTATTTATAAATGGAACATAGTGGAAGGAATGGAAGCCTCATGAATGTACGTATCCTATGTAGGGATTTCCCTATGATGTAAGATAATGATGTTGGATCTAGTGCTAAGACTAGTGCTGAGAAACTTATAACTATATTGGTAAAGTTGACTCAAGTTATGAATAATAACGTTACCCATATAAAGAATCTAAATCCAAAACATGGAAGAACTATGTTATACCACTTTATACGACAACAAAATCCATCATTCAATGAGACTATGAACTCATTCATAGAGGAGTAGTGGATAAGTTCTTTAGAGAAGATATTTCTCACTTTGGGATGTAACGAAAGAGAGAAGGTTATCATGGAAATTTATTCTCTATCAAGATATGTAGATCAGTAGTGGTATTTAGTCCAAAACACAAAGCAGGAGGAAGAAATAGATGAAATGTAATGGAGAGATTTTAAGGAAATATTCTTAGAAAAATACTTCCCTCATGAACATCGAGTAGATATGGAAAGGCTATTTCTAAATCTAAGTCCAAAAGAGGATGATAATGTTGAAAAGTATGAATCTAACTTCACAAGGTTAGCAAGACATTTCATTGAATACATATGTAATCCCATGAGCAAGATTGATCTATTCTGTGATGGTTTTGAACCATTCCTATGAAGGTCTCTAGTCTCCCAAAGATTCTCATCATATGAATATATAGTCTCATGTGCTATAAAGATGGAAAAATAATTCTCAAAGTCTTATGATTTTAAGGGAAAGAAAGAGAATATGAGGATGGATGAAAATTCTAGAAAAGGAAATAAGGAAATGGGGAAGAAGGGAAGAGTTGACTTTCTAGCCTATGATAATTTTGGAAAGAGACACCTTGGTACTTTCCTAAAGGTTATGGGTGTTTTTTTATAAGTGTAGAGAAAATGGCCACCAATCTTGGGATTTTAAGGAGAAGAAAGAAGCTACCAATTTTCAATGCTACAATTACAATGAGAGGTGAAATTATGAAAATGATTGTCCTAGGTGACAAATAAATGTTCCCCAAAGAAGGCTAAGGAAGTAAGGCCAAGATTATGCGATCAAAACTGATGATATTGAAGTCACTAATTATGTAATGGAAGGTACTTTAATTGTTTCCTCAAAATTAGCCAATGCTTTATTTGATTCTGGATCATTATATTCCTTCACATCATTCTAGTTTTCCAAGAAAATTAGATATTTTCAATTTGATTTAATAAGGGGTTTTTCAATTATAAGTATTAAGGGAAGTATCATTTCTACAAATATGTGTCAGAAAGTCCCCATTATGGAATATAAAAGTGTTTTATCTTCTAATTTTATCTTCATACCCATGATTGACTTTGTTATAATCCTCAGTATGCATTGTATTCCAAATTATGTTGTGAAAATATATTGAAAGAAGAAGGAAGTAACAATTTTTTAGGATGATATGGAATCCCTTATCTTTAGGGAAGAAACATCACAATTTGATTCTCATCTAGATATACCCTCAACAACTATACTGAATTCAATTCTTGAAGAGGATGAGAACTCGATATCTATGAGTGAGGAAAGAAATGTTCAAATCAAGTATGTGCCTAGTGAAATAATATATTGATGTTTTTCCAGAGGATTTACTTGGACATCCTCCAGAGCATGAAGTTGATTTCAATATTGATTTAATTATTGGTTCAAGGCCTATAACACATACTCTTTATATAATGGCCACTGTGGAATTAGAAGAACTAAAGAAAAAACTAGAGGAATTGAGTGATAAAGGATTTATTCACCCTAGTGTCTCTCCATGGAGAGCCCCTATTCTTTTTGTTAAAAATTAATATGGATCTATGAGGTTGTGCATTGACTATAGGGAGATCAATGCTATAACAATACATAAAAAGTATCCCCTACCTCACATTAATGATTTATTTGATCAACTTCATGGAGCGCAATATTTCTTGAATATTGAACTTCGATCAGTATATCAATAGTTACAAGTGAGGAAGAGTTTCCAAACACATCATTTCGAACTAGGTATGGGCATTATGAGTTTACAGTAATGATTTTTGGATCGACTAATGCACCCTCTATTTTTATGGATCTAATGAATAGAGTTTTCAAGGAATATATTGATGACTTTGTAGTGGTATTTATTGATGATATTTTTGTATAATACAAACACTAAAAAGACCATGAAAATCACTTACGCATTATTCTGAATAATTTTAAATGAAATGAATTATATGGGAAGTTTAGTAAGTGTGAATTTTGGCTTCAATCAGTTTACTTTCTTGGCCACATTGTCTCTAAGGATGGAATATCTGTTGATCCTGCAAAGAAAAAGGTTGTTCAAGAATGGCCTACTCAAATGAACATAACTGAGGTACATAGTTTTATTGGTTTAGCAGATTATTATCAGCATTTCATTCATAACTTCACCTATTTAGTCAACCCAATGACCAAGATTACATGTAAAGGGGTTAAGTTCACATGGACAAAATAATGTGAGGAATTGTTTAAAGAATTAAAGAGGAGATTAGTGAAAGATCCAATCCTATCAATACTATTTAGGAATTGAGGGTTTGTGATCAATAGTGATACATCAAATAAAGGTCATGGTTCTGTCTTTATGAAGAATGATAGAGTTATTTCCTATGCATCAAGGTAGTTAAAAATTCATGAAAAAATATCCTACTCATGATCTTGAGTTAGATACTGCAATCTTTGCTCTAAAAATATGGAGACACTATCTCTATGGTGAAAGATTTAAGATATATACAGATCACAAGAGTGTAAAGTATATCTTCTCATAGAAAGAACTCAATATGAGGCAAAGGTGATGGATCAAACTACTCAAGGATTATGATTGTTTCATACACTACCACATAGGAAAGAAAAATAAGGTAATTGATGCATTGATCATGAAGGATCATATTATTTTAAACAAAATGAGGATTGAAAGGGATCCTATATTCAGGGATATAGTAAGGATGGACATGAGAATTATCGAAGAAGGTGAAATATCATTACTTTTTCAATTGGTTTCCCAACCATCTTTATTGAAAATAATTAAAAGTTCTCTACCTGATGACAAGAATCTTCAAAATAAAATTAGTGTTGTGGATGATGGGAAGTTACAAGACTTCGTATATGAATATGGAATTCTGAAATTTAGGAACAAACTTTGTGTTACATCTATAACTGAGCTAAAAATGGAGTTATTGGATAATCCCCATAGTTTAAATTTATCTATACACACTAGTGGCACTAAAAGGTCTAGAGATTTGAAGGAACATTTCCGGTGGGAAAACATGAAGTAGGAAATTGTTGATTATTTATCAAGATATTTAGTCTGTCAATAAGTGAAGGTTAAACAACACAATCCTAGAGGATTCATGCAACATATACCTATTCCTATATGGAAATTGGATGAAATCACTATGTAATTTTTCATTGTATTTCCCAATACTCCAATAAATAATTATTCAATGTGGGTAATTATGTATCGACTTATGAAATATGAACATTTCCTCACTATAAGGGGGGGATAACTAGATCACCTTGAAAGAATCTATATCAATGAAATTGTGAGACTTCATGGTGAACCTATCTCAATTGTTTCTGACCATGATCCACGATTTACATCAAAATTCTGAAAAAGTCTTCAAAATGCCTGGGATACTGAGCTTTGATTGAGTACTTCTTATAACCCTCAAACTAATGGGAAATCAGAAAGGATGATCCAAAATTTAGAAGAAATTTTGAGGTCATGCTCACTTTATTTTCAAGGTATATGGGATTGGTATTTACCTTTGGAGGAGTTTTCCTAAAAAAATGTTTCCATTAAAGCATTCAAATGGCACCATATAAAGAATTGTATAGAAAGAGATGTCGTACACCAACATGTTAGGATGAAGTCATTGAAAGGAAGCTTGTGAGTACAGATCTTGTTGAGGAAACAACATCAAAGGTAAGGAATATTCAAACCCATATCAAATAATCTCAAAGAAAATAAAAGATCTATGCTGATAATTGAAGTAAGGATTTAGAATTTAAACTAGGAGATCATGTTTTCTTAAAAGTATCTCCATGTTAGGGTGTTATAAGATTTGGGAAGAAATGGAAACTGATCCCAAGGTACATTTTCCCTTTGAAAATTATGGAGATATTTAGTGATGTGGCTTATCATTTGGCAATGCCACCTAGGCTGTATAATGTACACAATGTGTTCCATGTCTCATTGTTGAGAAAGTATATTCCAGACCCAACACATGTCCTCACTTATGATGTTATAGAATTGGAACCTAACTTATCTTACTATGAATAGACCATCTAGACTCTAGACACTAAGGAACAAGTTTTGAGGAATAAGATGACATGATTGGTAAAGGTACTTTGGAAAAATCATAGAATTGAAGAAGCAACATGGGAACCTCAGGATCTTATGATGAAGAACTACCCAAATCTTATTATGAGGTAACATTTCAGTAATTTCAAGGATTAATTTTTTTTAGTGGGGGATAATGTAACACCCCAATGATTTATAAATAAATTTAACATTGAATTCCTGAAACACTGAGTCTATACAAAACACCACATTATTATAACATATCCAGTAAAAATAATTTTTCCACCTTTATGGTTTAAATTTTGAAAAACTTGTTGGAACCATGGTCATCTATACTTGAATTGGAGTATGTATTATGTTTGTTGTCAATCCTCAGAGGATGTTCAGAATGGTTTCCAGTAAAGTGCTCATACAGGTCAAGCAGATAATAGTATTAAAGGTGGAACCATTTTCTAGTGTTTGACAAATTTCTAGACCTCAAAATTGACAAAAGGGGAAAGCATTGTTTTTGGGAAAGGGACTTGTGTGCCTGATATATGGCGCGCAAGTATTGGTTTGGTTATGCTAGTGAGTAGCGCAACAGAGGCTAGGGTAGATGGAGTTGTGCGCCGGAACTTGTGCGCTGATAGGAGGCTTGTGCGCCACCACACGGGGTGTCCAGTTTGCCTATAAATAGAAGACCACCCCTCCTCATTTGGTACGAAGTTCAGACTTAGAGAAAATCATATCTCTCTTCGTGCAGGTGTAGTGGCCGCAAAAGTGGTGGTGGGTCACGCAAGTTGAAGTTGTGCGATAGTTGTTAGATTTGTGTCCAAGGTGGTTTGGGCGAGAAAGGGGTTGAGTCGCGTAAGTTTGAAGTTGAAGAAGTGAGTGTCGCGCAAGTGGTTGAGGTGTACTTGCGCTCTGGGTTGGACTTGTGCGCTGAGACTTTCGCTCCGTCTTGAAACTTGTACGCTGGGCTTGGAGAAGTGCGCCAGGTGTGGTTGAAGTACGCTGGTCTTTTTGGAGCTGCACGAAAGCTGGAAGATTGCCCGATACCTTCAGTGAAAAGTGAGATAAGTCTACGGGTGATAGTTGGACTTCAACAGAGAATCTACATACAATAGAGGATGCATTATTTTTCAATTATGAAGAGACCTTCACGTCTATAAATTGAGTGGGACTTCACCACGGGTAGTGAGCCAGGGGGAGTCAACAGGAGTGACCCGAGGGACGCAGTAGGCCGTCCCCGAACAATTATAAAGGCAGTGAGCCTGGGAAAAATTGACTATTCCCAAACCTTTGTAATCCACAATGAGTGAAGAATAGTGTAATTTGGTATAACCGACAACCTGTCAGTGTATCCTCCTTGGACATATCCCTTAGTGGTGAACCAAGTAAAAAGTGTTGTGTCATCTTTTTGCATGTGAATGTTTTATTTATTCTCATATCCATCATATAGGTTAAAATTGTTTTTACCAATGTGGGAACAAGATCTGTGAGTTTAAAAGAAAAATTTGACACCTTGATTCACCCGTCCCCTCTCAGGGTGTCCTGGGGTCCTTCAAGTGGTATCAAAGGGATGTTACTGTTGTTTGATCTATTTTATACCGCTATGGAAAATTCATCCACCGTTAGGGGAGTTCCCCTCTTTGATGGAAGTAGTATGTAGATTTGGAAGAAAAGAATGAGATATCATATAAGATCCCTTGGAATGGATGTTCTGTTTTCCACTATGAATGGTATACATGTTACTAATCCAACAGGGCTGGCTATGACTGATGCAGATAGGAAAATTTTTGATGCAGATGCTAAAGCACAGAATGCTCTCACCACAGCTCTTTCTGATCATATCGATCTTAAAGTGATGAGTTGCACCTCATCAAAGTCCATGTGGGATAAAATTGAAAATATTTATGAAGGAGATAACAATGTAAAGGAGGAAAAACTACAAGTCCTTCACAATAGGTTCGATGATCTAAAGATACATCCAGATGAGAATGAAGATTCCTTATTCAATCGAATTACTGAAGTGGTTGGAGCAATTCGAGGTCTAGGTGAAGAAATCAATGAAGTAGAAATTGTGAAGAAAATATTAATAAGACTTCCACCCCCTTACAATGAAAAGGTTTCAGCCCTTGAGGAAAGACATCTTTCCAAACTCTCTCTGAATGATCTTTTGAGAAGCCTAGTGGCATATGAAATGAGGGTCAAACCAGAAGATGCTATGACTTGAGTGAGAAAGGAAATGGAATTCAAATACATTGAGAAACTGAAAATATCTTAAGATAGTAGTGGTGAATATGATTAGGAAAAAGAGATTCTTTCTCTCATTTAAATGAAGTTCTATAAGGGAAAAGGTAAATTCAAAGGGAAGATACCTCTAGCTTTCTTTCATTGTGGTAAAGTTGGTCACATTGCCTCTCAGTTCTTAAGAAAGTTTGATGATGAGAATAGTGATGCTGAAAACATTGAGAAGCCTCAGAAAATGTTTTTCAAAAAGGGAGACTTCAAATCAAGAAGAAAAGTACCAAAAAAGAGCTTTGTCTGTGAAGAAGAAGATGATGATAATGAATTCTATGATGAAGATGAACCAGAATTTAAAACTGGAAACCATGCTTCCATGATGGCTACCACTAAAAACTTAGAACCCTTAATCGGTAAAGTAAGAGATAATAAGATTAATCATAATGGTGATCCAAAGATTCAAATTAAGGATGAATTTTACAATATTGAGAATAAATGTAATAGATGCAATAAGTGGAAGGAAATGGTGAAAGAATCATCGAAATATGTTGATGAACTTGAAGCAGAAATTGAACGACTAGAAGAGCTAGTGAGAGTTCAGTCTTCAATCCTTGAAATCACAGATGACGTTGTGGAACTAAAGCTTAGAATTTAAGAACAAGCAAAAGTCATAAATGACCTTTCATACAGACTAAAAGAGAAGACCAAAACTGTTGAGGGTCTGGAAGAAGAAGTTGTTACTCTTAGGAGTAAAATTGAATTTCAATCAAATAGAAATGATTGTAAGATGTAAATTCATTTTGGAAGATTCTCATATGCAGAATTACTAGAAAGATCCAAGGGTGGTTCAGATGGGGTTGAAAAAATCTTGAGTAATCAAATACCTTCTTGTATGGGAAATAGTGGAATTGGCTGTGAAGATGAGACATCAACTGCTGAAACTAAAGAGAGCCAAATGAAAGACAAGATGAAAGTTGGACATGTTGAAACATTGGCTGAAGTACTGAAAAATAAACCCTCAATACAAACTAAAAGAAGAACTGAAAGTTATCCTCAAACTCTTAGAAATGACAGACAGTCCAACTATTCTCCCAAGGAAGAAAGCATGAGGATAAATTCAAGTGAGAAGACATTTCCTCTCACGAAGTGTCAGTTATGTGGCTATCTAGGCCATACAATGTCATATTATGAAGAGGCAAGGATGTATCTTAATGGGGAAGATCTAGGACGTCAAAAAAGGACACTGACTTCATATACTCCATCTTATAAAATAAACAATTTCTATGGATATTGTTTTCATTGTTCTAACTTTGGTCATAATGCTTTTAATTGCAGGTAGATAAGGGACATGTACACCTCATACCAGAGTTTGAGACAAGTGAAATCTCATCAACAAGATTGTGTTTCTATTTCAAACAGGTTTTCTCCTCTTGAAGAAGACTTCAAATAAGAATAACCAATGTACACAGATGAGATATTTGAAAGGCCATCAATGCTCTATACTCAATCCAATGTCTCATGGAAAGAAAGGAAGAAAATTGAAAAATCTAACCTTGCAGAGGTGGCCCTCAAAGCTACAAAAATCAACAGTACCTAGATTCTGGATAGCATTTGTTCATCTCATATGACATGTAATGTTGGTCTATTAATAGATATCAAAAATAAGGTTGATGGTACAGTACGATTTGGTAATGATGGAGCTCTGAAAATCAAAGGTAGTGGAAGTACTGAATTAGCTAATTGAGAGATAAAGAAGATTGAAGTCATTTATGTAGATGGCCTACATCATAATATACTTATCATGAGTCAACTATGTGACTCGGGACTTATAGTTACTTTTAATCAGAAAGGTTGCACTATCAAGGGAAAGATAGGAAATTCACTTATGAAGAGATACATAATAGAAGGCAACTTGAATCAGGTTGATAGTAAAGAAAATGTTTGTTACATGACTGTTGAAGAAGAAAACAATTTGTGGCATCAAAGACTGGGACACACAAATCAAAAAGACATGGAGAAAATTTCAAAATTGAGGATTATCATGGACATTCCCAACCTGATTCGTGAACATGAAAAGTCTTGTGATGCTTTCATTTGTAGAAAGCTGGTCTGCAGTTCATATCGGGCAAAGAAGAAAAGGGTATCACATCTTCTTGATCTAATTCATGTAGTTGTATGAGGGCCAATAAATGTTTCCTAAACTCATGGAGAAATGTACTTTTTCCTTTTCATAGATTATTACAGTAGAATGGCATGCGTAATGTTCAATCAGAGGAAACGACAAGTGCTTGACTACATGAAAACATATCAGTGAATCCCTGATAATCATACGGGACAAACAATCATATTGTTACGATCTGAAAATGGAGGGGAACACACATCCATTGAATTTGAAAATTACCTAGATAAGCATAGGATACAACATGAGGTAGCTGCTGTGAGAAATCCACAATAAAATGGAGTTGTTGAACATAGGAATCGACAGGTGAACAACATGGCACGAACTATGATGATTGAGAGTCGTATTCCATGACATTACTGGAAAGATGTTGTTCAAGATGCAGTGTATATTCAAAATTGAACAGGACTTTATATGGGTTAGACAAAGACACCATATGAATTGTGGCATGGAAGGAAGACTTATTTGAAATACTTTCATGTTTTTTGGAAGTAAATTCTTCATCAGAAACAAAGAAGGAAATCAAGGGATGTATGATGATAATATAGATGAAGGAATTTTCCTCGGATACTCAATGAACAACAAATCCTACAAGTGTTTTAAAAAGTGATTAGGAAGGATTTTGGAAAGCATTGATGTTAAGATAATTGAAGAGAAAATAAAAAATGCTTTAAGGATGTCATATGATGAGGTGAAAGAAATTAAGGAAGAAAGTGAACGTGGAGAAAATACAAATACAGAAATATAGGAAGCTGTACAAAACACTCAGTAGTCACATCATGATGTTGACTTAGAAGAAGAATATGAAGAAGAAACTATGGCTGGAGAGAATGCAACTAAACCTCCCATGAGAAATCGAAGAGCTGAGATTGATCGATCTAACATACTTGGGGACAGGAGTACACCCACACAGACAAGAAGGATGAGGAATAACATACAGTCTACATTTCTATCATTTGTGGAGCCATCCTCAATTGAAGAAGCTGCAAAGGATTAATCATGGGTGAAAGCCATGAATGAAGAGTTAGATCAGATTGACAAGAATCAGACATGGGATCTTGTACAGAGACCCAAAGGTCACAATGTGATTGGTACAAAATGGATCTTCAAGAAAAAGTTTGATGAACATGAAAGTGTTATTAGAAACAAGGCATGAATGGTATATAAAGGATACTCCCAGATTGAAGGTGTTGATGTTGAAGAAACCCTTTCCAGTAGCTAGACTGGAGTCAATCAGGATTTTCCTTGCCATGGCACTCCAAAGAGGATATAAAGTACATCAAATGGATGTCAAGGCATAATTCTTGAATGGTGTACTCGAAGAAGAAGTCTACATTGAACAACTAGTGGGTTTTTTTCTTGGTAATGATGAAACAAAGGTTTGCAAACTGAAGAAAGCTCTATATGGTTTGAATCAGGCACCACGATCATGGTATTCCCAGCTAGACTCATATCTTAAGAATCTGGAATTCAAAATAGGAGGAGTAGACCACAATCTGTACGTGAAGAATTCTCCAAAAGATCAATTCATGGTTCTAGTCTATGTTGATGATCTCATATTTGGTGGTAGAAGGTAGAAATCAATGGATGAATTTGTCAATCACATGAAATCAGAATTTGAAATGTCTATGATTGGGGAGCTCACATATTTCTTGGGGATGCAGGTGATTCAAAGGCAGAATTACACTTTCATTTCTCAAGAAAAGTATGCAAGAGAGCTGCTGAAGAAGTTTAATATGCAAGACTCCAAACCAATATCAAATCCGATTTCAGTTGGAACCAAACTTGGAAAGCATGAGGATGGGGCATCTGTAGACCCCACTATATACAGGAGGATAATTGGGAGCCTATTGTACTTAACAGTGACACGACCAGATATTTTCTTTGCAACATGACTAGTAGCCCGCTTTCAGAGTAATACAAAGGAGGAACATATGACAGCGGTAAAAAGAATCATGGGGTATATTCAAGGAACTCAAAATTGTGGTTTATACTTTTCCATAGGAAGATACAGTGAATTGTCGTCATTTTCTAATGCTGACTGGGTTAGAGATGTAGTTGACAGAAATTCCACCAGTGGTGGAGCATTCTATATTGGAAATAAATGTGTTGGATGGTAGAGAAAGAAACAAGAAAGTACTTCTCTTAGTACTGCTGAAGCTGAGTATATCTCCACCACAAAGGCATGCACTCAACTGCTATGGATGAAGCAACAACTAACAGATATTGGTGATGAGGTGAAGAAACCAATGGTAATTTACTTTGATAACAAGAGCACAATTGATCTTATGAAGAATCTTGTTCAGAATTATCGTACAAAACATATTGAAATCAGGTATCACTTTATCAAGGAAAAAGTTGAGCAAGGCGTGATTAGAATGGATCATGTGGGGACTGATGAGCAAGTGGCTGATATCCGGACTAAGCCACTATCATCGGTTGTGTTTGAGAAGCATCGGTTGAACCTCGGTGTTCAGCCACCTCCCAGAGCATAAGGAGGTTACGAAAATCCCCTCTCTCCAGTTATGTTTAATGTTTTTAATCTGTTTATGGATGTGATGAATGTTTCTGAGGGGGGGGATACTATCCAGGGGGTGTGGTTTGAGCTGAATAAGGAAAAATTATCGGTATTTGGGTTTATTGTCAATGGGGGAGAAAGGAATAAATTCAGGCATGTAATGATTCTGTGAAACGATGAGAATTCAGTGTCAGTGTTAGGATGAGAAGGAATACACTGGACATGTAATGCTTCTGTGACACTGTAAGAGAATTTCTTGGGCATCTTTGAGAATTCAAAAACACGAGAACCCAATTCAAGCTTTATCTCTTATTTTCTACACTGACCATTGCTCACGTAGACTTAGAGTGTTGTCTGAGTTGATTCTTACATTTTTGGTTTGCATGTGGATGGAGATCTATTGAATTTATTCCCTAATTGCCAACAAACCAAAAGGGGGAGATTGTTCGAACCATGGTCATCTATGCATGAATTGGAGTATGGTTTGTGTTTGTTGTCAATCCTCAGAGGAAGTTCAGAATGGTTGCTAGTAACGTGCTCATACATGTCAAGTAGATAACAATATTAAAGGTGGCACTGTTTTCTAGTGTTTTCCAAATTTTTGGACCTTAAAATTGACAAAAGGGAAAACAATGTTTTTGGGAAATGGACTTGAGCGCCTGATATGTGGCGTTCTAGTGACTTGCGCGCTGATAAAGGAATTGTGCGCCGATGCCTAGGAGGATTGGAAAGTTGCGTGCCATATTTTTTCAAGATCATAACTTTAAATACGGTAAAGGAAATAGGGTTACGCAAGTATTGTTTTGGTCGTGCAAGTGAGTAGTGCGACAGAGGCTAGGGTGGTTGGAGTTGTGTGCCAGAACTAGCGCTCCGAGAGCAGGCATGCGTGCCCCCATGTAGGGTGTCTAGTTTGCCTATAAATAGAGGACCACCCCTCCTCATTCGGTACTAAGTTCAGACTTAGAAAAAATCAGAGCTCTTGTCGTGCAGGTGTAGTGGCCGTGCAAGTGGTGGTGGGTCGCACAAGTTGAAGCTGCGCGACAGTTGTTAGTTGCACGTCCTAGGTGGTTTGGGCGAGAAAGGGGTTGAGTCGCATAAGTTTGAAGTTGAAGAAGTGATTTTAGCGCAAGTGGTTGAGGTGTACTTGTGCGCCGGTTTGGACTTGCACGATGAGACTAGTGCGCCATCTTGAAACTTGCGCGTCAGGCTTGGAGAAGCGTGCCACGTGTGGTTGAAGTACGCCAGTCTTTTTGGAGATGCACAGAATCTGGAAGATTGCCCGATACCTTTGGTGTAAAGTGAGATAAGTCTATGGGTGATATTTGGACTTCAAAAGAGAATCTATATACATGAGATGATGCATTCTTTTTCAATGATGAAGAGACCTTCACGTCTATAAACTAAGTGGGGCTTCACCAAGGGCAGTGAGCTAGGGGGAGTCAACGAGAGTGACCCGAGGGGCGCATTAGGCTATCCCTGAATAATTGTAAAGGCAGTGATCCTGGGACAGAGTGACTATTCCCAAACCTTTGTAATCCACAACGAGTGAAGAATAGTAGAATTCGGTACGACCGAAAACATGTCGGCGTATGCTCCTTGGACGTAGACCTTAGTGGTGAACCAAGTAAAAAGTGTTGTGTCATATCTTTGCATGTGAATGTTTTAATTATTCTCATATCCATAATACAGGTTAAACTAGTTTCTACCAAAATGGGAACAAGATCCTTCAGTTTAAAAGAAAAATTTGACACCCTGATTCACCCTTCCCCTCTCAGGGTGTCCCGGGGTCCTTCAAAACTAACATACATGGTTGTATTTAGTAAGATATTTAGAGTTTGATTAGATGAAATTAATTTTTGGTGAATATTTTTATAACCCTTATGAATAGTAAATACTATTATTATTTTATTATCTAAATGTTATCAGATAATGAGATCTTGATTAATTTTTCGTGGTGATACAAAATGAATTATTGTTTTAAAATTTTTATTTTTTTGAATAAATTTTGATTTTATTTAAGAATTAAATTAATCATATTTAGAAAATTATTTTAAAAAAATGGAGTTCATTTTTGAATTCTACACATGAAAAATGGTTTGGTTGAATTTTTTGGATTTTTCGAAAATACTCGAATTTTTGATGAATAGTAAAATACGGTAATTTACCATATATATATATGTTATCAGCTAAATTCACTATTTCTAGAATCATGGATGGTGTAAGCACACTTTTTTCAAACTCAAATAAACTTATTACTATTATGGTTCACATGAATAAACACTATTGGATATCTTGAGGGAAATAATAAAATAATGAATAAGATATTCAAAAATCACCCCTCTCCTGCACTATAAAAGCCACCCATCACTCCCTCTTCTCTTCACTCCTCTAAATTATTTTGTCTTCTATAAATTCTACTCAAATATCCACAAATATCATCCCCCACTTCCATAATCCATTTTTCTCATAAAAAGTCCCAAGCCTCTCCCATAAAGAGGCTCTCAAGGAAGCTAACTTCAATAGGTAAATTCATCTTTTCATTTCTTTTATTTTGAGTTCCTTTATTTTATTTTTCTTTCCTCAACTAATTTTATCCAAATGTTATGATAACTCTAGTAATTTACATTTAATTTAATTTTTTTATGAAATTTGAATAATTCATCATTATCTCTCTTTTCCCATTCATTTGTACTAGAAATGAAAACAGCATTTGAGATGTGTTAATTTATCACATTCAAGGACGACAGGTTTTCAATTTCTAATACCATATACAATTCTGGTCATGAACCAATTTTTATGGTTGAACCAGAATATAATAAATGTATTATAACTTATTTAAGGTTCTTTAATATTTTTTACAAATGATATTAATTTATAAATCAAAATGAGTTCATTGTGATCAAAAACCACCAATTAACCCAAATAATTATCATCAAAGTTTTATATAACGATTCATATTTAATCCCAATAAAAAAAATAATTTTTTAACCATGTAATATTATTTATTTATACAAATAACATACAACTTATATTCTCGACAACCATTCTCATCTTACATGTTTATCCTTACATGTACATAAGTAAACCGGTCATGAATACCAAGGAAGAAAACACTCCCAAACATTAAAATTTAACCTCTTTAACCCATAAAGAAGGCCATGAATGAACTTAATAAGTCTATAATAAATTAATTACATAAATAAAAGGTTATTTAAATATTTATTAAGGAATTTAATTTGGTTATCCAGAACACTAATATAAAGTGAAGAACACCGGTAGACTTAAGGTAAGGGTTTTCTAGCTGAACCTCCATTTTCATTCAGCTTGCTCTTATTCTATACGTACCTAAATTAAATTATTATTTATTAATATTTAATCCTAATAAATTATGTTTTAATTTTATATGTATTTTTACCAACTAGAATCCTAATTTTATTTTTGGGAATTTATATGTTTTAAAAGGATCTTTCAAAAAATTCTTCCAGGAATAGAAGCTTGATTCAAGGGAATTTTTAAAATTCTTACCTATTTTCAAGAGAACTCTATAAACTATTTTTAGTAGCCATTATATTTCTATTAAAATACTATATTACTTCATTTCTTGTTTTTCACAATTATTTTTCCAAAATAACTCTTCTTTTCAAAATAAAAGAGTATTTATCTGAAGAATTACTCGATGATTTTAGAAGAGTATCTTCATCTATATCAACACTATTATTAATTATTTTTGTATTATTTGGATTAAAATTTTAAGATATAATCAAATATATTTAATTTAACAGTTTATTATTAGATTTACTATGGATGTGATATCTTAAAACCATTCTCCAATTTACTCCGAATGGTTAGTGTTTATGCTTAATGTTCAGGGAAAATTATTTACATTTCATATGTTAGTTTCAATATGAATGTATATTTTGTTTATGTTTATCCCCATTCATATAAGAAATAAATTTGACTTAGTAAGTGATGGGAGGGTCCTGATATATCCCCTCTATGCATCAGTAGGTCTCATGAGACAAACTACGGTCTTAGCATGAGGCCTTGAAAAAATGGTTATTTATAGTCTTGGCTCGAGGCCTTGACGGTATGGTTATGATGTCCAACATTATGCATTCCCTCATTATTATACTAGTAATTTAAAGTTCATGAGGTTATTCAACTATTAAAAAAACCCATGATTGTGCTTTATTATGGAATTATTTATTTATCTCTTATTCCTTCTATAATGTGTTCAAGTTTATTTTTAAAGGCATGAATTTTTAGTTATTCACCATACCTAATGTTTATGTTTATAATATCTTCCACTGTATTGCTTACCCATACTGAGTATTTGATCTCACCCAATTCTTATGTTTCATTTTCTCAATACATGAAGAGGTATATTATGAATTACATGCAGGGATAACCTAGGAGTTATGGATGTTGTATAAGGAATTTCTATATTGTATTTCCTTTCAAGATCTAATGTTGAACTTTTGTATGTATCTAGTTTTCCAAATCTACTAAACTATTCATTCATTTGGGATACAAATTTCTTATAATCATGAAAATGTAATTAAATAAGGCATCGGCTCTAGGAAACTGGGGTCAAGGTCTTTACATACACCAAAGTGTTTCACCTTCGGGAGCCTCTATCTTATTTTTTAAAAAGAAGGATGGGTCTATGAGGTTGTACATCGATTAGAGGGAGATAAATACCATTAATATAAATAATAAGTATTATTTTCAAGGAATTTATGAATTATTTTATCAAATTCAAAGCACTTAATATTATTGAAATGTTAATCTTTTCTTTGGTTATCATCAATTAAGAGTGAAGAAGGATGATATACCAAAGACAACATTTTGTATGAGGTGTAGACATTGTGAGTTTATGGTAATGCCCATTGGATTGACTAATGAACCTTCTGTTTTTCTAGATATGATGAATAAATCATTCAATGATTATCATGATAACATCATGGTGGAATTCATTGATGATATCTTGATATAATTTAAAATCTAAGAAGAGAATAAGAATCATTTGTGAATAATTCTTGAGATTCTCAGAGAAAGAGAATTATATAGGGAAATTCAATAAGTGAGATTTTTTTCACCATGTAGTTTCTTTTCTTGAAAATATTATATCTAATAATGGAATATATATTAATCCTTCAAAGAAAAATATAGTCAAATAATGTGATATAAAAATTAATAAAACCGAGATACATATTTTTCCTTAGTTTAGGAAGTTAATATCAGCAATTTGTTCAATATTTTGACTGATTGGGTAGACTATTAACTAAGTTGACACATAAATGGGTCAAATTCACTTGGTAAAGGGAATGTGAATAATGTTTTAAAGTGATAAACATGAGATTATTTAATTAACCAGTATTTAATTTATCATTAAGAAAATAATGGTTTGTAATATATAGTGATGCGTCAAAGAAAGGACTGGGTTGTGTCCTTATGAAGAACAATAGAGTTTTTACTCATGAATTAAGGATATTTAAGGTCAATGAATATAACTATGAAAATAATTATCTTGATTTGGTAGCCGTAATATTTTCCTTGAAGATATAGAGGCATTATCTCTATGGATAAAGATGTGATATATATACAGATCACAAAAGTGTGAAGCTCATATTCTCTTAGAAATAACTCAACATGAGACAAATAATATGTTTATAACTACTTTATGACTATCATTTATTGATACACTGAAACCATGTTAAGGAAAATAATGTTGTTGATGCATTTTTAAGAGAGGCCATACATTTCTATCTATAATAGATATTAACAAGGATCTTATATTTTTAGATTTAGTAAACATGGATATGGTAATTGTTAGGTAAAGGTAAACATCTTTCCTTTTCCAAGAAATTAAAAAACCATCTTTATTATAAAAGTTAAAGAAATATAAAAATTATGATAAGGATTTACAAAGGAATATTAAGGTAACAAATGATGGGAAATTGTTAGACTTAATCTATAAATATTGAGTACTGAAGGTTGGGAAGAGGTTATGTGATCCATCCTCACAAATATGAAAATATAGATACTAGATGAAGCACATATCTCAAATTATTCTACACAACCTAGTAGAAAAAATATGTATAAGTATTTAAGAGAACATTTCTGGTTGGATGGTATGAAGTGAGAAATTATAGACTGTGTCTCCAAATTCTTGATGTGATAACATGTAAAGGCTAAAAGAAAACATTTAAAGTTGGTCATGCAACATCTTTCTATACCGATATACAAGTGGAACAATGTTATAATTGAATTTATCACTAGAATTCCAAATACTCCTAGGAATAATGATTTAATATGTTCCATTGCTGATAACCTAACCACGTTTTCAAATTTTCTAGAAGTAAGGGAATATATAACCATTGAGTGCCTTGACCAACTCTATATTAATGAATTTGTGAGTCTTCATAGTACAAATGTATCAATTGTATCATATTTTGACCCTTTTTTCACATTCAAAATCTAAGTGGAGTCTTCAAGATACTGTCAATAATGAGATACATTTTATCACATCCTATCATCATCAAACTAATGGGCAGTCTTGATGGACTATTCAGACACTAGAATACATGTTAAGATCTTTCTCACTTAACTTTCAAGGTACATGGGATCATTATTTATCTCTGGCTGAATTTCATAAAATAATAACATCCATTGAAGCATCCAAATGGAATAATATGATGCATTGTATAGGAAGAGATTTTGTACTTAAGATTAATGGGAAGAAGTTGAAGAAACTAAGCTAGTAGGCCCATAACTTTCTGAGGAGACAATGGTGAAAGTAAAAGGTATTAAAAATCATGTCAATATAGCTCAAATCAGGAAAAATATATATACAGATAACCAAATAAAGGATATTAAATTTCAAGTGGGGGAATATGTGTTCTTAAATCTATCTCCAAATAAAAGAGTTATAATGTATGGTAAAAAGGGTATTTTATGCCCTATGTACATTGGACCATATGAAATTTTAAAGATAATTAGAGCCTAGCTTACCGATTGAATATTACACCTATGTAAAGTATATGATGCATTCCATGTTTCTTTATTAAGGAAATACATTCTAGATCCAACACATGCAATAACCCTCAAGGGAAGATATTTGGAACTTGACATTTCATGCAATGAAGAGCCTGTATAAATTCTTAACACTAGAGAGAAATTATTGTGGAATCAGAAAACATAGCTGGTGAAGGTTATTTGGAGAAATAAAAAATTAGAGGAGGTAATATGAGAGTTTGAAGAATCTATAAAGAAATATTTCCCACATTTTTTAAGATCTAAAACTTATCACAATTTCATGGATGAAATTATATGGGGGAATGTTATTATAAAACTCCATGTTTGTATGGGTGTTTGAACTTCAAGAGAATTTTGAAATTTTGATTTAGTAGATAGTTTTTTAATAATCAGGGTTTAAAATATAATTTTGAGAGTTTTAACACATAAAATAGGTCTATTTAGACTTGAAATAAGATTCAAAAGTTGTTCAGGAGTAATAGGAGAGCACTAGAAGAAGGTCGTGTGGATAAGACTTAAACCTAAAACCACCGGTTGGGCGATGGCCTTCTGGTAGGGTTTTTAAGAGGGTGTGGATGGTCATTTTACCAGTGGAACCCTTAGGTTTTTGAGAAGAAGAGGGGGGGGGGGAACCACCCACCTCCCTTGTCACCTTTGAATCCCATTCAAAGGGGATGGTTTTCATAGTTCGTTGATACCAATCAAAGGTAAATTTCTCTATTCTATTATCATTCTTGGATTCCAATTCCACACCCTTTGTACTGGTTTCAATTTTTTAGGGATTGATTGATATTTCACAAGAGTATGGTTACATTTAATAGTTTTAATTGGTATTTTATTTTTCTAGAATGGAGACATCCCTTAATGATGTCCACCTACCTCCATTCATCGATTCAATGAAGCTAGGTTTCACCACCAATTTATTCTTAGTTTTTCTATTAAGTAAAATTAAATCATTGATTTAATTGGTTATGTTTGATAGTTCATTTTCACAAGATAAGATTGAGGGTTTGTGGTGGGTCATTAGTGATCATTTGGTCATAGTCTCAGTGAAACGGGAGCACCCAATGGGTAATTGGTAGTTGCGCCTTTTTAAATTAATTTGGAAATTAAATTTAAAATAATTTAAAATAATTATATTTTTATTATAAATAATTTATTAATATATGACGTGTTCTAGGTCTTAATGATAGTAGTAAATGGCCAAATGGTATTGGGAGGATTTTGGTGAGAGCTTCCAAAATACATTAAAAATGGAAGATTTGTAAAATAGGTAGGTGTACTTGCGTACCCGCCTTATGGTTTTTTATTTTTTTTATAATTCATGTGACGTGTGGCCACACCATTGATGTAATTCTCTAAATTTAATTAAATAAATTTTCTTTTTTAAAATGTTATAATTTCTTAACTTAAAATGAATTCCCTTAAATGAGGAAAGTGCAAATGGCATTAGAGACTTGGTCTGTTAGCTAATGTCTTGGTCACCGATGGTCCAGACCATGCTAATAAAAACATGCCTTGAGTCACCTGAACCTCTTGTGAGGGGTGAAACATGTATAGAATTAATCAGATGAATTTAGTGTCTGTTGTATAGGATCCCCTAGGTAACTTCAAATAGAGGAGAGTATTGAATTGAGATGGTTAGAAAGGTAAGAGGTCATGGGGGACCAATTTGATTCCATAAATCATTCAAGATAGTAAAATGTTCGTGGGGTGTTCTTTCCTAACTGAAAAATTATAACCCAGGTGGGTAGACCTCAAAGAGACTTAGGGGATCCCGTTGGATCCACTAGTTATTTGATAAACCTAAGAGAGACGGTGTTCATTATTATTTTAGAATACCGAGGATGGGATTTGCCCCAGGTTCTAGAATTTTATTATTTATTATTATTTTGATAAATTAGAAAATTATAATTGTCCACCTTTTATTATGAATGGAAAATACCCTCATGTATTGTTATGAATAATCCCTATGGGGAGGTCATGAATAATCCCTATGATGAGGTCATGAATACTCCCTATGAAGAGGTTATGAAAACTCCCTATATAGAGGTTATGAAAACTCTCTTCAAGGAGGTTATGATAGTAAACAAAACTCCCATAGTAGGAAGGTATGTGACATTGATAGTGGGAATACCATGTATTTTTGCATAGTTATATTGGTTCTTGGAAAAAGAGGAAATTCCTACCATGTGATATCTTCTAGGGGATTGTGGGGGTGTCCAGTGGCGTGGTTGAAACTTTCAGACTGTTGGGGCTCAGCTACCAAGATAATTCTATACTGGGACAGAGTGGAGAATTACATAACTAATTATTATTATATATCTATTTTAGTTGCATCCCTTGGGTCATTATCACTGTATACCCATGTAAAAGACCCCCTGAGTTGTTATATGGTTAGCACAGACATCATAATTTTCTCAGAGACACCCCAACACTGGACGAAGAAGGTGTGGTTGATCAGGGATAAAATCCTATAGATCTAAAGTGATTATTTTTACACCTATGTGGTGGGTTGGGTTACTATAGTTGACATGATTACATGAAATTCTTAGAGACATCTGACACTGGATGAAGTACGTATATTTATCCATAAGTGTCACTATTAAACCTAAGGGATGGAAGTACTACTTATTTATTATTTTGAGGTTTATTTATTTACTTATTCTTAACATTTCACATGGAAATATGTTTGTTGATTCCCACCAAATGAGCATCAAAAAATCTACAAGGGAAGAAATATCCAAAGTAAGGGTTTTATTTTTTCCACAAAATAAATAGAAGGTGACCAAGACTCGTGAATAATGTAGATATACAAAAGATACAAAATAGTATGACCTTAAAAAGGTCATGAAAATGGGTCGTGAACAATGAATGACCTAATTCAAATCACATGGGTTCCCCTTGGACAATCCTATTATTCTTGATAAAAAATACAAATACATCCATTGATCATGAAACAACTACCAAGAGTACTCATCTACATCAGGATACTTTTTAGTTAGCAGGAACCTGACAATCATCCAAAAATCCTTGTAAAAAAGGATAAAATATGAGAAATATGGAAGCCTATTGTAGTCATAAATCTTCATGAGATGTGACCATACGATTTTCAATACACCACAGAATCCCTAGAGACAAGTCAACCTTGTCACTCAATATATCACTAACATGTCACCTTGATAATTTGAAGGGTTTAAAACATGTCTAGTCAACTATAAACTCCCCTTCGACTTCATAGAAAAGAAAATGGGTGTCCATGACAATGCTTGTAAATTTCCACAATACCCATTATTGGAAATACGACACTTTACAGGAAAGGAGAGTGAGTGTTTTCAACAACACTTGCATAACTTCTCAAGAGACCCAACCCTTTTAAAATAAAGAATGAAATACCTGGAAAAAAAGTGAAGGATTATTTTTTAATAAGGATATGATGGACTTCACATAAAAATGGGTTCATATGTCCCAGGAAATCACCATCGATCATGTGATCCCCCCTAAAAAATACAGCATGACCTTAGAAAATCCCTCATACATAAGGACCTCATCTCATGAAGCCCCCCCGAAAATCCACCTTTGTCTCAAAAAGCATCCCATACAAGTCATATTTGATCAAAAAAATATTTTTAATAGGTATAAAGATCTCATAATGTCCACTAGACATGTCATCCTGACCTCGTGGAAGATTTTTGACATGTACAGATAGTAATGTAAAATTCATTTGATCATCCAAGGAACAATAAACGAGGAACTGAAAGGATAATTTTATGTTCATTAAAAATCATAAAACACCCTCAAAATGACCTACGATAGGATATCAAGAAACACATAACACTAAATCCCTTCCCCAAATCTAGCACAGATCAACGAGTTATGTTCCACATAAGGAAACATATAACTAGGGTGGATAAGCCTATAAACCCCTCCCCCTAAAAAAGGATACATGATCGATCAAATACGGGATCAGAGGAGCGGACCTCCCGAAGTGGCTAACCACATGATCATGAGGTATTCTACTAGGTAAAAACCTGTGAAATGACCTAAGGGATCATGAAACATGAATAGGCACTTTATGTGATCACTCATAGATAACACAAATGACTTATAGTGTGATCACAAGATTATTCAAAGGATATACTGCATATCATTTGGTTCATGTGAAACCTAAATAATATTATCAAACTAGATAAAACATAGGAATATATGCAAGAATGGATATAAAAAATACTAAAGGATGGAAGAATTATTTGAAGAAAATATACGCTGGTCCTTATGCACTTATCATGACTCATCCAGATCATGTGAAAAAATCAAGACAAGTAATTCAAATCATGTGATTTCCCCTTGACATACCATTTGGTTCATGTAGTGTCCCTTTTACCTGTTAAAAAAGTCACATGACACCCTATGGGAAATCCCCCCAAGTCTTATGAATCCCTTTGTGATTGCCATCCAAATCCATGAAATGTCTTCCAGACATGTCACCCAAGTCAAGCAACGACACTAGGACACGACATCTTGGTCTCACGGTGATTCTAAGATATGTCTACCTGAATCACGTGATTTACTCTAGACAAGTCATAAAAGTCATGTGGAACCCTCCAGACATGTCAACTTAGATCACGCAACACCCTCCGAACAAGTCAGCCAGGTTATGTAGCACCCTATAGATATGTCGACCCTTATCTCGTGATGTCCTCTAGGCAAGTCAGCTAGGTCATGAGACAACCTCAAGATGCATCAACTGTAATCATGTGATGGTCTCTATACATACCATTCATATTTTGCAACATCCTTTATACAACTCAATTGGATCATGTGATTTTCCTTGGAAATGTCTACTATGAAACTAGTACATGTACAATCATCCTTAGACTTGTCAGAAAGACAACTTGGACATGTTAAGAAGATAACCAGGATATGTCAAACAAATATCCTAGGACACGATAACATTGTCCATTATATATATAAGGGAAACCTCTCTGTGTAAGCCCCATTTCAACCAAACTATGAGAAACATGATTCATTATATTACCTAAATATGTAAGAGTCCTCTCTAAGGCCTATTATCTAGTGGGTATCTATTTCAGTGTAATCCCCCACCATGTCTCTAACATTTCAACCATTGGGACCTCATCACTCCCATGGTATGATATTTCTTCCTCATCCATCAATGAATTGAGAAATCTACTGAACTATGATAACTCTGATTCCTACTATAACAAGGATATATAGGACTTCTTCCTAAGGATTGAGATCTATATTAAACATCCAAAGGATTGTCCTAGCACATAAGTCCCACATCCATATGCAGTGAGGCTGATTACTTTCTATCCATTGTCAATGTATCACATGGGATTATGGATTTGCAATGGTCATATAATTTTCATCACAAATGTTCACTAGTTAGGGAATCCTCAGTGTGTAATCCCCGATTAGTGGTGTGATATAATTTCCCCCATACAAGGTCATCAACCTCGGGGTAAGTCCCGATGGTTTGATCGAACTATGATGACTCTGATTCCTACCATAACAAGGATACATTGGATGATTCCTTGAGTTCTGATCTCAATACACAGTGCCTAAGTGACCTCATATATTTCATTTCTGTATGAAGTTAACCTGCGTGAGTTTAATGAACTATGTGGGTTTTTATTCCTTTCATAATACATGATACATAGGATGCCTCATAATGGCTCAATCCAATCCTAGAAGTATTGACTACCTCACTAGATTACAAAAAATTATGAAGTGAATGGTTATATGGATTAAACATATAACCAACTACCCATCATGGGGGAATAGATAAAGAACCTTGGATATATACATATGGATTAACTAAAATATCCCCCTTTAAATATCAAAATATTTAATCTATGATAATTTTATTCCGGTAACCAGTTCTGTATTGTGATTAAGAAAAGATTAAAAAACATATATTAAATCTATAAGAGAGTCCCAGAGTAGGAAATAATTCTCCCCAAAAGGGTGAGATGAGACAAACCACCCTTCATATCGACCAATGTGAGTTCCTAAGTGCCATTGGGTTTAAAACCCAAATTTACCTCCTTCTTTTGGAAAGCAGGTCTGTACCCACCTATGTATGGGGGAATTAATGGGAGTTTCTATGAAATATGAACATGAATAGTAAACCTAGTGAGAATGATTGTATAAACATTGACCCCCCCCCCCACAATCAAACCATCGGGCTAATCCCTCCATATCTTTCCAAAAAAATAAAAATGGTGAACTTGATGCGAAATAATTTAACTAGGAAATCTCCTTCACGAGATAAAAAGGATATACTACCCAATTATCGTTGGAAAATTTTGTTCCTATAATATGTATGGTCCTATAATATTTTTGATGAAACAAAAAAAAGGTGATCCTGATATGAATCTATCAAATAGAAAAGTGATCAGTTTACCACGTGTCATGCCATTTTATTTTTATATCCTACGCAAAAAAAACTTGGGAACCTGACATGAATATTATGGATGATCCTATGTAGTTGGTTTTCTCATAAATAAGTCCATCCTCACTTTGAAAAGTCCACATAATCATAATGGTTAGATCATGAATAATAAAAGACAATTTTGTTACCCATGCATATCTAATTGGTCACATATCATGTATATGATAATGTACTAGTCGGTGAACTTGTTCCTTATTGTCTTTGTGAATATAGACAATGCTCTCACAAAAAACACCAAAATTGAGATAATTTCTTCATCCAACAACCTTTTGGGAAGATCAACTTAAAATACAACCCCTGCGGGTCTCAGAATGAACTCACCTACCCGACACCTTTAGCATCAAGTGGCGAATGAAATGGTCTAAGAATACCATACCATTGGTATGATCATGACCCTTGAGACTAAGCATGAGGGTATTTTGATTATAAAACAATTGATTCCACATCATCCAAAGAAAATTATAGTAAATAAAGTGGTGCTCATTTCCACAGCCAACAACTTTGGAATCTTATCCCCAGAGAGAGACAACCACGACCTTCAGTATCTGATGAAGGTGGATCAAGGAGTCAACTGCGTCTCTGACACGAATTTTTTTTAATTCAGTCAAAGTTTAATTATTTTTAATTTCCTAAAAACTACTGTATAGTGGAAAGTAGGGTCAAACCCATAGGGAAATTGTTTTATGACTTTTCTAAAAAAAACTCTAAACACCCCACTGTTGTTAGCAGTGGGGTAAATTTTTTATTTTTTTATATTTTTAAATTTTATATTTCTTTTATTTTTGTTCTAGAGAACTAAATATTAACTAAACTATGATGAAGTAAATGATAATAAAATTTAAAATAACAACACAAAACAATAAGACAACAAATGATAAGATGAACAAGCAAGAGAAATGTCTACGAAAGAGTCTATTATACTGGTTTGAAAGGTTTCCTATTCACTAAAATATGGATGAGACATACAACAAATAAATGAATGAATTAGTTCTCTCACCAAGAGTTAATTCATACATATTGACCAATCTCGGAGTTTTTCACTCCAATAAATTCCAACCGTGAAATTTTATCTTTGAAAAAACAATAGAACACAGTCACTGTGTGTTCTGATGTTTTATGAATTAAGATATTTAGAAAATGCATCCACTATCATTCCCACCGAATGATCATAGAGTTGAAAATTGATATTATGTGGCACAAAGAAATTTTATGAATTCAAAATTTATCTCACCGATCAATTCTAGATTCATTAAAATGAAAGTGATAAGGAAGAGAAGAATTAACCAATAGAACTTGAAATTTCCCAGACTAAATTATTTAGCTAACAATCATGTCTATTATGTAAACTGAAATCATTCAATTAAAAAGTAAGAAAATTGAAAAATAAAATTGGAAGATATCTACCTCTCCTAGCTTGAATCCATACTACTCATGGTTCTCAGAACTCCAAGAATGGTTCTCTGAGAAGTGCTTCAGGTTCTCTATGCTCCGTCAGTTGGTGAGAAGTTGTCAATTCCTAGATTGTTTGAATCACCAAAATTCTTCTGCTACTCTGTTTTTAATATCTCGGTCACCTACTACATCATCATTTCATATCTTCAACTGATATACTTTGGTTCTTTATTGTTGCACTGGACACATGAATTTTTTCAATCAATACTCATCACTTTAGAAAACCCCTCAAAACTAACTTCCCACAAGTTAGTTAAATGAACTTGGACATGCTTCTATCTCTTGAATAAACCTACACAAGAAGAATAGAACGAAACAGTAAAAACATTAAATAAATAATGAAAGAAATATTTATAATTAATGTTCATTTGTTTATTTAAAAGTCTTTAAAAGAATTAATAAGTTTTTAAATAATGTTATTTTATTAGTACTATTAATAACTAGTAATTATATTTTAAATTTAGATTATTATTAATGAAGATGAAATGATATTATTATTAACATATTTATTATTTAATTATAAAAGTTAAGTACTAATAATTTAAATAAATATTTAAATATTATTAAGTTTATTAAGTTAGTTAATAATTAATTTTATAAATAAATATTAAAATTTAAATTTTAGAATATTTATTAATTATATAATTTATTTAAGTTAATTAATTTTAGATCTTTATTTTATTTTATGATTACTTATTTATTTATTATAATTATTTTTATATTATAATTATTATTAATTTATTATTGTTATTATTAATATATTTTTAATTAGGCTTATACCTTCTCCCCAATCTCAGTGAAATATGGGGGGGGGGGTCTTCAAGATCTTTCAACCTGAAGGAAATATGTCCAACACAAGGCCTCCTCCATGGCGACACCAACTTCACACCATAGTGACGACTCTCCTCTCCTTGAAGCACAATGTGGTCTCTATTCGGTTCTTTACAGACTCCTTCTTTAGCACCAGTGGCAGTGAGGCTTCCACATGGGGAATTCCTCAGCTCCAACATGATGGAAAGGCGACAGTAAGTCTCAGTACACAAGGCATAACAACATGAACTCCTTCTCTAGATCCTCTGCATAGTCTTAGTTCAACCTCACAAGAAGTTCAGGTTTTGAAGGAAGCTGACTTCAACTCGACCTCCTTCACATCTGACGGCTAGGGTTGAAAAGCTTCTGGGTTAAAGATTTGAGATTTAAGTGTGAATTTGTAGATCTGGTTAGGTTTTAGTCCTGGTAAAAAGTCTGATCTGGTTGAATCTGTGTACTTCAATGGCATTGTCGGTTGATCCAACGTGCTATCTGAGGATGGCAATGACACAGAGCATCGGTGGCAGAGGAAATTAATGGGGCGACTTTGTTGTCGGTGTTGGTAACTGGGTGTGGAACCGAGACTGTTGTTTGGATAAATAGTTAAGAAGGGTCAAATATGGACATGATATCAATGGATCATGAGACAAGGAATTCATGTCAGTGTGAGTATGAAAAAAGAGGTGGAAACGATATCGACAATGTTAGTGTGAGGATGGTGAAACTGATAGGTGTATCGGTAGTAGGAAATAGAGGAGGTGGGTTGTACTATCAGCGTCAGTGTGAGGATGAGGCCAATGCATCACTATCAAGAAAATATGTGGGATTCTGGTAGATGATTTAGAGACCAAAAATAGGATATGAATGATGTGAGGAGGGTGATACTGATGCCGATAAGTGGAAATACTGATGATGATGGAAAGAGAGACCAATGCCGATTAACATTGGTATTGGTAGCATATATAAAAAGTGTCAACATCAGTGGAACCAATGCCTTAAAATAAGTCTGAAAACATAATATGAAACAAATAAATAAAATAACTTAAACAATTAATAGATAAGAAAATTCACACTTAATTAAATTAAATAACCTTAAACTAAAACTTAAATCAATTAAAATTATTAACAGATTAACTTAATTAAAATGTAAATCTATAAAAAAACTAAAATTAAAATCTAAAATAAAGTTAACAAAATTATTAAATTGAAACTAAATTAAAACCTTGATTAATAAAATTAATTGATTAACAATTAAAAACTTATAACTAAAACTAAAACTAAAAGGGACACTGATACATAAAACTATCAATAGGTGGGTGAGAAGGGTGGAACTATCTGTGAGACATGACTTACCAATAGCGTATCAGTGAGTCATAAACTTAAGAAAATTTGTAAAAGTAAGAAATGAGTCACCGACAGTTATAGATTTTAAATTTTTTAAACTGATTTCATTATTTTAAAAAGTTAAGGAAATTTAAGAATTATAATCCTTAATTAATTAATTAACTAAATAAAAGAAAACTTAAAATTAAAAACACATTAATTTTATCAAATTAAAACTTAATAAATTAACTTATATAGATTGGAAGAGTAATTCAATTAATAAATTAATTTAATTAAAACATAAAATATTAAATTAAAAACTAAGTTAAATAATACACAAAAATATGAATAAATAATTAAATAAAAAAAATTATTAAAAAGTGAGAAGATTAAAATTAACAAAAAAAATTGATAAATAATTATTCTGGAAAAGTAAAGTAAGATTAAATTAATTGTTTTAAAGACTAAAAGCACATAATTTGATATAAAAGTTGATTAATTAATAATTTTTATTATAAAAATACAAAAGTATGAATAATTATCAAAAAGTGTAAAATTAATTAATTAAAATTTTAAAAATTAAATAAAAAGATGTGGAAAACTATGTAAAAATAAGTCCATATAAAAGTTCACCGCACTTAATCATTTCTTTTCAAAAACAATCTCATTATTTATTATCATTGAGAAATAGAATTGTGTGTTTATTATATTTCTCAAAATGTAACATGTCCTGCAGTTTAAAAATAGAGGATTGTGACAAGTTAATAGGCTTTAAAAATTAATTATTCAAATGAATCTTGCCTTAAATCAAACTCCCACTGGTAGTCTAGAAAACTATGAATCATTAAGCAATGAAGATGTCCAACCTCATATATGAAATTTCTTAGTGACTCATCTCAATTCAAATCTAAGATCTAAATCCAAGAGTGAAAATAGGTAAATATACGTGGAATTAAGAACTTAACAAAAGGAACTTTGTACTCTAACTCATCACCTAGGTTCAAAAAATAAATAATTTTTTCCAAATCACCTTATTGATACAACCTAAATGATTCCCATATAAACAATTTTTCCCCTTAAAAACTTGGATTTCATCATTCCCCTCATCGTAATGAACTCGTTTTTGACCCTAGACACTATATTTTGTTTTTCCCAAGCCATGTATCATGTGATAAGAACTATGAAATGTACTTATTCAAGGTGTACATAGGGCTTATAGTAAACAGAAATGCACCCAACATCTAGGGTCTCGGATATTCACTGTGGGATACCATACTCCCAAACTACTCTAGTTTCAAAAGAATTATATAAAAATCATTTACATTGGCTCACTAAGGTGATTAATTTAATAATAAAAAGTAAAATGAGTTCCCTAGAATCAAGATCAAACTTCCAGTTCCAAGGGTTATGATCATAACACCACTAATAGGGTGCCCATATCACTCTCAAAATTATTTCATAAACCATATTTTCCTTAAATCACTAAGTAAGATCACTGATCAATCATCCATGCTCATTAATTTTATATTCAAATTAGTTATTAGCTACTAATCAAGAATCATCATTAGGTAAGACCCATTTGAGAAACAATGTAAGGCCTAAAGTTGTGCAATAATTTTGAAAATGTTTACCCATTTTTGACAAAGAGTTTAAAAGGAGTGGACTTTGATGGACTTTTCATTAAACATAGTTTAGTTCAGTCCAGAATTGACCCCTCCCCCACACTTAAAACCCAACTTTTTCCCCAAAGTTAAATTCCAAATGTTGAGAAGAATAATTAATCAATTAAGGTTCGAAACAGATTATCAATTTAGTATATTAATGACATGTTAAGGGTCTCATTGAAGTTCAAAAAAAATGAATTTTACACAAAAATTAGTTACGGTAGGTTCACAAGCAAGTACACACATTATAATGAAAGTCAGTGAAAAGTATTTTCATTTGAGTTCAAATAATTTCATGTCACTTTTGGGTGCACAATGTACTTGGATGAAAGTAAGTTCACAGATTGGGTTCAATTGGATTTTTAGAAAAGTATAAAAAGACAAGTTACACACCCCAACCTATATAAGAAGATTCAATAAAACACATAAACTAGCCATCATGTACCCCCCACACTTAATTTCATGCAGTAATGATTTTAATAACAATTAAATTAATTTTTCAGTAGTAAAGAACAAGCATAATTATTTTTTTAGCTTAGTGATGAAAAAATATCCAATATTACAAAAAAACATGAATCATATTTTTAAACACTCTAAAAATGTAGTAAATGTTTCCAGAAAAGGGGAGTATACATAATTTTAAATATCAGCAGTAGAATTTTTAAATTAACAGTCACTAAATCACCAACAACAATAACTGTGACTTAGTAGTGAATTTTTGTTAAAGTGAACATGAGTAGAAAAATGAATTCAAAAATTAATAGTAATTAACTTCCCTGAATAAAAGTTTATCATTAATCCTCCATCATGGGAATTCCACTCCCATGTAATATAGTAGCAACATTCTAACATATAAAACAAGAACCAGGAGAAAGAACAAAGAAACCATAGTAATTGCACAAAAAGAGAGAAAACATAATTTTTATTCAAATTATAAAAATCAAACAAAAAAAGAACAAATCAAGAACCATGGGTTGCCTCCCTTGCAATGCTAAGTTTTAAAATATTCAGCCAGACTTTATTCAAGATCATTTTTTAAGAATAATGAAGGAAGCCAAGACCTTCGGTTGTCCCTAAAATAAAGTTTCAATCTTTTCCCATTAACCAACACAGGTTTGTTCTCTTCACCTAAAATTTCTACAACTCCATTCTTCAACACTCTAACCACAGTAAAAGGTCCAGGCCACTTGGAATTTAGTTTTCTAGGAAAGAGTTTGAGTCTAGAGTTAAAGAGGAGGACCTCTTATCCAGGTTTGAATTATTTGGTTTGAATGATAGAATTGTGAAAAAGTTTAGTCCTCTCTTTATAAACACTTGAATTTTCATAACTCTCTCTCATAATCTCATCTAGCTCACTTAACTCAAGTAATCTCTTCTCACCATCACTCTTAAAATCAAAGTTTGGAACCTTAAATGCTCAATATGACTTATGTTGCAACTCCACAGGAAAATGACATCACATTACAAAAAAAATCCTACAATGATACATACCTATTGGGGTCTTAAAAGTAGTTCTATATGCCCATAAATATTCATCCATTTTAAGAGACTAGTCTTTCCTAGAATTTGACACCATTTTTTAAGTATTTTTTTCAGTTCTTTATTTGAAATTTCCACTTGTCCACTAGACTATGGATGATAAGAAGTTCCAATTTTATGAACACAGTCATATTTTTCTATCAAATCATTAAATTTCTATTTTTAAATTGTGTTCCATTATCAGTAATGAAGGCTTTGGGAACTCCAAATCTAGAAAAGATGTTCTTTTTGAAAAACTTAACAACATTGTTTTCTTGATTGTTGGAAGTGAAACTACCTCGACCCAGTTTGACACATAATCAACAAAAATTAGAATATACTCATTAACATGAGATGATTTAAATGGACCCATGTAATCTAAACTCAAGACATCAAAAATTTCAACTTCTAGAATAAATTTTTGGGGTAACTTATTTTTTCTACCAACATTTCCCAATATTTGACACCTATCACAGCCAACTACATAACTCCTAGAATCTTTGAAAAGATTGGTCCAATAAAAACAAGATTGAAGAACTTCTTGAGCTGTCCTTTCACCACTATGGTAACCTCCCCAAGGTGGGGAGTGAAGACTCTGTAAAATGGGAAGAATTTATTCCTTAGGCACACACCTCATAAGAATACAGTCCAAACATATTCTAAACAATAGTGGGTCATCCCTAAGGTAGTATTTATGTTCAGAAATTAATTTATTCCTTTGGTTATTAGATAGATCTTTGGGAAATACTCTTGCTACCAAGAAGTTGGAAAAATATGCATACCATGCAGACTGCATAATAGAAATAGAGAGCAGTTTTTCTTCAAGAAAGGAAGAATTGATGTCCCTTGGATCTTAAGAATTTGTATGAGGAAGCCTAGAAAGATGATCAACAACTAAATTTTCAGCTCCCTACTTATCTCTTATTTATAATTAAAACTATTGAAACAACATAATCCATCTAATAAGTCTGGGTTTGGTTTCTTTTTTAGACATCAAGTACTTCAAAGTAGAGTGGTCAGTGAAAATAATGACTTTTGAGCCTAAAAAATACTGTCTAAACTTCTCTATAGAAAAAAAATAGCTAGAAATTCCTTTTCATAAGTGGTATAATTCTTTTGGGATTCATCTATAAGTCTACTATAATAATACACCACATGAAATTTCATATCCCTCCTCTGTCCAAGGACAACACCTACAACCACATCACTAGCATCACACATAAGTTAAAAAGGTAATTTCCAATCAGGTGTAGTGATGATAGGTGATGTAGTGAGTTTTTCTTTTAACAGATTAAATAATTTCAAACATTTTTCTTCAAAGTTTAATGGTGCATCCTTAAAAAAAGGAACACAAAGGCTTAGTGATTTTAGAAAAGTCCTGTATGAATATCTAGTAGAAACTGACATTCCCTAAGAAACTTCTAACACCTTTTACATTTTTAGGAGGTGGAAATTTTTAAATAACCTAAAATTTAGTAGTATCAACTTCCAGACCTCTCTTAGACACTCAATGTCCTAACATAATACCTTTTGTAACCATTAATTGAAATTTCTCCTGGTTAAGTTGAAGTTTTGTTTCAATTAATCTTTCTAAAACTAATTCATGATTTATAAGACAAGTATCAAAAGTGATACCCACAATGGAGAAATAATCCATGAAAACCTCAATGATTCTCTCAATAATGTCTAAAAAGATATCCATCATACACCTTTGAATAGTATCTAGAGGTTTACACAACCCAAAGGGCATCTGCCGGTAGGAAAATTTCCCAAAGAGGCATGTAAAAGTGGTCTTCTCCTGATCTTCTGGAGCAACAAAAATCTGGTTGTAACCAGAATACCCATCCAAGAAACAAAAAAATCATTTATAGCAAGCCCTTAAAAAATTTGATCAAGAAAAGGCATTGTAAAATGGTCCTTCATAGTGGTTTGATTGAGCTTAATATAATCTATACAAACCCTCCATTTTTTGGATTTTCTAACTTGGATTTCTTCATTCTTTTCATTTTTAACAACAATGATACCTCCCATCTTAGGGATAACTTGGACAAGACTGAGTTAAGAACTATCAGAGATAGGGTATATAATACCAGTATCTAGTAGCTTAATGACTTAATCTCTCACAGCCTCTATCCTGTTTGGATTTAATCTTATTTGAAACTCTACCCTAGGCTTATGATCTGGCTCCATAAGAATTTTATTTCATGTAGAATTAGGGACTCATACCCTTTATATCAGCTATGGTTTAGCCTATGGAAGATTTAAATTTTTTTCAGAACATTCAATAATCTTCCTTTGTCCCTAGAAGTCAAATCTCTAGATAATTGGCCTAATTGTGTTTTTATATTCTGCATTCTCACATCATTTTTCATTTTATCAGTTTCTTATTCAGTTTCATGTTTATTCAGTTGATTCATGAATATTTTTTCTTGATAGTTTATTTTATTAAAAATTATATTCAAATTGGAAGACATTTGCTTATCATTTTTTTCTTTATGCATTTGAAGACTTACTACTTTGTTGGTTTTGAAGGTTTGTTCTTAATTAGTTCTAATAGTTAGGGGTAGTGTATTGTTTAATTAAAAAATGATCTTTCCAGGACAAGTTTGGATGGTTCCTATTGCCTTGGTTATAATTTTTTGAAAATGGATCTTCTTTGGGAGGCATCCTAGGACCATAGTTAACAAAATTTGAGTTATCTTGTTGTTGGACTGGAATATCAATATTGGGACATAAGTTTTCAGTGTGTCCAAACATTACAAATTGTGAACATTGTTCTCTAAATGATTGGTTGGTATTTTGATAGCCCAATTGATTATCATATTGTTTTGAATTCTGGTTCATTAAATATTTATGTTGATTTTTGATTTCAACAAGTTGAGCTTGAGTTTCATTCATTGAACCAGTTCTTGGGTTTCTATTAACTCCTTTTATTCTTGAATTTTTATGTTGAGAATTCCGAGAAAGATTTTTAAAGATTATTCTTAGTTTTTCATTAGTATTTTCATTATAATTACCACCAATATCTTGATCCACTAAGTTCTATCCATAGGAGGATAATCCTTCGTAGAAGGTATCCATGAGAAGATGGGATGGGAGTTGATGATGGGAGAATGCATGATAAAGTCCCTAAATCTATCCCTAGATTCATGAAAAGCTTCTCCATCCTCTTGATAAAACTTGTTATTTTTTTCTAAGTTATCCTTTTAATCTTTGGGGATAAAATTTCATTATGAATAAGTTATAGACTTGGTCCCATTTCTCAAAACTATTCTCATCTAGGAACATAAACCAGTTCCTAGAATTCCCTTTAAGACAAAAGGGAAAAAATACCATTCTAAGCTCATTTTCAGTGAGTCCTAGAAAAGGTAACTGCTACATAGTATTGTATAAGTATCTAATGAAGGCAAGAGAGTCCTCATTAGAGATCCCATTGAATGCAGGAAGCAGTGAAATGTGGGACTGTTTCATCTCATAGTTTTGGGATCTAGGTGAAAGTATTATTGAAGAAGGATTACTTGATACTTGTGGGGGTTGGAATTCCCTCATACCAGCCCTTTAATTTTATTCCAAGAGTTTATGTATATTATTTTGAAAGTTATTAGATTCAGGAACTCTCTCATCTAAATTTTCCATTTCAATTTTCTTTTTCTTCCAAAGAGCAGTAAGGTGTTCATCAAGTTCAGGGTTCAAAGGCTCTATTCTATCAGTAGTAGACCTAGTGTTCATGAAATATCTAATGAAAAGTGAAATTCATATCATAAAGTAGTAATAGTAACTAAGAAGTTCAAAAACCAGTATCAATTTAGCATAAAATGAAGCATATTTTTTTTTACAGTTTTTAATTTTTCAATGTTTTTAGAATTTTTATGTGATTGTTTTTAGTTTTTTTTAGAAAACGAATGGATCGTGACTTCCCCAAAAAATGATCCCAAAAACAGGACATGAATTTTGTTAAATCCAGTTAATGTTTAATTATTTTTAATTTCCTGCAAACTACTGTATAGTGGAAAGTAGGGTCGAACCCATAGGGAAGTAATTTTGACCACTTTTCTAAAAAAACTATAAACACCCCACTATTGTCAACAGTAAGGTAAATTTTCTATTCTTTTATATTTTTATATTTTCTATTTTTTAATTTTTATTCTAGATAACTAAATCTTAACTAAAATATGATTAAATAAAAGATAATAAAACTAAACAGAACAACACATAACAACACGACAACAAATTATAAGATGAACATGCAAGATAAATGTCTAGGAAAAAGTATATTCAACAAGTTTAAAAGGTTTCATGTTCCCTAAAATATGGATACAACGTACCAATGATAAAGTAATGACTTATCTCTCTCACCAGGAGTTAAGTCATATAGATTGACCAATCTTAGAGTTCACCACTCCAAGAAAGTCCAACTGTGAAAATTTATCACTAAAAAAGACAACAGAACAAACTAGCTATGAGTTCTAAAGTTTTATGAATTAATACTTTTAGAAAATTCATATGCGTTCATTCTCATAGAATGATCATAGAGTTGAAAACTGATATTAATTGGAAAGAAGAAATTTTATGAATTTAGAATTGATCTTGTTGATAAATTATGGATTCATTAAAATGAAAGTGATAAGGAAGAGAATAATTGACTAGTAGAACTTGAAATTTCTAAAGCTCAATTATTTAGATAACAATCATGTCTATTATGTACACTAAAATCATTTGACTAAAAATTAAGGAAATAGAAAAATAATAGAGGAAGAGATCTCCCTCTCCTAACTCAAATCGCTGCTTCTCCTGGTTCTCGGATCTCCAAGAATGGTTCTTGAAGAAGTACTCCAGGTTCGCTCTGCTCCATCAGTTGGTGAGAAGTTGTCCAATATTAGATTGTTTGAATCCCCCAAATTCTTTTACTACTCTATTTTTAATACCTCTATCACCTGATGCATCATCACTGCATGTCTTCCACCGACATACTTTGATTCTTCATTTTTTCACCGCACATGTGTGTTTTTTTAGTCAACACCTGTCACTTTTGAAATTCCCTCACAACTAACTTCTTACGAGTTAGTTAAATGAACCTAGACATGCTTCTATCTCTTGAATGAACCTACAAAAGAAGAACATAATGAAAAAGTTAAAACATGAAATAAAGAAAGAAATATATATTTATAATTAAAATTTATTACTTTATTAAAAATTCTTTAAAAGAATTAATAAGTTTTTAAAAAACATTATTTAATAAGTCATTTTATTAGTACTATATATAACTAGTAATTATATTTTAAAATTAGATTATTATCAATGAATATGAAATAATATTATTATAAACATTATTATTATTTAATTATAAAAGTTAATTAATAATAATTTAACTAAATATTAAAATATTATAAAGTTTATTAAGTTAGTTAATAATTAATATTATAAATCATTATTAAAATTTAAATTTTAGAAGTTTTATTAAATATATAATTTATTTAAGTTAATTAATTTTATATCTTTATTTTATTTTATGATTATTTATTTATTTATTATAATTATTTTTAATTTATTATTGTTATTATTTACAAATTTTTAATTAGGCTTATGCCTACCCCCAAAACTCGGCACAACTGGGGGTCTTCAAGATCCTTCTTACCAAAGGAAATTGGTCTGACGCAAGGACTCCTCCATGGTGGCGCTGACTTCACACCATGGAGATGACTCTCCTCTCCTTGAAGTGTGATGTGGCCTCGATTTGGTTCGCCGCGGACTCCTTCTATGGCACTAGTGGTGGTGAGGCTTCCACCAGGTGGATTCCTCAACTCCAACATGGCAGACAAGTGATAAGAAGTCTTGGTACTCCTATTTATGGCACAATTGTAGGAACTCCTTCTCCAGATCCTCATTATAGTCTTGGTTCAACCACTTGAGTGGCGTAGGTTTTGGAAGCACCCAGCTTCAACTCGACCTCCATCTCATCGGACAACTAGTGTTTCATAGCTTCTGGGTTAAATATTTGAGATTTAAGTTTGAATTTGTAAATCTGGTTAGGTTCTAGTCCTGGTATCAAGTCTGATCTGGTTGAGTTTGTGCACTTTAATGGAATTTTTAGTTGATCCAACGTGCTATCTGAGGAATATGATGACATAGAGAATTAGTGGAAGAAGAAATAGGTTGGGAAACTTGGTTTTCGGTGTCGGTAACTGGGTGTGGATTAGAGACTATCAATAGGAGAAATATTAAAGAAGGGTCAAAGATCGACAAGAGATTGGTGGATCATGAGTCAGTGACTATGTATTGGTGTGAGCATGGAAAAATAGGTGGAATCGATACCGATGATGTCAGTGTTAGGATGGTGAAACTGATAGGTGTATCAGTAGTAGGAAATAGAGGAGGTGGGTTGTGCTATCAGAGTCGGTGTGAGGATGAGGCCAATCCGACGGTAGCAAGGAAATATGTGGCCTGTCAATAGATGATTGAGATACTAAAAGGAGAATATTAACGGTGTGAGGATGGAGATACTGATGCCAATAAGTGGAAAGACCAAAGAAAGTGGAATGAGAGGCCAATGCCGATTAACATCAGTATCGATAGCATATATAAAAAGTGTCACCATCGGGGACACCGATACCTTAAAATAAGTCTGCAAACATAAAATTAAAGAGTTAAAAAAATAAATTAAATAATTAACAAATAAAAAAATTGACACTTAATTAAATTAAATAACCTTAAACTAAAAATTAAATCAATTAAAATTATTAATAGATTAACTTAATTAAAACTTAAAGCTATAAAAACTAAAAATTAAAATTAAAATATAAAATAAAGTTAACTAAATAATTAAACTGAAACTAGATTAATACCCTAATTAATAAAATTAATTAATTAAATATTAAAAACTTATAACTAAAACTAAAACTAAAAGGGACACTGATACATACAACTATCAGTATGTGGGTGAGAAGGGTGGAACTATTGGTGAGACATGACTTACCAACAGGGTATCGGTGAGTCATAAACTAAAGAAAAATTGGAAAAGTAAAAATGAGTCATCGAATGTTGTAGATTTTATTTTCTTTAAACTTCTTTTATTAATTTAAAAAACTAATGAAATTAAAGAATTAGAATCCTTAATTAATTAACTAACTAACTAAAGAAAGACTTAAAATAAAAAACACAACCGGTTTATCAAATTAAAACTTAATAACTTTTGTAAAGACCTGTAAAATTCAAGGGAAATTTTTTCTTAATTTTCTTTGGAATTTTACAAGAGCGCGGTTTCAGACAGCACCTGATTCCGAGGTCCGGTGTGCCCGGAATCAATTTCCGAAGTTTGGCTCGGGTACGTTCAGTGAACGAATGAGCGGGAATTCCTAACTTTTGATCCGGTGCTCGGAATTGAAATCCGAGGGCACCGATGAACTCGCAGCGCCGATATTCGCTTAAGGAGACCTTTTCCGAGGTTGCGTTTATTTCGGGATGAGAGTTAGTTTTTTGGAGTTTAGAATAAGTTAAATAAAAATTGTGGATTACAAATTTTTATTTAAACTTGTTGGTTAACTTCTCTCAAAGGAAGTTAGGGGTGGGACCCACACCCACTTAACCTCCCTTGAGAGGATTAAGTGTGGTGGGGCCCACACGAACCCTAAACTTTTCATCTTCTCTCAAACTCCCTTAACCCCTCTTTAAATGACATGACAAATTGTTATTTAATTTTGGAGTTATCCTTTTTGAATATTAAACCTTTGAAATTCATTTGTTAAGTTTGTGAATAAAATAAGTCTCTATCTTATTTTATTTGGTTAGTATTGTTTAGCCATCTTGAGAGCTTTTGAGAGCTTTTCCTTCTTCTTAAAACTTTGACGAAGAACGCTCAAGCTTTGACGAAGAACGCTCTAGCCTTGACGAAGAACACTCAAGCTCCGACGAAGAACGCCGCTCCTCTCTTCTTCGTCTTCCATGTCAACGAGAGGGAACGCCGCTTCCTCCTCGGACTCCCTTCGTCGGCATACGAAGATTATCCAACGACGTACCTCTTCGGACGTACCTATTCATCATCGGATTTGACGAACGATTACCGTGACGCCCGACCTCCGCGACGTTGTCTTCCACGGGACGTTGACAAATCTTCGAACTTATACCCAAGGTAGGGGTTGTTGTTAATTGTTTATTTATTTATCCTTGTTCGTGGTTCTAGCATGACTAACGTGAGGATTTTAAATATGTGTTATTGTTTAACGTGAGGGGGCCGGACCGCATGAACACGGCCGAACCCCCTCCTCCGTTCTTGATGTTTTTATATTGCGGATGAAACAAGGTGGCATGGTGCCGTCGCACCACGCGGTTATTCGCCCGATTTTATTGCGCGGCGCCGTCGCGCCGCGCCATGGAAGAATCATCAAGAACGCGACGCCGTCGCGCCGCGTCGAACGGAATCAAAGGCGCGGCGGAGGGGCGTGGTGTCATCGCACCGCGCTGGACGACGAACACCGCGGCCGGTTCCGGGCCGCGGCGGGACGAGAAGACTGGCGGCCGGGCCGCCGGCGTCGGAAGCCGGAAAGGGGACCGGTTTTCCGGTCCCGTTGAAGAAAAACCGGCCGGCAGATGGCCGGCCGGAAGGTCAAAGGCCGGGGGAATTTAATTCCCCCGGCCAGCTCTAAAACCCCACCCATTTAATTGAGGGGGGGCAGTTTCCTTGAGGGGGGGCAGGCGGCCCCCCGGTTCCTCCTCAAAGCGGGCCCCCAGGAGGGGGGCCGTTGATTGGAAAAAAGGCGCGGCAATGCCGCGCCGCCAATTTGAAGAAGCGGGGGGGCTTGCCCCCCCCCCCCCCCCCCCCGCGCGCTGCCTCCGTGCGGCGCCAGGCCGCCGCGCCGCCACGCCACCACGCCGCCGCGCCGCCGACCGGCCGGTCGGGCCGGGTCGGACCCGGGTCGGGTCGACCCGGTTCGGGCCGACCCGGACCCGGACCCCCCGTTTCGAATCAGTTTCGGTCTTTTGGCCATAACTTGAGCCACGGACCACCGATCGACGAACCGTATGCGGCAACGAGATCCTTGGATCGAGTCGGTCGTTTCGGTATATCGCACTCAAAGTTTCGGAACACTTTGAGTTCAGCCGGGTTGGTTCGTTCACGAAACCAACCGAGCCTTCGGAGCGGAAACACACATATCTTGAGCTACGGACGTCCGATTGATGTGCCGTCAGCTTTGTTGTGTTCCTCTTAGTGAGACGGATCTTTTGGCATACTCTGCCCGAGGTTTGGACGCAGGTGGAATACGGTCGGGTTGGTTTTGCCTTAAAAACCAACCGGGCCCCGGGGACGAAAATGCCAATAACTCTCAGACCGGACGTCCGATCGACGCGCCGTCTGTTGCGTTGAGTTCCTGTTGACGATACAGAACTTTTGGATACATCAAATCTGGACTTTGTGACAGTTGATGTATCAGCCTCTCAGCTCGTGGAGCGGACCCTCCGAACGAGCTTGCTGTGTGCGGGAACCCTAGTGCTGGCTGCGACTGTTACTGTGACTACTACTGCTACTACTGCTACTGTGACTGCGACGACGACAGTACAGAGATCCTGTGTGGATTCGATGACGACGACTACAACACTCAGTGATCCTACGTGGATCAGTGCTACAGGTCCTGTGTGGGCCCGATCCTGTGTGGGTCTGATCCTGTGTGGGTCTTTGCGCTCAGCGGTCCTGTGTGAACCAGCGCCTACAGGTCCTATGTGGGCCCAATCCTGTGTGGGTCTTTTGCGGGGGTTAGTTACCTATCGATCCTTCGTGGGTCTGATGACTTAGATGGATCAGAGATCATCTTTACCGTCTTTTGAAGAAGTATACCTGTGTGAGCTGAATCCTGTTGCTTTCTTGTGTGGATTGTGTTGTGCTATCCTGTGTGGATTACGTTTTGCTTTCCTGGGTGGGATACGTTTACTTTCCTGTGTGGACTGAGTTGTACTTGGGCTCAGAGGTTGGAGCGTATTTGAAATTGATGACTTAGGTATATGTATGGGCATATACCTAAGCAGTGTCGGTTGTTACTTCGTGATTGTACCTTTCTTCATGGTTTATCCTTTGTGGATTTGAGAGACCTTCAGGGGTCTCGGGGTCCCTACTGAGTAGCTTATACTCACCCCTGCACGGGCTTTGCCCGCACTACGTTGTTTTGGTTGCAGACGACGGACATCGTTGATCTTAGCTGAGGCTTGCAGAGCAGGACGGTACCTGGAGGTGGACCACTGGGCGGGACGTGCTCGGAGCGGACGGCGGGACCCGTGGAGTAGTGGAGCTATCTGTACCCACCCTTCAGGTGGGATCTCCAGTGGACAGCTCGGTGTAGCGGCTTTTACTTACAGTTGCTGTTTTCCCTTTCGAGTTGTACTTTACTTTCAGTTTGGGTTTGTATACTGGCCCATTTACTTTTTCGCACTTTCAGTTGTACTCTGTTTTTACTTAGTGTTTACTTTCCGCTTGCTTACTCTGTGGTGTTTGTTTACTTTACAAAGGCAATGCCTTCCCTTTTTACTGGGATTTACGCCTTGGTGCTAGTCGCCAGCCCCTAGCCTGTGGGAGGCGGGCTTGGGGTAGTCACGGCACGGACCCCGAGGGCGGGTCGTGACAAATTGGTATCAGAGGAATTCGGTTCTACCGTGAACTCTGATCTTTTCTATGTGAAGCAATAATGTTTAGCGTATTGAGTGTGGTTATCATTCCAGGGAGTCCAGTGTTGGTGCGGCGGCCGACGTATCCGTACATCAGGACCCTGACTTCTGATTTCCGACTTAATGCACGAAAACATTGATTGCGTGTGTGTTTCAAGTTTTCTTTGTGATTACTTATATCAGCTCACCAGGTATACTATTCTGACCGTGGCGCACCTGTTTCCTTTTCAGGATGGCCCCACGACGGCAGCCATCTAGGGTTCCGAGAGTCGAGTGTGACGACAGCCCACCGAGCGACGAGGCTTCGGTGCATGGCCCTTTGTCAGCAGTGACACCGACGGTAGCTCTACCCGCCGAGCCCCCGATGCTTCCAGCACCAGCCGCTGACGATGCACGTCGCCTCAGCGCACTGCATGAGTTTCAGCGCCAGCGACCGCCCAGGTTTCGCGGGGAGACGGATCCCCAGGAAGCCGAGGACTGGCTGGAGGCAGTGGTACATGTGTTTAGGCTAGTGAGGACACCAGCAGACCTCATGGTGATCCTCGCTGCGACCCTACTACACACAGCAGCAGGACGATGGTGGAGCTTGATTCTCCAGGTGCACAATGAGGCATCTCTACTTTGGACGGACTTTGAGAGCCTCTTCCGCTCGGAGTACGTCCCAGCCACCCTTCGTGCGGTGCGTATCCAGGAGCTTTTTCAGCTGCGGCAGGGCAGCATGAGGGTCGCTCAGTACTCGGCGAGATTTACTGATCTCTCGCGCTACTCGACTGACATGGTACGAGACCCATTCTTCCGGGCCCGGACCTTCGAGCAGGGTTTGAGACACGAGATCAGGGCATCGCTGATCTCCCTCAGCATACCGACTCAGACATGAGTACTGGAGCGGACCGTTCTGATCGAGAGCTTCCTTACTGAGTCTACACCAGCGCAGCGACCCACCACAGGGCGACACGTGGCAGAGTCATCTGCAGCAGGCAGTCGACGGATGACTCAGGGGTCCAGACAGACCAGACCTTCGGGAAGACGACCTCAGGACACTAGCTCAGCAGTGCGGGGAACACAGCGCGGAGCCAGCATTTCGAGTGGAAGACAATGCTATGCATGCGGCGGGCAAGGCCACATGGCTCGTGACTGCCCGACCCGCCATGCAGAGGAGCAGCAGACGGTTGATGAACCACCAAGTCAGAGGCAGAGGTTTGACCGTGGCGGTCCGCAGGGAGGAGGCGGGCGAGGCAGAGGAGCTGGCCGAGCAGCAGGTGGTGGGCGACGTTTTGAGGCTCTACCACCACCACCACCAGGAGGTCCACCCCGACCTCAGGGGAGAGCACAGCTTCCGGCAGCTAAAGCTTACGATCATGGAGCTCCGGAAGCGGGTGGACTAGTGCGGGACTAGCTCCAGGCATAGAGGCCTTTGCCCATAATGCCTCTAGCTTCGTAATTTGTGTTGCTTTGTGTCCTTGTACTTTAAGTTGAAGTAATAAAAGACACTTTCCTTGGTGACTTTTGTTTTTCTTGTCTTTTGTTTGTTTTTACTAAGAGGTGCTGGTTAAAAACTGTTGACTTGACCCTCACTTGCGAGATTCTTACTGGAGGAAACCCAGTGACCACACACTAATGCCGACAGTGTGACTCAACCCTTGGAGGTGAGAGTAACGATTGGATCTCTTGGTAGCAGCGTCGATGCCTTACGACGTCATCCATGCCATGAATTAACTAATCATGACGGGATTGACTGTATTAGGCAAGGAATGTGGTTCATCCAGGGGATGAGACCGGATTTCACTTTTCGGCAAAGGAGAAATCTTTGCAGCTTTGTCGTACGTTAAGGAGGAAGGGGAAACCCTTCGTGTGGTCAGACAGTTGTCAGCAGAGCTTCCAGGAGCTGAGACAGAGGTTGACCAGCGCACCTATCTTGAGGAGGCGACAGAGCAGCTAGACTCTTTGCAGATATCCTTCGTGGATAGAGATGGAGCAGCCTTCCTCCAGTCTCTCACAGTCACCCCTCCACTACTGTAGCGGGTCAGAGAGGCACAGCGTGATGACGCTGACTGTGAGACACGACGTGCACAGATATCCTCGGGACAGGCACCTGATGGTTTCTTCCTTGGATTAGAGCACGACATCCTTTTCAGAGGACATATCATGGTACCAGTCGCTTTGCGAGAGGAAGTGATGAGAGAGTTTCACACTTCTCCTTTGGCGGTACATCCTGGAGTGGCGAAGATGTACCAGGACCTCAGACGACAGCACTGGTGGCCGGGCATGAAGAAGGCAGTAGCAGAGTTCGTTTCTCGATGCCTCACCTGCCAGCAGGTGAAGGTAGAGCATCAGGTACCAGCAGGCTTGGTACAGCCCTTGGAGGTCCCGGAGTGGAAGTGGGATGACATATATATGGACTTCGTGACTGGACTTCCACGCACTTCCAGAGGTCACCACTCCATATGGGTGATTGTTGACCGACTCACCAAGTTGGCACACTTCTTACCCATCAGAGAGCAGGGCTCAGTGGAGAGCTTGGGACGTCTCTACGTTCAGGAGATTGTGCGGCTCCACGGTGTGCCATCTTCTATCGTCTCCGATCGAGATGTTCGCTTTACTTCCCGGCTTTGGAAGGGGTTACAGGAGGCGTTCGGGACGCAGCTACGTCTGAGCACAGCCTTCCACCCTCAGAAGGATGGTCAGACGGAGAGGACCATTCAGACTCTCGAGGACATGCTCCGTGCATGTGTCCTCGACTTTGGTCATAGCTGGGAGGACCACCTACCCTTGGTGGAGTTTGCGTACAACAATAGCTACCACTCCACCATCGGGATGGCACCGTACGAGGCATTGTACGACCGACCTTGTAGATCTCCTTTGTGCTGGACAGACCCTGGGGAGTCAACACTTGTGGGACCAGAGATGGTCCAGGCCACGACAGAGAAGGTCCAGGTCATCCAGGAGCGGATGGGGACAGCTTAGAGCTGGCAAAAGTCATACGCTGACAGGAGGCGGAGGCCACTAGAGTTCGAGGATGGTGACCACGTCTTCTTGCGGGTCTCACCTCGACGTGGTATTCGGAGATTTGGCCGAGGCGGCAAGTTATCTCCGCGCTTCATCAGACCCTTCTAGGTCCTCAGCAGGATTGGTGAGGTGGCTTATCGCCTGGCTCTACCACCTCAGTTGCACCGGGTGCACGACGTCTTCCACGTGTCTCAGCTGAGGAGATACGTGCATGACCCGACGCACATGATTGACCATGGGGAGCTTGACGTTGACGATGGGGCGACTTTTACAGAGGTCCCGGTGGAGATAGAGGATCGACAGGAGCGGGTCCTGCGTGGGAGATCGATTCCTCTTGTGCACATCAGATGACAGCACGGGAATCTCCAGGATAACACATGAGAGCGGGAGGCTCAGATGCGTGCTCAGTACCCTCTTTTGTTTCCCTAGTTTTTGATGTATCTTTACGGGGACGTAAAGCCCTGAGGTGGGAGTAATGTAAAGACCCGTAAAATTCAAGGGAATTTTTTTCTTAATTTTCTTTGGAATTTTACAAGAGCACGGTTTCATACGGCACCTGATTCTGAGGCCCGGTGTGCCCGGAATCAATTTCCGAAGTTTGGCTCGGGTACGTTCAGTGAACGAATGAGTGGGAATTCCTAACTTTTGATCTGGTGCTCGGAATTGAAATCCGAGGGCACCGATGAACTCGCAGCGCCGATATTCTATTAAGGAGACCTTTTCCGAGGTTGCGTTTATTTCGGGATGAGAGTTAGTTTTTGGGAGTTTAGAATAAGTTAAATAAAAATTGTGGATTACAAATTTTTATTTAAACTTGTTGGTTAACTTCTCTCAAAGGAAGTTAGGGGTGGGACCCACACCCACTTAACCTCCCTTGAGAGGATTAAGTGTGGTGGGGCCCACACGAACCCTAAACTTTTAATCTTCTCTCAAACTCCCTTAACCACTCTTTAAATGACATGAAAAATTGTTATTTAATTTTGGAGTTATCCTTTTTGAATTTCAAACCTTTGAAATTCATTTGTTAAGTTTGTGAATAAAATAAGTCTCTATCTTATTTTATTCGGTTAGTATTGTTTAGCCATCTTGAGAGCTTTTGAGAGCTTTTCCTTCTTCTTCAAACTTTGACGAAGAACGCTCAAGCTTTGACGAAGAACGCTCAAGCTTTGACGAAGAATGCTCAAGCTCCGACGAAGAACGCCGCTCCTCTCTTCTTCGTCTTCCATGTCAACGAGAGGGAACGCCGCTTCCTCCTCGGACTCCCTTCGTCGACATACGAAGATTCGCCAACGACGTACCTCTTCGGACGTACCTCTTCGTCATTGGATTTCACGAACGATTACCGTGACGCCCGACCTCCGCGACGTTGTCTTCCGCGGGACGTTGACAAATCTTCGAACTTATACCCAAGGTAGGGGTTGTTGTTAATTGTTTATTTATTTATCCTTGTTCGTGGTTCTAGCATGACTAATGTGAGGATTTTAAATATGTGTTATTGTTTAACGTGAGGGGGCCGGACCGCATGAACACGGCCGAACCCCCTCCTTCGTTCTTGATGTTTTTATATTTCGGATGAAACAAGGTGGCGTGGTGCCGTCGCACCACGCGGTTATTCACCCGATTTTATTGCGCGGCGCCGTCGCGCCGCGCCATGGAAAAATCATCAAGAACGCGACGCCGTCGCGCCGCGTCGAAGGGAATCAAAGGTACGGCAGAGGGGCGTGGTGCCGTCGTACCGCGCTGGACGACGAACACCGCGGCCGGTTCCGGGCTGCGGCGGGACGAGAAGACCGGCGGCCGGGCCGCCAGCGTCGGAAGCCGGAAAGGGGACCGGTTTTCCGGTCCCGTTGAAGAAAAACCGGCCGGCAGATGGCCGGCCGGAAGGTCAAAGGCCGGGGGAATTTAGTTTCCCCGTCCATCTCCAAACCCCCCCCCCCCATTTAATTGAGGGGGGGCAGGCGGCCCCCCGGTTCCTCCTCAAAGCGGGCCCCCAGGAGGGGGGCCGTTGATTGGCAAAAAGGCGCGGCTATGCCGCGCCGCCAATTTGAAGAAGTGGGGGGCCTTGCCCCCCCCCCCCCCCCTCCCCCGTGCGCTGCCTCCGTGCGGCGCCAGGCCGCCGCGCCGCCAGGCCACCGCGCCGCCGCGCCGCCGACCGGCCGGTCGGGCCGGGTCGGACCCGGGTCGGGTGGACCCGGTTCGGCCCGGACCCGGACCCCCTGTTTCGAATCAGTTTCAGTCTTTTGGCCATAACTTGAGCCACTAACCACCGATCGACGAACCGTCTGCGGAAACACGATCCTTGGATCGAGACGGTCGTTTCGGTATATCGCACTCAAAGTTTCGGAACACTTTGAGTTCGTCCGGGTTGGTTCGTTCACGAAACCAACCGAGCCTTCAGAGCGGAAACGCACATATCTTGAGCTACGGACGTCCGATTGACGTGCCGTCAGCTTTGTTGTGTTTCTCTTAGTGAGAAGGATCTTTTGGAATACTCCGCACAAGGTTTGGACACAGGTGGAATACGGTCGGGTTGGTTTTGCCTTAAAAACCAACCGGGCCCCGGGGACGAAAATGCCAATAACTCTCAGACCGGGCGTCCGATCGACGCGTCGTCTGTTGCGTTGAGTTCCTGTTGACGATACAGAACTTTTGGATACATCAACTCTGGACTTTGTGACAGTTTATGTATCAGCCTCTCAGCTCGTGGAGCGGACCCTCCGAACGAGCTTGCTGTGTGCGGGAACCCTAGTGCTGGCTGCGACGGTTACTGTGACTACTACTGCTACTACTGCTACTGTGACTGCGATGACGACAGTACAAAGATCCTGTGTGGATTCGACGACGACGACTATAGCACTCAGCGATCCTACGTGGATCAGTGCTACAGGTCCTGTGTGGGGCCGATCCTGTGTGGGTCTTTTGCGGGGGTTAGTTACCTATCGATCCTTCGTGGGTCCGACGACTTAGATGGATCAGAGATCATCTTTATCGTCTTTTGAAGAAGTATACCTGTGTGAGCTGAATCCTGTTGCTTTCTTGTGTGGATTGTGTTGTGCTATCCTGTGTGGATTACGTTTTGCTTTCCTGTGTGGAATACCTTTACTTTCCTGTGTGGACTGAGTTGTACTTGGGCTCGGAGGTTGGAGCGTATTTGAAATTGATGACTTAGGTATATGTATGGGAATATACCTAAGCAGTGTCGGTTGTTACTTCGTGATTGTACCTTTCTTCTTGGTTTATCCTTTGTGGATTTGAGAGACCTTCAGGGGTCTCGGGGTCCCTACTAAGTAGCTTATACTCACCCCTGCACGGGCTTTGCCCGCACTACGTTGTTTTGGTTGCATACGACGGACAGCGTTGATCTTAGCTGAGGCTTGCAGAGCAGGACGGTACCTGGAGGTGGACCACTGGGCGGGACGTGCTCGGAGCGGACGGCGGGACCCGTGGAGTAGTGGAGATATCTGTACCCACCCTTCAGGTGGGACCTCCAGTGGACAGCTCGGTGTAGCGGCTTTTACTTACAGTTGCTGTTTTCCCTTTCGAGTTGTACTTTACTTTCAGTTTGGGTTTGTATACTGGCCCATTTACTTTTCCGCACTTTCAGTTGTACTCTGTTTTTACTTAGTGTTTACTTTCTGCTTGCTTACTCTGTGGTGTTTGTTTACTTTACAAAGGCAATGCCTTCCCTTTTTACCGGGATTTACGCCTTGGTGCTAGTCGCCAGCCCCTGGCCTATGGGAGGCGGGCTTGGGGTAGTCACGGCACGGACCCCGAGGGCGGGTCGTGACAAACTTAACTTATATAGATTAGAAGAATAATTCAATTAATGAAGTTAAGTTAATTAAGACACAAAATATTAAATTAAAAACTAAGTTAAATAATACAAAAAAAGAGAGTATTAAATGATTAAATAAAAAAAATTAAAAAGTTAGCAGATTAAAATTAATAAACCTAATTGATAAATAATTATTGTAGACATGTAAATTAAAATTAAATTAATTTTTTTTAAAGACTAAAAACACATAATTTGATATAAAAGTTGATTAATTAATAAATTTCAATATGAAAATACAAAAGTATGAATAATTATCAAAAAGTGTAAAATTAATTAATTAAATTGTTAAAAATTAAATAAAAAGATGTGGAAACTGTGTATTAATATGGCCACATCACTCTCCATTTTGGTTCAAGAGACATTGAGGAGGGAACTTATAAAATTTAATTAACAACACCATCCCACCAATTCCCTTCAGTCCCCTATTAAGGGAAACCATCCAACACACTTCCACCTCTAATAACAATGAAATGGAAATAATGAAGACACATCAAGAGAAGAAAAATCTAGATTATTGAGAGTGGTCTCATATCCCCGCTTCTAATAACGAAGCCCGCTCACATATTTTGGTGATAGTCAGCGAGCAGGCTCATATCCCTACTTTCTTTCCTACAACAAGCATGGGGGAGGCACATATCCATACCCCCATGCATTAATTCCATTATAATATTACGATGGAACAAGGTGGAAAAAAGTGGACTCATATCCCCCACTTAAATAGAATATATCTTCCAGTATATAGTGAAGATGGTAACTGTATAGGTTTACATTCCTTTGAACAATTTACTAAAGTGTCACTACATCTTAACAATAGTTAAAGAACTCCTCCATAATTTTCTAGAACTAGTACGTATATAGGGAAATGTTCATATTACTATCCCTATAGTTAGGGAATCACAACAATAAGATCAGTATGAACAAGTGGTTTCTTAGATGAAAGAACACATTCTTGCTCCCATCCAGGAGAATTATTGGTATATTCCAATAATGTTTGATGTGTTGAACCGGACTCATATTCCCATTCCATCCTTGGTTCACCAGGTGAGAGCGGCACATGTATTAATATAGAAGAACATTACTATCAAAAAAACACCAGTGGAATATTACAAAGGAAAAGGATTGGGACCATATCCCCATTATGGTCGAGGCTCACCCAGTGAGAGCAGAACATGCCTCGAGACAGGATCATATTTCTATTGAAAAATACTGGTAGCATACTCCAAAGGCTTAAGATCGAGCTCATAATCCTTTTCTGACTGAGGATCACCAAGTGATAATGGAACATGTCTTAGGAGAGTCTCATATTCTTATTAGTGAATCTACATGGAATATTTTACTAGATCATGAAATCTAGGGTAAATTCCTACTTCTAATAAAAAATGACGACATTAGCATCCTTTTGAGGCTATACAAGAGGAGGCTCATATCCAATGTCTCATTTTATAGGTCCATCATCATATTCTAAGGTAGAATTCATATTCAAACTGGGCTCATATTCCCATTCCAATTGGGGACCACCTAGTGAGAGTATCACATGCCCTAGGATTTGCTCATATTTATCTCATAAAATACTAATAGCATATTCTAAAGTCTCAGGATTAGGCTCATACTTCTATTATGACCAAGGATCACCAAGTAAGAATGGAACATGCCTCAGGAAAAGCTCATATTTCTATCAGATAATCTACTTGGCATATTCCAGAACCATCTTAGTAGTGTGTTCATACTCCCATGACACCAGAAAGTTATCAATAGAAACTGGAAGCTTTCATATAGTAGGATCATATCCATACACAATTCCAAAAGGATGGTCGACATATTCTGACCATAGTGAAAATGAGGTTCATATCCCCAATCTGCTCAATGCCAGTGTCCTTAAGGCTATTCGAGTTACATTATCAATAACATAATGACCCATAAACTCATTAAATAAAGAAAAATTTGATCATTACTATGATAGTCCTCCTCGTGGTAGCGTGGAGATGGATCACAATTACTCTAATCACTACTAGAAATTCAGGCCATAGACACATTTTTAAATTGTGTCTATAGGTCCCGAAATCATGGCTATAATTAATAGACATAGTTTGGGGAGCCATGAACTCTATTGGCATGGATATAGGGCCACAAATATAGCCATAGTTTGAACCATGGATATAGTCCTATAGCCGTAGTTCTAACCCATGTCTATAAATAATTTCTCTGATAGATACAACAACAATTTTAAATTGTGGATTTATACCTACCATCACGATAAAAACTATGGCAGTATCTCTATATACACTATTTAAAACCATGGATATAGGCTTCTTTATCCTAAAAAACCCAGCATGTGGCCTCATATACTAGCTACATACCACCTTCATAATTTCTTTCCCCCTATAACTTCTCATACCAATACTACAACCGCTCATACTATCCCTATAGTGACTCATAAAATCCCTTAATCATTAATTAATGGTATAAAAACTCCATCATATCCATATAAGTTAATATCTTCTCTAATGATTAGTTTCTAAAAAAATTCATATATTGGTGAGAAGACAGTAGAAAATTTATTCCACTAGTGCTAAGATAATTAACCCTATTTCAATCTTTAATACTTTTGAAGGATTTTAAATTTGATATCCTCAAGAATTGACCCCTTAACTAAAACCATACCCGTAATGGACAAAGATGATCAATGAACCTAATAGGGATGATCCAATTAATATATAAAACTATTGGTCCTCATTCAGGATCAAAATAATAAGAAATCTACGATATAGTTCGATAGGATGTTAGAGATACAATGTAGGTGGATAGGGGGTTTTTTGTTCATAGGTTTCATAGTTAATTGGATAAGTAGGATATGATCGATTCTATAGAAAATCAGGTTGCCAAAATCTATACAATAATGATGAATCAGATAAAGGCAATCATATATATGAGTTTTTTATCTAGCTTCATGGAATAATTAAAAGAGGTGGTTTTGTGGGTGAGATTCGTGAAGATTTTAGTATTTTATTGAAAATTATAATGTACATGACACATACTACATAGAATAAACTCAGTATGGTCCCCTAGTTATGGTAGCAATATTTATGAAAATATTTGATATCTCATGTCATGTAACCCTATACATGATGTGTTGCTCAGAGCTAGAGACATGGAATATACCCATAATATACACTTGCACAAGAATGGAGAGGTATACGAGCATGGCCTAGAACACTGGAAAAAACATGATCAATGTACCGAAAAAAACCTGGTACAAGGGAAAAACCATAGTATATAGTCATGAGCCATCATGCACGATAAGGGGTTGGATTACATAGGCAGAACATGGGTATCCAAGGGATGTTGTCTACACCCTATGCATGTCTTGTACATTCCTCAAGAACTTCCACTATGTGTATTTCCCACTTTAGACATGGATTTGTGCCATAAACTCGCCTATCCTGAGTGATTATCCTCTTAGTACAAAATAGTGGAATACATTTTGGATTTATAGATACGATATGATGTGTTACAAGTGTGAATCATCCTTTAGTGTCCCTTAGTAGATTAATATGATCTAGTTTGACCATCTGAGAGATGATAGGTTTCATAATACCTTATTGCACCAGGGAATAGGTCCCCCTCTATTTTTATAGGATGATTTGGTAATATACCATAAATTTGCAGGGTAAATATCTTCTCTCTATGGATTGGTAATACACTATCATTGAGATCTAGTTTGGATTGGGTCCTCTAATGGATTTTGTACTCCCTCAACTGTGGAGCACAATATTGAGGAGCAGACACCACCACTATGATTATTGTGAGGCTTCATGTGGTGTTTGGAATTAGAGATGGTCATTTGGGATTTTAAGGATGACTCATCATTCTTAGCTGGGTTTTGGAGATAGATATCCCCTTTCAAATTTTTATTGGGATTCTTTTTGAGCATATCAAATATTCAGTTTTATTTTTCTATTTATTATGGGTTGAGATGCATGTTTCTTTTCTACTACTCCCATTGTGGTTCTAGGAGAATCACACTGGGTAGGTATATACTCACATCTGCATGGGCCTTCGCTGCATCTGTTGTGTCTTATTCAATTTAAATATCCATAGATAATGATATTGGTGTACAAATTTTTTTGAGGAGCATGGTTGTGTCTAGTAGATCTAACCATGTTCAGTGGCTAAACTTGGATATTATGAGTTGGGATATATTTATTCATTCCCTTTATCAAGTTATTATTAGTTTTGGACCCCATAAGATCTATTTAAATTTCATAATGATTATAACAGACTCATTTCTTTCTCATCATCGGTTACTATATTGACTATAGAACATACCCCTTTTCATCTTAAGAGAACTACCGACATCCCACTCTTAATATCATCAATTCAGTACTACTTCTTTAGTGGTTACAACCTGAAATTATATTCCCAAATCATGATCATTAACTTATGAATGTTAGTGATTCCATTGATAAACCAACCCTTTATTCCACCCTTAGGATAATTACTAACCCATTCCCACTGTGACACTAAAGGATTTCCCTCACTCGTCATGCATTAACGGTTATTGTATCTTTCTCAATTAAGATCTCATCTATCAGGAATATTATTATTTCAAGATGATATTATTTATTCTATAAGGAGATTCAATTTCATGAAATTAGAGGATCGATGGTGAGAAAACACCATAGTTCATTCTATTTCTCACTCAATTATAAACCCTTTGAACCCTATTAATTAATCACTTAAACAATGAACCTTCAACCGAGTGGGGAAATCAAAGAGAAACAATAAAGGTGATTCAAGAAATTGAAATAAAACTAATTACTTTGGTACTAAGTGGTGAATTCTTCCTCGTAAGGTAGTCAATTTTATATAATTCAATTCTATAGTGATTTTACTAAATAAAGTGTCAAGTTTTCAAGGATGGTTGTTTGTGTCTTATGAAAATAAAACAAATATTTTATTTAGGTTTTAGCTTTTTATGAGAATACTCAGTTCATGTTTTCTCAAAATGAGGATATTGACATCTCTAAAGTGAAGGAAATTTCATATTGAGTTGGATGAAAATTTTTACTGATCAAAGATTAATGTTAATACCTAATAATTAAAACATGTTTTTAAAACAATAAATCAATTATAGAATTCAAATGAAAGGGTTATGCATAGATAACCTACATCTGTAACACCCCAGGTAAATAAAGAATATGACATCTTTATATTTATCCATATTTGTGAATAAAATATTAATATTACTTTAAAGGGGATGCTATGCTCGATGGCGTACCCAATACGCAACAACGAGTTTCTTGGGAATCATACGTTGCACTCTAATAATAAAATAATATTATTTTAAATGGTAGTTAATGCATAGCCGTTGTAATGGCGGGAATGTAAAGAAATAACTAGAAAATGATTACATATGTTTTTCAAATATTTTTACTCTTTACAATAAATTTTATAGGATTAAAAATGCAAATGAATCCAATTTTTAAGCGTAAACATTCTAGTATTCTTTAAAAGGTCGATTAACCGCCTTTTGATGGAGAACCCCTTTTAAATCCACTTTTTGAAAATTTTATAAGCTCTATTTTTCAAAATAAACATATTATTTATGATTGGGACATTGAAATTTACCTTGGGTTAATTTTTGGTATTTTTCTGACAATGTTCATTTTTCAATGAATAGTGAAAAGTACTGCATTTTACATCAAAACTTCTTTTTCATATAATTTAATTATATGGTTATATTATCTTTATAATTTGTTTTAAAGTGTAATTAGAATATATTTTTACCTTGTAATTCAATTATGGTCATTGGGATTAATTTCACTTTGGAATTAGGCATAAACAAGTGCCAAACTTTTCATAAATATTATTTCTAAAAAACCCGCTATTTGTTTTGACAACAGGAAGTTTTTTTAAATTAATTATTGAAATTTATGTTTTTGGAATTTGGTAAAATGAATTACATATTTTTAATCATAAGGTCAAAATTATTTAATTAAGACTCTTTTGTTTTTGGACATTATGAATAGTAACGACGATAATTATCTTTAATTATCTTGATTAATGAGTAATCGGGTAGTTAAAGATAATAAGATAATATCATAATAATAATAAATGACAACAAAATGTGTCCTAAGGCTACTGGTTGTCTCATGGACGACCATGGGATGCATTTTTCCAAACTTGGGGGCCCCATGGAATCACTTTTGTGAGAAAGTGACTTTTCATCTATTTATTTTTAAAGAATGTTAAATGTAACAAAGAATGTATCACCTAAGTAAAATATTTTTAATTTTGTCTAAATAAATTATAATTTTGGACTATAAATAGTCATTTTAAATCTAAAACTATTTTATACATCATATTATTTTTTTTATAATTTTTAGACATTAAATAAATTAAATTATTTATGACATCATGATGAAGCAGTGATGGCCTCATTATTTAACGATTTAAATAAAATGGAAAGATAATGTAAAATCTAAGACCTACACATGTCCAAAACCTATTGTATGGGTGTATTTAGAACCCTTATCACCTTATCCTCGAAACACATCAATGTGGGACCATTAAAATCCGAAACTCATTCTAAAATAAAGTAACATTTCCTTACTTTCCAAGAGTGCCCCTCCTCTCTTATAAAAGGCCCCCAACTCTACCTCTTTACCCACACTTCAAAAGCCTTTGGCTCGGCCAAACCCTGCCCATTTCATCTCTCCACATCCATCTATAACTCCTTGAAGTCTCACATTGGGCATAATCCTTTCCAAGGAAGCCTTTGATCTCAAATCAATGGAAGTTACCCGATTTAAAGGTAATGCCTTCACTTGTGTCCTTTTGTATTATTTTGCTTCTCCAACCCCCTAAACTCTTTTTATTAATTTATTTTGTAAAAAATCAAGTATCTGAAATATACTAGGATTTTTTTATAATAATTATTTGAGCTACACTTACACACACCTACATCTAATGGTTAAAGAACATACTGTTTCTGTGGATGGCGAATTTCTGCCTCCCAAAACGATGATTGTTCAACATTCTTTTAACACCTTCAAAGGTGGCCATTAAGATGTAACTATATTTATATATGATATATAATATGTTTATGTTTTCCTTAACCTCATTTATTTTTTCATTTATGGCATATCTTTATTGTTTCCATTATGGGTAAACATGATATCTTCATTTTAGGAAGTGCGAACTACCGCCCCCTCAAAGTGATTTGATTCGTTAATGCCATATGTGGGAGGTATAAAGGATGGAATTAATGGTATTACATATGTTATACTACTGGAATTATATTATACCTTTATATCTTTATTATTTCATTCAATTTAATACAAAAAAATAAATGAAAGTAGCGTTCATGCGTACGTACGACTTACCGTCTCCATGAACGGTACATTTCATTTCTTATCTCCAAATGTTATGTACTATTATAAGTACATATATATATTGGATATATATGTAATATATTACATCTATATGATGGGTATAATTATGTAATTATAATATATATATCTTTAATTTTGTTTTAATTACATTAATATGGAAAAAAAATGAAAGTAGCGTTCATGCGTACGTACGGCCTACCGTCTCCATGAACGGTGCTTTTAGTTTTTTATCTCCAAATGCTATGGAATAGTATAAAATGAATATATAATGGATATATATGATATTTAAAACATAAATACTATTCTGGAGATGATCTACCTATAACTACATGGAAAATTCTTTTCCAACAAGTTCAATTTTTACTCAGGTACTGAACATCGACAAAAACGTCTGATACGAACTCACTTTATTAACCAATTATTATAACATTATAATATGTGATATGAACTTAATAATAATATTTAAAGGAGGTCCTTAAGAAATTATAATTTGACCAAATTTTATTATTCAGGAGATTAAATAACGATCGAGTCATGTCAGACATGAGGTAAGGGATCTTACACCTCTCTTTCTTTTTAAGTACACTCTTTTATGTCATTCCTTCTAAAGCTCATATTTCTTGTGATTGGGATGTTCTTTTATATTAATATTACTTTAATTTTTATGTACATATTATGAGAGACCCTATTCTCTCTCATCAATCCATTTTGGAAGTGTTGAGTGGCGCCGTTAGGCTGCCGAATTTTCATAAGAGATCTAACCTCTCTCTTTCTTTTTAAGTACTCTCCTTTATGTAACTTCTTTTAAGCTCCTATTTGTTATGTTGGGGGATGTTATTTTATATTCATCTTTCTGTAAACATTATTTTGATGTGATGAGAGACCCTATTTCCTCTCATAAATCCATTTTGGATGTTTTAAGTGGCGTCGTTAGGCTGCCGAGTTTTCGTAAGAGATTTTTCATCTCACTTTTATTCCCGTGAGATTTATGCTACATTTGCCACAATTTCCTTTGAGTGGTTTATGTACTGCCCATTATTACACTCCTTTTGTAATATAATTCCATTTATGGGTATTTACATATTCATTGTATGACACTTCTTAAATGGGGTGTACTTTTCGAAAGTTACCCCAGTCGGTAAGGGAACCTTTCACCCTCCTCTTTTTAAAAGACTTCGTTTGTTATGTCTTTTAATTCACATACTATTATGTTGGGATATGTTCTTATATATCCTGATTGATGTAAATTTTATTTCCAAGTTATGAGATTCCCTTTTTATCTCTCATCAACTCATTTTCTGAATTTCTGAAGTGACGCTGTTAGGCTGTCGAATTTTACCAGGGGAACTTTTTAACCCAATTTCGATTTCTTTGGGTTCAACATGTAGTTATTGAATATGTCATCCTTTGAATATGTGTGAATGACCATTGATTGTTTTACACTCAATATCCACTTATATTGGGTGTATTTATATTTTTCACTCATAATTATGATATTGACTTATCCTTGATTTAAGGATACCTTCTTTATTATGGATTTCATCTCATTTTACATTTCTATTGAGACTTCATTGTTTTTATGCACCAGTTCACTCTTATATGGTGTATATACTGTCCTTTGGAATATTATATCATGAATCCCTCTATTATCATGATATTATAAAGTTCTAATTAAATGTTATTCCTCAATTATTGTATTCAAGTGTCTCTCATTTTGTTAAAAACACTTTAACTAAAATATCGTTTTAAATGTTTCAATGATTTATTGTTATAAATATTTCTCATTAATATCCATATTTTCAAAATGGTTTTAAGGATTTATTTATATGGATATTAAGGTTTTAAAATGTTAAAAGCTTCAAAGTGGTATGGGACACTTTGATTCAAAAATCTCTTTATTAAATGTTTTATATGGTTTGGAAAATGGTTTTTTTAGAATGGATTCATTATTTCAATATCTTAAAATTATATATTGTTATTACAATGTGGGAATGTTATCTTTTTTTGTGCTTAGGTTATGTTCTATGATTATGTTATGGTTCTTGGGCATTGTTTATGAATACGGGTGGTTCCGTGATAAACTAAGGGCGGCTGAGCCCGATATAGCTCTCCAATGCATTGGGTAAGGCGAAGGAGTGAAACGTTAAGGTTTATCCAAAGAGATTTAGGGAATATACTATGGTGGGTATTCTAAAAGTAACCAAGAGGGTTACTCCCTACGTAAGAATGTTATGAATGCCTCATGTTACCTTTATGTCTTATGATTTATATGATTTATTCATGATTTTATAAGGTATGTTAAAATGCTTATGTTTTATGGGTAAAGTATGATTTCATTCATATGTATACATGTACTCATTTTCCTTTACATATTTTTATATCCCTTACTGAGCTTTTTATGCTCATCCCAAGTTTTTGAAATGTTTTTCATAGGTCAAGGGAAGGGTACATGATATGATGATAGTTTCAAGGAAGTGTCAAGAAAGAATCCATGTTTTATTTTAAATATGATTCCGTTGATGAAAAAAAAGAATACTATATTTTATGTAACCACTTTGTTTAAATGTGGAATGTAATGCAAGTTTTATGATCTAATTCTCTAAAAATCTAAACCTGAAAAGATCCTCAACGTGTAATCTTGTAATAACTCAAGATTAAGTAAGGTTTAAGGCTGGGGTCTTATAGTTGGTATCAAAGGTCAGTTTAGATAACTTTAGAGGTTAGGGTATTATTTAAGCATAAGTGACATTACCATAATGGTTAGGATTTCAGAAAGAGTCCTAGTTTTAGATAAAGTGAATGAGTAATTATATCTCAGTGTTTATCTTCCTCATTAGTACATGATGGTTTTTTTGATATACTCACACTGACCTTTTTGGTTTTAGTAAATGGCTGGATCTAGTAGGCACCAAAGTAACAATGGATGTGAAGGAAACTGTGATAGTTTTTTGAGAAAGCAACTGAATGATATGGGAGCTGCAATGAGAACTCTTGTGATTATCCTCAACCAACTATCTGGAGTCATGATTGACCACCTAAACCTTGGTGATTTCTCTAAGGCATCATTTATGCGAGAAATAAATCCCTACGGAAGTATAGGTAATAATCATAAAGGTAAGTGTGTTCAAAAACCTATGTGTCAAAGATGTGGAAAGAAACACCAAAGAAAATGTTTCAAAGGGACAGAAATATGCTATAGATGTGGAAATGATGGTCATAAAGCAAGAACCTTCCATGGAAAAAGGAAGCATCCAGTTGACTCGAGGAAAGGGAAAGAAGTTCTTTCTGAGGGATCAATTGAATTTTTTAAATGTGGTGTGCATGGTCATTATGAAAACACATGTCCTATGAGGAATTTTCGTGAATGAGATCACCAAGATCGTACAAATGTTCGTTTACCAATACCCAATGCCATTCTGATTGAGGATGAAGAAACTGAAAATGACCAATCAAAGGTATGTATTATTTCATAACTATTGTTTTCCTATTTTGGAATCTTAGGATATGATTCCTGATTTTGTTTGTAGGAAAGAAGTATTTCAGAATAAGTTGGAAATGAATGATTAATGGATCATGAAGAATGTTGAATGAGTAAGAAGTCAACATATAAGGGCTTCAAGAGTTATGGTGAAATTCTTATGAGTATTAAGTCTCTTTTGATGATGGGGTTACATTAGAAGACTTTTTATAGTATGTGTAACCCTGATGTTTAATATATGAAAATTTTATTCAAGGAATAGTTATCTGTTCTTTTGTGGACATAGTTATAAAGAACCATTTGGGTTTATATGATCCTTACTTTTGAGGTAATTATGGGTTACTATATGTTATGATGGAAGTGAAAGGAATGAAATAAAATTGAGGTTAAATTATGTTATGGTTATTTTTGATGATTTTATCTCTTTTTGGGGAATGATTTAAGAATTATATATTTTTGAAAAAAGGACAACACACAGACCGTGTGACAACCCGTCGCGTCGGACAAAGCTGCGGGAATCAAACCCACAACCAAAGTGCGACTGGTATTTATTGCCTACCACTGGACTACCTGAAGTCCCTAGTTATTTTGACTAATTCTATTTAGTTAGATGATTTTAGGAATTAACAGTAAGTTGATTTTGGGTTATCTATGGAAATGTATTAACCTATCATGGAGGATATGTGATTAGGTTAATTACTCTTCAATACGAGACTTTAAGAGCAACTGATGTTGTTTGGAGATAAATGTTACGATTTAACTTGGAAGACTATGTGACTAAAACCTTCAAATATTTGGGTTTCAATCTTAGTTTGGTTTACTTTGAAGGATTTTATGGACAAATTGTTTATCGAATGGTCCTCGTTGAACTTTGTGTTTTGTTGGAAAAATTTTGGAGATTATGAAATAGATTTTCTTTTTATAAAGGGTTATCCTTTTCTGGATTATCTAATCTTGTACTAACCTTTTTTGGTTTTGGTTTTGGTTAAAGTCTAAAGACATGGGAATTAAATAGTTCTCTTTTGTGGATTAGGTGATTCTCTAGAAGTTGATTATAGTACTCTTAATGTGAACAAGTCTTCCTAAATACTCATCTTTTGGAGAAAATATGAGTTTGTGTAAGGAATCTAATAAAAGTTGAAAGTCAACATGATAAGTGATTATATTTCCTTATGAATAAATTCCTCAATAAAAAGTAACTTAAAACAAAAATGTTGTCTATTAACTTTTCCTACTGAGGAATCGAATACCGTTTAACCCATCACAAGTTTTTGATTTTCTTGTGGTTAACTTTCTCCTAAACATGTTTTCTATCACTCTCCATCAGAACATGACCCTTTGTTTTTTTCCTCCAAGTCCATATTTTCATACTTGGAATCCTTGTATGGGTTAACTCGGGTGACCTTTGTACTTATCTTTCTTTATTTTAAAGTGATTTTTTTATCGACTCTTGTTTCGATGTGGGACTTTCAAGGATGTTTCCAAGCTCAAATTTAAAATTGCGAGGACGCAAATCCCAAAAGGGGGAAGGATGTAACACCCAAGGTAAATAAAAAATATGACATCTTTATTTTTATCCATATTTGTGAATAAAATATTAATATTACTTTAAAGGGGATGCTATGCTCGATGGCGTACCCAATACGCAACAACGAGTTTCTTGGGAATCTTACGTTGCACTCTAATAATAAAATAATATTATTTTAAATGGTAGTTAACGCCTAGCCGTTGTAATGGAGGGAATGAACAGAACTAACTACAAAATGATTACATATTTTTGTCAAATATTTTTACTCTTTAAAATAAATGTTAGAGGATTAAAAAAGCAAATGAATCCAGTTTTTAAGCGTAAACATTCTAATATTCTTTAAAAGGTCGATTAACCTCCTTTTGATGGCGAACCCCTTTTAAATCCACTTTTTGAATATTTTATAAGCTCTATTTTTCAAAATAAACATATTATTTATGATTGGGACATTGAAATTTACCTTGGGTTAATTTTTGGTATTTTTCTGACAATGTTCATTTTTCAATGAATAGTGAAAAATACTGCATTTTACATCAAAACTACTTTTTCATATAATTTAATTATATGGTTATATTATCTTTATAATTTGTTTTAAAGTGTAATTAGAATATATTTTTACCATTTAATTCAATTATGGTCATTGGGATTAATTTCACTTTGGAATTAGGCATAAACATGTGCCAAACTTTTCATAAATATTGTTTCTAAAAAACCCGCTATTTGTTTTGACAACGAGAAGTTTTTTTTAAATTAATTATTGCAATTTATTTGTTTGTAATTTGGTAAAATGAATTAAATATTTTGAATCATAAGGTCAAAATTATGAAATTAAGACTCTTTTGTTTTTGGACATTATGAATAGTAACGGCGATAATTATCTTTAATTATCTTGATTAATGAGTAATCGGGTAGTTAAAGATAATAAGATAATATCATAATAATAATAAATGACAAAAAAACGTGTCCTAAGGCTACTGGTTGTCTCATGGCTGACCATGGGATGCCTTTTTCCAAACATGGGGGCCCCATGGAATCACGTTTGTGAGAAAGTGACTTTTTATCTATTTATTTTGAAAGAATGTTAAATGTAACAAAGAATGTATCACCTAAGTAAAATATTTTTAATTTTGTCTAAATAAATGATAATTTTGGACTATAAATATTCATTGGAAATCTAAAAATATTTTCTACATCATAGTAATTTTTTTATAATTTTTAGACATTAAATAAATTAAATTATTTATGACATCATGATGAAGCAGCGATGACCTCATTATTTAACGATTTAAATAAAATGGAAAGATAATGTAAAATATAAGACCTACACATGTCCAAAACCTATTTTATGGGTGGATTTCGAACCCTTATCACCTTATCCTCGAAAAACATTAATGTGAGACCGTTAAAATCCGAAACTCATTCTAAAATAAAGTAACATTTCCTTACTTTCCAAGAGTGCCCCTCCTCTCCTCTTATAAAAGGCCCCCACATCTACCTCTTTACCCACACTTCCAAAGCCTTTGGCTCGGCCAAACCCTTCCCATTTCATATCTCCACATACCCCTCTAACTCCTTGAAGCCTCACTTTGGGCAGAATCCTTTCCAAGGAAGCCTTTGAGCTCAAATCAAAGGAAGTTACCCGATTTAAAGGTAATGTCTTCACTTGTGTCCTTTTGTATTATTTTGCTTCTCCAACCCCCTAAACTCTTTTTATTCATTTATTTTGTAAAAAATACAGTATCTTAAATATACTAGGATTTTTTTATAATAATGATTCTAGCTAAACTTACACACACCTACATCTAATGGTTAAAGAACATATTGTTTCCGTGGATGGAGAATTTCTGCCTCCCGAAACGATGATTGTTCAACATTCTTTTAACACCTTCAAAGGTGGCCATTAAGATGTCAGTATATTTATATATGATATATAATATGTTTATTTTTTCATTAAGCTTCTGTATTTTTCATTTATGGAATACCTTTATGGTTTCCCTTATGGGTAAACGCGATATCTTCATTTTAGGAATTGCAGACTACCGCCCCCTCAAAGTGATTTGATTCATTAATGCCATATGTGGGATGTATAAAGGATGGAATTAATGGTATTACATATGTTATCCTACTGGAATTATATTATACCTTTATATCTTTATTATTTCATTCAATTTAATACAAAAAAAAGAAATGAAAGTAGCGTTCATGCGTACGTACGACTTACCGTCTCCATGAACGGTACATTTCATTTCTTATCTCCAAATATTATGTACTATTATAAGTACATATATATAATGGATATATATGTAATATATTACATCTATATGATGGGTATAATTCTGTAATTATAATATATATATCTCTCATTTTGTTTTAATTCCATTAATATGGCAAAAAAATGAAAGTAGTGTTCATGCGTATGTACGGCCTACCGTCTCCATGAACGGTGCTTTTAATTTTTTATCTCTAAATGCTATGGAATAGTATAAAATGAATATATACTGGATATATATGATATTTAAAACATAAATAATATTCTGGAGATGATGTACCTATAACTACATGGAAAATTCTTTTCCAACAAGTTCAATTTTTACTCAGGTACTGAACATCGACAAAAACGTCTGATACAAACTCACTTTATTAACCAATTATTATAACATTATAATATGTGATATGAACTGAATAATAACATTTAAAGGAGGTCCTTGAGAAATTATAAATTGACCAAATTTTATTATTCAGGAGATTAAAGAACGATCGAGTCATGTCGGACACGAGGTAAGAGATCTTACTCCTCTCTTTCTTTTTAAGTACACTCTTTTATGTCATTCCTTATAAAGCTCATATTTCTTGTGATTGGGATGTTCTTTTATATTACTCTTACTGTAATTTTTATGTACATATGATGAGATACCCTATTCTATCTCATCAATCTATTTTGGAAGTGTTGAGTGGCGCCGTTAGGCTGCCGAATTTTCGTAAGAGATCTAACCTCTCTCTTTCTTTTTAAGTACTCTCCTTTATGTCACTTCTTTTAAGCTCCTATTTGTTATGTTGGGGGATGTTCTTTTATATTACTCTTTCTGTAAACATTATTTTGATGTTATTAGAGACCCTATTTCCTCTCATTAATCCATTTTGGAAGTTTTAAGTGGCGTCGTTAGGCTGCCGAGTTTTCGTAAGAGATTTTTCATCTCACTTTTATTCCCATGATATTTATGCTACATTTGCCACAATTTCCTTTGATTGGTTTATGTACTTCCCATTATTACACTAATTTTGTAATATAATTCCATTTATGGGTATTTACATATTCATTGTATGACACTTCTTCAATGGGGTGTACTTTTCGAAAGTTACCCAAGTCGGTATGGGAACCTTTCACCCTCCTCTTTTTAAAAGACTTCGTTTGTTATGTCTTTTAATTCACATACTATTATGTTGGGATATGTTCTTATATATCCTGATTGATGTAAATTGTATGTCCAAGTGATGATATTCCATTTTTATCTCTCATCAACTCATTTTCTGAATTTTTTAAGTGACGCTGTTAGGCTGTCGAATTTTACCAAGGGAACTTTTTAACCCAATTTCGATTTCTTTGGGCTCAACATGTAGTTATTGAATATGTTATACTTTGAATATGTGTGAATGACCATTGATTTTTTTACACTCAATATCCACTTATATTGGGTGTATTTATATTTGTAACACATAATTATGAGTTTGATTTATCCTTGATTTAAGGATACCTTCTTTATTATGGATTTCATCTCATTTTACATTTCTATTGAGACTTCATTGTTTTTATGCACCAGTTCACTATTATATGGTCTATATACTATCCTTTGGAATATTATATCATGAATAACTCTATTATCATGATATTATAAATTTCTAATTAAATGTTATTCCTCAATTATTGTATTCAAGTGTCTCTCATTTTGTTAAAAACACTTTAACTAAAATATCATTTTAAATGTTTCAATGATTTATTGTTATAAATATTTCTCATTAATATCCATGTTTTAAAAATGGTTTTAAGGATTTATTTATATGGATATTAAGGGTTTAAAATGTTAAAATCTTCAAAGTGTTATGGGACACTTTGATTCAAAAATCTCTTTATTAAATGTTTTATATGGTTTGGAAAATGGTTTTTTTAGAATGGATTCATTATTTCAATATCTTAAAATTATATATTGTTATTACAATGTGGTAATGTTATCTTTTTTTTTTGTGATTAGGTTATGTTCTATGATTATTTTATGGTTCTTGGTCATTTTTAATGAATACAGGTGGTTCCGTGATAAACTAAGGGCGGGTGAGCCCGATATAGCTCTCCAATGCTTTGGGTAATGCGAAGGAGTGAAACGTTAAGGTTTCTCCGAAGAAATTTAGGGAATATACTATGGCGGGTATTCCAAACGTAACCAAGAGGGTTACTCCCTACGTAAGAATGTTATGAATGCCTCATGTTACCTTTATGTCTTATGATTTCTATGATTTATTCATGATGTTATAAGGTATGTTAAAATGCTTATGTTTTATGGGTAAAGTATGATTTCATTCATATGTATACATGTACTCATTTTCCTTTCCATATTTTTATATCCCTTACTGAGCTTTTTATGCTCATCCCATGTTTTTGAAATGTTTTTTATAGGTCAAGGGAAGGGTACATGATATGATGATAGTGTCAAGGAAGTGTCAAGAAAGAATCCATGTTTTATTTTAAATATGATTCCGTCGATGAAAAAAAAGAATATTATCTTTTATGTAACCACTTTGTTTAAATGTGGAATGTAATGCAAGTTTTATGATCTAATTCTATAAAACTCTAAACCTGAAAAGATCCTCAACATATAATCTTGTAATAACTCAAGATTAAGTATGGTTTAAGGCTGGGGTCTGATAACATCAACCTCAAGGCATGATGCTTTTGATGAACAAAACTCAAAGATTTATTTTTTTTATAATTAGAAGAATATGCAGCTTCACATATATATAAGGACACCTAGCCCCTATGTACATATTTTCATGTACAAATATACACAATGGGATCCCTAATTATATGTTCATACTTCCATATACCCCTTTTCACTTACACATGTATGCATTTTTCATATATATATATATATATAAGCACACCTAGTCCCAATTTATATATTCATATGGCCATGATTAAATATATATAAAGGGGGAAATTATATATGTATATGCTTACCTATTCATAAACATGTAAGTCACCTTTTCAAGATACTTCTCGAATCCACCTAAATGAGATCCAAAACGCACTGCAAAAAATATAGGGACCCCAAAAATGAGAAAATACCTAATTGAAATTAGGCCAAAGAATAAAAACAGATCAAACTTTACCTAAATCCGATGTTGAACTCGCTACCTTCGATGGGAGTGGATAGAACTGGCCTCATCATAAGAAACCACCTGTAAGTAAATAATGGGAAAAGAAGTGAGATATAACAACTTCTTATATATGTGTGATCAGTGTGTCAATTGTACTTGATAACAATGAAAAAAGAATATTCAAATTGATATGTACATACCAATACTGAATAACATGATCCTTAATAAAGGTTTTTTGTTCAAATAAAATACAATGTCATTCAATACATACACCATTAAGTGGTATCATGAATCAAGAGATAACACAAACCACAACATGATAACATAACAGTGACATAGAATCATTATATTTGAAAATAAATATCATTATATATTTTTCATATTAGGAATATGGATGTTGTTATGTTTAAATTATTCCTGTAGTTCTCACAAGTTAATGTATTTAATATTATCACAAAGAGATCATCAAGTAGAACAATATAAGAGGAAATAAAGGAGAATATAAATTTAAGTAAAATTTATGTTCATCATTCCAACTAAATGGATCAATATAGATACACTATATTGTAATTTTAAATAAATATAGGAGCATACTCCAAATCATAGTGTAACATATCCAGTTTCATTAGATAGGCTTATGTGATACTATGTATTCATTATTTTTCATTATTGTTTTTTCATTTCTTGTTCTGCATTACTCATTTTAGGCAATTTGACCAACACGAACCCAATAGACCCGGACCCAACCCCCCCCCCCCCCCCCCCCACCAGCCCCTACCCCTACACCAGCCTCCCTACCCCTCCCCCTCCCCCATGTTTCACCAACCCCTCCCCCAAGCACTGCCCCCCCCCCCCCCACAAGCCCCCTGCCCCATGCACCAGCCCCCCCCGCTACACCAGCCCCTCCCCCTCCCCCTACTCTTCCTTCTCAAATACATCTTTACTTCATTTTTAATTATTTATTTATAAGGATTCAATTCATCAAATAGATATAAAACACTATAATCAATATCCTTAATTCTCAATCACTCAAGGATGGTTCATATATATGTTTAGATAGCTTCTCTATAATCATTGAACATGATGTAACCATTTAATAAAAGTAACACAATATGTCCATTAAAGATTCTATATCCAAATTGTATTCCAATTTCACCACTTATTTTCATAGTATTGGATAGAAATCTCACACTATAAGTGATTTTTATAGAAATGAGGTTTAACTATCCAATTATTAAATGTTGGGGCTACACTTAGAACCTGTCCATCCAGATATTCCAAAGTATCCAATAGCTCTTTTCTTTACCCATAAACTATCTGGGTAAAATATATATTTCTTTTGTGGTAGAACACTCTAATACAACACCTGTGTAATAAACTTTATATAATTACATTAAGAATCCCATTGACATAAAATAAAACCAATAACATTAGGGTAATTCAATCTTCCCCATTTGGTTATATAATCACTTCACCTTGATGATTAAAATAGGATCAAACAAAAAAAATATTAGGAGAGTGAGAATGATCACTCAATCTTTATTTTTTTACAAGATTGATCCATAATTTCAGATTTAATATAATTTCATAAATCACTAGCATTAATGACTATTTTGAAATCTCCACCTCAATAGATGATCTCAATTCATCTCCACCTTCAATTCTCATCATGGAAACAAAATAAAATTGATGTAGCAATAAGGTGGGTATCCTCATCTTCTATGATGGTACAGTGGGGTTGATACTTGTTTCTTAACCCATGAAATTTCTTTTTGGAAGCTCCATCACTCAAAGAAATCTTTGTGTTATTTTCTACCTTAATGTTCCAGATCTAATAACCTTTGGTAAGCACGGATATGTTTACTTTTTTAAAGTATTTATTTTTTGAAATAGGCTTCTAAGATTTATAAATTAATTATTTTTTTACTATTTCATCTTCCTCCATTATCTTTTAATTTTTTAAACGACTAGAACATATATTTAGACACTCATTCTTCACTATCTAATATATTTTTTACTCATTTTTTACAATAACCTTCTTAATAGAAGGATTCATTGGTATTTTTACAATTTTATTCAATAAATTTTATTATTATAGTATAAATTTCATATATTTGACAACACTATAGACATATTTATTATACCATCCACACACCTCATAATTATTTGTTTAGTTTATCTTCTTCATTACCCATTAAAAATATTCACTAGGAGTGTAAACCATGATAAAAATATGGATATCGCTCCATTGGATTGACTCAATCTCTTTACATTACATATTTCTCCATTAAATATTGAAATTTATTTCCATTTTTTAGTAGTCCATAGTGTGTCATCTCTTACCATAGTAGAATCATGTTTTCATTATAGAGAAATCTTGTTCCACTTTTTTCTTGGGAATTACAGTTTTAACACTTTTATTCCATAATATCTTATACAAGGAATACATACTTTCTTGTTTCACTAGAATCTTAGTTTAGAGTGGTATTTTATTATATTTTGTATAATAATAATACTTAATAGGTTTTTACTAATATTTATTATATAAATGAAAACATATGTTGAAAAGTTCATAGAAATTTTCATATATATCAAATTTGATCCCTCTATAAAAATTATTCATTTTCTGTGTGTTCATTCTTGAACAAAAAGGTTCCCTTCAAACTTCATATTTTATCCTATAACTTCAGGCATTCTAGAACCTATTAATACTAACCTATTATTCTTGCAATAAATTTTCCTCTATTGAAATAACCAATAATACCATTATCTTCCAAAAATATTTGATACTTTTCTTGTAGTTGTAGTCTGTTGATATTTCCACTCTTTCTTATTTTGGGCTAGAAATACAACTTCTTTAGATCTACTTGAGGGGGAGTAATTTTATTGGAATACTCACCATTGTCCATAATATGTTTTTTTATTATTGATAATTTTTTCATACAAATTTTTTCATAGATTGTTTCTTTTATTCAATACTTTTAGAAAAAATAGATTCAACGCAATCAAATTTCACTAAATAGTGGGATACATTTTTCATTATCCATAATTTTTGGATTATATAAATGATATCATAATCATGTTTCAAGAATTATATCTTCATTTATGATCAAAAATTAGTTTATAAGTTTCTATGGATACACTTATCTTCTCAACTATTTCGTAACAATCAATATATATAGATTCCTGATTTCTCAATTTGATTTCTAGATCAAGACACTTCATATTGAGAGAATTATTTTCATCCTTAGCTGATCTTAGTATAGTTTCCAAATATCTCTTTAGATTTTGAAATTTATCCTCATGTATCTGAATTTTATTAACCAAATAATAATGCATCCTTTTCACTCTTATTGATTTTCCTTATTGATAGGAAGAAATGATATCTATGGAGACTTTATAAAGTTATTTCAATGCATAGAACACCTTAGTAACTACAGACTAAAACAATACTATATCAAAAATATATCTTTGGATGTATTCAATATATTGGAAATTCCTATCATTTAAATGTGGTATTATTTCATCATTCTCCTTCAGTTGTTTTAGAGTGTGTTATATATGCCAACCTTTTTGGTTAATTACACTTCCATAGAATCATCTTATTTTTCCAGCTGTGAATTTTCATTTAGTAGTCCCTTGATTTTATCAAATATATATAAAAGAACACCATTACAAAATATCTTCATGTAAACTTTCATTTCAAAATAAAATACATAAATAGTTTTATCACTGAGAGACTCTTTAGGATCTTGTAAAGATTCAATTTTGTCTACATTATATTCAATGCTTCAGTCATAGATTTATTTTCCTTTCTTATCCACTATTACATATTTTATTTACAAAATTTTATTGATAAACTTATTAAAAATTTGATAAACCTTTCTTCATAAATAATATATATGAAATATAACTTTATTATGCTATTTATATACTTTCTTTATTCCCTTCCATATTAATAATGTAGAAATTACTACCAAAGAATCAGAAATACTTCAATGTTGGTTTCCTTTTATACCTTAGTTCAAAAAGAGATTTTTTTCCTAGGTATAGGAGAACTCAATTATATATATATATTTAATTTTTAACCAAATATTTCAAGTGGTAACTTTGTAAATTACACTAGATATCACCATTTATTGTGTTATAGTATTGAAATTTATATGTTACCTCCCAACCACCCCATTCTAGTTGGGTGTCTACATTGTGATAGCTTTTTGAACAATATAATACTTCTCTAGACACCTTTTAACTAAATAATTAATGAATTCAATTCTGTTATTATAACTTGGAACTTTTATATTCATTACAAACTAGATTTCCAGTATCCTTTTATATCTCTTAATATAATCAAGTACTTCTATTTTTTATACATAGGAATACTATAGCCTAAATAATTATATACATTAAAAAAACAGAATATATTAACATCATCCTTTTATTCCTTTTTACTTTATTGGTTCACGTGAATCAGTATAAAATATGTATAATACATGGATATGTCTTATTTTATTAGTTTTATAATATTTACTTATGACATTTTCGTTTTTGAATACTTGAAAAATATTTTATCTACCTCTTTTTAGTTATAAAATATTAAAATCATTTTTTTACTGAAATAGTTTCTCCATGATTCTTTGATTGAGATAAATAAATATTTTATTCCATATATTGAATCCAAGTTTCATAGATAAGGAAAATTACTTTAATCCCCATTAATTTATATATATTTTTTAGATAAAATGATTAACTATGCTTGTGACCTTGATATTTTCTACACCACCATTACTAAACTTAACCTTTTAATTCACCTTAAAATTTATATTTATCAAAGAATTATTGTTTTTATATTTATATGAAGAAAATAAATTATCAAATATCTATTTTACCTCACTACCATTATTTTAAATCCACTTCAACCACATGGTCCATTCCATTCATATTTCCTTGTTTCACTTTTTTCCAAATAACATCTTTCCTAATGGGACTTTCAATCATAATTCCCAACTTTCTCCCTTACGAAGTCTATAAATATTTATTTAAAACATAAAAATGAATAAAAATAATCACATGGTTACCAAATTTATTTCTCAATTGACTTATTAGGGAAAAATATCTTCCATTAAATCTTATTCCCAAACCTCTTAAATGATTAATTTTCTTAATTTTATAGTCACTGTATATAAAAAAATCACTATAAAATATTTGAACTATATCTTGTGATTTTTTTGATGCATACTAACTTTTCAATTTCCTAGTTTCTATAAAAACACTCATAATATTCCCATATATTCCTTAATATAAACACATGTTTAGATATAAAATAGACTACATCCCAACATAAAGTATTTTCTTATCAACTTTCACTTCTTGTTTCTTCACAAATTTAATCTCAGTTGTATTAGTGTTGTATTGATCAGTATAAGTGTCATATCATAATTTTTCCCCTATTCCACTATATCTTTTATTTTTAAGAAATCCACCCAACCAAATTAATGATTCACTCCTATTTTCATGTCTATTCATTTGAAATACTTTGAAAAAATAGATACATTTTATTAATTAGTGACTTGATTTTATCTTACATGTCCCTTCTATTTTACAATGCATCTAAATCTTTTACTCTCAACTTTATTCCTTATGTTATTATATTTAATACATTAGTCAAATTATGGAGCAGGTGTAGAAAATAGTACTTATAATATTACGTAATGTATAATATAGAAAATAGTATATATAAAACTGTAAAACAGTGTATAAATTGAAATAAAATCAGTAAAAAATTTGTTCCAATAAAACAAAATGGATGAAATTATAATTTTTAAAATTTTATCTTCACCACTACAAATTATAATAAAAAATTAATAATTCATATCAATAATGACTCTGACATAGGTTTGGATGATCCAAATGTATTCATAGACATGGATTAAAGAGTTTGGAAGAGAATGATGAGAGGTATTCTAATCATTCCCTTCAATATAGGGATCCCAGGGGACATGATCATGGCTTGGGATATTTTAATCTAGAATATTTTCATCCTAAAATTCAATAGAATGTGATGGAGTAATTATATGGATTTATCAGATATAAGCTAAGAAGCGCAATCAAAAGAGCCCATCCCAATCATTACATCGTTAATGTAAGTCAATGACACATCCAAGTGGGTGTAAATAAATACCTAAAAAGCATATAAAAAATGGATATGAAAATCATGATTAGAATAAAATCTACCATCGATCCAAAGAACAAAAAATGTGAGACCTAAATATCATAGAGCTGAAAATAAAAAGATACATGGGGAGGAAATGAGCGCTGTATGTAGGGATTTTGAATGAGAAATTGTTGATGAGTAGATTTTTCTTCAATCCCCCAAGTGAGTGCAGTGATAAAACATTATAGGATGAGGATCATGAGGGTAGGACTTGTTTTGAGTGAGAAATCAAGAAGGTGGGTCTGCTGTGTCAGAGGAGAAGAATTAGGGGTGGCTACATGGAAGTAGGAGGATTCCAAGAGGTAGAGTGGCCACATCTGAGTCGTGTTAGGGCTGAATTGAATCTGTATTGGAGCCATGTCAGATGAGTATTATGGTGAATTTGTGTGTCCGTATCGGAGGCACGTCAGAGGAGGAGGTGCAGAGTTCATGTCGGAGTAGCAACAACTAAGAAGTGGGGTGGTCGTGCTAGAGGAGGATGGTCGTGGGGAGGTTGGGTGGCCTGTCATAGGAGGAGGATCATGGAAACGTCATCTAGGAGATTCACGAGGAGGAGGAGGGGTGTTAGAGGGAGGGCCAAGAGGGTTAGGGTTAATTGGGGAGTGGGGGTGGGCTATTTCCTTGGGCAGTGAAATTGTCATGGAAATAAATTAGTTGTAGCCACATTTCTTATTTCCTATGGTGATAGGGTTTTGGATATATCTCTAAATTCTAGTAGTGAATCCTTAAATCCACCGTGGTCAACCTCCCCATGGTGAAATCTCCCATGGATAATGAAATATTCCCCTTTCCTAGAATCCTTCATATAGATAGGTGCTTAAAACTCACATGCCTTCTTATAGGGAGGTTCCTGAAACATCAGGGTCAACTATATATAGTTCCCCATACAAATTCTAACAACACTCCACTCTAGTTAGCAAGATACCCTAAGAATAAGCATATATATTCTTCCAAGATGGAGGCATGTAAGTTTGATAAGTAAGAGTTGAACATTTAAATACGGTGAGAGTTAGTTGGAAACAACCTCCCCACTATGTTATGGTCCCATGCCACTTCTGACAATGAGATCCTAGATGAACTAGAAAATAATAACATTCCATATCTATAACAAAATATGTGGAAAACTCATCAGTGGCTAAAGCGTAGATACATCTCTTATCCAGGGTACAAAGGTTGCCTTCAAACCATCAAAATACTCTATTGTTGGCTAGACCTGGATGCTATCTCCATGGCCCGAGACCCAAAACCAGAAAAGAATAGTCAAAATATACAACACTCTATCCACAATTACATCAAAACTCTTAGGAAACTAATCGATGAAGCTGTTTAATGTATCATTATTTGAGGATGGGAAAAGTATGGAGTGTTACACTTCACCGCACCCTTGGAGCGACAGATCCCTTTAGATATAGCATGATATAATGTCATAGACTTTGGTGAAATTAGGGGACTAGGTAACGTGTGAGACAGTTGGTCACTATAACATAATTAACCTACTTCAACGGTGTCTAGACATCATAAAATGAGGGATAGGAAATCCCACATTTCATCGAACTTATCCCCTTAAAACCAAAGGAATTCATTTTAGATATGGAAGCTAAAGTTGTGATCAACCTAACAACTTCCTATAGAAACTAACTCCATTCATGGTAGTTAATTTTACCTAGATCCTATATGAGCATAGCTACACCACATTAAATAGGCCACAATAGCATCTATCATAGTAGCCATCTAGGAGTGAACCCAGCCCACTAGGCCAGGGGGATATCTACCACTGCCTCCACCCCTTAGATCATCAAATCCTGAGAGGATTCAAAACATATTGGTAGAAACTACAAATCAAAACCATCCCACTTGGATGAGGGAAATTTTATCTCAATCTCAATCACCAGGTTCATCACCCCACAGGAGAGTCTGGGGGAAATCAGTTACAATTCTAGATCAGCCCTATATCATTGTGCTGGGGGCATTGATTTCTTAATGTCTGTCCTAGGAGTCATAAAATCCTTGACTTGAATTGTTGAATCCTCAATAATAGGATCAACCAATGCTAATGGTGTACTTTAATAGTCTCTATCCCATAGGGATAGTCACATATTCTTCATCATCATCAACACAGAGGGAATCCATTTTCTCTATGTGGGGAGGTAAATATAGAAAGTCAGCATCCCATCCTTTCCTCTGACTAAAAGGAAAATATATTCTATCTAGGGCCCATTCAGGAATCAGGATCAAGAAATATCTCAAGGTAACTAATCATAAGCCAAGATGGGAAGAGTGTACGATGATGTAATCAAACCCCTCCAGGGTCATAATCCAAAACAACCCAATATGGACAAGGGTTTGAGAAATACCCCTAATACAGGTAGTGTAGAATCATCCTATTGCATTGAAATTAATGGGTAAAATTCCATTGATTTATTCAAATATATGAATGTTGTCCCCATCAACACAATATATAATGTTGATCCAGATGTTTATTCAGAGTGGTGCAATACAAAAAATATACCATGAGAGGAGGATCTAGATCCACCCATTGAGGATACACATACCCATAACTAGAGGGGCCTCCAAAACCTAGGACCCCATAATTTTGAGTTGCCACCTCTACATTGGAACACTACTAAGGATAAAGGGAAGGGTGTGGCTAAATTCCAATAACTGTCTAGAAGAGTTGAAATTCCTTCCATGGAGGAACGAATGGAACAATATGAGAATGAGATACAAAATCTCAGAAAACTCAATGAGTATCTAATGAAGGGAAACATTTCCACTGTGTATTTTCTTTATATAGAGATGAATATCCATCCTCCCATACATCTAGAAAGATAAAATCCACCTAAAAGAGCGACATCTGAGTGTTATATTGACTCTGGTTCTAGGCAGCTTGTCCACGTAAATGTGGAAGTCAAAAATGATCATGAATTCCATTCATTGGAGAAATAAACTATATATTTCTATGGAAATCAATTAGAAGTCAAATATATCAAGAATCAGCGGGAGACAAAAAATATTCCACCTTGTCAAACCTCGCTCGCTCTTTACAAATGAGAGGCATATCAGGTTGCGGTACAAACAAAATTGCTCAATGCCATCAAGTCCCTAGCTACTTGAATAGAATCCATGGAAGGGTGACATGAACCTATACATATTGAGAAGAATCCATATAACAAATGGGTGGATGACACTTTTCCCCCACCCAATTTTGTAAATTCTACTTTCTCCACTATTTATGGTACAGGAGACCCCGAGAAACATCTCACGCACTTTGTACTCTGATGTAGTCTGATGATGGGTCCTCGAGATCAATAGGAGGTGACCAAGATGAGGTTTTTCTGTATAGACTCTAATATGACTAAACTTTGTCTATTAAAATAGTCTTCCTATTGGTTTAGTTGCAGGATGGGAATACATCCGTCATCATTTTCTTTAAATGTTCAGCTCCAGGTTGAAGAAGATTACTATTGTCAAACTTATGAACTGTAAGAAATGAAAAAATGAGCGTGTTTCTGAATTTATAGCCATATGGAAATTTTTAACCTATTCACTCAAAATTTCCCTATTATAAGATAAATTTCTAGTAATATTTGCTTAAAATATCTAGGGTGAGATATACACACCTCTGATCCTAATGAATTGTCCAAGTGGGTTCTATGAGTTCATTGAAATGGTACAACATCTGGATGATTCCATTTAGAGGACCCAAACTAAATCTTAGCTCATTCCATCAGCATAGGTGAAAAGTAATAGCTATTTAGAGACTTTAGTTTTCACTCTAAAACTAATAGTAGTGCTCATCCAAGATCCTAAGCAAAACCAGAACTTCCCAACACCTCCTATTGAGCAGAAAAAACCACAAAATCACCCTCATATAGAAGAAAAAAGATATCAGGGTCACCTAGGATTTGAGGAATGGATGAATAAAAAATACTCAATATGAAATGAACAAGTCCCCTAGTTATTTCCTTGCATATATAAACAATAATATTCTCATGATTCCATATCCTAGGAATCCCAACAAGGTCAACATCACCGATCGTTACAACTATTTCTCTTTCCATAGAAGGTTGGGTCACAACATCCAGGATTTAATCATATTCAAATACATTATCCAAATCATGGTTGATTCTGGATAGGTGATGTTGGATAACTCCTTGGAACAAGTGAACTACATAACCATTGCCTTATCAAAAGAAGAATGTGGTTGGAGAAAATTTTCGACTAGATGTGGATAGAATTTCAACAAATAGAAGACTCAAAAGACAGTTGATCGATCTCATGACACTCTGAGGGCATAACTTTGTAAACTAAAAATGATTCCACCACCTAGGAAGGTGGCATCAAATATTCCTCTTAAGGGTGGACACAACCATCAAACACAATAAGAGACAAAAGATGAATAATCATATTCTACCCCGATGCATGATCTAACTCTTACATATTTCTTCCCTAAAACATTTGAAGAATGGGAACTGCCCCTCAAATCAGAACCCTCATTAGATGAAGATATATTATTTGGTCCTATAAATTTTATACACTTAGTAAAACCCTTCTCCGATGATGAATATTCCTCTGAGTATGGGTTCCCCATTATTGACTAGGGAATAAGAGGCATCATGCGCATGAATCCAGGATACACGAGACAATGCGGGCGTGAAAAACACAATATTTGGTTACATACACACATAGAACATATATTTTGATGATAACTATGGTAAATAAATCTATAAATCCCAAAAGAGAAATATAGGTGGTCTATAACCCTCCAGTGGTTGTCTGTTCACTGCCACCTTACATGACCGCCTAGGGGGGTGGTGAAATTATATGATCAACCCAAACAAAGGGGATGGGCGGTACGACTCGCTCCACTGAAAGTAGATAATCCCTTGACCTCTATACAATCACCAGGATCTTACACCTCAAATTACTCATCTCCTAAGACACATAATAAGGGAAACCCCATATCGGGAAGTGAAAACCTCTGGCATAAAAGTAATACATTCTAAAACTATTGGTGGTTTTCCTAGTTAGGCTCTCAATCCTGGATGTGATCCATCTTTCAAAAGATCTTAGGGATTTAATCTTTGAAGCCCTCTAAATCCCATAAGAGTTCAAGAAAAAAGTTTCTATAGTCAATGATTATCGAGTCAAGACCATGACATTATAATTACATGTCACCATCTCATTCTTAGAGAAGGAACAATAAGAGGTCATCTAGGGACACATCAGACCACTATATGTTTTGGGTATAATCAATAAGGAATAAATTTGAAGGTCTATAATTGAAAATGGTCCCAGGATAAATATTATCATGATTCTAACCCTTTAATTTTTGGGATATATTGAATGATTATTATCTCCTACAATGTTTACCATTCAAGGGTCTGATAAGCCTGAGAAAATATTTGTTGAAAAGATCAAGATTAAAGCTTAGTTTGGGGATATCACATCTAACACTATGTTTCTATTTATCTTGAAAGACGCCATATCAAATGTCCTACTTGGAAGGCCCTGGATCCATAACCATATGCTGGTACCTTAAACATTTCATCCATTTTTGAAATACCCCGTTGATGGAAAGGTTAGAATACTCCATGGGGATAGTTCCCCCTTCAAGACCTGTGAAGCCGCATATTTTGAGGAAGGTTTCTAAAAAAGGGAAGGAAAAAATAAATAATTGGATGATAATATATAGGTTTCATAACCCTAATTTATTATGGAATCCCTTGAAATCTCTTTTTATGCTCTACAATTACTATGTGCTTCCCATAAATCAAGTCAAGGAAATAGAATCAATCCTAGATGTCCAAGATTCTCCTGTCCCCAGTGACTGTGTAAAATAAGACCATATCTGGAATCTCTCTACAATGAATCTAGTAGCAGGGGCTGATAATGTATCTTCCCATGGACTTTATTATCTCATTAGTGACAAATATGCCCTCATATTTACTATTTCTCCTGAAAATGACTTTATAGATTCAGATATGGGTGAAGAAGAGGACAATATCAGGAACACCTTTCCAACATTTGAGGAAGGAGTCTCCACCACCATTGAAGAGCCTAAGAAAATAATTTTGGGAACAAAAGAATACCCACAACCTATATTGATTAGTGTCTCCATGCCTCTTGAAGGGAAAAAATATATAAGTTACATTTCTAAGGAACACCGATATTTTTTCACTTGGAATTATATAGAAATTACTAGGATAAATCCAAATGTACATACAAACCATCTCATCTTACCTGATGACCATTAATGTTTCTAGTAGGAATCTAGGAAGATGCACCCCTATCATTTCATTAATGTAGATGAGGAAGTTGACAAATTGATCAAATCCAATTTTTTCCAAGAAGTGAAATATCGAAGATGGCTCGCCAACATCATCCTTGTCAATAAAAATAAAGGAAAAATTAGGTTATGCATCGATTTCAGAGACCTTAATCAACACTTACCAAATGAATTTTTCCCTTTTCCAATCATATAACTCTTAATTGATGTAACTAATATCTTCTAAGACATTTTTTTATGTTTGGGTATTCAGGGTATAATCAAATAAATATTACCCTGAATATGAGGAATCCATTTCCTTCGAAGAATCCCAGGGAATATTTTTCTATCATGTCATGCCCTTTGTATCGATGAAAACTTGTGGTACTTACAAACATTTCATGCATCATATATTCAATCCTTTTCTGGGAAGAATATCCAAATGTTATATAGATGACCAAGTGGTCAAATAACGACAATGAGGTGATCACTTCCCAGAACTTCAAACAATATTCCAAAAGTTGCAGCAGTATAGTCTAAAGATGAATCTGCTGATAATTTTGGGTTGGCATCTAGTAATTTTATTAGAGTTGTGGTACACCAACAGAACATTAAGGTTTAACTTAAAAAGACCAATGTATTCCTTGAAATGTCACTCCTCAAAATGTCAAATAATTGAGGGGGATCCATGGGTACCTCACTAATATTCATTGTTTCATAGAGAACCTGGATAGAAAATCACCCCCCTTCACCAAGATAATGAATAATGGAATCAACTACCAAACGGGATGATGAATACTAAGAATCCTTTGAGAGTATCAATCAGCCCCTTCTAGACCCATTAGTTTTGATACCACCAGTGGGAGGAAATACACTCATCTTATATGTGGATGAAATGTAATGACCACTTGAATCTCTACTCACAAAGAAGAATGATGCATGGAGTGAGAAAAATATCTACTACATCATGCAAATGATGCTAGTCACCTAGACCTAATATTCTTATGTCAAGAATAACTTCCTCACAATCATCTTTTCAGTGAAAAATCTAAGACATTACTTATCACACCATGAATTCCACCTAGTCTTTATTATTGACCCGATTAAGTAAATCCTTGTCTATATCATAATGACTGGGCATTTGAACCGATGAAAAGTCATTCTATAACAATACGACATTCAGTTCATGTGATAAAAGTCAATGAAATGGAAATACTTGGATGATTTCCTCACAACACACCCCACATAAGAGAAAACACTAGGGGACACAAAATTTATAGATGAGGAGGTTTTCTATGCCCATGAAACCCCCGAGTCATAGGAGATGTATTTTGATGGAACCTCATAAATTCTTATCAGTAATCGACTGGAAAACCAGAAACTCAATTGCGTTAGCTTATGGATTTTTTTTGTCTCTGGACAAAGAAAATTTTCTTTACTCTTTCTCACTATCTGAAGGCTGCACAAATAATGAGTCATAATAAAAATACCTCATTGTTGGCATGGTATTAACCCTATAGTTTCGGATAGTCTACCTGGACATCAATGGGGATTTGTAGTTAGTGATAATGAAGATCAATGGTGTATATTCCTTAAAAAAGGAATAATTGGTCTCTCTCACGGGACTCTCCCGACAGACCGAGCCAGAAGGGAACAAGTTCAATGACGAGAAGAAGAATTTACCCTTTGAAATAGTACAAATGAGAAAAGTTACATCTAAAATCATGGATCACCCATAATTCTACTCATATTTGTAACAGAAAGAGAAATTCTCGTCGTCACGAAAGAAGTCCATGAAGGATCCTACGACGCTATAGTGTTTGGTACCAGACTCTCCCACTAAATTAAGAGGCTAGGTCACTATTGGAAAACCATGATATAGGACTGTGTGAAATTCACTAGGAAATTCCAAACATTCTATATTCTTGTAAACTTTATCCATAAACCCTTATAATTGTTACATATAGCTAAATATTCCTGGCCATTCGCTATATGAGTAATGGATATTGTGGGGTTATATCCTCTAGTCGTGGATAAGTAGTTTAAGTACACCCTTACTATTATCAACTTCTTTTACAAATGAGATGAGGGAAAAACCCTCAAAGAAGTCAAGATGTAGAAAATCATCAAATTTGTAAAGTTCCATATCATCACCAGATTCAGAGGACCTCACACGATACTGACAGACAACATCACTAAATTCTATTCTATAGAGTTGAAGAAATTGTATCAGGGGTATAAAATAGAGTCCAATAACCTATCCATATATCATGTAGTAAGAAATGGATAAATATATTCCTTCAATAAGACTATTGAATATACTCTAGAAGATGGTGAACAAGGAAAAGAATTTCTGGATGGCAAGATCCTCTATACTTTATGGTCTTACCACATGACCACACATACTGATACATGAGAAACTCTATATTAATTTGTGTAAGAAATTGAGGCAATGTTTTCTATAGAAGTCCAGTTGACCATGATTCGAATATTTTTAGGTGGGAAACTCTCAGATATTAAGAAATCACAAAAGCTTCTGGATGAGTTAGAACATATCTATGAGAACAGGCTGCGTACATTTCACAACCATGAAGTTCATCAGAATTGGATCACACAATCCTTTAATAAAAATGTTTTCATCTACTCATTTATTCATGAAGAATTGGTATTTTCACTTAGAACCCTAATGATGCTTGGAATGAAACCACCAAATTTGGAACCCAATTGGGAAGGGCCTTATATCAAATAACATTTCAATCACATGGAGCCTACTCATTGTCCATAATGGATGGGGAACATGTCAAACCCCCACCAATGCAATATTTATTAATAAATACTTTGCATTGATTCCATCAATAATATCTTTTCAAGAAAAATGATGTTAAATTGTATGGACATTATCCTGGTTTCATGATGTTACACTGCAAAAGAAGTCCGGTAAACAAGAATTTAAACTACACAACATATTTAGATCTTACCACATGATGTTAAACTTCATATAATACATCCTCACCACATGAAATAAAACTACATTGATCCATAATTTCCCTCTTTATTCAGGTTCCGTTAACCTCATCCTTACCACATAACGTTTAACTGCATAGCTGTTGTCATCTCTACATGAAAATAAAATGAATAGTTTCACAAGAACTATATGTAGCTTCATTCCTAACATCACAAGATATATAGTGACTCCCAAAAACTCCATTCATAGGTTCATCTACCGCATTCATCTTCTTTCACATCGAGTCACTTTCTTCCTCACCACATGCTGTTAAATTGTGTGACTGATATCCTCTCTGTACAACATTAAACTGTATGGGTTTCTAGAACTATATATGACTTGATTCTTATTTCAATGATTTATGTAGGGAGACCTTAATCCTATTTTTTTTCTATCCAGTGCATGATACAAAACCCTCTTTCCTCTATGTAATTGCCTATGAGTGGTGATAGGATTATTTTCTATTCCTTATTTCTCACACTGAGCATAGATCAATTGAGATTAAGAATTATGGTAAGGGATTACCCGCATGACCAAGGCATATTAGTGAAGGATAGCGTTATCATTGTCCTATATGAAATACATTAAAAGGAACACTATAATTCATCACCACATGACATTAAATTTCACACTTAATATCTCATGAATGACATATAACTGTGCATTACCATGGGCCTCGCCCGAGGGGACCACAATCCTGGGTGTTGATCTCTCACCACAACTCCATAAAAAAACTACATACAGATTGATTCTAGCATCACATGATACATAGTTATGCTTAAATATCAAATCTTGGGTTTAGCTATAATAATAAATGGAAACAATTCCCCCCATATGTGTATAGGTTAGACCTATGTAGAGAGATTCCCATTCAAGAACTACATGTGGCTTGATTACTATCATCAAAAGATACATAGTGACAACCAGATCTCCAATCCCAGTTCTAGCTACAAAAATTAATGAGAACAATTCCCCCTCTATGTACGGGTCAGATTAGGGTAGATAGTTTACCATTTAAGAACTATATGTGGAATGATTCCTATCATCACATGATATGTAGTGACATCCAGATCCCCAATTTCAGTTCCATCTATAATATTGATTGGGAATAATGTGCCCATTTGAATATGGGTCAGACCTACGTAGAGAGTTTTTCATTCAATAAATACATGTGGTTTTATTACTTTCATCATAGGATACATAGTGATGCCCATATCTCCAATCCTAGGTCCAACTATACATAGTGATGCCCAGGGAATGTGCATATAAGAACTATGTATTGATTGATTCCTAACATCATAGGATATGTAGTGATTCCTAGATCTCTAATCCCGGGTTCATCCACATCACATGAAATTATTTAAATACACCCATAAATGCATAAGGGTCAGACCTATGAAATAAATGTATTAGATTCACAAGATTAAACTGATTGAAAAAATAATCATATACCTCTTTTCAAGATGAGTCTGAGCTATACATGATCATTTTTTCTATGAATAAGTCATATCTACATATGTATGTCTAGTTCACATGGTATATCTATGCAATAAGGGTTCCGACATATGCCTACCCACCAATAAGCCTATGGATGGAGAAAAGATGCCCCTACATCTAAAAATCTCCGACTATTGCAATGTGTCCTTAAGGACATATTGCACAATTTTTCATGTTGGTTCTCACATTCTTACCATATAACGTTAAACTTCAAGGAAAGGAACATCCTTACCTCATGAAATTGAACTACAAAGAAAATGTTCTGGTCACATGACATTAAAACTACCCAAAAAATACTTCCCTACTATATAACGTTAAAATGTACATTCCATCACCCATTATCAAAATTATTTATCAAAGGATAACAAGAGTTTTCCCCATTAAACTAGAGTATAGTGTTTTTATGCCATCCTTTAATCCCCTCGGTCCATAAGTCACACTCCATGTCATGAGAACCTCAGGTTGTCAAAAACCATTAATGTCCCCTTGAAAGGAAAAGAGATATATTTATTTAAACATTCCATCAATGCATAAGATATTTGACCTAAAAACAAGAGACATCTTGGCCCCATATTATGTACATTTTGATCCTTGTAATCCAGACATCACTGTGGAAGAATCCATCACCTGAGGGTATTCTGGACCATTTATGGAATGATTGTCCCATATCATTATTCATGACCTGAGAACCTCAATCCATGATTTACAATATTTTCATATCTCACTCAAAATGATGTTGGGGTACTCTTGACCCTGGGTATTCTAATTGGGATCCTATGAAATATTCCCCTCATATTAGGTCTATGTGTGTCATGACCTTAAATTGCTAGCACTTTGTTCAAATCTGTACAACCTTAAACTCTAGCCTTTGATGGTCCCAATCGCAAGACCCTAAAATTCCATCAAAAGAGACATAAATCTTTTTAGGTTAAAACCCTATAAAGGGGACCTGAGAAAAATTCAAGTCTCCACTCGCTAAACTCTTCATCTCCAATGTTTAGGAAAAAAAATTATTGTGTAAATAAACAAGGAATAAATATCAAAGGGATTACTTTTTATCCCTAGTAAAAGCCAAGATATTCTCTCTAGACCCCTTGGTTTAGAAAACATTTATAGTAATGATTTTTCAAATCTCCTCAGCATGATAATGTGTTCACTAGGTGAAAAAAAACTTTTAGGGTGCTCAAAACCTTCTTGAATAATACATTTTACATAAATCACACTTTATGAACTATGCACCTTGGATTACCATAACCTTCCATGGCCCTTGGAAAAAGATACTTAGCTTTAGGGAACCCTTTGTTTGAATATTCATGTATGCCTATGGATCATAAATATTCACCTATGGACATCAACCGAATGTGTTATTTCCTTATAAAAATGGATTTCTGATTCTTGTGAACCTAACATCACCATGGTAGAACCTAGCACCTGAGGGTGTTATGGTCCATTCCTGGCACAATTTTCCCATATCATCCTCATGAACCGAGCAATTTAGACCATAAATTAAAACCCTTATAGGAAAAATATTTAAGTGGATCCAATATCCTCGAAGTTACATCACTGTGTTTTGTACCCTTTCTTAATCTAGGAATGAAAACCCCCATTCTTGATCATTTTGATGGTCCACACCCTATGAATCGAGACCATATGGAATAGGGTCTGAGATTTAAAATTAAGAGTTAAACTTCCTTAGGGTCCCTAAACCCTTCCTATATAACTTTATCTCCATATCTTACTTCATCACCCAGATTTTCAAGTCTTCAAAAATATTTCATGGACCTCAAAAAAGAGTGGGGAAACATATTCTTGACAATGATATGGATGTATAAGGGTTATAGACTACCAAATATAATAATTTCCTCCTTGAAAGAAAGGAACTATAATCCTTGTGGACCTTTGTAACACTGTGGAAGAACCTGAAACCTTAGGGTGTTATGGGTCATTCCTGGCATGTCTTCCCCATTCCATATTCTTCAACTCAAACTTTTGGGTTATGACTTACTCAAACCCATGTTCCAACTATCTAGGTGGACCTAGCATCCATAGTATTCTACCCTCAACCAATATTACCCCATTAACATTCTATGGCCCTTGTAAAAGGGTGGATACACAGTTTTTGACAATTCTATTAACACATAAGAGATTTTTCTTACCAATTAGAGGCATATCCGCCTTTATGGAAAGGAGCACTAATCCACATCATCCCCAAAAACACCACAATGGAACTCAACACCCTAGATTATTTTGGATCATCCCTGGCATGTATTCCCTATATTCCATATTCACCAATGATTTCCTATAATAAATAATTTAAAATAAAAAGTATTTTATGTCTTAGAAGTAAGGAATTAAACTACACAACATATCTATGTCCTTACCACATGATTTTAAAATACACAGAATATGTCCTTACAGCATTACATTAAGCTTCATGGAGAATGAAACTTTGAAAATGATATATTATCAATAACAGAAGGCTTGAGTTGAAAGACCATAAACTACATTAATGGAAGGTCTGAGCTAAAAGACCATAAACTACATCAATAAAAGATCCGATTTAGAAGACCCTAAACTACAACAAAACTACTATTAATTTTTCATGACTAGAATATGGAACAAAACCTATCATGTCTAAAATATGTAAGAGGGTGGCATGAGAAAAATCCAATTCTATGCCTACTAATTCCTCTCGTATATGAATATTAATAAGAAATTAGGGAAATAATAAATAAAGAGCTATAAATCTTATGAGGCGCACCATATGGAATTAGAAAAAATCAAGCTATGCTCACTAAGTCCTCTAAATTTATAAAAATGTAGATAATTATCCCTTTGGGAGACATATATCTACCCAAATTATACTTGTGAGAATTAGGTAATCTTAAGACAACTTGAGTAGATACCTCAATAATAAATCTCATGTCGGTAAACATTCATGAGAATCTACCAAGGAAAATATGTTATGATTTAAAAATTAAAATCCATAAATTCAAGCTTACTTGATGTTACATGAAGGATGGGTATCATTGAAAATCAATAAAACATCAGATCAATGATATATCATGCACATCATGAATGAAAGAAAACCGAATAACCACATAAAAGGTTTAGAAGATCTGTTCACTAATAGCATGTAGAAGGAAGAGTCTCCACATATTGGAGTCTCTCCTATGAACATAAAAGCAAAGGAAAAGTTTTGAAATTACAAGTTTGACACAAAATATGCTCATTGAAGTCATTGACCTTTCTAGGGTGATAATGGATTGGCGTAATTGATCAATATATTGAGTTTTTACCTCTGTAATCCACTAAACTTTCTCCTTCATAGTAGCGACATCAAGCCTGGCCTTCTATGCCATGTCAAAGAGTTCCCATTGATCCAGTGAAGTCTTATATGATATTTGAAGTTCTTGCTAAATCTAAGAAATCTCTTCTTTAAGATAACTAATTTTAGACTAGATATGGTCAATTTCAACCTTCCTAGAGCTATCCACATCCCGATGAGTTGTTGCCTCTTTTTCATGCCAGGAAACATCATTTAAAGCCTTTTACCAAATTTTATTTACTGAAGAAGAAGCCTCATCTACTATTACCCTTAATTAAAGGGCCCTCCTTTTCTCCCTCAAATAGATCACCAGGGTGGTATAGTCAAAACCCTCATAAAAGGGTAGTAAACCTGAATCCAAGGTGACCCAACTAATCCTCCAACCCTTCCAAAGAGGTTTTGGAAATAAAATTCCAGATATCTCCCCATACAAAACACCACATCAAATGGTAAAGCGACAAAGAATCTATAACTTGACCCAATCCCATCCTCAGAATAAGGACATATTTTGGGACCAAGTCACTATGTGAGGAAGTCATTGTCACCATCTTTGATAAAGTGGGCAGGGATATGGCCTCTATATTGGTCTAATTAGTGAGGGAATCCCTAAGAAAATATGGATTTGAACTTCTAATATTCATGGAAAAGTAACTAAAAAAAGAGGCATAGGGGTTTATCAATCAAAGGATAAATGACATGATATAAATAGGTAACCAAAAATATTAATGATGTTACAAATATACCTTCCTTAGTTTCATCCTTGGTGTCATCCATTGACCCAAAACTATCATTTGGAAAGGATCCAACACCCTATTGTGACGATAAGATTAGTGGAACCTTTATTTATTTTTATGAATCCATTCTTTTCTCACCACCTATGAGGGTTACAAGAATAGAAGATATGTTAGGAAACCTAATACCAAGTGAACAATGTGTCCAGTTTCTAAATAAGTATTGACCTCATCTAAAACATTCATCCATCAAGCATAACTCAATAGAATAATAGCTACCTATATTAGTTTCCTCAAAACATGAGTTCGCATATGTTGGATCAAATGGAGCAATATCTTGAATATCTTTAGCATACAATGAGTCTAATTGGGCAAAAACATCAGTCATATCTACTTCTTTATGGGTTGGGATTGACAGTAAAGGGTCTACTAAAGCAACAAAACACTCACCCGCATCCTCAGAGGTGGATACATTCTCCTCCTAGTGGGATCAGCGGGGATCTACACATTTTTAATAAATCGTGATGTGGTACCAAAATATTATAAAATAAGAGAATAGTGAAATGCCACACTTGAGAATTATGGAGGAGAGGGCTCCTATAATTAAGAATGCTTCCTTTTTTACTTTCCCCCATGGGACAGGATCCCCAAAAGGCATCGATGTTGAGTGTGTTAAGAAAGGTCTCCTAGAAGGTGCTGATGTCGAGGGTGTCTCTCCAGAGCTCATACTATGAGTTCAGTTTTATCCAAGACATCCACTACCAAGATATGATGGTAAATAATAATGTTGATGTGGATTCACTCACTGGTACCACACCCACTACAGCTGTGTCAACTGATGATTCTACTAGAGATGAGAGTATTGGTAAATACCTTATTTTCTTGTGAGGTTCTTCTAGGGATATTGTTCCTTTCAAAAATAGTTTCTTTCTAGGACTAGGATCAGCCTTGATAGTTGGTAGAAGTTTTTTATCCTCACTTAAATATTTTTATAATTTCTTGCTAGGATATGAGTAGACCCAAATATCAGCATAATTTCGAGACAAACCATTCACTACATCAAGGAGAGAAAGATCTATCTTGGTTTGATTTTCCTCCCTAGTAAACATAATCCAAAATTGGTGAGACTCTATCGAATGAATCATAGAATTAACATGAATAGGTGGAGTACATATCAACTAAACACACTGAAATAGATGGTTAAACCAAAAAGGTGAATACCATTCATAGAGGAGACTTCTATCTATGTAGGTGGAAAGGATTCCCTCACGAAAAGATGACTTGTAGGCCCAATCCTCAAAGATGGACATGCCCTTATCTACCATATTATCAGTGTGCAGTGTCCAATAGGGTTTGAAGGAGAACATTCATAATGGACCACAAAGGCCTTGACCTCCCAATCCTTTAGTGTAATAGGTCTTACCCCGCTAATTCTTTGCAAAAATTATTTTAAGTGGAGTTTAGGGATTTTATGGATGTTTAGATACTGATACCCTCTTAAATGAGCCGTATCTAACTCCATAACACTTAAAAATGATAGATATTTAGTGTAGTCCTTTCCCCCAATAAATATGTAACATGATGTGATATATTTTGTCTAACATAGGGATGGATAACCTAATAATCTGCCCTCCGATCGTAGAAGTCACCATCATGAAAATGAAGAATCTAAATACACATTTTCCTTCATCATAAATAAGTACCCACTTAGGTAAATAAAAATGAAACCATCTAGCAGGACTGTCCAGTCAATACCAGAGATAATCTCCCATCCCTTGTTGGTAAAATTACCTTCTTCATCTATAGGCTAGTAAGCGCCCTTCACACTACGAGAGCCCTTTATAGGATAGGACTTTTTCCTCTTGTCTTCCACGTCATCATGATATTCTCTAATGAGAATTTTCACCCATTATTTGAATGAGACATCTGACCTAGGAAGAAGGTACTTTTTACGGGACCCCTTGGGACAAATTGATCAGTTCCAGAGCAAGAGGGCGGGGGGGGGGGGGGGGGGGGTTCTTCACATTGTCCCATACAAATGATGGAGGGAAAAACTCATCATACATTCCACCTAATATGGGTGTTCCAGATATATTTTCAACGTACCAAAGACTAATAACCTCCTCACCAAGAATAAGGTGGGAAATGTTCGTGTATAGACTCTAGTGACTAAGTAGGATAAAAATCAAGCCCCTGTTACAATAGAAGTTTTTTTTTTCAAGATTCATATAGCCTTTTACATCCTAATTTTCTTGATCTCCTCAGAAAATTTAGAAGAAATATACTGCACCCAGAAAGGCAAACACCAATAGATTCTAAAACCTCCCCTGATCAAAAATATCAGTTTGGAAACCACCCAAATATCTGGATTGTGGCTGAAATCCACATCATTGAGCAGTACAAATGGATATCTGAATTGGGTTCTCAATACATATTATCAAATTTTGTGGGCATAAACATCAGTATATAACCATTTGTGTCTTCCACTCAATAATTAAGTAGACTATATAGGATATCTTCACCCTAAAGGTATTACAGGTCTTCATAACCTAAGATGGGGGTATGCTTGATGATTTTAGTGAAGGGATGGGAGAATCATTGGTAATAACAAACACATTTGGAGGGGTGAAAGGGGATATTCACTAAGGTTCACCCCAATGAAGTTCATTATATTTATCTGTGATGACTCGACAATTCAGTGACATTTAAGATTCACACTTGATATGATAATGTTCTAATGAGACATCAACACTTTTGAATCGTTTCTAGAAGATGCATGAGAGATTTAACCCATATGAATGAAAGAAAGAAGCATATGAAAGAAAATTGAAAATCCCTTCAATATAAATGTATAAATCTAGAATCATCTCGTGAATCGCATAACCCATTGGGGGGTTTGTGATTTCAGGACCTGATATAGGTCTCACAATCCACCCCATGAAGATCCCATGGACCACATAAACACACATAACATATCAAGACCATAAGACCCTCCATAAGACTCCTGATCACGTGAACTTGACATGTTTACACGATCCACATAATATTTTAGTGATCATATAACCAAACCAGTGGATCCTGCAAAACCAGAAAAGACAACGATACATCCATGAGGACAAGGTTCAAGTAATTACTAAAATTTAATTTGTGAATGATTTGAGAAAGTTCTAGGGAAAAATAGATCTCATGAAATTGTTATCAAGAATAATCCTTGATAAAGATATCCTTTGATTAGTTCTATTGAATAGATCTTGTAGAAATGTATCACAATCAGTTCTTGTGAATAGTCTTGGAAAGGGTTATGTAATTGAGGTAGATCGCAAGAGCTCTGGAGAGTTGTAAAAGATGGTGAATGAGCCTCCCTCCACTCAACCATTTATAGGATATTCCACGAAATACCAAAGGTCTCCCAAACATCACCCAAGGAACCGATTAGTGATAGCCCAAAGACTAATTCATACATTTAATTTCCTCATAACCAAGCCTTTGTCCCTACAGATGTCTCTCCTGAGGGTGGAATTTGATGACACCCACCAAATGAGAATAATAAAATATACATGTGATGAAATACCCAAAGTCTTAGTATTATTTTTTTCTAAAAAACATAGTTAGGGAAGGTGGAGAAGACTCATGAATTGTGTGAACCTCCAATGGATACACGATCACATGTACTTTAGAAGGTCATGCAAGTGGGTCATACACAAATGCATGACCTGCTTCATATCACATAGTGTCCCCATAGAAAATCCTCATATTCTTATAAAAGAATATAAAGAAATTCACTTATAATGTGGTTAATACCACAAGAACTCCTATACATCATGGGACTTGTCAGTTGACAAACACCTAACAACTATCTAAAAATAATTATAAAATAAAGGATAAAATATGAAAAAGATGGAAGCCGATTTTGATTATAAATATTCATGTGATGTGCCGATATGGTTCTGAATACACCATAGAAGCCCTGGGGACATGTATACCTTGTCACACAAGAGACCACTAACATGTCACCTTCATCATGTGAAGGGTTTCAAACATGTCCAGTCAACTATGCACTCTGTCTTCAGCTCTATAGACAAGTAAAGGGGTGTCCATTACAATGCTCATGCACCACCAAAAGACCCATTATATGTCATGTGACGATTTAAAGGCAGGGGGTAGTGTTTTTTACAAAAATCACACAAATTTTCAAGATACCCAACCCTTGTAAAATAAATAAGGAAATAAATGGGTAAAAGGTGGAGGCTTCTTGAAAAACGAGGATATGTTGGCTTTCACACAAAAAGGGGTTCATATGTCTTGGGTGGTTAACATCAAACACATGAGCCCCCCCCCCCTCAATAATACATTATGAACTCACAAAATACCTTAGACATAATGCCTTGATCTCATGAACTCACCCTTTTGAGAGGCCTTTATCTCATGAAAGATCTCAGAAAAGTCACCTTTAATCATGTGAAATCCTTTAAATAGGCATCCAGATCTTGAAAAGGCCCCTAGACATGTTGGAATGAACTTTTGGAAACCCATTGATATGTCCACATATTTAGAAAAATTTCCTATGATAGGAAAATGAACTATAAATGGGGAACTAGAGGGACACTTGTGTAGTTGCTGAAAATCATGTGATACCTCTAGAATAACCAATGAAAGAATCTCATGAAATACATATAACTAAATACATACACTAACTTCAACTAAATCCCTAATATACGTACCCCATAATTCATCATATAAATAGGGTGGTGTGGCCTATAATCCCCCCCAGTAAAAAAAGGATACACGATCAATAGAAAATGTGAGCGTAGGAGTGGACTTTTTGGAGTGGTCGATCATGCAATTATGAGGTATTCTTCCAAGTAAAAACCTAGGGAATGAACTAAGGGATCACACAACATGTATATTTACTTCACATGAACACTTGTAGATCATTCAAAGGACTTATGGTGTGACAACCCGATTATGAAAATGACATCATGCATATTAGATGGGTCATGAAAAACCTAACTAATAGGCTAACATTGAATAAACCTAAGGAATATATTCAAGAAAAGGATAGAAAAAAGACTAAATTATGGTTGATTTATGAGAAGAACATATACACTTATCCTTATGTGTGTCACATGAATCATCCAGATCATTAGAAAACATCGGGATATGTCTCTCAAATCACACGATGACCCCTTGATATACTATTTGGATCATGTGGTTCCCCTTAGACATGTACAAAAAGTTTCATGATGCACTCCAGGAATGACACCCAAGTCTTGTGAAGCCCTCTAGGATTGCTATCCAAATACTTGGAATTTCCTCCGGACATGTCACCAAAGTGAAGCAGTGACATCAAGACAATACAACTAGGTCTTGTAGTGACACCAATATATGTCAACCTGAATCATGTGATGTGCTCTGGAAAAGTCATCCAGGTCAAGCGACACCCTCCAGACATGTCAACCTGGATCATGCAATGTCCTTTGGACAAGTCACCCAGGTTATGTGGAAACCTCTAGATATGTCATCTTGGATATCATGATATCCTCCAAACAAGTCATCCAAGTCATGCATCACCCTCCAGATGCATCAACCACGCTCATATGATGGTCCCCAGACATGCCATTCAGATTATGCAACATAATTTTTAGAAGTTAACTAGATCATAAAATTGTACTTGGACATGTTCTATATATAACTAGGACATTTCCATAGATCCTCAGACATGTTAGATAGAAAACCAGTACATGATAATCAGAAAATTAACCATGTTAAACATAAATCCTAGGGAATGATAACCTTTTCCATTCGATATATAAGAAAAAACTTAGTGTGGAAGTCCCAATTAAACCTAACAATAATAAATATGATTACTTCCAATGTTGGGATACATATTATGCCTCTTTGAGCCTAAAATCTAATGGGTATCTATTTCAATGTAATCCTCCACTATATCTCCAACATTTCAACCATCGATACCCTATCACTCCCATGGGATGATCTTTCTTCCTTATCCACTAGCGGAATGAGAAATCCATTGAACTAAGATACATTTAGAACCTACTATAACCAAGATATGTAGGATGCATTTCTAAGGCTTGAGATCAATATTAAACATCCAAAGGGTTGACCCAACACATAATTCCTGCTTCCATATGCAGTGAGACTAATTACTTACTATACCTTGTTTTCCACACCAAGCATGGATCATGTGGGATTAGGGATTTTAAATTGTCATATAATTTGAATCATGAATATCTACCGATTAGGGAATCCTTAGTTTGTATTCCCTAATCAGTTTCCTGATTTAATTGAACCCATACAAGGGAATCTACCTTGGAGAAAGTCCAAAGGTTGTGATCATACTATGATGACTCTGATTCCTACCATAGATAGGATATGCAGGAAGCATACTTGATATATTAAATCAATACATAGTTCCTATTTCCCTCATATATTTCCTTTATTTATGATGTTAAAATGTACATGTTTAATGAACTACATGTGTTTTGATTCCTATCATAAATCAGGATACATTGGATACCTCATAATAGCCCAATCACATCCTTAAAATATTAACCACCTCCCTAGATGACAACAACCTCTAAAGCACCCATTTATATGGATTCCAAATATAATAAGCTACCCATCAAGTGGTATTGGTTGAAGAAACTCATATACATATTGATGGATTAACTAATAGATTCCCCTATACATATAAAAGGATTTAACCTATGATCATTTCTTTAGGGTAACCGATTTTGTATCGAGATTAGTAAGAGATTCATGAATATGTATTAAATCTATAATAGAGTCCTAGAGTAGTAAATATTTCCCCCGAAATGGTTATATATGCCCAAAATCACATCCTCTTTACCAATTTGAGTTCCTAAGTGCCATTGGGTCTGAAACCACAATTGAACGCTTTCCTTTGGAAAGTAGGTATGTACCTAGTTATGTATGTGGGAATTGTTGGGAGTTTCTATAAAATATGATCATTAATATTAAACCCAACATGAATGATTATAAAGATATTGAACCCCCCAAAATCAACCCATTAGTCCAAGCCCCCCATATGTTTCTAATGAAATAAAAATGGTGAACTCGACATGAAATCATTTAACTATGACATCTCCTTCAAAAGATAAAAAGTATAGATTATCTAGTTCTCAACTGACCATTTTGTTCCTATAATATGGATGTTCCTATATTATTTATGATGGAAAAATATCTATATTTATTGGAAATGTATGATATCATGTTGATGGTGCCCTACTGAGTTATATATTCACACTCTTCTCGGGCAACCATTGCACTTGGGAAACTGAGTAGCCTCTCACTTATCACAGGTCTAGGTTGGGTATATTACTAGTATTTATTGATTAATATGGAGTATCTAAAATGATATATAGATCTTGGGAGTAGGTGTGGATTATACTTTCATTACATCCAATTTTATTACATTCCTTTTGTTATTATATATATGTGATTGACCCGATGGGTGGTTATTCTTTCATGTCTTTGTGATTTTATTTCATTTTATTATAGAATATACAATTTATTTATTAGTATTTCATAATTTTATGTGTATGATGCCTAATTAATTAATTAATGATTTAATAATATAATATAGGGGGTATAGTCTCCCCATAATACCTCCCTAGACCCCCACTGCTTGTATTAAGCCTCTAGTGTATGGGGAGGTTCCCCTGAGGTCATGTGGCACCGTTGATCTGGTTAATGTTCATAGTGAGCTAGGATGGGATATTATAAATTGGTATCATAGGTTTTTTTGTCTTATTATTTATAATATGTCAGATAAGTGATTTAGGAATGTATTAAAACTTATGATGGATATCTAGGTGGTGCATCATGAACATCGATTTCGGTAGGAAGAACAAGTTAATATGGGCGTCAGATTTTAATTTTTGGTATTTATTATTATAGCTAAATTATTTTCACCTCATGAAATGAACATATAAGTTTTTTTATTTATGATTTATTTTATATTTTTCTCTTGTATATAGAGGCAATAGGTGCCTCATGCATCATATCAGTCATACAGTATTCACATGACATTTATGCATTCTAGTGTGAGATTATGTCACTAACAATAGGTTAATTTGTTTAAAGTGTCAATAACAGCTCATAAAACAATTTCTCTTAAACTTTATTGTTGTAATTCTACTCATATAGACTGATATATATATATATATATATATATATATCTTATTCTGATGGATGTTCATGTGGATCTATGTAAAGATACTCATTGACAATGATGTCACGGTAACCCTTGTGTATAAGATATTAGGAAACACTTGTGGGTCACTATAGGCACATGATTCCTTAACACTATACCCTATCTGTGTTTTTTTCTAAGTGTTTTAGTTACTTAAACTTCCAGTAAAAAACTATATGGTGTTTTACAATGTAGATTGGAATAGAAATCTACATAACTGATCCATGTGCTATTCTTTTTTTGGATACAAATCTCCCATAGGGTGATGCTGGTTGTATGTGATTTCATATGTAATGTGACCCGATCCCCTAGGGTATAGTCTTTTCAATAGATGATCGAAGAGGGTGGGCACCCTAGGAGTGAGTAGTGATATTTTCAGGTGATTCCTAGGATGCATATTAATATGAGACCCATGATTGGGTGCTTGAGAACATTTGATTTCATGGGAAATTTTAAAAAGGAATTAATGGGATGTACTGTGAGTTATGAATCTTATGTGGAGTTTGAATTTTATAATACTCAACTATTTTTACAATGTTGGAGACAAAAATATTACTAGATTTAACTTACACCTTAGTGAGTAAGTGATTATTTTTGTTTGAGGGTAAATCATCAGATGGGTTGGCTTGTGTTTATTAGTACCTTCAAGATTGAAAGTGTGAGTAGGTTCTTGAGTTGGGGATTAATTCATAGGATATGCTATTGAGGTTATGGTTTTGTCATGGTGATTCCTTATATTCTTGATATTAATCACCTTGAGTTATATAACCTTTTGTATTAAGGTTAGTTTCAAAGGAAAAGATGTTCAGGTGCCTACCCTATGGTTTTGAGATGAGTTTTTATATGCAGTGAGAGTGAAATTATATTCTTTTGGTTTTATTAAGGTTCAAAATGGAGTCAAAACATGTGGTTAATATTTTCATATGATCTATGCTTGATTTGGGAGAGAAGTTCCAAGGGAACTTGTTGGGAAAAAACCCCTCAAGGTATCATTGAAGCATTTTTGTGGTGATTGTGTTTGTTGACCAAGTGGACATCTGAGTAGTGACTATTGACAAAGCAAAACAATGACATACAAATTTGTTGACAAAGAGGATTTCATGGTGGAATGTCGAGTTCAAGAGCTGAGGTCAACGATCCATGTTTGATTGAAGAACGTCGATAAAAGGAATGTATGATCTGGAGGCGGTACAAAAGAACAGATACAAGGTGGCGCCGTTTTCCAGTGTTTGCCAAATTTTTGGGCCTGAAAATCGGCAAATGAAGAAAAGTGTTTTTGGAAAAGGTACTTCCGCTCCGCGGACTTGGATTACAGGAAACTTGCGCGCCTTATGTTTTTCAAGATCAGAAGATCAAAATATGGCTAAGTAAATAGGTTCGCACAAGTTTGGTAGTTGGTCGCACAAGTGTCTAAAAGGAGAGAAGACTTGCATGCCGGGACTGGGTCGCGCAGGTGACTTGCGCGCCGTCGCGCAGGGTGGTCAATTTGCCTATAAATACTGGACCACCCCCTCTTCATTCTTAACGGAGTTCAACACTTTACGAAATTAGAGCTCCCGTCGCGCAGGTGTGGTGGTCGCGCAAGTGGTGTGTGTGGTCGCATAGGTGGGACTTGCGCGCCAGAGGTTGAAGTTGTGCGCCGGTGTTAGAAGTTGCGCGCCAGTTGGCAGTTGCGCGCCAATATTGGTTTGGGCGTAAAAGGAAGAGATTCGCGCAAGTTTGGAGTTGAGGAATCTTGTGTCGCGCAAGTGTCAGAGGAGGACTTGTGTTTCCGTTCTTACTTGCGCGCCGATACTTGCGCGTCGAGGTAGACTTGCGCGCCAAGTAAGGTTTGTTCCAGCAGTGTTTTTCGGACTGCGTGGAAGCTGGAAGTTTGCTCGATACCTTCGGTGCAAAGATATATTCATCTTCGGGTGAAAGTTGTACTTCAACAGAGCATCTACACACAGAGAAAGATACATTCATTCATGCAAATGAAGAGACCTACAGGTCTATAAACTGTGAGTGGATTCCTTCCAAGAGCAGTGAGCTTAGGAAGAGGAAGAAGGTGATCCTCTCCACCGGAAGTGATCCAGAGAGAGAGAGACAGGGAGTGACCCTTGGGAAAGCAGTGAGCTGACCCTAAATTTGTAAAGGCAGTGAGCCTGGGTATAGAAGTGATCTAGCCCGAACCTTGTAATCCACAGCTAGTGAAGATTAGTGGAATTTGGTACGACCGGAAACCTGTCGGCGTATGCTCCTTGGACGTAGCCCTTAGCGGTGAACCAAGTAAAATTGTTGTGTCCTGCACTTGCTTTACTTTATGTTTATATTGTGTAACAGGAAAGAGAGAGAAGGTTGTTTTTCTTAACAGCGAAACAAGATCAGAACGAGCATTAATTTTTAATTAGTCATACCCTGATTCACCCCCCCCCCCTCTCAGGGTATTCAGCCTAGTGGACCTAACAAGTGGTATCAGAGGTAAGGTTGAAAGTTTTTCTTCTCTCAATGGAGGTCACCAATCATAAAGGGATTCCGATCTTAGACGGATATAATTTTCAGATATGGAAGAATCGGATGCAACACTATTTCCGATCCTTGGGAATGGATGTGTTTTCAGCAGCCATGCATGGTATCACAGCTGATATTAATAGTGGTGCTTTATCAGAAGCTGAGCATAGAGAGTTGGATGCTGATTCCAAAGCAATCAATGCCTTAGGGGGATCCCTTTCCAATCCCATCTACACGATGGTGATGTCATGAAAAACGTCACATGCAATGTGGGAAAAGCTTTTGAATATATATGAATGGGACACAAAAGTCAGAGAGGAAAAGCTGCAGGTGTTGTGGAACAAATATGAAGATCTGAAAATGAACCCTAATGAGTCTGTTGACGCATTCTTTGACAGGGTAAACATTGTTGTGGAAGATATGCGAGGTCTTGGAGAATTCATTGAAGACATAAAGATTGTAAAGCGCATCTTGAGGAAACTTCCACCTCGGTTCAATCCGAAAGTTTCAGTACTAGAAGATAAAGATCCAAAAGAGCTGACATTGGACAATTTTCACAGTACCTTGGTTGCATATGAAATGAGGAACGATGATAATGAGGCTGTGGAAAAGGGGAAGTCTAAAGAGGTGGAATTTAAGGCCATGAAGAAGCTCACCATTGAAGATTCTAATGAAGAAGAAGAGACAGATGAGGTGATGTCATTTCTTTCTTCAAATCTACAAAGAGGAAGAGGAAAATTTAAAGGTAAACTTCCACTAGCATGTTTTCAATGTGGAAAGGTTGGTCATCTTGTGGAAAGATGCCCAAAGAAGTTTCAAGATGACGATGATGATGATGAAGTTGAAATTCCCAAGAAGAAAACTTCAGCTTTTGTGAAAGGGAAGAAACAATTCAAGAGAAATTTCTTCAAGAAAAAGAATCTTCTCTCACAAGAACTTGAAAGTTCAGATGAGTCTGAGGATGAAGAGGTTGAGGAAATTGAAAATTGCAGAGATCGTGGGGTAAATGCCTTGGTGGTGATGGTTGGTAGTTCTCAAAAGGGAGAAGAAGCTGATGCTAAAGAAGAAGAAGAAATTGAAGGGAGAGTTGATATGGAAGCTGAATTGGAAGCAACTCTTGAGGAGATAGACGTATGGAGAGCCAAAACGAAGAAAGCCAATAAAGTGGTTCGTGATGCCAAACTCTATATGCAACAATAGGATGAAGAAAACTTTGAGCTGTTAGAAGAAATTGAAAGACTAAAATCCTCAACACCGGAGAACTCAAAAAATATTGTTGAGTATAAGCTTAAAGTTGAGGAACAAAAGAAGGAAATTGATTGTTTGACCAACACAGGAAAAGATTAGGTTAGACGTATCAAAGAGCTTGAAGAAGAAGTGGTCAGTCTACGACAAAAACTTAAGGATCAAGATAAACTCTTGACCCCAAATGTGATATCCGAAAAGCAGGCCATTCAGAAGACAGAGAAGGTGAAAGAGGAGCCTAGCAGTTCAGTAGGGAAGAGGCAGCAATTGAGCTCAGATGTTAAGGTCGTTTCTGGGCCTAGTCAAGAACAAAAATTTGTGACAATTGCAGTCAGACCACAAGCACTCATCCCGAAAGTGAAGGTTGATTTAGGAACAAAACAGAATCAGAATATTCAGAGATCTCAAAGGGAAAATCGTAGTACTGAAATATCACGAGGGAATGCATCCTATATCAGGTGTCATTGCTGTGGGAAAATGGGACACTCACAGTATGTGTGTTCCATAGCCAAGAGATACAGAAGGGAACATGAACAGAGATGGCAGCCAAAAAGAGAACGGTTTTCCAGAACACATTTTGAAGGACACTGTTTTTGGTGAGGAGGATTTGGACACATGGCTAGGTATTGCACTTCAACCATTCATAGAAATGTGTCAAAGCAGAATCAAAATGTTCGCAAGAAGAAGATCAATAAACCAACAAGTGAGTTAAAAGTTCAGAACATATTTGCAGCTCTGCAAGATGAGGGTGGTCCATCATACTCTGAGAAAGAACAGAAGTCTCAATCCATGACGAGTGTGAAAGAAAAAGTATGGACCAAGAAGAAGAAAAATGAGAAGGCTGTGGTGGCGGATATTTCCCTTAAAGCATCAGATCGATCTGGTGTTTGGATCCTTGATAGTGGTTGAACATCCCACATGATGGGTAATAAGGATCTTGTTACAGGCATCAAATACGACCAAGAAGGAGTTGTCAAATTTGGAAATGATGAAGTCCTGAAGATTGTTGGCTCAGGGAAAGCCAAGTTTGGGGGCAAAGAGATGAGACGTGCAGATGTCTTGGTAGTAGAGGGTCTCAGTCATAACCTACTCAGTGTCAGTCAACTATGTGACTCTGAGCACTCTATCCAATTTACCAAGAAGATGTGTGTTGTGAAAGGAAAAGATGGAGCAGCTGTTCTGCAGGGAAAAAGGTCAAAGGGAAATCTCTATCTTGTAGGTGGGGAAGAAGATACTTGTCTTTTATCCAGAGAGGACGGAAACCAGCTGTGGCATAAGTGACTTGGTCATCTATGCCAACCATCTATGGAGGATCTCGTTAAATGCGATGCTGCTAGAGACCTTCCCAAACTATCACATGATCGCACTCATACATGTGATGCTTGTCAACAAGGGAAAATCATCAGAAAGACATACAGGCCAATGGAACAGAAATCAACTAGAGTGCTCGAATTGGTGCATGCTGATGTATGTGGACCTATCTCACCACGAGCTATAAATGGGCAAAGGTACTATGTTCTTTTCATTGATGACTATAACAGAATGGCCTGGGTATTCATCATAACCCATAAGACAGAGGTGTTCAGTTGCATAAAGCAGTACCGGAGGGAATCAGAAAAGATGCTTGGGCAGAAAATCCTGAAATTTCGTACTGATAACGGTACAGAATTTACAAATAGTCAGGTTGAAAACTATCTCGAGAAACATGGGATAAGGCATCAAGTATCATCAGTAAGAACTCCCCAACAGAATGGAGTGGTTGAAAGAATAAATCGGATCATCAACAACATGGCCAGAACAATGCTTATTGATAAGGACCTACCAGAGAAATTTTGGAAGGAAGCCGTTTTAACATCGGTCTATGTTTCAAACAGGTCTCTGTTGTGTCCGAAGCAAGGGAAGACTCCGTATGAACTATGGTATGGAAAGAATCCTACGTTGAAATACTTTCTAATCTTTTGAAGTAAGTGTTTCATTCTCAATAAAGAAAATCATAGGAAGTTCAAGGCACGAGGAGATGAAGGGATATTCCTTGGCTACTCAGGGAAAAGTAAAGCATATAAATGCTTCAACAAGAGGCTAGGAAAAATCATTGAAAGCATTGATGTCACTATAGTTGAAAATGAGCAGAATAATCAACGATCCAGTGAACAGTTCCTGTATGAAAGTGATGATGAGGTAAGCAACCCAGGGGGAGAATAAGTGGCAGAAGCTGACTCAGAAGAAGATACTGATGATGAAGAGGAAAATTTCAATTCAGTGTCTGCGAAGAAGTCAAAGAGTCGAGCTGAAATTGATAGGCAGAATATCATTGGTGATCAAACAGCTCCAGTTCAGACTCGAAGAATGAAATCATCACAGCAAGCATCGTTTTTGTCTCAAGTGGAGCCGAAATGTTTTTCTGATGCAGCTGAAGATGAAAACTGGGCTCAGGCCATGAACGAAGAGCTTGATCAGATTGAGAAGAACCAGACATGGGAGATTGTTTCGAGGCCAGCAGACAAGAATGTCATCAGGACTAAATGGGTCTATCGCAACAAGATGAATGAAGATGGCACAGTGATTCGGAACAAAGCACGACTAGTGTGCAAGGGATACTCCCAGATAGAGGTAATAGATGTTGATGAGACATTTGCACTGGTTGCAAGGCTGGAGACAATCAGATTATTTTTGGCCATAGTAGTGCAAAGAAAGTTTAAAGTGTTCCAGATGGATGTCAAATCCGCATTCTTGAATGGGGTTCTGGAAGAAGCGGTGTATATTGAGCAGCCAGATGGTTTTCTCATTCATGAGGATGAGAACAAAGTTTGCAGGCTGAAGAAGGCGTTGTATGGGCTGAAACAAGCACCAAGGGCATGGTACTCAAGGCTTGATCAGTACTTGAAGAATCTTGGTTTCTAGTGTGGAGGAGTTGACTAAAACCTCTATTTCAGCAATGACAGTAATCAAAGGATGATGGTGCTAGTGTATGTCGATGACATAATTTTTGGCGGATCAGCTGAAGCTCAGTGCAGAGAGTTTTCCGAATTCATGAAAAATGAGTTTGAAATGTCAATGATTGGAGAGCTAATGTTTTTCCTTGGTCTACAGGTGACACAAGGAAGGAATGGAACTTTCATTTCTCAATCCAAATATGCCAAGGAGGTTCTAAGAAGGTTTGGAATGGATAATTCCAAGGAAATGAAGACTCCGATTGCTACCCAAATGAAATTATCAAAAGATGATGATGGCAAGGCAGTTAATATCATAGAATACAGGAAAATCATTGGAAGTCTATTGTATTTAACCACAACAAGGCCTGATATTGTTTTCACCGCATGCCAAGCAGCGAGATATCAGAGTAATCCCAAAGAAAGTCACATGCTTGCAGTGAAAAGAATACTTCGGTATATCAAGGGCACGGTGGACTTCGGCTTGACATACAACAACAAATCTCAGATAGAGTTATTGGGATATACTGATGCAGACTGGGCTGGTTCAGAAGACGATAGAAAATAAACGTCAGGTGGTGCATTCTATCTTAGTGGATTGTGTATTTCTTGGCTAAGAAAGAAACAAGATTGCATTTCATTGAGCACCGCAGAAGCTGAGTATATTGCGGCCACTCAAGCATGCACACAGTTATTGTGGATGAAGCAGCAACTTGAAGATATGGGAGTTGAAGTGAAGTCTCCGATCAGAATCCAGTGTGATAACTCAAGTGCTATAAATCTCAGCAAAAATCCCATCCATCACTCAAGGACAAATCACATTGAGATTAAGTATCATTTTATCAAGGAGAATGTTGAGCAGGGAATCGTGAAGTTGGAGTATGTGCCTACAGAGCTACAGGTTACAGACATTCTGACAAAGGCCTTACCCAAGGAAGCTTTTGAGAGGCATCGACTGGCTCTGAGAGTTCAGTCGATTCCCCACACTTGAAATTGTGTGGACGTGGGACCTCCCCCTCTCCCCGAGGTATGATGTTTTTTCCCCTAATGTGCTGACTTGTTCTCTACTCTGTTATAGACTACCAAGGACTGCCTTTGGGTTCGTTGACAAAGGGGGATAAAATAGTGATTGTTCAAGGGGGAGACAATGTGGAGATTTGATAAATCTTGAATGATATGGGGAGAAGCTGACAGGTGGAGCAGCCGGATAGGGGGAGTTGAAGCCAGTTGAACGTGCTTAGCCAGAGCTTAGCTTGGACAACACAGGAAGTATGGCTAAAGAGGTGTTGAAGCTGTGAGAAGAAAGGGGGAGCGTATTAAATCTGACGATGCAAGAAGTGATCGATCAAAGACTAGATATCATGACAGCTGAGGATCATGATAAAAGCAGAAGAGTGGTGTTGGAAAGTGGTAAGACTATTTCCCAACCAAACATTGGTCTTCCAACAAATCCATCAACAATTGGTATCAGTTTAGTACAAATTGGTATCAGTTTGGTGTCAACAGTGGATGTCAGAGATGTAGTGATTCATTGATGAACTTTTCATTTACTCTTGTTTCTCACGCCGAGCATTGCTCATGTGGGCTTAGAGTATGTGTTGAGTAAATCCTTGATCGCTATCAGAATCGCAATGAGGCGAATGGAGGCTGAAGAATAATTGACGTATCTTTGTTTTGGAAAATTTGTCAACAAACCCAAAGGGGGAGATTGTTGGGAAAAAATCCCTCAAGGTATCATTGAAGCATTTTTGTGGTGATTGTGTTTGTTGACAAAGTGGACATCTGAGTAGTGACTGTTGACAAAGCAAAACAATGACATACAAATTTGTTGACAAAGAGGATTTCATGGTGGAATGTCGAGTTCAAGAGCTGAGGTCAATGATCCATTTTTGATTCAAGAACGTCGATAAAAGGAATGGATGATCTGGAGGCGGTACAAAAGAACAGATACAAGGTGGCGCCGTTTTCCAATGTTTGCCAAATTTTTGGGCCTGAAAATCGGTAAATGAAGAAAAGTGTTTTGGCAAAGGGACTTGCGCGCCGCAGACTTGGAGTACAGGAAACTCTCGTGCCATATGTTTTTCAATATCAGAAGATCAAAATATGGCTAAGGAAATAGGTTCGCGCAAGTTTGGGAGTTGGTCGCGCAAGTGTCTAAAAGGAGATAAGACTTGCGCGCCGGGACTGGGTCGCGCAGGTGACTTGCGCGCCGCCGCACAGGGTGGTCAATTTGCCTATAAATACTGGACAACCCCCTCTTCATTCTTAACGGAGTTCAACACTTTGAGAAATCAGAGCTCCCGTCGCGCAGGTGTGGTGGTCGCGCAAGTGGTGTGTGTGGTCGCGTAGGTGGGACTTGCGCGCCAGAGGTTGAAGTTGTGTGCTGGTGTTAGAAGTTGCGCGCCGGTTGGCAGTTACACGCCAATATTGGTTTGGGCGTAAAAGTAAGAGAGTCGCGCAAGTTTTGAGTTGAGGAAGCTTGTGTCGCGCAAGTGTCAGAGGAGGACTTGCGCGCCCGTTGTTACTTGCGCGCCGATACTTGCGCGTCGAGGTAGACTTGCGCGCCAAGTAAGGTTTGTTCCAGTAGTGTTTTTCGGACTGCGTGGAAGCTGGAAGTTTGCCCGATACCTTCGGTACAAAGAGATATTCATCTTCGGGTGAAATTTGTACTTCAACAGAGCATCTACAGAAAGAGAAAGATGCATTCATTCATGCAAATGAAGAGACCTACAGGTCTATAAACTGTGAGTGGATTCCTTCCAAGAGCAGTGAGCTTAGGAAGAGGAAGAAGGTGATCCTCTCCACCGGCAGTGATCCAGAGAGAGAGTGACAGGGAGTGACCCTTGGGAAAGCAGTGAGCTGACCCTAAATTTGTAAAGGCAGTGAGCCTGGGTATAGAAGTGATCTAGCCCGAACCTTGTAATCCACAGCTAGTGAAGATTAGTGGAATTTGGTACGACCGACAACCTGTCGGCGTATGCTCCTTAGACGTAGCCCTTAGCGGTGAACCAAGTAAAATTGATGTGTCCTGCACTTTCTTTAATTAATGTTTATATTGTGTAGCAGGAAAGAGAGAGAAGAATGCTTTGCTTAACAGCGAAACAAGATCAGAACGGGCATTAATTTTTAATTAGTCATACCCTGATTCACCCACCCCCTCTCAGGGTATTCAGCCTAGTGGACCTAACAGAACTCTGGTTAAATTAAATAAACATGCCATGATCTTGGTATGTTATTAGTTATGAATGTGATCCTAGTTTTGATGTTATGTGATTCGGTGGATATTGATTAGAGTTATAAAAGTAAGTCATAATGAATCATGTTATTATTGGGTTTTAGTGAGAATGTGGTTATACTTAAGGGTTATTTTGGGAGCCTATTAAATTTTAATCGGTGATGGAAGTGGGTGGTCCAAAGACTAAAGGATTTTTGTGAGTTACTTTTGGGCCTAGTATCCTAGGAAACTAATGATAATTGACCAGGATGATTGTCCCATATATATTAAAGTTATTGAATTTTCACTCAAGTAGTGATATAGGGTGAGCCATATGGAGAGGAAATAGTCTTCCATTAGAGGGCATGAACCTTATTAATACCAGGATTTAGTAAATGCCCTGGAAAGCATCCCATGAGCTAGGAATGAGAAATTTAATTTTTGTTTCCATAGTGGTACTTATTATGAGTAGGTAAAAAACATGTAATCATTCTATTCAGTGACATATGATTCATGGGCTACGATTATTAGTAAATTTGGTCTAGTGTTGTGGTGATAAGTACTCTCATATGGCTGGGTGTAAGATAATTATCGAGGTGTTATAACCCTCATGTGAGAGGGATCGTGGGTGTGCGAGACTAGATGTTGGATGGTCTATATGAAATTTTTATTCCAATAAGTAAATGGGTGTGGGTTATCTAGAATCTTTGTTGAATACCAAATGTAGCATTAGGTATGATGCTTGATGGAGTTTAAGAATTGGATTTGAGCTCGGGATGAGTCGTGGTGATATCAACATGGTCATATTGGTAACATGTTACTGCTCATGGTGTGGTAGAGTAAGATGGTGAATGTGGTTGGTTTAGGATCCAACCATTGAATCACACAATAGGATGGGTAGATACTTCAGTGGATGTATCAAGATGATCTTAGGTTGCCTTTAGGAGTGAAGGAATCATGATCGGGTGCTTTGGGTGAAACAGTGGTTCTTGAAGCCAATAATTTTCAAGTCGCATATTCCAAGGGAGGTTTGACTTATTTTCTCAAAGGTAATTTGATGTGATGAGATGAAAAATTCATCAGGTATGTTGTATTGGATATGAAAATTTCTTTAAGAGGATCAGTTGGGTTTTTTTCTGGGAAGAGTTGACATGGTCAAGCCCTATGCTCAGGTTGTTGGAACTTTTCTAGTCTAGTTGGAAATCAATAATTAGGAAGGTTACCATCTTTGATTGATGATATTTCATATAGAGAGGTGTGGTGTGTTGGGAACTATGACAAGTGCATCATAATACTACTAAGAATGTGTTTTAGTGGGAAATTCTGATGATGGGATGGTGCTATGGTTCAGATTTAGTCCACGTATTCTATGTTATCAATTGGTGAACACCGTGGACTTGATGAGTAATTTAACAAAGAAACCTTTGTGTCTTAGGGTGGATGGGATTAGGCAAGCATCACATTGGTGTTTCTGTAGTGATTTACAAATTTTTTCAGTTTTTGTTTCATAAGAACCTTGAATTCAATGTTTTTCTTTAAAAGTGTGTTGAGTGTTAAAGGATGTAATGAACCCTTTGGAATTGAATTGGTTATAAATATAGGCTGGGTAATGCAATTGGATAACCATCGATACTTATAAATGGTAATATGTGTTATGGCAGGGAGGTTGTAAGAACCCATGTCTATATTGGTGTTTGAAATTCAAGAGAATTTTGAACATTTGATTTAGTGGAATGGTAGTTTTAATAATCAGGGTTCAGAATATAATTTAAAGAGATTGAAAAGCCCAAATAGGTGTTTTGGGACATGGAATAAGGGGTTTAAGGAATCCTAGAGTTGTATGAGAGCACTAGAGGAGGCTTTGCTGGATAGGGCTATATTCTGCAGTCATTAGCTAGCTGGTGGCCATGCTAGTGGCCCTACAAGCCTTGAGGGTCCATTGGCTATCCAATGGGCTAGTACAGACTAAATAGTGATATTATGGTGGGTTTTTTAAGTGGGGTATACTGGTCATTTCACTATATATCCCATTGTATTTTTGAGAAGAAGGGGGTGCTGGGGAATTTCATTTAGCTGAAACACCCCCTCCCTTGCATCTTTTGGTTCCCCATTAAAGGATATTTTTTTCTTGATGTTTCAATAGAAATGAGATGTGAGTTCCTCTATTCTCATATTATTACTATATTTATTTTAATCACCCTCTAATTTAGGTTCAATTTGGTATTCTCAAGGCAGTGATTTCACTAGAGGATGGGGAAATCACCTGTTGGTAATGGGGCTTTTATTCTACCTAGGAAGGGACATCCCGAAACGATGTCTTCCTTCCAACATTCATCAATTTGATGAAGGTTGTTTGTAGCACCAATTTATTCCCATTTTTTTGTTAAATTATATTAAATAATACATAAAAATTTGGATGCATGATAGGGGTTTTTCCCAGTATAGTATCAGGGGTTTGTGGCGGGTCCTTTGCGAGCATTTTGCCATAGTTCCGGTGCAGTGGGAGTTCCTAATGGGAAATTGGGTAGTTATTACTCATTAAATTAATTTTTATATTAAATTATAAATCATATAAATTAATTTTAATTTAATTATAAATAATTTATGAATATGTTTTTTGTTCCAAGGCCTTTGCAGTGGTTGGTGATGGATAAATGGGATTGGATGATTTTTGGTGAGAGTTTCTGAGATACTTTAAAAATAGAGAGCTTTATAAAAGAGTTAAGCATTCTTGTGTAAAATACCTATAGTTTTATGCATTTTATTTATAGTGAATGTGATTTTTATCCTATCCATCAAATGAATTTTCAGGATTTAATTAAATATCTTACATTTTTTAAAATGTGATAATTACTTATCATAAAATTAATGCATTGGACCAATAAAAGTGCCAATGCCATTAGGGACCTAGTGAACTAGATGATGTCTTGGCCGCTGATGGACAATAACTTGCTTATAAAGACATTATTGAGACACCTAAACCTCCTGTGAGTGGTGTAACATGTATGGAATTAACCAGATGAATATAGTGGACTCATTATAGGATCTCTTAGAGACCTCTGAGTAGCAGAGTGTAACACCATGTTAATTTTCTATCAGGTATGTTATGATATCTATTTTTAGTTTACCTTGTTCATTGGGTGTGTGTTTTAGAACTTGAATTGGTAGGATACATGTAGTGGTGAAGTTAGGGATTTATTGTATTTTTAGCCTTTTCCTCAGCCTTTCTTCTGTTTGATGGGCGGTTACACATAATGTAATGGGGTTTCATGACGTGTAATGACTGCCGGAATCATCCCATGAGCTGAATTCAGAACATGACAATTTACACATCGTGTAATGGTTACAGATCGTGTAATGTGAAAATCTTGGTCTTAGTTAAAAATGAAACACTTTTTTCCGCATAACTTAAAATAAAAGGGAGTTATGACATGTAAAAGATTACACAATGTGTAATTCCTTGAGTTGTAGTTTTTTGGGTGCCATGTGGGTGTCGAGGATTCATTTTTTTATATTTCATCCTTCATCTCTCGGTCAGAGATATTACCCTAGATGATTTTGTGTGTCTTAGTTTTGTTTAGATCAATTCATTTAATGATTGATCTGTAGGGTTAGGCATTTCATCTCTCCAGGTAAGCCTTCTTCTCGGGTTCCTTCTCATTTATGGGTGTATCATAGTGTTTTGTAGTTATTGGTAATCAGATTGTGTTTTCTATCAATACCTTTCAGTATTTATCCATACCATGTCCTCCAAAGGTAAATCTTGTGTTTTCCAATCCCTATTGTCAAAGGCAGTTAGGGTTTTTAGCTCTTAAGGTAGTTGGATCAGTTCAATTGTTCTAATTTTTTTAATTGCTTATAGTTATTACTGATTTCATGATATTTGAAATGCAATTTAATGTGTTGAAGTTGAAAAGGGAATGGGTTCATGTTATAAAGGAAGTTTTCATTAAAAATGTAATTTTTTATTAGAAATGAAAAAATGGATTTTCAAACCCTGAAGCAGATTGGATTAGCTTCAAAAATTTTTATAAAAATGTAAGCTTGGTTTTCAAAACAAAAAATTGACAAAAATTGAACTTGGGAACCTTGGGTACGTCGAGATGGAGACACGTGTAGCATTAGTGTGTGTGACACCACTAGAAGGTAACCTCTTGAATGTCAATGGTCTAGGGAATGCCTTAATGTTAGTTAGATCCAACCTTATGCCTTGTTATGCTTGTGAGTGTCTAGTACATTTTGTCCCATAGGCTAGATCCTGGCTGGTAGGTGCATTGTTGTTTCTCGTTGTTTATTTTATGAATGTTTATTTCATGGATGTTGGCACACATGTATATTTATATTTCAATATCTTTACCTTCGTTATTTATGGATTTGGAAAATATGATATGCAATTCAGTAAAACTTGAGGATTTTTTTAGAAAGGTTTTAAAAATTCTTATTTATAAAAATTCTTCTAAAACTATTTTTTAAGCTTGGACTTGTGCATTATTGTTATTAGATTTTGTATAGATCTCTTGGTGGTATCCTATTGGGATATGTTGCACACAACTTATGTAACACCCCAAGCTTCTACAGTACGTTTCCCTTCGAATAATGCGATAGCGTGTGTTGTACGCAACCTCGAGTTCTAACACACACCACAACTAATTAAACTAGCCGTTGTGAATAGTAATACCTACTTTTTGAAATCATATATATTCTATATTTCAAAATGGACTTCATTTTTGGATTCGGAATATCAAAATTAGCCTAGGGTGAAATTTTGGTACATTTCGGATAACTTTCATATTTTGATGAATAGTGAAAATTTCTAAATTTTAATTAAAAACAACTTTTTTAATCAAAATAATTAATAGTGATAAATTATGAATTTGAGTGGTTTTAAAGTATATTTAGAATATATTTTTACCATTCAATTTAATGTTTATCATTGGACATAATTTTACAATTAAACCGAACATAAACAAGTGTCAATCTTTTGATAGTTATTATCTCTTAAAAACACGCTTTTTGTTTTGACAGCGGGAATTAATTTTAAATTAATTTCTGCCACTTCTGTGTTTTGAATTTAGGAAAATGGATTCCATATTTGGAATCAGGATGTTCAAATTGTGTAAATAGGTAACTTTTATTTTTTGACATTTTGAATAATTACTGCGGTAAATATTTTATTTACCATGGTTAAAGGGTAAATCCGGTAAATAAGGGTTAAAAAATAATATTATAATAATACAAAATTACCCTAAAACGTGTCCTAACCTTATTGGTGGACACATACCCGACCATGAGCATCCTTGGGTCAATTTGGGGACCCCTTGGAGCCACTTGTATGTGGTAGGGACACATTATATTAATAAAGTTAAAATAAAAATAAAAATGGCATAAGCTTACATCTTTTAGAAGAACAATTTTTACATAGGGTTATACATGTTGGATTTTCGATTATAAATATTCATTAGAAAGCTAAAAAGATTTCCTACATAATGATATTTTATTTATAATTTTTAGACATTATATAATTTATTTTATTTATGACACAATGATGATGCAGTAATTACTAAAATAGTGAAAAATAAAAATAATTGATCTTATAAATACCCAAATAATTATAATATGAACCTTTTAATGAATTAAACTAATTTTATATGATAATATGATATATTAGGATTGATTTAATGGACTTTGTTCGAAGTAATCAATCTGTTAGGAGTTTCACAAAAATCAACTATTGAATATTGTCAAAATTGACATAAAAGAGTTCTTAAAAAAAATATTATATTATTAATTGATATTAAATTCCTAAAAATCTAAGGTTCGTCCAAGAGACTTATATTATGATAGGTTCCTCATTAATGGACCACTTGGGGGTCGCTTGGATGTATATAGTAAGTTTATTAACCATATTATATAAAAATACAAAGAGACATTGTAAAAGTGAAACTAATTAACTTAGAGTTAATACTTAAAGATAAGGTTAATATAAGTACCCAAACCTGTCTAAATTCTATTGGATGAGTTGTTTTCGACCTATCCCCACCTCATCCTTTGAATAGTCAACTTTGGAGCCTTTGTAAACCGAATATGAATTTATTATAAATTAATATTTCTAACTTTTCCAAAGGTGCCCCTCACCCCTCTTATAAAAGGGCACTCCTCCTTCTCATTTCTTCACACCTTCAAAGCCTTTTGGTTCAGCCAAACTCTGCCCAAATACTCTCCCAACATCCCTCACTACAACCTAGAGGCCTTAGTTTGATCATAAAGCCAACCTAAGGAGCCCTTTTGATCAAATCCAAAGGAAGAACCCGAAGAAGAGGTAATGATTTCACCACCCTTTTCTAAGTTCATTTCTTCTTCCACTTCTTCTTCCTTTGTTCTTACCATTCTGAAATAATAACTCCAGTATCTCACATATACTGTGATGTTATTATAAATATGGTACAATCATATTCAGTATTCTATCCACCCTTTGAATAACATGTCACCATACGTGCGTACGTACGGCTTACCGTCTCCACGTCGTGGTGTAATTGTTATTCAATATAATATTATTTGGATGGGTATAATAATGATGTGTAACTCATGTAAATAATAAATATAACATGTTAATGATTCTTTATATATGATATACCATCCATTTATATATTATCTTAATATCAAAAGAATGATATTGTCGCTCGTGCGTACGTACGGACTACCGTCTCCACGAACGCGATGAGATTCATTCTCCATCGTATCCATTCAAGTATAATTATCATTTGATGATTTAAAAATGATGTTTAAGGACTGTATATCATTCTGGATATGAATAAGATACAACAACCATGGCTTATGTAACAAAACATATAAAAGAAAATGAGTAAGTTAACTCCCGAAACGACGATAATTCTAAGATATTATTAACAAATCAATGTTAAAAGATCATATATGATATCATATTAATATATATGATTCTTGTATAATTTAATAACAAATATTTCACCATTATACAGGAGGTTAACCTACCCCAACCAAGGAAAAGTACAAGGTAAGGGTTTACTTTACAACCTCTTCATTATCCAAGGTTGTTTATACGTAATAATCTACTGGGATCTCTTTATCATCCACATCCATGTTTATTAAAAATGTATTTCAAAACATTTTTACTATTTAATAGAATATGAGTTAAAGTCATTTATACCCTTTTTGACTTTTATAAGTTGTTTATAAAGGAATCTTTCGGTCGTTTTCAAAACAAGGTCCTTTTTAACCTTTTCGACAGAATTAAGGTAAGAATGTTTTTTTAACTTATACGGCGAGTGCGGTTATTTTCCACCGTTATAAAATCTTCAAAGCTTTCCTTACAAGCTTAGAAGAATATTTTCAAATTAAATGATTTCTTTTTATAATTATGTGAGTCTTAAATGATTTCAAAAAAATAGATATTTCTCTCAAATATATGAAAATCCAGTGAAAATGTATATGTATTTAACGCAAGCTTAAAAATGTTTTTAGAAAACCCGACTCTCGAGTGTGGTAGACAGGAAGGGATTGGGAGTGGACCCATCATGGCCTGTAATTAGTCGAGCAGTCTCAGAAATAGTTATTTTGTTTTCAGAAGCTTGCATAATGTTTTCAGAAAAACACTGGAGTATATTTTAGCAATTTTAAACTTAAGTATCTTCTAAAAAAAATTGCATCGGTAGGTCTCATGAGACAAACTAGTGTCTTGGCACAAGGCCTTGACAAAATCTTATTTGTAGTCTTGGCACGAGGCCTTGGCTATGTGGTTATGATAGTCTGGCATTATGCATTCCAACATTATGAAAGTGGTTATTTATTTTTGCATGTGATTATTCGATTAGTGGAATATCCATGTGAATAAGTAAATGGCATTATTTCATTTTATTTATGCCATACCATGTTGAAAGTTCATGTTTAAAAGGCTTTTGTTTTAGTTATACATTGCCTTAAATGTTTATTCTTATTGATGAAAGTTTCCGCTATATTGTTATCCTTACTGGGCATTTGAGCTCACCCCTTTTCTATGTTTTATTTTTCCCAGGTAGTGAAGAAGTAATTTATGAATGACTTGCAGGGATATTATGAGGGGTTAATAGTGTGGATATGAAGACTTTGTTGTTGTAGTAGTTTTTCACTTTGAAATGTAATGTAAAACTTTATGATTATATCTAGTATTTCCAAGGCTACTAAACCAATCGGTCTTTCGAGATTTGATCTTTCTTGTGATCATGCCAATGTTATGTAATTAATGCACTGACTCTGGGTAGCTGGGGTCGGGGCGTTACAGTTGGTATCAGAGGAAGTTTAGTACAAACCTTGGAAACTAGATTTAGATAAACTCTGATTAGAGCACGTAGACCTAAGATGAACTTTGATGATTAGTATAGAAGAACTTCCTAGAATTTTGGTATTGTAGAGATTTTGTGAGTTTTCCGAGCAATACATCCCTGTCTGGATACGAGCAGGTAGAGGTGGCTCTGGCACAGATGTACCTAGGGGTAAAACCCGAAAACACCGCTTTGAGCTAGACTCGAACGGGAACTGGTGCACGACAACGGGCCTTGCTGCACTCTTGGTTACGACACTCCCGGGGGATATGCTTAGGATAACTCTCATTTTCTTTACAAATCATTATGAAGGGTTTATGAGTATATACTTCCTCAAAGAAAACATTTTTATGATTATGGATTATATCCATAAATAGTTCAATTTATGTTAAGTGTTTTATAAGTTTGGGATTATGTATTTTGATTCATAAACTGATCTAGTTTATGCCATTGTTTAGAAATGGCGCCTAGTGGAAGAAATGGAAACCGTATCAATGCACGCACTCCATGTAGGGATTGCCCTCCTGCTCAAGATAATTATAGTGGGGCTGGTGATGCAACTGGTGTTGATCAGCTAATCACCGTACTGGGACAACTTACTCAGGTTATGAATAATAACCTTACCCGTATGGATCACCCTGATCCGCAGCGTGGAGGATAAATGTTAGATCGATTCATGAGACAACAACCACCAACGTTCAATGGGAGTACAAATCCCTTAGTAGCTGAGCAATGGATATTTTCCCTAGAGAAAATATTTCAGGCTTTGGGGAGTAGTGAAAGGGAAAAGTTACCATGGCAGTTTACCGCCTCACTGGAGATGCTGATCAATGGTGGTCATTGATTCAAAATACGAAGGAAGATGATGAAGTATCAAATATGGAATGGAGGGAGTTCAAAGATCTGTTTTTAGAAAAATACTTTCCTCGCGACCATCGAGCAGATATGGAAAGACAATTTCTGAGTCTGAGACAAAAAGAGGATGATAATGTCACAAAGTATGAGGCTAACTTTACAAGGTTAGCGAGGTATGCTGGAGATTATATTCGCAACCCAAGAAGTAAGATTGATCGTTTCTTTGATGGGTTAAAACCATTTCTCCGTCGAGCATTAGTCTCACAATCCTTTTCATCGTACGAAGACATTGTCTCATGTGCCATCAAGACCGAAAAGGAATTCTGTAAGTCTTATGACTTTAAAGCAAAGCAAGAGAAGAAGAGACCTGCTGAACAATCTGGGAATGGAAATAAGGGGAAGAAGGGAAAGGTTGAATATCCATCTTGTGGTAAATGCGGGAAGAAACATCCTGGTACTTGCTTGAAGGGAATGGGAGTCTGTTACAAGTGTGGTGAAAAAGGCCACCAAGCTCATGATTGCAAGGGGAAGAAGGAAGCTACCAACGTTCAGTGCTACAATTGCAGGGAGATGGGGCATTATGCAAATGCATGTCCTAAGCGTCAGGAGAACTTACCTCAGAAGAGGCCAAGGGATCAAGTCCAGGCTTATGCTATCACTACTGCTGAGGTAGAAGCTCCGAAAGACGTGGTGGCAGGTAATTTAATGGTTTCCTCAAGTTTAGAAAATGCATTATTTGATTCTGGATCATCACATTGTTTCATATCTTCCCAGTTTGCTAAGAAATTTAGATATTTCCAATTTGATTTAATAAGAGAGTTGTCAGTCAAAACTCATAAGGGAAGTATCGTTGCAACAAAGTTTTGTGAATCAGTCCCCATTAGAGAACATAAATTTTTTTTATCTGCTGATTTCATCGTCATACCTATGATTGACTTTGATATAATCCTCGGTATGGAATGGCTTTCGGACTATGATGCGAAGATTTATTGTAAGAAGAAAGAGGTTACGATTCTTGATGATAATGATAAGGAGCACCTTATTTTTAGAGCAGAATCGTCACCACCTAATTCTTATTTAGATCCACCCTCAATAGCTCAACTAAATTCAATTATTGGGGAGGAAGAGAATGAAATAACTGCGGGTGAGGAAAGGAATGTTCAAATAGAGGATGTACCTGTTGTGAAAGAATTTGTAGATGTATTTCCAGAAGATTTACCTGGACATCCTCCAGAACGAGAAGTTGAGTTTTCTATTGATTTGATTCCTGGATCAAGGCCTATATCGAAGACCCCTTATAGAATGTCCACTGTAGAGTTAGTCGAACTAAAGAAACAACTAGAGGAATTGAGTAATAAGGGATTTATTCGCCCTAGTGTTTCTCCATGGGGAGCCCCTGTTCTTTTTGTTAAAAAGAAAGATGGATCTATGAGGTTATGTATCGAATATAGGGAGATCAATGCTATAACGATAAAGAACAAGTATCCCCTACCTCGTATTGATGATTTATTTGACCAACTGCATGGAGCTCAATACTTTTCAAAGATTGACCTTCGATCTGGATACCATCAGTTGTGTGTGAAGAAGGAAGACATTCCGAAAACAGCATTTCGAACCAGGTACGGGCATTACGAGTTTACTGTAATGCCGTTTGGATTGACTAATGCACCCTCTGTATTCATGGATCTAATGAATAGAGTTTTCAAGGAGTATCTCGATGAATTTGTGGTGGTATTTATTGATGATATCTTTGTATACTCCAAAACCTACGAAGATCATGAAAATCACTTGCGCATTATCTTGAAGACTCTGAGGAGGCATGAATTATATGGGAAGTTTAGCAAGTGTGAATTCTGGCTTCAGGAGATTTCTTTTCTTGGACATATTGTCTCTAAAGATGGAATCTCTGTTGATCCTTCTAAGACCAAGGCAATCCAAGAATGGCCAGCACCTACGAGTATAACTGAGGTACATAGTTTTATTGGTTTGGCAGGTTATTATCGACGTTTCGTCCAGAATTTTGCCCGATTGGCTAACCCATTAACGAAGCTCACACGTAAAGGGGTTAAATTTGTTTGGACAAAAGAGTGTGAAGAATGTTTTGAATAAGTGAAGAGAAGATTAGTCAATGCTCCTATATTGACTCTACCATCGGGGAATGATGGGTTCGTTATTTATAGTGATGCATCAAAGAAAGGACTTGGTTGTGTCCTTATGCAGAATGATAGAGTTATTGCCTATGCATCACGACAGTTGAAAATTCATGAACAAAACTATCCTACTCATGATCTTGAGTTAGCAGCTGTGATCTTTGCTTTGAAGATATGGAGGCACTACCTCTATGGTGAAAAATGTGAGATTTATACTGATCACAAGAGTTTGAAGTATATTTTCTCACAAAAAGAACTCAACATGAGGCAAAGGAGATGGCTTGAATTACTCAAGGATTATGATTGCACGATACACTACCACCCGGGGAAAGCAAACAAAGTAGCAGATGCTTTGAGCAGAAAAGACCATGGAGTTCTGAACATGATGAGAATTGAAAGGGATCCAATTTTCATGGATCTAGAGAAGATGGACATGGGAATAACCAGAGAAGGTGAAACATCAATGCTTTTTCAAATGGTTGCCAAACCATCTTTACTAGAAAGGATTAAGAGTTCCCAGACCGATGATGAAGAATTTCAGAAGAAGATTAAAGCTGTGAATGATGGGAGATTGAGAGACTTTGTGTATGAAGATGGAATTTTGAAATTCGGGAAGAGACTTTGTGCTCCCAATATACCTGATCTAAAAAGGGAATTGCTGGATGATGCTCATAGTTCCAATTTCTCTATACACCCTGGGAGTACCAAAATGTATAGAGATTTGAAGGAACATTTTTGGTGGGACAACATGAAGAGGGAGATTGCTGATTTTGTGTCAAGATGTATGGTTTGTCAACAAGTGAAAGCTGGAAGGCAACAGCCTGGAGGAGTCATGCAACCGCTTCCCATACCGGAGTGGAAATGGGACAATATTACAATGGACTTTGTCATGGGGCTACCAAAGACTCCTAGAAGGAACGATGCAATATGGGTTATTGTTGATCGTCTTACCAAGTCAGCACATTTTCTTACTATAAGAGAAGATCTACCCCTGGAACGTCTAGCAAGACTATATATTAATGAAGTTGTGAGACTTCATGGAGTACCCTTATCAATTGTTTCTGATCGTGATCCCCGTTTTACTTCAAGATTTTGGAAAAGTCTTCAGAAATCCCTGGATACTGAACTTCATTTGAGCACTGCTTACCACCCTCAGACAGATGGACAATCAGAACGGACTATTCAAACCTTAGAAGACATGTTGAGATCTTGCTCACTTGACTTTCAGGGTATGTGGGATCAATATTTACCTCTGGTAGAATTTTCCTATAACAATAGCTTCCATTCAAGTATTCAGATGGCACCATATGAAGCGTTATACGGAAAGAAATGTCGTACACCAACCTGTTGGGATGACGTTGGTGAAAGAAAACTTGTAGGCCCAGAACTGGTGGAGGAAACGGTGGAAAAGGTGAAGGTAATCCAAAATCACATCAAAGCAGCTCAAAGTAGGCAGAAGAGCTATGCCGATAATCGAAGGAAGGATTTGGAATTTCAGGTCGGTGATCATGTTTTCCTAAAGGTATCTCCGTGGAAGGGAGTCATACGTTTTGGTAAGAAAGGTAAATTGAGTCCCAGGTACATCGGACCTTTCGAAATTCTAGAACGAATTGGGGTTGTAGCTTACCGATTGGCAATGCCGCCAAGTCTCTCCAAAGTTCACGATGTGTTCCACGTATCTCTGTTGAGGAAATACATGCCTGACCCAACGCATGTACTCACCTATGAGGAATTAGAACTGGAACCCGATCTTTCCTATTGCGAAGAGCCCATCAAGATTCTTGATACGAGAGAACAAGTGCTGAGAAACCGGACGACGCGTCTGGTAAAAGTTTTGTGGAGGAATCATAAGATGGAAGAGGCAACGTGGGAACCCGAGGAACTTATGATGAAGAACCACCCGAGTCTTTTTATGCAGTAATACCCTAGAAATTGCGAGGACGCAATTATTTGAAGGAGGGGAGAATGTAACACCCCAAGCTTCTACAGTACGTTTCCCTTCGAATAATGCGATAGCGTGTGTTGTACGCAACCTCGAGTTCTAACACACACCACAACTAATTAAACCAGCCGTTGTGAATAGTAATACCTACTTTTTGAAATCATATATATTCTATATTTCAAAATGGACTTCATTTTTGGATTCGGAATATCAAAATTAGCCTAGGGTGAAATTTTGGTACATTTCGGATAACTTTCCTATTTTGATGAATAGTGAAAATTTCTAAATTTTAATTAAAAACAACTTTTTTAATCAAAATAATTAATAGTGATAAATTATGAATTTGAGTGGTTTTAAAGTATATTTAGAATATATTTTTACCATTCAATTTAATGTTTATCATTGGACATAATTTTACAATTAAACCGAACATAAACAAGTGTCAATCTTTTGATAGTTATTATCTCTTAAAAACACGCTTTTTGTTTTGACAGCGGGAATTAATTTTAAATTAATTTCTGCCACTTCTGTGTTTTGAATTTAGGAAAATGGATTCCATATTTGGAATCAAGATGTTCAAATTGTGTAAATAGGTAACTTTTATTTTTAGACATTTTGAATAATTACTGCGGTAAATATTTTATTTACCATGGTTAAAGGGTAAATCCGGTAAATAAGGGTTAAAAAATAATATTATAATAATACAAAATTACCCTAAAACGTGTCCTAACCTTATTGGTGGACACATACCCGACCATGAGCATCCTTGGGTCAATTTGGGGACCCCTTGGAGCCACTTGTATGTGGTAGGGACACATTATATTAATAAAGTTAAAATAAAAATAAAAATGGCATAAGCTTACATCTTTTAGAAGAACAATTTTTACATAGGGTTATACATGTTGGATTTTAGATTATAAATATTCATTAGAAAGCTAAAACGATTTCCTACATAATGATATTTTATTTATAATTTTTAGACATTATATAATTTATTTTATTTATGACACAATGATGATGCAGTAATTACTAAAATAGTGAAAAATAAAAATAATTGATCTTATAAATACCCAAATAATTATAATATGAAACTTTTAATGAATTAAACTAATTTTATATGATAATATGATATATTAGGATTGATTTAATTGACTTTTTTCGAAGTAATCAATCTGTTAGGAGTTTCACAAAAATCAACTATTGAATAGTGTCAAAATTGACATAAAAGAGTTCTTAAAACAAATATTATATTATTAATTGATATTAAATTCCTAAAAATCTAAGGTTCGGCCAAGAGACTTATATTATGATAGGTTCCTCATTAATGGACCACTTGGGGGTCGCTTGGATGTATATAGTAAGTTTATTAACCATATTATATAAAAATACAAAGAGACATTGTAAAAGTGAAACTAATTAACTTAGAGTTAATACTTAAAGATAAGGTTAATATAAGTACCCAAACCTGTCTAAATTCTATTGGATGAGTTGTTTTCGACCTATCCCCACCTCATCCTTTGAATAGTCAACTTTGGAGCCTTTGTAAACCGAATATGAATTTATTATAAATTAATATTTCTAATTTTTCCAAAGGTGCCCCTCACCCCTCTTATAAAAGGGCACTCCTCCTTCTCATTTCTTCACACCTTCAAAGCCTTTTGGTTCGGCCAAACTCTGCCCAAATACTCTCCCAACATCCCTCACTACAACCTAGAGGCCTTAGTTTGATCAGAAAGCCAACCTAAGGAGCCCTTTTGATCAAATCAAAAGGAAGAACCCGAAGAAGAGGTAATGATTTCACCACCCTTTTCTAAGTTCATTTCTTCTTCCACTTCTTCTTCCTTTGTTCTTACCATTCTGAAATAATAACTCCAGTATCTCACATATACTGTGATGTTATTATAAATATGGTACAATCATATTCAGTATTCTATCCACCCTTTGAATAACATGTCACCATACGTGCGTACGTACGGCTTACCGTCTCCACGTCGTGGTGTAATTGTTATTCAATATAATATTATTTGGATGGGTATAATAATGATGTGTAACTCATGTAAATAATAAATATAACATGTTAATGATTCTTTATATATGATATACCATCCATTTATATATTATTTTAATATCAAAAGAATGATATTGTCGCTCGTGCGTACGTACGGACTACCGTCTCCACGAACGCGATGAGATTCATTCTCCATCGTATCCATTCAAGTATAATTATCATTTGATGATTTAAAAATGATGTTTAAGGACTGTATATCATTCTGGATATGAATAAGATACAACAACCATGGCTTATGTAACAAAACATATAAAAGAAAATGAGTAAGTTAACTCCCGAAACGACGATAATTCTAAGATATTATTAACAAATCAATGTTAAAAGATCATATATGATATCATATTAATATATATGATTCTTGTATAATTTAATAACAACTATTTCACCATTATACAGGAGGTTAACCTACCCCAACCAAGGAAAAGTACAAGGTAAGGGTTTACTTTACAACCTCTTCATTATCCAAGGTTGTTTATACGTAATAATCTACTGGGATCTCTTTATCATCCACATCCATGTTTATTAAAAATGTATTTCAAAACATTTTTACTATTTACTAGAATATGAGTTAAAGTCATTTATACCCTTTTTGACTTTTATAAGTTGTTTATAAAGGAATCTTTCGGTCGTTTTCAAAACAAGGTCCTTTTTAACCTTTTCGACAGAATTAAGGTAAGAATGTTTTTTTTAACTTATACGGCGAGTGCGGTTATTTTCCGCCGTTATAAAATCTTCAAAGCTTTCCTTACAAGCTTAGAAGAATATTTTCAAATTAAATGATTTCTTTTTATAATTATGTGAGTCTTAAATGATTTCAAAAAAATAGATATTTCTCTCAAATATATGAAAATCCAGTGAAAATGTATATGTATTTAACGCAAGCTTAAAAATGTTTTTAGAAAACCCGACTCTCGAGTGTGGTAGACAGGAAGGGATTGGGAGTGGACCCATCATGGCCTGTAATTAGTCGAGCAGTCTCAGAAATAGTTATTTTGTTTTCAGAAGCTTGCATAATGTTTTCAGAAAAACACTGGAGTATATTTTAGCAATTTTAAACTTAAGTATCTTCTAAAAAAAATTGCATCGGTAGGTCTCATGAGACAAACTAGTGTCTTGGCACAAGGCCTTGACAAAATCTTATTTGTAGTCTTGGCACGAGGCCTTGGCTATGTGGTTATGATAGTCTGGCATTATGCATTCCAACATTATGAAAGTGGTTATTTATTTTTGCATGTGATTATTCGATTAGTGGAATATCCATGTGAATAAGTAAATGGCATTATTTCATTTTATTTATGCCATACCATGTTGAAAGTTCATGTTTAAAAGGCTTTTGTTTTAGTTATACATTGCCTTAAATGTTTATTCTTATTGATGAAAGTTTCCGCTATATTGTTATCCTTACTGGGCATTTGAGCTCACCCCTTTTCTATGTTTTATTTTTCCCAGGTAGTGAAGAAGTAATTTATGAATGACTTGCAGGGATATTATGAGGGGTTAATAGTGTGGATATGAAGACTTTGTTGTTGTAGTAGTTTTTCACTTTGAAATGTAATGTAAAACTTTATGATTATATCTAGTATTTCCAAGGCTACTAAACCAATCGGTCTTTCGAGATTTGATCTTTCTTGTGATCATGCCAATGTTATGTAATTAATGCACCGACTCTGGGTAGCTGGGGTCGGGGCGTTACAACTTACTTCTACCTGTGGGTTGCTATAGACCTTATTTTATAGGATTGAAGTAAAGGGAAGAGCATTCTGTAGCATTCAGGCTTCTCATTACATTGCTGTTTTGTTTTGGGATAGTTTCCAGGTGACACCTGGTCACACAGAGACTAGTTCTTTCTAGACTTGTCTTTCTTTCTGGTCTAGCCTGTTTGGCTTAGCTATATCACCCGTAGTTTTCACTTTCTACTTTGGTTGTATGTCTTGTTTTCCTTATACACAGGACTTGTTTTTGTTATATTTTTTTTACCCCACCTTGTGATGGGATGACTTGGGTGACTAGTATGGTTGACCCGGGTTGGTCTGTTACAATTTGCTATCAGATCCATACTCATCCTGAAGTGTTTCAACAGTTCCTGAGTTGTTTTAGCACTACGGGAAAATGGGTAATTGTGATGGGTTATTTTCGACAGGGATAGTTATCCCGTCGCAAAAGGTTTGGCACACACTGTGTGCCAAACCACGGGAAGGGTATTTGCGATGGGTGGTTTCACTCGTCACAAATACCCTTCGGTGGGTTCTAGTATTCACGATGGGTTCCAGTGCAAATACATTTTTAACTGCCACTGCTAATTAATTTAGCATTTACAACTGTTCCTATCACAAATAATATTATATACAAAAGAAGATAAATCCTGCCACAAATACTTCCATCACAAATAATATAACCTACATATACCCCCATCCGTTTTGTTTTCATTTCACACCTCTCTTTAGTCCTCTCTTCCTCTCTACTCTCATATTTCTCTCTTAATGTTTTTGAGAGTTTAAAACTTTACTTCAGAGCGATTTTCAAGCCCCATATCGTGCACAAGATCCTATTTTAAGATATTTATCTAGTGCTTTTTTTAGTTAATTCAATTATTTTTTATTAGTTATAATGATTCTTAATTAGAAAAAATTAAATTAAATTATAATTAGATAGTTTTATTTTGCATTTTTTTACAAATATGTTGTTTTATTAGTAATAAATACTAATAAATTGTAATAATTAGCACTAATTAGTAATAATTAGTGTTAATTAGTAATAATTAGCAATAATTAACAATAATTAGTAAAAATTAGCGGCAATTAGTAAAAAATAGTGATAATTAGTAATGAATAGTAATAAATACTAATAATTAGTGGTAATTAGTTAAAATTACCATTAATTAGTAATAATTAGCCATAATTAGTAATAATTAGTAATAATTAGATGCAATTAGTAATAATTAGCAGTAATTGGTAATAATTAGTGGTAATCAGTAATAAATAGCAGTAATTAGTAATAAATAGTTGTAATTAGAATCCATTTGTAATAATTAGCATTAATTAAGAATAAATAATAATAAATAGGTCTAAAGAGTAATAAATAGTAATAATTATTAATAAATAGGAATAAATACGAATAATTACTGATAATTATTATTAAATATTAATAATTATTAATAAATAGTAATAATTATTAATAAATTGGAATAAATATGAATAATTAGTAAAATTTATTAATAAATAGTAATAATTAGTAATAATTATTAACAAGTACTTATAATTATTAATAAATAAGAATATATAGTAATAAATTGTAATAAATTGTAATAAATATGAATAAATAGGAATAAATATAAATAATTAGTAATAATTTCGAATAAATAGAAACAATTAGGAATAAATTGTAATAATTAGGAATAAATAGAAATAATTAGGAATAAATAGTAATAATTAGGAAAATAGTAATAATTAGGAATAAATAGTAATAATTATCAGTAATTAGCGCTAATTAGCGGCAAATAAGAATAAATAGGAATACATTAAAATAATTACGAATAATTAGGAATAATTAAAAATAATTAAGAATAATTAGAAATAATTAGGAATAAATAGGAAAAATTAGGAAAAATTAGGAATAAATAGGAATAATTAGGAGTAAATAGGAATAATTAGAAATAATTAGGCATTAATAGGAATAATTAGTTATAAATAAGTATAAATAGAAATAAATAAAGATAAATAGGGATAAATAGTGATAAATAGGGATACATAGTAATAAATAGGGTTAAATAGCGATAAATAAGGATAAATAGGATGAATAAAAAATAACAATAAATAGCAACAAATAGTGATAAATAGTGATAATAGTGATAAATAGTGATAAATAGTGTTACATAGAAATAAATAGTAATAAATAGAGATAAATAGCGATAAATAGCAATAAATAGTCTTAATTAGAGATAATTAGCAATAATTAGCAATAATAAGCATTAATTAGCGATAATTAGCAGAAATTAACGATAATTAGTACAAATTATGATAAATTAGTGTAGATTAGTTTAAATTTTAAAAAATTTAAAATAAAACACTATGCCATAATAGAAATTATTATAAATTACTAGAAAATTGAAAATGAAATAGGTCGTCAATTTTCAGTCCATGATCAATAACAAAATTTTACATAAATGGATGAAACGAATTAGTCATTTTTCATGGCCTAAAGATTAAAAATAATATGATTTAATTTTTTTTAGTAATTTATAATATATTCTATAACTTTATAGTAATTTATAAAAAATATATTAATATTAGTATTAATTAGTAAGAAAACAGTGATAAATAGATAAATTTTATAATATTTACAAGTTAATTCTAATTTTTTAATTTTCTGCTCTTTTGGGATCGCCTTTTTCTTATATCAAATTAATTATAAAAAATTAATTTTCAGTAAATTACTAAGAATTAACGATAAATCATTTTAATTATTAAAAATTAGTGGTAATTAGAAAATTTTAATTAAAATCAGCGGTTATTAGTAATGATTTATAAAAATAAACATTAAATCACCATAATTAGTAAAAAGTAATGTTTATTCATAAAAATCAGTAGAAAATAGATTAAATTTACAATATTTAATAGTTAATTATGATTTTTTTATAATTTTACTCTTTTTTGGACTGTATTTTTCTTATATCAAATTAATCATAAAAAATTATTTATTTTTTATTTTTTAGAGTAATATGAAGCAAGGAAGTCAACAAAAAAATTTATTATATGATCATGATTGGATAAATTATCGCAAGATTCTAAACAGTTCTGGTATAAATGTTATATATATTGAGAGTGTTAAAGCTTTTTTATCATTTGCATCATCAAAAATAGAATTTGTTTTAGAGGGGACAATTAAGAATCTGTGTAAGAAATGTGATCTGAGTATGTTTGACACATTTGTGAATGTGAGGGTTCAATTATTACGATTTAGTTTTCAGAAAAATTATTATTTTTGGTATTAACATGGTGAGTGAAGTTCTGAATATGACACTAATAATGTGGTTCCAGATCCATCATAGTTTCAAAATTTAGTACATGTTGTGGCAAATCCATATTTTCAAAAAACTAAAACTTAACATGATATTGATTCAACTCCAGAGTTGGCACCATCTCAATTTTCTATGTTTCTGAGTTCCACTGAGGATACGTTATATCCTAGTTGCAAGATAAGAAAATTTAAAGTGGTTGAAAATTTTATGGCTATTAAATATGATAATGGAATTTAAAATAGCTATTTTGATCAAATATTCTCCTTATTTAAAACAATTCTACCTAAAGGAAATGTGTTTCCTATAAGTTTCTGTGAGGGTAATAGTTTGGTTTGTAATCTGGGTCTTGGTTATTTGAAGATTCATACATGTTCAAATGATTTCATCTTATATTATGGTGAAAATGAGTTGTTGGATAGTTTTAATACATGTGGACAATCAAGGAATAAAGAGGCTAAACTAGGGAAGTCTAGATTGATTTCTGTAAAACAGTTGAGGTATTTCCCACTTAAAACTATATTTTTCTGTTTATTTATGTCTTAGAACACAACGTCATTGATGTCATGGCACAAATAAAATATTTCAATTGGTGAAATATTAAATCATCCCTCTAATAGTGATTCATGGAAACATTTTGACGAAGTACATCCTTCTTTTTCTTCAGAAACCTGAAATGTGCGATTGGGTCTTTATACTGATGGTTTCTATCCATTTGATTCTTACGGTAGTCCATATTCTTGTTTGTCTATCTTTATAACTCCTTACAATTTACCTCCTTGGATGTTGACAAAGGAGCCACATATATTTTTGACCTTAATAATTCCAGGTCATCTGAAAATGAATATTTATGTTTATTTGAAGACATTGATTGATTAGTTTAATTTAGAAGGGAGTAATGGTGTTAGTATATATGATGTTTCTGCAAAAAAAAAATCTTATTGAAAGTAGCATTGATGTGGAAAATTTGTGACTTTCCAGCATATGAAATGTTATCTGGATGAAGTAAAAATGGTCCAAAATCATGTCCTTACTGCATGAGATACAACAAATCATTTATTCTCATTAATGAAAGAAAACCTTGTTCTTTTGTTGGTCATAGTCGATTCATTCCAACCGATAACTCTTTTCAGAGGAACTGATATCATTTTAGAAAAGGAATAATTGAAAGAGACAGAAATACAAAAATGATCTCGGGTATGGAGTTAAAACTATTTTCCACTTCATTACCTCTAATTACATTTTGACCAACTATAAACCAATAGAAAATTGATGGCTTTGGGAAAGAACACAATTGCATAAAATAGAGATTTTTTTGGGATTTTCCATATTGGTCTGATTTGTTGGACTATCACATGTTAGATGTCATGAATATTGAGAAGAACTATTTTGATAATATATTTTATACAATTTTTGATAAACCATGTATGACCAAAGATAATGCAAAGGCATTATTAGATCTTTACCAAATTTTTAGGCGACCAGAACTGGAACTGTTCGAAAATGTAATATCACAAAATTTATTGAAGCCAAAAAGTAGTTTATATAATTTCCAAAGAAGATTGATTATTATTTTGTTAGTGGATTTCATATTTCAGACTTCAAGAGGGTTATGTTTCCAATTTGGGAAGATGTTTCAGAAATGGTATTATTATCATATTAAAAAGTCATGACTGTTATGTAATAATGGAAAGAATTTTTCCAATTGGATTAAGAGATTTTTCAAATTATATGACTTGGTATGCACTTATAGAAATATCATATTTTTTCCAAGACATTTGTGTGGTGAATAAAAACTATGATCCACTAAGAAAACTGCAAGAAGATATTGTTTTAATTTTATATAAACTGGAAAAAATATTCCCACCATCTTTCTTTGACTCAATCAAACATTTGATATTACATTTGACACAAAAAGAAAAAAGTGTATTCCCAGTACAATTCTGATGGATGTACTCATTCAATAGATGTGTGGAGAAATTGAAAAAAAAGTACGTAATAAAGCATTGGTTGAAGGATCAATTGAAGAAGCTTATTTGCAGGAGGAAATTTATTTTCTCTTCTCTCATTATTATCAATATAAATATACCTCAAAACACAACCACATGGGCTATAAAAAGGGAAATGTTAGAGATGAAATGATAAATAAATTATCAATGTTTAATCATCTAGAACTTGGCATCAGTGGTGATCATGAATAATGGATTTTAGATGATGAACATCATAGAGCTCATACATGTGTTCTGATCAACTGTGAAGAAATGAAACCATTTGTACTGTGAGTTATTTTATCACTTATTATATGATATTTTTTATATTTGTTTAATATTATTTTATTTGTAGGCTATATGATAATCATATCAAGAAACAACTTCTAAAAATTACAATATCTTCTCTTGAAGAACGTCAGAAAAATAATTTTTCGTAGTGGTTTCAAAAAAAGGTAACATAAATTATTTATGGTTTAACATATAAAATCAATTTATTACTTGTTATATTGATAATATTTTTACTTATTTTCATGTATATCATCATGGTGAAAAAATTGATAATCAATTGTGTTTATTGAGTAACCCACCATCCACAATGGTTAAATATTATAATGCATATTTGGTGAATGGTTTTCGATTTCATACACATGCATATAGGGAATAAAAAAACAATGAATAGTGGTGTTTTCTTGAGAGGATCTAATTATATAGAAATTGAAGTTGAATTTCATGGCATTCTAGAATAAATTATTGAACTATGTTATCTGGGACAAAATTACATAACAATGTTTAAATGTTAGTGGTTTGATATTGACTGAGGCTTGCATGCTCATTCGAGCCATGGAATCATTACTATTAAAAATAAGAGACTTCTTGTAGTAAATGAATCATTTTTATTGTATCATAGAGCACTTCAAATTTATTATAAAAATTAATGTTCTACTTCAATAGAGTTGGGTGGTTGGTGGAACATAATAAAAAATAAATCTTGGGAAAATCAATTCAGTCAAAGTGAATGTGGTTCCGATGACGTGAAAGGAATTGAAAATCTTCAAGAGACTACTTTAAATACATATTTTTCATGAAGAGAAATGAATATAAATGATGACACCCCGTAGTTAAGGGTCGATGGTGATGATGATGTTATTAATGTTAAAAATGAATTTGAAATGATAAGAGATGATGAAACTGAAACTCCTATTGAAATTGATAATTCTAATGAAGAATATGAAGATATTGGCACCGTCATATATGAATATGAGGATGAGTATGAATATTGACAAAGTTAAATTCTGGTTATAATCATATATAATAGATATCTATATATAACAGTTATTTTCAACTATTTTCTAACAATAATCTTTTTATGTTTCAGATGGATTCGAATTTGTTTGTGATTTGGAGGGTGTTGATTTACCCAATGATGGGTAGGATGTTGGATCATCTAACCATCGGACCATTGGCGGTGTAGTGAGGACTCAGAGGGGTCATAGTCATTCGAGATTGATGATTCCTGACCTTATCCCTAAGCAATGTCCATGCCTTGGATTTGATCCATGAATACATAGGTATGTTTACTTGTGTATTTTATTTCATTTTTATTAATTATCATTGATTTATTTATATACTAATTTTTTTGATTTTTTTCATAGCTTTTTGTATATAGATATTGGATAGGGGAGTGCTAAATTGCAAAAAAAAAAAATTATGGAGAATGTGTTACATTGGATAAGATTCGCATAGATGCTTAAAACTATATGTTTGATCATTAGATGATATGTAAATAAATAATATTTTTTTTGAAATTTATTTAATTAATAACTTGACATTATTAATTTTTTGTAGGGTTTGTGGTATCCTATTGATGAGATCAAGCGTGAATCTACCTGGAAGGTGTGGGAGGGTTGTATGCGTAATTGTTGCCGTCAGTTCTTCACAATTTGAGGAGGATAATAATGAGAAAAGCATGAGTCACAAAGTTTGATGAGTCTTACTATGCCCACTCACTTGATAACATTTCATCTCAAGTTTGGGATGAATTATGTTCAAACAGGATGTGTGGTTGTTTTCAGAGGAGATCATTAGTAGGTCAAAAAAACCAGGGGAGACAAGAGCCGACACATCGAGCTGGTAATCATATATTCAGTATGCATAGGGATCATATGGTAAATATCTTTTTTAAATAATTTATATAACATTAATAATAAAATATTTATTTTATATTCATATAGGCAGTTCAATAGCCCAATATTATGGAGTTCGACATTTATAAGAGGGTGTACATTGATCATGTCACTAGAGATATTAGAGGTGATCACTAGCATCAGATTGTGGTTAGTATAGTTTTTTGAGTTTTAAAATTACTAAAAATAATATTTAATCTATTTTAATTTTAAATTGAATTCGAAGGAGTCATATGTGTCCATGACATCTTAGACATAGACTGAGATTCAGGCTGATACCGAGGATCAGACCAGTGTAGCAGGATTTGATGAGGCATCATGGATGCAGGCGAACCGGTATGCCTTCCAGAAAGGCCAAGTTGTTGGCATTAGATCTTGATTGACACCTGTGAGTTATTATAGTACCACTATGATGTCAACGTACAGCTCGAGAGGAGATCATGGAGAGTTATCACCATCAGCTGCATAGTATCAGGATCAGCTACGAGCTTATGGTGAGCTTATAGAGAGTATGTGTAGGAAGTAGGAAGAGCATCATCAACAACAACAGGAGGAGGAGGAGATGTGTCGATGGTAGCAGCAGTAGTACAAGAAGTTGATGAAGTACATGAGACATCTGACTCATGGTTTAGGGATGAATTTTCCTCCACCATCTCCTCCAGATCCTCCAAAAGTACCCCCTCAGTGATGTATTTACTTTTTATGATAAAACATTTGAATTTAATATTTCTGTAATATTATATTTTTATATTTCTATATATTGATTTTTTATATTATTGTGAATATTGTGTTTTTTATTATTTTTTACTCTATTATTTATTTAATTTTATTATTATTATTATTATTATTTTATATATTTGTGAATATTGAGGTTTATATTATTTTATAATTTTTTATTATTTTATTATTATTTTTAATTTTATTAATATTATTTTATTAATATTAACAATATTATGATTATTATATTAATATTATTTATAATAATAATAATAATAATATTTTTTATTATTTTATTAATATTACTTTAATAATAATAATAATAATAATATTATTATTATATTAATATTATTTATATTATTATTATTATTATTATTTATATTATTATTATTATTTAATATTATTTTATTATTATTGTTTTATTAATATTATTAATATTATTTTATTAAATTTTATTAGTATTAATATTTTTTTTTATTTTTTTAATGTTTTTTGCGTTGGGCCCGTCACAATAGGACTTAAAAAACATGGAGAAAATATTTGCGACGGTCTGTCGCAAAAAAATAGTTTTTGCGACACCATTTTCTATAATAGGGCATTTTTGATGGGACTGATGGTGTCCCGTCGCAAATGTCGTATCCCAAATACCTCATTTTTCAGTAGTGTAATGTCTTGGGTAGAAAGGAGTAGGATTGTCCGAATTCAGATAGTAGGTGTGAAAAAGGGGTTTTTCCAGCTCACTCCTGTTACTGAATTTGAGTTTCCATGGATGATTCGAAAATATTTACTAAGTCCAAAACCATGTATTTAAGTTCATTTGAATAAATTTTATGGGGAGTTTCTTTAAATTAACCTATCTAAAATTTCTGATGACTTTGTGTGTGTTAGGTCATTTGAAAAAACTAAGTGGGAAGTTTATTTAGATAGACATGTTCCTCTAAAATGGTGTTACCTTTTTGTGAAAGGATTCATAACTGCTTTAAAATATTATTATTTTAAAGTGTGCCTTTGTATTCTTGTTTTTGTTTGATAGATTTTGAATTTTCTCATGGATGATTAGTTATTGTCTTGTGTTTAATAAAAAATGGCTCCTAGAAGAGATCTTCCAAATGTAAAAGGGGAAGTTGCGAGGTAGGTTCCGAAGGCGGATCCTCTGGTGGACCCTACATTAGTTGAAGCAATGATCTGTACCATTCATTTTCTAGGGTTAATGGGCACAATGAACCTGGGATGGGAATTGGATCATGGTTCCAAATTTACCAAGCACCATCCGCTTGTATTCTATGGGGGCAAAGGACCACAAGACTTAGAGGAGTGGCTTGAATGGATTGAGTGTATCTTCATCTTTTTGAAGACTCTTTAGGATTATCAGGTGTTTTTTTCTATAGCAATACTATTCTTTTACATACAACATTACAAGATTTTAATCATAATTAAACAACAAATTACAAGCCAAGGATCATAAAGTATAGTGTTTTGGAATACTAGGTACATAAAATTGAAAACACGATACTAAATAAAATATTTATTTATTAATTATATATTATAATATCCTAACTTCCTTTGATCCCTTACATGTGTATAAGATAAACTAGGGATAACATGAACAAAGGGATGAGCTAAAAAGCTTAGTAATGGAATAAGCATTATAATAATGCTTAGCACATGAGTTAGAATACATAACATAATGATATAAAAAGGCATGGAATATGATTAAAAATAAGGAATCATAACATGGAATCAAATAATCATGGATTCATAGCAATCTCATAGTAACATAAAACATGACTTTAACATGAGTCATGGCTAGTTGCACAGAGAGGAGGACAAGTCAAGGCTAACCACCAAGACCATTGCACATAACGTCTCATGAGACAAAACATTACCCAATAAATTGAAGAAATATCTGAGAACACCCATAATTACATGTTCATGAATATTTTTTCTTCATAAATAATCATACATAAGGAATCAAACATAAGGAATCAAACATAACCACAATGGTTACCCATGATAAGAATTATGTATCATAATCTTGTCAAGAAGGCATAACAAAAGGGATTATCAAAATGGTGTACATGAAAAAAAGGACTTAAATCATACATGGACATTAATAAGTTAAAATATTTATATATCATTATAAGTTATGTCAAACTTAAGTTATAACATGTATATGAGTATTTTAAGAAACTTTAGAATTGAAACATTTTAGAGCAATTTAAGGAAAATGTTAAAGATCATTTGAAGAAGAAAAGGGAATAATATTTTATATAAAAAAAAGAAATGAACCAAGAATGTTTTCAAAAAAAAAATAAGTGATTTTATAAAAATAATTGTGGATTAAAAAATATTCTAGATCACACTTGAAAATGGGTAAGAATTTGGGAAGTTTCCTTGAACCGAGCTTGTTTATCAGGAATAATTGAGTAGTGGGCCTTTCAAAAACATGTATATACCTGAAAATAAGGATCAATGGATCTTGACACAAGATTTTTGAACATATAAAAAACATTTATAATATGTACATAAAAAATAGAAGATAATTTCATTTGGGTAAAAAGAGAGAAATAATAACTTGAAGGAATAATGGAGGTTTGGGTAGAATCCCTTACCTTAAGTCTGAAGGTGTTCTTAAATTGATATTAGTGTCCTAGATAATCAAATTATATTAATTAATTAATAATTATAAAACCATTTATACATGTATTTTTTATTTATTATAATCTTTTTGAGTTCATTTGTGGCCTTTTTGATGGTCTTAGAGGTTTAATTTCATCATTTAGGAGTGTTAGTTTCCTTGGATTTCATGATCGATTTACTTGTATATGTGTATGTAAAACCAAGGGGAATGAGGATAGTTGTAAAGAGATGAAATTATATGTTATTAAGAAACTTATATAATATTAAAATACTATTTTTTCAAAAGTGAGGATGATTTATTAGATAAATCATTAATGATAATTGTTTAGATTAATTTATCGTTTTTCGATCACAATGAACTCATCTTGTTTTATAAATTAATATCATGTGTAAAAAATGATTCCAGAACATTAAATAAGATATAATACATATATTATAGTCTGGTACAACCATAAAAATGGTTTCGTGACCATACTTTAATGTGTAATTGATAGATGAAAGAACATCGTGCACATAGGAGGTAAATTGACACATCAAAGATGATATTTTCATTCTTAAAATAAAAGTGAGCAGAGAAGTGACTTGATAAATAATTATTACATAAAAATGATAACATTACATTATATATAGTATACTTTAGTTTTCATGACACATGGATGAGGGGAGGTGAGGAGAGAGAAATAAATAAAGCAACATGTAAATAAATTGAAAGAAAACCGAAGAGGGTTTTACCTCTTGATTCCTTTTACTTGAGAACCTCCTTAAGGGATTGGTTTTTATATTTTGTTTAGAACAAAAGATCCATGATGTGGGAATATTTTTAGGAAGATTATTTGGAAAAAATTGGACAAGGTTCAAGGCTTGAGATGTGTGAGGAGAAGAGGTGGTGAGGGGTGATATTTATAGTGGAGGAAAGGGGTGTTTTCTCATTATTTAATTCATTAGTTTATTATTTTTATCAATAAAAGAAATGGTGTTGATTCTTGAGAATAAATATAGTAATTAGATCATTTTATTTTAAACCAATTTTTCTTACATCATCCATGACTCAATGAATAGTGTATTTAACCTATAATGTATATATATCGTATATTATCATATTTTACTATTCAAAAAATTTAAGTATTTGAGAAAAATCCCAAAAATTCTCCCTAACTAATTTTCGACGTGTGTAATTTGAAAATGAACTCTATTTTATGAAAATAATTTTATAAATTTGATAAAATTAATTTTTAATTAAAACTGTAATTTACTTAAAAAACTAAAAGATTTTAAAACTATAACTGATTTTATAACACTTTGTAAAATTCCCTAAGGTCACGTTAAATTATGTTATAATCACAATACATAGAAAAAATATTTCATTAATACATTTTATGAAAATAAATTTTCTTTTAAATTATTAAATTAGTCATAAAATTGTAATTAAATATTTACAACTTACAAAAAAACCGACACTTAATTAATAAATTTTAGAATATTTATTTACTTATAATAAGATATAATTATATCATATTGTCACTTATAATATGGATAAATTTTATTTATAATTTCATTAGTGATTTTACTATTCAATTGGCCGATTTATTATTCATAATAGTCGCATTACTATTCCAAAGGTCAAGTTACTATTTCATCGGTATAGGTTCATTAACTTCTAGAAACGCTTCTTATTTCATTCATTCATCATTTATAAAGATTTTATTGTTTTATATTATGTGTTTAATACATTATAAGAAGGTAATTTATATAGATAAAACATTGGGTCGTTACATTATTCCCCCTTATGAAATTTCACCCTTGAAATTTTGTTTTATATTCTAAGTATAATGTAGGTGCATGTACTTCTATTTCATTTCTTGTTCTTGTTCCCATATCGCCTATTAATTTATGGTTCTTACAAAGTACTTTGACTATGTGAGTAGTATTTTTTCATATAACTTTATATCTACGATCCAAGATCTTCAATGACTGCTCCTTGTAAGAAAGATCATTTTCTAACTGTACCACCTTTGAAGTCAGTACATGTGAAGGATCTAGTATGTACTTTTTTAAGAGGGATACATGGAATACATCATGTATTTGAGACATGGTTGGAGGAAGTGATATTCAATAGGACACATCTTTGACACAATCAAGGATCTTATGGGGATGATGTACATGGGACTTAGCTTCCCTTTCTTCTCAAATATCATGATCCTCTTCCAAGGAGATATGTGGAGGAATACCATGTCTCCGACCTTAAACTCCAGGTCTCATCAAAAATTTTATGTATACCTCTTTTGTCTACTTTGGGTTACCTTGATGTACCATTTAATGGTTTTAACCTTCTCTTACATTTCTTCAATAATTTCAGGACCTAGAATCTTACGTTCACTAACCTCATCTCAGCATGCCAATGTTCTACGTCTTTTACCATAAAGTGATTAATATGGAGCCATTTGGATGCTCTAGTGAAAACTATTTTTATAGAAGAATTTTACCAGTGGAAGATGTTGGTCCCATTCTCCTCTGAAGTCCATAAAACATGATCTCAACATGTCTTCCAGTGTCTAAATAGTTCATTCAGACTAGCCATGATTCTGAGGTTGATAGGTCGTACTGATGTTCAGATCAATTGTTAGAGCATGTTAGATACTTTTCTAGAACATGGAGGTGAATCTCAGATCTCAGTCAGATACAATAGGTTATGGTACTCCATGTATCCTTGAAACCTATTTTATGTATATTTTTGAAAGTTTATCCAATGATAATTCCTCTCGAATTTTGCTAAAGTGAGTTGTCTTTCTAAGATGATCCATAATAACCCATATAGCATTGTTTCCTATGGATGTATTTGAAAGTCCAGCAACCAAGTCCATGGTGATGTTTTCTCATTTCCATGTTGGTATGGGTAATGGTTACATCATATTTTTAGACTTTTTCCTTTCATAATTCACTTTCTAACACACCAGACACTTCAATGTATATTCAGTGATCTTCTTTTTCATATTGTCCCACCAAAAGTTCGCATAGAGATCTTGATACATCTTTGTTCTCCCTGGGTGAATAGACAAGGTTGAACTATGTGTATCATTTATAAGTACATTATTTATCCTTATATTTGATGATACACATACTTACGACCCAAATATTATGAATCTATCTTCCCTAATTTTAAACTCAGAGGATTTTCTATTTTAGATAGCTTGCATCCTTTTCTGAATTTCTACATCATTTCTTTGAGAATTATTTATTTTATCCATAAGGTATTGTTGATAAATCATTTATAAATGATTGATGATGTTCCTTCCTTGATTATTACCATTTACATACTTACCAAATATAAGAAGATTGGATCCTTCCCAATTCTCATCATTTATAAAGAAGCAGGATCCTTTCTACTTAGAGAATCCGCCAACTTATTTTCCTTACCAGGATGGTAGTGGATTGAGCTATCATAATACTTGATGAGATCTAACAATATTCTCTAGTGCATATTAATATTTTTCTATATGAATATATATTTTAGACTCTTGTTATCATTATATATCTCACAGTTCTCCCCATATAGATAATGCAGCCATATTTTGAATGTAAAGATCAAAACTTCCAACTCCAGATCATGCGTAGGATAGTTTTGCTCATGAATTTTCAACTACCTTGAGGCGTATGCTATCAATTTATCATATTTCATCAGTACATATCCTAATAATTTCTTTTAATAGTCATTTTACACCAAAAAGAGTTCTCCACTTTTTGGGAGTGTGAGTATTGGTGTAGTGATAAGCCTCTTTTTGAGCTCCTTAAAGCTTTCCTCACATTTAGGAGTCTGTAAAAACTTCACTCCCTTGCATGTCATCCTATTTATTGGGTTTTAAAATCATGATAAGTTCTTCAAAAATAATCGGTAATAACACAAATATTCACATATATTCATTTTTTGGTGATAACATGACCCAAGAATGATAATTACTACATCCAAAACTCACATTTATTGTACTTTTCATAGAGTTTATCCCTTAACAAAGTATGAAACACAGTATTCAAATGATCCTCTTGTTCCTCATTGATCTAAGAGTATATTATAATATCATCAATAAATAATATGATTTTTTTAGGTAATTTCTAAAAAATCTATGAATTAATTTGATGAATATTACAAGAGAATTAGTGAGTACAAAGGGATTCATTATAAACTCATAGTGTCCATACAGCATTCAAAATATAGTCTTGGGAATATCTTCTTTCCTCGCCTTTTATTAGTGATATTTTGACCAAAGGTCTACCTTTGATAAATAAATAGCCTCACGTAGCTAATTGAAAAACTCAACTATCAGTGGCATACGATACTTTCTCTTTATCGTGATTTTATTGATCACACAATAATCAATGCAGAAGATCATTGATCCATACTTATTATTAATAAATAGAATTGGTGAACCTCATAGTTAAGAACTCAGACATATAAAACCCATGTCTAGATTCTCCGGTAACTTCTTCTTCAGTTCTTTTAACTGAAAAATGGAAATTCTATAAGGTATCTTTTATATAGTTAGATATCTAAGAATAAGTTCAATTGAGAACTCAACCTCTTGTTCAAATGGTAGAACAAACAATTCTTCAAGGAATTCAATAGTGTAATCCCTCACGATGGGCATATCCTTGAGTATGATCATCTGCTTTGTCATAATAATTTGAGTAAGATATGCTTGCTTATAAGGTAGTAATATCCAATCTTTATATGATTATTCTAATGGACATCCATCTTCCTCCTTACACTTGTAAAAAATTTTAGGATTCTTTGGTATGTGAAGAGTGATCTCCCTTTCCCAAAAATTGATGTTGGATTTTTATAAATATAGCTAATCCATGCCCAAAATAGCATCAAAATCCACCAAAGAAAGTAAGAAAATATTCCCTGGGAGGTTCAGTCTAGAAACATTAACTGAGGTAGAGTTATATACTTTGGATTCAATAATTTCTCCATTAGTTGTTCTCATAGACAACTCAACCTCCAAATTTTGAGGTGGTGTTTTAATAGTTCTACTAAACTTGAAAGATATGAAAGAATGTGAAAAACTAGAATAAAATAGTACATTACCTATTCTTTAATGAATAACCAGTGTAACTATCACCACATCGTTTTCTGGCTCCACATCCTTAGTAGTGATAGCATAAGCCCTTCCTTGTTTCCTTGGAGGTTATTTTTGATTTCCTTCGAAAACCCTGGGCTTATAAAATTGTTTTTTAAAATTCCCACATTCCTTTCAGTTGAAACACCACACTACTAGATGAGCTTTGATATGAAACTTCCTTTATTCTTCCATGTTAGGGGGATTCTTCATATACCTTTGGTTGTTATTAGTCATAATCCCCATTCTTCGACATTTGAAGCATTTCTTGGTTCCCTTTAGATAGTTCCTAGGATTCTTTTTCCCAAAATTTTGACATATGGGACATTCAGTCTTATTTCCATCATGGGATTTATTTGCAGATCCACCCATATTTGACTCTATTTTCACTTTTTTTCATCATCCCTATGAGTCTCCAATTTCCATTTCAACCTTGAGAAAACGAAGGAAAATCTCCTCATAACTGTCAAAGTCTCGAATAATAAATACTTTTTGTAGATTCAGCTTTATTATGCTAAATAAGAGGTCCTCATTACTTTTGATGTTCATGAAAATCTGGAGGTGTATCTTTCAAGCCTTGTAAATCATTCTTTATACACCCCAATAAACACATCTTCATTATACTTAATTCTGAGGAACTCTCTATCCATCTTGAGATGGAGGTTTTGGGGAAAATATTTATTGAATTATTTTTCTTGAATTCCTCCCAATCCATGGAATCAATTTCCTCCCTGGACGTCATATTTTTTATCAGTTCCCACCACTGATTAGCTTCCACATAAAAATGATAGACCACTAGAATAAATTTCTCATCTTCTGAGAATTACAGGATAGAGAATATCTTTTCAATGGAGTTAATACACTATTCAGTAAGGAGGGGATCAGAGGATCCACTAAACATGAGAGGCCTTTTCTACATGAAGAATTTGATGGAAACTTTTATTTCATTGGAGAGGGTTGGATTTCCATGCGATTCAAGTTATTATTCATAACTTGATCTAGTTTAGAAAGTACCATCGCCATGTTTTGAGCACCCGTTTCCATCATATTTGGTTTATCATTAGGGAAATCATCACATTTCCTTTCACATTGATTTCTAAAACTTGTTCTTATATTTCCCTCCATTAACTGATAAAAAATAAAGTGAAATAAGGGGGCTTGAATACTTAGCAAATAAGTATAAAAAGAAAATTTAATCCATAAAAGGATAAACTCTTAATGGAAAAGTATGTCCTAACTTGTGATTCTCTAGGTTTCAATCTATGTTATCCATGATCTGTTTCATAACATATATTCTGATTTGATTTTTTTTTGTGTTCCCTTAATAATTATTTGTAATGAGCTTATGAATTTTCCAAAGAATATCCCCCAAGAGTGTCAAAACAGTTGCACAGAAGGCTGGTTTTCATGTACCAGGTTACCCCTAGTCATACTTGGAACACCTTTTCAGATTTTTCACTCCTAGGTACACCTATTCTATAATCACATCCACTTGTAGTATCTAGACATGGATTTATTTTCTTGATAAACCACTTACTCTATACTTACCAAAATATAGGGATGTTTTTTCATACTTAGTATTATCTCTAGGGTTCTAACTAAAGTGCTCTATTCCTAATATAAAAAATTAACTAAAATTTTCCTCTGATACCAAATATAGAGACCCTAGTATTTTACACATATCATTATATGATTTTAATCATAATTAAAAAAAATTACAAGCCAATGATCATAACGTCTTGTTTCTGGGAAGACTAGGTACATAAAACTGAAAACATTGAAATAAGTAAAACATTTCTTTATTTATCATCCATTATAATCTCCTAAATTCCTTTGATCCCTTACATCTTTATAGCCTGGGGATAACATGAACAAAGGGAATAGTTGAAAAGCCTAATAAGGGAATAAACATTAAAGTTAAGCTTAGTACATAGGTTAGAAGGAACTACATAATGATATAAAAAGGCATGGAACATAATTAAACATAAGGAATCATAACATGGGATCATATAATCATGGATTCATAGTAATGTAGAAGTAACATAAAACATTACTTTAGCACAAATTAAGGATCACTGCACATATAGGAGCATGAGTCAAGGCTCTTCGCACATAGAGGAGCATGAGTCAAGGCTTGTTACACATAGAGGAGCATGATTCAAGGATAACCAGAAAGAATGTTGCACAAACTACTAAAAAATTGCTTTTAACAGTGCTATACTTTCCTTTTATTAGTGCTAGAATTGTGTTGAAAATCTTTGTGCGGTTGAAATTACATCACTTTTATTAATGCTAAAAAATCACTGATAAAAGGTATATTTATCAGTGAAAAATAAGTACCGATAAGAGACCCCATTTATTAGAGTGTTTCTTTAATGTTGATAAATAGTACCTTTATTAGTGCTTTTAAAATCACTGATAAATGGCATCTTTTATCATCTCTTTTATTTGCAATGAAAAAAGTATGATTTATCAGGGCTTTTTTTGGCGCTGATAAAAGTATGATTTCTCCGTGCTTTTTAACGTGATGATATAGATAGAATTTATCAACACCTATATAAGTGTTGATAAATGAGTCCTTTATCAGTGATTTTAATAAATTATTTATAAGCACATTTAGTAGCATTGATAAATGTGAAAACTACAGCGTTATGATGCATCACAATGCATAACCAAAAACAGGTGTAGTGTGTTGCAACAACACACTTCATTAGTAGAAAAAGTAATGAAAATTACCAAAATAAGATAAAAATACTGAATTTAAATAAAATAAAATTTCTAACACAAATATAAGAAAAATACAACACTATTATTGAGTATTTTAGTTGTTTTTTTGATTAAAATTAATGTTAGTTTTGAATAAAAAAGTCACAATTAGAGTCATAATGATCACACCGTGCATCAGATTGAGGCGAGGGTGAACGATATACATCCCAAATGATTCATGGTTTGTTTTCCTAAAGTATCAAAACAATCAAAATTCGTTTTCTCAGTTTTGAGTTTGTCATTTGTTTTTTTTATTAAAATTATTGTCACTTTTGAATAAAAAGATTCACTTGGAGTCATATCGGTCACACCATTTTTCAGATTGAGGTGTGACTAATCCTTACACATCACAAATTATGCATGGATCATTTTCATAATGTACCAAAACAATATAAGTGTGTTTTATTAGTTTTGAGTACGTCAATTGTTTTTTTACTAAAATTAATGTCAATTTTGAATAAAAATGATGCACTTGGAGTCATACTGGTCTCACCATGCATTGGATTGAGGTTCATCTGAATGATACACATCCCAAATGACTCATGAATAAATTTTCAAAATTATCAAAACAATCAGAATGTGTTTTATCAGTTTTGAGTATGTTAGTTTTTTTATTAACAATAATGTCACTTTTGAATAAAAAAGATTAAGTTGGAGTCATATTGGTAACACCATGCATCAGATAGTGGTTAGGATGATCCCTACATGCCACAAATGATTTATGGATCATTTTACTAATGTACCAAAACAATACGAATAAGTTTTATTGGTTTTGAGTATTTCAGTTTTTTTTACTAAAATTAATGTCAATTTTGAATAAAAAATAAGCACTTGGAGTCACACTGTGCATCGGATTGAGGCACGACTGAATGATACACATCCTGAATGACTCTTGGATCATTGTCTTAAAGTATCAAAATAATAAGAATGAATTTTCTTAGTTTTGATCATGTTAGTTGTTTTTTATTAACATTAAAGTTACTTTTGAATAAAAAAGATGTGGTTGGAGTCATACCGGTCACATCATGTGTCAGATAGAGGTGTGGATGATCCCTACATGTCACAAATGATGTATGGATCATTTTCATAAAGTACAAAAAAATTAAGAATGTGTCTTTTATTTTTGATTATGTTAGGTGTTTTTTACTAAAATTAAAGTCAATTTTTGAATAAACAAGACACACTTGCAGTCACACTGTGTTTCGGATTGAGGCGCGACTGAATTCTACACATACCAATGACTTATAGATCGTTTTACTAAAGTATCAAAACAATAAGAATGAGTTTTCTCAGTTTTGAGTATGTTATTTGTTTTTTTGATTAAAATTAATGTCAATTTTGAATAAAAAGATGCACTTGGAGTCATGCTGGTCACACCGTGCCTCAGATTGATTTCATGACCTATCCCCAAAGCACATACCACGACTACACCAAGCCCACCTCCTGAAGGCCAGGGGATGGAAACTAGAAATGAAATAATTTTACTACAAGTGGGAGGCATTGGCTGAGTACTTGTACACACACGCTGTCACAACCCCAGCCCACAATGCTAAAATGGAAAAAATGCATGCCACTAAGACAACCGCTGAGTGAAAAATAGTACAAGATAAAAGTAAAGGGGCTAGAATACAATCCCAACAAAGACAAGCTGAAAGCAAGGAAGTAAAAAAGGTCTCTATAAATCCATCCATTGAAAACCCTACCTGAAAGGTAGGTGTATAGTAGCTGCCGAATGCCATAGGAGTGTGCCTTGCCTATCTGATCTCACAGGGAACTACCAAGTCCTCGACCACCAATGTATCTGTCAAAGCATAGATCGTCTACACAAGAAATCACACATGTGGGAAAAGCATGTGTAGGGGTGAGTAACACAATACTCATAAGGGACCCCAAACTAAAAATAAAGACCACAAAGTAAAAATGTAAACATGAAGAAATGGAAACCTCAAATAGGTATAAATTAAAATATATAAATGATGATTATCAATCATCAATATAAACAATTTTTACTACTGAGGAATGATCCTCGATGATTTGTTGAAGTCTATCAGGCCACTAAGGTCCACTCATCTTCCGAGCCACTGAGGTCCACTTGGCTACTCGTCTACCGGGCCACACAGGTCCACACAACTATTTTTCTTCTGGGCCGCACAGGTCCACACGACATCTCATATACTGGTTCACTAGTTTCCACTCGAATACTCATATACCAGGACACATAGGTCTGTATAGCAACACATCTATCGGGCCACTAAGGTCGGCTTGACACTTCCTTCTCATCACATCGAGTAACAGGATTCTCACTTATAGCACACTTGATTCCAAGATAATGTACACCTAAATACATTGGTCATATCCTACCCTCCATAGAAACTCAATAGGAGAATTTTAAAAGGACTTCCTCATCACAAGGGTTTCCAACTTCTCAAACATCTTGTCAATCGAACATATGGTTTTAATGTTAGGACTGTTTTACTCAAAAGGGTCCGGTGGGGTTCGGGTCTGGTCTGAACCGGTTGTCGTCGATGGTCTCTTCCATGGGCCACTAGGTCCACCCTGGTGGTCCATTTTCCGATCCATGAGTGCCCTTGGAATTCTCATGTTTCTATCATCCCTACTATGGCCTCAAGGCTTCCTTTTCATTGATCCAAGGGTTCAGTCACATATAACACATAAAAAACCACAACGAAGGAATCCATGCCATTTTTGTGTCATCCTGAACCCTCCTCTTAGAATTCAAAACTAGTGGGGAGAATATTTTTAGGAATTATAACATGGATAATCCCAATTCAAAGACCCGAATCAAAACCCTCCTGCAAACGCACACAAGATCCTTGAATAATTATATTCATCGAATGATTCACATTCATCATGGATATTTAAAAATGGGGAAAGAAAATTAATCAATACACCCTACCTAAAGTTGGATCATTCATTGAAGATGGTCAGTGTCACTGTGTTTATCATTTCAGGATCCATCGTTGGTAGCTGTTCATCGATCAGCATTCGCCAACGCAAAATATCCAACGGTTCAGAGTGATTCTCCAACGTGCCAATGATCCTGTATTCGATTAACCCATTAAAAGGGGAAACTACATTTCATCATTTCTCTTATGTTGTATCATTTATGAAACAATGTTTCTGTTATACTGAAAAAAAATTCAAAATTAAAATAAAATAAACTAAAAGTTTGTTTTATTTTTCATTAAGAAAATTCTTTAATTAAATTTTCTTAAAAGTACGAATATTAAATTTTTACCTCGACCCGCTCTGATTGAGGTTAAGTCCATTCATAGGTAATGTTGTTGTTTCGAACACAACAATACCCTCAGATTTTAATCCAGGCACCTATTTAGATGTTTCCAAAACCACTCACATGCACTATTTTAAATAAACTTAATAAAAGTTAAAAAACTTATTCTGAGCTCACCAGGTCATGGAATCAAGTGTCTTCTATGCTCTTGGTCCCAAAATAATTCTGTATAATTTTAAAAAAATTACATGGAATTCAGGGACATTACATTACCCACACATTTAGGGATTTATGTCATTGTAAGCCAAAATAAGGGATAAATAAACAAAGGGTAATGAGTACGGATTTGAGCCTCCCACTCCCAAGTGCTCTCCTAGAGATTCCTGTGCTGCCACTAGATGCGCACTAGAGGAATCGATTGTCCATGAAGGACCCGCTCCTATTAATCCTCAATCTCTAATAGGAACTTCGCAAATGTCACCCCAACGTCGATGTCCAAATCACCCCAGTCAATGACGTGGGATGGATCATTCACATATCTCCTTATCTATGATACGTAGAAGACATTATACACCCAGTGCATATATGGGGGAGAGTTTGGCGGTATTCCACCTCTCTAAATGTACTCAAAATATGAAAAGGGTTGATGAATCTTGAAGATAACTTTCCTCTACACCCAAATATCTACAATCCCTGTAACACCCCGAGATTTTATGAAAAATATTCTTTTAATTTCATTTATGTCTTCTATTATACACCACACCAAGTTTATCTTGTACTATACGCAACACTGTATTAGCTTGCAGTATACGCAACGCTATTCTTGGATCGTGTTACAAACAATTTCAAGTTCGTTTTATAATAGTCATTCTACACAACATTGAGTGTGTGTATATGTATATATATATATATATTCAATGTATAAATGAAATATTTTTGGATTCTGTTATACGAAATAATAAAGGATTCTTGCACAACACGCAACCCTGACTTGGCTTGCATTACACGCAATCGCGACCTTCCTCGATAGTGTGTGTTGTACACAATACGAGGTTTTACTAAACAACGATATATTATTATAATATTATTATGAACTAGCTGTTATGAATAGTATTAACTAAATTTTGAATTTTATAACATTATTATTCATCTTACACATTTTCTAGAACATGGTATGTGAACAAAATAAATTTTTCGGGTAAAATAAGTATTTTTCAAAAAATACATTTTTTCCGCCTTTTGATGGTGCACCCACATTAAATCTAGTTTTTGACATGTTTATAAGTTCAATTTTACAAAATAAAATTATTCTTTGGAATAAGGATATAAAATTTTACCTTGGATAAAATTTTCATATTATTCTGATAACATTCATATTTTAATGAATAGTAAAAACACGCTATATTTTAATTAAAAACAACTTTTTTCATCGTAATAATTTATGTGGTTAAATTATAATATTGAATGGTTTTAAAGTATAAATAGAATATATTTTTACCATTTAATACAATGTATGTCATTATCATTTATTTTACCTTGAATTCATAGGTTAAATAAATTCAATCTTTTGCAATGTTTTAAACAAAAACCCGTTTTCTTTTGACAACGGGATTAGTTTTAATTTTATTTCTGAAACTTTTTTGTATTGAATTTAGAAAAATGGATTCTATATTTGAAATAAGTGGGTCCAAATTATATTAATAGAGTACTTTTTATTTTTGGGCTTTATGAATAGTAACAACGGTAAATTTTATTTACCCTAGTTAAAAGTAAATCAGGTAATTAAGGGTAAATATAATATTATAAAATTACCCTAACACATGCCAAAATTATATTGGATGGATAAAAGTAAACCCATATCACCTAAAGGTCGGATTAGATTCATTTTATGGACTTTTGACCATGAAAATAATTTCATTATTATTAAAACCAAAGAATGTGACAACATGTCACTCTCTTAAATCTTATAAGTATAATAATTTTAATTTAGTGATAAACATCATAAAACTTCGAACATGAATAGTCTACAGAAATATAGTAAAATTATATACATCATGATAATTTATTTAGAATTTTTAGGGATTAAATAATTGTCATTAATGGTGATACATTAATGATGCAGAAATTATTTATTTAGTGAAAAATTAATAATATAGTTTTTATTGAAATATTAATACATATAAAAAGGCCCAAAAATCTTCACAAAACTTATTATTAGTGTATATATAAACCCTAATCATCCACTGGCCGAATGTTGGACCATTTGGTTCCTTATTAAGATGATTATGACACATATATTATTTTATTTTAAATGATGCCAAAGTTGTCACCTTCATAATTTAATATGTATAACAATTTAACTATTATTATTTTAAGATGATAAATTCTAGTAAAAGTATTATTGTGAAATCTAATAGATTTATCTTCATAATAGGATTTTATTTTTAATTTTTAGGCAACAAATATGTATATTAACTAATTTTATAAAAAATTTGTAGTAATTATTTTATTAAGAGATAAACCAAATAAATGGTTTTAAAAATAATAAACTAAATATTATATGAACTATTTAATGTGCTCCACTACTTTTATAGATACATATGACCTTTTATGAATCTATTAAAGTTTTTAGTTTGATCATATCTTCTTTATATATTTTATTTAAATTCAAACAAATGAATAGTGTCAAAATTGACACTATTGTTATTTTATAAAAATAACATATTATAAAACTGTTTAAAAATCACAAAAATATTTACAAATTATAAATTCAAATTTATATGGTATAAAATGTTATAAAGTATCCAATTATGGAAAATTTACAACAAATAAGTAAATATTTGTTATAATTGAAAATTTAGAATGTTATTACCACAAATAAAATTAAATTGATTAAATAAGGATAAATCAAGTTTATAATGTTGAAAATAAATTCCTAACATGTCTAAATTTTATTGGTTGATGAGATTACAACCCTATATCATCTAATATTAGAATATTAGTCATTTTTGGAGGTTTTTAAGTGGGGTTAGATTTATTATAAATTAATATTTTTAAGATTTCCAAAGGTGCCCCTCCCCTCCCTTATAAAAGGGCACCTCCTCCCTCTCTTCCTCACACCAATTTGAGACTTCAAGCTCGGCCAAACCCTACCAAATTCTCTTCTCCACTTCTCTAGAAACATCATAGAGGTCCTGGTATTCTTCAAAGACCAATTTTAGTACCATAAGAGGAGGTCTCAAAGAGGTTCTTCAAAGAAGAGGAGGTTCGGAACCATACGAAGCATATCGGACCTAAGGTAAGGGATAATTTTGAAAATCTCATTTTTATCCGAGATTGCTTATTCGTATGTATTTACTGGGGCTATTTCTATCATCCATGTCCATGTTTTATAAAAGTGTTTTCATATATGTTAAAAGTCCTTTTTACCCATTTTTGACTTTTAATACATGGTATGTAAGGAATCTTTATTCTGTTTACGTTATGAGGTACTTTTTGACTTTTCCGTCCAAAGTACGAGAAGAATGTTTTTTTTAACTTACACGACATGAAAGGATTTTTACGGTTTTATAAATCCATATTTTCATGAAGCTTCCTCCAAAATATTTCATGACTATTTTCAACAAAATCCTTTTCTTTTAAAATTGCATGACATTTTATGAAAAGAAAATGATTTTGAAGAAAAGAGGATATTTTCCTCAAGAATTCATTTCAAGTGTTTTTTCAAAACGATTTTCCATCTAAGATGACATTATTTTCATATGTGTATGTTTCATGTATAATGTCTCTATGATTTACATGGTTTCATTTTCTTATTATGAAATGATATCCATTTATTTTATATGGATTATGTGATGATGTGATGATGTTTATGAAACCCATATTATTTATTGGGTTATTATGAATGATGTATGTTTATTTTTTGGCACAAGTAAGAATGATTTAATTATGAGATGGGTGGGACCTATATCTCCCTCCAATTTATTGGGTAAATATTTATATCTCATGAGATAGACATGACTGGAATGGCAAGTTAAACCGGTTCAGTAATACAAGACTAGAACGAGGAGTGAACTCAATTCAGAAAGGGACCTTTTCCACTAAGATGGTCTTGGCAGCAATGCCTTGGCTAATATGGAAATAATATCATGTACTTAATGTTTTCCACAATTACATGTTTTATTCCCATGCTATTTTATCATTCTTAATGTTTCTTTATGATCCATGCCTTACGTACTTCCATGTTTTATGTCATTGCTCAAGATTTTGATGTTTAAACATTATGTTCATGTTTTTAAGTTCAAATGTATATACTATGTTTTATTTTATCCATGCATACCCTTACGGAGAATTTGAGCTCACCCTTTTTATGTTTTCTTTTCCCCAGGATATAAAGAAAGGTTTTAGGTAAGAAAAAAAAGTGGAAGATCTTTATGGGAGATGTTGAAGATCTTTCACCACGATTAGAAGATTTTTTTCCGAGTTTCCAAAGACACTAAACTATTACGGTCCTTTTGTGTCTATTTTTGTTATGTATTAAGTATTCTGCAAATGTAATGTAATGTCCATGTACGTCAAGCTTCGGGTCTCTACATTTGGTATCAAAGGAAAGGTTTAGTCATCCTTTGGAAACTAGGATGCGAGAACATTAGTGAGATCCCTAGAGATAAGTCTAAGGTACGTCTAAGGATGTCCCTAAGGATAAGTATACGTATAGGATATAGTCCTAGAACTATAGTAACGATCATAGAATTTAACATAATATGTTAGATATTGAGGGTACTCCCCCTTTACTATGTTCTTTTCCCTAGCATGATTTTTTCCTCTCACAGAATTATTTTTGTGTTTTAGTCAATGGAGGGAACCAGAAGGAATTCGGTTAACATTGAATCCAATGAAAAAATTGGCGACTATGAGAAACAAAATTGTGTAATGCCTAGAGAGAAAGATATTGTGATTATGCCGAATCAGTCATCGTGATATATGATTAACAAGGTGAAATTTAGTGTTATTACTAATTCATCAAATAAGAGGAAGATAGACTTTTATGCATGTTCGCATGTTGAGGAGCATAAAGAAAGGAAGATTGAGATTTCTAAATAAGGGAAGAAGAACCTTGAGGAATACCTCAAATGGAGGGACATATGTTATCTGTGTGGAGAAAAGGGTCATAGAGTGACAGACTGTTATGGAGTTCAATGTGTTATTTGTGGAGAACATGGGCATTACCCAACTCAATGCCCTGACCTAAAAAGTTACTTTTAAATCAAGGAAGGACTTATTCTAGGACAATCATTGAAGATGATGGATTGAAGTGTTTATGTATTGGTATTAAAGAATAATGTTGTTGAGGTACTTTTATGGTTTATTAGAATATTTTTGTATTAGTCTATTGTGGTATTCAATAATTTTATGGTACCGGTAACCATGAAAAGTGATTCAAATATTTTGGAAAAAAGATGATATGCGCATAATGAAGGGATAAGAAGATAATGAGATGTTTTATTGTATTCATGAGCTCATGATTGATATAAGGACTAAGTGATATCATGGTTTGAGTATATAGAATTTTGAGTATTTTGGTATGTGAAAAGTGTTAACTTTTAACTGCATTCATGTTTTCACTAAGGTTCAATGGGTATTCCTTCTTCAAGAGAATACATGATTAAGGTATTGAAATGTTTTTAATTTTACCAACAAGTTATATCTTATGATATATTGGGGATAAATGATGGCGTTCATGTGATTGTCATGTGATATTTCAAGTAATCATTTTCTTTATACTATGAGCATGGACCGAAGTATTTTAGATAATCCTAAAGATTGGAGTGGATTATGTTGTACATAAGTTAGTATTGTTTAAGGATATAACTTTTTTCTATATTATTGATGGGATGTTATAGTAATGTAGTTTTAGAAAAAGGACAACCTGCAGGACGGGCGACAACCCATCGCGTCGGACAAGGCTGTGGGAATCAAACCCACAACCGAAGTGCGACTGGTCTTTATCGCCTACCGCTAGCCTACAGAAAGTCCCTGTTTAGTAGAAACTAGTTTTATTATATTAAGTAGTATGATATATGAAGTATAAGTCCATTTTAGGAACCACATATGGTTATTCTCAATATATATGGGCTTATGTATTTTTGATAACTTTTATAACCTTCTGTTTGAGATAGATGGAATGACCCATCATTCTATCACATGATCTGCTAACACTTCACTAATGACAAATTCAACTTCATTTCATTAATATATGAAGTGGAAATTGTCCAAAGAACGAACAACGGTGAGACTGTACTAAAATCACGAAAGTATTTCTTCTACTGAAAACTTTAGGGAAATGATCCTGAAAACCAAAAATGTTTTTCTAGTGCTCTTATATCCGATGAATCAGATGGTACCTTAGATCATCACAAATTTATGGCTTTGTGATTTATGGCTTTTTCATAGCCATGTTCTCTACCACTCTCCATCAGAACATGATGGTTAGATTTTTCTTCCATATCCATATTTTCACCTATGTTCTCCTACGTGAAAACCCAGTGATGAGTTAATTTGGGTAACCATTACGTTTCATACTTTAGTTTTTAAAGCCATGATTTGGTATTCCTTTTTATGATGTTGGTTTCTATTAAAGAAACTTTCGAGTAGTAAACCATTTATAACCCCGACGAATTTCGAGGGCGAAATTCATTTTAAGGGGGGTAGAATGTAACACCCCGAGATTTTATGAAAAACATTATTTTAATTTCATTGATGTATTATATTATACACCACACCAAGTTTAAATTGTACTATACGCGACACCCTATTAGCTTGCAGTATACGCAACGCTATTATTGGATCATGTTACACACAATTTCAAGTTCGTTTTATAAAAATCATTTTACGCAACATTGAGTGTATATATATATATATATTCAATGTATAAATTAAATATGGTTGGATTATGTTATACGAAATAATAAAGGATTCTTTCACAACACGCAACCCTGACTTGGCTTGCATTACACGCAATCGTGACCTTCCTCGATAGCGTGTTTTGTACGCAATACCGGGTTTTACTAAACAACGATATATTTTTATAATATTATTATTAACTAGCTGTTATGAATAGTATTAACTAAAATTTTAATTTTATAACATTATTATTCATGTTATACATTTTCTAGAACATGGTATATGAACAAAATAAAATTTTCAGGTAAAATAAGTATTTTTCAAAAAATACATTTTTGCCACCTTTTGATGGAGCACCCACATTAAATCTAGTTTTTGACATGTTTATAAGTTCAATTTTACAAAATATAATTATTATTTGGAATAAGGATATAAAATTTTACCTTGGATAAAATTTTCATATTATTCTGATAACATTCACATTTTAATGAATAGTAAAAACACGCTATATTTTAATTAAAAACAACTTTTTTCATCGTAATAATTTATGTGGTTAAATTATAATATTGAATGGTTTTAAAGTATAAATAGAATACATTTTTACCATTTAATACAATGTATGTCATTAGCACTGATTTTACCTTGAATTCATAGGTTAAATAAATTCAATCTTTTGCAATGTTCTAAATAAAAACCCGTTTTCTTTCGACAATGGGATTAATTTTAATTTAATTTCTGCAACTTATATGTATTGAATTTGGAAAAATGGATTCCATATTTGGAATCAGTGGGTCCAAATTATATTAATAGAGTAATTTTTATTTTTGGGCATTATGAATAGTAACAACGGTAAATTTTATTTACCATAGTTAAAAGTAAATTGGGTAATTAAGGGTAAATATAATATTATAAAATTACCCTAACACTTGCAAAAATTCTATTGTATGGATAAAAGTTGACCCATATCACCTAAGTGTCGGATTAGATTCATTTTATGGACTTTTGACCATGAAAATAATTTCATTATCATTAAAACCAAAGAAAGTGACAACATGTCACTCTCTTAAATCTTATAAGTATAATAATTTTAATTTAGTGATAAACATCATAAAACTTAGAACATGAATAGTATAAAGAAATATAATAAAATTATCTACATCATGATAATTTATTTAGAATTTTTAGGGATTAAATAATTGTCATTAATGGTGGTACATTAATGATGCAGAAATTATTTATTTAGTGAAAAATCAATAATATAGTTTTTATTGAAATATTAATACATATAAAAAGGACCAAAAGTCTGAAAAAAACTTATTATTAGTGTATATATAAACCCTAATCATCCACTGGCCAAAGTTTGGACCATTTGGATCCTTATTAAGATGATTATGACACTTATATTATTTTATTTTAAATGATTCCAAAGTTTTCACCTTCATAATTTAATAAGTATAACAATTTAACTATTATGATTTTGAGATGATAAATTCTAGTAAAAGTATTATTGTGAAAGGTAATAGATTTATATTCATAATAGGATTTTATTTTTAATTTTTAGGCAACAAATAAGTATATTAAATAATTATATAAAAATTTTGTAGTAATTATTTTATTAAGAGATAAACCAAATAAATGGTTTTAAAAATAATAAAATAAATATTATATGAACTATTTAATGTGATCCACTAATTTTATAGATACATATGACCTTTTATGAATCTATTAAAGCTTTTAGTTTGAAAATATATTCTGTATATAGTTTATTTAAATTCAAACAAATGAATAGTGTCAAAATTGACACTATTGTTATTTTATAAAAATAAAAAATTATAAAATTGTTTAAAAATCACAAAAATATTTACAAATTATAAATTTTAATTTATATGGTATAAAATGTTATAATGTATCCAATTATGGAAAATTTACAACAAATGGGTAATTATTTTTTATAATTGAAAATTTAGAATGTTATTACCACAAATAAAATTAAATTGATTAAATAAGGATAAATCAAGTTGATAATGTTGAAAATAAATTCCTAACATGTCTAAATTTTATTGGTTGATGATATTACAACCCTATATCATCTAATATTCGAATATGAGTCATTTTTGGTGGTTTTTAAGTGGGGTTAGATTTATTAGAAATTAATATTTTGTAGATTTCCAAAGGTGCCCCTCCCCTCCCTTATAAAAGGGCACCTCCTCCCTCTCTTCCTCACACCAATTTGAACCTTCAAGCTCGGCCAACCCCTGCCAAATTATCTTCTCCACTTCCCTAGAAACATCCTAGAGGTCCTGGTCTTCTTAAAAGACCAATTTTAGTACCCTAAGAGGAGGTCTCAATGAGGCGCTTTAAAGAAGAGGAGGTTCGGAACCATACGAAGCATATCAGACCTAAGGTAAGGGATAATTTTGCAAATATCATTTTTATCCGAGATTGCTTATTCGTAAGTATTTACTGGGGATATTTCTATCATTTATGTCCATGCTTTATAAAATTGTTTTCATGTATGTTAAAAGTCCTTTTTACCCTTTTTTGACTTTTACTACTTGGTATGTAAGGAATCATTCTTTTGTTTACGTTACGAGGTACTTTTTGACTTTTCCGTCCAAAGTACGAGAAAAATGTTTTTTTAACTTAAACGGAAAGAAAGGATTTTTACAGTTTTATAAAGCCATATTTTCATGAAGCTTCCTCCAAAATATTTCATGACTATTTTCAAAAAAAATCCTTTTCTTTTAAAATTGCATGACATTTTGTGAAAAGAAAATGATTTTGAAGAAAAAAGGATATTTTCCTCAAGAATTCATTTCAAGTGTTTTATCAAAACCATTTTCCATCTAAGATGACATTATTTTCATATGTGTATGTTTCAAGTATAATGTCTCTATGATTTACATGGTTTCTCTTTTCTTATTATGAAATGATATCCATTTCTTTTATATGGATTTTGTGATGATGTGATGATGTTTATGAAACCCATTTTATTTATTGGGTTATTATGAATGATGCATGTTTATTTTGTGGCAGAAGTAAGAATGATTTCATTATGAGATGTGTGGGACCTATATCTCCCTCCAATGCATTGGGTAACGATTTATATATCATGAGATAGACATGGCTGGAACGAAAAGTTAAACCGGTTCAGTAATACAGGACTGGAACGAGGAGTGAACTCGATTCAGAAATGGACTTTGTCCACAAAGATGGTCTTGGAAGCAATTCCTTGGCTAATATGGAAATCATATCATGTGCTTAATTGTTTCCACAATTACATGTTTTATTCCCATTCTATTTTATCATTATTAATGTTTCTTTATGATCTATGCCTTACGTACTTCCATGTTTAATGTCATTGATCAAGATTTTGATGTTTAAACATTATGTTCATGTTTTTAAGTTCAAATGTTTATATTATGTTTTATTTTATCCATTCTTAACCTTATTGAGCATTTTAGCTCAACCTTTTTATGTTTTCTTTTCCCCAGGATATAAAGAAAGGTTTTAGGTAAGAAAAAAAAGTGGAATATCTTTATGGGAGATGTTGAAGATCTTTCACCACGATTAGAAGATTTTATTCCAAGTTTCCAAAGACACTAAACTGTTACGGTCCTTGTGTGTCTATTTTTGTTATGTATTAAGTATTCCGCAAAAGTAATGTAATGTCCATGTACGTCAAGCTTCGGGTCTCTACAATCCCCATGGGGGTGAGACCCGGAGGAACACATGGTCTCCCTCCTCAAACTCCAAGGGCCTTCGTATCCTATCATCATAATATTTATGTATACTCTGTGTAGTCCTCATCCACTCCTGGATGACCTGAACCTTGTCGGTGGTAGCCCATAACAACTCTGGTCCCATGAGTGCTGACTCCCCTGGGTCTGTCTATCATAACAGTGGTCTTTATGGTCTCCCATGAAGCTCCTTGAATGGTGCCATACCAATGGTGGAGTGGTAGCTATTGTTGTATGTGAACTCCACCAGTGGTAGGAGATCCTCTCATCTACGACTAAAGTCCAAGATAAAATCATGAAGCATGTCCTATAAAGCCTAGATAGTTCTCTCCGTCTGACCATCTATCTGAGGGTGGAAAGATGTGCCCTAGCAAAGTTGAGTCTCGAATGCCTCCTGTAATCCCTTCCACAATCAAGATGTAAAGCATGTGTCTCGATCTGAGACTATCATCGATGGGACTCTGTGGAGTCGAACTATCTTCTAAACATAGAGGCTTCCTAATCCCTCTATAGAACCCTACTCCCAAATGGATAGGAAGTGGGCCAAATTTGTGAGTTGTTCAACGATCACTTAGATAGTATCATGCGCCCTGGATGTGTGGGGTAAACCTGTCATGAAGACCATCGAGATACCTTCCCACATCCACTCTGGCACCTCAAGTGGATGATTCAAGCCTACTGAAATTTGATGCTCAGCCTTCACTTGCTAACAAGTGAGGAACTGAGAAACAATATCTTCCACTTCCTTCTTCATCCCTGGCCACGAGTACTGTCATTAGAGATCTTGGTTCATATTTTTTAATCCTAGATATACCGCCAAAGGGGTGGTGTGTAACTCCCTCAAAACCTCTTCATGTGACTCAACTGGTACAATAGGGCACCCTATGAAAAGAATGGCATGCTCCCTGCCCATCAAAAATACCTCAGGAGCTTTTCCTGAAGATAACTAACCATGGAGGACCATTTAGTCCACATCCACAAGCTGTGCCTCCCTAACTCACTGTAAGAGTGGGAGAGTGACTGCCATCCACTAAATATAAGCTTCTCCGTCACCTTCCACAAAGGATATTAGCATCACGACTGACTGATCTGACGCCTCACTCAGCAACTGCAAACCATACCTCTTATTGAACGCATCTGCCACCACGTTCCCCTTCTCATAAGTATATACTATCTCGAAGTCATTGTCCCGGAGGAACTCTAGCCACCTTCGCTACCTCATGTTTAGGTTCTTCTGTGAGAAGATATACCTGATAAATTTGTAATCAGATTAGATGGTAAACCTCTCACCCATCAAGTAGTGATGCCACATAATAAAAGAAAATTACACTTCTACTAGCTCCAAGTCGTGAGTTCCATAGTTCTTCTCATGATTCCAAAACTTTCGTGAAACATAGGCGATAAGTGATTTCACCTACATCAGGACACAACCCAGTCTAGTCCTAGATGAATCACAGAAAAATACATACCCAACACCCTCCTCTAGAAGTCTCAAGATGGGGGAACTCATCAGTCTCTTCCTCAGCTCCTAAAAACTCTGTTGGCATCTCTCCTATTACACGAAGGGTTTTAAATTCTGTGTGAAAGATGATAAGGGTGATTCTACCCTGGAAAAGCCAGGCATAAACCTCCTATATTATTTATCCAATCCCAAGAAGCTCTACACCTCAGTTACGCTCCTACTCGGCTTCCAAGAAAGCACCACGTCTATCTTTGCGGGATCCACTACAACTCCAGCCTCCGATATAACACTTCCTAGAAAGTGGACTTCCATAATCCAGAACTAACACTTCAAGAGATTTCCATAATTCTGGTGCTTTCAAAGAAACTAGGGTCGGCTCCATGTAGGTGGTTGTGTGCCCGTACACAGCTTTATCCCATGTGTGCCATCCTATGTAATCAGTGCACAGGGTAACCAGTGCAGTCAGCCTGGTCTGGCCATGTGGTGGAGTACATGGCTGTGTACTACATCCCGTGTCTGTGTATTTCCTGGGATACACACCAAGTCCACATAAGGACCCACATTCCGTGTTCTTCGGGGAACATGTTGTGTCATCGCTTCATGCATCGCGGAACCCTAGCCGCCACTGTGCTGGTCTCACACGACATGTTCTTAGGGATATATGTCGTGTTCTTCAAGAATTTCTAGAAACGATGCATGTCACCATCATGCCCTTGTTTCTCCTCTGATCCTTGATCTGGCCACCCGATCACCTCAAAACTCAAGATCTAAGGTTGTCCTACCATCACGAATCCAATTCAATCAGTTTCGGTTCATTGATTGGCCCCAAAAAGCACATTCTGATCTACCCGCGCGAAGAACAATTGAAGAATGAGAACTACCGAACCGTGTCGATTCATCCACCGCCATCATCGTCGCACCTCCGATAGTTTGTCACGACGTCAGATCTCCAATTTGGGATTTTTTTGTTGCAGAACGAATGCACAATGATCTGTTTTTTGGTGCCCCATGAATAATGTGAATAACACAAGTAAAAAGGGGAATAAATCCAAAAGAAAATCATGGACAGAACCTCTACCTTCATTCATCATGGAATTAATTCACTTCCGTTAGTAGGATCAAACGGAGTAGAATCAAGACAACCAAAAATAATCTAGTGTGGATTAAATCCCTAAATCGAAAACCTGAAGAAAAGAAAATAATAACCCTCCTGCAAGAACGTACTATTTGTGGATCAACCTATTCATGGATTTATCCATATTCGTCATTTCAATCAAAGAATGGGGAAAATAAGAACCGAAATAACAAACTCCTACCTCAGTCACTGATGAAGAGGAGAGCAGTCCTCAGTCGGGATTTGATCTCTCTGTGCAACGATCCATGCCTCGTAGTTTATCGACGTTCATAAAAAATTCTCCAATGTTGGCTCCTCTCCAAATCTCTAGAGGATTCTAGGGGAAAACTCATGGGTTATGAGTCTAACCCCAGGCTCTTTCTCATTTAAAGAAAATTAGTTTCATTTTTTTAAGGAAACATTTAAAAAAAATTATTAATTTATTTTATTTCTTTTAAAATACTTCTTCTAAAACTCCCAAAAAGTAAATTTTGCAGACGACCTACACCGGTCGATGTTAGGCCCCACATAAGGTAAATTCACTGCTCTGAACTCAACAATGATCTCATATTTCTAACATGGTCACTCGTTTAAAAGTTTTTCCCATTTTATAAGAAAACCACTCACCCGTGCTGTTTAAAATTTTAATTTATTTCAAAAATTTATTCCAAGCACTCCGAGCCTCCGAATCAGACATCGTCGAAAGATCTGGTCAATAAATAATTCCATATAATATTTAAAAATAATAAAAAAAAAATCCGAGACATTAAATTCTCCCCACCTTAGGGCTTTACGTCCCGAAAAGCCAAAAAAAATCCTACTTAAAAAGATGTGTGTACTAGGAATGGATCTGAGCCTCCTACTCCCACGCTCTCTCCTAAAGATTCCCATACTGCCACCAAATGCGCACCAAGGGAATCGATCACACACGAAGGATCCTATCCCGCCGATCCTTGATCTCCACCAGGTACTCCGCAAAGGTCGCTCCATCATCAATGTCCATCTTTTCCCTATCAATGACGTTCAATGGGTCATGCACGTACCTCCTAAACTATGACACATGGAAGACATCATGTACCCAGTGCAATTGTGGCGGTATAGATAAGTGATACACCACCACAAAAACTCTGCACAGTATCTGGAAAGGTTCGATGAACCTTGTAGATAGGTTTCCTCCTCAGACAAATCTCCATAACACTCACTCAGGTAAGACCATAAGGAAGACATGGTCCCATACCTCGAACTCCAGAGGTCTCCGTCGTCTATCAGCATAAGAATTATACCGGCTCTGTGTAGTCTTCATCTAATCTCGGATGATCTGCACCTTCTTAGTGGTAGCTCGTACCAACTCTGGACCCATGAGTGATGATTCTCCAGGGTCGGTCTAGCAAAGTGGTGACCGGCATAGTCTCCTATACAAGGCCTTGAATGGGGCCATGCAAATGGTGGAGCGGTAGCTGTTATTGTATGAAAACTCCACCAGTGGTAGGTGTTCCTTCCAATTGTAACCAAAGTCAAAGATACATGACCACAACATATCCTCTAGAACTTGAATGGTTCTCTCCATTTGAGCATCGGTCTGGGGATGAAATGTCGTGCACAAGCATAGTTGAGTTCCAAAATCTTCTTGCAATCCCTTCCACAATCAGGATGTGAAGCAGGCGTCTCGATCTAAGACTATTGTCGAAGGAATTCCATGCAACCGAACTATCTCTTGCATGTAGAGGCATCCCAAGCTCTCTATAGAACTCTGCTCTCTGATAGCTAGAAAGTGGGCTGACTTGGTGAGTCGATCAATGATCACCCGGATATAATCATTCCCATTGGACGTTCTTGGTAAGCCTGTTGCGAATTCCATCAGTGATCTATCCCACTTCCACTATGGAACTCCAGAGGTGAGATAATACTACTGTAACCTGGTGCTCAGCCTTTACCTACTGGCATGTAAGGCATTGAGAAATGAACTCTGCTACTACCTTCTTCATGCCTGACCACTAGAACTATCATTGGAGGTCCTGTTACTTCTTCTCAACTCCTAGATGTACAGATAAGGGGGATGTATGAAACTCCCTCAAGACATCTTCCCACAACTCCACTGGTACAACAATGCATCTTTTGAAAATAAGTACATGCTCACCATCTTGAAAGTATCCATCAGGAGCATATCCTGTGGATAACTGAGCACGTTGATCCTCACAGTCGATATCCCTAAGTTGTACCTCCCTAACTCACTATAAGAGTGGTGGGGTGACAACCATCGACTATAGGTAAGTTTCATCCTCTCTGTCCACGAAGGATACTGCAATGAGGCTAACTACTCTGTCACCTCACTCAACAGCTACGAGCTCGACCTTCTACTGAGAGAATCTTCCACCTTGTTCCCCTTCCGAGAAGTATAGAAGATATCTAAATTATAATCCTGGAGTATCTCTAGCCAATAACTATGTATCAGATTCAGATCCTTCTGTGAGAAGATATACTTGAGGCTCTTGTGGTCATTGTAGACAATGAACCGCTCACCCATAAGGTATTGTCACCACATCTTCAACGTAAAGACAACTGCTTCCAACTCGAGATCATGGGTCACATAGTACTGCTCAAGTGGCCTAAGCTAGTTCAAAACATAAGCAATCACTTCCTGTCTCTCTATTAGGATAGAACCAAGCCTGGTACCTGATGCATCGCAGAAAACTACGTACCTGACACCCTCCTCTAGTAATCTCAAGATCGGGGTGCTCGTAAAACTCTGCCTCAACCGCTCGAAATCCTGCTGTCACTTCTCCATCCATATGAAGTGTAACCCCTTCCTAGTCATGTATGTCATTGGTGTTGATATTCAGGAGAAATGAGGAACAAATCTCCGGTAATATCCTTCCAACCTAAGGAAGCTCCTCACCTCAGTGAATCAAAGTTTATCATTAATCATCCAACATGGGAATTCCACTCCCTTGTAATATAGCAGAAACATCCTAACATAGAAAACAAGAACCGTGAGAAAGAACAAAGAAACAATAGGAATTGCAAGAATGAATCATTTTTATTCAAATTCCAAAAATAAAAAAAAAGAACAAATCAAGAACCATGGGTTACCCCCCATGCAGTGCTAAAAATTAAAAATCTTCATCCAGACTTTATTCAAGATCAGTTTTTAAGCATAATAAAGGAATCCAAGCCCTTAGGTTGTCCCTAAAAATAAATTTTTAATCTTTTCCCATTAACCAACATGGATTTGTTATCGTCACCTACAATTTCTACAGCTCCATTCTTTAGCACTCTAACCACAGTAAAAGGTCCAGGATACTTGGAATTTAGTTTTACAGGAAATATTTTGAGTCTGGAGTTAAAGAGGAGAACCATCTATCCAGGTTCGAATTCTTTTGTTTGAATGATAGAATTGTGAAATTTTAGTCCTCTCTTTATAAATACTTGAATTATCATAACTCTCTATTCTAATCTCATCTACCTCACTTAGATCAAGTAATCTCTTCTCACCAGCACTCTTAAAATCAATGTTCAGAGCCTTAACTGCTCAATATGACTTATGTTGCAACTCTATAGGAAAATGAAATCACTTTCCAAAAAAAAATCCTATAAGGAGACATACCTATTGGGGTCTTAAAAGAAGTTCTATATGCCCATAAATATTCATCCATTTTAAGAGACCAGTCTTTCCTAGAATTTGACATAGTTTTTCAAGTATTTTTTTCAGTTCATTATTTGAAATTTCCACTTTTCCACTGGAATGTGGATGATAAGGAGTTCCGGTTTTATGAACAAAACCATATTTTCCATCAAAGCCTTAAATTTTTATTTTTTAAATTGTGTTCCATTATCAGTAATGAAGGCTTTGGGAACAAAAAATCTAGAAAAGTTGTTCTTTTTGAAAAACTTAACAACATTGTTTGCTTGATTGTTGGAAGTGCAACTACCTCAACCCAGTTTGACACATAATCAATAGCAAAAATAATATACTCATTCACATGAGATGATGGAAATGGACCAATGAAATCTAAACCCGATACATAAAAAATTTCAACTTCTAGAATAAATTTTTGGGGAACTTCTGTTTTCTACCAACATTTCCCAATCTTTGACACCTATCACATCCAAATACATAGCTCCTAGAATCTTTGAAAAGAGTGGGCCAATAAAAAATAGATTGAATAAATTTTTGAACTATCCTTTTACCACCATGGTAACCTCCCTAAGGTGGGGAGTGACGACTCTCTAAAATGGGTAGAATTTTTTCCTTAGGCACACACCTCATAAGAATACCATTAACACATCTCCTAAACAGTAGTGGGTCATCCTAAAGGTTGTATTTAAGTTCAGAAATTAATTTATTCCTTTGGTTATTGGACAGATCTTTGGGAAAGACTCTTGCTTCCTGGAAGTTGGCAAAATATGAATACCATGAAGACTGCATAATAGAAATAGAGAGAAGTTTTTCATCAGGAAAAAAGAATTGATATCCCTTGGATCTTTATAATGGGTATGAGGAAGCCTAGAAAGATGATCAATAACTAAATTTTCAGCTCCCTACTTTTCCCTTGTTTATAATTCAAACTATTGAAACAACAGAATCCATCTAATCATCCTGGGTTTGGTTTCTTTTTTAGATAGAAAGTACTTCAAAGTAGAGTGGTCAGTGAAAATGATGACTTTTGAGCCTAAAAAATACCATCTAAACTTATCTATAAAAAACAGTTAGAAATTCCTTTTTAGTATTGGTATAATTCTTTTGGGCTTCACCTAGAAGTCTACTAGCATAATACACCACATGAAATTTTATCTCTCCTTTGTCCAAGGACATCACCTACAACCAAATAAATAGCATCACACATATGTTCAAAAGGTAATTTCCAATCAGGTGCAGTGATGATAAGTGATGCAGTGAGTTTTTTTAATAGACTAAATAATTTCAAAAAATTTCATCAAAGTTTAAAGGTACATCTTTAACAAGAAAGGAACACAAGGGCTTAGTAATTTTAGAAAAGTATTGTATGAATCTCCGGTAGAAACTGACATTCCCTAAGAAACTTCTAACACCTTTTACATTTTCAGGAGGTGGAAGTTTTTAAATAACCAAAACTTTAGTAGAATCAAATTCTAGACCTCTCTTTGACACTTTATGTCCTAACATAATACCTTCTATAACCATGAATTGAAATTTTTCTTGGTTAAGAAAAATTTTGGTTTCAATGAATCATTCCAAAACTAATTCAAGATTTCCAACACAAGTATCAAAAGTGATACCCCCAATTGAGTAATCATCCATGAAAACCTCAATGATTCTCTCAATCATGTCTGAAAAGATATCCATCATACACATTTAAAAAGTATCTAGAGCTCCACACAACTCAAAGGGCATCTGTCGATAGAAAAATGTCCCAAAGAGGCATGTGAAAGTGGTCTTATCTTGATTTTCTAGAGATACAGGAATCTTGTTGTAACCAGAATACCCATCCAGAAAATAGAAAAATTCATTTCAAGAAAGCCTCTAAAGAATTTGATCAAGAAAAGTCATTGTAAAATAGTATTTACTAGTGGTTTCATTAAGATTCATATAATATATAAAACCTCCATTTTTTGTCTTTTCTAACTTGGATTTCTTTATTCTTTTCATTTTTAACAACAATGAAACCACCCATCTTAAATATTTCCTGAACATGGTTGACCTAAGCACTATTAGAGACAAGGTTTATAATACCAGTATCTAGTAGCTTAATGACTTACTCTCTCACAACTTTTATCATGTTTGGATTTAATCTTCTTTGACACTCTACCCTAGGCTTATGATCAGGCTCCATAGGAATTTTTTTTCATGTAGAATGAGGGACTAATTCCTTTTCTATCAGCTATGGTTCAGCCTATGGAATATTTAAACTTTTTTTCAGAACATTAAACAATCTTCCTTTATCCCTAGAAGTCAAATCTATAGCTAATTGGCCTAATTGTGTTTTTATATTCTGCATTCTCACATCATTTTTAATTTTATCAGTTTCTTATTTAGTTTCATGTTTATTCAGTTGATTCATGAATCTTTCCTCTTGATAGTTCATTTTATTCAAAATTGGATTCAACTTGGAAGACATTTAATTACCATTTTTTCCTTGTACATTTGAAGACTCGCCACTTTATTGATTTTGAAGGTTTGGTCTTGGTTGGTTCTAATAGTTAGGGGTAGTGTATTGTTTAATTAAACCTTGATCTTTCCAGGAAAAGTTTGGATGGTTCCTATAGCCTTGGTTATAATTTTTTGAAAATGGATCTTCTTTGGGAGTCATACTAGGACCATAGTTAACAAAATTTGAGTTCTCTTGTTGTTGGTATGGAATATCAATATTGGGACAGAAGTTTTTAGTGTGCCCAAACATTACACATTGTGAACATTGTTCTCTAAATAATTGGTTGGTATTTTGATATCCCAATTGATTAACACATTGTTTTGATTTCTAGTTCATTAAATATTTAAGTTGATTTGTGATTTCAACAAGTTGAGATTGAGTTTCATTCATTGAACAAGTGCTTGGGTTTCTATTAACTCCTTTTATTCTTGAATTTTTATGTTGAGAATTCAGGGAAAGATTTTTAAAGATTAGTCTTAGTTCTTCATTAGTCTTTTCATTATCATTACCACCAATAGCATGATCCACTAAGTTCTATCTAGAGGAGGATAATCCTTCATAGAAGGTATCCATGAGAAGGTGAGATGGGAGTTGATGATGGGAGAATGCATGATAAATTCCCTAAATCTATCCCAATATTCACGAAAAGCTTCTACATCCTCTGGATAAAAATTGTGATTTTTTTATAAGTTATATTTTTAATCTTTGGGGATAAAATTTCATTATGAATGAGTTATAGACTTGGTCCCATTTCTCAAAAATATTCTCATCTAGGATCATAAACTAGTTCCTAGCATTCCCTTTAAGACAAAAGGGAAAAACTCTCATTCTCAGCTCATTTTCAGGGAGTCCTAGAAGACATAACTACTACATAGTATTGTAAAAGTCTTTAATGAAGGCAAGAGAGTACTCATTGGAGAGCCCATTGAATTCAAGAAGCGGTGAAATGTGGGACCGTTTCAGCTCAGAGTTTTGGGCTCTAGGTGAAAGTCATATTGAAGAAGGATTACATGATACTTGTGGGAGTTGGAATTCCCTTATACCAGGAATTTCACTTTCTTCTAAGAGTTTATGTGGAGGATTTTTAAAGTTATTAGATTTAGGAACTCTCTCATCTAAATTTTCCATTTCAATTTTATTTTTCTTTCTAAGAGCAGTAAGGTGTTCATCATGTTCATGGTTCAAAGGCTCTATTCTATCAGTAGAAGACCTAGTGTTCATGAAATATGTAATGAAAAGTGAAATTCAGCTCAAACAATAGAAACAGTAACTAAGAAGTTCAAAAAACAGTATCAATTCAACAGAAAATAAAGCATTTTTTTAAGTTTTCAATTTTTCAATTTTTTTAGATTTTTTATATGATTTTTTTTAGTTTTTTTAGAAAATGTATGGATCGTGCCTTCCTCCGAAAAGAAGCCAAAAACATGACAAGACTTTTTTAAAATCCAGTCAAAGTTTAATTATTTTTAATTTTCTACAGACTATTGTATAGTGGAAAATAGGGTCAAACCCACAGGGAAGTAATTTTGACCACTTTTCTATAAAAAAATATAAACACCCCACTCTTTTCAAAAGTGGGGTAAATTTTCTATTTTTTTTATATTTTTTACTATTATATTTTTTAAATTTTTGTTCTAGAGAACTAAATTTTAACTGAACTAGGATGAAATAAAAGATAATAAAACTGAACAAAACAACACAGAACAACACGACAACACATGATAAGAGGAACAAGTAAGAGAAATGTCCAGGAAAAAGTATATTCAAATGGTTTAAAAGGTTTCCTGTTTACTCAAATATGGATGCGACATACCATTGATAAAGGATTGACATAGCTCTCTTTCCAGGAGTTAATTCGTACATATTGACCAATCTTAGAGTTCACCACTCCAAGAAAGTCCAAATGTGAAAATTTATCACTAAAAAAGACAACAGAACAAACTCGTTGTGAGTTCTAAAGTTTTATGAATTAAAACTTTTAGAAAATGCATCCACATTCATTCTCACTGAATGATCGTAGAGTTGAAAATTGATATTAAGTGGAAAAAATAACTTGCATGAATTCATAATTGATATTACTGATCAATTCTGGATTCATTAAAATGAAAGTGATAAGGAAGAGAAGAATTAACTTGTAGAACTTGAAATTTCTCGAGCTCAATTATTTAGCTAAAAATCATGTCTATTACATACACTGAAATCATTAGATTAAAAATTAAGGAAATAGAAAAAGTACAGAGGAAGAGATATCCCTCTCATAACTCGAATCACTACTTCTTCTGGTTCTCAGATCTCCAAGAATAGTTATTTGAGAAGTCCTCCAGGTTCGCTCTCCTCCATCAGTTGGTGAGAAGTTGTCCAATATTTGAATGTTCGAATCCCCCAAATTCTTTTGCTACTCTATTTTTAATACCTCTGTCACCATCTGCATCATCACTGCATGTCTTCCATCGACATACATTGGTTCTTCATTTTTTCACTGCACACGTTCATTTTTTAATTCAACACTTGTCACTTTAGAAATTCCCTCACAACTAACTTCTTACGAGTTAGTTAAATGAACCTAGACGCGCTTCTATATCTTGAATGAACCTACACAATAAGAACAGAATGAAAAATTTAAAACATGAAATAAAGAAAGAAAAAAATATTTATAATTAATGTTTATTAGTTTATTAAAAAGTCTTTAAAAGAATTAATAAGTTTTTCAAAAACTCGGTGCAACATGGGGTCTTCGAGATCCTTATTACCAAAGGAAATAGGTCTGACGCATGGCCTCCTCCATGGTGGAACTGACTTCACACCATGGAGAAGACTCTCTTCTCCATGAAGCGTGATGCGACCTCGATTTGGTTCGTTGCAGGATCCTTCTTCAGCACTAGTGGTGGTGAGGCTTCCAACTGGTGGATTCCTCCTCTCCAGCATAGCGGACAAGAGATAGCAAGTCTCAGTACTCTTATTTATGGCACAACGGTAGAAAATCCTTCTCCATATCCTCGGTATAGTCTTGGTTCAACCTTTTGAGAGGCGTAGGTTTTTGAAGCATCCGGCTTCAACTCGACCTCCTTCGCATCTGAGTAAGGCGATGACATAGAGCATCAGTTGTAGAAGAAATTGGTTGGGTGACTTGGTTGTCGTTGTGGGTAACTGGGTGTGGAACCGAGACTCTCAGTGGGAGAAATTGTGAAGAAGGGTGAAAGATTGACATGAGATTGGTGGATCATGAGTGGAAAGACCGAAGATGATGGAAAGAGAGGCCAATTCCGATCAACATCGCTATCGGTAGCATATATAAAAAGTGTCACCATCGGAGTCACCGATACCTTAAAATAATTCTGCAAACATAAAATGAAACAGTTAAAAAAATAACTTAAACAATTAATAGATAAGAAAATTCAGACATAATTAAATTAAATAACCTTAAACTAAAACTTAAATCAATTAAAATTATTAATATATTAACTTAATTAAAACGTAAAGCTATAAAAACCAAAAAATAAAATTAAAATCTAAAATAAAGTTAACTAAATAATTAAACTAAAACTAGATTAATACCTTGATTATTAAAATTAATTAATTAAATACTAAAAACTTATAACTAAAACATAAACTAAAAGGGACACCGATACATAAAACTATCAGTAGGTGGGTGAGAAGGGTGGAAATATGGGTGAGACATGACTTACCAACAGGGTATCAGTGAGTGATAAACTAAAGAAAAATTGGCAAAGTAAAAATGAGTCATCGACTGTTTTAAATATTATTTTATTTAAACTGCTTTTATTAATTTAAAAAAACTAAGGAAATTAAAGTATTAGAATCCTTAATTAATTATCTATCTAACTAAAAGAATACTTAAAATTAAAAACACATCAGGCTTATCAAATTAAAACTTAATAACTTAACATATGTAGATTGGAAGAATAATTCATTTAATAAAGTTTAGTTAATTATAACATAAAATATTAAATTAAAAACTAAGTTAAATAATACACAAAAAAGATGATTAAATGATTAAATTAAAAAAAATTAGTAAAATGTTAGCAGATTAAAATTAACAATACTAATTGATAAATAATTATTCTAGACAAGTAAAGTAAGATTAAATTATTATTTTTAAAGACTAAAAACACATAATTTGATATAAAAGTTGATTAATTACTAATTTTCATTATAAAAATACAAAAGTATGAATAATTATCAAAAATTGAAAAATTAATTAATTAAACTATTAAAAATTAAATAAAAAGATGCAGAAACTATGTAAAAATAATGCCACATCACTCTCCATTTTGGTTCAAGAGACATTGAGGAGGGAACTTATCAAATTTAATTAACAACACCATCCCACCAATTCCCTTCAGTACCCTATTGAGGGAACCATCCAACACACTTCCACCTCTAATACCTATGAAATGGAAATAATGAAGACACATCAAGAGCAGAAAAATCTAGATAATTGAGAGTGGTCTCCTATCCCTGCTTCCAATAACGAAGCCCGCTCACATATTCTGGTGACAGCCAGTGAGCAGGCTCATATCCCTATATTCTTTCCTACGACAAGCATGGGGGAGGAACATATCCATAACCCCATGAATTAATTCCATTAGAATATTATGATGGAACAAGGTGGAAAAAAGTGGGCTCATATCCCCAACTTAAATAGAATATATCTTCCAGTATATAGTGAAGATGGTAAATGTATAGGTTTACAATCCTGTGAACAATTTACTAAAGTGTCACTACATCATAACAATAGTCGAAGAACTCCTCCATAATATTATGGAACTAGTACGGGTACAGGAAAATGTTCATTTTCCTATCCCTATAGCTAGGGAATCACAACAATATGATCAGTATAAATAAGTGGTTTCTTCGAAGAAAGAACACATTCTTGCTCCCATCCAAAATATTTATCGGTATATTCCAATAAAGGTTGATGTGTTGAACCAGACTCATATTCCCATTCCAAACTTAGACCACCATGTGAGAGCGACACATGTATTGCGATAGAAGAACATTACTATCAAAAAACACCAGTGGAATATTACAAAGGTCAAGGATTGGGACCATATATCCATTATGGTCGGGGCTCACCTAGTGATATCAGAACATGCCTCGAAAAAAACTCATATTTCTATCGAAAAAGACTAGTAGCATACTCCAAAGGCTTAAGATCGAGCTCATAATTCTTTTCTGACTAAGGCTCACCTAGTGAGAATGTAACATGTCTTAGGAGAGTCTCATATTCTTATCAGTGAATCTACATGGATTATTTTAGTAGATCATGATATCCAGGGTAAATTCCTACTTCCAATAAAAAATGATGGCATCAGCATCCTTTTGGGGCTATACAAGAGGAGGCTCATATCCAATCTCTCATTTTGGAGGTCCATCATCATATTCCAATGTAGAATTCATATTCAAATCAGGCTCATATTCCCATTCCAATTGGGGCCCACCTAGTGAGAGTAGCACATGCCATGGGATTTCCTCATATTCCTCTCATAAAATACTAGTAGCATATTCTAAAGTCTCAGGATTAGGCTCATACTTATATTCTGACCAACGATCACCAAGTAAGAATGGAACATGCCTGAGGAAAAGCTCATATTCCTATCAGAGAATCTAATTGGCATATTCTAGAACCATCTTAGTAGTGTGTTCGTACTCCCATGACACCAGAAAGTTATCAATAGAAATTTGAAGCTTTCATATAGTAGGCTCATATCCCTTCACAATTCCAAATGGTTGGTTGACATATTCTGACCATAGTGAAAATGAGGTTCATATCCCCAATCTTCGCAATGCCAGTGTCCTTAAGGATATTCGAGTTACATTATCAATAACATAAGGGCCCATCAACTCTTTAACTAAAGAAAAAGTTGATCATTGCTATGATAGTTCTCCTCGTGGTAGTGTGGAGATGGATCACAGGTACTCTAATCACTACTAGAAATTCAGGCCATATCCACAGTTTTAAATTGTGGCTATAGGTCCTGAAACCGTGGCTATAAGTAATAGACATAGTTTGGGGAGCCATGAACTCTATTGGCATGGCTATAGGGACACAAATTTATCCACGGTTGGAACCATGGATATAGGCCTATATCCACAGTTCTAAACCATGGCTATAGAGAATTTATCTGACAAATGCAATAACAATTTTAAACTGTGGCTTTATACCTACAAGAATGATAAAAACTATGTTAGTAGTTCTATATCCAATATTTAAAACCATGGATATAGGCTTCTTTATCCTAAAAAAACACAGCATGCATCCTCATATACTAGCTACATACCAGCTACGTACTAGCTTCCCCCTATAACTTCTCATACCAACACTACAACCACTCATACTATCCCTATAGTGACTCATACTAGCCGTTAATCCTTAATAAATGGTATAAAAACTCTATCATATCCATATAAGTTAATATCTTCTCTAATGTTGAGTTTCTAAAAAAATTCATATATTGGTGAGAAGGCAGTAGAAAATTGATTCAACTAGTTCTAATAAAATAAACCCTATTTCAATCTTTAATGCTTTCGAAGGATTTGAAATTTGATATCCTCAAGAATTGATTCCTTAACTAAAACCATACGCTTAATGGACTAAGATGATAAATGAACCTAATAGGGATGATCCGGTTAATATATACAACTATTGGTCCTCATTCAGGATCAAAATAATAAAAAAGCTATGATATAGTTCGATAGGATGTTAGAGATACAATGTAGGTGGATGGGGGATTTTTTGTTCATAGGTTTCATAGTTCATTGGATATGAAGGATTAGATCGATTCTTGAGAAAATCAAGTTGCTAAAATCTATACAACATGATGAATCAGGTGAAGGCAATCATATATATGAGTGTTTTATCTAGTTTCATAGAAGAATCAAAAGCGGTGGTTTTGTGGGTGAGATGCATGAATATTTTAGTAGTTTATTGAAAATTCTAATGTACAAGACACATAATACATAGAATAAACTCAGTATGGTCCCCTAGTTATGGTAGCAATATTTATGAAAATATTTAATATCGCATGTCATGTAACCCAATACATGATGTGTTGCTCAGAGCTAGAGACATGGAATGTACCCATAAGATACACTTGCATAGGAATGGAGAGGTATACAAGCATGGCCTAGGACAATAGCACAAACATGATCAGTGTACCCAAAAAAAACCTTGTACATGAGAAAAACCATAGAATATATTCATGAGCCATCATGCATGATAAGGGGTTGGATTACATAGGCAGAACATGGGTATCCATGGGATGTTGTCTACACCCTATGCATGTCATGTACATTCCTCAAGAACATCCACTATGTGTATTTCCCACTTTAGACATGGATTTTTTTCTATAAACTAGCCTATACTGAGTGGTTATCCTCATAGTACAAAATGGTGGACCACATTTTGGATTTATAGATACGACATGATGTGTTACAAGTGTGAATCATCCTTTAGTGTCCCTTAGTAGATTAATATGATCTGGTTTGACCATCTGAGAGATGATAGGTTTCATAATACCTTATTGAACCAAGGGATAGGTCCCCCTCTATTTTTATAGGATGATTTGGTACTATACCATAAAATTGCAGGTTAAATATCCTCTCTCTATGGATTGGTAATCCACTATCATTGAGCTATGGTTTGGATTGGGTCCTCTATGGGAGTTTGTGCTCCCTCAACTGTGGAGCACATTATTGAGGAGTAGAAACCGCCACTATGATTATTGTGAGGTTTCATGTGGTGTTTGGAATTGGGGATGATCATTTGGGATTTAAAGGGTGACTCATCATTCTTAGCTAGGTTTTAGAGATAGATATCCCCTTTCAAATTTTTATTGGGATTATTTTTGAGCATATCCAATATTCAGTTTTATTTTTCTATTTCTTATAGGTTGAGATGCATGTTTCTTTTCTACTAATCCCATTGTGGTTCTAGGAGAATCATACTGGGTAGGTATATACTCACATCTGCATGGGCCTTGGATGCATCTGTTGTGTCTTATTCAATTTAAATATCCATAGATAATGATATTGGTGTACCAGTTTTTTTGAGGAGCATAGTTGTGCCTAGTAGAGAAAACCATGTTCAGTGGCTGAACTTGGATATTATGAGTTGGGATATAGTTATTCATTCCCGTTATCTAGTTATTATTAGTTTGGGACCCCATAAGATCCATTTAAATTTCATAATGATTATAACAAAATCATTTCTTTCTCATCATCAGTTATTATATAGACTATAGAACATACCCCTTTTAATCTTAAGAGAAATACTGACATCCCACTCTTAATATCATTAATTCATTACTACTTCTTTAGTGGATACAACCTGAAATTATATTCCCAAAACATGATCATTAACTTATGAATGTTAGTGATCCCATTGATAAACCAACCCTTCATTCCACCCTTAGGATAATTACTAACCCATTCCCACTATGACACTAAAGGATTTCCCTCACTCATCAAGCCTTAATGGTCATTGTATCTTTCTCAATTGAGATCTCATCTATGAGTAATCTTATTATTTAAAGTTGATATTATTTATTCTATAAGGAGATTTAATTTCATGAAATTATAGGATAGATGGTGAGGAAACACCATAGTTCATTCTATTAATCACTCAATTATAAACCCTTTGAACCCTATTAATCTATCACTTGAACAATAAACCTTCAACCGAGTGGGGAAATCAAAGAGAAACGATAAAGGTGCTTCAAGCAATTGAAATAAAACTAATTACCTTAGGTACTAAGTGGTGAATTATTCCTGGTAAGGTAGTCAATTTTATATAGTTCCATTACATAATGATGTTACTAAATAAAGTGTCAAGTTTTCAAGGATGGTTTTTTGTGTCTTATGAAAATAAAGCAAATATTTTATTTAAGTTTTAGATTTTTATGAGAATAGTCAGTTCATGTTTTCTCAAAATGAGGATATTGTCATCTCTAAAGTGAAGGAAATTTCATATTGAGTTGGGTGAAAATTTTTACTGATAAAAAATTAATGTTAATACTTAATAATGAAAACAAGTTTTTAAAACAATAAATCAATTATAGAATTCAAATGAAAGGGTTGGGCGTAGAGAAACTACATCAACCTCAAGGCACGCTGCTTTTGATGACAAAAACTCGAAGCTTCCTTTTTTTATACTTAGATGAATATGCAGCCTCACATATATATAAGGACACCTAGCCACTATGTACATATTTTCATGTCCAAATATACAAAAGGGGATCCCTAGATATATGTTTATACTTCTATATACCCTTTTTCACTTATACATGTATGCATTTTTCATATATATATATAAGCACACCTTGCCCCAATTTATATATTCATATGGCCATGATTGAATATATATAAAGGAGGAAATTATATATGTATATTCATACCTATTCATAAACATGTAAGTTACCTTTTCATGCTACTTCTCGAATCCACCTCAACGAGATCCAAAACGCACTACAAAAAATATAGGGACCCCAAAAATGAAAAAATCCCTAATTAAAATTGGGCCAAAGAATAAAAACAGATCAAACCTTACCTAAATCCGATGTTGAACTCACTAACTTCGATGGGAGTGGATAGAACTGACCTCATCATAAGAAACCACATGTAAGTAAATAATGGGAAAAGAAGTGAGATATAACAACTTCTTATATATGTGTGATCAGTGTGTCAACTGTACTTGATAACAAGGAAAAAATAATATTCACATTGATATGTACATACCAATACTGAATAACATGATCCTTAATAAATGGTTTTTGTTCAAATAAAATACAATGTCATTAAATACATACACCATGAAGTGGTATCATGAATCAAGAGATAACACAAACCACAACATGATAACATAACAGTGACATAGAATCATTATATTTGAAAAAAATATCATTATATATTTTTCATATTAGAAATATGGATGTTGTTATGTTTAAATTCTTCCTATAGTCCTCATCATTTAATGTATTTAATATTATCACAAAGAGATCATAAAGTAGAATAATATAAGAGGAAATAAAGGAGAATAGAATTTTAAGTGAAGTCTATGTTCATCATTCCAACTAAATGGATCAATCTAGATACTCTATATCCTAATTTTAAATAAACATAGGAGCATACTACAAATCATAGTGTAACATATCCAGTTTCATTAGATAGGTTTATGTGATATTATGTTTTCATTAGTGTTCATTATTGTTTTTTCATTTCTTGTTCTCCATTACTCGTTTTAGGTAATTTGACCAACACTAACCCAATAGACCCGGACCCACCCCCCACTAGCCCCTACCCCTACACCAACCTCCCTACCCCTCCCCCTCCCCCATGTTTCACCAACCCCTCCCCCTACACTGCACCTCCCTCCCTCCCCCCTTCCCTACACTAGCCCCTCCCCCTCCCCCAAGCACTGCACCAGCCCCCCCCCCCCCCACCGGAATAGGATACCCACCACAATCCCCCTACCCTATGCACCAGTGCCCCCCCTCCCCCCGATACACCAACCCCTCACCTCCCCTGTACTCTGCCTTCTCAACTAAATCTTTACTTCATATTTACTTCTGCCTTTATTAGGATTCATCAAAGAGATATAAAACACTATAATCAGTATCCTTAATTCTCAATCACTCAAAGATGGTTAATATATATGTTTAGATAGCTTCTCCATAATTATTGAACATGATGTAACCATTTAATAAAAGTAACACAATATTTCCATTAAAGATTCAATATCAAACTTTTATTCCAATTTCACCACTTATTTTTATAGTCTTGGATAGAACTCTCACACTATAAGTAATTTTTATAGAAATGAGGTTTAAATATCCAATTATTAAATGTTGGGGCTACACTTAGAAACTTTGTATAAAGATATTCCAAAGTATCCAATAGCTCTTTTCTTTACCCATAAGCTATCTGGGTAAAATCTATATTTTTTTTTTCTGGGTGAACACTCTAATCCAACACCTATGTAATAAAATTTATATAATTACATTAAGAATCCCATTAATATAAAATAAAACCAATAACATTAGGGTAATTTAATCTTCCCCATTTGGTTATATAATCACTCCGTCTTGATGATTAAAATAGGATCAAACAAAAAAAATATTAGGAGCGTGAGAATCATCACTAAATCTTCATTTCTTTACAATATTGGTCCATAATTTCAGGTTTAATATAATTTCATAAATCACTAGCATTAATGACCATTTTGGAATCTCCACCTCAATTGATGATCTCAATTCATCTCCACCTTCAATTATCATCATGGAAACAAAATCAAATTGATGTAGCAATAAGGTGGGTGTCCTCATCTTCTATGTTAGTACAGTGGGGTTGATACTTGTTTCTTAACCCATGAAATTTCTTTTTGGAAGCTCTATCTCTCAGAGAAATATTTTTGTTATTTTCTACCTTAATGTTCCAGGTCTAACAACCTTTGGTAAGCATGGATATTTTTACTTTTTTAATGTATTCATTTTTTTAAACAGGCTTCTAAGATTTATAAATTAAATTAATTTTTACTATTTCAAATTCCTCCATTATCCTTTAATTTTTTAAATGACTAGAACATATATTTAGACACTCATTTTTCAGTATATAATATTTATTTTACTATATTTTCACAATAACCTTCTTAATAGAAGGATTCATTGGTATTTTTACAATTTTATTCAATAAATTTTCTTATTATAGTATAAATTTCATATATTTGACAACACTATGGACATATTTCTTATAACTTCCACACACCGCATCATTATTTATTTAGTTTATCTTCTTCATTACCCATTAAAAATCTTCACTAGGAGTGCAAACCATGATAAAATTATGGATATCGCCCCCTTGGATTGACTCAATCTCTTTACATTACATCTTTCTCCATTAAATATTGAAATTTATTTCCATTTTTAGTAGTCTATAGTGTGTCATCTATTACCATAGTAGAAGAATGTTTTCATTATAGAGAAATGTTGTTCCACTTTTTTCTTGGGAATTACAGTTTTAACACTTCTATTCCATAATTTCTTATACAAGGAATACATACTTTCTTGGTTCACTAGAATCTTAGTTTAGAGTGGTATTTTATTATATTAAGTATAATAATAATACCTAATATGGTTTTACCAATATTTATCATAGAAATGAAAACATATGTTGAAAATTTCATAAAAAGTTTCACACATATCAATTTTGATCCCTCTAGAAAAATTATTCCTTTTCTGTGTGTTCATTCTCGAACAAATAGGTTCCCTTCAAACTTCATATTTTATCCTCTAACTTCAGGCCTTCTAGAACCTATTAATATTAACCTATTATTCTTGAAATCAATTATCCTATATTGAAATAAGCAATAACATCATTATCTTCCAATAATTCTTGATACTTTTCTTGTAGTTGTAGTCTGTTGATATTTCCACTCTTTCTTATTTTGGGCTCGAAATCCAACCTCTTTAGATCCACTTGAGGGGGAGTAATTTTATAAGAATACTCACCATTTTCCTTAATATGTTTTTTTATTATTGATAATTTTTCATACTAATTTTTTCACAGTTTGTTTTTTTATTCAATACTTCTAGAAAAAACAGATTCAATGCAATCAAATTTCACTAAACAGTGGGATACATTTTTCATTATCTATAATTTTTGGATTATATAAATGTTATCGGGATCATGTTTCTAGAATTATACGTTCCTTTATGATCAACGCTTAGTTTAGAAGTTTCTATGGATACACTTATCTTCCCAAATATTTTTTAACACTCAATATATATAGATTCCTAATTTTTAAATTTGATTTCTAGCTCAAGACACTTCATATTGAGAGAATGATTTTCATCCTTATCTGATCTTAGTATTATTTACAAATATCACTTTAGATTTTGAAATTTATCCTCATGTATCAGAATTTTCTTAACCAAATAATAATACATCCTTTTCACTATTATTGATCTACCTTCTTGATAGGAAAAAATGACATCTATGGAGACTTTATAAAGTTTCTTCTATGCATGTAATACCTTAGTAACTATAGAATAAAACAATACTAAATCAAAAATATATCTTTGGATGTATTAAAAATATTGGAAATTCCTATCATTTAAATGTGGTATTATTTCATCATTCTCCTTCAGTAGTTTTAGAGGGTGTTATATATGCCAACCTTTTTGGTTAATTACACTTGCATAGAATCATATTCTATTTCAAGCTGTGAATTTTCATTTAGTAGTCCCTTGATTTTATCAAATATATTTACAAGAACACATCACGAACTATATTCATGTAAACTTTATTTTCAAAATAAAATACACAAAGAGACTTATCACTGAAAGACTCTTTAGGGTCTTGTAAAGATTCACTTATCTCTACATTATCTTCAATGCTTCAGTAATAGATTTATTTTCCTTTCTTATCCACTATTACATATTTTATTTTCAAAATTTTATTCATAAACTTATTAAAAATTTGATAAACCTTTCTTCATAAAGAATATATATGAAATATTACTTTATTATGCTATTTCAATGCATTCTTGATTCCCTTCCATATTAATAATATATAACTTTCTACCAATGACTCAGAAATACTTCAATGTTGGTTTCCTTTTATACCTTAGTTCAAAAGGAGATTTTTTGCCTAGGTAGAGGAGAACTCAATTATATATATATTTAATTCTGAACCACATATTTCTAGTGGTACCTAATAAATTCCACTAGATATCACCATAGTTTATGTTATATTATTGACGGTTATACATTACCTCTCAACCACCCCATTCTATTTGGTTGTCTATGTTGTGATAGCTTTTTGAACAATATAATACTTCTCTAGATACTGTTTAACTAAATAATTAGTGAATTAAATTACATTATTATGGTTGGGACGTTTTATATTCATTCCAAACTAGCTTTCCAGTATCCTTTTATATCTCTTAAGATAATCAAGTACTTCTATTTTTTTATACATAGGAATACTATAGCCTAAATAATTATATCCACTAAAAAAATAGAAGATATTAACATCATCCTTTTATTCCTTTATACTTCATTAGTTCACATTAATCAATATAAACTATGTATAATATATGGATATGTATTATTTTCTTAGGTTTATAATATTTAATTATGATATTTCCTTTTTTGAATACTTGAAAAATATTTTATCTATCTCTTTTTAGTTATAAAATATTAAAATCATTTTTTTACTGAACTAGTTTCTCCACGATTCTTTGATTGAGATAACTAAATATTTTATTCCATATATTGACTCCAAGTTTCATAGATAAGGATAAATTAAATTAAACCCCATCAATTTCTAGATATTTTTTAGATAAAATGATTAATTATGCTTTGGACCTTGATATTTTCTACACCACCATTACTAAACTTAACCTTTTAATTCACCTTAAAATTTATATTTATCAAAGAATTATTGTTTTCATCTTTATTTGTAGAAAATAAATTATCAAATATCTATTTTTCCTCACTAACATTATTTTAAATCCACTTAAACCACACGGTCCATTCCATTCATATTTCCTTGTTTCACTTTTTTCCAAAGAACATCTTTCCTAATGGGACTTTCAATCATAATTCCCAAGTTTCTCCCTTATGAAGTCTATAAATATTTATTTTGAACATAAAAATGAATAAGAATTATCACATGGTTACCAAATTTAGTTCTCAATTGGCTTATTAGGGAAAAATATCTTCCATAAAATCTTATTCCAAAACCTCTTAAATGATTAATTTTCTTAATTTTATACTCACTATATATAAAAAAATCACTAGAAAATATTTTAACTATATCTTGTGATTTTTTGATGCATACTAACTTTTCAATTTCCTAGTTTCTATACACACACTCATAATATTCCCATATATTCCTTAATATAAACACATTTTTAGATATAAATTAGACCACATACCAACATAAAGTATTTTCTTATCAACTTTCACTTCTCGTTTCTTCACAAATTTAATCTCAGTTGTATTAGTGTTGTATTGATCAGTATAAGGGTCATATCCTAATTTTTTCCCTATTCCACTATATCTTTTATTTTTAAGATATCTATTTAACCAATTTAATGATTCACTCCTATTTTCATGTCTGTTCATTTGAAATACTTCCAAAAAATAGATACATTTTATTAATTAGTGACTTGATTTTATCTTACATGTCCCTTCTATTTTACACAGCTTTTAAATATTTTACTCTCAACTTTATTCCTTATGTTATTATATTTAATACATTAGTAAAATGATGGAGCAGGTGTAAAAAATAGTACTTATAATATTTCATAATGTATAATATAGAAAATAGTATATATAAAACTGAAAAACAGTGTATATATTGAAATAAAATCATTAAAAAATTTGTTCCAATAAAAAAAAATGGATGAAATTATAATTTTTTAAATTTTATCTTCACCACTGCAAATTATAATACATAATTAATAATTCATATCAATAATGACACTGACATAGGTTTGGATGATGCAAATGTATTCATAGTCATGGATTAAACAGTTTGGAAGAGAATGATGAGAGGTATTCTAACCATTCCATTCAATATAGGAATCCCAGGGGACAAGATCATGCCTTGGGATATTTGAATCTAGAATATTTTCAACCTAAAATACAATAGAATGTGATGGAGTAAATAGATGGATTTATCAGATATAAGCTAAGAAGCGCATCAAAATATCCCATCGCAATCATTCTGTCGTTAATGTAAGTCAATGACACGTCCAAGTGGGTGTACATAAATCCCTAAAAAACATCTAAAAATGGATATGAAAATCATGATTAGAATAAATTCTACCTTCGATCCATAGAACAGAAAATATGAGACCTGAATATCACAGTGCTAAAAATCAGAAGATACATGGGGAGGCAAGAAGCGTTGTAGATAGGGATTTCGAATGAGAAATTGTTGAAGAGTATATTTTTCTAGAATCCCCCAAGTGGGGTCAGTGATAAAACATGATAGGAGGAGGATCATTAGGGTAGGACTTGATTTGAGTGAGAAATCAGGAAGGTGGGTCTGCTGCATCAGAGGAGAAGAATTAGGGGTGGATACATGGAAGGATGAGGATTCCAAGATGTGGAGTGGCCACATCTGAGTGTTTTTAGTGCCTAATTGAATCTGTATTGGAGTCGTGTCAGAGGAGTATCATGGTGAATTTGTGTGGACGCATCGGAGGCACGTTAGAGGAGGAGGTGCAGAGTCAACGTCGGAGCAGCAACAACTAAGAAATGGGGTGGTCGTGCCAGAGGAGGATGATCATGGGGAGGTTGGGGGGCCTGTCGGAGGAGGAGGATCATGGAAACATCACCTAGGAGATTCATGAGGAGGAGGAGGGGTGTTAGAAGGAGGGGCGTGAGGGTTAGGGTTAATTGGGGAGTGGGGGTGGGCTATTTCCTTGGGCAGTGAAATTGTCATGGAAATAAATTAGCTATAACCACATTTCTTATTTCCTATGGCTATAGGTTTGTGGATATAGCTCTAAATTCTATTAGTGAATCCTGAAATCCACCATGGTCAACCTCCACATGGTGACATCTCCCATGGACAATGAAATCTTCCCCATTCCTAGTAACCTCCATATAGATAGGTGCTCAAAACTCACATGACTTATTATAGAGAGGTTCCCGAAACATCAGGGTCAACTATATATAGTTCCCCATCCAAATTCTAACAACACTTCACTCTAGTTAGAAAGATACGCTAAGAATAAGCTTATATAGTCTTCCAAGATTGGGGAATGTAATTTTGATAAATAAGAGTTCAACATTGAAACACGGAGAGAGTTAGTTAGAAACAACCTACCCACCATGTTATGGTCCCATGACACCTCTAAAAATGAGATCCCAGATGAAATAGAAAAGAAGCACATTCCATATCTATACGAAAATATGTGGAAAACTCAACAATGACTAAAGGGTAGATACCCCTCTTATCCAGGGTAAAAATGTCACCTTCAGACAATCAAAATACTCTATTGTTGGCTAGACCTAGATGCTATCTCCATGGTCTGAGACCCAAAACCAGAAAAGCACAGTGAAAATATACAACACGCTTACCACAATTACATAAAAACTATTAGGAAAATAATCTATGATGATATTTAAGGTATCATTATTTGAGGATGGGAAAAGTATGGAGTGTTACACTTTACCTCACCCTTAGAGAGATAGATCCCTTCAGATATAGAATGCTATAATGTCATAGACATTGGTGAAATTTGGGGACTAGGTAATGTGTGAGACAGTTGGTCACTATAAAATAATTTACTTGCTTCAACAGTGTCAAGACATCATAAAAGGAGGGAAAGTAAATCCCACATTTCATTGAACTTATCCCCTTAAAACCAAAGGAATTCATTTTAGATATGAAAGCTGAAGTTGTGATCAACCTAACAACTTCCTATCGAAACTAACTCCCTTTATGGTATTTCATTTTACCTAGCTCCTATATGAGCATAGCTACACCACATTAAATAGTTCACAATAGCAGTTATCATAGTAGCCATCCATGAGCGAACCCATCCCACTAGGCCAGGGGGATATCTACCACTACCTCTATCCCTTAAATCATCAATTTTTGAGAGGATTCAAGACATATTGGTAGAAAATAAAAATCAAAACCATCCCACTTGGATGAGGGAAATTTTATCTCAATCACCATCACCAGGTTCATCACCCCATAGGAGAGTCCTGGGAAAATTAGTGACAATTCTAGATCAACCCTATATCATTGGGCTGGGGGAATTCATTTCTTAATGTCTATCCTAGGAGTCATCAAATCCTTGACTTGAATTATTGAATCCTCAATAATAGGATCAACCAATGCTAATGGTGGGCCTGAATAGTCTCTATCCCATAGGGATAGTCACATATTCTTCATCATCATCACCATAGAGGGAATCCGTTTTCTCTCTGTGGGGAGGTAAATATAGAAAGTCAGTATCCCATATGTTCCTCTGACTAAAAGGAAAATCTATTCTATCTAGGGCCCATTCAGCAATAAATATCATAAAATCTATCAATGTCACTACTCATAGGTCAATATGGGAAGAGTTTACGATGAAGGAATCAAACCCCTCTAGGGTCATAATCCAAAACAACCCAATATGGCCAAGGGCTTGAGAAATTCCCATAATATAGGTACTGTAGAATCATCCTATTGCATTGAAAGTAATGGGACAACTGCCATTGATCGATTCAAATATATGAATGTTTTCACCATCAACACAATAGATTATGTGGATCCAGATGTTTATTTAGAGTGGCACAATTCAAAAAATATACCATGAGAGGAGGATCTGGATCCACCCATTGAGGATACACATACCCATAACTAGAGGATCCTCCAAAACCTAGGACCCCAGAATTTTGAGTTTCCACCTCTACATTGGAACACTACTGAGGATAAAGGGAAGGGTGTGGCTACATTCCAATCACTGCCTAGAAGAGTTGAAATTCCTTCCATGGAGGAATGAATGGAACAATATGAGAATGAGATACAAAATCTCAGAAAACTAAATTAGGATCTAATCAAGGGAAACATTGCCACTGGTTATTTTATTTATGTAGAGATGAATATCCATCCTCCCATACATCTAGAAAGATATAATACACCTAAAATAGCGACATCTGAGTGTTAGATTGACTCCAGTTCCAGGCAGCTTGTCCACATAAATGTGGAAGTCGAAAATGATCATGAATTCCATTAATTGGAGCAAAAACCTATATATTTATATGGAAATAAATTATTATTCACATGGATCGAGAATAAGCGGGAGAAAAAGAAGATTCCACCTTCTCAAACCTCGCTCGCTCTTTACAAATGAGAGGTAGATCAGGTAGTGGTACCTACAAAACTGCTCAATGCCATCAAGTCCCTAGCTACTCGAATAGAATCCATGGAAGGGTGACATGAACCTATACATCTTGAGATGAATCCATATCCCAAATGGTTGGATGACACTTTTCCCCCACCCAATTTTGGAAATTCTACTTTCTCCACTATTGATTGTGCAGGAGACCCCAAGCAGCATCTCACGCAGTTTGTACTCTGATGTAGTCTGATGATGGGTCCTCGAGATCAATATGAGGTGACCAAGATGATGTTTTTTTGTATAGACTCTAATACGACCGAACATTGTCTATTAAAATAGTCTCCCTATTGGTTTAGTTTTAGGATGGGAATACCTCCATCATCAGTTTCTTTAAATGTTCAACTCCATGTTGAAGAAGATTACTATTGTCAACCTTATGAACTGCAAGAAAAGAAAAAATGAGTGGGTTTCTGAATTTATACCCATATGGAAATGTTTAAACTATTCACTCAAAATTCCCCTATTATAAGATAAATTTCTAGTAATATTTGCTGGAAATATCTAGGATGATCTATATACACCGCTGATCCTAATGAATTATCCATGTGGGTTCTGTGAGTTCATTGAAATGGTAAAACATCTAGAAGATGCCATTTAGAGGACCCAAGCAAAATCTTAGCTCATGCCATCAGCATAGGTGAAAAGGAATAGAAAGTAAGAGACTTTAGTTTTTACTCTAAATCTGATAGTAGTGCTCATCCAAGATCCTATGTAGAACCAGAAGTTCCCAACACCACCTATTGAGAAGAATAAACCATAAAATCACCCTCATCTAGAAGAAAAAAGAGATCAAGGTCACCTAGGATTTGAGGAATAGATGAATAAACAATACTCCATCTGAAATGAACAAGTCCCCTTGTTATTTCCTTGCAGATATAAACAATAATATTCTCATGATTCCATATCCTAGGAATCCCAACAAGGTCAACATCACCGATCGTTACAACTATTTCCCTTTCCATAGAATGTTGGGTCACAATATCCAGGATTTAATCTTATTCCAATACATTATCCAAAGCAGGGTTGATTCTGGATAGGTGATGTTGGATAACTCCTTAGAACAAGTGACCTGCATAACCATTTCCTAATCCAAATAAGAATGTTATTGGAGAAAAGTTTCGACTAGGTGTGGATATAATTTCAACAAATAGATGACTCGAAAGACAGTTGATCGATCTCATGACACCCTGAGGGCGCAACTTTGTAAACTCATAATGATTCCACCACCTGGGGAGGTGGCATCAAATATGACTCCTAAGGGTGGAAACAACCATCAATCACAATAAGAGACAAAATATGAATAGTCATATTCTACCCCGATGCATGATCTAACTCTTACATATTTCTTCCCTACAACATTTGAAGAATGGGAACTACCCCTTAAAATAGAACCCTCATCAAATGAATATATATTATTTGGGTATATAAATTTTATACACTTGGTAAACCCCTTCTCTGATGATGAATATTCCTCTGAGTATGGGTTCCCCATTCTTGACTAGGAAATAGGAGGCTGCATGCACATGAATCCAGGATACACGAGACAATGCAAGCATGAGAAAACACAATATTTGGTTATATACACACATAGAACATATATTTTGATTATTCCTATGGTAAATAAATCTATAAATCCCAAAATAGAAATAGAGGTGGTCTATAACCCTCCAGTGGTTTTCCGTTCACTGTCACCTTACATGACCACCTAGTGGGGGTGAAATTATACGATCAACCCAAACAAAGGGGAAGGGCGGTACGACTCACTCCACTAAAAGTAGATACTCCCTTGACCTCTACACAATCAACAAGATCTTACACCTCAAATTCCTCATCTCCTAAGCAACATAATAAGGGAAAACCCCATATTGGGAAGTGAAAACCACTCACATAAAAGTAAGACATTCTAAAACAACTGGAAGTTTTCTTAGTTAGGCTCTCAATCATGGATGTGATCCATCTTTCAAAATAGCTTAGGGATTAAATCATTGAAGCCCTATAAATCCCATAATAGTTTGAGAAAAAAGTTTCTATAGTTTAGGATTATCAATTCAATACTATACCATTAGAATTACATGTCACCATCTCATTCTTAGAGAAGGATCAAGAAGAGGTCATCTAGGGACAAATCAGACCACTATATGTTTTGGGTAGAATCAATAATGAAGAAATTTGAAGGTATCTAATTGAAAATGGTCCCAGGATAAATCTTATATTGATTCTAACCCTTTGATGTTTGGGATATATTGAATTATTATTATCTCCTACAAAGTTTACCATTCAAGGGTCTGATAATCCTGAGAAAATATTTGTTGAATAGATCAAGATTAAAGCTCAGTTTGGGGATCTCACATATAACACTACGTTTCTGTTTATCTTGAAAGACACCATATAAAATGTACTACTTGGAAGGACCTGGATCTATAACCATATGGTGGTACCTTAAACATTTCATCTGTGTTTGAAATACCCCATCGAAGGAAAGGTCAGAATACTCCATGGGGATATTGCCCCTTCAAGACCTGTGAAGCCACATATTTTGAGGAAGGTTTCTAAAAAAGGGAAGTAAAAAAGAAATATTTGGATTATAATATATAAGTTTCATAACCCCAATGGATTAGGGAATCCATTGAAAATCCCTATTTATACTCTATAGTGACTATGTGCTTCCCATAAATCAAGTCAAGGAAATAGAATCAATCCAAGATGTCCAAGATTATCTTGTCCCTAGTGACAGTGTAAAATAAGACCATATCTAGAATCTCTCTAAAATGAATCTAGTAGCAGGGGATGATAATGTATCTTCCCATGGACTCCATTATCTCATTAGTGACAAATATTCCCTCATATTTACTATTTCTCCTGAAAATGACTTTATAGACTCAGATATGGGTGAAGAAGAGTACAATATCAGGAACACCTTTCCCACATTTGAGGAAGGAGTCTCCACCACCGTTGAAGAGCTTAAGAAAATAATTTTGGGAACAAAAGAATAACTACAACCTATATTGATTAGTGTCCCCATGCCTCTTGAAGGGAAAAATATATAAGTAACATTTCTAAAGTAACACCAATATTTTTTCACTTGGAATTATATTGAAATTACTAGGATAAATCCAAATGTACATACAAACCATCTCATCTTACCTGATGACCATTAATGTTTCTAGTAGGCAGCTAGGAAGATGCACCCCTATCATTCCATTAATGTAGATGAGGAAGTTGACAAATTGATCAAATCCAATTTTTTCCAAGAAGTGAAATATCGAAGAAGGCTTGCCAACACCATCCTTGTCAATAAAAATAAAGGAAAAATTAGGTTATGCATCGATTTCAGAGACATTAATCAACACTTACCAAATGAATTTTTCCCTTTTCCAATCATATAACTCTTAATCGATGTAACTAATATCTTCTAAGACATTTATTTTATGTTTGGGTATTCAGGGTATAATCAAATAAATATTACCCAAAATATGAGGAATCCATTTCCTTCTAATAATCCCAGGGGATATTTTTCTATCAGGACATGCCCTTTGGATTGAAGAAAACTGGTGGTACTTATCAACATTTCATGCATCATATATTCAATCCTTTTCTGGGAAGAATAACCAAATGTTATGTAGATGACCAAGTGGTCAAATACCGACAACGAGGTGATCACTTCCCAGAACTTCAAACAATATTCCAAAAGTTGCAGTAGTATAGTCTAATGATGAATCTGTTGATAATTTTGGGCTGGCATCTAGGAATTTTATTGGAGTTGTGGTACACCAACACGGCATTGAGGTTGACCTTAAAAATACCAATGTATTTCTTGAAATTTCACCCCTCATAATCTCAAATAATTGAGAGGGATCCATGGGTACCTCACCAATATTCATTGTTTCATAGAGAACATGGACATAAAATCAATCCCCTTCACCAAGCTAATGAATAATGGAATCAAATACCAAATGGGATGATGAATACCAAGAATCATTTGAGAGTCTCAATCAGCACCTGCTAGAACCACCGATCTTGATACAACTGGTGGAAGTAAATCCACTCATCTTATATGAGGACGCAATGTAATGACCACTTGAAGCTCTACTCACAAAGAAGAATGATGCATGGAGTGAGAGAAATATCTACTACCTCATCCAAATGATACTATCCACCTAGACATAATATTATTATGTCAAGAATAACTGCCTCACACTCATCTATTCAGTGCAAAATCTAAGACATTACTTATCACACCATGAATTCCACCTGGTATCTCTTATTTACCCGATTATGTAAATCCTTGTCTATCTCATAATGAATAGGCATTTGACCTGATGAGAAGTCATTCTACAACAATACGACATTAATTTTATGTGATAAAAGTCAGTGAAAGGGAAATACTTGGATGATTTCCTCACAACACACCCTACACAAGACAACACACTAGTGGAATCAAAATTTATAGATGAGGAGGTTTTTTATGCCCAGGAAACCCCCCAGTCATAGGAGATATATTTTGATGCCACCTCCCAAATTCTTATCGGTAATTGATTGGAAAACCAGAAACTCAATTGGGTTAGCTTAGGGATTGTATTTTATCTCTGGACAAATAAACATTTCCTTACTCTTTCTCACTATTTGAAGGATGCACAAATAATGAGTCATAATACAAATACCTCATTGTTGGAATGGAATTATCCCTATAGTTGTAGATAGTCTACTTGAACATAAATGGGGATTCATAGTTAGTGATAATGAAGATCAATGGAGGATATTCCTTTAAAAAGGAAGAATTGGTCTCTCTCTCTGGGACTCTCCTGGCAGACCGAGCTAGAAGGGAACAGATTCGATGACGAGCAGCATAATTTACCCTTCGAAATATTCCAAATGAGAAAAGATACATCTAAAATCATGGATCACACATAATCCTCCTCATATTTATAATAGAAAGAGAAATTCTCATCTTCAAGGAAGAAGTCCCTGAAGGATCCTATGATGCTCTTTAGTTTGGTACCAGACTCTCCCCCTAAATCAGGAGGCTAGGTTACTATTGGAAAACCATGATATAGGACTGTGTGAAATTCACCAGGAAATTCCATACATTATGTATTCTTGTAAACATTATCCATAAACCCTCATAATTGTTACATATAGATAAATATTCTTGGACATTTGCTATATGAGTAATGGATATTGTGGGGCTATATCCCCTAGCCATGGCTAAGCAGTTTAAGTACATCCTTACTATTATCAACTTATTTTACAAACAAAATGAGGTAACAACCCTCAAAGAAGCCTGGATGTAGAAAATCATCAAATTTGTAATGTTCCATATAATCCCCAGATTCAGAGGACCTCACACGATAATGATAGACAACATCACTAAATTCTATTATATAGAGTTGAAGAAATTGTATCAGGAGTATAAAATACAGTCCAATAACCTATCCATATATATCATGTAGCAAGAAATTGATAAATAGATTCATTCAATAAGACTATTGAATATACTCTAGAAGATGGTGAACAAGGAAAAGAATTTATAGATGGAAAGATCCTCTATACTTTATGGTTTTACCACATGACCACACATACTAATACATGAGAAACTATATATTAATTGGTGTAAGAAACTGAGGCAATGTTTTCTATATAATTCCTGTTGACCATGCTTCAAATTGTTTTATGTGAGAAACTCTCAGATATTGAAAAATCACAAAAGCTACTGGATGAGTTGGAACATATCTATGAGAATAGGTTGCGTGCATTTCACAACCTTCAAGTCCATCAGAATTGGATCACACAAGCCTTCAATAAAAATGTTTTCATCTACTCATTCCTTCAAGGAGAATTGGTATTTTCACTCAGAACCGAAATGATATTAGGAATGAGGCATCCAATGTTGAAACCCAAATGGGAAGGGCCTTACATCAAGCACAATTTCAATCACATGGAGACTAATCATTGTCCATAATGGATGGGGAACATGTCAAACCCCCACTAATGCAAGATTTATTAATAAATAATTTTCATTGATGTCATCAATAATATCTTTTCAAGACCAAATAATGTTAAATTTTATGGATATTATCTTGGTTTCATGATGTTAAACTACGAAAGAAGTCATGGAAACAAGAATTTAAACTACACAACATATTTAGATCTTACCACATGATGTTGAACTTCATAAAATACATCCTCACCACATGAAATAAAACTACATTGATCCATAATGTCCCTCTTTATTCATGTTCCTTTAACCTCATCCTTACCACATAACGTTTAACTGCATAGCTGTTGTAATCTATACATGAAAATAAAATTAATAATTTCACAAGAACTATATGTGTCTTGATTATTAACATCACAAGATACATAGTGACTCCCAAACCTCCATTCTTAGGTTCATCTACCACATTCATCTTCTTTCACATCGAGTCACTTTCTTCCTCACCATATGCTATTAAATTGTATGACTGATATCCTCTCTGTATGAAATTAAACTATATGGGTTTCGAGAAATATATATGACTTGATTCTTATTTCAATGATTTATGTTGGGACACCTTAATCCTATATTTATTTCTATCCACTACATGATACAAAACCCCCTTTCCTCTATGTAATTTCCTATGAGTGGTGACATGATTCTTTTCCATTCCTTATTTCTCACACTGAGCGTAGATCACTTGATATTATAATATATGGTAAGGGATTACCCGCATGACCAAGGAATATTATTGAATGATAGGGCTATCATGGTCCAAGATGAAAGGCATTAAAAGGGACTCCATAATTCCTCACCGCATGACATTAAATTACACACTTAATATCTCATGCATGACATAAAACTGTGCATTACCATGGGCCTCGCCCGAGGGGACCACAATTCTGGGTGTTGATATTTCACCACACCTCCATTAAAGAACTAAATACATATTGATTCTAGCCATAACTTGATTCATAGTGATGATTAAATATCAAATCTTGGGTTTAGCTATAATAATCAATGGAAAAAATTCCTTCCATATGTGTATAGGTTAGAACTATGTAGAGAGATTCCCATTCAAGAACTACATATGGATTGATTACTATCATCAAAAGATACATAGTGACACCCGGATCTCTAATCCCAAGTCTAGCTACAGAAATCAATGAGAACAATTCCCCCCTCTATGTACGGGTCAGATTAGGGTAGACAGTTTCCCATTCAAGAACTATATGTGGCATGATTCCTATCATCACATGATATGTAGTGACATCCAGATCCCCAATTTTGGGTCCATCTATAATAATGATTGGGAATAACGTGCCCCTTTTCATATGGGTCAGACCTATGTAGAGAGTTTCCAATTCAATAACTACATGTGGTTTGATTCCTTTCATCATAGGATACTTAGTGATGTCCAGATCTCCAATCCTAGGTCCTGCTATAAAAATAAACATAACAATTCCCCATTTTTCATATGGTTCAGACCTGAATATAGTGATTATTATTTAAAAACTATATTTTTCTTTACTCCTATCCTCATAGTATATGTAGTTACTCTTAGATCTCTGATTCTTGGGTCCAACTATGATAAAACAAATTCCCCCCATCTATATGTATGGGTCAGACCTATACAGGGAACGTGTATATAAGAACTATGTATGGATTGATTCCTGACTTCATAGGATATGTATTGATTCCTAGATCTTTAATCATGGTTTCAACCTCATCACATGAAATGATATAAATACACCCATAACTGTATAAGGGTCAGACCTATGAATAAATTTCCTAGATTCACAAGATTAAACTGAATGAAGAAAATAAACACATACCTCTTTTCAAGATGGGACTGAGCTATACATGATCATTTGTTCTATGAATGAGTCATATCTACATATGTATGGATTGTGCACATGGTATATCTATGCAAGAAGGGTTCCAACATATGACTACCCACCAATAATCCTATGGATGGAGAAAAGATTCCCCTACATCTAAAAATCCCCGACTAGTGAAATGTGTCCCTAAGGACATATTGCACAATTTTTCATGTGTTTTCTCACATCCTTACCATATAACGTTAAACTGCAAGAAATGAAACATCCTTACCTCATGAAATTAAACTACAAAGCAAATTTCATGGTCACATGACATTAAAACTACACAAAAAATACTTCCCTACTATATAATGTTAAAATGTGTAGTCCATCACCCATTTTCACAATTATTTATCAAATTATAACAAGAGTTTGGCCCCATTAAACTAGAGTACAGTTTTTTTCCATCCTTTAATCCCCTCGGTCCATAGGTCACAATTCATATTCTGAGAACCTCGGGTTGTCAAAAACCTTTAATGGACCCTTGAAAGGAAAATAGATATATTTATTTGACCATGACATCAATGAATAAGATATTTGACCTACCAACACGATAAATCTTGGCCTTATATTAAGGTCTTTTTGATCCTTGTGATCCAGACATCACTGTGGAAGAATCCAGCACCTGAGGGTATTCTAGACCATTTCTGGCATGATTGTCCCATATCATTATTCATGACCTGAGAACCTTAATCCATGATTTACAACATTTTCATATCTCACTCAGAATGATGTTGGAGTACTCTTGACCCTAGGTATTCTAATTGGGATCCTGTGTAATATTCACCTCATATTAGGTCTATGTGTGTCATGACCTTAAACTGCTAGCACTTTGGTCAAATCTGCACAACCTTAAACTCTAGCCTTTGATGGTCCCAATCGCAAGACACTAAAATTCTATCAAAAGAGACATAAATTTTTTTAGGATAAAACCCTATAAAGGGGGTCTGAGAAAAATTAAAGTCTCCACTCGCTAAACTCTTCATCTCTGATGTTTAGGAAAAAAATTATTGTGTAAATAAACAAGGAATAAAGATCAAAGGGCTTACTTTATATCCCTAGTAAAATCCAAGATATTCTCTCTAGACCCCTTGGTTTAGAAAAAATGTATATTAATGATTTTCATATCTCCTCACCATGATAATGTGTTCACTAGGTGAAAAAATCTTTTAAGGTGCTCAAAAACTTCTTGAATATTAAATTTTACATAAATCACACTTCATGAACTAAGCACCTTGGATTACCATAACCTTCTATGGCCCTTGGAAAAAGATACTCAGCTTTAGGGAACCCTTTTTTTGAATATTCATGTATGCCTATGGATTATACATATGAACCTATGTTCATCAACCAAAAGTGTTATTTCCTTACAAAAATGGATTTCCAATTCTTGTGAACCTAACATCACCATGGTAAGACCGAGCACCTAAGGGTGTTCTGGTCCATTCCTGGCACAATTTTCCCATATCATCCCCATGACCCAAGCAATTTAGACCATGAATTAAAACCCTTATAGGAAAAACATTTAAGTGGATCCAATATACTCGATGTTACATCACTGTGTTTTGTACCATTTCTTAAACTAGGAATGAAACACCCCATTCATGATCATTTTGATGGTCCACACCCTGTGACTCGAGACCATATAGAATAGGTTATGAGATTTAAAATTAAGAGTTAAACTTCCCTAGGGTCCCAAAACCCTTCCTATATAACTTTATCTCCATATCTTACTTCATCACCCAGATTTTCAAGTCTTCAAATATATTTCATGGACCTCAAAAAAGAGTGGGGAAACATATTATTGACCATAATATCAATGCATAAGGGTTATAGAATACCAAATATAATAATTTCCTCCTTGAAAGAAGGGAACTATAATCCTTGGGAGCCTTTGTAACACTGTGGAAGAACCCGAAACCTTAGGGTGTTATGGGTCATTCCTGGCATGTCTTTCCCATTCCATATTCCTCATCTCAAAATTTTGGGTTATGACTTACTCAAACCCATGTTCCAACTATCCAGGTGGACCTAGCATCCCTAGTATTCTACCATCAACCAATATTACCCCATTAACCTTCCATGGCCCTTGGAAAATAGTGGATACACTATTTTTTGACAATTCTATTAACACATAAGAGCTTTTTTCTACCAACTAGTGGCATATTTTCCTTTATAGAAAGGAGCACTAATCCACATGAGCCCCGAAAACACCACAGGGTAACTCAACACCCTAGAGTATTTTGGATCATCTCTAGCATGTATTCCCCATATTCCATATTCACCAATTATTTCCTATAATAAAAAATTTAAAATACAAAGTATTTTATGTCTTAGAAGTAAGAAATTAAACTACACAACATATATATGTCCTTACCACATGATTTTAAAATACATAGAATATGTGATTACCGCATTACATTAAGCTTCATGGAGAATAAAACTTTGAAAACGATATATTATCAATAACAGAAGGCTTGAGTTGAAAGACCATAAACAACATTAATGGAAGGTTTGAGCTAAAATACCTTAAACTTCATCAATAAAAGATCTGATTTAGAAGACCCTAAACTACAACATAACTACTATTATGTTTTCATGACTAGAAGATGGCACAAAACCTATCAAGTCTAGAATATGTAAGAGGGTGGCCTAAGAAAAATACGATTCTATGCCAACTAATTCCTCCCATATATGAATCTTAGGAAGAAATCAGGTAAATAATAAATAAAGAGATATAAATCTTGTGAGGCGCACCATATGGAATTAGAAAAAATCAAGCTATTCTCACTAAGTCCTCTAAATTTAGAAAAATATAGAGAATTATCCCTTTGGGACACATATATTCTACCCAAATTATACTTTTGAGAATTATGTAATCTCAAGACAACTTGAGTAGATACCTCAATAATAAATCTCATGTCAGTGGACATTCATGAGAATTTCTCGAGGAAAATATGTTATTATTTAAAAATGTTAATCCATAAATTCAGGTTTACTTGATGTTACATGAAGTATGGGTATCATTGAAAATCAATATAACATCATATAAATGAAATATCATGCACATCATGAATGAAATAAAACTGAATAACCACATAAATGGTTCAGAAGATCTGTTCACTGATAGCATGTAGAAGGAAGAGTCTCCACATATTGGAGTCTCTCCTATGAACATAAAATAAAAGTAAATGTTTTGAAATTACACGTTTGACACAAAATATTATCATTGAAGTCATTGACCTTTCTAGGTTGGTAATGGATTAGCGTAATTGATCAATATATTGAGTTTATACCTCTGTAATCCACTAAACATTCTCCGTCATAGTAGCAACATCAAGCCTGGACTTCTATGCCATATCAAAGAGTTCCTATTGATCTAGTGCAGTCTTCTATGATATTTGAAGTGCTTGCAAAATCTAAGAAATCTCTTCTTAAAGATAACTAATTTTAGACTAGATATGGTCAATTTCAACCTTCCTAGAGCTATCCACATCCTGATGAGTTGTTGCCTATTTTTCATGTCAGGAAACATCATTTAAAGCCTTGTACCAAATTTTATTTACTATAGAGGAAACCCCATCTACTATTACCCTTAATTAAAGGGCCCTCATTTTCTCCCTCAAATAGATCACCAGGGTTTTATTGTCAAAACCCTTATAAAAGGGTAGTAAAGATGAATCTAAGGTGACCCAACTAATCCTTCAACCCTTCTAAAGAGGTTTTGGAAATAAAATTCCAAATATCTCCCCATACTTACCACCACATCAAATGGTAAAGTGACAAAGAATCTAGAACTTGACCCAATCCCATCCTCAGAATAAGGACATATTCTGGGACCATGTCACTATGTGAGGAAGTCATTGTCACCATCTTTAATTAAGTGGGTAGGGATATGGCCTCTATATTGGTCTAATTTGTGAGGGAATCTCTAAGGAAATAGGGAATTGAACTTCTAATATTCATGGAAAAGTATCTAAAAAAAGAGGCACATGGGTTTATCAATCAAAGGATAAATGACATGATATAAATAAGTAACCAAAAATATGAATGATGTTAGAAATATACCTTCCTTAGTTTCATCCTTGGTGGCATCCATTGACCCAAAACCATCATTTGGAAAGGATCCAACTCCCTATTGTGACGATAAGCTAGGTGGAACCTTTATTTATTTTTATGAAGCCATGCTTTTCTCACCACCTTTGAGGGTTACAAGAATAGAAGATACATTAGGCAACATGATACAAAGTGAAAAATGTTTCTAGTTTCTAAATAAGTATTTAACTCATTTAAAACATTCAACCATTAAGCCTAACTTAGTAGAAGAATATCTACCTATTTTAGTTTCCTCAAAACAAGAGTTCACATATGTTGGATCAAATGGAGAAACTGCTTGAATATTTTTAGCATAAAATGAGTCTAATAGGGAATAAACATTAGTCATATCTAATTCTTTATGGGTTGGTACTAACAGCGAAGGGTCTGCTAAAGCAACAAAACACTCACCCGCATCCTCCGAGGTGGATACATTCTCCTCCAAGTGGGATCAGTGGGGATCTGCACATTTTCAATAAATCACGATGTCGTACCAAAATATTACAAAATAAGAGAATGGAGAAATGCCACACTTGATAATTATTGAGAAGAGGGCTCCTAGAATTTAGAAGGCTTCCTTTTTTCCTTTCCCCCATCGGACAGGATCCCCAGAAGGAATCGATGTTCAGTGTGTTAAGAAGGGTCTCCTAGAAGGTGCTGATGTCGAGGGTGTCTCTCCAGAGATCATACTATGAGTTTAGTTTTCTCCAATACATCCACTACCAAGATATGAGGGGAAATAATAATGCAGATGTGGATTCACTCACTGGTACCACTCCCACTATAGCTGTGTCGACTGATGATTCTACTAAAAATAAGAGTATTGGTAAATACCTTATTTTCTTATGAGGTTCTTCTAGGGATATTGTTCCTTTTAAAAATAGTTTCTTTTTGGGACTAGGATCGACCTCGATAGTTGGTAGAAATTTTTTAGCCTCACTTACAAATTTTTATAATTTCCTTTCAGGATATGAGTAGACCCAAATATCATCATAATTTTGAGACAAACCATTCACTACATCAAGGAGAGAAAGATCTATCTTGGTTTGATTTTCCTCCCTAGTAAACATAATCCAAAACTGGCGAGCCACTATCGAATGACTCATAGAATTAACATGAATAGGTGGATAACATATCAAATAAACACACTAAAATTGATGGCTAAACAAAAAAAGTGAATACCATTCTTAGAGGAGACTTCTATCTATGTAGGTGGAAAGGATTACCTCATGAAAAGACGACTTGTAGGCCCAATCCTCAAGTATGGACATACCCTAATCTACCATATTATCAGTGGGCAGTGGACAATATGATTTGAAGGAGAACATTCATAATGGCCCACGAAGGCCTTAACCTCCCAATCCTTTAGTGTAATAGGTCTTACCCCACTAATTCTTTGAAAAAATTATTTTAAGTGGAGGTTAGGAATTTTATGGATGTTTAGATACTCATACCCTCCTAAATGAGCCCCATCCAACTCCATAACACTTAAAACATGATAGATATTTAGTGTAGTCCTTTTCCCCTATAAATATGGAACATGATGTGATATAGTTTGTCTAACATGGGGATAGATAACCTAATAATCTTCCCTCCAATAATATAATTCACCATCATGAAAATGAAGAATCTAAATACACATTTTCCTTCATTAGAAATAAGTACCCACTTAGGTAAATAAAAAGTAAACCATCTAGCAGGACGGTCCAGTCAATACCAGAGATAATCTCCCATCCCTAGTTCGTAAAATCACCTTCTTCAACTATGGGCCAGTAAGCGCCCTCCACACTATGAGAGCCCTTCATAGGATAAGACTTTGGCCTCTTGTCTTCCACCTCATCATGAGATTATCTGATGATATTTTTCAGCCATTATTTGAATGTGACATCTAACCTAAGAAGAAGGTCCTTTTTACAGGACCCCTTAGGACAACCTGATTAGTTCCAGAGCAAGAGGGGGGGGGGGTTCTTAACATTGTCCCATACAAATGATGGAGGAAAAAACTCATCATAAATCCCACCCAATATGGGTGTTTCAAAGATATTTTCAATGTACCAAATACTAATAACCACCTCACTAAGAATGAGGTGGGAAATGTTCCTGTATAGAATCTAGTGACTAAGTAGGTTCAAAATCAAACCCCTGTTACAATAGATTTTTTTTCATGATTCATACAGCCTTTTACATCCTAATTTTCTTCATATCCTCAGCAAATTTAGAAGAAATATACTGCACCCAGAATGGCTAACACCAATCGATTCTAAAACTTCCCCTCATAAAAAATCTTAGTTTGGAAACCACCCAAATATCTGGATTGTGTCTGAAATCCACATCATTGAGCAGTAAAAATGGATATCTAAATTGTGTTCTCAATAGTTATTATCAAAGTATGTGGGCAAAAACATTAGTATTTAACCGTTTGTGTCTTCCACTCAATAATGAAGTGGCCTATATATGATATCTTCACCCTAAAGGTATTATGGGTCTTCATAACCTAAGATGGGGGGTATGCTTGATGATTTTAGTGAAGGGATGGGAGAATAATTGGTAAGAACAAACACATTTGGAGGGGTAGAAAGTATGAAAGGGTATATTCTCGAAGGTTCACCCCCATCAGGTTCATCAGATTTATCTTTGATGACTCAACAATGCTATGACATTTAAGATTCAAACTTGATGTGACAATGTTCTAATGAGACATCAACAATTTATAATCTTTTCTAGAAGATGCATGAGAGATTGAATACATATGAATTAAAGAAATAAGCATAAGAAAGATAATTGAAGATCCCTTAAATATAATTATATAACTCTAGAATCATATCGTGAATCGCATAACCCATTGGGGGGTTTGTGATTTCATGACCTGATATAGGTCTCACAAACCACCCCATGAAGATCCCATGGACCACATAAACACACAGAACATATCATGACCATAAGACCCTCCAGAAGAATCCTGATCATGTGAACTTTAAATGGTTGCATGATACACATAATATTTGAGTGATCATATGACCAAACCAGTGGATCCTATAAAACCAGAAAATCTAACGATACATCTATAAGGACAAGGTTCAATAAATTACTCAAATTTAATTTGTGAATGATTTGAGAAAGTTCTAGGAAAAAATGGATCTCATGAAATTGTTCTCAGGTAGAATAATTGATAAATAGTTCCTTTGATTAGTTATATTGAATAGATCTTGCAGAAATGTATCACGATCAGTTCTTGTGAAAAGTCTTGGAAAGGGTTGTGTGATCGAGGTAGATCGTAAGAGCTCTCGGGAGCTGTAAAATTTGGTGAATGAGCCTCCCTCCACTAAACCGTTTATATTATCTTCCAATAAATACCAAAGGTCTCCCAATCATCACCCAAGGAACCGATTTGTGATAGCCCAAAGACTAAGTCATACATTTACTTTCCTCATAACCAAGCCCTTGTCCTTGCAGATGTCTCCCCTGAGGGTGGAATTTGTTGACACCCACCAAATGAGCATAATAAAATATACATGTGAAGAAATATCCAAAGTATTATTATTATTATTTTCTAAAAAAATTAGGAAGAGAATGTGGATAAGACTCACGAATTGTGTGAACCTCCAATGGATACACGATCACATGTACTTCAGAAGGTCATGCAAGCGGGTCATACACAAATGCATGACCTGCTTCATATAACACAGTGTCCCACTAGAAAATCCACTTGTTCTTGTAAAATAATCTAAAGAAATTCACTTATCATGTGGTTACTACCACAAGAACTCCTATACATCATGGGTCTTGTTAGTTGACAAACGCCTAACAACTATCTATAAATACTTATAGAATTAAAAATAAAATATGAAAATGATGGAAGCCTATTTCGATGATAAATATTCTTGTGATGTGTCGATATGGTTCTGAATACACCGTAGAAGACCTGGTGACATGTCTACCTTGTCACACAAGAGCCCACTAACATTTCACCTTCATCATGTGAAGGGTTTCAAACATGTCCAGTCAACTCTACACTATGCCTCCATCTTTATAGACAAGTAAAGGGGTGTCCATTACAATGCTCATGCACCACCAAAAGTCCCATTATATGTCATGTGATGCTTCACAGGAAGGGGGGTAGTGTTTTTTACAAAAATCACACAAATTTTCAAAATCCCCAACCCTTGTAAAATAAATAAGGATATAAACTGGTAAAAGGTGGAGGCTTCTTGAAAAACGAGGATATGTTGGCCTTCACACAAAAAGGTTTTCATATCTCTTAGGTGGTCAACATCAAACACATGAGCCCCCCCCCCCCTCAATAATACATCATGACCTCACACAATCACTAAGACATAATGCCTTGATCTCACGAACCCCCCTGTTGAGACACCTTTATCTCATGAAAGTTCTCAGAAAAGTCACCTTTAATCATGTGAAATCCTTTAAATAGGCATCTAGATCTTGCAAAGGCCCCTAGACATGTTTGAATGAACTTGTGGAAACCCATTTATATGTCCACATATTTAGAAAAGTTTCCTATGATAGGAAAATGAACTATAAATGGGGAACTGGAGGGACACTCGTGTAGTTGCTGAAAATCATGTGATACCCCTAGAATGACCAATGAAAGGATCTCATGAAATACATATAACTAAATACCTACACTAACTTCAACCAAATCCCTAATATACGTACCCTATAATTCATCATATAAATAGGGAGTTGTGGCCTATAATCCCCCCCCCCCCCCTTAGTATAAAAAAGGATACACGATCAATAGAAAATGTGAGCGTAGGAGTGGACTTTTTGGAGTGGTTAATCATGTGATTTGAGGTATTATACCATGTAAAAACCTATGGAATGAACTAAGGGATCACACAACAAGAATATTCACTTCACATGAACACTTGTAGATCATTCAAAGTTCTTCTGGTGTGACAACCCGATTATGAAAAGGACATCCTACGTATTGGCTGGGTCATGAAAAACCTAATTAATAAGCTAACATTGAATAAACCTAAGGCATATATTAAAGAAAAGGATATAAAAAAGACTAAATTATGGGTGATTTATGAGAACATATACACTTATCCTTATGTGTGTCACATGACTCATCCCGATCATGAGACAACATCGGGATATGTCGCTCAAATCGCACGATGCCCCCTTGATATACTATTTGGATCATGTGGTTCCCCTTACACATGTACAGAAAGTTTCATGATGCACTCCAAGAATGACACCCAAGTCTTACAAAGACCTCTAGGCTTTCTATCCAAATACTTTTAATTTCCTCCAGACATGTCACCAAAAGTGAAGCAGTGACATCAAGACAATACAACTAGGTCTTGTAGTGACACCAATATATGTCTACCTGAATCATGTGATGTCGTCTGGAAAATTCATCTAGGTCAAGCGGCACCCTCCAGACATGTCAACCTGGATCATGCAATTTCCTTTCGACAAGTCATCTAGGTTATGTGGAAACCTCTAGATATGTCATCTTGGATATCATGATACCTCCAAACAAGTCATCCAGGTCATTCAACACTCTCCAGATGCATCAACCATGCTCATATGATGGTCTCCAGACATGCCATTTAGATTATGCAACATAATTTGTAAAAGTTAACTAGATCATAAAATTGTACTTGGACATGTTCTCTATACAACTAGGATATGTCCATAGATCCTCAGACATGTTAGATAGACAACCAGTACATGTTAATCAGAAAATTAGGCCATGTTAAACAAAAATCCTAGGGCATGATAACCTTTTCCATTGGATGTATAAGAAAAAACTTAGTGTGGAAGTCCCAATTCAACCTAGAAATAATAAATATGATTACATACAATGTTGGGATACATATGATGCCTCTTTGAGCTTACGATCTAATGGGTATCTATTTCAATGTAATCCTCCACTATGTCTCCAACATTTCAACCATCGAGACCCTATCACTCCCATGGGATGCTCTTTCTTCCTTATCCACTAGCGGAATGAGAAATACATTGAACTAAGATACACCTAGAACTTAATATAACCAAGATATGTAGGATGAATTTATAAGGCTTGATATCAATATTAAACATCCAAAGGGTTGACCCAACACATAATTTGTGCTTCTATATGCAGTGAGACTAATTACTTACTATACCTTGTTCTCCACACCAAGCATGGATCATGTGGGATTAGGGATTTTAAATTGTCATATCATTTGAATCATGAATATCTACCTGTTTGGGAAGCCTTAGTTTGTATTCCCTAATCCGTTTCCTGATATAATTGAACCCATACAAGGGAATCTACCTTGGAGAAAGTCCTAAGGGTGTGATCATACTATGATGACTCTGATTCCTACCATAGATAGGATATGTACGAAGCATACTTGATGTATTAAATCAATCCATAGTTCTTATTTCCCTCATATATTTCATTTATTTGTGATGTTAAAACGTACATGTTTAATGAACTACATGTGTTTTTATTCCTCTCATAAATCAGGATACATTGGATACCTCATAATAGCTCAATATTATCCTTGAAATATTAACCACCTCCCTAGATGGAAAAAAACTCTAAAGCACCCATTTATATGGATTCAGAATATAATAATCTACCCATCAAGTGTGATTGGATGAAGAAACTCATATACATATTGTTGGATTAACTAATAGATTTCCCTATTCATATAAAAGGATTTAACCTATGATCATTTCTTTAGGGTAACCGATTTCGTATCGAGATTAGTAAGAGATTCATGAACATATATTAAATCTATAATAGAGTCCAAGAGTAGGAAATATTTACCCCCAAATGGTTGGATATGCTCTAACTCCCATCCTCTTTACCAATTTGAGTTCCTAAGTGCCATTGGGTCTGAAACACCACTTGAACGCTTTCCTTTGGAAAGTAGGTATGTACCTAGTTATTTATGTGGGAACTATTGGGAGTTTCTATAAAATATGAACATGAATAGTAAACCCAACATGAATGATTATAAAGATATTGAATCCCCCACAATCAACCCATTTGGACAAGCCCTCCATATCTTTCTAATCAAATAAAAATGGTGAACCCAACATGAAATCATTTAACTATGACATATCCTTCAAAAGATAAAAAGGATAGATTACCTAGTTCTAAACTGACTATTTTGTTCCTATAATATTGATGTTCCTATATTATTTATGATGGAAAAATATCTAAATTTATTGGAAATGTATGATATCATGTGGATGGTTCCCTACTGAGTTATATATTCACAATCTTCTCGGGCGACCATTGCACTTAGGAAACTGAGTAGCCTCTCACTTATCACAGGTCCAGGTTGGGTAGATTCTTAATATTTCATGATTAATATGGAGTATCTCAAATGATATATAGATCTTGGGAGTAGGTATGGATTATACTTTCATTACATCCAATTTTATTTCATTCCTTTTATTATTCTATATATGTGATCGAACCGGTGGGTGATTAGTCTTTCATGTATTTGTGAATGTATTTAATTTTATTATAGAATATACAAATTATTTATTATTATTGCATAATTGGATGTGTATGATGCCTAATTAATTCATTTAGAATTTAATAATATAATATAGGGGGTATAGTCTCCCCACAATACCTCCCTAGACCCCCAATGCTAGTATGCAGCCTCCAGTGTATGGGGAGGTGACCCTGAGGTCATGTGGCACTGTTGATCAGGTTAATCTTCATAGTGATCTAGGATGGGATATTATAAATTGGTACCATAGGTTTTTTTTTCTGAATATTTATAATATGTTAGATAATTGATTTAGTAATGTATTATAACTTATGATGGATATCTAGGTGGTCTATCATGAACAACGATTTCAGTAGGAAGAACAAGTTAATATGGGCGTCAAATTTTAATTTTTGGTATTTATTATTATAGCTATATTATCTTCACCTCATGAAATTCACATATAAGTTTTTGTATTTATGATTTATTTTATATTTTTCTCTTGGATATATAGGAAATATGTGCCTCGTGCATTATATCAGAAATATTGTATTCACATGACATTTATGCATGCTAGTGTGAGATTATGTCACTAACAATAAGTTAATCTGTTTAAAGTGTCAATAACAGCTCATAAAACAATTTACCTTAAACTTTATTGGTGTAATTCTACTCATATAGACTGATATATATATATATATATATATATTTTTTATTCTGATGGAAGTTCATGTGGATCTATGGTAAGATACTCATTGACAATGATGTCATGGTAACCCTTGTGTATGAGATATAAGGAAACACTTGTGGGTCACTATAGGCACATGATTCCTTAACACTATACCCTATGTGTGTTTTTTCCTAGTTTTTTAGTTACATAAAGTTCCATTAAAAAACTATATGGTGTTTTACAATGTATATTGGAATGGAAATCTACATAACTGATCCATGTGCTATTCTTTTTTTTGGATACAAATCTCCATAGGGTGATGCTGGTTGTATGTGATTTCCTATGTAATGTGACCCAATCCCCTAGGGCATAGTATTTTCAATAGATGATCTAAGAGGGTGGGCACCCTAAGAGTGAGTAGTGATATTTTCAGGTGATTCCTAGGATGCATATTAATATGAGACCCATGATTGGGTGCTTGGGGACATTTGATTTCATGTGACATTTTAAAAAGGAATTCATGGGACATCCTGTGAGTTATGAATCTTATATAGAGTTTGAATTTTATAATACTTGAATATTTGGATATTGTTGGAGACCAAAATATTTCAAGATTTAACTTACACCTTAGTGATTCAGTGATTAGTTATGTTTGAGGGTAAATTGTCAGATGGGTTGGCTTGTGTTTATTAGTACCTTCAAGATAGAAAGTGTGAGTAGGTGCTTGAGTTGGGGATTCATTCATAGGATATGCTACTGAGGTTATGGGTTTTTAACAGTGATTCCTTATATTCTTGATATTAATCACCTTGAGTGATATAACCATTTGTATCAAGGTTATTTTGAAAGGGAAAGATGTTCAAGTGCATGCCCTATGGTTTTGAGATGAGTTTTTATATGCAGCGAGAGTGAAATTATATTATTTTGGTTTTATTAAGGTTCAAAATAGATTAAAAACATGTGGTTAATATTTTTATATGATCTATTCTCAATTTTGGAGAGAAGTTCCAAGGGAACTCTGGTTAAATTAAATAAACATGCCATGATCTTGGTCTGTTATTAGTTAGGAATGTGAGCCTAGTTTTGATGTTACGTGATTCAGTGGATATTGATAATAGTTATAAAAATTAGTCATAATGAATCATGTGATCATTGGGTTTTAGTGATAATGTGGTTATACTTGATGGTTATTTCAAGAGCCTATTAAATTTTAATTGGTGATGGAAGTGGGTTGTCAAAAGACTAAAGGAGTTTTGTGAGTTACTTATGGGCCTAGTATCCTAGGAAACTAATGATAATTGACCAGGATGACTGTCACACATATGTTAAAGTTATTGAATTTTCACTCAAGGAGTGATATAGGGTGAGCCATATGTAGATGAAATAGTCTTCCATTGGAGGGCACGACCCTTATTAATAGCGGGATTTAGTAGATGCCCTGGAAAACATCCCATGAGCTAGGAATGAGAAATTTAATTGTTGTTTCCATAGTGTTACTCAGTATGAGTAGGTAAACAACATGTAATCATTCTATTCAATGACATATGATTCATGGGCTACGATTATTAGAAAATTTGGTCTAGTTTTGTGATGATAAGGACTCTCCTATGACAAGGTGTGAGATAATTATCGAGGTGTTATAACCCTCGTGTGAGAGGGATCATGGGTGCACGAGACTAGATGTTGGATGGTCTATATGAAATTTTTATTCCAATAAGTAAATGGGTGTGGGTTATCTAGAAGCCTTATTGAATACCAAATGTAACATTAAGTATGATTCTAGATGGAGTTTAAGAATTGTATTTGAGCTCGGGATGAGTTGTGGTGATATCAACATGGTCATATTGGTAGCATGTTACTTCTCATGGTGTGGTAGAGTAAGATGGTGAATATGGGTGGTTTAGGACCTGACCATTGAATCACATAAGAGGATGGGTAGATACTTCAGTGGATTTATCAGGATTATATTGGGTTTCCTTCAGGAGTAAAGGCATCATGATCGGGTGCTTTAGGTGAAACAGTGGTGCTTGAAGCCAATAATTTCCAAGCCGCATATTCCAAGGGAGGTTTGAATTATTTTCTCAAAGGTAATTTGATGTGATGAGATTAAAAATGCATCAGGTATGTTGTATTGGATATGAAAATTTCTTTACGAGGATCAGCTGGGTTTTTTTGGGAAGAGTCAACATGGTCAAGCCCAATGCTTAGGTTGTTGTAACTTTTCTAGTCTAGTTGGAAATCAATAATGAGGATGGGTACCATCATTGATTGATGATATTTCATATAGAGAGGTGTGGTGTGTTGGGAACTATGACAAGTGTGTCATAAGACTACTAAGAATGTGTTTTAGTGGGAAATTCTGATGATGGGAAAGTGTTATGGTTCAGAGTTAGTCCACATATTCTATGTTATAAATTGGTGAACACCATTGAATTGATGAGTAATTGAACAAATAAACCTTTGTGTCTTGGGGTGGATGGGATTAGGCAAGCATCACCTTGGTGTTTCTATGGTGATTTACAAGTTTTTTTAGTTTTTGTTTCATAAGAACCTTGAATTCAATGTTTTTCTTTAAAAGTGTGTTGTCTGTTAAAGGATGTAATGAACCCTTTGGAATTGAATTGGTTATAAATATAGGATGGGTAATACAGTTGTATTACCATCAATACATATAAATGGTAATATGTGTTATGGTAGGGGGGTTGTAAAAACCCATGTCTATATTGGTGTTTGAAATTCAAGAGAATTTTGAACATTCGATTTAGTGGAAGGGTAGTTTTAAGAATCAGGGTTTAGAATATAATTTAAAGAGCTTGAAAAGCTCAAATAGCTATTTTGGGACATTGAATAAGGGTTTTAAGGAAGCCTAGAGTTGTATGAGAGCACTAGATGAGGCTTTACTGGCTAAGGTTGTATTCTGAAGCCATCAGCTAGCTGGTGGCCATGCTAGTGGCCCTACTAGCCTTGAGGGTCCATTTGCTATCCAATGGGCCAGTACCGACTAAATGGTGATATTATGGTGGGTTTTTTAAATGGGGTATACCGGTCATTTCACTATCTATCCCATTGTATTTTTGAGAAGAAGGGGATTCTGGGGAATTTCGTTTGGCTGAAACACCCCCTCCCTTGTATCTTTTGGCTCCCCTTTAAATGATATTTTTTTCTTGATGTTTCAACAGAAATGAGATGTGAGTTCCTCTATTATCATATTATTTCTATCTTCCTTTTTATCACCCTCTAATTTGTGTTAAATTTGGTATTCTCAGGGTAGTGACTTCACTAGAGGATGGGGGAATCACCTGTTTGCAATGGGGCTTTTATTCTACCTAGGAAGGGACATCCCGAAACAATGTCTACCTGCAACCATTCATCAATTCGATGAAGGTTGTTTGTGACACCAATTTATTCACAATTGTTTTTGTTAAATTAAATTAAATAAGACACAAAACATTTGATGCATGATAGGGGTTTTTCCCAGTATAGTATCAAGGGTTTGTGGTGGGACCTTTGCGAGCATTTGGCCATAGTTCCGGTGCAGTGGGAGTTCCTAGTGAGAAATTGGGTAGTTATTCCTCATTAAATTAATTTTTATATTAAATTATAAATCATATAAATTAATTATAATTTAATTATAAATAATATATGAATGTTTTATGTGTGCCAAGGCCTTGCAATTGTTGGTGATGGATAAATGGGATTGGATGATTTTTGGTGAGAGTTTCTGAGATACTTTAAAAATAGAAATCTTTATAAAAGTGTTAAGCGTTATTGTGTACATTCCCTATAGTTTTATGAATTTTATTTATAGTGAATGTGATGTGTATCCTATCCATAAAATGAATTTTTAGGATTTAATTAAATATATTAAATTTTTTAAAATGTGATAATTACTTATCATAAAATTAATGCCTTGGACTAAGAAAAGTGTCAATGCCATTAGGGACCTAGTGAACTAGATGATGTCTTGGCCACCGATGGACAATAAATTGCTTATAAAGACATTATTGAGACACCTGAACCTCCCGTGAGTGGTGTAACATGTATGGAATTAACAAGATGAATATAGTGGCCTTATTATAGTATCCCTTAGAGACCTCTGAGTAGCAAAGTGTAACACCATGTTAATTTTCTATCAGGTATGTTATGATATCTATTTTTAGTTTACCTTGTTCATTGGGCATGTGTTTTAGAACATGAATTGGCAGGATACATATAGTGGTGAATTCTGGGATTTATTGGATTTTAAGCCTTTTCCTGAGCCTTTCTTCTGTTTTAGGGGTGGTTACACAACGTGTAATGGGGTTTCATGACGTGTAATGCCTACCAGAATCATCCAATGAGTTGAATTCAGAATGTGATAATTTACACATCGTGTAATGGTTATAGATCGTGTATTGTAAAAATCTAGGTTTTAGTTAAAAATGAAACACATTTTTCAGCATAACATAAAATAAAAGGGAGTTATGACATGTAAAAGATTACACAATGTGTAATTCCTTGAGTTGTAGTTTTTAGGGTGCCATGTGGGTGTCGATGATTCATTTTTTTATCCTTTATCTCTCACCTCTTAGTCAGAGATATTACCCTAGATGATTTTGTGTGTCTTCGTTTTGTTTAGATCAATTCTTTTAATGATTGATCTATAGGGTTAGGCATTTCATCTCTCCAGGTAAGCCTTCTTCTCAGTTTCCTTCTTATTTATGGGTTGTATCATAGTTTTTTGTAGTGATTGGTAATCAGATTGTGTTTTCTATCAATACCTTTAAGTATTTATTAATACCTTGTCTTCTGAAGGTAGATCTTGTGTTTTCCAATCTCTATTGTCAAAGGCGGTTAGGTTTTTTAGCTCTTTAGGTAGGTGGATCTGTTCAATTGTTCTAATTTCTTGAATTTCTTATAGTTCTTACAGATTCCTTGATATTTCAAATGTAATTTAATGTGTTGAAGTTGAAAAGGGAATGGGTTCGTGTTATAAAGGGGGTTTTCCTTAAAAATTGAATTTCCTTATTAGAAATGAAAAAATGGATTTTCAAACCCTAAAGCAGATTGGATTGGCTTCAATTTTTTTTATAAAAATATAAGCTTGGTTTTTTAAATAAAAAATTGACAAACATAGAACATGGGAACCTTGGGTACGTCGAGATGGAGACAGTTGTAGCATTAGTGTGAGTGAAAACACTAGAAGGAAACCTCTTGTATGTCAATGGTCTATGGAATGCCTTAATGTTAGTTGGATCCAACCATATGCCTTGTTATGCTTGTGAGTGTCTAGTACATATTGTCCCATAGGCTAGATACCGGCCGGTAGGTGCATTGTTGTTTCTAGTTGTTTATTCCATGGATGTTGGTGCACATGTATATTTATATTTCAATATCTTTACCTTCTTTATTTATGGATTTGGAAAATATGATATGCAATTCATTAAAACTTGAGGATTGTTTTAGAAAGGTTTTAAAAATTCTTATTTATAAAAATTCTTCTGAAACTATTTTTTAAGATTGGACTTGTGCATTCTTGTTATTAGATTTTGTATAGATCTCTTGGTGGTATCCTACTGGGTTGTGTTGCACACAACCTACTTCTACCTGTGGGTGGATATAGACCTTATTTTACAGGATTCCTGTAAAGGGAAGATAATTCTATAGCATTCAGGCTTCTCTTTACTTTGCTGTTTTCTTTTGGGAGAGTTTTCAGGTGACACCTGGTCACATAGAGACTAGTTCTTTCTAGACTAGTCTTTCTTTCTAGTCTAGCCTGTTTGGCTTAGCTATATCACCCGTAGTTTTCACTTTCTACTTTGATTGTATGTCTTGTTTTCCTTATACACAAGACTTGTTTTTTGTTATCTTTGTTTTACCCCACCTTGTGATGGGATGACTTGGGTGACTAGTATGGCTAACCTGGGTTGGTCTGTTAGAATTTGGTATCAGATCCATACTCGCCCTGAAGTTTTGCAGCACTTCCTGAGTTGTTTTAGCACTACGGGAAAATGGGTAATTGTGATGGGTTATTTGCGATGGGGATAGTTATCCCGTCGCAAAAGGTTTGGCACACACTGTGTGCCAAACCATGAGAAGGGTATTTCTGACGGGTGGTTTCACTCATCACAAATACCCTTTGGTGGGTTTTAGTATTCACGATGGGTCCCGGTGCAAATACATTTTTAACCGCCACCGCTAATTAATTTAGAATTAACAACTATTCCTATCACAAATAATATTATATACGACAGAAGATAAATCCCGCCACAAATACTTCCATCACAAATAATCTAACCTATATATACCCCCATCCATTTTGTTTTCATTTCACACCTCTCTTTAGTCCTCTCTTCCTCTCTACTCTCATATTTCTCTCTTAAATTTTTTCAGAGTTTAAAACTTTACTTCAGAGCGATTTTCAAGCCTCACATCGTGCACAAGATCCTATTTTATGATATTTATCTAGTTATTTTTTAGTTAATTCATTTATTTTTATATTAGTTATAATTATTTTTAATTAGCAATAATTAAATTATATTATAACTATATAGTTTTATATTACATTTTTTACAAATATATTGTTTCATTAGTAATAAATACTAATAAATTGTAACAATTAGCGGTAATTAGTAATAATTAGCACCGATTAGTAATAATTAGTGGTAATTAGTAATAATAAGCTATAATTAACAATAGTTAGTAATAATTAGCGGCAATTAGTAAAAATTAGCGATAAATAGTAATAAATACTAATAATTAGTGGTAATTAGTTATAATTACCATTAATTAGTAATAATTAGCAATAATTAGTAATAATTAGTTGCAATTAGTAATAATTACCAGTAATTGGTAATAATTAGCGGTAATCAGTAATAAATAGCGGTAATTAGTAATAAATAGCGGTAATTAGCAGCCATTTGTAATAATTAGCGGTAATTAAGAATAAATAGTAATAAATAGGCCTAAAGAGAAATAAATAGTAATAATTAGTAATAAATAGGAATAAATACGAATAAATACTGATAATTATTAATAAATAGTAATAATTATTAAAAAATAGTAATAATTATTAATAAATAGGAATAAATATAAATAATTTAGTATATTTTATTAATTAATAATAATAATTTGTAATAATTATTAAAAAAATACTTATAATTATTAATACATAAGAATATATAGTAATAAATAGTAATAAATATGAATAAATATAAATAAATAGAAATAATTAGTAATAATTGGGAATAAATTGAAACAATTAGGAATAAATAGTAATAATTAGGAATAAATAGCAATAATTAGGAATAATAATAATAATTAGGAAAATAGTAATAATTAGGAATAAATAGTAATAATTATTAGAAATTAGCACTAATTAGAGGCAAATAAGAATAAATAAAAATACATTAAAATAATTACGAATAATTAGGACTAATTAGGAATAATTAGGAATAATTAGAAATAATTAGGAATAAATAGGAATAAAGAGGAATAATTAGGAATAAATTGGAATAATTAGGAGTAAATAATAATAATTAGGAATAATTAGGAATTAATAGGAATAATATGAGATAAAAAGGGATAAATAGAAATAAATAGAGATAAATAGTGATAAATAGTGATAAATAGGGATAAATAGTGATATATTGGGATACAAGTAATAAATAGGGTTAAATAGCAATAAATAGGGATAAATAGAAATAAATAGCAATAAATAGCAACAAATAGTGATAATTAGTGATAAATAGTGATAAATAGTGATACATATCAATAAATAGTAATAAATAGAGATAAATAACGATAAATAGCGATAAATAACAATAATTAGAGATAATTAGTTGTAATTAGAAATAATAAGCATTAATTTGTGATAATTAGCAGAAATTAACGATAATTAGTATAAATTATAATAAATTAGTGTAGATTAGTTTAAATTTTAAAAAATTTACTATAAATCACTTTTACATAATAGAAATTATTATAAATTACTAGAAAAGTGAAAATGAAATAGGTCGTCAATTTTCAGTCCATGATCAATAAATAAATTCTACATAAATGGATGACACAAATTAGTCATTTGTCATGGCCTGAAGATTGAAAATACTATGATTCAATTTTTTTTAGTAATTTATAAAATATTCTATTACTTTATAATAATTTATAAAAAAATATATTAATATTAGTATTAATTATTAAGAAAAAAGTGATAAATAGATAAATTTTATAATATTTATAAGTTAATTCAAATTTTTTAATTTTATGCTCTTTTTTGGATCGCCTTTTTCTTATATCAAATTAATTATAAAAAATTAATTATCAGTAAATTACTAAACATTAACGATAAATAATTTTAATTATTAAAAATCAGTAGTAATTAAAAAATTAATTAAAATTATTGGTAATTAGTAATGATTCACATAAATAAACATTAAATAACCATAATTAGTAAAAATTAATGTTTATTCATAAAAATCAGCAAAAAATAGATTAAATTTACAATATTTAATAGTAAATTATGATTTTTTAAAATTTTACCCTTTTTTGGATCGTCTTTTTATTATATCAAATTAATCATAAAAAATTATTTATTTTATATTTTTTAGAGTAATATGAAGCGAGGAAGTCAACAAAAATCACTATTATATGATCATGATTGGATAAATTGTCGCAAGAATCCAAACAGTTATGATATAAAACTTTTATATATTGAGAGTGTTAAAGCTTTTTTATCATTTGCATCATCAAAACTAGAATTTGTTTTAGAGGGTACAATTAAGCATCCATGAAAGAAATGTGATCTGAGTATGTTTGACACATTTGAGAATGTTGGGGTTCATTTATTATGATTTAGTTTTCAAAACAATTATTTTTTTGGTATCAACATGGTTAGTGAAATTCTGAATATGATACTAATAATTTGGTTCCAGATCCATCACAGTTTTAAAATTTAGTACATGATGTGGCTATTGACGCCGAAAAAAGTCCGTAACTCTCGGAGGAAGTTTTGAAATGACGAAGCGAAGTCATATTTGGAATCAGAGGCCCAATCCGGAGGCCCGGGATGTGGTGCGCGAAATAAAGGAGGCTCGGTGCGAAAAATTGTTCTGCGCGCGTAGAATCACCGGGTTTCGCGCAATTGAGCCGATGAGGTGCGCAATCTTTGCGCACCCCGGTTCTGCGCAATGAGTTTTTGCGCGCCGGCTGCGCGCGGCGCGAAGAATTTCGCACGTCGCCTGGATTCCGCGCCGGAGGTCGCCTATAAATAGAAGGTGACCCCGAACGATTTGGGGGTTGAGGAATCCGAAGCGACTCTCGTGCACGCAATTCGGCTCCCCCCGCGCGAAATATGACTTCCAGGTAAAACCCTCATTTTGCGTAACCTTGCCCCGGAGTTCGCCTTTGTGGGAAACTCCACCGGCTTCAGTGAATTTTCCCCTTCCCCAGTGTTCCAACCTTGCGTGCAATCTGGGTCTCGTGCGTTCAATACCCTTCCTTGCATGCAAAACCTTGCGCGCAATTCCCTCTTCGCACGCAATTCCATTACTCCAATTGCGCACCGTCCCGATGTTTTGCGCGCAAACCTTCCTTTTTGCGCGCAAAGCCCAGGACCCCTCACCTTGACACCCCTTGGCTGCCCCCTCCACCGGCACCTGACATCTCCCCTGCCGGGCATGCACGCCATGCGTTGTTTTCCCGCACGGCCTTCTAGGCTCGTGCGAAGTAACCTCAAGGTCCCTTGGGCCATGTTTCCCGTTGCGTTGCTTTTCCTTATGCTTCTCCACATAGGCACGCTAACGGCTATTGCTTCTTCGTATATCCATGCTAACGTGGACCCCCCCGGTGGTTTGCCCTGCGGCCCCCCTTCACAACGGCCTTGCCGATGCCTTCCCTCCCACGAGGGGTAGAGGGCGTTGGGCATGTAAGCCCTAGGGGTGTGGAGCAAACCCACCTCGTCCAAGCTACAGGACGTTAAACTGCTAAGCACCTCGTCCTTAATACAAGACGTTAAACTGTGGTCCGACCCCGTGCTTCGCACGCAGGGTCCCCCCATCTCGGACATTTTTTACGCCACTCGTCTCCACGGGAATGGAGTCTTCCTCACATGGAATGAGATCCTCCTTGTCGGAGTGGCGTTTGTCCGTGGGGGAAGGGCTGCCTCAGAGCGTAAGCCCCTAGCCTTTCGTACAGATGACTGCACCCGTGTATCTCCGTAATTCTCCCCTTCCAAGGCCAGTGGAATCCTTTTCCCACTGCGCTTTGTCGCACCACGGGCCTCCACCCTGGAGTAAGCCCCGGAACCAAGGGCCGCTAACCACACGTAAGCCCCTATTTCCTCTTTGGGCTGCTCAACGCGTAAGCCCCATTCCGCTTCTCACGGACGCACCCTTCGCGACGTGATCGTCTGGTCCCTACTGCCTCTTGTTTCCCACATCAAGCATGAATCACGTGGGCTTAGAGCGCGCACCGACCATGACATCCTCTTATGGACCGCCCCAAAGCCTAATCCCCATCCCAGCGAACTACGTGGACTTTGATCCGTGTTAAGGCATGGTACGTAGGAAGCCTCCCCGAGGTTCAAGCCCAACAATCATTGGCCCAAACTGTCTCCTTGTCGGTGTGCCAAGCCCCCATTTTCTCCCGAACTACGAGGACTTTGATCCATGTAAAGGCATGGTATGTAGGAAGCCTCCACGAGGTTCAAGCCCACCACCCAGTCGTTCCGACCTCTTAACTTCGGTTCACTACCCACCATGGGCCGCCTCAGAGCGTAAGCCCCATACCCACCATGGGCCGCCTCAGAGCGTAAGCCCCATACCCACCATGGGCTGCCTCAGAGCGTAAGCCCCATACCCACCATGGAACGCCTCAGAGCATAAGCCCCACATTCCCTCGTCCCGTATGACGTTAAACTGTATTCCCTCGTCCCGCATGATGTTAAACTGTGTTCCTCTTCTTGGGCTGCCTCAGAGCGTAAACCCCAAACCCCTTGTCCCGCATGACGTTAAACTGTATTCCCCCTCTTGGGTCGTCTCAGAACATAAGCCCCATGTCTCACTCCACTATCCATCCTGATCCTTACCCGGGCCGCCACATCCCGGTGCGATCATGCCACCCCATCCCACTCCATAGCATCCGGGAAGCCGCCCACGTGCTGGCCCCAACATCGGTGTTCCCCCCTAGGGGTCCTTCAACCTGATATGTCTATGCAAGATGTTAAACTCGCGACATACCCCGTGTTAAACATGGGAAGCTGAGGAAAACCTCAGATGGAACACATTCCCCGCGTTCGATGTGGGATGCCTCGGGCTTCCATGCCCTCGAGAAGCCCTGTGATGAGGGACCAAAGACAGACATGCCGACGACGCCCCAACGTAACCATTATCCTCACCGAAGGTTGCTACCCCGACAAGACCCCTTGGAGTGTCTTGACGGAAGCAGCGTAATTAACTAGCGTCCATGTAAATATGGCACCGAGAATGAGCTTCACGAACCCGTCTTAAATCTATGAGGGAGACCCGGACTAGGTGATGAGCTCCGAGGAGGAATCCATGGAAGGAAGAACCGACATCCCATCATCCCGGTTTCGATCAAGGAGCAGACATACCTGAACAAGGAACGGATGCCGCCCACCTTTGGAAAGCGGGAATGCGGGGCAACAAGCAGCGCGTCCTCCCCGAAGACGGATGCGTGCGCCCCGGCGAAAGCGTCGGAAACAAAAAACGGTGAACCCAACGTGAAGCTCTTCTCCTCAACATGGGGAATGGTAGCCGTTGGGGTGTCGGCTCCACAACAAATGGTGAACCCGACGTGAAACTCTTCTCCTCAACATGGGGAATGGTAGCCGTTGGGGCGTCGGCTCCACAAAAAATGGTGAACCCGACGTGAAGCTCTTCTCCTCAACATGGGGAATGGTAGCCGTTGGGGCGTCGGCTCCACAAAAATGGTGAACCTGACGTGAAGCTCTTCTCCTCAACACGGGGAATGGTAGCCCTCACTGGGACAACAGAAGAATAGCATGTCACCAGGTCCGGGTAACCCTCACCAGGACGTGAACCCACCAAGGGTCGAGGCCATCAGAACGTTGACTACTCCGTTCTGCGACGTCGTCAGCGTGGATACCTCTCGCCAACCACGGAAGATGGAATGACGCTGGGCCTTGGTCATTGATCTCTTTTCATGTTGACGCTAATGGGTTCATCTCCCTGCTTCTAGGAATCAGATCACTGCATTCGGAGCTCGATCGCCACATGCCTACCGGCGCAGGGGCAGGGGCAGTACCGACGCGACTACCCCACGTGGTCCCGCCCATTTCACTACCGCTCTGACTTCGACCATCGTATCCGCCGGGCGCTTGCGCCCCCTCTCCCCGTCAGAAATGATCCATCAGAAGGTGATCAATGACCTGGTTCGCAGGTATGACGAGGAAGGGGTCATCCCCACCAGGGGCATGGCCTGTTTGGATCTAGAGGCAGCTGCGCCTCACCACCATCGCCACCCTCAAGGGACACGCAGGGAGCCGCCGCTCCCCACGCCGACGTTCAACCGCTTCGGGAGCCTATCCGCGGAGCGCCTTGACACATCCCTCCCCTACGCCAATGAGGTGGGGGATGTCCGGGTCCACCCGATTGGCGATCCATCCCAGGGGTTAATGACAAGAACCCCCGCCAGGCCGCGTCGGCGCCGCCGCCCGACTCCCCGAGCCGAGGAGTAGGCAATCTTCATGCTCACACCGTCGGTTCCAACCCATCTGACTCGACGCCATTGTCAGGCGCGGGCGGGAGAGAATGCCCATCCTGGGGCACCAGCATCAGCAACCACTGTGGCCCGAGCCACTGCTGACTCCTGTTACCAGATCCCCCCACACGTTGAGTAGGGGCATCCACGTGCCCGACTGGGATCGAAACCCCGACCGCCCTGCAAGCATGTTGGGTCGAGTCTCCCGGTCACGAACACTGGCAATGGCCACTGCGGACCAACCCGCGGTAGTGCCTCTCACCATGAAGGCTCATTCCATGCCTCCAATCTGGATATCCGAAAGCTTCTTCGCGGCGGCTACGCTCCGGGTATGACTCCTTCCAGCGCCCGCTGCATGGGGTATGAGGCCACTCCCCCTACTACTGGCCACGAGCATGGAGCTATTGTGTATCTAGTCGCCCACTCACATGGAGTTCCTCCCTATATCCCTTTCGATATCTGTCCCGGTGATTCTCGCACCCTGGCCCTCAGTCCCCTCTGCCTCAGCTATATTGTGGCCGGGGAACCCTATGATGGAAATCGTCCTTACCCTGAGGAGCTACCCAGGGGCAGGAAGGCCAGGCATCGTCGCCGTAGGAGGAATGTCAGGGGAGTCCGTACGGAAATTAGACCAGTCCGTTTCTCAGATTCTGAGGTAGAGTACGACTCGGCAATGGAACCTTCCCCCCGACCCTTCGAGTTGAGGGCAGAGATGGAGACGTGGCGCTTCAGTCTCGTACTCCCCGAATGCGATATCTGCATGATTCCCTCCTTCCTTCGAAGGTATATCTAGGAGGACGAGGACTTGGCGTACCGCTGAGGGTCAAGCCCGCAGTTTCCACTGGCCTCCTCGGAAGCACCTACCGCCCCTATCAGGGAGGGTGAGGAGCTTTTCTGGGGACCGACAGAAGAATCGCAAGGCGATACACCCTTGGTGAGAACCGACGCTGTGATAGGAGGCCCATTCGCTGGCCCATCCTATCGCGACGTGGCAGCCAGGGCACTGCAACCACTAGAGGATGATCCAGGGATCGGCGACCAATCGGCATGTTCGCCGTATTCCCCTCCGGCCCGCCCACCGCCCCGACGGCCTGCCTCGGCGCCATTTCCAATTCCCCGACTCTCTTCGATGGACGAGCAGGGGCGGCAGATCCCGGACCCCGAACCGGAGCCATGGGGCTTCTGGACTGTCCTTGCAGCGGGCCACTTCCCTGAGAAGTTTTGGCCGGTCGCAGAATCGGATTTTGATGTGCCGGAGTCACTCACCCCGGGAGAGTTTGAATGCTTCCGCCAGATTCTTCGGGTGACTCACTCCCGCCTCCGCCAGTAGCTAGCGCCTTACCCCGGGAGCCAAGCGCATCTCAAGGATATCGGTGAGCAGTGCCACCGGGTCGACCTGGCAGCCCTCCCCGCGGTCCGGCACCCCGAGTCGCTGGACCACCATGAGGCCCTCCAGCAACAATGCATTCAGAGTTTTCAAGTAATACGCAGAGTTATCGAGGAAGCCACCCCCACGCGCACGTCCGCGGATGGGGGCAGTATGCTGCTCTCCTCTTCTGTGTGATCCGCCGACAGCCCGATCCACTGGGCGGCCCTGAAGGAACGTCGCCAAGGGCAGTCACGGTCAACATGGCTGACCTTTCAAATGAGGGAAACATTGTGGATCCCCTTGACGGGGACTCACCCCCCGAGGACAGGCTGCTACTGGACCCATCTGGGAGGATTACTCACCAACAGAGGAGCCTCCTAGGTCTTCCTATACCCATGGAGGAACTGACACTAGGCCTAAATATCGGCAAGCGTAAAGAGCTCGTGGGGTCTGTCAAACTCGCCGACCCATCTGCCTCAGTGCAGAAGGTAGAGGAAGATCCCGAGAAGGCCACGCTGCACCAACAGCTAGCTAAGAAAAAGAGGATGGTTGATGAGATCTTGGCCGAACGCATTGCAGAGCAGCGTCCTGACTACGGTGCTCCTAGACCAGGACAGCAGGGGCAGGACCATCTACCCCTTGTTGAGATCCCCCCAGGCAACCGTGACCGTGTCGTGTTCACCGACAGGGGAGATACTGGAACCCACGTAAAGAGGGCGCGATATGTTTCGTTGAACCCTCCCGAACGACGAGACCACCTGGGAGACCCTGCTCGGTTTCCTCCCGCCGCTCCGAGAGTCGCTCCGCTAGTTGCCTCGCGAGCCACTGAGCGCGACTACCGTATCGAAGAGCCTGGAAACATGCTTGTGGTTAGAGATCCCCTTCAAGACAAGAATCTGCATCTGGATGACCTGATGGAAGTAGTCATCGCTCGCTTGGAGGCCCTGGAAACTCGGCAGGTGGCAATCCCACCAGATGGAAAGCCGTACCCAGCATGGGTGGATGACATGCCAGCTCCACCAGGATTCGGGAACCCCACTTTTTCCCCCTTTAACGGGACCAGAGACCCGCCACAACACTTGGACCACTTCAACTCGAGGTGCGGGCCTATGTTAGGGACTCCGGTGCAGTAGGAGGCTGCCAAGCTCCAGTGCTTTGTTCAGACACTGGAAGGACCAGCATTCGTCTGGTATAGCCAGATCCCTGTTGGATCGGTGACTAGCTGGGAGGACCTTCACCATAAATTCCTCTACCAGTTCAGTTCCACAACCCGGAAGACAAACATTGCAGACCTCTTCAGGTGCAAGCAAAGGCCCGATGAGCGCGTCGCGGACTTCGTCGCCCGGTGGAAGGGGCTCACGTACTCCCTTGACATGCCGCTGACTCAGGAGCAATTACTGAAGATGTGTGTAGGGAACGTCAAGGAGGAGTTGGTTCCGTCCCTGATCACGTAGAATTACCCTGGAGGGTTCCAGGACTTCTCGGATAAGGCTCAGCGCCTCGAAAAAGCCCGGCAACAGGCCAGTCAGGCACGCCCGCTGCCTCCTGTAATCTCTGCAAGAAGAGCCGACAGAGCCGAGCCCACTGCTGTAGCCCAGATAGAGGCCCCCAAACAGCTAGAGTTGCTTCTAGTGAGGCCAGCTCAGTAGGCTCGTAGAGGTACACCCCCACGGGCACAGCCTCCAGCCCAGCAGCGTCCGCCTCAAAATCAGCAGGCACCTCTGCGTAATGCACCGCCGCCACCTAGGCGAGGTAATCCGGCTCTGCCTCCTCAGCCTGCTCCTCCGGCCCCTGGCCATGGTCAACCCCCAAGAGTCCCCTTTCCAGACAAGAAGAATAGGGGTTACTCGTTTGGCGAGGCCCAGGTCCCCGGTTATTTCCGTAGCGCCTTGGAGCAGAGGATCATGCGGCTGCCTGAGTGCCGGAAGCCAGAAGAGGCGTGTCTCACAGATCACCCTAACTACTACCCTTATCACTGGTTCCTGGGACACACCATCCAGCAATGCTATGTGTTCAAGGACTGTCTCCAAGACCAGATTGACAACAACATAGTCAGGTTGGGCCCAACCCTGGCATAGGTGTCAGGTGTCTTCGTGGGATCAGATGGCAGCAGTGACGATGGGGATGGGTGGGAACAGGTTTTCGACTGGGGGTCCTGGATGTATAATGACTGGATGGCCCGCAAGACGGTCGCCCGTGCCCATGGCATCATCCGTGCCCACCTGAGTCATCCAGAGCCCTCAGAGTCTGCGAGCGCCTCTTCGGCCTCGTCGTCCCAGCCTACTTCTTCCCAGAAGAGCAGGCGACGACACAAGAAGAAAGAACGCGCCCTGCCATTGTCGTCATCTTCTCGCATGCTTGGCGATTTCATGCCTCCAGAGATGGGGATCCCTCCGAGATCCCATCCGTTAGTGGATGATTCCTTGACCGAGATCCCGAGGTACGCTTCGGTTAACACCGTAGAGTTGGTAAATCCCTTCTTGGCTCCCGACGATGAGGAGCGCTAGGTGAACCTCACCGAGAGCCCAGGGTACGCTTCGGTTAACACCGTAGAGTTGGTAAATCCCTTCTTGGATCCTGACGATGAGGAGCGCCAGGTGGACCTCCCCGAGAGCCCGGGGTACGCTTCGGTTAACACCGTAGAGTTGGTAAATCCCTTCTTGGCTCCCTACGATGAGGAGTGCCAGGTGGACCTCCCCAATGTCCCCGGCCATCGCCAACGTCGACGGAGCCGTGGCTATGTGAATCGCCGGGGCATGGCAGTCGTCACCTCCAGTCAGACAGTGAACGCTACCGAGACCAGGAAGCAGGCCCAGTACAGAGAGAAGCACTCGCGGCTCCCTCACCCGGTGACAACATGTTCGCTTCCACCACCATTTGTGTTGTTGGATCAGACGGAACTGCCCTGCCCACGTCACAACCAGCCCAGCCCTACCACTGGCTGACTATGGCCTTCTGGTCCTGGCATGACAGCCACCTTCCGGGCTTCAGCTAGTGAACAGCGGGATGTGCCTAGTACTAGTCAGTCACCGGTCCCGCCAGCAGGTCCCGTCATGCCCCCAATCATAGAGCGACCTCCCGTAAGAAGAAGCTCGCGTTTGGTGCGAAAGTATGATGTCTAGAAGCATCTGTCTGGAATTCCGGCAAGGCTTTCCATCCTTGAGGTCATTCGCCTATCGTCTGAAATGTGTGAGGCACTCACCGAGGCTCTAAAGAGCCCCCTCCAGTTCGAAACGGAGGTAACGGCCGTAGAAGCCTTCCACACCGAGGTGATTGAGGAAACCGAATGTTAGGAGGTTATCTCATTTTCCGGTGAAGATGAAGACCATCCCATACAGGGGAACATTCTCCCATTGTATATCACCAGCCAGTTCAATGGCGTGGAAATCCGTCGCTGTCTTGTCGACACGGGTTCTGGGATTAACTTGATCCCAACTCGGACACTGTGAAAACTGGGTTTTTTCGAGGATGACTTAACTCCCTCTGACCTCAGAATCCAGGGGTATGACAGGACCGAGCAGACTCCAATCGGCAAGATTCGTCTGAAGACCCAGTTCGGCGGCTTAATTTCTAATACTGAATTCATGGTTGTCTCTCAGGACACTACCTACAATGCATTGATGGGTAGGCTGTGGCTCCATCTTCACGCGGCGGTTCCCTCATCATACCATCAGTGCCTCAAATACTCCCTTAAGGTTCGAGTGGGTGTGCTCCAAGGATATGCGTCTCTGTTTGCCTCTTGTGAAGCTCGTTACTTGGACGTTGACTATTACAAGAGCAAGGACAAGCAAATCCTGGCAGGTGAGGTTGAGCTCGCCGCTGTCGCGAGTGATCCCTGGACAGGTTTGGATGACGCATATGTCTTCCCAATCCATCGGTTGGAGGCCACGACTCCCGATATGGGAGAGTGCTTTGTTGTCTCGGGTACCAGAGGAATGCATATTTTTGGGTCTAAGTGACGGCGGGAAATCACCTTGTACTCTTATACCAACCAGGCTCAGGTGATCCCCGAGCCTCTTACCCCTGTACGGTATCGGGACGTTGGGCTCATGGCAACGACAGTACGTCATACGTGTTTGTTTTGCCAAGCCGAAATCGACCAGCTCAAGCCAACGCGTCACCATTTCTTTGATGTCCTAAAGAGTGGCCCCTTGGGCCATAGGCCAGATGGGATTGGATCAACCGCCTTTGTCGCTATGGTCTCCGCGGTGCATGAGTCTCCCGTCGTGATGACCTCTGCCGCCCAAGCCGACGCTAGCTCCCTGTCAGGGTCGAGCAGCCCCAAAACGGCTCCCCCTGTGGACGATCCTTCCTCAAGCAGGAAAGAAGACATGGAAGATGCTACTTCCACCTTTGAGGAGGGCGTCTCCACCATGGTCGACGAGCTAGTACAGGTAAACCTCGGTAGTGAGGCAGACCCGAGACCCACATTGGTCAGCGCCGCTATGCCTCCCGAGGAACGACAACGGTACATATACTTCCTCAGACAGCACCGTGATGTGTTTGCCTCGATTTATGATGAGATGCTGGGACTAGATCCCCAGGTAGCTGTCCACCGCCTTGGCCTCCCAGCAAACCATCGCGGGTTCAAGCAGCCTCCCAGGAAAATGCACCCCTTTCATGGTGCCATGGTTGAGGCCAAAGTTGATAATCTCATTAAGGCCAACTTCGTCAAGGAATTCTAGTACCCCAGGTTTCTAGCCAACATTTTCCCCATCAGGAAGAAGAACGGGCAGATCAGGGTCTGCATGGACTTCCGTGATCTTAATCGCCACTGTCCGAAGGATGACTTTCCCCTTCCTGTGACAGAGCTGTTGATCGATGCGACGACCGGGTTCCAAGACCTCTCCTTCATGGATGGGTACTTCGGGTACAACCAGATCTGGATGGCCCCCGAGGATGAAGAATTCACTGCCTTCAGGGCCACCTAGGGCACTTTCTGCTACCGGGTTATGCCTTTCGGCCTGAAGAATGTGGGTGCCACCTATCAACGGGCTATGCACCGCATATTCAAGCCGATCCTCAGGACACTGGTGGAGTGCTACGTAGATGACCTGGTGGTTAAATCTCATCAGCGCCGGGACCATCTCAAAGACCTTGATAAAGTGTTCGGTTTCCTCCGTTCTTGCCACTTGAAGATGAACCCGTTGAAGTGTGCCTTCGGGGTCACCTCCAGAAAGTTTCTTGGCTTCATTGTGAGATATCGAGGTATCGAGATCGACCCCGAGAAGATCAAGGCCATCATTCAGATGCCTCCCCCGAGTAATATTCGGGAGCTTCGAGGCCTCCAAGGCCACTTAGCCTACATATGCCGATTCATTGCGAATCTGGCCGGAAAGTGTAAGCCCTTCTCTCGGCTCATGAAGAAAGGCGCCGCCTATGGGTGGGACAAAGAGTGTTAGACCTCTTTTGAGGAAATTAAGTAGTATCTGCTTCAACCTCCGGTCCTGATGCCACCCGTTCCCGGAAGGCCGCTGGTCCTTTACGTGACCGCCCTGGAGCGATCCCTCAGCGCCCTTCTCGCCCAGAAGAACAACGAGGGAACAGAGAATAGCCTTTACTACCTCAGCCTCATGCTCCTCGATGCAGAAGTTAGATACTCTCCCATCGAGAAGAGCTGCCTGGCGCTCGTATTCGCCATACAGAAATTGTGGCACTACTTGCAGCACCATGAGGTAAAGATGGTCTCTCGGGTAGACCCATTGAAACACATCCTGAGCCGACCTATGTTGACCGGCCGATTGGCACGCTGGGCGGTGATCCTCTAGCAGTTCGACATTAGGTTCGTACCTCAGAAGGCCGTCAAAGGACAGGCGTTGGCAGACTTCTTAGCTACCCACCCAACCTCCGCGGACCAACCACTGGATTTGGGATTTCCTGATGAGGCAATCCTCTCAGTCGATCACTCCACCCCATGCTGGCAGATGCACTTTTATGGCGCCTCTCGAAGACCTACTGGTAGAAGGCTCAACGATCCTAGGCTTAACAGGGTGGGCCTGGGTATCGTCTTCATCACCCCGGAGCAATCCGTTCTGCCTTATTCTTTCTTATTGTCAGAAGGCTGCACCAACAATGAGGTGGAATATCATGCCCTCATCACTAGCCTCGAGTTGGCCCTGGAGGTGAACGTGCCCCATCTGTCTGTGAAAGCGGACTCTGAGCTAGTCATCAAGCAGGTTAACGGTGACTACGCTGTCCGGAAGCCAGAACTCATGCCGTTGCTGGAGTGAACCCTCCATCTAATGGCTAAGTTCCCCTCCTGACAAGATGTCGTTCACGTTCCCCGGTCGCAGAACAGTCGAGCAGATTCTTTGGCTAGCCTGGCCGCATCACTCGCGGGGCTCGAACAGGATGACCTGATCATCCACGTGGTGCACCAGAGAGTCATTGCTCCTGTTATTCCTGCCCCTGTTATCCCAGAGGGCGATCATGGCCCGCGAGTGAACCATCTCACAGCTGGTGCCCCTGCGTCAGGACCCCTCGGGGTTCCAGGCGTGGTGATCGAGACATTTCCTGACTGGAGGACACCTCTGGTTGAATATCTCTTGCACGAAAATCTTCCAATGGACCGAGCAGAGCAGGAACGAATCCGGCGCCGCGCGCCTCAGTTCACTCTTCAAAGCGGTCCCAGTCGTGAGCAACTCCATTATAGGCATGGGTTTGATGGTGTTCTCCTCCGTTGTCTTCAAGGAGTTGAGATCCCACAGGTCATGCAGGAAGTGCACGCTGGTTCCTATGGCGCCCACCAGGCTGGGTCGAAGTTGTACCACCAGATTCGGAGGCTGGGATACTTCTGGCCTTCCATGATCCACGACTGCATCGAGTACGCCAAGAGGTGTCATGCGTGCCAAGTTCATGCTAACTTTGTGCATCGGCCACCGGAGCCTCTCCATACTACTAAGTATTCTTGGCCCTTTGCAGTCTGGGGGTTGGATGTCGTAGGGCCTTACCCGCCGGTGATGGCCCGCCAGTGCCGGTTCATCTTGACCGCTACGGACTTCTTCTCAAAGTGGGCAGAGGCAGCCCCACTCAGGGAAGTCAAGGATGGTTCTATCGCCGACTTCGTGAGATCCAATATCATCCACCGATTTGGAATACCTCACGCTATCCTCACCGATAACGGAACCAACTTCCGACCGGCTGAGCTGAAAATATTGTACTCCAAGTACAACATTCGCTCTAACCACACCTCCCGCTATCATGCGCAGGCGAATGGATAGATTGAGGTGTTTAACAAAACCCTCTCTAACATTCTGCAAAAAATGGTTGGTCAGAACAAGAAAAGTTGGCCGGACAAGCTCCCCAACGCCCTCTGGGCTTATAAGACGACGACTCGCAATTCCACCCAGGTGACCCCCTATTCCCTGGTGTACGGAGCTGAGGCTGTCCTACCCATCGACGTTCAGCTGCCCTCATTGCACACGGCGGTCTATGACCAGTAAGCGCCGGATAGAGTTGCTGAAATCCGTCTAGCCGAGTTGGAAGCGCTGGACGGAAGTAGACTTCGCGCTTTACATAACTTGGAAAGGCACCAGAGCAGGATGGCTCGAGCTTTCGATAAAAAGGTTCGCCTCTGCTCCTTCCTGCAAGGTGACATGGTGCTGGCTCTCAGAGTGCCAATGATTCCTGGCAGGAAACCACCCAAGTTGGAGCCCAAGTGGGAGGGACCTTTTATTGTCCACAAGGTCTATCCCAATGGCGCGTATTCCCTGGTGACTATGGATGGTGAGCGCGTCACTCCTCCCACCAACGGCAGGTTTATCAAGAAGTACTTTGCCTAGGCTCTACGGTCCAGCATGACCTTAAACTGTGTGGTCCAGCATGACCTTAAAATGCATTTTTTCCTACATTTGGGCTCTACGGTCCAGCATGACCTTAAACTGTGTGGTCTAGCATGACCATAAACTGCATGTTTCCCTATATTTGGGCTCTACGGTCCAGCATGACCTTAAACTGTGTGGTCCAGCATGACCTTAAACTGAATTTTTTCCTACATTTGGGCTCTACGGTCCAGCATGACCTTAAACTGTGTGGTCCAGCATGACCTTAAACTGCATTTTTCCCTACATTTGGGCTCTACGGTTCAGCATGACCTTAAACTGTGTGGTCCAGCATGACCTTAAACTGCATTTTTCCCTACATTTGGGCTCTACGGTCCAGCATGACCTTAAACTGTGTGGTCCAGCATGACCTTAAACTGCATTTTTCCCTACATTTGGGCTCTACGGTCCAACATGACCCTAAGCTGTGTGGTCCAGCATGACCTTAAACTACATTTTTCCCTACATTTGGGCTCTATGGTCTAGCATGACCTTAAACTGTGTGGTCCAGCATGACCTTAAATGACATTTTTCCCTACATTTGGGCTCTATGGTCCAGCATGACCTTAAACTATGTGGTCCATCATGACCTTAAACTACACTCTGCCCTACATCTGGGCTCCCTGGTCCGAGCTCTAAGACCTAAAACTAAGATCCTCTTTTGGTTTTTCCCTTTCCACGGTCCAAGCTCTGAGACCTAAAACTAAGATCCATATTTCGTCCAATATGACATTAAACTGTATTTCCAGAACTACGTCTCGCTTGATTCCCATCTTAATGGGATATGTAGGAACGCCCAAAACTTCCGTCTTTGGGTCCAACTTGAGGTCCGTCGTTGTGTTTGTCTCGCCTCCGGGACCTTAACCACAGGATCGCATGGCGTGGTGTGAGATCATGTCCTCGTTCACGTCGGGTTTGCAGTAGCTGCACCACGTGCACCCTGTCCTCAGGATTTAGTCCTCCTATATTCGATGGCATTAGAAGACACGTTCTAGAACTACGTATGGCTTGAAACCCATCCTTATGGGATATGTAGGACCGCCTGAACACCTAGATGTCAGGTCCAGTCCCATCTCTTAGGAGATCCCACGATCTCCCGGTTCCCAGAGTGTTTGGCATTACGCCCCCTCTTTTGCCTGGGGATCCGCCATCCTTTGGCCGCTCTCATACTGAGCCCTCTGACCCTTTCCAGTGGTCTGCCGATGTGCTCAGGGTACTCTGGTCTAGGACTTGGAGTGCCAGATTCGACTTAGGCAAGTTCCATCCACGTGCCAAGCTTCGTGTTCCCCTTCATTCGGGTACCCGACACCCGGATGGACCCCCAAGAACGGCCTGGATACAATGACTAAGGGCTCTCCTACCGTCATGGGTCAGTGCCCCCGAGGGTTTCAGACAACAAATTGATACGAATCCCGCATTTCAAACATGGTCAGCGGTTTATGATCATTTTTTTATCCCCATGGCTAACACGACAGGATGCTGCGTTGCGAACATGGTCAGCAGTAATACTCAGTCGTCACACCGGCTTCCATGGGACCTGAATGTTGGTGGCATGGTTCATGTAATGTTCCGCCCCACTGTGTCAAGGTGGAATCTCGACACTCCTTGTACTAACCCTCAGTACACCCCCGCACATCGGACAGACTGAGCTGCGTAACGGTCTCTCGGGGCTCCTGCGATCTGAGCGCTGGAGTATGTGCTTGGGTCTCTTCTTTACGGGTTGCGTGAATCTTGAACCTCATCCTCATGGGAAACTAGGAGTCTCCCAGACATTGCATTTCGGGTCCAGCACAGCTGGGAGCTAGCATCTCCTACCCCTCCCTGATTGTTGAACCCTCGTAGGCCCTCTTTTCCCGAGGCTCCTCTCTCGGTTGGTCCAAACCATATGACCTTAAACTGTGTTGTTGGTCCAAACCATATGACCTTGAACTGTGTTGTTGGTCCAAACCATATGACCTTAAACTCTGTTATTGGTCCAAACCATATGACCTTAAACTGTGTTGTTGGTCCAAACCATATGACCTTAAACTATGTTGTTGGTCCAAACCATATGACCTTAAACTGTGTTTTTGGTCCAAACCATTTGACCTTAAACTGTGTTTTTGGTCCAAACCATATGACCTTAAACTGTGTTGTTGGTCCAAACCATATGACCTTAAACTGTGTTGTTGGTCCAAACCATATGACCTTAAACTGTGTTGTTGGTCCAAACCATATGACCTTAAACTGTGTTGTTGGTCCAAACCATATGACCTTAAACTGTGTTGTTGGTCCAAACCATATGACCTTAAACTCTGTTGTTGGTCCAAACCATATGACCTTAAACTGTGTTGTTGGTCCAAACCATATGACCTTAAACTGTGTTGTTGGTACAAACCATATGACCTTAAACTGTGTTGTTGGTCCAAACTATATGACCTTAAACTGCGTTGTTGGTCCAAACCATATGACCTTAAACTGTGTTGTTGGTCCAAACCATATGACCTTAAACTGTGTTGTTGGTCCAAACCATATGACCTTAAACTGTGTTGTTGGTCCAAACCATATGACCTTAAACTATGTTGTTGGTCCAAACCATATGACCTTAAACTGTGTTGTTGGTCCAAACCATATGACCTTAAACTGTTTTTTTGGTCCAAACCATATGACCTTAAACTGTGTTGTTGGTCCAAACCATATGACCTTAAACTGTGTTGTTGGTCCAAACCATATGACCTTAAACTGTGTTGTTGGTCCAAACCATATGACCTTAAACTATGTTGTCGGTCCAAACCATATGACCTTAAACTGTGTTGTTGGTCCAAACCATATGACCTTAAACTGTGTTGTTGGTCCAAACCATATGACCTTAAACTGTGTTGCTGGTCCTATTACACGACCATAAACTGTGACATTATCGTCCTTGCCGCATGACGAAAAACGGCACTACATTGTGGTGACCTCGTTGTAGAGGACATCACATTGGGTATTGTTCTTGTACCATGCCATTTGTCAACGCCTATCACGACTTGATGCTTGTGGCGACACCATGGCCTACTACTCTAGGTCTGTCGCTTCAAAAAAAACCATTCACCTTAAAGGACAAACAAGATTTATCAAATTCCGCTTCTTTTAGTGCAAGGGCCACACCCGCACTCCCCTTTTCCTTGGCACTAGTATCTTACTGTGTCACGTTTCAGAACTACGTATGGCTTGATTCTTATCCTTATGAGATACGTAGGAGTGCCCGGGGTAGTTCCCCGCGGGCCCAGCCAGCCTACCTTTGTGTTCGGTCCCTCGACTCGAGCATTTCCCCGGAGAACACAAGGTAAGTTGGGCTTAGGTCCTCATTCACGTTAGATTTTGTAACTGTCATGCCATGTGTCTGTTTCTCTCCTTTCCTTATGGTCCGAGCTCTAAGACCTAAAACTGAGATCCTTATGGTCCGAGATCTAAGAACTAAAACTAAGATCCTCATGGTCCGAGCTCTAAGACCTAAAACTAAGATCCTCATGGTCCGAGCTCTAAGACCTAAAACTAAGATCCTTACGGTCTGAGCTCTAAGACCTAAAACTAAGATTCGTATTCCGTCCCGCATGAAGTTAAACTGTATTCCTTCCCGCATGACGTTAAACTATATTTCGTCCCGCATGACATTAAACTGTATTTTCAAGAACTACGTGTGGATTAATTCTCATCCTTATGAGATATGTAGGACCGCCCGGACATCTTTTCTTGGGTCTAGCCCCAGGGATTACTAAACCCCGTCCCTACTTATTGTCGCCCCCTCGGCCCGACTTCATGGGAAGTGGTGTAATCAGGATATCTACTCCGAGCATGTTCGGGATTCCCCATGGTAATAATGGGAAGTGACAGTTCTCTCGCCAAAAAGGTCCTACCTAGAAATTGGGACGACCCGTGATCAGGTTGGTACGTCCGCCTAATGCGCCTTAACCATGGTGGTGCAATTTCAGGAGTGTTGGACTCTGTTCGAACAAACCACCACTCCACCTTCCACGCTTTGCGTCTCCCTTATTCGGATCCTCATTTCCTTTCGTGTTTGACGGGACCCCCTAATAGTATGGATGCTCGACCTGTAGTCCGCCTACTATCCTGGGCCAACGTTCCGAAGAACTGGTCATGTTTGATGGGACCCCCTAATAGTATGGATTCTCAACCTGTGGTCCGCCTACTATCCTGGGACAACGTTCTGAAGAACTGTTCATGTTTGACGGGACCCCCTAACAGTATGGATGCTCGACCTCTAGTCCGCCTACTGTCCTGGGCCAACGTTCCGGAAGACTGACCAACGATATTTGAGTTATTCCCCATGTTGAGAACATGGTTAGCGGTCAACCCTCATTTATTGTCCCCCCATTTCAGGCCATCGTGATGTGGATGCTATGTTTCTGCCACGGTTGACAGTTATCCTCTTTGGTTGCGCCCCGTTGGGTTCCGAATTTGGGCAGCGTGATGCACCCTTTCTCTCCATCCCCCTGTGTTCGTATGGATTTCAATGCCCCCGGAATTTCCCCTCTTGTGTGTTAAATCACATTGAGAAGTTGACACATAAATCGGCCCGGGGTCTCCTCAAAAGTCCAGGCCCGATTTTGGACGCCTGAAGCTTGGTCAGTGCCCCACAGTTTAACGGAATGATGGTACGAGCATCTATTGCTTCTCGCGTTGGGCACGTCCCATGGGAGCCTAGGGGTGAGTTGCTATTCATTTCGAAACTATGGTTGAGTGCATTAAACCAAGGGTACAAAAGAGTGGATTTAACCACATATTGAATTGAGATGATGAGCAGTACAAGCAGAAAGTTCATGAGATGGAAAAACACAAAGCCCTTAGGGATTAGCGTGCTGAAGCGATCTTTCCAGCGCTGCTACCCTCTGGCTGGTAGCCTCCAGGACGACTTTTCGCTCTTTGAAGACTCTCTCCTCATTGGCCACCACAGAGCGCAGCTCGCCAGCCCTAGCTTGTGCCTGCGCCCACTCGCTTCGAAGCACGGTCATCTGGTGACTCGCCTCCACCAGTTGTTCCTGTGCATCAGCCAGCTGGGCCATCAGTTGCTCTACGAGCTCGGAGCATGTTGCGATGAAGGCCTCCTTATCTGCCACCTTCCCTTCGAGGTGCCGGACTTCCTGCTCCACCCTCAGCAGCGCTTGAGCGATCTCCGATCCTTCCTGGCACTGGGAAATGTCGGTGCGCCGGCTGCTCTCGTGTATCTTCTCGACCATGTAATCACGAACCGTCAGATGAAGACGCTGAGCGTCATCCCCTCCGGTGCACAGGAAGCATAGCCAGGTCTGAAGTGATCCCATCCGCCTCATCCAATCAGACTGGGGCTGCCTGAGAAAGCGCTAGATACACTTCCACCCCTTGCGCCGTGTCATCCGGGTCTCCTCGGCCACCTCTGAGTCTGAGTCATATATCTCCTTAGGGTCAGCAGGTCGGTATATAGGGAAGGCCGCCAGCAGATCGGCAACAGGATCCGTCTCAGAGATTTCTTCATGAGGGATAGAATCCTCGACGTCCGGGTGACCTTCTTCTCTCACCCCAGCAGCAATGATGCCTCCACCAGCTTCCGACCTCGTCTCAGGAATAGCATCACTGATGTCCGTCGTCCCCTATTCATCAATTTTCGGGGCCGACTCAGTGCATAGAGCATGTTCCGAACGAGGTGGTATGTCCACCGCTGGTCCACTCACGGACGGCCCGGGCTCCGCAGCCTGAAGTGCCTTCAGTGTTGAGATCACTGCGCAGGGCATACGCTGGTTAGATGGGATCTTTCGCCACCAATCACCATTAGTGAAACGTGAGACTTACAGGAATCCAGAGCGTCGGTCCCCATTATTTCGGCCGCCGCAGGAGCCGCCATGATGGGAGACCCCTCTGTGCTTGTTAGTTCAATGATGGGAGTCAGATCCTCGTCATGTCTCATCGGTCCCTCCCCTCCATATTCTAGTGGGGATGCCCGTCCAACACTCAACTGCTCCTGAGTAGGATGGGGAAGTGAGTCGGAAGTTGGAAATGAGAATGGATGAATAAGGGAAATTAATGAAGACAGAAACAAACCGCGATAATCTTGGTTAGGTCGTGATCAGAGTTGATAATCTCGCCGCTCTCTCGGAGACTCCCTTGGTAGGTCGCCCCTTGCGACCCCTTACCTTCGAGCTCTTCTTATTCGTCTTCTCCCTCACCTTCGTCCTCTCCGGTTTCCTCCTCCCCCTCCGGCTCCTCGTCACTGTCGCCTTCTCCCGACGGCATTGCTTCCGGATCATGTTCCTGGCCGAGCATCACTTTCACTAGGAAAGTTGGCTCCGCATGCCGCCCCCTCTGGAGTGCGTATCCGTCCATGGCTGTCAGATAAGCATGCCGCCGATAGAAATTTACTCGGTTGGTAATTCGAATGAGCCTGACCTCTGGCAATTGGATCCCGTTTTGCATTATCTTCTGCCAGATGGCTTCGACGCTCAGCGATTGCTGCAGGGTCATCCAGGCCGACCATAGTGCTGAGAGAGTTGTGTCTTGGGAAGGTTCGAGTAGATATCTTATCTGTTTCCCGGGCAGTTCCTTGGCCGCCTCATGTGACCCCCCTGCGGGTAATGAGGACGTGGAGGCACCATGTGATGTCCTCGCTACTGAAGTCCCGGCCTGCGCAGGCCTTGCTGCCTGACGCACCCTCGGTTCCGCCCTTCCGATGACACTGTGCCTTCTTTCCCGTCACTCGGTTTCCGCGCGAGTGACCTCGAGTTGCCGAACGCCATTGTTTAATAGCACCTCAGGGTACGCAATGGTCCATTGTTCGGTGTATTCGGTTGCTAGGCCGGCATCGACCCCGGTGGGAGGAAGAGTGACGATGTCGCCAGAGCCGAAGGTGGTAAATGTCAACCACATCTGGCGCAGGACGCATTGATTCTTCTCCTGCCAGACAGCCGTGAATACCTTCTTTGGCATTCGCTGGAGGCACCCGAACTGCCTGGCGAATCGGGATGGCACGCACGGCTCTCAGATCACCTTCCCATCGATCCGAGCCACGAGAACCCCGCCCCGAATGCTCTGGAAGTATTCATGCTGTTCCAGAGAGCCTCGACCGTTGTCCACCAGCTGGCCGACTGGGGTGGTGAACGGGCTGAAGTTGAAGTTGGCATGGTTGCCAATGCGGATCCTCATGCCCTCCTCATTGAGCGTCAATGGCGCCACCCCTGCGATGTTTAGCAAGGACAGTCGCAAGCCATTTCCCGGAGGACGGATGACATTTGGGAAAGTATACCCGTCGAGATGAGCCGCCACCCAGCCATGGAAGATTTGGAGGGGACCACATACTCTCTGAGGCGACCCCCCTCGTGAGATGCGCCCCAGTATGGTATACAGCTTGTCCAGCATGGGGACGCCCAAGTTGAACCGTTTGTTGGAGGCCATGGATCCCACCATCACCAAAGTCACTGGACAGACGCCCATCCTCGCGTCCCGCACCGGCAGGAGCCACCCGCTCAGGAAGGCGACAAGGAACCCGGCATACCAGACGTTCGGGTCTCGGGCCTCAATGACGCGGTAGCCCCATGATTGGTATTTCCCTACCTCCAGGGTCCTCCAGTATGACCCATCCCTGCTCCTCTGAGTCGCGGTTGGGCACCATTTGCCCCGTCCCAGTATCTTGAAGGCCGGATCCTTCTCAAGGAATAGGCTGAACCAGCCCTTGAAGGATACGTCCTTCAGGAAGTCCTTGACCCCCAGCCTCTCTTTGTCCATCTCCAATAGGTGCCACGTCAGCATAGGCGTCCGCGTCCTGTCTTCCCAGGTGTTCTTTGGAGGAACGAACTCGTCGTATTGGTAACCCTTCAGTGGGATACCGCCGATGCAGTGAACGTCCCAGAGACTGATGCCGACTTCCCCATGATGAAGGTGGAATGTGTTGGTGTCAGGAGACCAGCGGGTGAAGAGCTCTGGTCCGAGTTCAGGCTGGTGATGGAAGTGGAACTGTGATGTCCATACCGCCTCGAACAGGCCGATATACCATAGTTCGTCCCCGAACTGGTCGCAGGTATGGCGGACCCAAAACGCCCAGGCCCATTCGCTGGCGAAGTTGCCCCCGGACCGCAGGTCCCAATCCTTCAGCCAGCCCTTCGTGTCATCTGTGATGCTCTGACGGAACGTGATCGCGTAGAGGGCCGGAGAATCTTCTGCCAACGGCTCGTCCCCGGTAATGGTCCTAGTCCTCGGGTTCAGGACATATACATCCATATGTCTAGTTTCCCTGGATGGATGGCCGTTGTTGGTGATGTTGTAGCGAGGAAGTTCGTCCTCCCGAGTCACCCAAGACCGTGGCGTGTCCACTTCAAAGCCCGGCAGTGGCACCTCCTCCAGGATGCCAAAGTTCCAGAGCGGGAGGTTGTCAGACAGGGGATACGTCTTCTGGGCTGGAGTCAGCAGATTGAACAAGGTCAGATTATTGGAAACAATCACCTTGGTGCCATAAACCTCCTCATTCGCCACCATTTCTGTCCTACGGGCAGCGACTTCCCCCACATCGACTTGGTTTACAGCCATCTCAAATTTTTCGGGAGTTGGGCGGAATCCGGATGTAGTGCGCGGAATCAGGGAGTTTTGCGCGAAATCTGAAGGAGTTGCGTGAAATCCTGGAGATGAGCGCGCAATTGGCACGCGAAGCGCAAAATATCCTAGTCTGGTGCGAAATTACGGCCAAATTTCGGAAGGAATTCCGCACTTCCAGTGCGTTATTATGCGCAGCCGCAGTGCGATTTCACGCACGAGAGCGATAAGCTTATCGCACGGAAAAAGCGGATGTACGGAGTTGGGTCCCAGCGCCCCTTTTTATAGGCGAGGCCAGGGTTCCGCGCCGTTCGGAAAGAGGATTCCGCGCGCGTTCGTAGTTTTGCGCGCCCCGTCGGATTTTTGCGCGCAACTTGATCAGGAGACTTATCATTTTTTCATTTCGGCGTTTCCCTTGGAATCCGATCGTTGCGACCTCTCGACAATCCAATTTCAAGGGGGGGCATTTGTTGACGCCGAAAAAAGTCCGTAAATCTCTAAGGATGTTTCAAAATGATGAAGAGAAGTAATATTTGGAATCAGAGGCCCGATCCGGAGGCCCGGGATGTGGTGCGCGAAATAAAGGAGGCTCCACATGAAAAATTGTTCTGCGCGCGTAGAATCACCAGGTTTCGCGCAATTGAGCCGATGAGGCGCGCAATCGTTGCGCGCCCCAGTTCTGCGCGGCGAGTTTTTGCGCACCGGCGGCGCGCGGCGCGAAGAATTTCGCGCACCGCCTGGATTCTGCGCCAGAGGTCGCCTATAAATAGAAGGTGACCCTGAATGATTTGGGGGTTGAGGAATCCGAAGCGATTCTCGTGCGCGCAATTCGGCTCCCCCCGCGCAAAAGATGACTTCCAGGTAAAACCCTCATTTCGTGCAACCTTGCCCCGGAGTTCGCCTTTGCGCGCAACTCCACCAGCTTCAGTGAATTTTCACCCTCCCCAGTGTTCCAACCTTGCGCGCAATCCATGTCTCGTGCGCGCAATACCCTGCCTTGCGCACAAAACCTTGCGCGCAATTCCCTCTTCGCGCGCAATTACATTACTCCAATTGCGCTCCGTCCCGGTGTTTTTCGCGCAAACCTTCCCTTTTGCGCACGAAGCCCAGGACCCCTCACCTTGAAGACCCTTGGATGCCCCCCTGCACCGACACCTGACGTCTCCCCTGCCGGGCTTGCGCGCCATGCATTGTTTTCCCGCACGGCCTTCTAGGCTCGTGAGAATTAACGTCAAGGTCCCTTGGGTCATGTTTCCCGTTGCGTTTCTTTTCCTTATGCTTCTCTGCATAGGCACACTAACGGCTATTGCTTCTTCGCATAGCCACGCTAATGTGGACCCCCCGATGGTTTGCCCTGCGACCCCCCTTCACAACGGCCTTGCCGATGCCTTCCCTCCCATGAGGGGTAGAGGTCGTTGGGCATGTAAGCCCTAGGGGTGTGGAGCAAACCCACCTCGTCCAAGCTGTAGGACGTTAAACTGCTAAGCACCTCTTCCTTAACACAAGACGTTAAACTGTGGTCCGACCCCGTGCTTTGCACGCAGGGTCCCCCCCAGGTCGGACATTTTTTACGCCACTCTTCTCCACGGGAATGGACTCTTCCTCACATGGAATGAGATCCTCCTTGTCAGAGCGGCGTTTGTCCGCGGGGGAAGGGCTGCCTCAGAGCGTAAGCCCCTAGCCTTTCTTACGGATGACTGCACCCGTGCATCTCCATACTTCACCCCTGCCAAGGCCAGTGGAATCCTTTTCCCACTGCGCTTTGTCACACCACGGGCCTCCACCCTAGAGTATGCCCCGACACCAAGGTCCGCTAACCACGCGTAAGCCCCCTGTTTCCTCTTTGGTCCGCTCAACGCGTAAGCCCCATTCCGCTTCTCACGGACGCACCCTTCGCGACATGATCGTCTGGTCCCTGCTGCCTATTGTTTCCCACACCGAGCATGACTCACATGGACTTAGAGCGCGCACCGACCATGACATACTCTTATGGGCCGCCCCAGAGCGTAAGCCCCATCCCAGCGAACTACGTGGACTTTGATCCGTGTTAAGGCATGGTACATAGGAAGTCTCCCCGAGGTTCAAGCCCAACAATCATTGGCCCAAACCATCTCCTTGTCGGTGTGCCAAGCCCCCATTTTCTCCTGAAATACGAGGACTTTGATCCATGTCAAGGCATGGTACGTAGGAAGCCTCCACGAGGTTCAAGCCCACCACCCAGTCGTTCCGACCTCTTCACGTCGGTTCACTACCCACCATGGGCTGCCTCAGAGCGTAAGCCCCATACCCACCATGGGTCGCCTCAGATCGTAAGCCCCATACCCACCATGGGCCGCCTCAGAGCGTAAGCCCCATACCCACCATGGGCTGCCTCAGAGCGTAAGCCCCATACCCACCATGGGCCGCCTCAGAGCGTAAGCCCCATACCCACCATGGGCCGCCTCAGAGCGTAAGCCCCATACCCACCATGGGCCGCCTCAGAGTGTAAGACCCATACTCACCATGGGCCACCTCAAAGCGTAAGCCCCACATGCCCTCATCCCGCATGACGTTAAACTGTATGCCCTCGTCCCGCATGACGTTAAACTGTATTCCCTCGTCCCGCATGACGTTAAACTGTGTTCCTCTTCTTGGGCTGTCTCAGAGCGTAAGCCCCGAACCCCTTTTCCCGCATGATGTTAAACTGTCTTCCCCCTCTTGGGCCGTCTCGGAACGTAAGCCCCATGTCTCACTCCACCATCCATCCTGATCCATACCCGGGTCGCCACATCCCAGTGAGATCATGACACCCCATCCCACTCCATAGCATTCGGGAAGCCGCCCACGTGCTGGCCCCAACATCGGTGTTCCCCCCTAGGGGTCCTTCAACCCGATACGTCTACGCAAGATGTTAAAATCTCGACATACCCCGTGTTAAACATGGGAAGCTGAGGAAAACCTCAGATGGTACACATTCCCACGTTCGATGTGGGATGCCTCGGGCTTCCGCGCCCTCGAGAATCCCTGTGATGAGGGACCAAAGATAGACATGCCGACGACGCCCCAACGTAACCATTCTCCTCACTGAAGGTTGCTTCCCCGACAAGACCCCTTGGAGGGTCTTGACGGAAGCAGTGTAATTAACTGGCGTCCATGTAAATATGGCACCGGGAATGAGCTTCACGAACCCGTCTTAAATCTATGAGGGAGACCCGGACTAGGTGATGAGCTCCGAGGAGGAATCCACAGAAGGAAGAACCGACATCCCATCATCCCGGTTTCGATCAAGGAGCAGACGTCCCTGAACAAGGAATGGTTGCCGCCCGCCTTTGGAAAGCGGGAATGTGGGGCAACAAGCAGCGTGTCCTCCCCGTAGACGGATGCGCGCGCCCCGACGAAAGCATCGGGAACAGTGGCAGATCCATATTTTCAACAAACTAAAACTTAACATGATATTGATTCAACTCCAGAGTTGGCACCATCTCAATTTTCTATGTTTCTGAGTCCAACTGAGGATACCTTATATCCTGGTTGCAAGATAGGAAAATTTGAAGTGGTTGAAAATTTTATGGCTATTAAATCCGATAATGGAATTTAAAATATCTATTTTGATCAAATATTCTCTTTATTTAAAAAAATTCTACCTAAAAGAAATGTGTTGCCTATAAGTTTATATGAGGGTAATAGTTTGGTTTGTAATCTGGGTATTGGTTATTAGAAGATTCATGCATGTTCAAATGATTTCTTCTTATATTATGGTGAAAATGAGTTGTTGGATAGTTGTAATACATGTGAACAATTGATGAATAAAGAGGCTCAACTAGGGAAGTCTAGATTGATTCCTGTAAAACAGTTGAATTATTTCCCACTTAAAACTAGATTTTTTTGTTTATTTAAGTCTCAGAACACAACGTCATTGATTTCATGGCACAAATCAAATATTTCAATTGGTGAAATATTAAATCATCTCTCTGATAGTGAATCATGGAAACATTTTGACCAAGTACATCCTTCTTTTTCTTCAAAAACCATAAATGTGCAATTGGGTATTTCTATTGATGGTTTCTATCCATTTGATTCTTACGGTAGTCCATATTCTTGTTGGTCTGTCTTTATAAATCCTTACAATTTACTTCCTTGGATGTTGACGAAGGGGACATAAATCTTTTTGACCAATATAATTCCAAGTCATCTGAAAATGAATATTGATGTTTATTTGAATCCATTGATTGATGAGTTTAATTTATTGGGGAGTAATGGTGTTAGTATATATGATGTTGCTGTGAAATAAAATTTCTTATTGAAAGTAGCATTAATGTGGAAAATTTGTGACTTTACAGTATATGACATGTTATCTGGATGAAGTAATCACGGTAAAAAATCATGTACTTACTGTAGAGATAAAACAAAGCATTTATTCTAATTAAAGAAAGAAATCCTTGTTTTTTTGTCGGTCATAACTGATTCCTTCCAACCGATAACTCTTTTCGGAGGAACTGATATTATTTCAGAAAAGGAATAATTTAAAGAGATAGAAATACAACAATGATCTCAGGTATGGAGTTAAAACCATTTTCCTCTTCATTACCTCTAATTTCATTTAGACTAACTATAAACCAATAGAAAATTTATGACTTTGAGAAAGAACACAATTGGATAAAATAGAGACTTTTTTTGGGATTTTCCATATTGGTATGATTTGTTGGACTATCACATGTTAGATGTCATGAATATTGAGAAGAACTATTTTGATAATATATTTTATATAGTTTTGGATACACCATGTATGACCAAAGATAATGCAAAGGCATTATTATATCTTTACCAAATTTTTAGGCAATCAGAAATTGAAATGTTTGAAAATGTAAAATCACATAATTTAATAAATCCAAAAGTAGTTTATATAATTTCCAAAGAAAATTGATTATTATTTTATCAGTGGATTTCATATTTCATACTTCTAGAGGGTTATGTTTCCAATTTGGGAAGATGTGTCAGAAATGGTCATATTATCATATTAAAAAGTCATGACTGTCAAGTTATAATGGAAAGAATTTTTCCAATTGGATTAAGAGATTTTTCAAATTATATGAATTGTTATTCTCTTATAGAAATATCATATTTTTTCGAAGACATTTGTGTGGTGAAAAAAAACTACAATGCACTATGAAAACTGCAAGAAGATGTTGTTTTAATTTTATATAAACTGGAAACAGTCTTCCCACCGACTTTCTTTGACTCAATCGAACATTTGATATTACATTTGACACATGAAGAAAAATGTGGATTTCTGGTACAATTATGATGGATGTACCCATTCAATAGATGCATATAGAAATTGAAAAAAAGTACATAATAAAATATTTGTTGAAGGATCAATTGAAGAAGCTTATTTGCAAGAGGAAATTTATATTCTCTTCTCTCATTATTATCAATTTAAATATACCTCAAAAAACAACCACATGGACTATAAAAAGGGAAATGATAAATATGAAATGATAAATAAATTTTCAATTTTTAATCATATAGAACTTAGCAATGGTGGTGATCATGAATGATGGATTTTAGATGATGAACATCATAGAGCTCATACATGTGTTCTGCTCAACTGTGAAGAAATGAAACCATTTTTACTGTGAGTTATTTTATCAATTATTCTATAATATTTGTTATAGTTATTTAATATTATTTTATTTATAGGCTATATGATAATCTTATCAATAAACAACTTCTACAAATTACAATATCTTCTCTTGAAGAATGTCAGAAAAATAATTTTTCCTAGTGGTTTTAAAAACAGGTAACATAAATTATTTATGGTTTAACATATAAAATGAATTTATTACTTGTTATATTGATAATAATTTTAGTTATTTTCAATTATATAATCATGATGATAAAATTGACAATCAATTGTGTTTATTGAGTAACCCACCATCGACAATGGTAAAATCCTATAATGCATATTTGGTGAATGGTTTTCGATTTCATACACATGCATATAGGGAATAAAAAAACAATGAATAATGGTGTTTTCTTGAGAGGATCTAATTATATAGAAATTGAAGTTGACTTTTACGGAATTCTAGACAAATTTACTGAACTATGTTATATGGGAAAAAATTACATAACAATGCTTAAATGTTAGTGGTTGGATATTGAGAGAGGCTTGCATGCTCATTCGAGCCATGGAATCATTTCTATAAAAAATAAGATCCTTCTTGCAGTAAATGAACCATAATTATTGGCTCACTAGGCACTTCAAATTTATTATGAAAATTAATGTGCTACATTAAGAGAGTTGGGTGGTTTGTTGAACATAATAAAAAATAAATCTTAGGAAAATTAGTTTATTCAAAGTGAATATGGTTCCATTGACGTGAAAGAAATTGAAAATTTTCAAGAGACTACTTTAAATACATATTTTCCATGAAGAGAAACGAATATCAATGATGACACCCTGTAGTTAAGGGTTGATGGTGACGATGATGTTATTGATGTAAAAAATGAATTTGAAATGATAAGAGATGATGAAACTGAAACTCCTATTGAAATTTATGATACTAATGCGAAATATGAAGATATTGGCACCGTCATATATGAAGATGAGGATGAAGATGAATATTGACACAGTTAAATGCTGGTTATATTCATATATAATAGATATCTATATATAACAGTTATTTTCAACTATTTTCAAAAAATAATCATTTTAGGTTTCAGATTGATTTAGATCTGTTTGTGAGTTGGAGGGTGTTGATTTACCCAGTTATGGGTAGGATGTTGGATCATCTGACCATCAGACCATTGGCGGTGCAGTGAGAACTCAGAGGGGTCATAGTCTTTCGAGATTGATGATTCCTGACCCTATCCCTAAGTAATGTCCATGCCTTGGATTTGATCCATGCATACAAAGGTATGTTTACTTGGGTATTTTATTTACTTTTTAACAATTATTGATTTATTTATATACTAATTGTTTTATTATTTTTGTCACAACTTTTTGTATATAGCTATTGAATAGGGGAGTGCTAATTTGCAAAAATAATTATAGAGCATGTGTTACATAGGATAAGATTCCCATAGATGCTCAAAACTATATGTTTGATCATTAGATGATACGTAAATAAATAATATTTTTTTTGAAATTTATTTAATTAATAAACTGACATTATTAATTGTTTGTTAGGTTTTTGGTATCCAATTGATGAGATCAAGCGTGAATCTACCTGGAAGGCATGGGAGGGTTGTATGCGCAATTGTTGCCATCAGTTTTTCACAATTTGAGGAGGAAAATAATGAGGAAAGCATGCGTCACAAAGTTTGATGAGTCTTACTATGCCCACTGACTTGATAAAATTTCATCTGAGGTTTGGGATGGATTATGTTCAGATAGGATGGGTGGTTGTTTTCAGAGGAGATCATTAGTAGGTCAAAAAAACTGGGGGAGACATGAGCTGACACATCGAGCTGGTAATTATATATTCAGTATGCATAGGGATAATACAGTAAGTACCTTTTTTAAATAATTTATATAACTTTAATCATAGACTATTTATTTTACATTCATATAGGAAGTTCAATAGCCCAATATTATGGAGTTCGACATTTATAGGAGGGTGTACATTGATCATGTCACTGGAGATATTAGAGGTGATCACTAGCATCAGATTGTGGTTAGTATAATTTTTTTGAGTTTTAAAATTACTAAAAATAATATTTTATCTATTTTAATTTTAAATTGAATTTGAAGGAGTCATATGTGGCCACAACATCTTAGACATAGACTGAGATTCCGGCCAATATCGGGGATCAGACCAATGTAGCCGGATTTGATGAGGCATCATGGATGTAGAAGAACCGGTATGCCTTCCATAAAGGCCGAGTTGTTGGTATTAGATCTTGATTGACACCTGTGTGTTATTATGGTACCACTATGGTGTCGACGTACAGCTCGAGAGGAGCGCATGGAGTGTCATCACCATCATCTGCATAGTATCAGGAGTAGCTGCGAGCTTAGGGTGAGCTTATAGAGAGTATGCATAGGGAATAGGAAGAGCTTCATCAACAACAGAAGAAGGAGGAGGAGGAGATGCGTCGATGATAACAACAGTAGTACGAGAAGTCGATGAAGTACATGCGACATCTGACTCATGGTTTAGGGATGAAGTTTCCTCCACCATCTCCCCAAGATCCTTCAAAAGACCCCCTCAGTGATGTATTTACTTTTTATGATAAAACATTTGAATGTAATATTTTTGTAATATTATATTTTTATATATCTATATAGTGATTTTTTATATTGTTGTGAATATTGTGTTTTTTATTATTTTATTATTTTATTATTATTTTATTATTTTTACTCTATTATTAATTTAATTTTATTATTATTATTATTATTATTTTATATATTTGTGAATATTGAGGATTTTATTATTTTATTATTTTTTATTATTTTTAAATTTATTAATATTATTTTATTAATATTAACAAAATTATGATAATGATATTAATATTATTTATAATAATAATAATTTTTTTTAATTTTTTTTAATATTACATTATTAATATTAATAATAATAACAATATTATTATTAATATATTAATATTATTAATATTATATATATTATTTATATTATTTATATTATTAATATTATTTAATATTATTTTATTATTATTTTATTATAATTATTATTAATATTAATATTTTTTTATTTTTTTAATGTTTTTTGCGATGGGCCCGTCACAATACAACTTTTAAAAAACAAGGAGAAACTATTTGCGAAGGTCTGTCACAAAAAATAGTTTTTGTGACACCATTTTCTATAACAGGGCATTTGTGATGGAACTGATGGTGTCCTGTCACAAATGCCTCATCCCAAATACATCATTTTTCAGTAGTGTAATGTCTTGGGTAGAAAGGAGTAGGATTGTCAGAATTCAGATAATAGGTGCGAAAAAGGGGTTTTTCCAACTCACTCCTGTTACGGAATTTAAGTTTCCATGGATGATTGGAAAATATTTACTATGTCCAGAACCATGTATTTAGGTTCATTTGAATAAATTGTATGGGGATTTTCTTTAAATTAACCTGTCTAAAATGTCTGATGACTTGGTGTGTGTTAGGTCATTTGAAAAAACTAAGTGGGATGTTTATTTAGATAGACATGTTCCTCTAAAATGGTGTTACCTTTTTGTGAAAGGATTCATAACTGCTTTAAATTATTGATTTTTTAAAGTGTTCCTTTGTATTCTTGTTTTGGTTTGATAGATTTTTAATTTTCTCATAGATGATTGGTTATTGTCTTGTGTTTAATAGAAAATGGCTCCTAGAAGAGATCTTCCAAATGTAAAAGGGGAAGTTGTGAGGTAGGTTTCGAAGGAGGATCCTCTGGTGGACCCTTCTTTTGTTGATGCAATGATCCGTACCATTCAAATTCTAGGGTAAATGGGCACAATGAACCTGGGATGGGAAGTGGATCATGGTTTGAAATTTACCAAGCACCATCTGCCTGTATTCTATGGGGGCAAAGGACCACAAGAGTTAGAGGAGTGGCTTGAATGGATTGAGAGTATCTTCATCTTTTTGAAGACTCTTGAGGATTATCAGGTGTGTTTTTCTATAGCAATCCTATTCTTTTAGATACATCATTACATGATTTTAAACATAATTAAACAACAAATTACAAGCCAAGGATCATAAAGTCTAGTGTTTTGGAATACTAGGTACATAAAATTGAAAACATGGTACTAAATAAAAAATTTATTTATTTATTATATATTATAAGATCCTAACATCCTTTGATACCTTACATATATACAGGATAAACTAGGGATAACATGAACAAAGGGATGAGCTAAAAAGCCTAGTAATGGAATAAACATTAGAATAAAGCTTAGCACATGAGTTAGAATACATAACATAATGATATAAAAAGGCATGGAATATGATTAAAAATAAGTAATCATAACATAGAATCATATAATCATGGATTCATAGAAATCTCATAGTAACATAAAGCATGACTTTATCACAAGTCAAGGCTCATTGGACAGAGAAGAGGACAAGTCAAGGCTAACCACCAAGACCATTGCACATAACGTCTCATGAGACAAAACATTACCCAATAAATAGAAGAAATATCTGAGAACACCCATCATTACATGTTCATTAATATGTGTGATACATGAATAATCATATATAAGGAATCAAACATAATCATAATGGTTACCCTTGATAAGAATTGGGTATCATAATCTTGTCAAGAAGGCATAACAAAAGGGATTATCACAATGGTGTACATGAAAAAAAGGATTTAAATCATACATGGACTTTAATAAGGGAAAATATTCATATATCATGATAAGTTATGTCAATCTTAAGTTATAACATGTATATGAGTATTTTAAGAAACATTTGAATTGAAACATTTTAGAGTAGTTTAAGGAAAATATTAAAGGTCATTTAAAGAATAAAAAGGAATAATATTTTATATAAAACAAGAAATGAAACAAGAAAGTTTTAAAAATAAAATAAGTTATTTTAGAAAAATAATTGTGGCTCAAAAAATATTCTGGATCACACTTGAAAATGGGTAAGAATTTGGGAAGTTTCCTTGAACCGAGCTTGTTTATCAGGAATAATTGAGTAGGGAACCTTTTAAAAACATATATATACCTGAAAATAAGGATTAATGGATATTGATACAAGATTTTTGAACATATAAAAAATTTATAATATGTACATAAAAAATATAAGATAATTTCATTTGGGTAAAAAGAGAGAAATAATAACCTGAAGGAATAATGGAGGTTTGGGTAGAATCCCTTACCTTAAGTCTGAAGGTGTTCTTCAATTGATATTGGTGTCCAAGATAATCCAATTATATTCATTACTTAATAATTATAAAACCATTTATACATGTATTTTTATTTATTATAATCTTTTTGAGTTCATTTATGGCATTTTTGATGGTCTTAGAGGTTCAATTTCATCGTTTAGGAGCGTTAGTTTCCTTGGATTTCATGATCGATTTACTTGTATATGTGTATGTAAAATAATGGGGAATTAGGATAGTTGTAAAGAGATGAACTTATATGTTATTAATGAACTTATAGAATATTAAAATACCATTTTTTTTCAAAATTGAGGATGATTTATTAGATAAATCATTAATGATAATTGTTTAGATTAATTTAGCGTTTTTCGATCACAACGAACTCATCTTGTTTTATAAATTAATATCACGTGTAAAAAATGATTATAGAACATTAAATAAGGTGTAATACATATATTATAGTATGGTATGACTATAAAAATGGTTTCATGACCAGGATTCAATGGGTAATTGACAGGTGAAAGAACGTCGTCCACATAGGAGGTAAATTGACACCTCAGAGACGATATTTTCATTCTTAAAATAAATTTGAGCGGAGAAGTGACTTGATAAATAATTATTACATAAAAATGATAACATTATATTATATATAGTATAATTTAGTTTTTCTTCCACTTGTATGAGGGTATGTGGGGAGAGAAAAAGAAATAAAGGAACTTGTAAATAAATTGAAAGAAAACAGAAGAGGGTTTTACCTCTTGATTCCTTTTACTTGAGAACCTCCTTAAGGGATTGGTTTTTATATATTGTTTAGACCAAAATATCCTTGATGTTTGGGATAGTTTTGGAAGATTATTTGGAAGAAATTGGACAAGGCTCAAGGCCTGAGATTTGTGAGGAGAAGAGGTGTTGATGGGTGATATTTATAGTGAAGGAGAGGGGTGTTTTCCAATTATTTAATTCATTAGTTTATTATTTTTATCAAGACAAGAAATAGTGTTTATTCAGGAGAATAAATATATTAATTAGATCATTTTATTTTAAACCAATTGTTCTTACATCATCCATGACTCAATGAATAGTGTATTAAACCTATAATGTATATATACCGTATATTATCATATTTTACTATTCACAAAATTCAAGTATTTCTGAAAAATCCCAAAAATTCACCCAAACTAATTTTTGGTGTGTATAATTCAAAAATGAACTAAATTAAATGAAAATAATTTTATAAATTTGATAAATTTAATTTTTAATTAAAACCATAATTTACTTGAAAAATAAAGATTTTAAAACTATAACTGATTTTATAACACTTTGTAAAATTTATTATGGTCCCATTAAATTATGTTATAATCACAATAAATAGAAAAAATATTTCATTAATACATTTTATGAAATTAAATTTTATTTTAAATTATTAAATTAGTCATAAAATTGTAATTAAATATTTACGACTTACAAAAATACCGACACTTAATTAATAAATTTTAGAATATTTATTTACTTATACTATGATATAATTATATCATATTGTCACTTATAATATGGATAAATTTTATTTATAATTTCATTAGTGATTTTACTATTCAATTGGCCGATTTATTATTCAAAAGAGTCACATTACTATTCCAAAGGTCAAGTTACTATTTCATCGGTATAGGTTCATTAACATCTAGAAACGCTTCTTATTTCATCCATTCATCATTTATAAAGATTTTATAGTGTTATATTATGTGTTTACTACATTATAAGAAGGCAATTTATATTGATAAACATTGGGTCATTACATTCTTCCCCCTTATGAAATTTCACCCTTGAAATTTTGTTTTATATTCTAAGTATAAAGTAGGTTCATGTACTTCTATTTCATTGCTTGTTCTTTTTCCCATATTTCCTATTAATTTATGGTTCTTCCAAATTACTTTTACTAGGTGAGTAGTATTTTTTCATAGAACTTTATCTCTACGATCCAAGATCTTCACTAACTGCTCCTTGTAAGAAAGATCATTTTTTAACTGTACCACCTCTGATGCCAGTACATGTGAAGGATCTAGTATGTACTTTTTTAAGAGGGATACATGGAATACATCATGTATTTGAGACATGGTTGTATGAAGTGATAGTTAATAGGACACATCTTCTACAAAATCAAGGATCTTATGGGGCAGATGTACATGGGACTTAACTTCCCTTTCTTCTCAAATATCAAGATCCTCTTCCAAGGAGATATGTGGAGGAATACCATGTATCTGACCTTAAACTCCAGGTCTCATTGAAAATTTTCTTTATACCTCTTTTGTTGACTTTGGGTTGATTTGATGTAAAATTTAATGGTTTTCACCTTTTCTTCAATTTCTTCAATAATTTCATGTCCTAGAAGCTTACGTTCACTAACCTCATCTCAGCATGCAAATGTTCTACATATTTTACCATAAAGGGATTAATATGGAGCCATCTGGATGCTCGAGTGAAAACTATTTTTATAGAAGAATTCGACCAGTGGAAGCTATTGGTACCATACTCCTTTAAAGTCCATAAAACATGATCTCAACATGTCTTCCAGTGTATGAATAGTTCATTTAGATTATCCATGATTCTGAGGTTGATAGGTCGTACTGAAGTTCAGATCTATTCATAGAGCATGTTAGAGACTTTTCTAGAACATGGAGGTGAATTTCAGATCTCAGTCAGATACAATATGTTATGGTACTCCATATAGCCTCTCCACCTCTTGGATGTATATGTGTGAAAGTTTATCCAATGATAAGTCCTCTCAAATTGTGGTAAAGTGATCTTTCATTGTAAGATGATCCATAATAAACCATATAGCATTGTTTCCTATGGATGTATTTGGAAGTCCAGCAACAAAGTCCAGGTGATTTTTTCTCATTTACATGTTGGTATAGGTAATGGTTGAATCTTATTTTTAGACTTTTTCCTTTTAGAATTCACTTTCTAATATACCATACACTTCAATGTATATTCAGTGATCTTCTTTGTCATATTGTCCCACCAGAAGTTCGCATAGAGATCTTGACACATCTTTGTTCTCCCTGGGTGAATAGACAATGTTGAACTATGTGTATCATTTATAAGTACATTCTTTATATTTATATTGGATGATACACATACGTTTGACCCAAATATTATGAATCTATCTTCCCTAATATTGAACTCAGAGGATTTCCTATTTCAGATAGCTTTCACCCTTTTCTGAATTTCCACATCATTTCTTTGAGAATTATTTATTATCTCCATAAGGTATAGTTGTGAAATCACTGATAAATGATTGATGATGTTCCTTCCTTTATTATTACCATTTCTATACTTTCCAAATATAAGAATATTGGATCCTTCCCAATTCTCATCATTTATAAAGAAGCAGGATCCTTTCTACTTAGAGCATCCACCAACTTATTTTCCTTACCAGGATGGTAGTGGATTTAGCTATCATAATACTTGATGAGATCTAACCATATTCTCTAGTGAATATTAATATTTTTGTATATGAATATATATTTGAGACTCTTTTGATCATTATATATCTCACAGTTCTCCCCATAGAGATAATGCTGCCATATTTTCAATGTAAAGATCACAACTTCCAACTCCAGATCAAGTGTAGGATAGTTTTTCTCATGAATTTTCAACTACCTTGAGGCGTATGCTATCAATTTATCACATTTCATCAGTACATATCCTAATAATTTTCTTTAATAATTATTGTACACCAAAAAGAGTTCTCCACTTTTCGGGAGTGTGAGTACTAGTGTAGTGATAAGCCTCTTTTTGAGCTCCTTAAAGCTTTCCTCACATACTGTAGTCTTTAAAATCTTCAATACCTTGCACGTAATTTTGTTTATTGGGTTTTAAAATCATGATAATTTCTTCAAAAATAACCAGTAATACCCGGCTAGACTAAGAAAGTTGTGGATCTCCTTCACATATGTTGGCCTATGCCAGTCTTCAATTTCCTTTGTCTTGGAAGGGTTCAGAGATATTCATTTTCTTGTGATAACATGCCCCAATAATGATAATTACTCCATCCAAAACTCACATTTATTGTACTTTTTATAGATTTTATCCCTTAACAAAGTATTCAACACAGTATTCAAATGCTCCTCTTATTCCTGCTTGCTCTAAGAGTATATTAGAATATCATCAATAAATACTATGATTTTTTTGAGGAAATATCTAAAAAATCAATGAATTAATTTGATGAATATTACAAGAGAATTAGTGATTACAAAGGGATTCACTATGAACTCATAGTGTCCATTCCTCATTCAAAAGATAGTCTTGGGAATATCTTCTTTCCTCGCCTTAAATTAGTGATATGTTGACCAAAGGTCCAGCTTTGAGAAATAACTAGCCTCACGTAGCTAATTGAAAAAGTAAACTATCAGTGGCATATGATACTTTCTCTTTATCATCATTTTACTGATCTCACAATAATCATTAGAGAGGATCATTGATCCATCCCTATTCTTAATAAAGATAATTGGTGCACCTCATGGTGAAGAACTTAGGTGTATAAAACCCATGTCTAGATTCTCCGGTAACTTCTTATTCAGTTCTTTCAGCTGAAAAATGGAAATTCTATAAGGTATCTTTTGTATAGTTAGATATATAAGAATATGTTCAATTGAGAACTCAACCTCTTGGTCAAATGGTAGACCAAACAATTCTTCAAGGAATTCAACAGTGTAATCCCTCACGATGGGCATATCTTTGACCATGATCATCTACTTTGTCGCAATAATTTGTGTAAAATATTCTTGCTCAAAAGGTAGTAATATCCACACTTGAGATGATTATTCTGATGGAGATCCATCTTCCTCCTTACACTTGTAAAAAAATTTAGGATTCTTTGGGATGTGAAGAGTGATCTCCCTTTCCCAAAAATTAATGTTGTATTTTTAAAAATATAGCTAATCCATGCCCAAAATAGCATCAAAATCCACCAAAGAATGTAAGACAATATTTTATGGGAGGTTCAGTCTAGAAACATTAACAGAGGAGGAGTTATGTACTTTGGATTCAATAATTTCTCCATTAGTTTTTCTTATAGACAACTCAACCTCTAAATTTTGAGATGGTGTTTGAATAGTTCTACTAAACTTGAATGATATGAAAGAATGTGTAGAACTAGAATCAAATAGTACATTCTCTATTCTTGAATGTATAACCAGTGTAAGTATCACCACATCATTTTCTGGATCCACATCAGTAGTAGTGATAGCATAAGCCTTTACTTGTTGCCTTGGAGATTATTGTTGATTTCCTCCAAAAACCCTAGGCTTATAAAATCAGTTTTTAAAATGCCCACGTTCCTTTCAGTTGAAACACCACACTACTGGATAAGCGTTGATATGAAACTTCCTTTATTCTTCCATGTTAGTGGGATTATTCATATACCTTTGGTAGTTCTTAGTCATAATCCCCATTCTTCGACATTTGAAGCATTTCTTGGTTCCCTTTAGATAGTTCCTAGGATACTTCTTCCCAAAATTTTGACATATGGGACATTCAGTCTTATTTCCATCATGGGATTTATTTGCAGATCCACCCATATTCGACTCCATTTTCACTTTTTTTCATCATACCCATGAGTCTCCAATCTCCATTTCAACCTTTAGGGTATAAAGGACAATCTCCTCATAATCTTCAAAGTCTCGAATCATCAATACTTTTTGTAGACTCAGCTTTATTATTCTAAATAAGAGACCCACATTAATTTTGATGTTCATGAAAATCCAGAGGTGTATCTTTCGAGCCTTGTAATTCTTTCTTTATACACCCCAATAGAATCATATTTATTATTCTTAAGTCTGAGGAACTCTCTATCCCTCTTGAGATGGAGGTTTTGGGGAAAATATTTATTGATTTTTTTTCTTGAATTTCTCACAATCCATGGAATCAATTTCTTCCATGGACGTCATATTTTTGATCTGTGCCCACAACTGAGTATCTTCCACATCAAAATGATAAACCACTAGAATAAATTTCTCTTCTTTTGAGAATTGGAGGATAGAGAATATCTTCCCAATGGAGTTAATACACTGTTCAGTAAGGAGGGGATCAGAGGATCCACTAAATATGGGAGGTCTTTTCTACATGATGGATTTTATGGAAACTTTATATTTCATTGGATAAGGGTGGATTTCCATACGATTCAAGTTATTATTCATAACTTGAGCTAGTTTAGAAAGTACCGTCATCATGTTTTGAGCACCCATTTCCATCATATTTGGCATATCATTAGGGAAATCATCACATTTCCTATCACATTGATTACTAAAACATGTTCTTATATTTACCTCTATTAACTAACAAAAAAGAAAGTGAAATTATGGGGATTGAATACTTAGCTAATAAGTATAAAAAGAAAATTTAATCCATAAAAGGATAAACTCTTAAAGGAAAAGTATGTCCTAACTTGTGATTCCCTTGGTTTCAATCTATGTTATCCATGATCTATTTCATAAAATATATTCTGAATGGATTTTTTTGTGTTCTGTTAATAATTATTTGTAATGAGCTTATGAATTTACCAAAGAATATCCCCCAAGAGTGTCAAACTAGGTGCACAGATGGTCCATTGTCATATACCAGGTTACCCCGAGTCAGGCTTGGAACACCTTGTCAAATTTTTCACTCCTAGGTACACCTTTTCTAGAATCACATCCACTTGTAGTATCTAGACATGGATTTATTTTCTTGATAAACAACTTACTCTATACTTACCAAAATTTAGGGATGTTTTAACATACTTAGTATTATCCCTAGGGTTCTAACTAAAGTGCTCTATTCCTAATATAAAAAAATAACTAAACATTTCCTCTGATACCAAATATAGTGACACTAGTCTTTTACACATATCATTATATGATTTTAATCATAATTAAAAAACAAATTACAATCCAAGGATCATAAAGTTTAGTGTCTTGGAAGACTAGGTACATAAAACTGAAAACATTGGACTAAATAAAAAATTTCTTTATTTATCGTCAATTATAATCTCCTAAATCCCTTTGATCCCTTACATCTTTATAGCCTAGGGATAACATGAACAAAGGGATTAGTTAAAAAGCCTAATAAGGGAATAAAAATTAAAATTAAGCTTAGTACATGGGTTAGAAGGAACAACATAATGATATAAAAAGGCATGGAACATAATTAAACATAAGGAATCATAACATGGGATCATATAATCATGGATTCATAGTAATGTAGAAGTAACATAAAACATTAATTTAGCACGAGTTAAGGATCACTGCACATATAAGAGCATGAGTCAAGGATCATTGCACATAGAGGAGCACAAGTCAAGGATTTTTGCACATAGAGGAGCATGATTCAAGGATAACCAGAAAGAATTTTTCACAAACTACTACAAAAATTATTTTAACAGTGCTATACTTTCCTTTTATTAGTGCTAGAAATGTGTTGAAAATCTTAGTGCGGTTGAAATTACATCACTTTTATTAACGCTAAAAAATCACTAATAAAAGGTATATTTATCAGTACAAAAAAAATACTGATAAGAGAACCCATTTATTAGAGTGTTTCTTTAATGTTGAAAAACATTAACTTTATTAGTGCTTTTAAAAGCATTGATAAATGGCATCTTTTATCAGCTCTTTTATTTGAAATGAATGAAGTACGATTTATCAGTGCTTTTTTTGGCGCTGATAAAAGTATGACTTCTCCATGCTTTTTAACGTGATGATATAGATAGAATTTATCTACACCTATATAAGTGATGATAAATGAGTCCTTTATCAGTGATTTTAATGAATGATTTATCAGCGCATTTATTAGCATTGATAAATGTGAAAACTGTAGTGTGATGATGCATCACACTACATCACCAAAAACAGGTATAGTGTGTTGCAACAACACACTTCATTAGTAGAAAAAGTAAAAAAAACTACCAAATTAAGATAAAAATACTGAATTTAAATAATATAAAATCTCTAACACACATAAAAGAAAAATAAAACACTATTATAGAGTATTTTAGTTGTTTTTTAATTAAAATTAATGTTAGTTTTGAATAAAAAAGTCACAATTAGAGTAATACTAGTCACACCATGCATCAGATTGAGGATAGGGTGAATGATACACATCCCAAATGATTCATGGTTTGTTTTCCTAAAGTATCAAAACAATCAAAATTCATTTTCTCAGTTTTCAGTTTGTCAATTGTTTTTGTGATTAAAATTATTGTCAATTTTGAATAAAAAGATTCACTTGGAGTCATATCGGTCACACCATGTTTCAGATTGAGGTGTGATTGAACCTTACACATCAGAAATGACACATGGATCATTTTACTAAAGTACCAAAACAATCTAAGTGTGTTTTATCAGTTTTGAGTATGTCAACAGTTTTTTACTAAAATTAATATCAATTTTGAATAAAAATGATGCACTTGGAGTCATACCGGTCTCACGATGCATTGGATTGAGGTTCAGCTGAATGATACACATCCTAAATGACTAGTGAATAAATTTTCAAAATTATCAAAACAATCAGAACGTGTTTTATCAGTTTTGAGTATGTTAGTTTTTTTATTAACATTAATGTCACTTTTGAATAAAAAAGATGTAGTAAGAGTCATATTGGTAAGACCATGCATCATATAGGGGTTAGGATGATCCCTACATGCCACAAATGATTTATGGATCATTTTATGGATCATTTTACTAATCTACCAAAACAATACGAATGATTTTTATTGGTTTTGAGTATGTCAGTTGTTTTTCTACTAAAATTAATGTCAAATTTGAATAAAAAAGAAGCACTTGGAGTCACTTTGTGCATTGGATTGAGGTACAACTGAATGATACACATCCTAAATGACTCCTAGATCATTATCTTAAAGTATAAAAATAATAAGAATTAATTTTCTTATTTTTGAACATGTTAATTGTTTTTATTAACATTAAAGTTACTTTTGAATAAAAAAGATGTGGTTGGAGTCATACTGGTCACACCATACATCAGATAGAGGTGTGGCTAATCCCTACATGTCACAAATAATGTATGGATCATTTTCCTAAAGTACCAAAAAATCACGAATGTGTCTTTTATTTTTTGAGTATGTTAGTTGTTTTTTACTAAAAATAAAGTTAATTTTGAATAAACAAGACACACTTGAAGTCACACTGTGTTTTGGATTGAGGCTTGACTGAATTCTACACATCCCAATGACTCATGGATCGTTTTACTGAAGTATCAAAACAATCAGAATTACTTTTCTTAGTTTTGAGTATGTTATTTGTTTTTATGATTAAAATTAATGTCAAATTTGAATAAAATGATGCACTTAGAACCATAACGGTCACACCATTTCTTAGATTGATGACATGACTTGTCCCCCAAAACCCATACCACAACTACCCGAAGCCCACCTACTGAAGTCCAGGGGATGATGACTAGAGCTGAAGGAATTTTACTACAAGTGGGAGGCATTATCTGAGTACTTGTACGCACGTGCCGTCACAACCCCAGCCCACAATGCTAAAATGGAAAACATGCATGCCACTAAGACAACTACAGAGTGAAAAATAGTACAAGCTAAAAGTAAAGGGGATAGAATACAATCCCAACAAAGACAAGCTGAAAGCAAGGAAGTAAAAAGTGTCTCTATAAATCCATCCACTGAAAACCCTAACTGAAGGGTAGGTTTATAGTAGCTTCCAAAAGTTGTAGGAGTGTGCCTCGCCTGTCTAATCTCATAGGGAACTACCTAGTCCTGGACCACCAATGTCTCCATCAAAGCATCGATCATCTACACAAGAAATGACACATGTGGGAAAAGCCTGTGTAGGGGTGAGTAACACAATACTCATAAGGGACCCCAAACTACAAATAAATACCACAAAGTAAAAATGTAAACACGAAGCAATGGGATTCTCAAATAGGTATAACTTAAAATATAGAAATCCTGATTATCAGTCATCAATTTGAACAATTTTTACTACCGATGAATGATCCTAGATGATTTGTTGAACTCTGTCAGGCCCCTGAGGTCCACTCATCTTCCGAGCCACTGAGGTCCACTTGGCTACTCATCTATCGGGCCACATAGGTCCACACAACTATTCGTATTCCGGGCCACACATGTCCACATGACTGCTCATCTACTAGTTCACTTTGGTCCAATCTACTACTCATCTACCAGGCCACATAGGTATGTATAGATACACATCTATTGGGCCACTATGGTCTTCTCGAGACTTCCTTCTCATCACATCGAGTAACATGATTCTCACTTGTAGCACACTTGATTCCAAGATAATGTACTCCTCAATACATTGGTCATATCCTAAACTCCACAGAAACTCACTTGGAGAATTTTCAAAGGACTGCCTCATCACAAGGGTTCCAACTTCTCAAACATCTTGTCAATCGAACATATGGTTAGCATTTTATGGCTGTTTTACTCAAAAGGATCCGGTGGGGTTCAGGTCTGGTCTGAACTGGTCATCGTCGATGGTCTCTTCCACATGCCACTAGGTCCACCCTAGTGGTCCATTTTTTATCCACGAGTGCCCTTGGAATTATCAAGTTTCTGTCGTCCCTACTATGGCCTCAAGGATGTATTTTCATCGATCCATGGGTTCATTCACTTATAACACATGAACACCCACAACGAAGGAATCCATGCCTTGTTTGTGTCATCCTGAACCCTCTGTGTTAGAATTCAAAACAAGTGGGGAGGATATTTTTAGGAATTCTAATGTGGATAATTCCAATTCAAAGACCCAAATCAAAAACCTCCTTCAAACACACACATGATCATTGAATCATTCTATTCATCTAATGATTCACATTTTTCATGGATATTTCAAAATGGGGAAAGAAAATTAATCAATACACCCTACCTGAAGTTGGATCATTCATTGAAGATTGTCAGTGTCACTGTGTTTATCATTCAATGATATATCGTTGGTAGCTATTCATCGATCACCATTCACCAACACCAAATCTCCAACGGTTCAGAGTGATTGTCACACGTGCCAATGATCCTATATTCGATTAACCCATTAAATGGGGAAACTGTGTTTTAGAATTTCTGTTACGCTATTTCATTTATGAAACAATGTTTCTGTTACACTGGAAAAAAAATTCAAAATTCAAATAAAATAAACATAAATTTTATTTTTTTCCTTAAGAAAATTCTTCGATTAAATTTTATTAAAAGTCTGAATATTAACTTTTTACCTCGACCCTCACTGGTTGAGGTTAAGTCCATTTATAGGTAAATTCGTTGTTTCGAACACAATTATTCCCTTAGATTTTAATCCAGGCACCTATTTAGAAGTTTCCAAAAATGCTCACATGCACTATTTTAAATAAACTTAATAAAAGTTAAAAAACTTATTCCGGGGTCACCAGGGCTTGGAATCAAGTGTCTTTTATGCTCTTGGTCTCGAAATAATCCTTTATAATTTTAAAAAAATTACATGGAATTCAGGGACATTACATTACCCCTGAATTTAGGTATTTATGTCATTGTAAGCCAAAATAAGGGATAAATAAACAAATTGGGGTAATAGGTACAGATCTGAGCCTCTCACTCCCAAGTTCTCTCCTAGAGATTCTTGTGCTGCTACTAGATACACACTGTAGGAATCGATTTTCCATGAATGACCCACTCCTATTGATCCTCAATCTCTACTGGGAACTTCGCAATTGTCACCCCATCGTCGATGTCCAAATCACCTCAGTCAATGACGTGTGATGGATCATGAACATATCTCCTCATCTATGATATGTAGAATACATTATACACCCGGTGCATATATGGGGGGGAGAGTTTGGTGGTATTCCACCTCTCCAAATCTACTCAAAATATGAAAAGGGCCGATGAATCTCGAAGATAACTTTCCTCCCCGGCCAAATATCTACAATCCCCATCATGGTGAGACCTGGAGGAACACATGGTCTCCCTCATCAAACTCCTAGGTCATTCATATCCGATAATCATAAGATTTATGTCTACTCTGTGCAGTCCTCATCCAATCCTGGATGACCTGCACCTTTTCAGTGGTAGCCCATACCAACTCTGGTCCCATGAGTGCGGATTCCCCTGGGTCTTCCTAGCATAACATTGGTCTTTATGGTCACTCATAAATCTCCTTGAACGGTTCCATAACAATGGTGGAGTGGTAGCTGTTGTTGTATGTGAACTCCACCAGTGGTAAGAGATCCTACCATCTATGACTGATGTCCAAGATACAAGCATGAAGCATGTCCTATAAAGCCTAGATAGTCCTCTCTGTCTGACCATATATCTAAGGGTGGAAAGATGGGTTCCAGCGAAGCTGAGTCTCGAATGCCTCTTGCAATCCCTTCCACAATCTAGATGTAAAGAATGTGTCTCGATCCGAGACTATCGTCGATGGGACTCTGTGGAGTCAAACTACCTTCTAAACATAGAGGCATCCCAAGACCTCTATAGAACCCTACTCCCGAATGGGTAAGAAGTGGTCCGACTTAGTGAGTTGGTCAATGATCACTTAGATAGTATCATGCCCCCTAGATGTGTGGGGTAAACCCGTCACGAAGACCATCGAGATAACTTACCACTTCCACTCCGACAGCTCAAGTGGATGAGTGAAGCCTACGAAAACGTGATGCTCAGCCTTCACTTGCTAACAAGTGAGGAACTGAGAAACAATATTTTCCACTTCCATCTTCATCCCTGGACACGAGTACTATCATCAGAGATTTTGGTTCATATTTTTTCACTCCTGGATATACCTCCAAAGGGGAGGTGTGGAACTCCCTCAGAACCTCATCATGTGACTCAACTGGTACAATAGTGCACCCTCTAAAAAGGATGGCATTCTTCCTACCCATCAAAAATACCTCAAGAGCTTGTACTGAAGATAACTATCCATGGAGGGCATTGTAGTCCATATCTACAAGATGTGACTCTCTAACTCACTGTAAAAGTGGGAGAGTGACTTGCATCAACTGAATATATGATTCTCCATCACCTTCCACAAAGGATATTAGCATCACGACTAATTGCTCTGACACCTCACTCAGCAACTGCAAACCATACCTCTTGTTGAGCGCATCTCCCACCACGTTCCCCTTCCCCAAAGTATATAATATCTCGAAGTCATTATGCTATAGGAACTCTAGCCACCTTCACTACCTCATGTTTAGGTTCTTCTTTGAGAATATATACCTGAGAATTTTGTAATCGAAGTAGATGGAAATCCTCTCACCCATCAAGTAGTGATGCCACATAATAAAAGAAAATAACACTTCTACTAACTCCAAGTCGTGAGTTGCATAGTTATTCTCATGATTCCAAAACTTTCGTGAAACATAGGCGATAACTACTTTCACCAACATCAGGACACAACCCAGTCCGGTCCTAGATGCATCACAAAAAAAATAAATACCCAATGACCTCCTCTAGAAGTCTCAAGATGGGGGCACTTATCAGTCTATTCCTCAGCTCATGAAAACTCTGTTGGCATCTCTACTATTACACGAAGGGTTTTATCTTCTGTGTGAAAGATGATAAGGGTGATGATACCTTGGAAAAGTCAGGAATAAACCTCCAGTAGTATTTAGCCAAACCCAAAAATCTATGAACCTCAGTTACACTCTTACCCGGCTTCCAATCAAGCACCATGTCTATCTTTGCTGGATCCACTACAACTCCAGACTCCGATATAAAACTTCCTAGAAAGTGGACTTCCATAATCCAGAACTAAAACTTCAAGAGCTTCCCATAAAGCTGGTGCTCTCGGAGAAACTGGGGTTGGATCCATGTAAGTGGTTGTGTGCTCGTACACAGCTTTATCCCATGCGTGTCATCCCGTGTAACTAGTGCATGGGGTAACCAGTGCAGCCGGCCTTTTCTGGCCATGTGGTGGAGTACATAGATGTGTACTACATCCTGTGTCTATGTATTGCCCGGGATACACACCGAGTCCACATAAGGACCCACATTCTGTGTTCTTCGAGGAACATGTTGTGTCATCGCTTCATGCATCACGGAACCCTAGCCGCCATTGAGCCGGTCCCACACAACATGTTCTTAGGGATATATGTTGTGTTCTTCATGAATTTCCAGAAACGAGGCATGTCACCACCATGCCCCTGTTTCTCCTCCGATCCTTGATCTGTCCACCCGATCACCTCAAAACTCAAGATCTAAGGTCGTCTTACCATCAAAAATTTAATTCCATCAGTTTCGGGCCTCTGATTGGCCCGAAACACATGTTATGATCCACCCACGCAAAGAACGCTCGAAGAATGAAAACTCCTGAACCGTGTCGTTTCATCTGCCTCCATAACTGTCGCACATTCTCTAGTTCGTCACAACGTCAGATCTCTAATTTGGGATTTTTTTTATTGCAAAATTAATGTGCAATGATCTGTTGTTCGTTTCCCCACAAATAATGTGATGAACACAAGTAAAAAGAGTAATAAATCCAAAAGAAAATCAAGGAAAGAACCTCTTCCGTCATTCATCATGGAATTGATCCGCTCCCATTAGTAGGATCAAACAGAGCAAAATCAAGACGACGAAAAATAATCTAGTGTTGATTAGATCCATAAATCAAAAACCCGAAGAAAATAAAAAAATAACCCTCCTACAAGAATGTACTATCTGTAGATCAACCTATTCATGGGTTTATCCATATTTGTCGTTTCAATCCAAGAATGTGGAAAAGAAGAATCGAAATAAAAAACCCCTAACTCACTTGCCGATGAAGAGGAGACCCGTCTTCAGTCGGGATTCGATCTCTTTGCGCAACGATCCATGCGGCATAGTTCATCGGCGTTCATCAAAAATCCTCCAAGGTTGGCTCCTCTTCGAAGCACCAGAGGATTCTAGGGGAAAACTCTAGGGTTATGAGTCTAACCCTAGGCTCATGATCATTTAAAGAAAATAAGTTTCATTGAATTATGGAAACATTTTAAAATAAAATATATTATTAATTTAATTTGTTTCTTCTAACCTAATTCTTCTAAAACACCCAAAAACTAACGTTTGCAGAAGACCTACACCGGTCGATGTTAGGACCCACCTAATGTAAAGTCACTGCATAGAACGCAATGATTCCCTCAGATTTCTGATCTGGGAACCCGTTTAAAAGTTATTCCCCTTGTATAGGAAAACCACTCACCCGCACTGTTTAAAATTTTAATTTATTTGAAACATTTAATCCAAGCACTCCGAGCCTCAGAATCACACGTCGTCGAAAGATATGGTCAATAAATAATTCCATATAATATTTAAAAATAATACACAGAAAATCTGAGACATTAAATTCTCCCCACCTTAGGTATTTACATCCCGGAAAGCCAAAACAAAAGGCTACTCAAAAAGATGTGTGTACTAGGAACGGATTCGAGCTTCCTTCTCCCACTCTCTACCCTAAAGATTTCCATGCCTCCACCAAATGCACACCAAGGGAATCGATCAACCACAAAGGATACTGTCCTATAGATCCTTGATCTCCACCTGGTACACAGCAAAGTTAACTCCATCCTCAATGTCCAGCTCGCCCCTGTCGATGAAGTTCAATGTGTCATGCACGTACACCCTCAACTGTGATACATGTAAGACATCATGTACCCAGTGCAATTATAGTGGTAGAGACAATAGGTACACCACCTCAAAAACTCTACGCAGTATCTTGAAAGGTCCGATGAACCTTCGAGATAGCTTTCCACCTCGGCCAAATCTCCATAACACTCATTGAGGCGAGACCCTAAAGAAGACATGGTCCCATATCTCAAACTCCAGAGGTCTCTATCATCTGTCAACATAAGACTTATGCCGGATCAGTGTGGTCTTCATCTGCTCCCGGATGATCTGAACCTTCTCAATGGTAGCTCGTACCAACTCTGGACCCATGAGTGCTGACTCTCTGGGGTCGGTCCAGCAAAGTGGTGACCAGCAGGGTCTCCCATACAAGGCCTTGAATGGGGCCATAAAAATAGTGGAGCGGTAGCTATTATTGTATGAAAACTCCACCAGTGGTAGGTAGTACTTGCAATTGTGACCAAAGTCCAAGATACAGGCCCGCAACATATCCTCCAAAACTTGAATGATTTTCTCCGTCTGACCATCGGTCTGGGGATGGAATGTCGTGCTAAAGTGTAGATGAGTCCCAAAGTCTTATTTCAATCCCTTCCACAATTGGGATGTGAAGTAGGCATATCGATCTGAGACTATTTTCGAAGGAATTCCATGAAGCCGAACTATCTCCTACACGTAGAGTCATCCTAAGCTCTCTACGAAACTCTGCTCTCTGATAGCAAGGAAGTGGGCTGACTTGGTGAGTTGGTCAATGATCACCCAGATGGAATTATTACCCTTGGACGTTCTTAGTAAGACTATTATGAATTCCATCGGTATTCCATCCAACTTCCACTCAGGAACTTCCAAGGGTGAGCTAATCTCGCTGGGACCTGGTGCTCATCCTTCACCTGCTGGCATGTAAGGCATTGAGAAACAAACTCTTCTACTGCCTTCTTCATGCCTGACCATAAGACCTGTCATCGGAGGTCCTAATACTTCTTCTCCACTCTTGGATGTACCTCCAAGGGGGATGTATGAAACTCCCTCAAGACCTCTTCCCACAACGCCTCTAGTACAATAGTGCATCTTTTGAAAAGAAGTACGTGCTCCCCACATTGAAAATATCTATCAGGAGCATATCTAGTGAATAACTGACCACGTAGATCCTCACAGTTGACATCTCGAAGGTTTTCCTCCCTAACCCACTATAAAATTGGAGGGGTGACAACCATTAACTATAGGTAAGATGCATCCTCTCTGTCCATGAAGGATAACTGCAATGTGGCTAACTGCTCTGTCACCTCACTCAACAGCTATGAGCTCGACCTTCTGCTGAGAGTATCTGCCACCTTGTTCCCCTTCCAAGGAGTATATATGATGTCTAAATTATAATCCCAGAGGAATTCTAGCCAACGACTATGTCTTAGATTCAGATCCTTATGTGAGAAGATATACTTGAGGCTCTTGTGGTCATTGTAGATAATGAACCGCTCGCCCATAAGGTATTGTGGCCACATCTTCAACATGAAGACTACTGCTTCCAACTCGAGATCATGGGTCACATAGTACTGCTCAAGTGGCCTAATCTGGCACAAACCATAATCAATCACTGCTTGTATCTGCATTAGGAAACAACCAAGCTTGGTCCGAGATGCATCGCAAAAAACTACATACTCGACAGTCTCCTATGGTAATCTCAAGATCATGGTGCTCATAAAACTCTGCCTCAACCACTCGAAATCCTGCTGTCACTTCTCCGCCCACATGAAGTGTTACCCCTTCCTAGACAAGGCAGTCATTGGTGCTGATATTCCGGAGAAATGATGAGTGAATCTCCGGTAATATCCTTCCAACCCAAGGAAGCTCCGTACCTCCATGAATCAAAGTTTATCATTAATCCTCCAGCATGGGAATTCTACTCCCTTGTAATATACAAGCAAAATCCTAACATAGAAAACAAGAACCATGACAAAGAACAAAGAAACAACATGAATTGCTATCATGCATCATTTTTATTCAAATTCCAAAAATCAAACAAAAAAAGAACAAATCAAGAACTATGGGTTGCCTCCCATGCAGTGCTATGTTTAAAAATCTTCATCCATACTTTATTCTAGATCAGTTTTAAGCATAATGAAGGAATCCAAGCCCTTAGGTTGTCCCTAAAAATAATGTTTCAATATTTTCCCATTAACAAACATGGGTTTTTTCTCTTCACCTACAATTTCTATAGCTCCATTATTCATTACTCTAACCAGAGTAAAAGATCCATGATACTTGGAATTTAGTTTTACAGGAAAGAGTTTGAGTCTATAGTTAAAGAGGATACCATTCTATCTAGGTTTGAATTCCTTGTTTGAATGATAGAATTGTGAAAACTTTTAGTCCTCTCTTTATAAATACTTGAATTATCATAACTCTCTCTTCTAATATCATCTAGCTTACTCATATCAAGTAATCTCTTCTCAGCAGCACTCTTAAAATCAATGTTTGGAGGCTTAACTTCTCAATATGAATTATGTTGCAACTCCAAAGGAAAATGAAATCACTTTACAAACAAAATCCTATAAGGAGACATACCTATTGGGGTCTTAAAAGCAGTTCTATATGCCCATACATCTTCATCCATTTTAAAAGACAAGTCTTTCCTAGAATTTGACACAGTTTTTAAAGTATTTGTTTCAGTTCATTATTTGAAATTTCCACTTTTCCACAGGACTTTGGATGATAATGAGTTCCATTTTTATGAACAAAACCATATTTTTCCATCAAAGCCTTAAAATTTTATTTTTTAAATTGTGTTCCATTATCAGTAATGAAGGCTTTGGGAACTCCAAATCTAGAAAAGATATTCTTTTTGAAAAACTTAACAACACTGTTTGCTTGATTGTTGGAAGTGCAACAACCTCATCCCAGTTTGACACATAATCAATAGAAAAAAGAATATACTAATTCACATGAGATGATGGAAATTGACCAATGAAATCTAAATCTGAGACATCAAAAATTTCAACTTCTAGAATACATTTTTGGGGTAACTTCTGTTTTCTACCAACATTTCCCAATATTTGACACCTATCATAGCCAACTACATAGCTCCTAGAATCTTTTAAAAGAGTGGGTCAATAAAAACTATATTGAAGAACTTTTTGATAAGTCCTTTCACCACCATGGTAACCTCCCCAAGGTGGGGAGTGACTTCTCTTTAAAATAGGTAGAATTTTTTTCTTTAGGAACACACCTCATAAGAATACCATCAACGCATCTCCTAAATAGTAGTGGGTCATCTTAAAGGTTTTATTTATGTTCAGAAATTAATTTATTCCTTTGTTTATTGGACAGATATTTGGGAAAGACTCTTGCTGCATGGATGTTGGAAAAATCTGAATACCATGCAGACTGCATAATAGAAATAGGGAGCAGTTTTTCCTCAGGAAAAAAGAATTGATATTCCTTGGATCTTCATAATGGGTGTGAGGAAGCCTATAAAGATGATAAATAACTGAATGTTCTTCTCCCTATTTATCCCTTATTTATAAGTCAAACTATTAAAACAACAGAATCCATCTAATCAGCCTGAGTTTGGTTTATTTTTTAGATATCAAGTACTTCAAAGTAGAGTGGTCAGTGAAAATGATGACTTTTGAGCCTAAAAAATACTGTTTAAACTTCTCTATAGAAAAAACAACATCTAGAAATTCCTTTTTAGTATTGGTATAATTCTTTTGGGATTCATCTAGAAGTATACTAGCATAATACACCACATGAAATTTCATATCTCTCCTTTGTCCAAGGACAACACCTACAACCACATCACTATCATCACCCATAAGGTCAAAAGGTAATTTCCAATCAAGTGCAGTGATGATAAGTGATGGTGTGAGTTTTTTTAACAGACTAAATAATTTCAAACATTTTCATCAAAGTTGAAAGGTACATCCTTAACAAGAAAGTAACACAAGGGCTTAGTGATTTTAGAAAATTCTTGTATGAATCTATGGTAGAAACCGACATGCCCAAAGAAACTTCTAACAACTTTTACATTTTTAGGAGGTGGTGGTTTTTAAATAACAAAAACTTTAGTAGTATCAAATTCTAGACCTCTCTTTGAAACTTTATGTCCTAACATATTACCTTATGTAACCATGAATTGAAATTTCTCCTGGTTAAGAAAAAGTTTGGTTTCAATGAATCTTTCCAAAACTAATTCAATATTTCTAACACAAGCATCAAAAGTGATACCCACAATGGAGAAATCATCCACGAAAACCTCAATGATTCTCTCAATCATGTCCTAAAAGATATCCATCACACACATTTAAAAAGTATCTAGAGCTCCACACAACCCAAAGGGCATCCGATGGTAGGAAAATGTCCCAAAGAGGCATGTGAAAGTGGTATTCTCCTAATCTTCTGAGAAAAACGAACTTGGTTGTAACCAGAATACCCATCCAGGAAATAGAAAAATTCATTTCTAGAAAGCCTCTAAAGAATTTGATCAAGAAAAGGCATTTTAAAATGGTCCTTCCTAGTAGTTTCATTAAGATTCCTATAATCTATACAAAGCCTCCATTTTTTTGGATTTTCTAACTTGGATTTCTTTATTCTTTTCATTTTAAACAACAGTGAAACTGACCATCGTAGAGATAACCAGGATAGGGTTGACCTAATCACTATTAGAGATAGGGTATATAATACTAGTATCTAGTAGCTTAATGACTTACTCTCTCACAACTTCTATCATGTTTGGATTTAATCTTCTTTGACACTCTACCCTAGGCTTATGATCAGGCTCCATATGAATTTTTTTTATGTAAAATGAGGGACTAATACCCTTTATATCAGCTATGGTCCAGCCTATGGAATATTTAAACTTTTTTTATAACATTAAACAATCTTCCTTTCTCCCTAGAAGTAAAATCTCTAGCTAATTTTCCTAATTGAGTTTTTATATTCTGCATTCTCAAATCATTTTTCATTTTATCAGTTTCTTATTTAGTTTCTTGTTTATTCAGTTGATTCATGAATCATTACTCTTGATAGTTCATTTTATTCTAAATTGGATTCAACTTGGAAGACATTTGATTACCATTGTTTCCTTGTGCATTTGAAGACTCACCACTTTGTTGATTTTGAAGGTTTGGCCTTGGTTGGTTCTAATAGTTAGGGGTAGTGTATTGTTTAATTAATCCATGATCTTTCCAGGACATGTTTGGATGGTTCCTATAGCCTTGGTTATAATTGTTTGAAAATGGATCTTCTTTGGGAGGAATACTAGGACCATAGTTAACAAAATTTGAGTTCTCTTGTTGTTGGTATGTAATATCAATATTGGGACAGAAGTTTTCAGTGTTCCCAAACATTACACATTGTGAACATTGTTCTCTAAATGATTGGTTGGTATTTTGATAGCCCAATTGATTATCACATTGTTTCTAATTATGGTTCATTAAATATATAATTTTATTTGTGATTTCAACAAGTTGATATTGAGTTTCATTCATTGAACCAATTCTTGGGTTTCTATTAACTCCTTTTATTCTTGAATTTTTATGTTGAGAAATCAGGGAAAGATTTTTAAAGATTAGTATTTGTTCTTCATTAGTCGTGTAATTATAATTACCACCAATAGCTTGATCCACTATGTTCTATCTAGAGGAGAATAATCCTTCATAGAAGGTATCCATGATAAGGTAGGATGGGAGTTAATGATGGGAGAATGCATGATAAAGTCCCTAAATCTATCCCCATATTCATGAAAAGATTATCCATCCTCTTGATAAAACTTGTGATTTTTTTATAAGTTATCCTTTTAATCTTTGGGGATAAAATTTCATTATGAATGAGTTATATACTTGGTCCTATTTCTCAATAATATTTTCATCCAGGCTCATAAACCAGTTCCTAGAATTCCCTTTAAGACAAAAGGGAAAAACTATCATTCTCAGCTCATTTTTCAGTGATTCCTAGAAGAGGTAACTAATATATAGTATTGTATAAGTCTCTAATGAAGGCAAGAGAGTCCTCATTAGAGAACCAATTGAATGCAAGAATTAGTGAAATGTGGGACTATTTCAGCTAATAGTTTTGGGCTCTAGGTGAAAGTCATATTGAAGAAGGATTACTTGATACTTGTGGGTGTTGGAATTCCCTCATATCAAGACTTTCACCTTTTCTAAGAGTATTTGTGGAGGATTTTGAAAGTCATTAGATTTAGGAACTCTCTCATCTAAATTTTCCATTTTAATTTTCTTTTTCTTCCTAAGAGAAGTAAGGTGTTCATCAATTTTAGGGTTCAAAGGCTATATTCTATGAGTAGAAAACCTAGTCTTCATTAAATATGTAATGAAAAGTAAAATTCAGCTCAAAAATAGTAATAGTAACTAAGAAGTTAAAAAATAGTATCAATTCAGTAGAAAATGAAGCATTTTTTTTATGTTTTCAAATAATCAATTTTTTTAGATTTTTTATGTGATTTTTTTAGTTTTTTTAGATAATGTATGGATCTTGCCTTCCACAGAAACAGAGCCAAAAATATGACAAGACTTTTTTTAAATCTAGTCAAAGTTTAATTATTTTTAATTTCCTACAGACTACTATATAGTATAAAGTAGGGTCGAACCTACAGGGAATTAAATTTTACCACTTTTCTAAAAAACACTATAAACACCCCACTGTTGTCAAGAATGGGGTAAATTTTCTATTTTTTTTTATATTTTTAACTATTTTATTTTTTTTAATTTTTGTTCTAGAGAACTAAATTTTAAGTAAACTATGATGAAATTAAAGATAATAAAACTAAACACAACAACACAGAACAAAACTACAACACATTCTAAGATGAATAAGCAAGAGAAATGTCCAGGAAAAAGTATATTTAACTGGTTTAAAAGGTTTCCTATTTACTCAAATATGGATGCAACATACCACTGATAAAGGAATGACTTAGATATCTTTCCAAGAGTCAATTCCTATAGATGGACCAATCTTAGAATTCACCACTCCAAGAATGTCCAACTGTGAAAATTTTTCACTGAAAAAGACAACAGAACAAACTCACTGTGAGTTCAAAAGTTTTATGAATTACAACTTTTAGAAAATGAATCCATATTCATTATCACTGAATGATCGTAGAGTTGAAAATTGATATTAAGTGGAAAAAATAAATTGTATGAATTCATAATTGATCTTGCTGATCAATTATAGATTCATTAAAATGAAAGTGATAAGGAAGAGAATAATTAACTAGTAGAACTTGAAATTTCTCGGGCTCAATTATTTAGCTAAAAATCATGTCTATTACGTACACTGAAATCATTAGATTTAAAATTAAAGAAAATAGAAAAAGTACAGAGGAAGAGATCTCCCTCTCCTAACTCGAATCGCTAATTTTCCTGGTTCTTGGATCTCCAAGAATATTTATTCGAGAAGTCCTCCAGGTTCACTCTGCTCCATCAGTTGGTGAGAAGTTGTCCAATATTCGAATGTTCGAATCCTCTGAATTTTTCTCTGCCCAATTTTTAATACCTCTGTCACCTACTGAATCATCACTTAATGTCTTCCATCAACATACATTGGTTCTTCATTTTTTCGCTGCACATGTGAATGTTTTTAGTCAACAATTTTCACTTTAGAAATTCCCTCACAACTAACTTCTTACGAGTTAGTTAAATAAACCTAGACGTGCTTCTATCTCTTGAATGAACCTACACAAGAAGAACATAACAAAAAAGTTAAAACATGAAATAAAGAAAGAAAGAAATATTTATAATTAATGTTTATTAGTTTATTAGAAAGTCTTTAAAATAATTAGTAAGTTTTTAAAAAGCGTTATTTAATAAGTTATTTTATTAGTATTATTAATAACTAGTAATTATATTTTAAAATTTGATTATTATCAATGAAGATGAAATAATATTATTATTAACATTGTTATTATTTAATTATAAATGTTAATTAATAATAATTTAACCAAATATTAAAATATTATTATGTTTATTAAGTGAGTTAATAATTAATTTTATAAATCATTATTAAAATATAAATTTTAAAAGTTTTATTAATTATATAATTTATCTAAGTTAATTAATTTTATATCTTTATTTTATTTTATGATTAATTAATTAATTATTATATTTATTATAATTTTATTATTGTTATTATTTATATATTCTTAATTAGGCTTATCCCTTCCCCCCAAAACTTGGCACAGTAGGGGGTCTTTGAGATCCTTCTTACCAAAGGAAATAGGTTTGACGCAAGGCCTCCTCTATGGTGGAACTAACTTCACACCATGGAGAAGACTCTCCTCTCCTTGAAGAGTGATGTGGCCTCGATTTTTTCCATCGCATACTCCTTCATCACCAGTGGTTGTGAGGCTTCCAACCGGCGGATTCCTCCGCTCCAGCATGGCGGACAAGCGATAGCAAGTCTCATTACTCTTATTTATGGAAAAGTGGTAGAAAATCCTTCTCTAGATCCTCAATATTTTCTTAGTTCAACGTTTTGAGTGGCGTAGGTTTTGGAATCATCCGGCTTCAACTCGACCTCCTTCGCATCTGACGGCTAGGGCTTCAAAGCTTCTCGGTTAAAGATTTGAGATTTAAGTTTGAATTTGTAAATCTGGTTTGGTTTTATTCCTGGTGTCAAGTCTGATCTAGTTGAGTTTGTGCAATTCAATGAAATTGTCATCTGATCCAATGTGCTATCTGAGTAAGGCAATGACATAGAGCATCAGTTGCAAAATAAATTGGTTGGGTGACTTGGTTGTCGATGTCAGTAACTAGGTGTGGAACTGAGACTGTTGGTGGGAGAAATTGTGATTAAGGTTCAAAGATCGACATGATATTGGTGGATCATGAGTCAGGGACTGCATGTTGGTGTGAGTGTGAAAAAAGAGGTTGAATCAATACTGATGATGTCAGTTTGGGGATGGTGAAACTGATTGGTGTATCAGTAGCAGGAAATAGAGGATGTGGGTTGTGCTATCTGTGTCGGTGTGAGGATGAGGCCAATACTTCGGTATCAAGGAAATATGTGGCTTGTCAATAGATGATTGAGAGACTAAAAAGAGAATATTAACGATGTGAGGAGGGAGAGACCAAGGATAATAAGTGGAAAGACCGAAGCTGATGGAAAGAGAGGCCAATGCCGATCAACATCGGTATCGGTAGCATATATAAAAAGTGTCACCATCGGAGTCTCTGATACCTTAACATTATTCTGCAAACATAAAATGAAAAAGTTAAAAAAATAACTTAAAAAATTAATAGATAAGAAAATTCATACATAATTAAATTAAATAACCTTAAACTAAAACTTAAATCTATTAAAATTATTAATATATTAACTTAATTAAAACTTAAAGCTATAAAAACCAAAAAATAAAAATAAAATCTAAATGAAAGTTAACTAAATAATTAAACTAAAACTAGATTAATACCTTGATTAATAAAATTAATTAATTAAATATTAAAAACTTATAACCAAAACTAAAACTAAAAACGACACCGATACATACAACTATCGGTAGGTGGGTGAGAAGGGTGGAACTATCGGTGAGACATGACTTACCAACAGGGTATCAGTGAGTCATAAACTAAAGAAAAATTGGCAAAGTAAAAATGATTCATCGACTGTTTTAAATTTTATTTTCCTTAAACCGATTTTATTAATTTAAAAAAACTAAGGAAATTAAAGAATTATAATCCTTAATTAATTAACTGACTAACTAAAAGAATACTTAAAATTAAAAACACATTAGGCTTGTCAAATTAAAACATAATAACTTAACTTATATATTTTGGAAGAATAATTCGTTTAATAAAGTTAATTTAATTAAAACATAAAATATTAAATTAAAAACTAAGTTAAATAATACACAAAAAAATGATTAAATAATTAAAGAAAAAAAATTATTAAAAAGTTAGCAGATTAAAATTAACAAAACTAATTGATAAATAATTTTTCTAGACAAGTAAAGTAAGATTAAATTATTTTTTTTAAAGACAAAAAACACATAATTTGATATAAATGTTGATTAATTAATAAATTTCATTATAAAAATACAAAAATATGAATAATTATCAAAAATTGTAAAATTAATTAATTAAACTGCTAAAAATTAAATAAAAAGATGTGGAAACTGTGTAAAAATAATTCCACATCACTCTCCATTTTGGTTCAATAGAAATCGAGGAGGGAACTTATCAAATTTCATTAACAACACCATCCCACCCATTCCCTTCAGTCCCCTATTGAGGGAACCATCCAACACAATTACACCTATAATACCTATGAAATGGAAATAATAAAGGCAAATCAAGAGAAGAAAATTCTAGATAATTGAGAGTGGTCTCATATCCCCACTTTCAATAACGAAGCCCGCTCACATATTCTGGTGATATCCAGTGAGCAGGCTTATATCCCTACTTTATTTCCCACAACAATCATGGGGGGAGGGACATATCCATACCCCCATGCATTAATTCCATTAGAATATTATGATGGAACAAGGTGGAAAAAGTGGGCTCATATCCCCCACTTAAATACAATATATCTTCCTTTATATAGTGAATATGGTAAATGTGTAGGTTTACATTCTTGAGAAGAATTTACTAAAGTGTCACTACATCTTAACAATAGTTTAAGAACTCCTCCATGATATTATGGAACTAGTACAGATACAGGGAAATGTTCATATTTTTATCCCTATAACTAGGGAATCAAAACAATATGATCAGTACAAACAAGTGGTTTCTTCAAAGAAAGAACACATTATTTCTCCAATCTAGAATAATTATCGGTATATTCCAATAAAGGTTGATGTGTTGAACCAGAATCATATTCCCATTACAACCTTGGATCACCAGGTGAGAGCGACACATGTATTGGGAAAGAAGAACATTACTATCAAAAAACACTAGTGGCATATTACAAAGGACAAGGATTGGGACTATATCCCCATTATGGTTGGGGCTCACCATGTGAGAGAAGAACATGCCTTGAGACAGGATCATATTTCTATCGAAAAAGACTGTCAGGATACCCTAAAGGCTTAAGATCGAGCTCATAATCCTTTTCTGACTGAGGCTCACCAAGTGAGAATGGAACATGTCTTAGGAGAGTCTCATATTCCTATCAGTGAATCTACATGGAATATTTTAGTAGATCATGAAATCCAGGAATAAGTTCCTACTTTCAATAAAGAACAACTGAATAAACATCCTTTTGAGGCTATACAAGAGGAGGCTCATATCTAATCTCTCATTTTAGAGGTCCATCATTATATTCCAATTGGGAATTCATATTCAGACTGGGCTCATATTCCCATTTCAATTGGGGCCCACCTAGTGAGAGTAGAACATGCCATGGGATATGCTCATATTCCTCTCATATAATACTAGTACCGTAATCTAAAGTCTCATGATTAGGCTCATACTTCTATTATGACCAAGGATAACCAAGTAATAATGGAACATGCCTCAGGACAAGCTCATATTCCTATCAGAGAAGCTACTAGGCATATTCCAGAACCTTCTTAGTAGTGTGTTCATACTCCCACGAAACCAGAAAGTTATCAATAAAAACTAGAAGCTTTAATATAGTAGGCTCATATCCCTACACAATTCCAAAAGGAAAGTCGATATATTCTAACCATAGTGAAAAATGAGGTTCATATCCACAATCTTCTCAATGCAGTGTCATTAAGGCTATTCGAGTTACATTATCAATAAAATAAGGGTCCATCAACTCTTTAACTGAAGAAAAAATTTGATCATTACTATGATCGTCCTCCTTTTGGTAGTGTGGATATGGATCAAAGGTACTCTAATCACTACTATAAATTCATTCCATAGCCACAGTTTTAAATTGTAGCTATAGGTCCCAAATCCATGGCTATAAGTAATAGCCACAGTTTGGGGAGCTGTGACCTCTATTGGAATGGCTATAGGGCCATAAATATAGCCAAGATTTGAACCATGGCTATAGGCCTATATCCACAATTCTAAACCATGGATATAGAGAATTTCCCTGACAGATAAAACCTGAATTTTAAACTGTGTCTCTATACCTACAAGCATGATAAAAACTATGGTAGTAGCTCTATATCCACTGTTTAAAACCATATATATAGGCTTCTTTATCCTAAAAAAACCTAGCATGCAGCCTCATATACTAGATACATAATAGCTTCATACTAGCTTCCCCCTATAACTCCTCATACCAACCCTAAAAACCATCATACTATCCCTTTAGTGACTTATAACGGCCCTTAATCCTTAATTAATTATATAAAAACTCCATCATATACATATAAGTTAATATCTTCTCTAATGTTGATTTTCTAAAAAAATACATATATTGGTGAGAAGACAGTAGAAAATTGATTCCACTGGTGCTAAGATAATGAACCCCATTTTAATTTTTAATGCTTTCGAAGGATTTGAAATTTGATATCCTCAAGAATTGATTCCTTAACTAAAATCATACCCTTAACAGTGAAAGATGATAAATGAACCTAATAGGGATGATCCAATGAATATATAAATCTATTATTCCTCATTCAGGATCAAAATAATAAGAAATATGTGATACAGTTTGATAGGATATTAGAGATACTATGTTGGTGGATGGGTGATTTTTTTTTCACAGGTTTCATAGTTCATTGGATAAGTAGGATATGATCGATTCTTGAGAATATCGGGTTGCCAAAATCTATCCAACAATGATGAATCAGGAAAAGTCAATCATGTATATGAGTTTTTTTACCCATATTCATGTAATAATCAAAAGCGGTGGTTTGTGGGTGAGATTCATGAAGATTTTAGTAGTTTATTAATCATTCTAATGTACATGACATGTAATGCATAGAATAAACTCAGTATGATCCCCTAATTATGGTAGCGATATTTATGAAAATATTTAATATCGCATATCGTGTAACCCTATACATGATGTGTTTCTTAGAGTTAGAGACATGGAATATACCCATAAGATACACTTTCACAGGAATGGAGAGGTATACAAGAATGGCCTAGAACACTGGCACAAACAGGATCAGTGTACCCAAAAAAACCTAGTAAAAGGGAAAAACCATATTATATAGTCATGAGCCATCTTGCATGATAAGGGGTTGGATTACATATGTAGAACATGGGAATCCAAGGTATGTTGTCTACACCCTATGCATGTCATGTACATTCCTTAAGAACTTCCACTATGTGTATTTCCCACTTTAAACATGGATTTCTGCTATAAACTAGCCTATCATGAGTGGCTATCCTCATATTACAAAATGGTGGACCACATTTTGGATTTATAGATATGACATGATGTGTTACAAGTTTGAATCATCCTTCAGTGTCCCTTAGTAGATTAATATGATTTGGTTTGACCATCTGAGAGATGATAGGTTTCATACTACCTTATTTCACCAGGGAATAGGTCCCCCTCTATTTTTATAGGATGATTTGGTACTATAACATAAAATTGTAGGGTAAATATCCTCTCTATATAAATTGGTTATCCACTATCATTGAGCTCTAGTTTGGATTGGGTCCTCTATGGGAGTTTGTGCTCCGTCAACTGTGAAGCAAAATATTGAGGAGCAGACACCACCACTATGATTATTTTGAGGTTTTATGCGGTGTTTGGAATTGGAGATGATAATTTGGGATTTGAAGGATGAATCATCATTCTTAGCTGGGTTTTGGATATAGATATCCCCTTTCAAATTTTTATTGGGTTTATTTTTGATCATATCTAGTATTTAGTTTAATTATTCTAATTCTTATGGGTTGAGATGCATGTTTTTTTTCTACTACTACCATTGTGGTTCTAGGAGAATCATATTGGGTAGGTATATACTCACATCTGCATCAGCCTTGGATTCATCTTTTGTGTCTTATTCAATTTAAATATTAACAGATAATGATATTTGTGTACCGGTTTTTTGAGGATCATAGTTGTGCCTAGTAGAGATAACCATGTTCAGTGGATTAACTTGGATATTATGAGTTGGGATATTGTTATTCATTCCATTCATCTAGTTATTATTAGTTTGGGACCCCATAAGATATATTTAAATTTCATACTGATTATAACAGACTCATTTATTTCTCATCCTTGGTTATTATAGAGACTATAGAACATACCCCTTTTCATCTTAAGAGAACTACTGACAACCCACTCTTAATATCATCAATTCAGTACTACTTATTTAGTGGTTACAACCTGAAAGTGTATTCCCAAAACATGATCATTAACTTATGAATGTTAGTGATCCCATTGATAAACCAACCCTTCATTCCACCCTTAGGATAATTACTAACCCATTCCCATTGTGACACTAACGGATTTCCCTCACTCTTCACACCTTAATGGTCATTGTATCTTTCTCAATTGAGAGCTCATCTATCATTAATCTTATTATTTCAAGATGATATTATTTATTCTATAAAGAAATTCAATTCATGAAATTAGAGGATATATGGTGAGGAAACACCATAGTTCATTCTATTTCTCACTCAATCATAAACCCTTTGAACCTTATTAATCTATCACTTGAACATTGAACCTTCAACCAAGTGCGGAAATCAAATAGAACTGATAAAGGTGCTTCAATCAATTTAAAGAAAACTAATTACTTAGGTACTAAGTCGTGAATTATTCCGGGTAAGGTAGTCAATTTTATCTAGTTCAATTCCATAGTGATGTTACTAAATAATGTTTCAAGTTTTCAAGGATGATTGTTTGTGTCTTATGAAAATAAAACAAATATTTTATTTAAGTTTTAGATTTTTAAGTGAATACTCAGTTCATGTTTTCTCAAAATGAGGATATTGTCATCTCTAAAGTGAAGGAAATTTCATATTGAGTTGGCTGAAAATTTTTACTGACTGAAGAATAATGATAATACCTAATAATGAAAAAAAGTTTTTAAAACAATAAATAAATTATAGAATTCAAATGAAAGGGTTAGGCATAGGGAACCTACATGAACCTCAAGGCACGCTGCCTTTGATGACAAAAACTTGAATCTTCCTTTTTTCCCTACTTAGACGAATATGTAGCTTCACATATATATAAGCACACCTAACCCCTATGTACATATTTTCATGTCCAAATATAGACTAGGGGATACTTAGATATATGTTTATACTTTCATAAACCCCTTTTGACTTACACATGTATGCATTTTTCATATATATATATATATAAGCACACCTAGCCCCAAATTTATATATTAATATGGACATGACTGAATATATATAAAGGGGGAACTTATATATGTATATGCCTACCTATTCATAAACATGTAATTCACCTTTTCCAGCTACTTCTCAAATCCACCACAATAATATCCAAAATGCACTGCAAAAAATATAGGGACCCCAAAAATGACAAAATCCCTAATTAAAATTGGTCCAAAAAATAAAAACAGAAAAAAATTACCTAAATCTGTTATTGAACTCACTATATTTGATGTAAGTTTATAAAACCAACCTCATCATAATAAACCACTTGTAAGTAAATAATGGGAAAAGAAGTGAGATATAACAACTTCTTATATATATGTGATCGGTGTGTCAACTGTACATGATAATAGTGAAAAAAGAATATTCACATTGATATGTACATACCAATACTGAATAACATGATCCTTAATAAAGGTTTTTGTTCAAATAAAATATAATGTCATTCAATACATACACCATGAAGTGGTATAATGAATCAGGAGATAAAACAAAACAAAACATGATAACATAACAGTGACATAGAATCACTATATTCGAAAAAAATATCATTATATATTTTTCATATTAGGAATATGGATGTTGTTAATTTTACATTCTTCATGTAGTCCTCATTAGTTAATGTATTTAATATTATCACAAAGAGATCATCATGTAGCACAATATAAGAGTAAATAAAGGAGAATAGAATTTTAAGTGAAGTCTATGTTCATAATTCCAACTAAATGGATCAATCTAGATACAATATATCCTAATTTTCAATAAACATAAGAGCATACTCAAAATCACAGTGTAACATATCCAGTTTCATTAGATAGGATTATGTGATATTATGTATTCATTAGTGTTCATTATTGTTTTTTCATTTCTTGTTCTCCATTACTCATTTCAGGTAATGTGACCAACACCAACCCAATGGACCCAAACCCAGCCCCCCCCCCACCAGCCCCCTACCCATACACCAGCCTCCCTCCCCCTCCCCCATGTTGCACCAACCCCTCCCCCTACATTGCACCAACCCCCCTCGCCCCTTCCCTACACCAGCCCCTCCCCTTCCCCTAGCATTGCACCACCCCCTACCACCGAAATAGGATCCCACCCACACTCCCTCTAACCCATGTACCCCCCCCCCCCCTGCTACACCAGCCCCTCCCCCTCCCCCTACTACACGGGTTCCTCCCCCTCCCCCAACCCTGCACCAACCCCTCCCCCCTAGCCCTGCACCAGCCTGCACCCTTGCACCAGGATTGAAGATCACGTTCACCTGATTTTAAGTATAGAATAACACACCCATATTGGTGTTTTTGATGTTTGAATCGTTATTTAATAGTACAAGTATCATCCCATTTTATTTTAATCTTCATATAATTCAATACAGAAACCTCATTTTTCATTAAAAAATATAAAAAAATTATTCTCTATAAAACATCATAAAAGGATTCAAATATTTTACAGGATTTTCCTTAACCATAATGCGGAAATCTTAAATACCATACGAGTGGCCCAATTATCATTTTAATAGATGGATTTAATTATACCGAACTTAAGATAGAGTATTTATAAGAACTACTCTACCTTCTCAACTACATCTTTAATTTATCTTTACTTCTTCCTTTATAAGGATTTATCAAACTTCATATTTTATCCTCTAACTTAAATCCTTATAGAACCTATTAATACTAACCTATTATTCTTGAAATATATTTTCCTATAATGAAACAACCAATAACACCATTATCTTCAAATAATTCTTGATACTTTTCTTGTAGTTGCAGTCTGTTGATATTTCCACTCTTTCTTATTTTCGGCTAGAAATCCAACTTCCTTAGATCTACTTGAGGGGGAGTAATTTTCTAGGAATACTCACCATTTTCCTTAATATTTTTTTATTATTTTGAATTTTTTCATAACAGTTGTTTCATAGTTTGTTTCTTTTATTCTATACTTCTATAAAAAATAGATTCAATGCAATCAAATTTCACTAAATAGTGGGATACATTTTTCATTATCTAGAGTTTTTGGATTATATAAATGATATCAAGATCATGTTTCTAGAATTATATGTTCTTTTATGATCAAAACTCAGTTTATAGGTTTCTATAGAAACACTTATCTTCTCAACTATTTTGGAACACTCAATATATATAGATTCCTGATTTCTCAATTTGATTTCTAGCTCAAAACACTTCATATTGAGAGAATGATTTTCATCCTTAGATAATATCAGTATAATTTCCAAATATCTCATTATATTTTGAAATTTATCCTCATGTATCAGAATTTTCTTAACCAAATAATAATCCATCATTTTAACTCTAATTTATTTACCTTCTTGATAGAAAAAAATGACATATATGTAGACTTTTTAAAGAATCTTCAATTCATGGAACACCATAGTAACTACAGACTAAAAAAATACTATATCAAAAATATATCTATGGAAGTATTCAATATATTGTAAATTAATATCACTAAAATGAGGTATTGTTTCATCATTATCCTTCAGTAGTTTTATAGGGTGTTATATATGCCAACCTTTTTGGTTAATTACACTTCCATAGAATCATCTTCCTTTTCAAGATATGATTTTTCATTTAGTAGTAACTTGATTTGATCTAATATATATACAAGAACACCATCATGAACTATATTCATGTAACCTTTCATTTCAAAAAAAATCCACAAAGAGATTTATCACTGACAGACTCTTTAGGATCTTGTAAAGAATCACTTTTCTCTACATTATCTTCAATGCTTCAGCCATAGATTTATTTTTCTTTATTATCAATTATAACATATTTTATTTAAAAAGTTTTATTGATAAACTTATTAAAAATTAGATAAAACGTTCTTCATAAGGAATATATATGAAATATAACTTTATTATGCTATTTCTATACTTTCTTGATTCTGTTCGATATTAATAATACATAACTTACTACCAAAGACTCAAAAATACTTCAATGTTGGTTTCCTTTTATACCTTAGTTGAAAAGGAGATTTTTTACCAAGGTATAGGATAACTCAATTATATATATATTTCATTTTGAACCCCATATTTCTAGTGGCACCTTGTAAATTCCACTAGATATCACCATAGTTTGTGTTATATTATTTATGGTTATACTTTACCTCTCAACCACCCCATTCTATTTGGGTGTCTACATTGTGATAGATTTTTGAACAATATAATGCTTCTCTAGATACTTTTTAACTAAATAATTAGTAAATTCAATTCCATTATTATAACTTGTAACTTTTATATTCATTCCAAACTATATTTTAAGTCTCCTTTTATATCTCTTAAGATAATCAAGTACTTATATTTTTTATACATAGGAATACTATACCTGAAATAATTATATCCATTGAAAAAATAAAAGATATTAAAATCATCCTTTTATTATTTTATACTTCATTGGTCCACATGAATCAGTATAAAATATGTATAATATATGGATATGTCTTATTTTCTTAGGTTTATAATATTTACTTATGATATTATCTTTTTTGAATACTTGAAAATTATTTTATTTATCTCTTTTTAGTTATAAAATATTAATATTATTTTTTTACTGAACTAGTTTCTCCCTGATTCTTTGATTGAGATCACTAAATATTTTATTCCATATATTGACTCCATGTTTCATCGAGAAGGATAAATTACTTTAATCCCCATTAATTTATAGATATTTCTTAGATAAAATGATTAACTATTCTTGAGACCTTGATATTTTATTCACCACCATTACTAAAATTAACATTTTAATTCACCACGGAATTTATATTTATCAAAGAAGTATTGTTTTCATATTTATATGAAGAAAATAAATTATCAAATATATATTTTCCCTAACTAAAATTCTTTTAAATCCACTTCAACCACATGGTACATTCAATTCAAACTTCATTGTTTCACTTTTTTCTAAAGAACATCTTGCCTTATGGGACTTTCAATCATAATTCCCAACTTTCTCCCATATAAATTTTATAAATATTTATTTTGAACATAAAAATGAATAAAAAGAATCACATGGTTACCAAATTTATTTCTCAATTGACTTATTAGGGAAAAATATCTTCCATCAAATCTTATTCCCAAAACTCTTAAATGATGAATGTTCTTAATTTTATACACACTATATATAAAAAAATCACTAGAAAATATTTGAGCTATATCTTGTGATTTTTTTGATTCATACAATCTTTTCAATTTCCTAGTTTCTATACACACATTCATAATCTTCCCATATATTACTTAATATAAACACATGTTTAGATATAAATTAGACTACATACCAACTTAAAGTATTTTCTTATCAACTTTCACTTCTTGTTTCTTCAAAAATTTAATCTTAGTTGTATTAGTGTTGTATTGATCAGTATAAGGGTCTTATCATAATTTTTTCCCTATTTAACTATATCTTTTATTTTTAAGATATACATCCAACCAATTTAATGATTCACTCCTATTTTCATGTCTATTTATTTTAAATACTTCTAAAAAATAGATACATTTTATTAATTAGTGACTTGATTTTATCTTACATGTCCCTTCTATTTTACACATCTTTTAAATATTTTACTCTCAACTTTATTCCTTATGTTATTCTATTTAATAAATTAGTCAAATGATGGACCAGTTGTATAAAATATTACTTATAATATTGCATAATGTATAATAATTAAAATAATATATATATAACTGAAAAATAGTGTATAAATTTAAATAAAATCATTAAATCTTTTTTCACAATAAAACTAAATGGATGAAATTATAATTTTTTAAATTTTATCTTCACCACTAGAAATTATAATAAATAATTAATAAATCATATCAATAATGATGCTGACATAGGTTTGAATGATCCAAATGTATTCATAGGCATGGATGAAACAGCTTGGAAGAGAATGATGAGAGGTATTCTAATCATTCCTTTCAATATAGGGATCCCATGGGATATGATCATGCCCTGGGATATTTGAATCTAAAATATTTTCTTCCTAAAATTCAAGAGAATGTGATGGAGTAAATAGATAGATTTATCAGATATAAGCTAAGAAGTGCATCAAAAAAGCCCATCCCAATCATTCTGTTATTAATGTAAGTCAACGAAACATCCAAGTGGGTGTACATAAATCCCTAAAAAACATCTAAAAAATGGATATGAAAATCATGATTAGAATAAATTCTACCATCGATCTAGAGAACAAAAAATATGTGACTTAAATATCACGGAGCTGAAAATCAGAAGATACCTGGGGAGGAAAGGAGCGTTGTAGGTAGGGATTTCGAATGTGAAATTCCATAAGAGTAGATTATTCTAAAATCCCTAATGTGTGGTCAATGATAAAACATTAGAGGAGGAGGATCATGAGGGTAGAACTTGGTTTCATTGAGAAATCAAGAATGTGGGTCTGTTGCATCAGAGGAGAAGTATTGGGGGTGGCTACATGGAAGGAGGAGGATCCCAAGAGGTGGAGTGGCCACATCTGTGCCATGTCAGGGCCGCATTGAATATGTATTGGATCCATGTTTGAGGAGGATTATGGTGAAGTTATGTGGCTGCATCAAAGGCATTTAGGTGGAGGAGGTGCAGAGTTCATGTTGGAGTAGCAACAAATAGGAAGTGGGGTGGTCATGCCGGAGGAGGATGATCGTGGGGAGGTTGGGTGGCCTATTGGAGGAGGATGATAATTGAAACGTCATCTAGGAGATTCATAAGGAGGAGGAGGGGTGTTAGAAGGAGGGGCATGAGGGTTAGGGTTAACTGGGGAGTGGGGGTGGGGGTGGGCTATTGCCTCGGGAAGTGAAATTATCATGGCAATAAATTATCTATAGCCACATTCCTTATTTCTTGTGGCTATAGGTTTGTGGATATAACTCTAAATTCTAGTAGTGAATCCTAAAATCCACTGTGGTTAACCTACCAATGGTGACATCTCCCATGGACAATGAAATCTTCCCTTTGACTAGAAACCTCAATATAGATAGGTGCTCAAAACTCACATGTCTTCTTATAGAGAGGTTCTCGAAACATCAGGGTCAACTATATATAGTCCCCCATCCAAATTCTAACAATACACTACTCTAGTTAGAAAGAAACAATAAGAATAAGCGTATATAGTCTTCCATGATGGAGGCATGTAAGTTTGATAAATAAGAGTTCAACATTGAAATACAGAGAGAGTTAGTTGGAAACAACCTCCCCACCATGTTATGGTCCCATGCCACATCTGGAAATGAGATCCCATATGAACTAGAAAAGAATCACATTCCATATCTATACCAAAACATTTGGAAAACTCATCAGTGACTAAAGGGTAGATACCTCTCTTATTCAGGGTACAAAGGTCACCTTCAGACCAATAAAATACTCTATTGTTGTCTAGACCTGGATGCTATCTCCATGGCCTGAGACCCAAAACCAAAAAAGAAAAGTGAAAATATACAACACGCTTATCAAAATTATATCAAAACTCTTAGGAAACCAATCAATGAAGTTATTTAATGTATCATTGTTTGAGGATGGGAAAAGTATGGATTGTTACACTTCATCGCACCCTTGGAGCGACAGAGCCCTTCAGATATAGCATGCAATAATGTCATAGGCTTCAGTGAAATTAGGGGACTAGGTAATGTGTGAGACAGTTGGTCACTATAACGGAATTCACATGCTTCAACAGTGTCAAGACATCATTAAAGGAGGGAGAGGAAATCCCACATTTCTTTGAACTTATCCCCTTAAAAGAAAAGGAATTCATTTTTGATATGGAAGCTGATGTTGTGATCAACCCAACAACTCCCTGTATAAACTAACTCCCTTCATAGTATTTCATTTTACCTAGATCCTATATGAGCATAACTACACCACATTAAATAGGTCATGATAGCAGCTATCATAGTAGCCATCTAGGCGTCAACCCATCCCACTTGTCCAGGGGGATATCTACCACTTCCTCCACCCCTTATATCGTCAATTCCTGAGAGAATTCAGGACATATTGGTAGAAACTAAAAATAAAAACCATCCCACTTGGCTGCGGGAAATTTTATATCAATCACCATCACCTGGTTCATCACCCCATAGGAGAGTCCTGGGGAAATCGGTGACAATTCTAGATCAACCCAATATCATTGGGTTGGGGGTATTCATTTCATAATTTCTATCCTACGAGTCATCAAATCCTTGAATGGAATTGTTGAATCCTCAATAATAGGATCAACCAATGCTAATAGTGGCCCTGAATAGTCTCTATCCCCTATGGATAATCACATATTTTTCATCAACATCACCACAGAGGGAATCATTTTTCTCTATGTGGGGAGGTAAATATAGAAATTCAGCTTACCATACATTCCTTTGACTAAAAGGAAAATCTATTCTATCTAGGGCCCATTCAGTAATCATGATCCTGAAATATCTCAAGGTCACTACTCATAGGCCAAGATAGAAAGAGTGTACGATAAAGGAATCAAACCCCTCTAGGACCATAATCCAAAACAACCCAATATGGCCAAGGGTTTGAGAAATACCCCTAATACAAGTAGTGTAGAATCATCCTATTGTATTTAAATTAATGGGACAACTGCCATTGATTGATTCAAATATATGAATGTTGTCACCATTAACACAACAGATAATGTGGATCCCAATGTTTATTTAGAGTGGCGCAATACAAAAAATATACCATGATAGGAGGATCTGGATCCACCCATTGAGGCTAGACATAACCATAAATAGAGGAGCCTCCAAAACCTAGGACCCTAGAATAGTGATTTTCCACCACTACATTGGAACACTACTAAGGATAAAGGGAAGGGTGTGGCTACAATCCAATCACTACCTAGAAGAGTTGAAATTCCTTCCATGGAGGAACGAATGGAACAATATGAGAATGAGATACAAAATCTCAAAAAACTCAATGAGGATATAATCAAGGGAAACATTTCCACTAGGTATTTTCTTTATATAGAGATGAATATCCATCCTCCCATACATCTGGAAAGATCTAATCCACCTAAAAGAGTGACATCTGAGTGTTAGATCGACTCCGGTTCCAGGCAGCTTGTCCATATAAATGTGAAAGTTGAAAATGATCATGAATTCTATTCATTGGAGAAACAACCTATATATTTCTATGGAAATCAATTATTATTCCCATGGATCAAGAATTAGTTGGAGGTAAAAATTATTGCACCTTGTCAAACCTTGACCTCTCTTTATAGATGAGAGGCAGATCAGTTAGCAGTACCTAAAAAACTGCTAAATGCCATCAAAACCCTAGCTACTCAAATAGAATCACTAGAAGGGTGACATAAACCTATACATATTGAGAAGAATCCATATCCCAAATTGGTGGATGAAAATTTTCCCCCACCCAATTTTGGAAATCCTACTTTCTTCACTATTGACGATGCAGGATACCACGGGCAGCATATCACACACTTTGTACTCTGATGTAGTCCAATGATGGGTACTCGGGAACAATAGGAGGTGACCAAGATGAGGTTTTGTTTGTACAGAATCTAATAAGACCAACCTATTTCTATCAAAATAGTCTTCCTATTGGTTTAGTTGCAGGATGGGAATACCTCTGTCATCAGTTTCTTTATAAGTTCAGTTCCATGTTGAAGAAGATTACTATTTTCAACCTTATGAACTGCAAGAAATGAAAAAATGAGTGGGTTTCTGAATTTATAGCCATATGAAAAGGTTTAACTTATTCACTCAAAATTAACTTATTATAAGTTAAATTTCTTGTAATATTTGTTGAAAATATCTTGGATGATCTATATACACCTCTGATTCTAATTAATTATCCAAGTGGGTTCTGTGAGTTCATTGAAATGGTACAACGTTTGGAAGAGGCCATTTATAGGACCCAAGATAAATCTTAGCTCATGCCATCAGCATAGGGGAAAAGGCATAGCAAGTAAGATACTTTAGTTTTTACTCTAAAACTGATAGTAGTGCTCATCCAAGATCCTAATCAAAACCAGAACATCCCAACAACTCTTATTGAACAGAAAAAACCACAAAATCACCCTCATATAGAAGCAAAAAGAGATCAGGGTCGCCTAGGATTTGAGGAATGGATGAATAAAAAATACTCCTTCTGAAATGAACAAGTCTCCCAATTATTTCCTTGCAGATATAAAAAATAATATTCTCATGATTCCATATCCTAGGAATCTCAACAAGGTCAACATCACCGATCATTCCAAATATTTCTCTTTCCATATAAGGTTGGGTCACAACATCTAAGATTTAATCATATTCAAATACATTATCCAAAGAATGGTTGATTCTGGATAGGTGATGTTGGATAACTCCCTGGAACAAGTGACCTGCATAACCATTTCCTAATCAAAAGAAGAATGTGATTGGAGAAAAGTTTTGACTAAGTGTGGATAGAATTTCAACAACTAGATGACTCGAAGGATAGTTGATCGATCTCATGACACCCTGAGCACTCAAATTTGTAAACTCATAATGATTACACCACCTAGAGAGGTGGCATCGAATATGCCTCCTAAGGGTGGACACAACCATCAAACACAATATGAGACAAAATATTATTAGTCATATTCTACCCTGATGCATGATCTAACTCTTATATATTTCTTCCCTGCAACATTTGAAGCATGGGAACTACCCCTTAAAACAGAACCCTCATCAGATGAAGATATATTATTTGGTTATATAAATTTTATACACTTGGTAAACCCCCTCTCCAATGATGAATATGACTTTCAGTATGGGTTCCCCATTCATGACTAGGGAATAAGAGGCCATGTGCGCATGAATCAAGGATACACGAGACAATTCAGGCATGAAAAAACAAAATATTTGCTTACATTCACACATAGAACATATATTTTGATGATACCTATGATAAATAAATCTATAAATCCCAAAAGAGAAATAGTGGTGGTCTATAACCCTCCAGTGGTCATCTGTTCATTATCATCTTACATGACCGCCTAGTGGGGGTGAAAGTATACGATCAACCCAAACAAAGGGGAATTCCGGTACAAATTGCTCCACTGATAGTAGATACTCCCTTGACCTATACACAATCACCAGGATCTTACACCTCAAATTACTCATCTCCTAAGCCGCATAATAATGGAAACCCCTATATCAGGAAGTGAAAACCTCTAGCATAAAATTAAGAAATTATAAAACACCTTGTGGTTTTCCCAGTTAGGATCTCAATCCTGGATGTGATCCATCTTTCAAAAGATCTTAGGGATTCAATCATTTACGCCCTCCAGATCCCATAGGAGTTCGAGACAAAAGTTTCTACAGTCGAGGATTATCGAGTCGAGACTATTCCATTAGAATTACATGTCACAATCTCGTTCTTAGAGAAGGATCAAGAAGAGGTCATCCATGGACACATCAGACCACTTTATGTTTTGGGTAGAATCAATAATGTAGAAATTTGAAGGTATCTAATTGAAAATAGACCCAGGATAAATCTTATACTGATTCAAACCCTTTTATTTTTGGGATATATATAATGATAATTATCTCCTACAAAGTTTACCATTCAAGGTTCTGATAAGAATGAGAAAATATTTGTTGAAAAGATCAAGATTAAAGCTCAGTTTGGGGATCTCACATCTAACACTAAGTTTATGGTTATCTTAAAAGACACCATATAAAATGTTGTACTTGGAAGGCCCTGGATCCATAACCATATGGTGGTACCTTCAACATTTCATCCATGTTTGAAATACCCCATCAATGGAAAGGTCAGAATTCTATATGGGGATAGTTCTATAGGAGATCAAAAGAATTTATTAAAGAAGGTTACAAGTTGATTCCAACGAGGAGCAAGAGATTTGGATAGACAAACAAGACTGAATTCTAGCCCGGGGCTTCAATCAGGGTATAATCAACTCAGAGGAATTCATCCAGACAATGGAGAGGATGCTTACCCACTTTGCAGAACTTATTAGAGAGGACCCAGAAACACATGTTAGTCCTCTGAAATGGGAGCTTTATAGCGTATCTAACTCGGGTAATCTAAGTATCATGTTTAATAATTTTGTGGTCTCTTTTAGCATATAGTGGTCTTGTATGTGAATTTGGTTTCCCATTTTTCCTCAAAATACATTAATAAAAAAAATTAAATTTAGATGGATTGATAGTGCCCCCTTCAAGACCTGTGAAGAAACATATTTTTAGGAAGGTTTCTAAAAAAGGGAAAGAAAAAGGAAATATTTGGATGATAATATATAGGTCTCATACCCCAATGGATTAGGGAATCCCTTGAAAATCATTGAGTATGCTCTAAAGTGACTATGTGCTTCCCACAAATCAAGTCAAGGAAATAAAATCAATCCTAGATGTCCAAGATTCGCTTGTCCCCAGTGACTGTTTAAAATAAGACCATATCTAGAATCTATATACAATGAATCTAGTAGTAGGGGATGATAATGTATCTTCCCATGGAATCTATTATCTCATTAGTGAAAAATATTCCATCATATTTACTATTTCTCCTAAAAATGACTTTATAGAATCAGATATAGATGAAGAAGAGGAAAATATCAGGAACACCTTTCCCAAATTTGAGGAAGGTGTCTCCACCACCATTGAAGAGATTAAGAAAACAATTTTGGGAACAAAAGAATACCCACAACCAATATTGATTTGTGTCTTCATGCCTCAGGAAGAGAAAGATATATACATTACATTTCTAAAGTAACACAAATATTTGTTCACTTGGAATTATATAGAAATTCCAAGGCTAAATCTAAATATAGATACACACTATCTCATCTTACCTGATGACCATTAAGGTTTCTAGTAGGCAGCTAGGAGGTTTCACCCCTCTCATTCCCTTAATGCAGATGAGGAAGTTGACAAATTGATCAAATCCAATTTTTTCCAACAAGTAAAATATCCAAGATGGCATGCCAACATCATCCATGTCAATAAAAATAATGGAAAAATTAGGTTATGAATCAATTTAAGAGACCTTAATAAACACTTACAAAATAAATATTTCCCTTTTCCAATCATATAACTCTTGATTGACGTAACTACTATCTTATAAGACATTTATTTTATATTTGGGTATTCAGGGTATAATCAAATAAAGATTACCCTAAATATGAGGAATCAAATTCATTCGAAGAATCCCAGGGGATATTTTTCTATCAAGTCATGCCCTTTGGATTGAAGAAAACAAGTGGTACTTATCAACAGTACATGCATCATATATTCAATCCTTTTCTGGGAAGAATAGAAAAATGTTATATCGATGACCTAGTGGTCAAATACAGACATTGAGGTGATCACTTCACCAAACTTCAAACAATATTCCAAAAGATGCAACAGTATAGTCTAAAGATGAATCTGCTGATAATTTTGGGCTGGCATCTAGGAATATTATCGGAGTTGTGGTACACCAACACGAAATTGAGGTTGAACTTAAAAATACCAATTTATTACTTGAAATGTCACCCCTCAATCTCAAAGAATTGAGGGGGATCCATGGGTACCTCACCAATATTCATTGTATCATAGAGAACCTGGATAGAAAATCACTCCCCTCCACCAAGATAATGAATAGTAGAATCACCTACCAAATGGGATGATGAATACCAAGAATCCATTGAGAGTCTCAAGTAGCACCTGCAAGATCCACCGGTCTTGATACCACCAGTGGAAAGAAATCTACTCATCTTATATGTGGACACCATGTAATGACCACTTAAAGCCCTAATCACAAAGAATAATGATGGATGGAGTGAGAAACAAATCTACTACATCATCCAAATGATTCTAGGCACCAAGACCTAATATTCTGATGTTGATAAGAACTCCCTCACACTCATATTTTTAGTGAAAAATCTAAGAAATTACTTATCACCCCATGAATTCCACTCGGGCTCTCTTATTGACCTGATTAAGTAACTCCTTGTCCATCTCATAATGACTGGGCATTTGACCCGATGAGAAGTCATTCTACAACAATATGACATTCAGTTCATGTCATAAAAGTCAGTGAAAGGGAAATACCTGGATGATTTCCTCCCAACACACCCCACACAAGACAACACACTTGTGGACACAAAATTTATAGATGAGGAGGTTTTCTATGCCCATGAAACTCCCAGTCATAGGAGATGTATTTTGATGGTTCCTCTTTAATTCTTATCAGTAATAGAATGGAAAAAAAGAAACTCAATTGGTTTTTCTTAGGGATTGTATTTTTTCTCTTAACAAAGAAAATTTTTCTTACTCTTTCTCACTATATGAAGGCTGCACAAATAATGAGTCATAAAACAAATACCTCATTGTTGGCATGTAATTATACCAACAATTGAAAATAGTTTACCTGAACATCAATGGGGATTCATAGTTAGTGATAATGAATATCAATGGTGGATATTCCATCAAAAAAGGAAGAATTGGTCTCTCTCACTAGGACTCTCCCGACAGACTGAGCCAGAAGGGAACAAGTTCGATGACGAGCAGTGGAATTTACACTTCAAGATAGTCCAACTGAGAAAAGATACATCTATAAGCAATGATTATACATAATTCTCCTAATATTTATAACAAAAAAAAGAAATTCTCATCATCAAGGAAGAAGTCCATGAAGGATCCTACGATGCTCATTAGTTTGGTACTAGACTCTCCCACTAAAGTAGGAGGCTTGGTTACTATTGGAAAACCATGTTATAGGGCTATGTGAAATTCACCAGGAAATTACATACATTCTGTATTCATGTAAACTTTATCCATAAACCATCATAATTGTTACATATAGCTAAATATTCCTAGCCATTCGTTGTATGAGTAATGGATATTGGGGGGAATATCCCCCAGCCGTGGCTAAGGTGTTTAAGTACATCCTTACTATTATCAACTTCTTTTACAAATGAGATGAGGTAATAACCCTCAAAGAAGTCAGGATGTAGAAAATCATCAAATTTTTAAAGTTCTATATCATCACCAGATTCAGAGGACCTCACAGGATAGCGACAGACAACATCACTAAATTCTATTCTATAGAGTTGAAGAAATTATTTCACGAGTATAAAATAGAGTCCAATAACCTATCCATATATCCTGTAGCAATAAATAGATAAATATATTCCTTCAATAAGACTATTGAATATACTCTAGAAGATAGTGAATAAGGAAAATAATTCCTCGATGGTAAGATCCTTTATACAATATGGGCTTACCTGATGACCACACATACTGATACATGAGAAACTCTATATTAATTGGTGTAAGAAACTGAGGCAGTGTTTTCTATAGAAGTATAGTTGACCATGATTTGAATTTTTGTATATGGGAAACTATCAGATATTGAGAAATCACAAAAGCTACTGGATGATTTGGAACATATCTATGAGAACATGCTGTGTACATTTCACAACCTTGAAGTACATTAGAATTAGATCACACAAGCCTTCAATAAAAATGTTTTCATCTACTCATTCCTTCAAGGAGAATTGGTATTTTCACTCATAACCCTAATGATACCAGGAATGAAGCCTGTAAAGTTAGAACCCAAATGGGAAGGGACTTATATCAAACACAATTTCAATCACAAAGAGCATACTCATTGGCCATAATGGATGGGGAACATGTCAAACCCCCACCAATGAAAGATTTATTAATAAATAATTTTCATAGATTCCATCAATAATATCTTTTCAAGACAAAATAATGTTAAATTGTATGGAGATCATCCTAGTTTCATGATGTTAAACTGCAAAATAATTCTTGGAAACAAGAATTTAAACTACACAACATATTTAGATATTACCACATGATGTTAAACCTGATAAAATACATCCTCCCCACATGACATAAAACTACATTGATCCATAATGTCCCTCATTATTTAAATTTCGTTAACCCCATCCTTACCACATAATGTTTAACTGCATTGCTGTTGTCATATCTACATGAAAATAAAATGAATAGTTTCACAAGAACTATATGTGGATTGATTCCTTACATCACATGATACATAGTGAATCCCAAACCTCCATTATTAGTTTCATCTACCGTATTCATCTTCTTTCACATCGAGTCACTTTCATCCACACCACATGCTATTAAATTGTACGACTGATATCCTCTCTATATGGCATTAAAATGTATGGGTTTCGAGAAATATATATGACTTGATTCTTATTTCAATGATTTACGTAGGGACACCATAATCCAATATTTTTTTAGCCACTGCATGATACAAAACCCCCTTTCCTCTCTGTAATTGCCTATGTGTGGTGATAAGATTCTTTTCCATTCCTTATTTCTCACATTGAGCATAGATCACTAGAGATTAGGAATTATGGGAAGGGATTACCCGCATGACCAAGGAATATTAGTGAATGATAGCATTATCATTGTCTTAGATGAAAGACTTTAAAAGGCCCACTATAATTCCACACAACATGAAATTAAATTTCACACTTAATATCTCATGCATGACATATAACTGTGCATTACCATTGGCCTCGCCTGAGGGGACCACAATCCTTGGTGTTGATCTCTCACCACAACTCCATTAAATAACTACATACAGATTGAATCCAGCATCACATGATACATAGTGATGCTTAAATATCAAATCTTGGGTTTAGATATAATAATCAATGGAAACAATTCCCCCCATATGTGTATAGGTTAGACCTATGTAGAGAGATTCTCATTCAAGAACTACATGTGGCTTGATTACTATCATCAAAAGTTACATAGTGAAACCCTAATCTCCAATCCCAGGTCTAGTTATAAAAATTAATGAGAACAATTCCCCCTCTATGTAAAGGTTCGATTAGGGTAGATAGTTTACCATTTAGGAACTATATGTGGCATGATTCCTATCATCACATGATATGTAGTGACATCCAGATCCCCAATTTTGGGTCCATCTATAATAATGATTGGGAATAATGTGCCCTTTTTCATATGGGTCAGACCTACGTAGAGAGTTTTTTATTCAAGAACTACATGTGGTTTGATTACTTTCATTATAGGATACATAGTGATGCCCATATCTCCCATCCTAGGTCCAGCTATGACAATCAACATAAAAATTCCCCATTTTCATATGGGTCAGACCTACATCTAGTGATTATTATTTAAAAACTATATGTTTCTTTATTCCTATCCTCATAGTATACATGGTGAATCTCAGATATCTGATTCTTGGGTCCAACAATGACAAAAAATATTCCCCCCATCTATGTGTATGGGTCGAACCTGTTCAAGGAACGTGCATATAAGAACTATGCATGGATTGATTCCTAACATCATAGGATATGTAGTGATGCCTAGATCTCAAATCACGGGTTCATCCACATCACATGAAATTATTTAAATACACCCATAACTGCATAAAGGGAAGACCAATGCAATAAATGTCCTAGATTCACAAGATTAAACTGAATGAAAAAATAAACATATACCTCTTTTCAAGATGAGAGTGAGATATACATGCTCATTTTTTCTATGAATGATTCATATCTACATATGTATGTCTTGTGCACATGGTATATCTATACACGAAGGATTCTGACATATGCTTACCCACCAATAAGCCTATGGATGGAGAAAATATGCCCCTACATCTAAAAATATCTGAATAATGCAATATGTCCCAAAGGACATATTGCATAATTTTTCATGTTGGTTCTCACATTCTTACCATATAATGTTAAACTTCAAGGAAAGTAACATCCTTACCTCATGAAAATAAACTGCATAGAAAATGTCCTGGTCACATGACATGAAAACTACATGACAAATACTTCCCTACTATATAACGTTAAAATGTGCAGTCCATCACCAATTATCACAATTATTTATCAAAAGATAACAAGAGTTTGGCCCCATTAAAATAGAGTATAGTGTTTTTATGCCATCATTTAATCCCCTCAATCCATAAGTCACACTCCATGTCATGAGAACCTCGAGTTGTCAAAAACCATTAACGGCCCCTTGAAAGGAAAAGAGATATATTTATCTGACCATGACATCAATACATAAGAGATTTGAACTACCAGAAATAGATATCTTGGCCCTATATTAAGGTCTTTTTGATCCTTGTGATCCAGACATCACTGTGGAGGAATCCAGCACCTGAGGGTATTCTGGACCATTTATGGCATGATTGTCCCATATCATTATTCATGACCTGAGAACCTCAGTCCATGATTTACAACATTTTCATATCTCACTCAGAATGATGTTGGAGTACTCTTGACCCTGGGTATTCTAATTGGGATCCCGTGTAATATTCCCCTCATATTAGGTCTATGTGTGTCATGACCTTAAACTGCTAGCACTTTGGTCAAATCTGTACAACCTTAAACTCTAGCCTTTGATGGTCCCAATCGCAAGACACTAAAATTCTATCAAAAGAGACATAATTTTTTTAGGTTAAAACCCTATAAAGGAGGCCTGAGAAAAATTTAAGTCTCCACTCGCTAAAATCTTCATATCCAATGTTTAGGGAAAAAATTAGTGCATAAATTAACAAGGCATAATGCTCAAAGGGATTACTTTGTATCCCTAGTAAAAGCCAAGATATGATCTCTAGACCCCCTGGTTTATGAAAAAGGTAGATTAATGATTTTTCACATCTCCTCACCATGATAATGTGTTCAGTAGGTGAAAAAACTTTTAGGGTGCTCAAAACCTTCTTGAATATTACATTTTACATAAATCACACTTCATGAACTAAGTGCCTTGGATTACCATAACCTTCCATGGCCCTGGGAAAAGATACTCAGATTTAGGAAAACCTTTGTTCGAATATTCAAGTATGACTATGGATCATACATATGAACCTATGGTCATCAACCGAATGAGTTATTTCCTTATAAAAATGGATTTACGATTCTTGTGAACCTAACATCACCATGGTAGAACCTTGCACCTGAGGGTGTTCTGGTCCATTCCTGGCACAATTTTCCAATATCATCCTCATGACCTGAGAAATTTAGACCATGAATTAAAGCCATTATAGTAAAAATATTTAAGTGGATCCAATATACTCGATGTTACATCACTTTGTTTTGTACCCTTTCTTAAACTAGGAATGAAACACCCCATTCTTGACCATTTTGATGGTCAACACCCTGTGACTCAAGACCATATGGAATGGGTTTTGAGATTTGAAAGTAAGAGTTAAACTTCCCTAGGGTCCCAGAACCCTTCCTATATAACTTTATCTTCATATATTACTTCATCACCAAGATGTTCAAGTATTCAAAAATAGTTCATGGACCATGATAAAGAATGGGTAAACCTATTCTTAACCCTGAAATCGATGCATAAGGGTTATAGACTACCAAATAAAATAATTTCCTCCATGCAAGAAAGGAAATATAATTATTGTGAGACTTTGTAACACTGTGGAAGAACCCAAAACCTTAGGGTGTTATGGGTCATTCCTGGCATGTCTTCCCCATTCCATATTCCTCAACTCAAAATTTTGGGTTATGACTTACTCGAACCCATGTTCCAACTACCCAGGTGGACCTAGAATCCCTAGTATTCTACCCTCAACCAATATTAACCCATTAAACTTCCTTGTCCCTTGGAAAAGAGTGGATACACATTTTTTGACAATTCTATTAACACATAAGAGCTTTTTCCTACCAACTAGAGGCATTTCCTCCTTTGAGGAAAGGAGCACTAATCCATGTGAGCCCCAAAAACACCACAGTGGAACTCAACACCCTAGAGTATTTTGGATCATCCCTGGAATGTATGCCCCATATTCTATATTAACCAATGATTTCCTAGAATAAAGAATTTAAAATAAAATGTATTTTATGTCTTGGAAGTAAGAAATTAAACTACACAACTTATCTATGTCTTTACCACATGATTTTAAACTACACAGAATATGTCTTTACCGTATTACATTAAGTTGCATGGAGAATGATACTTTGAAAAAAAAATATTATCAGTAATAGAAGGCTTGAGTTGAAAGACCATAAACTACATTAATGGAAGGTCTGAGTTAAAAGAACTTAAACTACGTTAATAAAAGATCCAATTTAGAAGACCCTAAACTACAACATAACTACTATTAAGTTTTAGTGACTAGAAGATGGAACAACACCAATAAATTCTAAATCATGTTAGAGGGTGGCCTAAGAAAAATCTGATTCTATGCCTACTAATTCCCCCTGTATATGAATCTTAGGAAGAAATCAGCGAAATAATAAATAAAGAGATACAAATCTTGTGAGGCGCACCATATGGAATTAGAAAAAATAAAACTATGCTCACTAAGTACTCTAAATTTAGAAAATTATAGAAAATTATCCCTTTGGGAAACATATATTCTACCCAAATTATCCTTGTGAGAAGTTGGTAATCTCAAGACAACTTGAGTAGATACCTCAATAATAAATCTCATGTCAGTGGACATTCATGAGAATTTCCTGAGGAAAATATCTTATGATTTAAAAATTCAAATCTATAAATTAAGGTTTACTTGATGTTACATGAAGGATGGGTATCATTTAAAATCAATACCACATCAGAATAATGAAATATCATGCACATCATGAATGAAAGAAAATCGAATAACCGCATAAAAGTTTCAGAAGATCTGTTCACTAATAGCATGTAGAAGGAGGAGTCTCAACATATTGGAGTCTCTCCTATGAACATATGAGCAAAGTAAAAGTTGTTAAATTACAATTTTGACACAAAATATGCCCATTAAAGTCATTGAACTTTATAGGGTGGTAATGGAATGGCGTAATTGATCAATATATTGACTTCATACCTCTGTAATCCACTAAACTTTCTCCGCCCAAGTAGTGACATCAACCCTGGCCTTCTATGCCACATCAAAGAGTTCCTATTGATCTATTATAGTCTTCTTTTAAATTTTAAGAGCTTGATAAAACTAAGATATATCTTCTTAAAGATAACTAATTTTAGACTAGATATGGTCAATTTCAACTTTCCTAGAGCTATCAACATCCCGATGAGTTGTCGCCTCCTTTTCATGTCAGGAAACAACATTTAAAGCCTTGTACCAAATTCTATTTACTGAAGAGGAAGCCTCAGCTACTTCTACCCTTAATTAAAGGGCCCTCCTTTTCTCCCTCAAATAGGTCACCGGGGTGGTATAGTAAAAACCCTCATAAAAGGGTAGTAAACATGAATCGATGGTGACCCAACTAGTCCTTTAAAACTTACAAAGAGGTTTCTGAAATAAAATTCTAGATATCTCCCCATACTTACCACCACATAAAATGGTAAAATGACAGAGAATCTAGAACTTGACCCAATCCCATCATCAAAATAAGGACATATTCTGGGACCAAGTCACTAAGTGAGGAAGTCATTGTCACGATCTTTGATGAAGTGGGTAGTGAGATGGCCTCTATATTGGTCGAATTAGTGAGGGAATCCCTAATGAAATAGGGACTTGAACTTATAATATTCAAGGAAAAGTAACTAAAAAAATCCACATGGGTTTATCAATAAAAGGATAAATTACATGATATAAATATGTAACCAAAAATATGAATGATATTAGAAATATACCGTCCTTAGTTGCATCCTTGGTGGCATCCATTGACCCAAAACCATCATTTGTCAAGGATCCAGCACCCTATTATGATGATAAGCTTAGTGGAACCTTCATTTATTTTTATAAAGGCATGCATTTCTCACCACCTCTGAGGGTTACAAGAATAGAATATATGTTAGGTAACATGATACAAAGTGCAAAATGTGTCCATTTTCTAAAAAAGTATTGCCCTTATCTAAAACATTCGTCCATCAGGCCTAACTCAGTAGAAGAATAACTACATATATTAGTTTCCTCAAAACACGAGTTCACATATGTTGGATCAAATGGAACAACTGATTGAATATCTTTAATATACAGTGAGTATAATTGGGCAAAAACATCATTCATCTCTACTTCTTTATGGGTTGGGCCTGATAGTGAAGGGTCTGCTAAAGCAACAAAACACTCACCCGCATCCTCAGAGGTTAATACATTCTCCTCCAAGTGGGATCAGTGGGGATCTACACATTTTTAATAAATCACGATGTGGTACCGAAATATTCCAAAATAAGAGAATAGTGAAATTCTACACATGAGAATTATGGAGGAGAGGGCTCCTAGAATTTAGAATGATTCCTTTGTTTACTTTCCCCTATGGGAAAGGATCCCCAGCATGCATCAATGTTGAGTGTTTTAAGAAAGGTCTCCTAGAAGGTTCTGATGTCGAGCGTGTATCTCCAGAAATGGTAGTCTCTAACCTCATCAGATCCAGTTGACTCGGGGATCCCTCATCATCAGTCCCTTGATCACTACCAAATACATCACCAATATCCATGACCTTGGTAGAATATATAGGGTATTGTAGGATTGGATGGTCTTCTACAGTCTCCCACTGCATCAAAACAACCAAAAAGGATGTTAGTATGGACACAATGGCACAATTAACCTTTAAAAATAGAAGCATGTTTAACCTTACTATTGCCTCAATAATGGGATAGCCCTATTCTTCCACAAAAATATTCAGTCTTCCACAGACCACCCTTTTGTGAACCAAAATGGTATAGTAGACCTGTCCCATGACACTTTCGAACATCACATCAAGTTATTAGAGGAAATTATTGACCTCCATAGTTTGGTCTTTTAAATTAATGCCCGAAGGGGATGTAATGTGGGAAAAACCTTCTTGAGGTAATTATTCCTGGAACAATATTCCCAAGAGCTCATACTATGAGTTTAGTTTTCTACAAGACATCCACTACTAATATGTTATGGGAAATAATAATGCTGATGTTGATTCACTCACTAGTACCACACCCACTACATCTGTGTCGACTGATGATTCTACTAGAAATGAGAGTATTGGTAAGTACCTTAATTTCTTACGAGGTTCCTCTAGGGATATTGTTCCTTTCGAAAATATTTTATTTCTGAGGCTAGGATCGACATCGATATTTGGTAGAAATTTTTTAGCCACACTTACAAATTTTTATAATTTCCTCTCAGGATATGAGTAGACCCAAATATCAGCATACTTTAGAGACAAACCATTCACTTCATCAAGGAGAGAAAGTTCTATCTTTGTTTGATTTTATTCCTTAGTAAACATAATCCAAAACTGGGGAGCCACTATCGAATGACTCATAGAATTAATATGAATAGGTGGAGGACATATCAACTAAACACACTGAAATCGATGGCTAAACCAAAAAGGTGAATACCATTCATAGAGGAGACTTCTTTCTATGTAGGTGGAAATGATTCCCTCATGAAGAGACGACTTGTAGGCCCAATATTCAAGGATGAGCATGCCCTTATCAACCATATTATCAGTGGGTAGTGGATGATAGGGTTTGAAGGAGAACATTCATAATGGCCCACGAAGGCCTTGACTTCCCAATCCTTTAGTGTAATAGGTCTTACCCTGCTAATTCTTTGCCAAAATTATTTTAAGTGGATATTAGGGAGGTTATGGATGTTTAGATACTCATACCCTCTTAAATGAGCCCCATAAAACTCCATAACACTTAAAATATGATAGATATTTAGTGTAATACTTTTCCCCTATAAATATGTAACATGATGTGATATAGTTTTTCTAACATAGGGATGGAATACCCAATAATCTTCCCTTAAAACATAGAATTAACCACCATGAACATGAAGAATCTAAATACACATTTTCCTTCGTCAGAAATAAGTACCCACTCAGGTATATAGAAAGGAAACCATCTATAAGTAAGGTCCAGTAAATACCAGGGATAATCTCCCATCCCTAGTTGGTAAAATTACCTTCTTCAACTATGGGCCAGTAAGCGCCCTTCACACTATGAGAGCCCTTCAGAGGATAAGAAGTTGACCTCTTGTCCTCCACCTCATCTTGAGATTCTCTGATGAGATTTTTCACCCATTATTTGAATGAGACATCTGCCCTAGGAAGAAGGTCCTTTTTACGGGACCCCTTGACAACCTGATCCATTCTGGAGCAAGAGGGGGGGGGGGGGGGGTTCTTTACATTGTCCCATACAAATGAAGGAGGAAAAAACTCCTCATAAATCCCCCCCAATATGGGTGTTCCAAATATATTTTTAACATCCCAAAGATTAATAACCAACTCACCACGAATAAGGTGGGAAATGATCGTGTATAGACTCCAGTGACTAAGTAGGTTCAAAATCAAGCCCCTGTTACAGTAGATTTGTTTTTCAAGAATCATAAAACTTTTTTATTTCCTAATTTTCTTCATCTCCTCAGTAAATTTAGGAGAAATATACTGCACCCATAATGGATAACACCAATCTATTCTAAAAATGCCCCTGATCAAAAATCATAGTTAGGCAACCACCCAAATATATGGATTACTGCTTAAATCCACATCATTGAGTAGTAAAAATGGATATATGAATTGGGTTCTCAATACTTATTATCGAAGTCTGTGGGCATAAACATTAGTATATAACCGTTTGTATCTTCCACTCAATAATGAGGTGTCCTATATATGAGATGTTCACCCTAAAGGTATTACAGGTCTTCATAACCCAAGATTGGGGTATGCTTGATGATTTCAGTGAAGGGACGAGAGAATCATTGGTAAGAAAAAACACATATGGAGGGGTAGGAAGTATGAAAGGGGATATTCCCTAAAGTTCACCCCCATCAGGTTCATTAGATTTATCTGTGATGACTCAACAATGCAGTGACATTTAAGATTCACACTTGATATGATAATGTTCTAATAAGACATCAACTCTTAAGAAAATTTTCTATAAGATGCATGAGATATTGAAGCCATATGAAAGAAATAAAGAATAATATTAACGATAATTGAAAATCCCTTCAATATAAATGTATAACTCTAGAATCATCTCATGAATCACATAACCCGTTAGGGGGTTTGTGATTTCATGACCTGATATAGGTATCACGAACCACCCCATGAAGATCCCATGGACCACATTAACACACAGAACATATCATGACCATAAGACCCTCTAGAAAACTCATGATCACGTGAACATGACATGGTTACACAATCCACATAATATTTGAGTGATCATATGACTAAACCAGTGGATCATGCAAAACCAGAAAAGACAATGATACATCCATAAGGACATGGTTAGAGCAATTAATGAAATTTAATTTATGAATGATTTGAGTAAGTGCTAGGAAAAAATAGATATCATGAAATTGTTCTCAAGAAGAATCCTTGATAAATAGATCCATTGATTAGTTTTATTGAATAGATCTTTAAGAAATTTATCACGATTAGTTCTTGTAAATAGTATTGGAAAGGGTTATGTGATCGAGGCAGATCGCAAGAGCTCTGGAGAGTTATAAAAGTTTGTGAATGAGCCTCCCTACACTCAAAAATTTATAGGGTCTTCCAATAAATACCAAATGTCCCCCAAACATCACCCAAGGAACCGATTGGTGATATCCGAAAGACTATGGAATATATTTACTATCCTCATAACAAATCCCTTGTCCCTGAAGATGTCTCTCCTGAGGGTGGAATTTGTTGAAACCCACCAAATGGGCATAATAAAATATAAATGTGAAAAAATACCCAAAGTATTAGTATTATTTCTTTTCTAAAAAACATAGGAAGGGAAGGTGGAGAAGACTCACGAATCGTGCGAACCTCCAATGGATACATGATCACATGTACTTTAGAAGGTCATGCAAGTGGGTCATACATAAATGCATGACCTGATTCATATCACTTAGTGTCCCCATAGAAATTCCTCTTGTTCATGTGAAAGAATCTAAAGACATTAAATTATCATGCAGTTACTACCAAAAGAACCCCTATACATCATGCGACTTTTCAGTTGAAAAATTCCTAGAAACTATCTAAAAATATTTATAAAATAAAGGTTAAAATATGAAAAATATGGAATATTGTTTAGATAATAAATATTTATGCGATGTGAGGATATGGCTATGAATACACCATATAAGACCCGGGGACAAGTCTACCTTGTCACACAAGATCCCACTAACATGTCACCTTCATCATGTGAAGGGTTTCAAACATGTCCAGTCAACTACGCACTCTGCCTTCGGCTCTATAGACAAGTAAAGGGGTGTCCATGACAATGCTCATGAATCACCAAAAGACCCATTATATGTCATGCGATGCTTCACAGGCAGGGGGGGGGGGTTAGTGTTTTTTAGAAAAATCACACAAATTTGAAATATTCCCAACCCTTTTAAAATAAATAAGGAAATAAATGGGTAAAAGGTGGGGGCTTCTTGAAAAATGAGGATATGTTAGCCTTCACACAAAAATGGGTTCATATGTCTTGGATGGTCATAATCAATCACATGAGGCCCCCCTAAATAATACATTATGTCCTCACAAAATCCCTTAGACATAATACCTTGATCTCATGAACCCCCTGTTAAGACACCTTTATCTCATGAAAGATCTCAGGAAAGTCACCTTTAATCATGTGAATTTTTTTAAATAGGAATCCGGATCTTGCGAAGGCCCCTAGACATGTTGGAATGAACTTGTGGAAACCCATTGATATGTACACATATTTAGAAAAAATTCCTATGATATGCTAATGAACAATAAATGGGGCACAGGAGGGACACTCGTGTAGTTACTGAAAATCATGTGATACCCCCAGAATGACCAATGAAAGGATCTCATGAAATGCATATCACTAAATCCCTACACTAACTTCAACCAAATCCCTAAGATAAGTACGCTATAATTCATCATATAAATAGAGTGGTGTGGGCTATAATCCATCCCCCTTATTATACAAAAGGATACCAGATCGATAGAAAATTTGAGCATAGTAGTGGACTTTTTGGAGTGGTCGATCATGCGATTATGAGGTATTCTGCCAAGTAAAAACCTAGGGAATGAACTAAGGGATCACAAAACATGTATATTCACTTCACATGAACACTTTTAGATCATTCAAAGGAATTCTCATGTTACAACCCAATTATGAAAAGGATATCCTGTGTATTGGCTAGGTCATGAAAAACCTAAGTAATAGGCTAACACTGAATAAACCTAAGGCATATATTCAAGAAAAGGATAAAAAAAGACTAAATTATGGGTGATTTATTAGAATAACATATACACTTATCCTTATGTGTGTCACATGACTCATCCAGATCATGAGAAAACATCGAGATATGTCGCTCAAATCACACGATGCCCCCTTGATATAATATTTGGATCATGTGGTTTCTATTAGACATGTATTGAATGTTTCATGATGCACTCCAGGAATGACACCCAAGTCTTGCTATCCAAATACTTGCAATTTCCTCTGGACATGTCACCAAAGTGAAGCAGTGACATCAAGACAATAAAACTAGGTCTTGCAGTGACACCTATATATGTCAACTTGAATCATGTGGTGTCCTCTGGAAAAGTCATCCAGGTCAAGCGAAACTCTCCAGACATGTCAACCATGATCATGCAATGTCCTTTGTAAAATTCATCTAGGTTATGTGGAAACCTCTAGATATGTCATCTTGGATATCATGATATCCTCCAAACAAGTCAGCCAGGTCATGCAACACCCTCCAGACGCATCAACCATGCTCATATAATGGTCTCCAGACATGCCTTTCAGATTATGCAACATAATTTGTACAAGTTAACTAGATCATAAAATTGTACTTGGACATGTTCTCTATACAACTAGGACATGTCCATAGATCCTCATAAATGATAGATATACAACCAGCACATGTCAATGAGAAAATTAGGCTATGTTAAACATAAATCCTAGGGCATGATAACCTTTTCCATTGGATATATAAGAAAAACCTTTTTGTGGAAGTCCCAATTCAACCTAACAATAATAAATATGATTCCTTCCAATGTTGTGATACATATGATGCCTCTTTGAGCATGAGATCTAATGGGTATCTATTTCAATGTAATACTCCACAATGTCTCAGACATTTCAACCATCGAGACCTGATCACTCACATGGTATGATCTTTCTTCCTTATCCACCAGCGGAATGATAAATCCATTGAACTAAGATAAATCTATAACCTACTGTAACAGAGATATGTAGGATTCATTTCTAAGGCTTGATATCAATATTAAACATCCAAAGGGTTGACCTAGAGCATAATTCATGCATCCATATGGAGTGATACTAATTACTTACTATACCTTGTTTTCCACACCAATCATGGATCATGTGGGCTTATGGATTTTAAATTGTCATATCATTTGAATCATGAATATCTACCTGTTAGGGAAGACTTAGTTTGTATGCCCTGATCAGTTTCTTCATATAATTGAACCCATATAAGGGAATCTACCTTAGAGAATGTCCTAAGGGTGTGATCATACTAAGATGACTCTGATTCCTACTATAGATAGGATATATAGGAAGCATCCTTGATGTATTAAATCAATCCATAGTTCCTGTGATCCCTCATATATTTCCTTTATTTATGATGTTAAAATGTACATGTTTAATGAACAACATGTGTTTTGATTCCTGTCACAAACCAGGATATGTTGGATACATCATAATAGCTCAATCCCATCCTTGAAATATTAACCACCACCCTAGATGACAACAAACTCTAAATCACCCGTTTATATGGATTCAAAATATAATAAGCTACCCATCAGGTTGGATTGGATGAAGAAAATCATATACATATTGATGGATTAACAAATAGATTCCCCTATACATATAAAAGGATTTAACCTATGATCATTTCTTTAGGGTAACTGATTTCCTATCGAGATTAGTAAGAGATTCAGAAACATATATTAAATCAGTAATAGAGTCCTAGAGTAGGAAATATTTCCCCCAAAGGGGTGGGATATTCCCAAAATCTCTTCCTCTTAACCAATTTGAGTTCCTAAGTTTTATTGGGTCTGAAACCCTAATTGAACGCTTTCCTTTGGAAAGTAGGTATGTACCCAGTTATGTATGTGGGACCTATTGGGAGTTTCTATAAAAGATGAACACGAATGGTAAACCCAAAATGAATCATTATAAAGATATTGAACCCCCCACAATCAACCCATTAGGAAAATCCCTCCATATCTTTCTAACAAAATAAAAATGGTGAACCCAACATGAAATCATTTAACTACTACATCTCCTTCAAAAGATAAACAGGATAGATTACCCAGTTCTCAACTGACCATTTTTTCCAATAATATGGATGTTCTTATATTATTTATGATGAAAAAATCTCTACATTTATTGGAAATGTATGATATCATGTTGATGGTGCCCTACTGAGTTATATATTCACACTCTTCTCAGATGACTATTACACTTGGGAAACAGAGTAGCCTCTCACTTATCACAGGGCCATGTTGGGTAGATTCCAAGTATTTCTTGATTAATATGGAGTATCTCAGATGATATATATATATCGTGAGAGTAGGTTTGGATTATACTTTTATTAGATCCAATTTTATTTCATTCCTTTTGTTATTCTATATATGTGATCGACTGAGTGGGTGATTAGTCTTTCATGTCTTCGTGACTGTATTTCATTTTATTATAGAATATACAATTTCATTATTATTATTTCATAATTAAATGTGTATGATGCCAAATTAATTGATTTATGATTTAATAATATAATATTTGGGGTATAGTCTCCCCACAATACTTTCTTAGACCCCCACTGCTAGTATGAAGCCTCTAGTGTATGGGGAGGTGCCCCTGAGGTCATGTGGAACCATTGATCTGGTTAATGTTTATAGTGATTGTTTCAGATTGGTTCGAAACACCAAATTGTTCCATATCCGACTATACGTGGAACTGCTTTCCAAAGGCTGGCGTTTGCTGGCCGATTTGGCCAGCAACACTTAAGAACTCACATTGGTCAAGAGGATGGAAATTCGGGCTCATCGCACTATTTGGGGGGGGGGGGTTATTGCCTGTTTTGGGACTCTCTTATAGATTTAAGACATATTCATATGTTTTCAAATCTTTGGTCTATTCCCAAGCATAGTATCCACGGATTATTCTTGGTTGGAAATGGTCAGTTGGATGCATGTGTTTGGAATCATTTATGCCTAAGGTTTACCATCCCTCGTTGGATTAATGAACCCGAGGAGTCTGGAATCACTGAGACGACACTGATTTAAAGCCTCGTAACCGAGAAATCTGGAGTTTATTGTCATCTAGGGAAGACAGATAACAACTTGAGCGTTTGGATCGAACCCATGATATGGGCCTCCTACGTGTCCCCAGGAGAGGAATATGGATCCACGTAGTTCGGTTTGGTGTGGGGCTTACACTCTAGGCTTCCCATGGTTGGTATGGTGAACTGACGTGAAGATGGTCAGATCGGCCCGGTATTAGGCTTGAACCTCAGGGAGGCTTCCTACATACCCTGCCTAGGGGACATGGACACTACCACAAAAACAGTTTTTCGCAGTGCCCCCCTTTATCAGCGCTAACGAAAAAGCGCTGATAAAGGGGGGGTCCCTTTATCAGCGCTTGCTTAGTAGCGCTGATAAAGGGGTCCTTTATCAGCGCTTTTTTTAGCGCTGATAAAGGGTCGGCTTAAAAACAATTAACATATATTAATATATTAATATATAAATATAGTTATATTGTTATATAAATATAATATATAATTTTTAAATATATTTTAGATAAGTATAAATTCACATTTACACTTATTATACTTAATATATAAGATATTTAGTGAAAATGACTTCTTAAAAAATTAAAAAAAATATTTTTAATTAATATTTTGATAATCATTATGGAGTAATAGTCATTTAATAACAATTTGAGGACTAAAAAAATTAAAAAAATTAAAAAAAGATCCAAAATATGTTGAAAACACAACTCAAACTTCAAACGGCCATAACTTTTGATCCGGATGTCCGTTTGAGCTCTACCACATATCAAATCGAAGCCTGCGACGAGCTCTATGTTGCTGTGACTTTGGGGGACCCCAGTCAAGCGATTTTCGAGGCCAAAAGCGGCCCAGAAGGCCTCCAAAACTGAATTTTTAGTCGAGGTACCCCGATTTTTTAACATTTTGTGGATTTTCACCCTCGTTTAAGGGGGTATTATTGGATTTTTTTGGTGGGGTATGAATTTATTCCAAGGTATTACATTCATATTGATATTATGTCTTTTAAATTTCATCATTTTTTATAATTCACTGATATTTATAATCAAATATATAACAATATATTCATATTTTTTAAATATTCACACCTAAAAATTTAATTATAAATATAAATAATAAAATATATTTACATATAAAATATATTAGCTATATCTAAATAATAACTAACATCCATTTTATTTAAAATACCAATATATGAATATTTATATACCTATATATTAATCTAACTATATATATATTAATCTAACTATATATATATATTAATCTAACTATATATATATTAATCTAACAACTATATATATATTAATATAACTACGTATATATATATTAGTATTACTATAAATATATATATTAATATCACCATAAATATATATATTAATATCACTATATATATATTAATATAACTATATAAATATATATTCATATATATTCATATAACTATATATATGATAATATAACTATATATATGTTAATATAAATATATATATGTTAATATAAATATATATATGTTAATATAACTATATATATATATTAATATAAATATATATTACTATACGAATAAATATAACTAAATATATATATATATATAGATATAGATATATATTAATACCACTATATATATATATTAATATTACTATATATATTATAATATAACTATATAACTATATATTATAATATAACAATATATATATATTAATATAAATATATATTACTATACGAATAAATATAACTAAATATATAAATATATATATATATAGATATCATGAATTGGAAACCAAATCAAAATAGAGTAGTGGTAAGGGCTTAGGCGCGCAGGGGGGAGGTCTCGAGTTCAAATCCTGGTGGAGGCAGGGGTGCGCGCGCATGGGGAATATTGGAGCAAGCGCTGTTAAAGGGTGGAGGGGGGTGTGTGGGGTGCGTGGGGTGTTGTATAGGGGCCGAAAAGCGCTGTAAAGGGGGGGGGGGGGTTCAAGCGCTATAAAATCCCCCCCCCCCGATTGGCAGATTTTTTAAATTTTTTAAATTTTTTTAAATTTTTTTAACTTTTATCAGCGCTTTTTTAAAAGCGCTGATAAAAGGGTCCTTTATCAGTACTAAAACGAAAGCGCTGATAAAGGAAGCGCGGATATAGGACCCCTTTATCAGCGCTAAAAAAAGCGCTGATAAAGGGGTACTTTTATCAGTGCTTTTTTTGAGCGCTGATAAAGGGGTCCTATATCAGCACTTTTAGGAGCGCTGATAAAGGGGAACCCCCCCTTTATCTACGCTGGCTTTATCAGCGCTTTTCTAGCACTGATAAAGGCCGTGTTTGTAGTAGTGGGATCAAAGTCCACATAGTTCGAATTGGATTGTCGGAGGACCGACGTGAATGTGGACCCGGGGGTCTAATAGTGAATGGGCTTGAAACTCTTGGAGGCTTCCTATGTATCCCTATGGTGGGGAATCAAAGTCCATGTAGTTTGGATTGGAGCGAGGCTTAAGCTCTGAGGCAGCCCATGAGAGGATGTCGTGGTCAATTCTTACTCTAAGACCACGTGAGTCATACTCGGTGTGAGAAACAAGAGGCTGCAGGGACCAGACGATCACGTCGTGAAAGGTGCGTCCATGGAAAGTGGAGTGGGAATTACACATTGAGCAGCCCAAAAAGTCGGGGCTTACTCCGAGATGGATGCCCATGGCAACAAAGCGCAGCGGGAGATGGACTTGACCTCAAAGAAGGATGGAGCAACACCCTTCCCCACTACGACCTTCCTTGGCCATGACCGTGGGGAAGTACAGAGGTGCTTGGGGGATTCTTTCTGATGGGTATTCCTCCATGCCCTAGGGAGGGGAGAAGTGCCTCAGTCCTAATAGGTGGAGGGGCAGAAAGGGGACTCTCGGGCTTGGACTCCGCATTACCGTGGGAATGTGAACCCAAGAATGCTTCGGAAATCCTCTCAAGGGATGGAGTAACCCCTTCGCCCTCGCTTACCGTGGGTATGTGAACTAAAAACGGTGCACTGGTCTACCTAAAGGTTACATCACACGGGTCCGGTGGCTCTGGTGGAGGCCTCGGCTCGGGGCCGATGAATGGGCCAATGAGGGGGTTGCGGAGGATCAGGCCGGATTGGAAGGATTTTATCTAGCTTAGGGAATGAGAACTACGAAGGATTTGGTGGGAAACATAGGTATATGACTGGTGGTTCCCTTCGCGTAGGGAGGTGCTACATGGCTAGAGAGGCCATCCGCGAACTAGGGTGGTCCGCAGACTGATGGGCATCCTGCGAACTAGGGTGGTTCGCGGACCGGTGGTCATCCCGCGAACCAGGGTGGTTTGCGACTTTAAGTTCGTCCCACGTACTAGGTTGGTATGCGGAGGGGTCCATTCAAGCAGTGGCGACTGAGGGTGACACCGGTCGGGGGTTCGTCGGTTGGGGCTTTTCCCGCGTAGGAGGGTGCTACGTGGTGCGACGGATCGGAAAAGGGGCATAAACTCCCCGGTCTGTGGGGAGTGCATCCGCGGAGGGGCCAGGGTTCGCAATCTTATTTTCTTTATTATTTTAAGTTCTAGGTTCACCAAGTTGTTATGAATTTTAGGTTCCTTATTAATTCACTTCTAGCTTCATACTTGTTCTGGTTCACGAACTGGAACTTCACTATTTGAGAAATCTTAAGCTGCTTCCTTCGAAATCCTCCCACCTGAATCTGATCGATGTCCAATTCCCCCTTTTCTCTTCCCCCTCAATCTCCTATTATAGAGTGGGGAAAGGGATATATATGTGGTCATGCGACACTTTTTGTGGAGTCCCATGATCAGAAACCCGGTTTACGAATGACTTTGTCAATCTGCAACTCGCGGGGGGTATTGAATGTACCTCCTCCGCGAACCAAACTAGCTCGGGGAGTGCTTCACGACTGTGCAGGGTTCCGCCTCCATTCCGTGAATGATAGCGGATGTGGCTGGGGCCAGTCGACGCGGTCCATGGCTGGGGCGTTTCGTGATGGTGAACTGGGTTGGCGCCCATCCTGCTTCACACCTGCGGAGGATCCCTGCCTCTATTCCGCGAACGATAGCGGTCCGCGGTGGGGGTGCTTCCCGAAATCGGCCACGTACCGTTATCATTGGACCGGTTCGGCTTGTTCCATCATTTGTCTATTCTCCACACTTTTACCTAATTCTTTTTGGGGGAAATTGGGTAGAATCTCCCTTGGATTAAAGGGGATTCCCATTCTCCTTTGCGGATTTTTTTGGGACCCTACAAATTCACCCCATCGGAATGGGGTCCGATCGGAACAAAGAGGAGGCCCTTATGATGTAGAGTGGTCCTAAAACTTGGATGGTTTGTGGTAGGGGAGTGGACCCGGTAGGGGACCACGCCTATAAATACGGGGGCCCCTTACTTTGTCTTTTACCAGATTCTTCACAAAACAAGAGCTCTCTTGCTTTTTCGTCTCCGCTTGCTCGTTCCTTCACGAAACGCATTGTCCGGGAACCAGCCATCACTTCCACGAACCATTCCTCATTGGCGGTTGCCCTCTCCCACGGACCAATCTCCCAGCTGTGATCTAACACATTTAATTAATTAAAAAGTATGTCACGACATGCCACATAGGAACTCGCTCTACGGTTTCGATGGTCTGCGGTCTGAAACCTTACAGACTTTGAAAATTTTTGAAGTCTTACAAACCAAATTATTTAAATCCGGGATTAATAGTCCACAGATCAACCTAGTTTACAGTTTTCTGGCCAATGCTCCACGGGCCAGAGTACCGCGGACCTCTTCCACATAGGGTTAGTTCGTGGGAAGCAGCTATCGTGAACCACATTTTGAGGCCTGCTTGTGGACCTCGTCATGAAGGCTTCTTGGACTCATTTTCCATATGTTTGGTATTTTTGTCTAGATTTTATTATTCCGGACTAACCATTTGTCTGGTTCTTACAATGCAGGGAGAAAATATGGTTCCCCCTCGCCCTGCACCCAGTCCTACTACCGAGTCTCTCTCGATTGGTTCAGGGAGGCGTCTAGCTATGATTCACAGAGCGAAACGAATCAAAGAGGACCCTAGTCGGTCCATCATATCTGATGATGGTGTCTTGAAGGACTTGATCTCTCTTGAGCTCTTGGGTTATCCACTATCAAATCGGATTCCTCTTTACAACTTTGGTCTTCAAGACGATTCCCCTATCCCCCCTACCTTCTCAGGTCTTCCGTCACCATGCTTGGAAGCGTCGCCGAAGTGTATTCAGGCGAACCTCGCCCAATCGGGGGAGATAATATCTGATCCTGATTCGAAAGAGACTTTCATTTTAAGAGGCTCTGTCTGGACCCAAAGCGATCATTACACACAAGAATTCTCTTAGGAATCTTTCCTCAAGAGTTACCCCTCCATATTCAACTTTTCTCGAGTGAATCCTGACCCGGGGTGGATTCCTAGGTGGGATCTTAGGTCTGGTGGGATTTTCTTGAATTACTGGGCCTGGGCCTTCTGGGTCCATCATCATTGTCGGGAATATCTCAAGTCACTGGAAGCAGTCAATCTATACTCCGTAGTGTGGGCCTCCCAGTTTTTTGTGTACCCACCATCTTTGATCCTGCCTGACCTGCTTAGTCGCTGGTGTTTAGGAACTAGTACTTTCCACCTTTCCCATGGTTAAGTTGTCATTATTTTATGGTATATATACCAATTGGGAGGGCTTCCAATCATTTGTGAGATGTATGAAGAGTTTCTGCCGACTCCTGACGCATGAGATGATGTCGAACAAGTACCTTCGTTGGAGAAGGATCTGCTGGTTATGGCGGAGCAGTCACTGGGTCAGGCCATGTGTGCCCACTCTCTTATTCCCTATAGCACCTGGATAGGGTTATTTCTGAACACCACTGGTCCTGTTTCAATGATTAAGAGCCCCAGGACTCATCCTTCTCAATAGTCACGAACTATCCTAGGTTCATACTGGGCGGTTCTGGAGGCCGGCGAATACCTTTCATGGGGTTATGAGGTGCGCCCTGGTGTGCCTCCTATACCCAGGATGGCATGTCTGTTTGCTATGTTTTCGAGCGGTAGGAAATTCCATCATCGGGATATCAACCCAGGTGTCAGAGCTTGCACTTTGATGATGGCAGTTGGGTTGGCAGAGGGCCACCTAGTGAATTTAGTCGTGCCCACTTTGGCTCGTATTTACGAACTACTAAGCCACATGAAGGAGGGCGGTCCACCCTACCATTTTAGTGTTCCATTTCAATTCTAATATGGCTGGATATCGGATCATTGTCACTATTATGAATATTTTCATAACACAGTCATCCCGCTCCTTAACTTTCGGCCTACCTTGCTCGATATAGCCGGGGTTCGCTTGAAGTCCCTCAGTTTTGATGAAATCATCAAGATTCTGAGTGTCTTCTACCAGTTTTCTTTCACTCCCTACCCCATCCCTTCTGGAGTCATGGTTGATAACCACAGCGGGAGCCTGGAGGGGCGTTCTTAGATGATTTCACTACAAGACGGGTTTTTGTCCGCACAGATTTATGGGGTTTCTCTATGCGAGTTGTATACCCCCATCGTTTTTTCCAACAGTTTGGGTGTATGCAACTCCAAGTTTCCCTTCCCCCTCCTCAGGCTCGAGGACTGTACCCAGCCACTCTTCATCAATGGTGGTTGATGCTGATGTGGGAGGGATCTGACACAAGCATTCCCTTTCCTGGAAGAGGAGCGACTTCCAGCCTATCCTTGGAGTACGCAAGAATGTGGGTAACACATTATCCTGATGGGATCCTGGGGAAGGCTGTTCGGCTGGATCCCAAATCTGGAGTCATTGTAGCTTCTATGCCTACTTCCCCCTCCTCATCGGCTCTAAGGGAGGATCGACTAATGGCTCGTCAGTCAAAGCGACTCAGGGGATTTTCCACTCGCAGCCCCTGTGCAGCTGAAGGTCAAACAGACCCCACCCTCTTGGACATGGATAAGGATGGCCCTGTGGATTTGGGTCTCAGTGAGACAATGCCTAAAGTTTTTACAACCGATACCAGACTTATAAACTTGATTCCCATGCTCGAACCAGGGTTAGAAGCTTCAGACCTTCCAGCTTCGGAACCATCTTCTAGTGTGCACATATATGCGCTGATCACAATGCAGACTTTGTTCCCATGATATCTAGCAAGGATACTAAGGATCCTCATGTCACGGCGGACCACCGAGTAGTGCGTAGGTGGGACTGGCCCCAGATTTGTGAGATTGTCACCGAAATGCCTCTGGTTAAGATGAAAACTAAAACTGAACCACTCCGACAACACTTCCTGGGTTTGGGGTCAGGTGGATTTGACTATCGGCTGTTTCATTTTCTCACTTTCTAGGTTGTCACGACCCATGAGGAAGTTTCCACTAATGAACGCAAACTTGCTCACTTTTTTTCCTCTCATTGCGGGACCCGAGTCTTAGAGGAAGCCCTGATAAAGCTCCATCAGTTGATAGCACAGAAGGTGATCTCTCTAGATCAGTCAGCCGCCCTATCCACCGAGTTGTATGAATGTGAAGTACGGGAAGCGATGCTGAGGGATCGGTTTTCAGCTCTGACGGGAAACCTTAAAGTCACCAGGAAAGGAATCAATGATCTCCAAACAATAGTGGGGAACACTCGTTCAGTGTCCGAGGTGGAGGCCAGGGAGAGGTCCATGCTAGAGTAGACTTGCAACAACCACCGTTGCACGGTTGCCGATCTGATGGAGAGAGAGAGCTAGGCTCCTTTGTGATGATCATATCCATTCTTGTACACTCTATTTTGCTTACCCCCACCCATTTTTTTGTTACTGTGAGGGAGAGGCCCCATCTTGCAGACGTCCTCCCTTTTTATTCAAACGTAATACAATATTTGTCAATCTTTCCCTGCTATATAATTGACTATTACTAGAGCAATCATTTTATAAATAAAAACTCACTGAATCAAAATTAATCATAATTCAGGAAAATAGAAACAAACTCTACCTTTTTCCTGGATCATGGGATCCAGCGGGTATAGTTTGAGTATTGCTAGGGTTTTGTAGAAAAACCCCAAAACCTTTTTGTCTTTTCTTTTAATACACCAATTTTTCCAGGGTCCATTTAGTGTGGACCCAGTAGGTATGGCCCGACTATTTCTTAGGTCACCCTTTTCAGGTTTTCGGCCTAACAGGCTTTTCACCTCTTTTTTTGTGAGTGGTTTAAGGTCCCGCCACAAGACCATTATTACTAATGTTTTAGGTTGAATATATTTGACCAGGTATGGTGGGGAGACGGCCCCAATGGGGTTTGGTTGATTAAAAGAAGTCACAATATCCTCCAGACGCATATGGGGGGAGCATGTGTAGATTTGAATGGCATGTAGGGCATGTCTCAAGGCATGGGGGCCATATCAGCGCACATAAGTAGGAATATAATCACCTAAGGAAATCTTGCCTTTGGTAGATGGGCCATGGACGATCAATATGTAGAGCCGCTGAGGGAATGGTATGCATAATCATGCAAAAGTTTCCTTAAGTTAATGACTCTCCATTTCAAATGGCCTAAGGACTTAATGGAAGACCGGCTTATGGAAACCACCATGGGTGGATTGGAGAATTATGAAAACCACCGGGGGTGGCTCAGAAAGGGTATGCATTGTCTAAAAAGGGTTTGAGGACATCTGTTTTAATCAGGAGTGTGGAAGCAAGGTTCCTGTCCTATTCATTTATCTAGCGTAAAGGATGGATGGAGCTTGGCACAGTTTAAAGTCATGTAGCTGGGACCTCATTTAGAATGGAATTAATTCTCCTGGTTCTTGGTAATCTCGTCAGAGACGTTCCATGATATTCTGGCAGGGTTGTGAAAGAGACTGGTAAGCTGTAGCTCAGAGGGTTTCCGAATCCCGGGATGGACATGGGGGATCAAAGGCCAAGAGGCGTACAGAGAGAAGCATTGCCTAAGGAAATATTTCCTTTGGTAGACGAGCCAGGGGAGATCAATATGCAGAGCCGCTAAGGTCATGGTATGCATAGTCATGTAAAGGCGTCCTTGGGCCAATGATTGCATTCTCCTGATAGCAGAGAAACTTTAAGGAAGTTTGTGATTCGGGACCACCAGGGGTGGTTTATGAGAGTTTGGATCTTTCGGAGTACAGAGTATGGTTTATGAGGATAGGGTGCCTGGATATGGAAAAAAACATCTAGGCTAAATTTCAGAGCTTGGGTGAATCCATTCCTTCTCACGCTGGTGTGAGAGGGTGGTTTGTGCAGGTCTAACCTGTGCACTGGTGGAAAGAGAAAAGCCTTCGTTCCTTAATGAACCCATGACAGGTTTGACCATGCAGTATAACGTCGCATGGAAAGGACAAGGAACATTATTAAAGGATTCTGTGTAGTTTATTGTCATGCAGTGAGGATGGGGGGAATTTTTAAACCAATGAATGTGTTCGTAGTTGGAGATATTTCCTTGGATGTTTAGTGCTTGGTCTTTGCAGCTTTATGCCAAGCAGCCGTGTTGTTCCGTGCAGTTTAACGTCATGTGGTAAGGATATATTTGCAAATGACTCTCTCGATTAGAATGTAACCAGGCTTGAACATCTTGGCATGCCCAAGACGTGGAGAGGGGTTGATTGGTGTAAATCATGGTTCCAGGGATTCTTGGATGTGGAGAAATGATACGGGGGATCTGAGGCCGGTAAGCGTACAGAGAGAGGAAGAGTATCACCTGAGGAAATCTTATCTTTGGTAGACGGGCCAGGGGCTATAAATATGCAGAGCCTCTGAGGGCATGGTATGCATAGTCATGAAAAGGTGTCCATGGGTCGATAACTTTCCACTTCCGATGGTCATGAATGGTTATGATGATCCGCGATTGTCTGGGCCACAAAGTCTATCATTTGGTAAGAAAATATCTGGACATGTCGGGCATATTCGGCCCTGGTTGCTGTTAAAGCTTAGAGAGCTTCCTGCGCTGATTTATCATGAGCATGGTGGTGTACCTTCAATCCATGCAATTTAATGTCGTGCGGTAAGGACAAAGTACTCTTAGTTTAGTGGTCATAGAACTCGGACCATTGGGTGACTATTTCTGCAGTCACTCGAAGGATAACTGAGTTACCATGGTCTGGTATACTCTGAACAGGGTGGGGGATGAAAGTTGTAAACTACAACTCTGAGGTTTCCCAAATTAGTAGATGTGATGTGGGGGCTCTGAGGCCGGTCAGCGTACGTAGCTAGGAAGTGTATCGCCTGAGGAAATCTTTCCTTTGATAGATTGGCCAGGGGCTATCAATATGAAGAGCCACTGAGGGAATGGTTTGCATAGTCATGAAAAGGTGTCTTAGGGTTGATGAACTTCCACTTTTAATGTCCATGAATGATTATTAAAATCTGAGATTGCTCACAACACGGAGTTTAGCATGTGGGGATAATGGTGTTCAAGCATACAAGAAACATCTTCACTGCAATTGTCCATTGAGTCAAAGTATCCTAGACCCGACATGATGTTCGTAGATGAAGGTCGTCTTGTGAACCACAGGTGGATACATAGGCTAACAGGGTAGGAATACCCCGACAACATTTGGATGTGAAAAGGGGTACGAGCTTGTAAACCACTACTCCATAAATTTATGGATCGGGATATATGAAATGGGGGCTCTAAGGCCAGTAGGCGTACAAATCTAGGAAGATTATCACCTGAGGAAATATTGACTTTGGTAGATGGGATAGGGGCTATCAATATGCAAATCCATTGAGGGAATGGTATGAATAGTCATGCAAAGGTGTCCTCTGGTCGATAACCTTCCACTTCTGATGTCTGTGAATGGTTATGAATATCCATAATTATCTGGGTCGTGGAGTCTGATGTATAGAGGGGATGCATCCAAATACGCAAGGAGTATTTCCATATCGTTTCACCATATATCTTGGGTGGGTCACGACGATGTCCGTGTAGTTTAAACGTCGTGCGGTGAGGATGAAGTCCGTGTAGTTTAACGTCGTGCGGTGAGGACGAAGTCCGTCCAGTTTAACATCGTGTGGTGAGGACGAAGAATACACCCCGTGCAGATCTGGTCCGTACATGGGGGGAGAGAGCATTTTTTTGAATGGCTAGGCCAGGATGGGGAACCCTGGAATCACTACGTATCTCGTGAGGGCAGGAATCAATCCTCACATAGTTCTTTTAAGGGAATTCACCTCGTGCAAGTCTAGTTCGTACAGGGGGAAGGGGGTATTCTTGGATTTATTTGAGGTGGCTGAGCCAGGGTGTGGAATTCTAGCGTCGCTATGTATCCTATGTGGTCAGGAATCAAGCCTTACATAGTTCTCTGAAAGACAATACACCATGTGCGGGTTTAGTCCATTCACGGGGAAAGAAGGGGCATTTTTTTCTTTTACCCTTGTCCATGCAGTTTAGCGTTGTGCGGTAAGGAAGAGAAATACACCCCGTGCAGGGCTAGTCCATACACAGGGGAATGTGACTTTTTTTAATTTTATACCTATTTGGGAGTGGCTGGGCCAAGATAGGGGATCCCGGTGTCTCTACGTATCCTGTGAAGGCAGGAATCAAGCCGTACATAGTTCTCTTAAAGAAGTACACCCCATGAAGGTCTGGTCTATACACGGGGGAGAGGGGCATTTTTTTTAAATCTTATTATCTGTGCAGTTTAATGTCGTGCGGTAAGGATGAGCGATATGCCCCGTGTAGGTCTGGACCTGCACCGGGGAAAGGGAATTTTTAAATCTTCTCATCTGGGGGTGGCTGGGCCAAGATGGAGAACCCCGATGTCACTACGTATCCTGCGAGGGTAGGAATCAATCCATACATAGTTCTCTGAAATCCATGTAGTTTAATGTCGTGCGATGAGGAAAAAATAATCTTAGTTTAAGGTCATAGAGTTTGGACCGTTGGGTTCTTGGTAGTTTAACGTCATGTAGCTCGAACGATAACTGCTTTTAGTTATGCTAGTGAGGATGGAATACTCTTAGTTTAAGGTCATAGAGTTTGGACCGTTTGGTGATTGGCAGTTTAATGTCATGCAGCTCAGATGATAATTGCTTTTAGATATGCCAGTGAGGAAGGAATACTCTTAGTTTAAGTTCATAGAGTCTAGACCGTTGGGTACTTGGCAATTTAATGTCATGCAGCTCAGACGATAACTGCTTTTAGTTATTATGTGAATTACTTCTTCAGGAATCTCACATTTGTAGGAATGGTGGTGAACTGCCCGTCCATGGAGATCAGGGCATATGCTCCGTTGGAGTAGACCTTGTGTATAACATATGGTCCCTCCCACTTGGGCTCCAGCTTCAGAGATTTCTTTCCGGGTATCATTGGGGTCCGGAGGACCAACACCAATTCTCCTTCTAAGAAAGACCGAAGACAGACCTTTTTATTGAAGGCTCATGCAATCTGGTTCTCGTACACTTATAGATGGTGCAAAGTGTGCAAGCGCTTCTTGTCTAGATGTTCCAATTCACCTATCCACTTTTCTGATTTTTCGTCGTTGGATAACTGATCACAAACGGCAACACGAAGCGAGGGAAATTGGAGCTCAATGGGAAGGACTACTTCTGTTCAGTATACTAATGAGTACGGAGTAACCTGAGTAGCAGTGAAGATTGTAGTTTGGTAATCCCACAATGCATGGAGGATTTTATCCGGCCATGAATTCTTGTCTTTGTACACCATTTTCTGGAGAATGTTGGATATGGTCTTTTTGAATTCCTATATCTATCCATTGGCCGCTGCATGGTAGCGGGATGAGTGGTTAGCCTTGATACAATATTCTTGGTATAGTTTCTCCAACTCATCAGAGCAGAATTTGGTGCCGTTATCCATCAGTATGGTATAAGGGACACCAAATATGGTGATGATATTAGTTTTCACAGAGCTGACAATTCTTCTTGCCTCGACTTCCTTAAGTGGTACAAATTCTACCCATTTGGAAAAGAAGTCGGTTGTCGTGAGGATTTACTTCAGCTGTTTGGCTGTGGCGGGAGGATATGGTTCCCTGACGTCCATTCCCCAGACAGTGAATGGCCAGGAGTACTTAGCCTGATTTAGTAACTCTGGGGGTTGGTGTATGAAGTTGTTATGAATTTGGAATAAGTGTCATTTTGTGGTAAAGCACTCGCAATCTCGTGCCACTATGAGCCAATAGTACCCAAGTCTTCGAACCTGATGGGAAAGTTTGGACCCCGGATGATGTGATTCACATACTCCAGCATGTACCTTAGTCATGATGGCAGTGGTTTCTTCTCCATCAATGCATCTGAGGAGGATTCTGTAGAGGCCTCGTTTATAGAGGACCTCTGGCTGACCTGCGCCGTCATATAGGACAAAGTTGATTTCCCTTCTCCATATTTGCTCTTGTTCAGCCATGTCTGATGGATGTTCTCCCCGTTGAAGGTAGTTTTCAATGGGGGTCATCTAGCCGGTGGCAGGAGCATATGGATCTAGGAAAGGACTAGCTTCGTTGATTTCTTCCATCTTGGCCTGAAAAAACAGCAGAACTATTCGACGATGAGCAATTCTGATAACTATTTCATCCCTGTCTATGTCGGCCAAGGCTGTGGCTGCGTTAGCTAATGCATCGGCCAGAGAATTCTGAGACCAAGGAGTATAAGTCAATGTCAGTTCTGTGGATAATTATGCCATTAACCCTCAGACATGGTCAAATAGGGGAATCAGATCCTCTTTTTTGATATCATAGTCACCATTGACTTACTTGATGACCAGTTCCGAGTCATCTTTAACCTTAAGGTGCTATACTTGTGCCTAGAGTGCGAGCTCCAGGACTGCAATGAGGGATTGATATTTCGCTTCATTGTTCATACATCCTTCTGACAGGAGGAAGGAATATGGAAAGGCAGCCTTTTCCAAGGACATGAGTATTGTCCCCAAACCTACCTTGTTAAATTTGGGATCTTCCATCCTCTTCTCGGTTGGGCTTCGGGATGCCCCATCGAAGTACATTTCCCATGCTGGGAACTCCTCTTGAACCGAGAAGATGTCTTCATTAGGTAGCTCAGTGTCCGGTGTGGCAGTTCCTATTGAAGGGTGCACTGCCAGAAAATCTGCTAATTCCTAGCCCTTGATAGATTTCTGAGGCACAAACTGGATGTCAAACTGTTGCAGTATGACTGCCCATCGGGATAGGTTCCCGGTCAGCATTGGGCGGCTAAGAATGTACTTGAGTGGGTTACTACGTGAGACCAAATGGACTTCATGATGCTACAGATAATGTCGCAAATTTTTAACTATGAATACCGAGGCCAAACAACTCTTCTCGATGTTTGATTATCGAGTCTCAGCATCAATCATGGTTCGACTGAGGTAATAGATACTGTTTTCACTGCCAATGTCATTTTTCTGTGTGTGGAAAGCTTCCAGCGACCGCTATAAGGAAATCACGTATAGGATGATAGGTCTTCCTTCAACTGGGAGCATGAGCACCGGGGGGCTTAAGAGATACTTCTTTAGGCTATCGAATGCCTCTTGGAAGTCATATGTCCATTGGTACGTGACTCCCTTCTTCATTAACCTAGTAAAGGGAAAACATTTTCCTTCCAGGTTGGCTATGAATCTCCTGATGTAGGCCAGGTGCCCTTGGAATGCTCTCAACTCGGTGAGATTGCAGGGGGTGGTAGGCCGAGGATAGCCTTTTTCTTTTCAGGGTCGACTTCGATGCCACGATGGCGTATTAAGAAGCCAAGGAATTTCCCTGAGGTAAACCCAAAGGAACATTTCAAGGGATTCATCTTCAGGCTTTGTTGCCGATGTTTGTTGAAGATGGTCTCATAGTCTGACAGGTGATCTAAGCATGGCCTGGAATTAACCACCAAGTCATCCACGTAGAATTCAATGAATTTCCCCAGGAATGGTTTAAAGATACAATTCATGGAACGCTAATATGTGGCGCCAGTGTTCTTGAGACCAAAGGGCATAACCCTGTAATAGAATATTCCTTGAGGGTCCCTGAAGGTAGTGACTTATTTGTCTTCTCGGGCCATCCTGATTTGATTACAACCAGAATATCCATCCATGAAGGATAGATCCTCATACCCGGAATTTGCGTCTATTAATAACTCGGTGATCGGGACCGGTAAATCCTCTTTCGGGAAATACCGATTGAGATCTCTGAAGTCAATGCGGATGTGGATTTTTCCATCCTTTTTCTTGAAGAGGACAATGTTGGAAAACCAAATGGGGTACTGGACCTCCCGGATGAAGCCTGCTTTAATGAGATTATCGACTTTAGCCCTTATTTTGGCATCATGTGATGGGTGTGTCCTTCTAGCGGCCTATTTATAGCCCTGGTGGTCTTCTGGTAGACCTAGGTGATGCGTCAACACTTAATGATCAACTCCCAGGATTTCTGTGTAATTCCAGGAAAAGACATCCCGGTGTTGCTTCAGGAAGGACGTGTATACCTTGTGCTCCTCAGCAGACATGGCTGTACTAATGAGAGTGGGCCTCGGGTATTCCTTGGTACCCAGGTTTATTTCCCTGAGCTCGTCCACCATGGTGGAGATACCTTCCTCAAATGTGGAAGGAGAATCCCTGAGATCTTCCTCCTCTTCTTCTCCAAAATACACATCTTCTTGACCTGACAAGGGGAGAGCTCCCAACACAAGTTCTTGGGAATCTATAGGCGAGGCATTGAGGGTGTCCTCGATCAAGTATTCTCTCTCAGATTGATGGTTGGAGGAAGTTCCCGCATTGTCACGCTCGGCTATTATGGCTGATGTCATGAGGACATCTGAGTGTGTGTCCATAATTGAACCCCTGCTCTCAATATGGTTAATGGGCAGTACGTAGTCTCTGCCAAGCTGCCTGAGGGGGTCATCAGGAACCATTTCCAGGCCATTTAGAGTAGGGATCCAGTCGACACCATTGACCGAAGACTTCTTCTTTCTGGCTCATAAAACCTAGCATTAATGTAGTGTGACTCAGAGATCTCGAAAGGGGCCTTTTCGGTGTGTAATGGCCCACTTTGCACATTGATGTAGTACTTAATACACTGGTGGTAGGACGAAGTAATGGCCATGTGCTTATGGAGCCACGGCCTTCTCAGTAGGGCATTGAATGTTGTGTTCTGCCGAACCACCAGGAATTCAAAATAGGCCACAAGGTCTCCAAAATGGTTCTTTAGCTTAATTTGTCCCATTGGTTTCTGATTACTATTTTCATAACCTAACAGAGTTGTGGCTGAGGGCATTAAGTCATCCTCACTATACCCTAACTTGTGGAGTGTCCGTAGGGGAAGGAGGTTAACTATAGAGCCGTTGTCAACAAAGACTTGGTGGATCTCAACATCATTTAGTGTGCCGGACACATATAGTGGTTTGATGTGTCCTTTCATGATGGCATCTTCATCCTGACCAGTTGAGGAAATCACCACATCGCATTCAGTCGATCCAGTCTCCGTCCGGTAAATTTCGGTGGCAGCTACCTCGGCTTGAAACTCCTGGGGGCTGAGCAAGGCTTCTATATGTGCCTCCCTGAGGTCTGGTGACAATCTCAGGGCATCCAAGATCGACATTTTTGCTGCTACTGATGCCAGCTGCTTAAGGATGTTGTATTTCTGTTCCAGCAGCCGAAACTTCTTCGTTGGTGGAGAATTCCTAGAGGGCAGCATGGTAGTTGGAATATGAGATGAGGAGGGACCGGCCGTGGGGGCATATGTCAACGGTGTCCCCACATTTTGGGGATTCAGTCCGGACGGTTTGTTTGTGTGCACTAGGAAGCTAGACACTTGTTCCTCCACTGATGGGTACCACAGAATAACGGGGGCAGAGTGGCCGCTTGTGGAGGTGTAGGTATATTCTTTGTCCTGCTGAGTCCATTTAAGGGATCTCCCATGAGTTTCCGTGATATTAATGGTTTGGCCCGGGGTCCAACCGCAGGGTTGATTTTAGCCTCGACTACACCTCCCCTGATATCCTCTGCCTCTGTGATTCCCCCTCTTGGCCCTTTGTGTCGGGAACTCAGGTTCATAACCATACCCTTTTTCAAGGAATGATTCCATTAGATGGATGACATTGATGGAACCAATGATTATCTCCTCATCATGTGACAAGTCAATCTAGTCGGCTGTCCTTGATGGTTCCATTTGGTGGGTCAGTGCCCATGGCGCCAAGTTTGAGGGCATAAAATCCAAAAATGTGGGGCTAACTTTGGCCTCATTGTGGAATGCTCCTATTGCTCTTGTCTTCTCCCTTCTCAATAACTTCTAGATGACCAGCTCGGGGAGGGTTGTGAGGCGGACGTTGTTGGTTGTGCGGCATCGGGATCTTTTGGCGGCAACACCGACTACTGTAGTTGAGCTCGGAGTATGCCCTGGGCACGATTGATAGTCTTCCCAGTCATCCAGCTATCAAATTTCTGCCCCTTTTTTCTGGTGACTTCCTGCCACCCCTCCCCTTTGTCGAAGTCAGTGGTAGAAATATATGTCACATGTGCTAAGTGTGGTCCCATCTCGACCTGCCCGATGACTACCATCCTTTGCAAGAGGTCTTTGAAGATGAAGCATTCCCGAATATTGTGCCCCAACATTCGATGGTAGGGATAGTAATTTGGCATGTCATTGCGGCCAACTTCTTCAGGTTTCCTTGGCTCCGGGAGGTGGTGCAAGTTGCAATTCATGGCAGTGATGAAATTTCCATGGACATGGTCCTCTCAGAATGAGTATACGTTTTTTATTTGTTTCTAGAACTGGTTCCTCTTGTAACCTCTCTGATCGTCCCTCTTGGGAGGAGTCGGCCACTGATATACAGGGGGACCTTGACGATTTGGTGGAGGCCTAGGTAATGGAGCATGCACAGGGGTTGGGTTGAGCGTGACAGAGGATGCTTCAGCTCTAACTGTTCTCTTTTCCGGAACCTGTGTGGCTATTTAGGACTTCATATTGGTCCGCTGCAGGGATTCCTCAATTCTATGGGAAATAGCTAAGAGATGGCGGAAGCTAGTGGTGTACTCCACTGTTATGAGCAGTGTTCGTAGCTCATCATGAAGATTATCAATGCATATGGCAAGTAACTCGTCTTGAAGCATTGGCATGTTCAGGGAGTAGGTCAGACCTTTCCATCTTGAGATTAAATCTGAGACCCTCTCGTTCTCCCTCTTCTTACAGTTAATGAGGTCGCTGACTGTTGTTTAAGGAAGCGTTGAGCTGAAGTGGAACATGAACTTTTGCCGAAGGTCTTCCTAGCTATTTATTGACTGGACTGGCAAGCTCATATACCAGAAAAAGGCAGATCCTTGCAAGGTCCATACAAAGCATCTGAGTTTCACTACTTCTTGTTGTTCTGGAGTTCCGATAATAGGGTCACAATAATACACGTAGTGCATCAAATGTTGTTTTGGGTCTCTTGATCTATTGAAAATATGGAATAAAGGGCTCCCAAAATTGGGTGGAGGTGGTGTGTTTCTCACCCAATCCGGGTAAGGTTTCCACTCTGGCTGTATCAGAGCACGTCGACTTTACATTGCTTCCAATCGAGCTGTTAGTGCCTCAATGGTATTGGTGAGACCCCGGTTTACATCCTGTTAAGCCTGGTCCTGGGCAGCTGTAGCCCAAGGCATTGCTTGAGGATCCAGCTCGGTGGACACTTGGGGTGCATGTGCTATTTGTGACACCTTCAGAGGGTTCATACGTACTCGCTCCGGTTGTTCCTGAGTGGAGGGAAGTCTTGGTATTCATCTGGATCCACATTTAGGTAGTTGGATGGTCCGGGCGCCTCATTGGGCGAGATCCCTGATCGTGCTTCGTTTTCCAGTGCAAACCTTGGTCTTTGAGGTGCACTTACTGGGAGTGCATGGTGTGGCTACTCTTGGGATCCGCTTTCAATAAGACGGCTCCTCTGGAGTAGCTCAGTGTTAAACTGCCTCAATTCTTTCATTTCCTCATCCTGTCGAGTGAACCTCTCTTCGATCGTGAGCGGCTTGTTTTTATCGAGAGAAGGAGGCGGGTTAAGGTTAACTGGTCCTTTATTCTTATCCTTATTGGAAGCTCGCAGGGTCAGCGGAGGAAGGCTAGCTGAAGGGGTGGCCACATTTATGGTGGCCCTCAGGTTCTGGGTGTGCACACCTGGTGGTTCATTGTGAGTCATAGCCTGACCAAAACCATCGTCTCCCGATCTATCCAGATTTGCATCATCTTCAGTGTTACCCATGGGGTTAACCTCTCTGGCGTTGATGGATGAATATCGCGGGGTAGATAAGATGTCATCTTCCAAATAGGAAAAAGATTTCCCCCTTCTTTTACTGGTCTTCCCTCTTCTATCCCGGGATTGCTTTCGGGCTCCTTAACGAAGGGTGACAGGGAGAGTTCTTTGATGCGACCTTACGGTACACCTCCCTCTTAAAGGGGGTGATGATTCAAAGGACATGATAGGGCAGGAACCTCCTCTTTTAACTATCCTCCCTAGATGAGAGAATACTAATTCTTGTAGGGGAGGTTGTTGTTGAGGAGGTAAAAATTCCCCCAGCCCTGAGGGATGGGGTTGGATCCATTCCTTGGACGTTGAGTCTCTTCCCACTTTTATTGGTCTTACGGGGGAATTTGTTGTTAAAAATACCCCCAGCCCTACAGGCTGGGGTTGACCCTGGATTGCGGTAGTGGCTACTGCTATCACTACCTACCTGATCTTGCGTTCCCCCATTTGGGGGGTGAACTAGGTTTGGTGCCGAGTTCTTCTATGAATCAATCCCATCTGGGGAGGTCGGCAATGAGAGATGATTTGCCTCTCTTAGGCGAGAGGCCTTTTGTATGATCTCGGTGGCCTGATTTAGGAATTCTTGAATGGATCATTCCCGTCGGGCCTGATGCTTATGGGACATACTCAAGGCCCGACTCTGTTGGGTGTGTTGCCTTTTGCGAACAGGGAGACCACTCTATTGCTGTCTTGACATGATGATGTTGTAAGACACCATACCGAACGGGTTCTTCTGGGCGGGGAGTGGAGTGAAATGCAGAGCTCCATGTTCCCCCCATCCCCTGATATGGACTCCCGTCAGAGCGTCATCGATGAGGCGGCACAACTGGTGCAGCTCACGGAGGTAGGCTATCTCCATGTTCTCTTTACGCCTCTCAGGTCATTGTTGCCGCGCTGAAGGAAGAGCTTCCAGGTCGATGTGACGTAGGAGGTATCCTATTGTCTTGACATGGTCTACATACCCATCGTAGGGTAGGAAGCTTGATTTCAGCTGGTGGAGTGTTGTCTATATATTTTAGCGGATGTCATGCACGCATTCTTCTGATAACTTTACGGGTATTTCCAATTGAGAGGTGGCTGTGGGCCAAAACATAACTAGGATATCATCTCTGGGCAGTCATTTCCTTGGGTGAAACATGTTAGCATACTCCTCTCATAGTGATTCCTCTACCTAGTCAACCCAACTGAGATTCTCACTGATAGCGTGGTCGAAGGAAGTGGGGCCAGTAGGTGTTGAATTATCATATGGGCGATTCCGAGGTGGTTCAGAAGATGAGTGTGGCCCAGGAACGTCTCCTAATCGAAGAAGGGTTTTGTTGGAGACTTTCTGGGAATCTGACATGCTTGATACCATCCTTCTGAGTGCCTCAGAATATGAGGGCTTTTCCGTTTTTGATTCGGCAAGGGGAGGACCTTCATGTCGATATGATATGTCATTGTGGGGAGGACCTTCGTAATGGCAGCTGCAATGGAGAGGACTACCATTACTGCTTGACGCTTCACTGCATATAGGATGTTTTCATTGCAGACCCCGGGGAGGACCTCCAAGGCATGTCGCAGCAAGGGGAGGACCTTTTGGCTACGTAGCATTGTTACGGAGAGGGCCTTCTCAATAACTTCCATCATGGTGAGGATGACCATCATGGTTTGACATTCGATGTGCATCCTGGGGAGGACCTTCAAGACACACAATGAAAAGGGGAGGACCTTCTTGTTTCCTAAGGACACTACAGGGAGGACGTTTGCAATGGAGGCCGTGGTGGCGAGGACTACCATCACAACTACTGCAATGGCGAGGAATACCATTATAGCTGCCGTAGGGAGACTATCTGCGTGGTACACCCTTGGGAGAGCCTTCAGAATTTACCGCAACGAGGGGAGGGCCTTCTCATTGCTTGATGTCTCTACGGGGAGGACCTCCGTAATCCAAGAGGTGAGGACTACCACCGTGATCAGATGCCCGACTATGCGGAGTGTTGTTGCAATGTAACCCCTGGGGAATTCCTTCAGGGTAGGCCACAACTAGGGGAGGGACTTCTTGTTGCGATGAGATGTCACTGCGGGGAGGGCCTCTGCAGTTGTGACTATGATAGAGAAGACTACTATCATAATCTATGGTCCCACTACATGGAGAGTGTTTGCAGCGTATACCCCAGGGAGTACCTTCAGGGTGGACCGCAGCAAGTGGAGGAACTTCTTGCGGCTCAATCTTCTGGTCATGTGGAGGGTTTCCGTGACTCACATCAAAAGAAGAGCTATCATGGTCGATCGTTATATTCTAGTTGGGGAGGCCCCTGCGGGTGCTCTAGGGAGGAAATTCAGAGCTGCTAGTAGCGACCTTGTGGGGAGGTCCTTCGCAACTGCTACTGCCACTCCCATAAGATGGTAATGGGTGGGTAGGGTATTGAGCCTTTGGTATGCACTTAGCAGCATCGAGAACCCTAGATTCTAGCAGAGCGGAGTCATGAACCTGCTATTTATTTTTCAGCTTCCTTCGGCACGTTTGAGGCACTTTCTTGTGGGCAGCGGGGACTGTCTTCTATTGAAAACAACCTTCACCTTTGGGTACCTGTCTAATTGGGTCCCGTGATGTTGTCGGGATACGCTGACAAACATCTTGACTTTTAGCAGGGATATATGCCTGCTCTTATGATCCACCGTGATGGACGGGTGTCCCCTAGCTGGAACGAGTGAAGATGCTCGATCCGGTTTCCCTTGCATCGCGGAATATAGACGGCGACCCTCCTGGGTGAAAGTAGGGATGCAGATCTGCTCTGAGGCAGTTATCTCATCACTTATATGAGTATCCTCAATTGGGGAGATGGGCTCACGGGCCCGAGTCCTTGCTGTTGCCGCTGATGCAATTACATTCTGGAAAGTCTGCAAGATATGATCTGGGATCGATACCTTCTCCTCCATAATTTCCAGGATATGCAGAGAGACATCTTTAGCTGGAACGGGTATGTAGGCCCATTCTGGTATCGAAGTAGGAATATCCTACTCCGGTCCTCCGGTGGTCAGTGGGTACTGACAATTCTCCTATGTTAGGGCAGGTGAACGAATCTACCCCTGGGCCAGGATATGCCCGTTTATCTCTCCGTTTGCCGCCACATCGAGATGGCAACCATTACTTGCATCCGCATGGAGATGGCCCTGCAGATGTTGGTTTCCCACCATATCAAGTTGTTGGCCTTTGTTGGCGGGGAGATGTGCCTGCCTATTAATTGCTGCCACATCTGGATGGAGGGATTTGTTGATCGCCACCATGCCGGGATAGTTGGCGTCAAGGGAATCTTCTTGGAGCTGGTCCTGTAGTCGCTGGGTCACCACTACGTCGGGTTGGTGGGCTTCACGACCCTGGGCAGGGAGAGGTGCCTGCCGGGTAGGTGCCGTACTGTGTGAGCGACGAGCTTGATGGAGCGCGGTGGGGATGCAAGCCTACTCGTATGACGCCGCCATGTCTGGATGGTGGGATTTGGAGGAGCAAACATGTCTATGTGCCTGTTCATGATACGTCTCCGTGACTGGGCAGCAGAGCTCCTCCTCAGGGACAAGGGTGATTACCAGTCCCTGGTTATACGTTTTCCGCCCTCGTCAGGTGGTCTGAGGGGATGGAGCTCGGGGAGCATGGTCCTGGATCCTCGGGGAGACGTCCTCCTTATCGTGAGGATGTTGAGTCACGGCGTGACCGCGATGACGTCTGCCGGCGGGGGCCTTGGAGCGGAACCCCCGTTCAGCAGGGACGAAGTCCTCAGTGTCGACCTCATCTGCCTCCCTATGATAAGGGAGGTAAGTCTTGTCCCGTTTTGGGGATAGAATCCCAAAACAGTTTGAGATGGAAACAAGGGCCATCTGGATCTGCTTTTGCGGCCGCTGCTGGGCAGGCGACCAGCGGTTCCTCGTGGATTGGAGGGCGTGCATGGCTGCCTCCACCGTTGGGAGAGTACTGTTCAAGTGGTAATCTCGGATCAACGCGTTCGAGACTCAGCGTTTAAGATGCTGGGTAGGTGACAGGGTCCTCCGTTGGTAAGGAAGTCGGGTCATTAAGTTGTTGGAAGCATGTACCTGTGAGTTCCTTCGTGATGCCATTGGATCGAAGGGAGTTCTGTGTAGTACCTATAAAATATTTTAACAAATACAAACACCAAACCTGGAAAAGCATCATTTCATGAACCCATGCGTAATTAATGACCTTTCTTGGCTCTCCTTGTGAGTATAAAGGGGGAACATTGTGGGATTAGGTTAAATCCATCATTCTTGGTTAAATATTCACGTTGGGTTTACCATTTTTGTTTCGGATCATTTGGGAACGCCCAACGGTTCCATATCCGACGATACGTGGACCTGCTTTCCAAAGGTAGGTATTCGCTAGGCGATTTGGCCAGCGACACTTTAGAACTCACATTGGTTGAGAGGATGGGAATTCGGGCTCATCGCACCCTTTTGGGGGGGGGGGAATTATTTCCTCTTCCGGGACTCTCTTATAGTTTTAAAATGTATTCATATGTTCGTGAATCTTTGGTTTATAACCAATAATAGTATCCATAGATTATTCCTGGTTGGAAATGGTCAGTTGTACGCATGGGTTCAGAATCATTTATCCCTGAGGATTACCATCCCTCGTTGGATTAATGACCCCAAGGAGTCTGGACTCACTGAGAAGGAACTGATTTAAAGCCTCGTAACCGGGCAGTCTGGAGTTTATTTTCATCAAGGGGAGACAGATAACGACTTGAGAGTTTGGATCAAACCCGTGATATGGGCCTCCTATGTGTCCTCATAAGAGGAATCTGGATCCACGTAGTTCGATTTGGTATGGGGATTACACTCCAAGATGCCCAGGGAGGGTACGGTGAACCGACGTGAAGATGGTCGGATTGGCCGAGTATTGGGCTTGAACCTTAGGGAGGCTTCCTACATACCCTACCTAGGGGATAGAGATCAAAGTCCACATAGTTCGAATTAGAGTGTAGGAGGACCGACGTGAATGTAGACCCGGGGGTCCGATGGTGATCGGGCTTGAATCTCTTGGAGTCTTCCTACATATCCCAGTGGTAGGGAATCAAAGTCCACATAGTTCAGATTGGAGCGGGGCTTACGCTCTGAGGCATCCCATGAGAGGATGTCATGGTCAATGCTTACTCTAAGCCCATGTGAGTCATTCTCGTTGTGAGAAACAAGTGGCTATAGGGACCAGATGATCACGTCACGAAAGGTGCGTCCATGGAAATTGGAGTGGGGCTTAGGCAATGGGCAGCTCAAAAAGTCAGGGCTTACTCCGAGATGGATGCCCATGGCGACAAAGCACAACGGGAGAGAGACTTGACCTCAAAGAAGGATGGAGAAGAACCCTTCCCCACTACGCCCTTCCTTAGCCATGGCCGTGGGGAAGTACGGAGGTGTATGGGGGCTTCTTTCTGATGGGTAGTCCTCCACGCCCCAGGGAGGGGAGAAGTGCCCCAGTCCTAACAGGTGGAGGGGCAGAAAGGGGACTCTCGAGCTTAGAATCCACATTACCGTGGGAATGTGAACCCAGGAATGCTTCGAAAATCCACTCAAGGGATGGAGTAACCCCTTTTCCCTCGCTTACCATGGGTATGTGAACTAAAAACGGCGCGCTGATGTGCCTGAAGGTTACATCACACGGGTCTGGTGGCTCTGGTGGAGGCCTCAGTCTAGGGCCGATGAATGGGCCAATGAGGGGGTTGCGGAAGATCAAGACGGATTGGAAGGATTTTATCTAGCTCGGGGAATGAGAACTCCAAAGGATCTGGTCGGCCACACAGGTATATGAGTGGTGGATCCCTTCGTGTAGAGAGGTGCTACGTGGATGGAGAGGCATTCTGTGAACCAGGGTGTTCCGCGGATTGATGGGCATCCCGCGAACCAGGTTGGTTCGCGGACTGGTGGTCATCCAGCGAACCAGGGTGGTTCACGGATTTGGGTTCGGCCCGTGTACCAGGTTGGTACGTGGAGGGGTCCATGTGAGCAGTGGCAACCAAGGGTGACGCCGGTCGGGGCTTCGTCAGTCAGGTCCTCGCCCGTGTAGGAGGGTGCTACGCGGTGCGACGGATCGGAAAAGGGGCATAAACTCCCCGGTCCGTAGGGAGTGCATCCATGGAGGGGCCATGGTTCGAAGTCTTCTTTTCTTTGTCCTTTAAAGTTCACAGTTCACCATGTTGTTATTCATTTTCAGTTCCTTATTAATTTGCTTCTAGATTCATACCTGTTCTGGTTCACAATCTGGAACTTCACTGTTTGCGAAATCCTAAGCTCCTTCTTTCAAAATCCTCCCACCCAAATCTGATCGATCACTAATTCCCCCTTTGCTCTTCCCCCTCGATCTCCTTTTATAGAGTGGGGAAAGGGATGTATCTGTGGTCATGTGGCACATTTTGCAGAGGCCCATGATCGAAAACCCGGTTTACGGATGACTTGGTCAATCTGCAACTCGCGGGGGGCATTGAACATACCTCCTCCACGAACCAAACAATCTTGGGGAGTGCTTCGCGGCCATGCATGGTTCTGCCTCCATTATAAGAATTACAACGGATGCGGCCGGGGCCGGTCGATGTGGTCCGCGGCTGGGGTGGTTCATGATGGTGAAACAGGTTGGCGCCCATCCTGCTTCACACCCATGGAGGATCCCCACCTCTGTTCCATGAACGACAGTGGTCCGCGGAGGGGGTGCTTTGTGGAATCAGCCGCGTACCATTATCATTGGACCAGTCTATGGAGCGGTTCAGCTTGTGCCATCATTTGAGTATTCTCCACACTTTTCCCTAATTCTTTTTGGGTGAAATTGGGTAGAATCTCCCTTTGATTAAAGGGGATTCTCATTCACCTTTTTGGATTTTTCAGGACCCTACAGTGATATAGGATGAGATATTATAAATTGGTATCATAGGTTTTTTTGTCTTACTATTCATAATATGGTAGATAAGTGATTTAGGAATGTATTAAAACTTATGAAGGATATCTAGGTGGTGCATCATGAACACCAATTTTGGTAGGAAGAACAAGTTAATATGGGTGTTAGATTTTAATATTTGGTATTTATTATTATAGCTATATTATTTTCACTTCATGCAATGCACATATATGTTTTTGGATTTATGATTTATTTTATATTTTTCTCTTGGATATAGAGGAAATATGTGCCTCATGCATCATATCAGTCATATAGTATTCACATGACATTTGTGCATGCTAGTGTGAGATTATTCACATGACATTTATGCATGCTAGACCGATATATATATATATATCTATATATACATATATATATCTTATTCTGATGGAAGTTCATGTAGATCTATGGTAAGATACTCATTGACAATGATGTCATGGTAACCCTTGTGTATGAGATATAAGGCAACACTTGTGGGTCACTATATGCACATGATTATTTAACAATATACACTCTATGTGTTTTTTTCCTAGTGTTTTAGTTACTTAAAGTTCCAGTAAAAAAATATACGGTGTTTTACAATGTATATTCGAACAGAAATCTACATAAATGATCCATGTGCTATTCTTGTTTTGGATACAAATCTCCATAGGGTGATGCTGGTTGTATGTGATTTCCTATGTAATGTGACCCGATCCCCTAGGGCACAGTCTTTTCAATAGATGATCTAAGAGGGTGGGAAACCTAGGAGTGATTAGTGATATTTTAATGTGATTCCTAGGATGCATATGAATATGATACCCATGATTGGGTGGTTGGGGACATTTGATTTCCTGGGACATTTTAAAAAGGAATTCATGGGACGTCCTATGAGTAATGAATCTTATGTGGAGTTTGAATTTTATAATACATGACTATTTGGAAAATATAGAAGACCAAAATATTTCTAGATTTAACTTACACCTTAGTGAGTCAATGCTTAGTTATGTTTGAGGGTAAATCGTCAGATTGGTTGGCTTGTGTTTTTTAGTACCTTAATGATAGAAAGTGTGAGTAGGTGCTTGAGTTGAGGATTGATTCCTAGGATACGCTATCGAGGTTATGGTTTTTTCATGGTGATTCCTTATATTCTTGGTATTAATAACCTTTAGTGTTATAACCTTTTCTATCAAGGTTAGTTTCAAAGGGAAAGAGGTTCAGGTGCCTGCCCTATGGTTTTGAGATGAGTTTTTATATGCAGTGAGAGTGAAATTATATTCTTTTGGTTTTATGAAGGTTCAAAATGGAGTCAAAACATGTTGTTAATATTGTCATATGATCTATGCTCTATTTTGGAGAGAAGTTCCAAGGGAACTCTTGTCAAATTAAATAAACATGACATGATCTTGGTCTTCTATTAGTTAGGAATGTGAGCCTAGTTTTGATGTTATGTTATTTAGTGGATCTTGATTAGAGTTATAAAAGTTAGTCATAATGAATCATTTGATCATTGGGTTTTAGTGATAATGTGGTTATAATTGATGGTTATTTGCGGAGCCTATTAAATTTTAATCGCTGATGGAAGTGGGTGGTCTAAAGACTAAAAGAGTTTTGTGAGTTACTTATGGGCCTAGTATCCTAAGAACCTAATGAGAATTGACAAGGATGACTGTCACACATATGTTAAAGTTATTGAATTTTCACTCAAGGAGTGATATAGGGTGAACGAGATGGAGTGAAAATAGTCTTCCATTGGAAGGAATGGCCCTTATTAATAGTAGGATTTAGTAGATGACCTGGAAAACGTCCAATGAGCTAGGAATGAGATATTTAATTGTTGTTTCCATAGTGGTACTCAGTATGAGTAGGTAAACAAAATCTAATCATTCTGTTGAGTGACATATGATTCATGGGCTATTATGATTAGTAAATTTGGTCTAGTGTTGTGATGACAAGGAATATCCTATGACAGGGTGTGAGATAATTATAGAGGTGTTGTGAACCTCGTGTGAGAGGGATCATGGGTGCACGAGACTAGATGTTGGATGGTCTATATGAAATTTTTATTCCAATAAGTAAATGGGTGTGGATTATCTATAATCCTTTTTGAATACCAAATGTAACATTAGGTATGATGCTAGATGGAGTTTAAGAATTGTATTTGAGCTCGGGATGAGTTGTGGTGATATCAACATGGTCATATTGGTAGCATGTTACTACTCATGGTGTGGTAGAGTAAGATGGTGAATATGGTTGGTTTAGGATCCAACCATTGAATCACATAATAGGATGGGTAGATACTTCAGTGGATGTATCAGGATGATCTTGGGTTGCCTTCGGGAGTGAAGAGATCGTGATCAGGTGCTTTGGGTGAAACCGTGGTGCTTGAAGCCAATACTTTTCAAGTCACATATTCCAAGGGAGGTTTTACATATGTTCTCAAAGGTAATTTGATGCGATGAGAAGAAAAATGCAGGATTTAGGATTGTTTTTGTTCGGTTTTTGGGTTTTTGTTTTTGATTTCAGGGTAGGGTTTATGTTCTAAGGTTTAGGGTTTAGAATTTTGAGATTAGGGTATGGGGAATATTTTTTTGGCTTCTGGTTTTAGCTTTTAGTTTTTAAGGTATAGAGTTTAGGTTTTAAGGTTTAGGGTTTATTATTTTGATATTGGGATATAGGTAATCGATTTTTAGGTTTGGGGATCAGCTTTTAGGTTTTAGAGATCAGGTATTAGGGTTTCAAATATAATGTTTTGTGTCTAGGATTTAGGATTTATTTTTCGGTTTTGTTGATTGGGTTTGTGATTTCAGGGGTAGGGTTTATCTTTTATGGTTTAGGGTGTAAAATTTTGAGATTGTGGTATGGGGAATTCTTTTTTGGCTTCAGGGTTCATATTTTAGGTTGTATTGGATATGAATTTTTTTTTAATAGGATCATCTGGGTTTTTTTGGGAAGAGTCAACATGGTCAATCCCTATGCTTAGGTTTTTGGAACTTTTCTAATCTAGTTGGAAATCAATAATGAGGATGGGTACTATCTTTGATTGGTGATATTTTATATAGAGAGGTGTGGTGTGTTGGTAACTATGAAAAGTGTGTCATAAGACTACTAAGAATGTGTTTTAGTGGGCAATTCTGATGATGGGAAGGTTCTATGGTTCAGAGTTAGTCCATGTATAATATGTTTTAAATTGTTTAACACCATGGAATTGATGAGTAATTGAACAAAGACACATTTGTGTATTGGGTTGTATGGGATTAGGTAAGAATCACCTTGGGGTTTCTGTAGTGATTTACATGTTTTTTTAGTTTTTGTTTCATAAGAACCATGAATTCAATGTTTTTCTTTAAAAGTGTGTTGAGTGTTAAAGGATGTAATGAACCCTTTGACATTGAATTGGTTATAAATATAGGATGAGTAATGAAATTGGATAACCATAAATAATTATAAATTGTAGTATTTGTTATGGTAGGGAGGTTGTAAAAGCCCATGTCTATATTGGTGTTTGAAAATCAAGAGAATTTTGAACATTCGATTTAGTGGAAGGGTAGTTTTAAGAATCAGGGTAAAAAATATAATTTAAAGAGATTTAAAAGCTCAAATAGGTGTCTTGGGACATGAAATAAGGGTTTTAAGGAATCCTAGAGTTGTATGAGATCATTAGAGGAGGATTTGCTGGCTAGGGATACATTCTGCAGCCATCAACTAACTAGTGGCCATGCCAGTGGCCCTATTAGCCTTGAGGGTCCATTGGATATCCAATGGGCAGTACCGACTAAATGGTGATATTATGGTGGGTTTTTAAGTGGGGTATACTGGTCATTTCCCTATTTATCCCATTGTATTTTTGAGAAGAACGGGGTGATGGGGAATTCCATTTGGCTGAAACACCCCCTCCCTTGCATCTTTTGGTTCCCCTTTAAAGGATATTTTTTTGGTGATGTTTCAACTGAAATGAGATGTGAGTTACTATATTCTCTTATTATTCCAATATTCCTTTTAATAACCCTCTAATTTGGGTTCAATTTGGTATGCTCAGGGTAGTGATTTCACTAGAGGATTGGTAAATCACATGTTTTCAATGGGGATTTTATTCTACCTAGGAAGGGACATCTCGAAATGATGTCTGCATGCCACCATTCATCAATTCGATGAAGGTTGTTTGTGCCACCAATTTATTCCCAATTTTTTTTGTTAAATTAAATTAAATAAGACATAAAAATTTTGATGCATGATAGGGGTTTTTCCCAGTATAGTATCAGGGGTTTTGGCGGGTCCTTTGCGAGCATTTGGCCATTGTTTCAGTGCAGTGGGAGTTCCTAGTGAGAAATTGGGCGTCATTAAATTAATTTTTATTTTAAATTATAAATCATAAAAATTAATTATAAATAATTTATGATTGTTTTATGTGAGACAAGGCCTTTCAATGGTTGGTGATGGATAAATGGGATTGGATGATTTTTTGTGAGAGTTTCTGAGATACTTTACGAATAGAAATATTCATAAAAGAGTTAAGAATTATTGTGTATGTTCTATATAGTTTTATGCATTTTATTTATAGTGAATGTGATGTGTATCCTATCCATCGAATGAATTTTCATGATTTAATTAAATATATTACATTTTTTAAAATGTGATAATTACTTATCATAAAATGAATGCCTTGGACCATGAAAAGTGCCAATTCCATTAGGGACCTAGTGAACTAGATGATTTATTGGCCGCTGATGGACAATAACATTCTTATAAAGACATTATTGAGACACCTAACCCTCCCGTGAGTGGTGTAACATGCATGGAAATAACCAGATGAATATAGTGGCCTCATTATAGGATCCCTTAGAGACCTATGAGTAGCAGAGTGTAACACCCTGTTAATTTTCTATCAAGTATGTTATGATATCTATTTTTATTTTACCTTGTTCATTGGGTGCATGTTTTCTAACTTGAATTTTTATCATACATGTAGTGGTGAAGGCATGGATTTTTTGGATTTTTAGCCTTTTCCTCAGCCTTTCTTCTATTTGATGGGTGGTTACACAATGTGTAATAGGGGTTCAAGACGTGTAATGCCTGTCAGAATCATCCCATGAGTTGAATTCAGAACATGACAATTTACACATCGTGTAAGGGTTACAGATCATGTAATGTTAAAATCTAGGTTTTAGTTAAAAATGAAACATGTTTTCAGCATAACCTAAAATAAAAGGGAGTTATGACATGTAAAAGATTACACAATGTGTAATTCCTTGAGTTGTAGTTTTTAGGGTGCCATGTGGGTGTCGAGGATTCATTTTTTTATTTTTCATGCTTCATCTCTCGGTCAGAGATATTATCCTAGATGATTTTGTGTGTCTTAGTTTTGTTTAGATCAATTCATTAAATGATTGATTTGTAGGGCTTGGCATTTAATCACTCTAGGTAAGCCTTCTTCTCGGTTTCCTTCCCATTTATGGGTGTATCATAGTTTTTTGTAGTGATTGGTAATCAGATTGTGTTTTCTATCAATACCTTTCAGTATTTATTCATACATTTTCTTTTGAAGACAAATCTTGTGTTTTCCAATCCCTATTGTCAAAGGGGGTTGGGTTTTTTAGCTCTTGAGGTAGGTGGATCAGTTCAATTGTTCTAATTTCTTGAATTTCTTATAGTTCTTACTAATTCCTTGATATTTGAAATGTAATTTCATGTGTTGAAGTTGAAAAGGTAATGGGTTCGTGTTATAAAGGCGGTTTTCCTGAAAAAATAGAATTTCCTTATTAGAAATGGAAAAATGGATTTTAAAACCCTGAAGTAGATTGGATTGGCTTCAATTTTTTTAAAATGTAAGCTTGGTTTATAAAATAAAATATTGACAAACATTGAACATGGGAACCTTGGGTAAGTCGAGATGGAGACACTTGTAGCATTAGTGTGTGTGACACCACTAGAAGGAAAAATCTTGTATGTCAATGGTCTATGGCATGCCTTAATGTTAGTCGGATCCAACCTTATGCCTTTTTATTCTTGTAAGTGTCTCGTATATATTGTCGCATAGGCTAGATCCTAGCTGGTAGGTGCATTGTCGTTTCTAGATGTTTATTTCATGAATGTTTATTTCATGGATGTTGGCGCACATGTATTTTTATATTTCAGTATCTTTACCTTATTTATTTATGGATTTGGAAAATATTACATGCAATTCATTAAAACATGAGGATTTTTTTGGAAGGGTTTTAAAAATTATTATTTATAAAAATTCTTGTAAAACTGTTTTTAAGCTTAGACTTGTGCATTCTTGTTATTAGAACTCGTATAGATCTCTTGGTGGCATCCTACTAGGCTATGTTACTCACAACCTACTTCTACCTGTGGGTGGCTGTAGACCATATTTTATAGGATTCAAGTAAAGGGAAGAGAATTATATAGCATTCAAGATTCACTTTACATTGCTGTTTTGTTTTGGGATAGTTTGCAGGTGACACTTGGTCACATGGAGACTAGTTCTTTCTAGACTTGTCTTTCTTTCTGGTCTAGTATGTTTGGATTAGCTATATCACCCATAGTTTTCATTTTGTACTTTGGTGGTATGTCTTATTTTCCTTACACACATAACTTATTTTTTTTATCTTTGCTTTACCCCACATTGTGAAGGGATGACTTGGGTGACTAGTATGGTTGACCCGGGTTGGTCTGTTACAATTTGGTATCAGATCCATACTCATCCAGAAGTATTTTAGCACTTCCTGAGTTCTTTTAGCACTATGGGAAAATGGGTAATTGCGATGGGTTATTTACGATGAGGATAGTTATCCCATCGCAAAAGGTTTGGTACACACTGTGTTCCAAACCACAAGAAGGGTATTCACGATGGGTGGTTTCACCAGTCACAAATACCCTCTGGTGGGTTTTAGTATTCACGATGGGTCCCGGTGAAAATACATTTTTAACCGCCACCGGTAATTAATTTAACATTTACAACTGTTCCTAGAAAAAATAATATTATATACGACAGAAGATAAATCCCACCACAAATACTTCCATCGCAAATAATCTAACCTATATATACCCCATCCGTTTTGTTTTCATTTCACACCTCTCTTTAGTCCTCTCTTCCTCTCTACTCTCATATTTCTCTCTTAAATTTTTTTTCCGAGTTTAAAACTTTACTTCAGAGTGATTTTCAAGCCTCACATTGTGCACAAGATTCTATTTTAAGAATTTTTATCTAGTGATTTTTTAGTTAATTCATTTAATTTTTTATTAGTTATAATTTTTTTTAATTAGAAACAATTAAATTAAATTATAATTAGAGAGTTTTATTTTGCATTTTTTTACAAATATTTTGTTTTATTAGTAATAAATACTAATAAATTGTAATAATTAGCAGTAATTAGTAATAATTAGTGGTAATTAGTAATAATTAGATGTAATTAATAATAATTAGTTATAATTAGTGGTAATTAGTAAAAATTATCGATAATTAGTAATAAATAGTAATAAATACTAATAATTATTGGTAATTAGTTGTAATTACCGTTAATTAGTAATAATTAGCAGTAATTGGTAAAAATTAGCGGTAATCAGTAATAAATAGTGGTAATTAGTAATAAATAGCAGTAATTAGCAGCTATTTGTAATAATTAGCGGTAATTAGGAAAAAATACGAAAAATAGGTCTAAAGAGTAATAAATAGTAATAAATAGTAATAAATAGGAATAAATATGAATAATTACTAATAATTATAATTAAATAGTATTAATTATTAATAAATAGGAATAAATATGAATAATTAGTAAAATTTATTAATAAATAGTAATAATTAGTAATAATTATTATCAAATACTTATAATTATTAATAAATAAGAATAGATTGTAATAAATACTAATAAATAGTAATAAATATGAATAAATAGGAATAAATAAAAATAATTAGTAATAATTGGGAAAAAATAGAAGCAACTAGGAATAAATAGTAATAATTAAGAAAAAAGAGCAATAATTAGGAATAAATAGTAATGATTAGGAAAAATAGTAATAATTTGGAATAAATAGTAATAATTAGCAATAATTAGTGATAATTAGCGGTAAATAAGAATAAATAAGAATAAATTGGAAAAATTACGAATAATTAGGAATAATTAGGAATAATTAAGAATAATTAGAAATAATTAGGAATAAATAAGAATAAAGGGGAATAATTAGGAATAATTAGGAGTAAATAGGAATAATTAGGAATAGTTAGGCATTAATAAGAATAATTAGTGATAAATAAGGATAAATAGTAATAAATAGAGATAAATAAGGATTAATAGTGATAAATAGGGATAAATAGTGATAAATAGGGATAAATAGTGATAAATATGGATATGTAGTGATAAATAGGGTTAAATAGCAATAAATAGAGATAAATAGAAATAAATAGCAATAAATAGCAATAAATTGCGATAATTAGTGATAAATAACGATAATTAGTGATAAATAGTGATAAAAAGTGATAAATAGTGATAAATAGTGATACATAGAGAAATATAGCAATAAATTGAGATAAATAGTGATAAGTGGCGATAAATAGCATAAATTAGAGATAATTAGCAGTAATTAGCAATAATTAGCATTAATTAGTGATAATTAGTAGAAATTAATGATAATTAGTACAAATTATAATAAATTAGTATAGATTATTATAAATTTTAAACAATTTACTATAAATCACTCTAACATAATAGAAATTATTATAAATTAATAGAAAAGTGAAAATGAAATAGGTCGTCAATTATCAGTCCACGATCAATAACAAGATTTTACATAAATGGATGACACAAATTAGTCATTTTTCAAGGCCTGAAGATTGAAAATACTATGATTTAAGCATTTTTAGTATTTTAAAATATATTCAATAACTTTATAGTAATTTATAAAAAATTATATTAATATTAGTATTAATTAGTAAGAAAACAATGATAAATAGATAAAATTTTCTAATATTTTCAAGTTAATTCTAATTTATTTAATTTTTTTTTCTTTTTTGGATCGCCTTTTTCTTATATAAAATTAATTATAAAAAATTAATTAGCCATAAATTACTAAACATTAATGATAAATAATTTTAATTATTAAAAATTGGTGGTAATTATAAAATTTTAATTAAAATTAGTGGTAATTAGTAATGATTCACAAAAATAAACATTAAATCCCCATAATTTGTAAAAAGTAAGGTTTATTCATAAAAATCAGCAGAAAATAGTTAAAATTGACAATATTTAAAAGTAAATTATGTTTCTTTTTAATTTTTACTCTTTTTTTGGATTGTCTTTTTCTTATATCAAATTAATCATAAAAAATTATTTATTATTTATTTTTTTAGAGTAATATGAAGAATGGAAGTCGACAATAATCTTTATTATATGATCACGATTGGATAAATTGTTGCAATAATCCAAACAATTATGGTATAAAACTTATATATATTGAGGGTGTTAAAGCTTTTTTATCATTTTCATCATTAAAACTAGAATTTGTTTTAGAGGGGACAATTAAGCATCCATGCGAGAAATGTGATCAGTGTATGTTTAACACATTTTAGAATGTTGTGGTTAATTTATTACAATTTAGTTTTCGAATAAATTATGTTTTTTGGTATCAATATGGTGTCTGAAGTTCTGAAGATGATACTAATAATTTGGTTCCAGATCGATGACTATTTCAAAATTTAGTACATGATGTGGCTGATCCATATTTTCAACAAACTAAAGATTAAGATGATATTTATTCAACTCCAGAGTTTGAACCGTCTCAATTTTATATGTTTCTAAGGTCCACTGAGGATACCTTATTTCCTGGTTGCAAGATAATAAAATTTGAAGTGGTTAAAAATTTTATGGCTATTAAATCTGATAATGGAATTTAAAATAACTATTTTGATCAAATATTCTCTTTATTTAAAACAATTCTACCTGAAGGAAATGTGTTTCCTATATGTTTCTATAAGGGTAATAGGTTGGTTTGTAATCTGGGTCTTGGTTATTAGAAGATAAATGCATGTTCAAATGATTTCATCTTATATTAAGGTGAAAATGAGTTGTTGGATAGTTGTAATATATGTGGAAAATATGGAAATAAAGAGGCTCAACTAGGGAAGTCTAGAGGGATTCATGTTAAACAATTGAAGTATTTTCCACTTAAAACTAGGTTTTTATGTTTATTTATGTCTCAGAACACAACGCCATTGATGTCATGGCACCAATAAAATATTTCAATTGGTGAAATCTTAAATAATACCTCTGATAGTGATTCATGGACAAATTTTGACAAAGTGCATTCTTCTTTTTCTTCAGAAGCCTAAAATGTGCGATAGGGTCTTTCTACTGATGGTTTCTATCCATTTGATTCCTACGGTAGTCCATATTCTTGTTGGAATGTCTTTATAACTTCATATAATTTACCTCCTTGTATTTTGACGAAGGAGCCATATATCTTTTTGACCTTATTAATTCCAATTCATCTGAAAAAGAATGTTTTTGTTTATTTGAAGCTATTGAAAGAGGAGTTTAACTTATAGGGGAGTAATAATGTCATTATATATGGTGCTGCTGTAAAATAAAATTTCCTATTGAAAGTATCATTGATGTGAAAAATTCGTGACTTTCCAGCATATAAAAAGTTATCTAGATGAAGTAAACATGGTCCAAAATCATGTTCTTACTGTATGAGATAAAACAAAGCATTTATTATCATTAATGAAAAAAACCTTGTTTTTTTGTCTGTTATAACTGATTCCTTCCAACCGATAACTCTTTTTGGAGGAACTGATATCATTTTAGAAAAAGCATAATTGAAAGATATAGAAATATAACAATGATCACATGTATGGAGTTAAAACCTTTTTACTCTACATTACCTCTAATTACATTTGGAAAAACTATAAACCAATAGAAAATTGATGGCTCTGTGAAAGAACACAATTGTATAAAATAGATAATTTTTTGGGATTTTCTATATTGGTATGATTTGTTTGACTATCACATGTTAAGTGTCATGAATATTGAGAAGAAATATTTTGATAATACATTTTATACAGTTTTGGATACACCATGTATGACCAAAGATAATTCAAAGGCATTATTATATCTTTACAAAATATTTACGCGACCAGAACATGAACTGTTTGAAAATATAAGATCAAAAAAGTTAATGAAGTCAAAATTACTTTATATAATTTCCAAATAAAATTGATTATTATTTTTTTAGTGGATTGCATATTTTACATTTCCAGATGGTTATGTTTCCAATTTGGGCAGATATTTCAGAAATGGTCATATTATCATCTTAAAAATTCATGACAGTCATGTTATAATGAAAATAATTTTTCTGATTGGATTAAGAGATTTATCAAATTATATGACTTGGTATGTTCTTATATAAATATCATCTTTTTTCAAAGACATTTGTGTGGTGACAAAAAACTATGATGCACTCAGAAAACTACAAGAAGACGTTGTTTTAATTTTATATAAACTGGAAAAAATATTCCCACTAACTTTCTTTAACTCAATCGAACATTTGTTATTACAATTGACACATGAAGAAAAATGTGGATGTCTGGTACTATTCTGATGGATGTACCCATTCAATAGATGCGTGTAAAAATTTAAAAAAAGTACGTAATAAAGAATTGGTTGAAGGATCAATTGAAGAAGCTTATTTGCAGGAGGGAATTTATTTTCTCTACTCCATTATTATCAATCTGAATATACCTAAAAACAAAACCACATGGGATATAAAAAAAGAAATGTTGAAGATGAAATGAGAAATAAATTATCAATTTTTATTCATCTAGAACATGGCTTCAGTGGTGATCATGAATGATAGATTTTAGATGATGAACACCACAGAGCTCATACATGTGTTCTGCTCAATTATGAAGAAATGACACCATTTGGAATGTGAGTTATTTTATCACTTATTCTTTAATATTTGTTATAGTAATTTAATATTATTTTTTAGGCTATATGATAATTATATCAAGAAACAACTTCTACAAATTACAATAGTTACTCTTGAAGAACGTTAAAAAAATAATTTTTCCTAGTGGTTTCAAAAACTGGTAACATAAATTATTTATGGTTTAACATATAAAATCAATTTTTTACATGTTATATTGATAATATTTTTATTTATTTTCAAGTATATCATTATGATGAACAAATTGATAATCAATTGTGTTTATTGAGTAACCCACCATCCACAATGGTTAAATCTTATAATTCATATTTGGTGAATGGTTTTTGATTTCATACATATGCATATAGGGAATAAAAAAACAATGAATAATGGTGTTTTCTTGAGAGGATATCATTATATAGAAATTGAAGTTGACTTTTACGGCATGCTAGATGAAATTATTAAACTATATTATCTAGGACTGAATTACATAACAATGTTTAAATGTTAGTGGTTGGATATTGAGAGAGGCTTGCATGCTCATTCAAGCCATGGAATCATTAATATTAAAAATAAGAACCTTCTTGTAGTAAATAAACCATTTATTAATTTCTCACTAGGAACGTAAAATTTATTATGCAAATTAATGTGCTACTTTAAGAGAGTTGAGTGGTTGGTGGAGCATAATAAAAAATAAATCTTGGGAAAATGAGTTTATTCAAAGTGAATGCGGTTCTTATTAAGTGCAAGGAATTGAAAATTTTCAAGAGACTACTTCCAATACATATTTTCCATGAACAGAAACGAATATAAATGATGACACCCTGTAGTGAAGGGTCGATGGTGACAATAATTTTATTGATGTAAAAAATTAATTTGAAATGATAAGAGATGATGAAACTGAGACTCCTATAGAAATTGATAATACTAATGCGGAATATGAAGATGTTGGCACCATAATATATAAATATAAGGATGAGGATGAATATTGACATAGTTAAATGCTGGTTATAATCATATATCATAGATATCTATGTATAATAGTATTTTCAACTATTTTATAACAATAGTAATTTTATGTTTCAGATGGATTCAGATATGTTTTGTGAGTTGGAGGGGGTTGATTTACCTAGTGACAGGTAGGCTGTTGGATCATCTGACCATCAGACCATTGGAGGTGTAGTGAGGACTCGTAGGAGTTAAAGTCTTTCGAGATTGATGATTCTTGACCCTATCCCTAAGTAATGTCCATGTCTTGGTTTTGATCCATGCATACAGAGGTATGTTTGCTTGTGTATTTTATTTAATTTTTATTAATTATCATTGATTTATTTATATTCTAATTGTTTGATTTTTTCTTCTTTTTTTCATAGATTTTTGTATATAGATATCGGATAGGGGAGTGCTAATTTGAAATTTTTTTACGAAGCATGTGTTACATAGGAGAAGATTCCTATAAATTCTAAAAACTATATGTTTGATCATTACATGATATATAAATAAATAATTTTTTTTTGAAATTTATTTAAATAATAACTTGACATTATTAATTGTTTGTAGGGTTTATGGTATCCTATTGATGATATCATGCTTGAATCTACCTAGAAGGAATGTGAGGGTTGTATGTGCAATTATTGCCGTTAGTTTTGCACAATTTGAAGAGGACAATAATGAGGAAAGCATGAGTCACAAAGTTTGATGAGTCTTAATATGCCCCCTGAACTGATTACATTTCATATCTGGTTTGGGATGGATTATGTTCAGCCTGGATGTGTGGTCATTTTCAGAGGAGATCATCAATAGGTCAATAAAACCTGGGGAGACATGAGGTGACACATTGATCTGGTAGTCGTATATTTAGTATTCATAGGGATCATATGGTAAGTACCATTTTTAAATAATTTATATAACTTTAATCATAAACTATTTATTTTATATTCATATAGGCAGTTCAATAACCCAATATTATGGAGTTCTACATTTATAGGATGGTGTACATCGATCGTGCTACTGGAGATATTAGAGGTGATCACTAGCATCATATTGTGGTTAGTATAGTTTTTTTGAGATTTAAAATTACTAAAAATAATATGTTATCTATTTTAATTTTAAATTGAATTTGAAGGAGTCATATGTGGCCACGACATCTCAGACATAGATTGAGATTCAGGACGAGACCGAGGATCAGACCAGTGTAGCAGTATTTGATGAGGCATCATGGATGCAGACGAACCGGTATGCCTTCAAGAAAGGCTGAGTTATTGTTATCAGATCTTGATTGACACCTGGGAGTTATTATGGTACCACTATGATGTCAGCATGTAGCTCGAGAGGAGCTAATGGAGAGTCATCACCATCAGCTGCACAATATCTAGAGTAGCTGTGAGCTTAGGGTGAGCTTATATAGAGTATGTGTAGGGAGTAGGAAGAGCTTCATCAACAATAGCAGGAGGAGGAGGAGATGCGTCGATGGTAGTAGTAGTAGTATGAGAAGACGATGAAGTACATGCGACATATGACCCATGGTTTAGGGATGAAGTTTCCTCCACCATCTCCTCCAGATCCTCCAAAAGACCCCCCTCAGTGAAGTATTTACTTTTTATGATAAAACATTTGAATGTAATTTTTTTAATATTATATATTTATATATTTATATAGTGATTTTTTATATTGTTGCAAATATTGTGTTTTTTATTATTTTATTATTTATTTCTTTATTTATTATTTTTTACTCAATTATTTATTGAATTTTATTATTATTATTATTATTATTTTATATTTTTGTGAATATTGAGGTTTTTATTATTTTATAATTTCTTATAATTTTTTTTATTATTTTTAATTTTATTAATATTATTTTAATAATAATAACAATATTATGATTATTATATTAATATTATTTATAATAATAATAATAATTTTATTTTATTTTATTAATATTACTTTATTAAGATTAATAATAATAACAATATTATTATTATTATATTAATATTATTAATATTATTTATATTACTATTATTATTTATAATATTAATATTATTTAATATTATTTTGTTATTATTATTAATATTATTTTATTAAATTTTATTATTAATAATAATATTATTATTTTTTAATGATTTTTTGCGACGAGCCCATCACAATAGGACTTTTAAAAAACTTGGAGAAACTATTTGCGACGGTCTATCGCAAAAAATAGTTTTTGCGACACCATTTTCTGTAATAGGGAATTTGTGATGGGACTGATGGGGTCCCGCCACAAATGCCGCATCACAAATACCTCATTTTTCAGTAGTGTAATGTCTTGGGTAGAAAGGAGTAGGATTGTCAGAATTCAGATAGTATGTGCAAAAAAAGGGTTTGTCCAACTCACTCTTGTTACTCAATTCGAGTTTCCATGGATGATTGGAAAATATATACTAAGTCCAAAACCAGGTATTTAGGTTCAGTTGAATAAATTTTATGGGGAGTTTATTTAAATTAACCTATCTTAAATTTCTGATGACTTATTGTGTGTTAGGTCATTTGAATAAACTAAGTGGGAAGTTTCTTTGGATAGACATGTTCCTCTAAAATGGTGTTACCTTTTTGTGAAAGGATTCATAACTGGTTTAAATTATTATTATTTTAATGTGTGTCTTTGTATTCTTGTTTTGGTTTGATAAATTTGGAATTTTCTCATGGATGATTGGTTATTGTCTTTTGATTAGTAGAAAATGACTCCTAGAAGAGATCTTCCAAATGTAAAAGGGGAAGTTGCGAGGTAGGTTCCGAAGGTGGATCCTATGGTGGACCCTTATTTGGTTGAAGAAATGATCCGTACGATTTAGATTCTAGGGTTAATGGGTACAATGAACCTGGGATGGGAAGTGTGTTAGGTCCACAAGGCTGAATACCCTGAGAGGGGGGGTGAATCAGGGTATGAATAATTTTAAATTAATGCCCGTTCTGATCTTGTTTCGCTGTTAAAAAAATCACTCTTCTCTCTTTCCTATTGCACAGAGTAAACAGAAAGTAAAGCATGCACAGGACACAACGATTTTACTTGGTTCACCACAAAGGGCTAAGTCCAAGGAGCATACGCCGACAAGTTGCCGGTCGTACCAATTACACTAAACTTCACTAGCTGTGGATTACAATGTTCGGGCTAGATCACTTCTATGCCCAGGCTCACTTCCTATACAAGGTTTAGGGTCAGCTCACAGCTTTCCCAAGGGTCACTCCCTGTTTCTCTCTCTCTAGCTCACTGCCGGTGGAGAGGATCACCTTCTTCCTCTTCCTAAGCTCACTACTCTTGGAAGGGATTCCCTCATAGTTTATAGACCTGTAGGTCTCTTCATTTGCATGAATACATGCATCCTTAAGTGTTGATGGATGCTCTGTTATAGTCCAACTTTCATCCACTGATGAATAGCACTTTGCCTCTGACCACTGGGCAACTACCTTTGGAAAGTACCTTCGCAAAGCACCCTACTTCGCGAAGCTCCCAATTTCGTGAAGCTCAACAAGCCTTCGTGAAGCTCCTGTCTTTTCGCAAATCTCTCTCGCGAAGCTCTATCGCGAAGCTCTCTCGCGATGCTCAAGCTGTCGCATAGAAATGACCCTCGCGAAGCTAAGTAATCCGACGCGGAGCTCGCAGGTTTCGCGGAGCTACAATAGCCGCCACGAACCACCTCTTTCGCGAAGCACACTGGCTCCGCGAACCACCTTTGCAAATCGAGAGAGAATGATCTTTTATGAAAATTCTCTCTCTACTTCGCTCGAAGGGGTCAGCCTCTATTTATAGGCGATTCCACCGACCCTCGTCCCTTCGACGCGAAGTCAACGCCACGTCATCTCAAATCGCGAAGCTCCAAAGTTTCTGCCGGAATTCTGTCCAAATCGCGAAGCTCCACGGAAATTTTCCGTTCGCGGAGCTTGACGTAGTCACGAAGAATCACCATCAACATACCTTCGCGACATCGCCGCGAAGCTCCCACGCGAAGCCCAACATTCCTTCGCGCCGTCGCCGCGAAGCTCACTCGCAAAGCCCTTCCCCGCCACGATGCGCTTCAGCCTCTGCCGTTCGTGAAGCTTGACGTAATCGCGAAGACTCACCGCCTCCATTCTTCTGGTCTTCGCGATTTCCAAACCATGCATCCTATCTTCACAAAATTCATGCATTCTCCATATTAAATTATTCTCTTCATGGAAATCCACTTTTCGCGATGCTCACCAAACTCCAAATTTTGGACCCCAAAAATTTGGCAAACACTGGGAAACGACGCCACCTTGTACTGCTCTTTTGTACTGACTCCAGATCGTCCCTTCCTTTGTCATAGTTCTTTGTCAACATGTAATGTCAACAACTTCTCGGTAACTCGACAATTTTCCATGGAAACCTACTTTGTCAACAAACACAATCAACCCAAAAATACTGCAATGTTACCTTGAGTGATTTTTGCCCAACAAAGTGGATCATGGTTTAAAATTTACCAAGAACCATCCACCTGTATTCTGTGGGGGCAAAGGATCACAATAGTTAGAGGAGTGGATGGAATGGATTGAGAGTATTTTCATCTTTTTGAAGACTCTTGAGGATTATCAGGTGTGTGTTTCTATAGAAAACCTACTCTTTTACATACATCATTAAATTATTTTAAACATAATTAAACAACAAATTAGAATCCAAGGATCGTAAAGTCTAGGGTTTTGGAATACATGGTACATAAAATTGAAAAGATGGTACTAAATAAAACATTTATTTATTTATTATCTATTATAATATCATAACATCCTTTGATACCTTACATATATATAGTATAAACAAAGGATAACATGAACAAAGGGATGAGCTAAAAATTCCTGTAATGGAATAAACATTAAAATAAATCTTAGCACATGAGTTAGAATACATAACATAATGATATAAAAAGGCATGGAATATGATTAAAAACAAGGAATAATAACATGGAACCATATAATCATGGATTCATAGCAATATCATAGTAACATAAAACATGAGTTTACCATGAGTCAAGGCTCGTTGCACAGAGAGGAGCACAAGTCAAGGCTAACCACCAAGACCATTGCACATAGAGTCTCATGAGATAAAACATTACCCAATAAATTAAAGAAATATCTGAGAACACCCATCATTACATGTTCATGAATATGTGTGATACATGAATAATCATACATAAGTAATGAAACATAAACATAATGGTTACCCATGATAAGAATTGGGTATCATAATCTTGTGAAGATGGCATAACAAAAGGGATTATCACAATGTTGTACATGTAAAATAGGATTTAAATCATACATGGACATTAATAAGGGAAAATAGTCATATATCATGATATGTTATGTCAAACTTAAGCTATAACACGTATAAGATTATTTTAAGAAACATTAGAATTGAAACATTTTAGAGCAGTTTAAGGAAATATTAAAGATCATTTAAATTAGAAAAAGGAATAATATTTTATATAAAACAAGAAATGAACCAATAAAGTTTTCAAAATAAAATTAGTTATTTCAGAAAAATATTTGTGACTTAAAAAATATTCTGGATCACACTTGAACATGGGTAAGAATTTGGGAAGTTTCCTTGAACTGAGCTTGTTTATCAAGAATAATTGAGTAGGGAACCTTTTAAAAACATGTATTTACCTGAAAATAAGGATGAATGGATCTTGATACATGATTTTTTAACATATAAAAATCATTTATATTATCTACATAAAAATATAAGATAATTTCATTTGGGTAAAAAGAGATAAATAATAACCTGAAGGTATAATGGAGGTTTGGGTAGAATCCCTTACGTTAAGTCTGAAGGTGTTCTTCAATTGATCTTAGTGTCCTAGATAATCAAATTATATTAATTAATTATTAAGTATATAACCCTTTATACATGTATTTTTATTTATTATAACCTTTTTTATGTTCATTTATGACCTTTTTTATGGGCTTATAAGTTCAATTTCATCGTTTAGGAGCATTAGTTTCCTTGGATTTCATGATCGATTTACTTGTATATGTGTATGTAAAATCATGAGGAATGAGGATAGTTTTAAAGAGATGAACATATATGTTATTAAAAAACTTATATAATATTAAAATAATGTTTCTTTCCAAAATTGAGGATAATTTATTAGATAAATCATTAATGATATTCGTTTAGATTAATTTAGTGTTTTTCGATCACAACAAACTCATCTTGTTTAATAAATTAATATCATGTATAAAAAATGATTCCAGAACATTAAATAAGATATAATACATAAATTATATTCTGTTACCACCATAAAATTGGTTTCATGACCAGACTTTAATGTGCAGTTGACAGATGAAAGAACGTCGTCCATATAGAAGGTAAATTGACACCTCACAGATGATATTTTCATTCTTAAAATAAAAGTGAGCAGAGAAGTGACTAGATAAAGAATTATTACATAAAAAAGATAAAATTATAGTATATATAGGATACTGTAGTTTTCATGACACTTGGATGAGGAGAGGTTAGGAGAGAAAAAGAAATAAAATAACTTGGAAATAAATAGAAAGAAAACAGAAGAGGGTTTTACATCTCGATTCCTTTTACTTGAGAACCTATTTAAGGGATTAGTTTTGATATTTTGTTTAGACCAAAAAATACTTGATGTGGGGGATAGGTTTGGGAATATTATTTGGCATAAATTGGATAAGTCTCAAGGCTTGAGATTTGTGAGGAGAAGAGGCGGTGAGGGGTGATATTTATAGGGGAGGAGAGGGGCGTTTTCTCATTATTTAATTCAATAGTTTATTATTTTTATGAAGACAATAAATAGTGTTAATTGTTGATAATAAATATATTAATTAGATCATTTTAGCTTAAACCATTTGTTCTTACATCATCCATGACTCAATGAATAGTTTATTTAACCTATAATGTATATATACCGTATATTATCGTCTTTTACTATTCACAAAATTCAAGTATTTCAGAAAAATCCCAAAAATTTACCCTTTATAATTTTTGAATTTTATAATTCAAAAATGATCTCCATTTTATGAAAATAATTTTCAAAATATGATAAATTTAATTTTTATTTAAAACCATAATTTACTTGAAAAATAAAGATTTTAAAACTATAACTGATTTTATAACACTTTGTAAAATTGACTAAAGTTTCATTAAATTATGTTATAATCATAATACATAGAAATAATATTTCACTAATAAATTTTATGAAAATGAATTTTCTTTTAAATTATTAAATTAGTCATAAAATTGTAATAAAATATTTACGACTTACAAAAATACCGACACTTAATTAATAAATTTTAAAATATTTATTTACTTATACTATGATATAATTATATCATATTATCACTTATAAGATTGATAAATGTTATTTATAATTTCATTAGTGATGTTACTATTCAATTGGCCAATTTATTATTCATAAGAGTCACATAACTATTCTAATGGTCAAGTTAATATTTCATCGGTATAGGTTCATTAACTTCTAGAAACGCCTCTTATTTCATCCATTCATCATTTATAAAGATTTTATTGTGTTATATTATGTTTTTATTACATTATAATATGGTAATTTATTTAGATAAAACGTTGGGTTGTTATATTCTCCCCCCTTATGAAATTTTACCCTTGAAATTTGGTTTTATATTCTAAGTATAATGTTGGTGCATGTACTTCTATTTAATTTCTTGTTCTTATTCCCATATTTCTTATTAATTTATGGTTATTACAAAGTACTTTGACTAGGTGAGTAGTATTTTTTCATAGAACTTTATATCTACGATCCAAGATCTTCACTCACTACTCCTCGTAAGAAAGCTCATTCACTAACTGTACCACCTTTGAAGTTAGTACATGTGAAGGATCTAGTATGTACTTTTTTAAGAGGGATACATGGAATACATCATGTATTTGAGACATGGTTGGTGGAAGTGCTAGTCAATAGGACACATCATCGACACAATCAAGGATCTTGAAGGGGCTGATGTACATGGGACTTGGCTTCCCTTTCTTCCCAAATATCATGATCCTCTTCTTTGGATATATGTGGAGGAATACCATGTCTCCGACCTTAAAATCTAGGTCTCATGAATTTTTTTGTATGCCTCTTTTGTCGACTTAGGGTTTCCTTGATTTACCATTGAATGGGTTTCACCTTCTCTTCCTTTTCTTCTATAATTTCAGGTCCTAGAATCTTACGTTCACTGACCTCATCCCAACATGCCGATGTTCTACATCTTTTACAATAAACGGATTCATATGGTGCCATTTGGATGCTTGAGTGAAAACTATTTTTGTAGAAGAATTTGACTAGTGGAAGATGTTGGTCCCATCCTCCTTTGAAGTCCATAAAACATGATCTCAACTTGTCTTCTAGTTTCTAAATAGTTCATTCATACTAGCTATGAGTTTGAGGTTGATAGGTCATACTGAAGTTCAGATCAATTCTTAGAGCATGTTGGATACTTTTCTAAAAAATGGAGGTGAATCCCAGATCTCAGTTAGATACAATAGGTTACGATACTCCATGTAGCCTTACCACCTCTTTGATTTATATCTTTGAAAGTGGATCTAATGATAAGTCCTCTCGAATTGTGATAAAGTGAGTTGTCTTTGTAAGACGATCCATAATAACAAATATAGCATTGTTTCCTATGGATGTATTTGGAAGTCCAACAACAATGTCCATGGTGATGTTTTCCCATTTCCATATTGGTATGGGTAATGTTTGCATCATATTTTTAGTATTCTTCCTTTAAGCATTCAATTTCTAACATACCAGACACTTCAATGTATATTCAATGATCTTCTTTTTCATTTTGTCCCACCAAAAGTTCACATAGAGATCTTGATACATATTTGTTCTCCCTGGATGAATAGAAAAGGTTGAAATATGTGCATCATTTTGAAGTAAATTTTTTATCTCTATATTGGATGATACATATACTTTTGACCCAAATATTATCATTATATCCTCACTAATCATGAACTTTGAGGATTTCCTATTTCAGAGATCTTCCACCCTTTTCTGATATTCCATATCATTTATTTGAGAATTCATTATTTAATCCATAATGTATGTTTGAGAAATTATTAATAAATGATTGATGATGTTCATTCCTTCATGATTTCCATTTCCATACATTCTAAATATAAGAATATTGGATCCTTCTCAATTCTCATCATTGAAAAAGAATCATGATATTTTTTACTTAGAGCATCCACCAACTTATTTTCTTTACCAGGATGGTAGTGGATTGAGCTATCATAATCCTTGATGAGATCTAACTATCTTCTCTTTTGAATATTAATCTTTTTCTATATGAATATATATATTTGAGACTCTTTTGATCAGTATATATCTCAAAGTTCTCCCCATAGAGATAATGCTTCCAGATTTTCAAAGTAAAGATCGCAACTTCTAACTCCAGATCATGAGTAGGATAGTTATTCTCATGAATTTTCAACTAACTTGATGCATATTCTATCAATTTATCATATTTCATCAGTACATATCCTAATAATTTATTTTAATAATCATTGTACACCAAAAAGAGTTCTCCATTTTTCAAGAGTGTGCGTAATGGTGTAGTGATAATCCTTTTTTTGAGATCCTTAAATCTTTCCTCACATTTTGGAGTCTATAAAAACTTCACTCCCTTCCATGTCATCTTGGTTATTGGGTTTGAAAATCATGATAAGTTCTTCAAAAATAATTGGTAATACCCGGATAGACTAAGAAAGCTGCTGATCTCCGTCACAGATGTTGGCCTATGCCAATCTTCAATTTCCTTTGTCTTGGAAGGGTCTACAGATATTCATTTGCTGGTGATAACATGCCCCAAGAATGATAATTACTCCATCCAAAACTCACAGTTATTTTAATTTTCATATATATTATCCCTTAAAAAAGTATGTGACACAGTATTCAAATGATCCTCTTGTTCCTCCTTGTTCTAAGAGTATATTAGAATATCATCAATAAATACTATGAATTTTATCTGAGGTAATATCTAAATAATCTATGAATTAATTTGATGAATATTACAAGAGAATTAGTGAGTAAAAAGGGAATCACTATGAACTCATAGTTTCCATACCGCATTCAAAATATAGTCTTGGGAATATCATCTTTCCTCACCTTTAATTAGTGATATGTTGACCTAAGTTCCACCTTTGTGAAATAATTAGCCCCACATAGATAATTGAAAAAGTCAACTATCATTGGCATAAGATACTTTATCTTTATCTTGATTTTATTGATCTCACAATAATCAATGCAGAGGCTCATTGATCTATCCTTGTTCTTAATAAATAGAATTGGTGGACCCCATGGTGAAGAACTCAGGCGTATAAAACCCATGTCTAGATTCTCTGGTAACTTCTTCTTCAGTTCTTTCAGTTGAACAATGGAAATTCTATAAGGTATCTTTGATATAGTTAGAGATATAAGAATAAGTTCAATTGAGAACTCAACCTCTTGGTCAAACGGAAGACCAAAATATTCTTCAAGGAATACAATAGTGTAATCCCTCACGATGGGCATATATTTAAGCATGATCATCTCCTTTGTTGCAATAATTTGAGTAAGATATTCTTGCTCATAAGGTAGTAATATCCACAATTTAGATGATTATTCTGATGGCGATCCATCTTCCTCCTTACACTTGTAAACAATTATAGGATTCTTTGGGACATTAAGAGTGATCTCCCTTTCCCTAAATTTGATGTTGGATTTCTATAAAGATAGCTAATCCATGCCCAAAATAGCATAACAATCCACCAAAGAATGTAAGACAATATTTCCTGGGAGGTTCAGTCTAGAAACATTAACTAAGGAGGAGTTATGTACTTTGGATTCAGTAATTTCTCCATTAGTTGTTCTGATAGACAAATCAACCTCCAAATTTTGAGGTGGTGTTTGAATAGTTCTAATAAACTTGAAAGATATGAAAGAATGTGTAGAACTAGAATAAAATAGTACATTCTCTATTCTTGAATGAATAAATAGTGTAACTATCAACACATCATTTTCTAGCTCAATATCAGTAGTAGTGATAGCATAAGTCCTTACTTGTTTCCTTGGAGGTTATAGTTTATTTCCTTAGAAAACCCTAGGCTTATACAATTGGTTTTTAATATGCCCATGTTCCATTCAGTTGAAACACCACACTATTGGATGAGCATTGATATGAAACTTCCTTTCTTTTTTAATGTTAGTGGGATTATTCCTATACCTTTGGTAGTTCATAGTTAGAATCCCCATTATTTGACATTTGAAGAATTTCTTGGTTCCCTTTAGATACTTCCTAGGATACTTCTTCCCAAAATTTTGACATATGGGATATTCATTCTTCTTTCCATCATGGGATTTATTTGCATATCCACCCATATTCGACTCAATTTTAACATTTTGTTCATCATCCCCATGAGTCTTTGATCTCTATTTCAACCTTGAGGGAACAAAGGACAATCTCTTCATAACCGTCAAAGTCTCGAATCATCAATACTTTTTGTAGGCTCAGCTTTATTATGCTAAATAAGAGATCCACATTTCTTTTGATGTTCATGAAAATACGAAGGTGTATCTTTCAATCCTTGTAAAGTTTTCTTTATACACCCTAATGGACTCATCTTCAATATACTTAAGTCTGGGGAACTCTCTATCCATCTTGGGATTGATGTTTTGGGGAAAATATTTATTGAATTTTATTTCTTGAATTCATCCCAATCCATGTAATCAATTTCCTCCCTGGACGTCATTTTTTGATTAGTTCCCACCACTCATCAGCTTCCCCATCAAAATGATAGACCACTAGAATAAATTTCTCTTCTTCTGAGAATTGTAGGATAGAGAATATATTTTCAATGGAGTTAATACACTGTTCAGTAAGGAGGGGATCAGAGGATCCACTAAACATGGGATGCCTTAGCTACATGGAGGATTCGATAGAAACTTTATATTTCATTAGAGAAGGGTGTATTTCCATGGGATTCATGTTATTATTCATAATTTTAGATAGTTTAGCAAGTACCATCATCATGTATTGAGCACCAGTTTCTATTATATTTGGCTTATCATTATGGAATTCATCACATTTCATATCACATTGATTTCTAAAACATGTTCTTATATTTCCCTCTATTTTCTGATAAAAAATAAAGTGCAATTCGGGGGATTGAATACTTAGCTAATAAGTATAAAAAGAAAATTTAATCCATAAAATGATAAACTATTAAAGGAAAAGTATGTCCTAACTTGTGATTCCCTAGGTTTCAGTCTATGTTATCTATGATCTGTTTGATAACATATATTTTGAATACATTTTTGTGTGTTCCATTAATAATTATTTTTAATGAGATTATGAATTTACCAAAGCATATCTTCAAAGAGTGTCAAACCAGGTGCACAAAAGGCCAATTGTCATGTACCAGGTTACCCCGAGTCGGACTTGGAACACCTTGTCAATGTTTTCACTCCTAGGTACACCTATTATAGAATCATATCCACTTGTACTATCAAGACATGGATTTATTTTCTTGATAAACCACTTACTCCATAGTTACCAAAATTTAGGGATGTTTTACCATACTTAGTATTATCCCTAGGGTTCTAACTAAAGTTCTCTATTCCTAATATAAAAAAATTACTAAACATTTCATTCGATGCCAAATATAGCGACCTAGTCTTTTACACATATCATTACATGATTTTAATCATAATTAAAAAACAAATTACAAGGCAAGGATCATAAAGACTAGTGTCTTGGAAGACTAGGTACATAAAACTGAAAACATTTGACTAAATAAAACATTTCTTTATTTATCATCCATTATAATCTCCTAAATTCCTTTGATCCCTTACATCTTTATAGCCTGGGGATAATATGAACAAAGTGATTATCTAAAAATCCCAATAAGGGAATAAAAACTAAAATAAAGCTTAGTTCACGGGTTATAAGGAACAACATAATGATATAAAAAGGCATGGAACATAATTAAATATAAGGAATCATAACTTGGGATCATATAATCATGGATTTATAGTAATGTATAAGTAACATAAAACATTACTTTAGTACGAGTTACGGATCACTGCACATAGAGTAGCATGAGTCAAGGCTCTTTGCAGATAGAGGAGCATGATTCAAGGCTTGTTGTACATAGAAGAGCATGATTCAAGGATAACCAGAAAGAATGTTGCACAAACTACTACAAAAAATGATTTTAACAGTGTTATACTTGCCTTTTATTAGTGCTAGAAATGTGTGGAAAATCTTAGTGCGGTTGAAATTACATCACTTTTATTAATGCTAAAAAATCACTGATAAAAGGTATATTTATCTGTGAAAAAAATTACTGATACGAGACCCCATTTATTAGAGTGTTTCTTTAATGTTGATAAAGAGTACCTTTATTTGTGCTTTTAAAAGAACGGATAAATGGCATCTTTTATCATCTATTTTATTTGCAATGCAAAAGTTTGATTTATCATTTCTTTTTTTGCGCTAATAAAAGTATGATTTTTACGTGCTTTTTAACGTGATTATATAGATAGAATTTATCAACACTTATATAAGTGCTGATAAATGAGACCATTATCAGTGATTTTAACGAATGATTTATCAGTGCATTTTGTAGCATTAATAAATGTGAAATATGTAGAGTGATGATGCAGCACACAACATCACTAAAAATAGGTGTATTGTGTTGAAACAACACACTGTATTAGTAGAAAAAGTTTCAAAAATTACCAAAATAAAATAAAAATACTAAATTTAAATAAAATAAAATTTCAAACAAAAATACAAGAAAAAGACAACACTATTATAGAGTGTTTTAGTTGTTTTTTGGATTAATATTAATGTTAGTTTTGAATAAGAAATTCACAATTAGAGTCATACCGATCACACCATATGTAACACCCCGAGCTTCCACGATATGCTTCTCTTTCAATAATGCAATAGCTTGCATTGTACGCAAGTTCGAGATTCTAACACACCGCGACCAATCAAAATAGCCATTATGAATAGTAATAACCACCTTTTGAAATTATATAAATTTTATATTTCAAAATGGACTTCCTTTTTGGATTCGGAATATTGAAAGTATCCTATGTTGAATTTTTGGTATTTTTCTAAGAACTTCCAATTTTTTATGAATAGTGAAAAATACTTAAAAACAACTTTTTTAATCAAAATAATTTATAGTGATAAATTATACTATTGAGTGGTTTTAAAGTATAATTAGAATATATTTTTACCATTTTATCCAATGATTCTCATTAGAATTAATTTCACTTTGAAATTTGACATAAACAATTGTCAATCTTTTGATATATATTGTTTCTTAAAAACACGCTATTTGTTGTGACATCGGGAATTAATTATAAAATTAATTAATTCAACTTATATGTTTGGAATTTTTTAAAATATACATCATTTTTGTATTCGAAATATCAATTATAGCTTAGGGTGAAATTTTGGCATTGTTCTGAAAAACTTCAATTTTTGATGAATAGTGAAACCACTAAGTGGTAGTTAACAAAAACTGATTTTTCGTTTAAATGAAACATTACCACTTCTATGATTTGATTTTCAAAAATCCGACATACATGGTTGTCATTAGGAAGTAAAATGTGTTTCCATGGGATTAAAATAATTTTTGGTGAATAGTAACTTTTAAGTTTAATTAATCACGATTAAAGGTAATTAGTGAAATTTAAGGTAAAAATGATATTATAAAAATATGAAAATACCATTAAACTTGTCCTACCCCTATTTGATGAGTCATGGCAGACCTAGAAAATCCATGGTTCAACTTGAGGACCCCATGGAGCCACTTTGGTAGGAAAATGACAATAAAAACTTTTTATTTAATGTTAAAATAAAAATGTCACAAACATGTGTCGTTTTACTGAAACAATTTTTAAATGGGGTTATACAAGTCATATTTTTGACTATAAATATTAATTAGAAATCTAAAACGATTTCCTACATAAAGATATTTTTTTTATAATTTTTAGACATTAAATAAATTAAATTATTTATGACACCATGATGATGCTGTGATTACCTCATTAAATAACGATTTAAATAAAATGAAACGATAATGTAAAATCCAAGGCTTACACTTGTCAAAAACCTATTGGATGAGTATATTTAGAACCCTTATCACCTTAGCCTCGAATTATATAAGTGTGGGGCATTTAAAATTCGAATCTCATTATATAATAAAGTAACATTTCATCACTTTCCAAGAGTGCCCCTCCTCTCCAGTTATAAAAGGCCCCGACCACTACCACCTTACTCACACTTTCAAAGCATTTTGGCTCGGCCAACCTCTGCCCAAATAATCTACCAACTTCCCTCTCTTACTCCTAGAAGCCTCACTTTGGGCATAATTCTTCCCAAGGAAGCCTTTGGCTCAAATCAAAAGAGTTACCCGATTTTAAGGTAATGTCTTCTCTTATGTTATTTTGTTTTATTTTGCTTATCCAACCCCCTAAACTTTTTTATTCATTTATTTTGTAAAAAAAACAGTATACTCAATATACTAGGAAGTTTTTATATGAATTATTCTAGATATACTTACACACACCTACATATAATGGTTAAAGAACATACTGTTTCTGTGGATGGCGAATTTCTGCCTCACGAAACGATGATTGTTCAACACTCATATAACACCTTCAAAGGTGGACATTATGATGTCACTATATTTATATATGATATATAATATGTTTATGTTTTACTTAAGCTTCTGTATTTTTCATTTATGGTATACCTTTATGGTTTCCATTATGGGTAAATGCAATATTTTCATTTAAGGAAGTGTGGATTACCGCCCCCTCAAAGTGATTTGAATCGTTAATGACATATGTGGGATGTATAAATGATGGAGTAAATTATATTATATATTATATTATACTGTAATTATAATACACCTTTATACTATTATGATTTCATTCCATTAAATGCGAAATAGAAATGAATGTAGCGTTCATGCGTACGTACGGCTTACCGTCTCCATGAACGGTGCATTTCATTTCTTACCTCTAAATGTTATGTAATATTATAAATGAATGTATATACCTGATATATATGATATATATGATATCTACATAATTAATATAATTCTGGATATAATGGATATTTCACCACATGAACAACTTGTAATTATAAGAAGTTTATTTTTGACTCAAGTACCAAAGATCGACAAAATGACCGTTATTAACTTAACTAATTACATAATGTTCATAACATGGTAATAAGTGATATAAAAGGAATAACGAACATGAAGAAGGTTCTTAAGTAAATATAAATTAACTCTAGTTTATTATTCAGGAGGTTAAAGAACGATCGAGTCAAGTCGGACACGAGGTAAGGGAACTTCTTAACCCAATTTCCATTCTTTGGGTTAATCTCCTACTTTCAAATTATGTCATGATATTATTATGTCATATCTTGTATTTGTACTTTTTTTATGTGTACTTATAGTGAATACACATAATAGATCTATTTTATTTAAAAAATTATCTTTGTAAGGGAACTTCTTAACCAAATTTCCATTCTTTGGGTTAATCTCCTACTTTCAAATTATGTCATGATATTATTATGTCCTATCTTGTATTTGTACTTTCTTTATGTGTACTTATAGTGAATACACATAATAGATCTATTTTATTTAAAAAATGATCTTTGTAAGGGACTTTGTCTCAATCTCCTTTCATAGAAGCATATTTTGTTTTATACACAATTTTCTTTTATACGGTGTATAAACCCCTTTGAATTTTACTTTTATTCAAAAGTTTTTCTTTTATAATAATGTGATTTTTAAATGATTTCAAAAAAGAGATATTTCTCTCAGATATATGACAATCCAGTGCAAATGTATACGTATTTAACGCAAGCTTAAAAATGTTTTCAGAAAACCCGACTCTCGAGTGTGGTAGACAGGAAGGGATTGGGCGTAGACCCATCATGGCCTGTAATTTTCGAGGAGTCTCGGAATTAGTTATTTTGTTTTCAGAAGCTTGCATAATGTTTTCAGAAAAACACTGGAGTATATTTGAGCAATTTTAAATGTATGTATCCTCTAAAAAAATTTCATCGGTAGGTCTCATGAGACAAACTAGTGTCTTGGCACGAGTCCTTGACAAAATCTTATTTGTAGTCTTGGCACGAGGCCTTGGCTACATGGTTATGATAGTCTGGCATTATGCATTCCATCATTATGAAAGTGGTTATTGATATTGCATGTGATTATTCGACTAGTAGAATATCCATGTGAGTAAGTAAATGGTATTATTGAATTTTATTTTTGCCATATTATGCTGAAGTTCAAGTTTAAAAAGGCTTTTGTTTTAGTTATACATTGCCTTAAATGTTAATGTTTATTTATGAAAGCTTCCGCAATATTGTTATCCTTACTGAGCATCTGAGCTCAATCCTTTCAATGTTTTAATATTTTCCAGGATGTGAATAAGTATTTTATGAATGACCTACTGGGATAGTCAGAAGAGGATATGAGTGTGGACTATGGAGACTTTGTTATTGTAGTATTTCACTTTATGATGTAATGTAACATTTATGAATGTATCTAGTGTTTCCAAGGATACTAAACTAATCGGTCTTTCGAGACTTGATCTTTTGTGATCATGACAATGCTACGAAGTAATGCACCGACTCTGGGTAACTGGGGTCAGGGCGTTACAGTTGGTATCAGAGGCAGTTTAGTACTAACCTTGGAAGCTATATTTAGATAAAATCTGATTAGAGCACATATCTTGATGATAGACGTTGAGGATTAGTATAGAAGAACTTCCTAGAATTTTGGTATTATAGAGATTTTGTGAGTTTTCCGAGCAATACATCCCTGTCTGGATACAAGCAGGTAGAGGCAGATCTGGCACATATGTACCTAGGGGTAAAACCCAAAAACACCGCTTTGAGCTAGACTCGAACGGGAACTGGTGCACGACAACGGGTCTTGATGCACTCTTGGTTACGACACTCCCGAGGGATATGCTTAGGATAATTATCATTTTATTTACAAACCATTATGAAGGGATTATGAGTACATACTTCCTCAAAGAAAACATTTTTATGATTATGGATTATATCCATAAATAGATCAATTTATGTTAAGTATTTTACAAGTATGGAATTATGTATTTTGATTCATAAACTAATCTAGTTTATACCATTGTTTAGAAATGACGCCTAGTGGAAGGAATGGAAACCGTATCAATGCATGCACTCCGTGTAGGGATTTGCCTCCTGCTCAAGATAATTATTGTGGATCTGGAGATACAACTGGTGCTGATGAACTTATTACCATACTAGGACAACTCACTCAGGATATGAATAACAACCTTACTCATATGGAGCACCCTGATCCGCAATGTGGAGGATCAATTTTAGACCGCTTCATGAGGCAAAAACCACCAAAATTTAATGGGGGTACAAATCCATTGGTATCTGAGCAATGGATAAACTCCTTAGAAAAAATATTCCATGCCTTGGGGAGTAGTGAAAGGGAGAAGGATGTCATGGCAGTCTACTGCCTCACTGGAGATGCCGATCAATGGTGGTCGCTGATTCAAAACACAAAGGAAGATGATGAAGTATCAAATATGGAATGGAGAGAGTTCAAAGATCTTTTCTTAGAAAATTACCTTCCACATGACCATCGAGCAGATATAGAAAAGGCAATTTCTGAGTCTGAGGCAGAAGGAGGATGAGAATGTATCAAAGTATGAGGCTAGCTTTACAAGGTTAGCGAGGCATGCTGCAGATTATATACGTAACCCAAGAAGTAAGATTGATCGTTTCTTTGATGGGTTAAAACCGTTTCTCTGTCGATCTTTAGTATCACAATCTTTCTCAACGTACGAAGATATAGTCTCATGTTCTATCAAGACAGAAAAGGAATTCTCTAAGTCTTATGACAACAAAGTAATGCAAGAGAAGAAGAGAACAGTGTAACAAGAGAAAGATAAAGGCAAAAGGGAAAGAAGGATTTTCCATTATGTGATAATTGTGGGAAGAATCACCCCGGTGCTTGCCTAAAAGGAATGGGAGTTTGTTATAAATGTGGAGAAAAAGGTCACCAGGCTCGTGATTTCAAGGGAAAGAAAGAGGCTATCAATGTTGAATGATACAATTGTAGGGAAATGGGGAATTATGCAAATGAATTTCCTAAGCGTCAGGGAAAATTACCTCAGAAAAGGCCAAGGGATCAAGGCCATGCTTATGCTGTTACTACAGATGAAGTTGAATAATTATTGTATTTGTGTTTTTGGACTCAAGAACTAGATTATGGTTATAAGAATAATGTCATATATATAAGGATTGTACTGTAGTACATGTTTTTTATTAAGGATTTAATATGATTAAGTTAATTATATTTATAGTATGTGACAATAAGATAAACTTTACTTTGTTTGGGGAATCTGATGTTACAATTGATTTTTGAATTTAGAGACCTTTTAGAGAAAGTCTGGATATAGGTATTTTGGATAACTATAATGGTTGGAATGAATTAAGATGAAAATTGGATAGTATTGTTTAAGGTTAAAACATTTCTGAAGATTATTTTTGGAATATTATAATACTATATTTTTAGGAAAAGGACAACCTGTAGGGTGGGGCATAACCCGTCGCGTTGGAAAATGCTGTAGGAATCGAACCCACAACCATAGTGCGACAGGCCTTTATTACCTACCACTAGCCTACAGGATGTCCCTGGTTATTAAAAATAGTTTTCCTAATATAAATGGTATGTGTTAGTACTTTGAAACTTGTACGATTAGGATAAATATAATATTTTTGAGTTCTATTATCTTTTTGAGTGAAAGATGAGTTTGTGGTAGAAATTAGTTATAGGTTGAAGCTCTACTTTTCAATCATATATATATATACACCTATCTTTTATTCTATGAATAAATTAATTCTTAAACTATAGTAAAGGGATATTAAAACAAAAAATGTGCTATCCTAATACCTTATGTCTTGTTGAACTGATAATATTTTAAATCAACATAGATTGAAGGCTTTGAGGCTTTCAATTTTACACTTGTTTTTGATTGATGACCTCAATCACTCCCTACAAATATTTACGTTTTTCCTCCAATTATATGTCTCTAATTGCCACCAATGTTCTCCTTATTGAGATCATAATTTGGTGGTGACTTTTTTATTTCCATTTCCCTCTTATTAAGGCTAAATTTTATTAACCTTATTTCCGATGTGGGTTTTCTACAAAGGTATTTTCTATTTTCAACCTTTTATTTTCAAAGAAAATTTCAAATTGCGAGGATGCAATTTATTGATGGAGGGGAGAATGTAACACCCCGAGCTTCCACGATACACTTCTCTTTCAATAATGCAATAGCTTGCATTGTACGCAAGTTCGAGATTCTAACACACCGCGACCAATCAAAATAGCCATTATGAATAGTAATAAAAACCTTTTGAAATTATATATATTTTATATTTCAAAATGGACTTCATTTTTTGATTCAGAATATCAAAATTAGCTTATGTTGAATTTCTGGTATTTTTCTGAGAACTTCCAATTTTTTATGAATAGTGCAAAAATACTTAAAAACAACTTTTTCAATAAAAATAATTTATAGTGATAAATTATACTATTGAGTGGTTTTAAATTATAATTAGAATATATTTTTACCATTTTATCCAATGGTGGTCATTAGAATTAATTTCACTTTGAAATTGGACATAAACAATTGTCAATATTTTGATATATATTGTTTCTTAAAAACACGCTATTTGTTGTGACAGTGGGAATTAATTATAAAATTAATTAATGCAACTTATATGTTTTGAATTTTGTAAAATAGACATAATTTTTGTATTCTGAATATCAATTATAGTTTAGGGTGAAATTTTGGAATTGTTCTGAAAAACTTCAATTTTTGATGAATAGTGAAACCACTAAGTTGTAGTTAAAAAAACTAATTTTTCGTTTAAATGAAACATTACCACTTATGTGATTTGATTTTCAAAAATCCGGCACACATGGTTTTCATTAGGAAGTAAAATGTGGTTCAATGGGATTAAAATAATTTTTGGTGAATAGTAACTTTTAAGTTTAATGAATCGCGATTAAAGGTAATTAGTGAAATTTAAGGTAAAAATGATATTATAAAAATATGAACTTACCGTTACACTTGTCCTACCCCTATTGGATGAGTCATGGACGACCAAGACAATCCATGGGTCATCTTGGGGACCCCATGAAGCCACTTTTGTAGGAAAATGACAATAAAAACTTTTTATTTAATGTTAAAATAAAAATGTCACAAACATGAGTCGTTTTACTAAAACAATTTTTAAATGGGTTTATAAAAGTCATATTTTTCACTATAAATATTCATTAGAAATATAAAAATATTTCCTACATAATGATATTTTTTTTATAATTTTTAGACATTAAATAAATTAAATTATTTATGACACCATGATGATGCAACAATTACCTCATTAATTAACGATTTAAATAAAATGAAAATATAATGTAAAATACAAGACTTACACTTGTCAAAAACCTATTGGATGAGTATATTTCGAACCCTTATCACCTTAACCTCGAATTATATAAGTGTGGGACATTTAAAATACGAAACTCATTATGTAATAAAGTAACATTTCATTACTTTCCAAGAGTGCCCCTCCTCTCCACTTATAAAAGGCCCCCACCACTACCACCTTACTCACACTTTCAAAGCCTTTTGGCTCGGCCAAACTCTGCCCAAATACTCTACCAACTTCCCTCTTTTACTCCTAGAAGCCTCAATTTGGGCAGAATTCTTCCCAAGGAAGCCTTTGGCTCAAATCAAAAGAGTTACCCGATTTTAAGGTAATGTCTTCTCTTATGTTATTTTGTTTTATTTTTCTTATCCAACCCCATAAACTCTTTTTATTCATTTATTTTGTAACAAAAACAGTATCCTCAATATACTAGTATGTTTTTATAAGAATTATTCGAGCTATACTTACACACACCTACATATAATGGTTAAATAACATACTGTTTCTATGGATGGCGAATTTCTGCCTCACGAAACGATGATTGTTCAACACTCATATAACACCTTCAAAGGTGGACATTAAGATGTCACTATATTTATATATTATCTATTATATGTTTATGTTTTACTTAAGCTTCTGTATTTTTCATTTATGGCATACCTTTATGGTTTCCATTATGGGTAAATGCGATATTTTCATTTAAGGAAGTGCAGACTACCGCCCCCTCAAAGTGATTTGAATCGTTAATGCCATATGTGGGATGTATAAAGGATGGAGTAAATTATATTATATATGATATTATACTGGAATTATAATACACCTTTATACTATTATGATTTCATTCCATTAAATGCGAAATAGAAATGAAAGTAGCGTTCATGCGTACGTACGGCTTACCGTCTCCATGAACGGTGCATTTCATTTCTTACCTCTAAATGTTATGTAATATTATAAATGAATGTATATAATGGATATATATGATATATATGATATCTAAATAATGAATATAATTCTTTATATAATGGATATTTCACCACATGAACAACTTGTAATTGTAAGAAGTTTATTTTTGACTCAAGTACCAAAGATTGACAAAATGACCGTCATTAACTTAAATAATCACATAATCTTCATAACATGGTAATAAGTGATATAAAAGGAATAATGAACATGAATAAGGTTCTTATGTAAATAGAAATTAACTCTAGTTTATTATTCAGGAGGTTAAAGAACGATTGAGTCAAGTCGGACACGAGGTAAGGGAACTTCTTAACCAAATTTCCATTCTTTGGGTTAATCTCCTACTTTCAAATTATGTCATGATATTATTATGTCATATCTTGTATTTGTACTTTATTTATGTGTACTTATAGTGAATACACATAATAGATCTATTTTATTTAAAAAATGACCTTTTTAAGGGAACTTCTTAACCCAATTTCCATTCTTTGTGTTAATCTCCTACTTTCAAATTATGTCATGATATTATTATGTCCTATCTTGTATTTGTACTTTCTTTATGTGTACTTATAGTGAATCCACATAATAGATCTATTTTATTTAAAAAATTATCATTTTAAGGGACTTCGTCTCAATCTCCATTCATAGAGGAATATTTTGTTTTATACACAATTTTCTTTTATACGGTGTATAAACCCCTTTGAATTTTACTTTTATTCAAAAGTTTTTCTTTTATAATTATGTGATTTTTAAATGATTTCAAAAAAGAGATATTTATCTCAAATATATGACAATCCAGTGCAAATGTATACGTATTTAACGCAAGCTTAAAAATGTTTTCAGAAAACCCGACTCTCGATTGTGGTAGACATGAAGGGATTGGGCGTGGACCCATCATGGACTATAATTTTCGAGCAGTCTCATAATTAGTTATTTTGTTTTCAGAAGCTTGCATAATGTTTTCAGAAAAACACTGGAGTATATTTGAGCAATTTTAAATGTATGTATCTTCTAAAAAAATTGCATCGGTAGGTCTCATGAGACAAACTAGTGTCTTGGCACGAGGCCTTGACAAAATCTTATTTGTAGTCTTGGCACGAGGCCTTGGCTATGTGGTTATGATAGTCTGGCATTATGCATTCCATCATTATGAAAGTGGTTATTGATATTGCATGTGATTATTCGACAAGTAGAATATCCATGTGAGTAAGTAAATGGCATTATTGAATTTTATTTTTTCCATATTATGCTGATGTTCAAGTTTAAAAAGGCTTTTGTTTTAGCTATAAAATTACTTAAATGTTAATGTTTATTTATGAAATCTTCCACAATATTTTTATCCTTACTGAGCATCTGAGCTCAACCCTTTCAATGTTTTAATATTTTCCAGGATGTGAAGAAGTATTTTATGAATGACCTGCATGGATAGTCAGAAGAGGATATGAGTGTGGACTATGGAGACTTTGTTATTGTAGTATTTCACTTTATGATTTAATGTAACATTTATGAATGTATCTAGTGTATCCAAGGCTACTAAACTAATCGGTCTTTTGAGACTTGATCTTTTGTGATCATTCCAATGCTACGAAGTAATGCAACGACTCTGGGTAACTGGGGTCGGGGTGTTACACCATGCATCAGATTGAGGCAAGGGTGAATGATACACATCCCAAATGATTCATGTTTGGTTTTCCTAAAGTTTCAAAACAATAAAAATTCATTTTCTCAGTTTTGAATATGTCAATAGTTTTTTTTATTAAAATTATTGTTACTTTTGAATAAAAAGATGCACTTGGAGTCATATCGGTCACACCATATTTCAAATTGAGGTGTGACCAATCCTTACACGTCACAAATGATGTATGGATCGTTTTCCTAAAGTACCAAAATAATCTATGCGTATTTTATCAGTTTTGAGTACGTCAATCAATTTTTTACTAAAATTAATGTCAATTTTGAATAAACAAGATGCACTTGGAGTCATACCGATATCACCATCCATTGGATTGAGATTCAGCTTAATGATACACATCCAAAATGACTCATGAATAAATTTTAAAAATTATCAAAACAATCAGAATTTGTTTTAGAGTTTTGAGTATGTTAGTTTTTTTTATTAACTTTAATGTCACTTTTTAATAAAAAAGATGATGTTTGAGTAATACTGGTAACACCAGGCATTAGATAGAGGTGAGAACGATCCCTACATGCCACAAATGATTTATGGATCATTTTACTAATGTACCAAAACAATATGAATGAGTTTTAATGGTTTTGAGTATGTCAGTTTTTTTTAATAAAATTAATGTCAATTTTGAATAAAAAAGATGCACTTGGTGTCACACTGTGCATCAGATTGAAGCATGACAAAATGATACACATCCTGAATGACTCCTTGATCATTGTCCTAAATTATCAAAATAATAAGAATGAATTTTCTTAGTTTTGAGAATGTTAGTTGTTTTTATTAACATTAAAGTTACTTTTGAATAAAAAATATGTGGTTGGAGTCATACTGGTCGCACCATGCGTTAGATAGAGGTGTGGCTAATCCCTAAATGTCAAAAATGATGTATGGATCATTTTCCGAAACTAACAAAAAAATATGAATGAGTCTTTGATTTTTTGAGTATGTTAGTTTTTTTACTAAAATTAAAGTCAATTTTGAATAAAAAAGACACACTTGAGGTCACACTGTGTGTCGGATTGAGGTGCGAATAAATTCTAAACATCCGAATGACTCATGGATTATTTTACTAAAGTATCAAAACAATCGGAATGAGTTTTCTTAGTTCTGAGTATGTTATTTGTTTTTTTGATTAAAATTACTGTCAGTTTTGAATGAAAATATGCACCTAGAGTCATACTGGTCACACTATGAATCAGATTGATGTCACGACCTATCCCCAAAGCCCATACTGCAACTACCCCAGGCCCGCCTCCTGAAGGATAGGGGTTGGCAACTAGCACTGAGGGAATTTTCCTGCAAGTGGGAAGAATTAGCTGAGTACTTGTACACATGCGCCGTCACAACCCCATCCCACAATTCTAAAATGGAAAACATGCATGCCACTAAGACAACCACTGAGTGAACAATAGTACAAGATAAAAGTAAAGGGGCTAGAATACAAGTCCAACAAAGACAAGATGAAATCAAGGAAGTAAAAATGTTCTCTATAAATCCATCCACTGAAAACCCTACCAAAAGGGTAAGTGTATATTATCTTCCAGAAGCCATAGGAGTATGCCTCGCCTGTCAGATCTCACAGGACACTACCTAGTCCTGGACCACCATTGTCTCCTTCAAAGCATCGATCGTCTATACAAGAAATGACACGTGTGGGAAAAACCTGTGTAGGGGTGAGTAACACAATACTCACAAGGGACCCCAAACTACAAAGAAAGACCACAAAGTAAAAATTTAAATATGAAGCAATGGAAATCTCAAATAGGTATAGCTTAAAATATAGAAAGCATGATTATCAATCATCAATCTAAACAATTTTTACTACATAGGAAACATCCTTGATGATTTGTTGATGTCTGTCAGGACACTGAGGTCCACTCATCTTCTGAGCCACTGAGGTCTGCTTGGCTACTCATCTACCGGTCCACACAGGTCCACATAGGTATTCGTTTTCTGGTCCACATAGGTCTGAATGACTAATCATATACTGGGTCACTAGGGTCCACTCGACTACTCATCTACCAAGACACAAGGTCCATATAAATACTCATCTATCAGGCAACTAAGGTCTTCTCGACACTTCCTTCTCATCACATCAAGTCACAGGATTCTCTCTTTTAGTGCACTTGATTCCAAGATAATCTACTCCTCAATCCATTGGTCATATCTTACCCTCCATAGAAACTCACTTAAAGAATTTCAAAAGGACTTCCTCATCATAAGGGTTCTAACTTTTCAATCATCTTTTACATCAGACATATGGTTTGAAAGTTATGACCGTTTTACTCAAAAGGGTCTGGTGGGTTTGGGTCTGGTCCGAACTAGTCGTCACCGATGTTCTCTTCCACGGGCCACTGGGTCCACTCTGGTGGTCCATTTTATGATCTGTGAGTGCCCTTGGAATTATAAGGTTTCAGTCATCCCTACTACGGTCTCAAGGATGTCTTTTCGTCGATCGAGGGGTTCAGTCACGAATAACACATGAACACCCACAATGATGGATTCCAGGCCTTGTTTGTGTTAGCCCAAACCCTCTGCGTTATAATTCAAAATAAGTTGGGAGGATATTTTTAGGAATTCTAACATTGATAATCCCAATTCGAAGACCCGAATCAAAACCCTCCTGCAAACACACAAAAGATCCTTGAATCATTCTATTCATCGAATGATTCACATTCATCATGGATATTTCAAAATGGGGAAAGAAAATTAATCAATACACACTACATGAAGTTGGATAATTTGTTGGAGATGGTTAGTGTCACTATGTTTATCATTCCAGGATCCATCATTGGTAGTCGTTCACCGATCTCTATTCGCCAACGCCAAATCTCCAATGGCTCAGAGTGATTCTCCAACGTGCCAACGATTCTGTATTCGATTAACCCATTAAATGGGGAAACTGTGTTTCAACATTTCTATTACACTGTTTCATTTATGAAACAATGTTTCTGTTACATTGGAACAAAATTCAAAATTCAATTAAAATAAATTAAAAGTTTATTTTATTTTTTCTAAAGGAAATTCTTCTATTAAATTTTCTTAAATGTTCGAAAATTATCTTTCTACCTCGACCCGCACTGTTTGAGGTTAACTACATTCATAGGAAAAGTCATTGTTTCGAACACAATGACGCCCTTATATTTTTAATCCAGGCACCTATTTAGAAGTTTCCAAAACCACTCACATGCGCTATTTTAAATAAACTTAAGAAATGTAAAAAAAATATTTTCGGGATCACCAAGGCTCAAAATCAAGTTTCCTCTATGCTATTGGGCTCGAAATAATCCTGTATAATTTTAAAAAAATTACATTTAATTCAGGGACATTACATTAACCCCACATTTAGGGCTTTACGTCATTGTAATCCAAAACAAGGTATAAATAAAAAAATGGGGGTAATGAGTATGGATATGATCATCCCACTACCAAGTGATCTCCTAGAGATTTCTGTGCTGCCACCAGATGCACACTAGAAGAATCAATCATCCATGAAGGACCCACTCCTATTGATCCTCAATCTCTACTGGGAACTTCACAAACATCACCCCATCATCGATGTCCAACTCACCACAGTCAATGACATCTGATGGATCATGCACGTATCTTCTCATATATGATATGTAGAAGACACTATACACCCAGTGAATATATGGGGGGATAGTTTGGAGGTATGAAACCTCTCCAAATCTAATCAAAATATGAAAAAGGTTGATGAATCTCGAAGATATCTTTCCTCCCCAGCCAAATATCTACAATCCCCATTGGGTTGAGACCTGGAGAAACACATGGTCTCTCTCCTCAAACTGCAAGGGCCTCCGTATCCTATCATCATAAGATTTATGTCTACTATTTTCAGTCCTCATCCACTCCTGGATGACCTGCACCTTTTCGGTGGTATCCTATACCAACTCTGGTCCCATGAGTGCTGACTCCCCTGGGTCTGTCTAGCATAATAGTGATCTTCACGGTCACCCATAAAGCTCCTCGAACAGTGCCTTACCAATGGTGGAATGGTAGATGTTGTTATATTTGAACTCCACTAGTGGTAGGTGATCATCCCATCTATGACTGAAGTCCATGATACAAGCATGAAGCATGTCCTATAAATCCTTGATAGTCCTCTCTGTCTGGAAATCTATCTGAGGGTGGAAATATGTGCTCAAGAGAAGCTGAGTCTCGAATGACTCCTACAATCCCTTAAACAATCAAAATGTAAATCATGTGTCTCGATTCGATACTATCATCTATGGTAATCTATGGAGTCGAACTATCTTCAGAACATAGAGGCGTCCCGAGCCCTCTATAGAACCCTACTCTCAAATAGGTAGGAAGTGGGCCGATTTGGTGAGTCGGTCAACGATCAACTAGATAGTATCATGCCCCCTGGATGTGTGGGGTAAACTTGTCATGAAGACCATCAATATACCTTCCCACTTCCACTCTGGCACCTCAAGTGGATGAGTCAAGTCTACTGAAACGTGATGCTCAGCCTTCACTTGCTGACAAGTGAGGAACCGAGAAACAATCTCTGCCACTTCCTTCTTTATCCCTAGCCACGAGTACTGTCATAAAAGATCTTGGTTCATATTTGTAACTCCTAGATATACCACCAATGCAGATGTGTGGAACTCCCTTAGAACATCCTCATGTGACTCGACTGGTACAATAGTGCGCCCTCTGAAATGGATGGTGTGCTCCCTCCCTATCAAAAATACCTCAGGATCTTGTCCTGAATATAACTAACCATGGAGGGCCTTGTAGTCCACATACACAAGTTGTGCCTCCCTAAATCCCTATAAGAGTGGGAGAGTGACTACCATCTACTGAATATAAGCTTCTCTATCACCTTCCACAAAGGATATTAGCATCACGACTAACAGCTCTGACACCTCACTCAGCAACTGCAAACCATACCTCTTTTTGAGCGCTTCTGCCACCAAGTTCTCCTTCCCAGTAGTATATACTATCTCGAAGTCATTGTCCAAGAGGAACTCTTGCCACATTCTCTACCTCATGTTTAGGTACTTATGTGAGATGATATACCTGAAACTTTTGTAATCGAAGTATATGGTAAACCTTTCACCCTTCAAGTAGTGCTTCCACATAATAAAATAAATGACCACTTCTGCTAGATCCAAGTTGTGAGTTGCATAGTTATTCTCATGATTCCACAAATTTCATGAAACATAGGTGATAAATACTTTCACTTACATCAGGACAGAACCCAGTCCAGTCCCTGATGCATCACAAAAAACTACAAACCCAACGCCCTCCTATGGTAGTCTCAAGATGGAGGCACTCATCAGTCTCTTCCTCAGCTCCTGAAAACTCTGTTGGCATCTCTCCTACCACATGAAGGGTTTTAACTTCCGTGTGAAAGATGATAAGGGTGATGGTACCCTGTAAAAGTCAGGCATAAACCTCTGGTAGTATCAAGCCAAACCCAAGAAGCTATGCACCTCAGTTACGCTCCTACCCGGCTTCCAAGAAAGAACCAAATCTATCTTTGCTGGATGCACTACAACTCCAGCCTCTGATATAACACTTCATAGAAAGTGGACTTCCAGAATCCAGAACTAACACTTCTAGAGATTCCCATAAAGCTGGTTCTCTTAGAGAAACTAGGGTCAGCTCCATGTACACAGTCGTGTGCCCGTACATGGCTTTATCTCATGTATGTTATCCTGTGTAACCAGTGAAACCAGCCTGGTCTGACCATGTGGTGGAGTACATGGCTGTGTACTACATCCCGTGTTCGTGTATTGCCCAGGATACCCACCAAGTCCGCATAAGGACCCACACACAGTGTTCTTCGGGGAACACACCATGTCATCACTTCATGTATCCCAGAACCCTAGCCGCCGCTGTGCCGGTCCCACACGGCGTGTTCTTAGGGATAAAGGTCGTGTTTTTAGGAATATCTAGAAATGATTCCCATCATCGCCATGCCCTTATTTATCCTTCTATCCTCAATCTAGCCACCGATCACCTCGAAAATCAAGATCTAAAATCTTCCTACCATCACAAATCTGATTCCATAGGTTTTAGGCCTCCGATCATCCCCAAATATGCGTTCCGATCCACCCGCATGAATAACACTCAAAGAACGAGAACTCTCGAACCATGTCGATTCATCCACCGCCATCACCATCACACCTCCACTGGTCCGTCACAACATTGGATCTCCAATTTGGGATTGTTGTGTTGCAGAATGAATGTGCAATGATCTTTTGTTTGTTTCCCTAAGAAGAACGCGAAGAACACAAGTGAAAAGGAGAAGAAATCCAAAAGAAAATCAAGTAATTAACCTCTATTGTCATTCATTATGGAATTGATCCAGTTTCGTTAGAAGGATCAAACAGATCATAATAAAGACAACTAAAAATAATCTAGTTTGGATTAAATTTCTGAATTAGAAACTTGAAGAAAAGAAAATAATAACACTCCCGCAAGAAAATACGATCCGTGGATCAACATGTTTGTGGGTTGATCCACGTTCTTCATTTCAATCCATGAATAGGGAAAATAAGTATCGAAATAACAAACCCCTACCTCAGTCTTCGATGAAGAGGGAGATCAGTCATCAGTCGGGATTCGATCTCTCTACGCAACGATCCACGTGTCATAGTTCGTCGGCCTTCCTCAAAAATCCTCCAAGGCTGGCTCCTCTCCAAAGCTCCAGAGGATTCTAGGGGAAATATCAAGGGTTATGAGTCTAACCCTAGGGTCCTACTCATTTAAATAAAATATGTTTCATTGCGTTATGGAAACATTTTAAAATAAAATGAATTATTAATTTATTTTATTTCTTATAAAATACTTCTTCTAAAACAACCAAAAACTAACTTTTACAGCTGACCTACACTGGTCGATGTTAGGCCTCACCTAAGGTAAATGCACTGCTCTAAACACAACTATCTCCTCAGATATTTGATCTAGGAACCCGTTTAAAAGTTATTCCCCTTTTATAAGAAAACTACTCGCCCACGTTGTTTAAAATTTTAATTTATTTCAAACATTTATTCCTTGCACTCCGGGCCTCAGAATCACACGTCGTCGAAAGATCTGGTCAATAAATAATTCCATAAAATATTTAAAAATAATACATAGAATATCTAAGACATTACATTAACCCATAATTAAGTCTTTATGCCCCAGAAATCCAAACCAAAAGGCTACTAAAAAAGATGTGAGTACTAGGAACAGATCTGAGCCTCTTACTCCCACATGCTCTCCTAAAGATTCCCGTACTGCCACCAAATGCGCACCAAGGGAATCAATCACCCATGAAGGATCCTATCATGCTGATCCTCAATCTCCATCGGGTACTCAATGAAGGTCGCTCCATCCTCGATGTCCAGCTTTCCCCAGTCGATGACATTCAATGGGTCAGGCACATACCTCCTCAAATGCGACACATGGAAGAAACCATGTACCCGATGCAATTATGGTGGTAGAGATAAGCGGTACACCACCTCAATAACTCTTCACTGTATTCGGAAAGATCCGATGAACCTTGGAGATAGCTTTCCACCTTGGCCAAATCTCTGTAACCCTCACTGAGGTGATACCCCAAGGAAGACATGGTACCATACCTCGAACTCCAGAGGTCTCCATCATATGTCAGCATAAGACTTCTACCGGCTCTGGGTTGTCTTCATCTACTCCTGGATTATCTACACCTTCTCAGTGGTATCTCATACCAACTCTGGACCCATGAGTGCTGACTCTCCAGGGTCGGTCCAGCAAAGTGGTGACCGACAGGGTCTCCCAAACAAGGCCTTGAATGGGGCCATACCAATAGTGGAGTGGTATCTATTATTGTATGCAAACTCTACCACTGGTAGGTGGTCCTCCCAACTACAACCAATGTCCAAGATACATGCCCGCAACATATCCTCCAGAACATGAATGGTTCTATCCGTTTGACCATTGGTCTAGGGATGAAATTTCGTTCTCAAGAGTTGATGAGTCCCAAAATCCTCTTGTAATCCCTTCCACAATCGGGATGTGAAGCGGGCATCTCAATCCGAGACTATTGTCAATGTAATTCCATGAAGCTAGAATATCTCCTGCACATAGTGGAATCCCAATCTCTCTATGAAACTTTGCTCTCTGATAGCTAGGAATTGGGCCGACTTGGTGAGTCGGTCAATGATCACCTAGATGGAATTGTTCCCCTTGGATGTTCTTGGTAATCCTATTACGAGGTCCATAGATATTCTACCCCACATCCAATCTGGAACTTTTATGGGGTGAGCTAATCCCACTGGAACCTAGGGCTCAGCCTTCACCAGTTGGCATGTAAGGCATCGAGAAACGAACTCTGCTACTATCTTATTCATGCCTGACCACCAAAACTGTCATCAAAGGTCCTAGTATTTCTTCTCCACTTCTGGATGTACTACTAAGGGGGATGTATGAAACTCCATCATGACCTCTTCCCACAATGCCACTAGTACAACAGTGCATTCTCTGAAAAGAACTACGTTCTCCCCACCTTTCAAATATCCATCAAGAGTATATCCTATGGATAACTGAGCACGTAAATCGTGACAGTTGAAATCCCCAAGTCGTGCCTCCCTAATCCACTGTAAGAGTGGAGGGGTGAAAACCATCGACTATAGGTAAGATGAATCCTCGCTGTCCACGAAGGATAAATACAATGTGGCTAGCTGCTCTGTTACATCACTCAACAGATGTGTTCTTGGCCTTCTATTGAGAACATCTTCCACCTTGTTCCCCTTCCTAGGAGTATAGATGATATCTAAATTATAGTCTGGGAGGAACTCTAGCCAGTGCCTCTATCTCAGATTCATATCCTTATGTGATAAGATGTACTTGAGGATCTTGTGGTCAATGTAGATAATGAACCGCTCACCCATAAGGTATTGTCATCACATCTTCAATGTAAAGGCTACTGCTGCCAACTTGAGATCATGGGTCACATAGTTCTGCTCAAGTGGCCTAAGCTGGTGAATACCATAAGCAATCACTGCCTTTCTCTACATCAGGACACATCCAAGACCAGTCCCTGATGCATCGCAGAAAACTACGTACTCGACACCCTCCTCTGGTAATCTCAAGATCAGGGCGCTCGTCAAACTCTGCCTCAACCGCTCGAAATCTGACTGGCACTTCTCATTCCACATGAAGTGTTACCCCTTCTTGGTAAAGGCTGTCATTGGTGCCGATATTCCAGAAAAATCAAGAACGAATCTTCAGTAATATCCTACAAACCCAAGGAAGCTCCGCACCTCTGTCTCACTCTAAGGTGGCTCCCATGATAACACTTCCTCCACCTAGGCTGGTTTCACAGCTACACCATCTGCTAAAATGACATGTCCCAGAAAGTGGACATCCCGAATCCAGAACTGGCACTTAGAGAGTTTCCCATAAAGTTGGTTCTCTCGGAGTACATCCATAACCATCCGTAGGGGTCTCGTGTGATCATCCTCTAACGCCGAGTACACAAGGATGTATTCGATGAATACCACTACAAAACGGTCCATATATGGCTGGAAGATCCGGTTCATAAGTCCCATGAACATTTCTGGGGAGTTCGTCACACCGAAAGGAATCACTAAGTACTCATAGTGACAATAGAGGTATCTGAAAGCCATATTCGGTATATCCTTGTCCCGTACTCATAACTGGTGGTAACCTTTTAGAACCACTATGCCCCTCTCAACTGGTCGAAGAGGTCATCGATCCTCGGTAGTGGATACTTTTTCTTCACCAACACATGGTTCAGGCGCCGATAATCCACGCACAACCTCAAACTCCCATATGCCTTTTTCAAAAATAAGACTGGGGCCGCCCAGGGTGAAACACTGGGTATTATGAAACCCTTGCTCTGTAAATCATCCAACTACACCCTCATCATACAAAGCTCTATGGGATCCATCTGATATGTTGGTGTAGAAATCGGTGTCATCATGGGGTGTAGGTCGATGCAGAAGTCGATTTCCCGGCGGGGAGGTAGTCCTCAAACATCTTTTGGAAAGACGTCCTCGTACTCCATCACTACTACTGGGAACTGGAATCTCACAAAATCTATTTCTCCAAGGGTAATTCTATCCAAATCATGAGTGATAAGATGTACCCTCCTACACATGAGCCCATCCTGTGCTTCCTGAGTCTCCCTTTCTATGACAAAGGAAAACCTAATCCCATTATTGCGGACACACCACACACTTCGTCTAAAACTATCAATCTGGGCATGGATCGAGGATAACCAAACCATACTAAGAGTGGTGTCATAAGGACTCGACACTACCCACAAGAGGTTCTAACTGAAAATCTCATCTCCAAGGGTAAGATCACACTATCTGAAAAGGTGCGTGATCAATGAGTCTCCTCTTGTAGGTTTCTCCAAGCGTAAGGATCGAGTCAACGACTCTACTGGAATATCAAGGTATCATACAAGACATGTAGAAAGGAAGTAATGGCTAACACCTGTGTCTATAAGTACAAAATATAAGGTATAGAAGACAAAAATCGTAACTTAGATCATCCCTAGAATCCCTAGGTTGTATGCCTCGACAACATGTAGTTGTCCCCGCCCCTGTCCCCCAGCTCCTTGAGCTTGGTACGGACCTCCAAGGAGTGGGGGTGAAAGTAGATCGATGCATATTCCACCTCCTGCAGCTCTCCCTGCTCCTCTGCCACGTTCACCGCCTAGAGGGTCAGTCTGCTCCACTCTCTGCCCCTGCCTCAGTGGTCCATCCACCTTCTACCTTTCAGTTAATCGACGGGTCAGACAATGTCTAGAAAGATGTACCCTACCATCGCACGACTAGAATCTCCTCTCCATAGGATGAATAGATCTATCCTGAGAGCCATGGACTTCCAAAACCCTATCCTAGGTCCTGCTATGACATCTCCCACATCCTGATCCTTGTGCCTAATGTCGGCTCCCTGCTGCCGAGATATCAGCACCTGCCTGCCTGCTGCTGACTGCTGTCGGCTGTATCTGCTCCTCCAAGAAGCTCTCAATCACCAATGCTCGCTCGAGCACTCCAGTATATGTCAGAATTCATAGAGGTAAAACACTATCTCGGATGTCCCTTTGTAGACCTCGCTTGAAGGTCTGTGCTCTGAAGTACTGATCCCCGACCATATCCATCGAGTACCTGGCGAGGTTGGTGAACCTTGATGAACAGTCAGCCACTGTCAAACTACCCTACTGGAGCTGAAGAAGCTCTGGGATATGCACTAATCATAGTGTAAACGGTGAAAACTTTTCCTTAAAGAGTCTCTCAAACTCCATCCACAAATGTCTCCTCGCCGTGAGTCTGTGTGGTCAGACTCCACCATCGTCCTACCGAACCATGAAGAAGGATTGCTCCTAGGACCACAGATTGGTCTGCCAGTTTCCTCATGAGACGAAAAACTCTTTTCACTACCTCTAGACAATCCTCAATCACCTGAGGGTTGGGCTCGCCTCAAAGCCCGAGGGGTCCCTGTCTCTGGTACTTATGGAGTGCGCTCAGCCTGTACCCCTCGTCAGTCGATATTGTAGGTACCACAGGTTTCTCCACTAGTGGTGGTATAGATGGTATACCACCTAGAGGTAATGCATGTGGAACTGGTCCATGTATCAAAGCCTCGTCACTAAGGGGGTCATCCTCATGGTCGTGCTGTTGAATCCTAGCGGGTATGCATCGCAGAGGCATCCTATAAGGAAATAGATATACAATGGTCAAATAGTATACCTGGATAGATGACACAAAGGACATGGAAAACATAACCCATTCCTATATGATGCATGTACCAATATATTATTTCCCCTGCAACTAGTGTTTTCATGTACCAAGTCAAAAATCAGGTTAACAGAGTCCTGGTGTATGGATACGTCAGCCGCCCGCACCAACACTGGAGTCTCTGGCCTGATAGCTGAGCCCATAATACATAACACTATTTCCCCAAACCAAACTCACAGACTCTTGGTTCTATGGAATTACCGACCTCCTTTGATACCACTCTGTAGTGACCCCTCCCAGTGGGGCCCACGCCACGACTGCCTAAGACCACCCCCAATAGGCCAGGGTCCGGTGACTAGCACCGAGTAGGAATATTACCAACATAGGATGCATTGCCTAAGTACCTGCACACATGTACACATCTCCAATCCCCAAAATATTGAAATGTAAAAATTAAACCACTAAGGAACCAAATGGTTGCATACAACTAAACCCAAAAAAGAGAGTTCGATGGGATGTAAAATACTGAATGTAAACTGGGACAGAATACAAGCCCACAAAAAATAAGAGTCCGAAAACTACAAAGTCCAAATTGTGATCACAAAGAGGTGCTGGGACTGCTGCTCGTAGCCGTAAGAACACCACGGCCTATAGGGAACTCAGAAAGCTCGTCCCTGTCCTAGTCTACATTGGACTCTGTCAAAAGGATGCTCGTCTGCACAGGAAACGACGTGTGTGGTAAAAGCCTTTGCATGGGTGAGTACAACAATACTCAGTAGAGGACCCTAAAAACCATAAATCAATACATAAACGGAATGTTACAGTCAGATCAACACAATATATGTCTACTGAACATATAATAGTAAACACAAACCAGATGTACTCAAATCAAAAACCTGTAGTCTCGAGACAAGTCATACAACCACATTCCCCCCACTAGGGATTCAGTTTGATGATTCCAAGAAGCACTCATCTAGGAGAACTCACTTCATGAGTCTGATAGTTCTGATGACGTCCGTTTGAGAAGTACATTCCATCGGGAAATTTCATGATACATATATATAATAATTCCGGGAGAATGAAATCTTGATTGGGAAAAGATCATAATACACATATGAGGATCACTACCGGGGCCTTGGAGGATACCACTTCTTATTCAGATTCACCTACTAGGTAGAGGATCAGCGCCTTGTGGGAATAGTCATGTCGATACCTGACTCTACCTAGGGTCTAGAATGGATAGAGGATATCGCTCTGAGTCTCTCGGAGGGATACCTAACTATATATTGGAATGTCCTTCTGAAGGGATCATACTCATGTAGAAGGAAATGATACGTGACCTTCAGGGGAATGAGAAAAAGGGGAACTAACCTAAATGAAACATGTCCAAGATACGGTGGAAAAGAAGATCAAGCCATGTACTAAAAAGTACATGGCATGTGGAATTGTCACACACTGTGTCTTTTGACCCCGGGTACTACCCATGTACAACGGCCCGTGTCGCAAGGCTAGTCATGTGGAAAGGTTAGTACACGACATGTAGTACAGATCACATGCCATGTATGAGTAACTGGGGTCAGCTCCGTGTACACAGCCGTGTGCCCGTACACGACTTTATCCCATGTGTGAATTCCTATGTAACCAGTACATGGGGCAACCCATGCAGCCGTCTTGGTTTGGCCATGTGGTGGAGTACAGGGTTGTGTACTACATCCTGTGTTTGTGTATTACCTGGGATACACGTTGAGTCCGTATAAGGACCCACTCACCGTGTTCTTTGGGGAACACATCGTTTCATCACTTCGTGCATCACAGAACCCTAGACACCACTGAGACGGTCCCACATGATGTGTTCTTAGGGATACATGCAGGGTTCTTTGGGAATTTCCAGAAATAACACCAGTCACCGCCGCACCCGGGTTTCTACTCTAATCCTCGATCCGACCACCTGATCACCTCGAAACTCAATATCCGAGGTTTTCCTACCATCACAAAGTCAATTCCATTGGTTCTGGGCCTTTGATCATCCCCGAAAATGCATTATGATCCTCCCACGCGAAGAATTCTCGAAGAACGAGAACTCCCAAACTGTGTCGATTCATCCGCTGCCATCGCTGTCGCACCTTCGATAGGTCGACATGACTTCATATCTCTAATTTGGGATTTTTACATTGAAAAATGGATGCGCAATGATTCTTTGTTCATTGCCACACAAAGAACGCAAAGAACACAAGTTAAAAGGGGAAGAAATCTAAAAGAAAATTGAGGAACAAACCTCTACCGTCATTCGTCACAGCATTGATCCACTCCCATTAGTAGGATTAAATAGAGTAGAATCAAAATAACAAAAAATAATAGAGAGTGGGTTAAATCCATGAATTAGAAACCTAATGAAATGATAATAATAACCCTCCTGCAAGAACGTACGATCCACGGATCAACCTCTTCATGGGTTGATCCGTGTTCGTCGTATAAATCCAAGAACAGGGAAAAGAATAATTGAAATAACAAACCCTACCTCATTCGTCGATGAATAAAAAGATCAGTCGTCAGTTGGGATTTGATCTCACCACGTAATGATCCATGCGTCGTCGTTCGTCAGCATTCTTCCAAAATCCTCCAAGGTTGGATCCTCTCCGAAGCTCCAAAGGATTCCGGGGGAAAACTCCAGGGTTATGAGTCTAACCCAGGGCTCCTGCTTATTTAATGAAAATAAGCATCCTTGCGTTATGGAAACATTTAAAGAAAATTATTAATTTATTTTTTTTCTTCTAAAACGCTTCTTCTAAAATGCCCAAAATATATCTTTTACAGTTGACCCACAGCAGTTGATGTTAGGCCCTAACTAAGGTAAATTTTCTTCTCTGAATGCAATCGTGCCCTCATATTTCGGATACAGGCACCAGTTTAACATTTACTCCACTTTTACAGGAATACCGCTCACACGTGCTGTTTAAAATTTTAATTTTTTTCAAACATTTATTATTAACACTATGGGCCTTAAAATCACATGCTTTCGAAATATCTGGTCGATTAATAATTCCATATAATATTTAAAATTTATAAATGGAAAATTTGAGACATTACACTAACGATTAGTGCCGAAGGAATTATCCTACAAGTGGAAGGAATTAGTCGAATACCTGTACATACGCACACGCACAACCCCATCCCACAATTCTAAAAAGGAAAACATGCATGCCACTAAGACAACCAATGAGTAAAAAATAATACAAGTTGAATGTAAAGGGGTTAGAATACAAGCCCAAAAAAAAAATAAAACCTAAAAAAAGAAATTAAAAAGGTATCTGTAAATCCATTTACTGAGAAACCTACCTGAAGGGTAGGTGCATAGTAGCTGCCGAAAGCCGTAGGAGTACGTATTAACTATTAGATCTCACCGAGAACCACCTGGTCCTAGATCACCAGGGTCTCCATAAAAGCATTAATATTCTTCACATGACACGACACATACAGGAGAAACCCGTGCAAGGGTGAGTAACACAATATTCGGTATGGACCCCAAACCACATAGAAAGACCAAAAAGGGGAAATGTACACAAGAAAAAATATACAACTCACACAGGTATAACTTAAAATATAGAAAGCATGATTATTAGTCATAAAGATTTTTTTTTAATATTTAGGGACTCATCCCCGATGATTCTCTGAAGTCTATCGAGCCATGAGGTCCCCTCGTCTGTCGGGTCACTGAGGTCCTCTCGACTACTCAGGTTCTATGACACACAGGTCTGTAAGACTATTTGTTTGCTGATCCACATAGGTCTGCATGGCTACTTTTATACCATGAAATTGAGGTACGCTCAACTACACATTTTTCAGGCCACATAGGTCTACATGACTCCATGTCTATCGGTTCACTAAGGTCTGCTTGAAACTTCCTTCTCGTCACAACCAATCACAAGACTTATGCTTGTAGTGTGCTTGATTCTGAGAAAATATACTCCTAAATCTATTAGTCATATCACAACCTATATGAAAACTCACTTGGAGTATGTAAAAAGGACTACCTCATTTTAAGGGTCCCAATTCCTTAAAAAGCTCATCAATCAGATGTACAGTTTGCATATTAGGACAGTTTTTCTGAAAATAGGCTGGTTTGGTTTGGGTCCGGTCTGACCTATTCGGACTGACCTGACCGGACCCAGCCTGTAGTCTACCGACCTGACCCACATCAGACCTAGCCTAGATTCAGCCCGGATCGGCTGGGACGTGGGTTCGTCCCACTAGCCGTGGGTCCGACCGGCTATGAGCGGGATGGCCTCCCTGGCCGAGACGTGGCCGGTGCGCCGCATCCCCCCCTCCACCCCACGGGTCTCCATGATCAAGGTGGACTTAGGCCTTCCAGCCACATGACACGGTGTGGACTCCACATCCGCTTGTTCCACCATTGGCCTGCTCCACCACCCGCAAACGATACTATAGTCCTCCTCTCTATCGTGACATGTCATCGATGTGTGCCGCCTCCTGCACGTGGCCACCACTATGTGCCACTGCCGGCAGCCACTTTCATAGGCCACTAGGTCCGCTCCGGTGGTCTGTTTTTATATCCACAAGTTCCATCATAATTCTCAAGTTACATCCATCCCTACTATGGCCTCAAGGTTGTATTTTCATCGACCCAAGGGTTTGTCCACAAAGAACACACGAACACCCATAATTGAGGAATCTAAGCCTCGTTCGTGTTGGCCCGAACCCTCCGTGTTATAATTCAAAACAAGCGGGGATGAGATTTTTAGGAATTATAACATGGATAATCCCAATTCAAAGCCCCGAATTGAAACCTTTCGGAAAATGTACACAAGATTTTTGAATCATTATATTCATCGAATGATTCATGTTAATCATGGATATTTCAATACAGGGAAAAAAATTAATTAAGACACCCTACCTGAAGTTGGATCATTCATTGGAGATTATAGGTGTCATTTTGTTCGTCATTCCATAATCCGTCATTGGAGGCCATTCATATATTTTCATTCACCCACAAGAAATATACAATAGTTAAGAGTGATTCTCCGATGTGCCAATGATCCCGTATTCGATTAATCCATTAAATGGGGAAAACACATTTCAGCATTTCTGTTACACTACGTCACAATGTCATTACACTGTTTCATTTATGAAACTATGTTTCTGGTACACTACAATGGAATTAAAAATTCAAATAAAATAAACTAAAAGTTTATTTTATTTTTCCTTAGGAAAATTATTCTATTAAATTTTCTTAAAAGACTGAAAATTAACTTTTTCCCTTGACCTGCGCCGATCGAGGTTAAGTCCTTTATTTGGTAAAGTCATCATTCTAGACACAATATTTCCCTCAGATTTTTAATCCAAACACCCATTTTGATGTTTCCAAAACCGACCATGGGTGATATTTTAAATATGTTCAAACACTTATTCTGGGCTCACTAGGGCTCATAATCACGTGTCTTCTAACTGTCTGGTCTTGAAATAATCCCCTATAATTTAAAAAAATTACATGGAATTTGAGGACATTAAAATTGAGGTGTGGCTAATCCCTACAAGTCAAAAATTATTTGTGGATTATTTTCCTAAAGTATGAAAACAGTTTGAATGTGTTTTATCGGTTTGGAGTATGTTAGTTTTTTTTACTAAAATTAATGTCAACTATGAATAAAAAAGACGCATTTGGAGTCATACCAGTCACGTCATGTGTCAGATTGAGGATTGGATGATCTCTACACATAAAAAATGAAATATTTATCATTTTAATAAATTACAAAAACAATCCAAATTCATTTTCTCAGTTTTGAGTACGTTAGTTTTTTTTACTAAAATTAATGTCAATTCTGAATAAAAAAGGCGCACTTAGAGTCACACTGTGCGTTAGATTGAGGCGCGACTAAATGCTACATGTCCCAAATGACCCATGGATCATTTTACTAAAGTATCAAAACAATGAGAATGTGTTTTATCTGTTTTGAGTATGTTAGTTGTTTTTCTATTAAATTTAATCTTAGTTTGGAATAAAAAGATGCACTTAGAGTTATACTGGTCACACCGTGTGTCAGATTGATGTGCGGATGATACCTACGCATAAACAATGACATATGGTTCATTATCCTAATGTACCAAAACAATATGAATAAATTTTATTGGTTTTCAGTATGTTAGTTGTTTTTTACTAAAATTAGTGTCACTTTTGAATAAAAAAGGTACATTTGAAGTCATAATAGTCACACCTTGCATCATATTGGAATGAAACTGATCCCTTCATGTCAAAAATAACATATGTATCATTTTCATAATGTAACAAAACAATATGATTTCCTTTTCTCATATTTTAGTCAATCAGTTATTTTTTTACTAAAATTAATGTCAATTTTGAATAAAAAAGACGCACTTGGAGTCACACTATGTGTCATATTGAGATTCAACTAAATGCTACACATCCTGAATGATTAATGGTTAATTTTACTAAAGTATAAAAATAATATGAATGTGTTTTATTAGTTTTAAGTGTGCCGGTTGTTTTTATGATTAAAATTAATGATAGTTATGAATAAAAATATGCACTTGGAGTCATACTGGTCACATCATGTGTTATATTGAGGTGCGACAAATCTATACATGTCACAAATAATGTATAGACAATTTTACTAAAGTAAAAAATTAATCCTAATCTGTTTTATCATTTTTGAGTATGCCAATTATTTTTTTACTGAAATTAATGTCACTTTTGAATAAAAAAAGATGCATTTAGAGTCATACTGGTCACACTGTGCATCATATTAAGGTTAATATGATCCCGGAACATCAAAAATGACATAGGGATCATTTTAAAAATGTAACAAAAATATCCAAATGCATTTTATCATTTTTTTAGTATGGAAGTTGTTTTTTTACACAAAATTAATGCCAATTTTGAATAAAAAGGATGCACTTGGAGTCACAATGTACGTCAAATTGATGTACAACTAAATGATACACGCCCCAAATGAATCATGGATCATTTTACTAATGTATCAAAATAATCATAATGTATTTCTTACTTTTGAGTATGTTACTTGTTTTTTTGATTAAAATTAATGTCAATTTTTAATAAAAAGGCGCACTTCGAGTCATACCGGTCACACTGTGCATCCGATTGAGGTAAGACTGATCCCCACACATTAAAAATGATGTATGGATCATTTTACTAATTTACCAAAACAATATAAATGTGTTTTCTCAGTTTTGAGTATGTCAATTTTTTTTACTAAAATTAATGTCACTTTTGAATAAAAAAGATGCACTTGGAGTCATATCGGTCACCCTGTGCATCATATTGAGGTTCAGATGATTCCTAAATGTCACAAATGACATATAGATTGTTGTACTAAAGTAAAAAAACAATCTGAATGTGTTTTATTGGTTTTGAGTATGCCATGTGTGTTTTTTACTAAAATATAATTTTAAACTAAAAAGACGCACAATGGATCTTATGTTAAGTGACAAGTGTTGTTTTCCCTTTTGAAAAATTATTCTAAAAAACAATCATGGTATGATACTTTGTCTACTTAATTTTCTAACAATTTTATTGTTTGCAAGTCATTGTTTGTTATCCTCCCCCACCTGAATATTCCCCTCAGACTTTTCCTCTGCCTCCTCCTCCATATCGATCTCTAACTCTGACTCTGCCTCTGCCTCTGCCTCTACCTCTGCCTATGCCTATGCCTCTGAATCCTCATTTTCCCAAAATTTGTATTGTCTGTAGGTCAGTGCTTGTAAACAAATTGAATTAATCTATTAATCCACTCCTTGAGAAAGAGATAAAAAATAATATATAAGTATTCTGTCAGAAATGCTTCACACCCCAAATATCATTTGAAGGTCATAACTCATAATAAATCACAAACATAGCGTACAATCACCTAAATTTGTTGTCAACATACATTATAACAAAAAAAGCTTTCTCACTCATCTCTAAACAAATTTATTTCTTCTTTTGAGTAACTATTTTTTCAGTAATCTTGATAGTACTAAGAAAATATAAAAAAACAAATTCTAACAAAAAATATTTAAAGAAATTATAATTACCTTCAGAAATTACCTATTAGAGGATGCTGGTCTTTTCATGTTATATGATTTTTCTCATAAATTTGCAAACATAATATCCACAATCGATTGAATTATCTTATTTTAGACACTGTAAGAACATTTAATAAAATAATTAAATTGTTTTTAAATGTTCTCATAGTTAAATATTTCTATATATACCATAATTTTTTCCATTTATAGTAATCCACTGGCTTTATCTTGTCATATACGGACCTCATGATATGATTTATCCTGTAATTAGCGATTGGACTATCGTAAAAAAAATTCCCATTAAAACACGTACTAAATATATAACTCGAAGTTTATCAATAATATATATATTATAGTGTATTACATATTCACAATATATATCATGCGTGGTTGGTTGGTTGTAAATCCATGCACTGAATCCAAAAAATAAATATTCAGGGTGTCTATGATGAATTCTATTAGCATCCAAAGATTCCTAAAAAAATAAAAAAAATTATGTAATGAAAAAAAATTTTAAAAAAATTTTTATGTGATTAGATCATAGAGTTTTACCCTTTCATTATAGGCATAAAAAAGATTCTATCATATGATGTTTTTTTATTAAAATCTTCGAGTAACTCATCTTTTTTCTTCATTATTTATTTATTTTCCAATGTAATTTCTGTCATAAAAATGATATACGGATTAATGAATCCAAATCCTTCTTCGTACGATGTTCCCTTTATATAGTTGTAATATAAACCCCTGTTAAAAATAAGAATATTTGTTAACTTTAATAAACATATTTACCTCACTATTTGGATAGATGTATTATTAAAATTTATCTATTTTTTTTATACAAAATTGAGACACCCAACCATTCATTCTTGGGAATGTGATTTACAGACTCAAGACCAATTTTATATGTAATATAATCTCCAAATATTTATTCTTCATAGTGAATTTAAGACATATATTTATCTTTAAATATGTTCTATATTTTAAGTTGTAATGTTAATAATTTTTTTTTGGAACTGGCAGAGAGAAGGTACTCTAGGAATCTTGTTTTTTTTTCTTTGTTGATTTACTTTATTTTCTTGATTTGACCATTCGTTTCTCCACCGCTTTATCCATATGTAATATCATACCTCCCTTCAAAACTTTTATCACCAATTTTTACATGTTTTTAATGTGAAAATTTTGTTAATTAAAAATCTCATGTATCTTGATAAGATTAGATGGCCATGATATGAAAGCTCCAATATCAGCTTTGACCGTTGTAATATCTAGATCATCAAGTTGAATAGTCAACACAATAGTCAGCTCATAAGATACCTCAATCCCTACTCTCATGTTATATTTTGGCAGGGTTTGATTATTTTTCTGGTCTCCCAGGATATTATACACAGTACCCATCACAACACGGTAGTACGTGGGTGTTAAAAGAAAACAATAACATACAATTAAACCCTGTAGAATTTTAGTAATATAAAGTTATCAGAAGTTGTTTAATTCACATTTAGAAGAAAGAGTAATGAAAAAATTAATTAACTTGGGAAATGTTGGGGGGTGGGGGGATGACTATACCCAAATCTAGTGGGATCATTTTTATCATGTGTGGATCTTTTCTCCACCGCCAGTTTTCTTTGATCTATTCTTATACACTGGTCTTCCAAACAAAAATGCAAGATAATATCATTCAGTGAGTCTATTTTTTTCATTTGTCTCATAATATGATATGTATCTTCATAGAGTTTTATGTTCTCTAAATATGTTCAAGGAGAGACTCCAAAATCTAATCCTCTAACAAGACCATATTGTTCAGGCTGCTTCAAAGCAACTGAATGTTGTTTTTCTTCTGGTACATCCATTGCTAATTGTTATGTATAAACCATATAAAAAAATATGAACATATTTATTTTATTTAATATTGTTATAAATTATAATTAATTATAATTATTTAATTCTTACACATGATTCCCTTACAACTTTTTTGTTTTCATCAACTAATATACCATCCTTATTTACACAAGCCTCATTCTATAACACATGACATGGGATTGAAGCGACTTCATATTTTTATTCATTAATATACATATAATAAAAGAACATGTGTTGTTTCATATCACATAATTAAACTTTTATTGTTGATTTAAAATACATACCAATTTATTCTCTAATGAATCGTACCCCATCATTCCTTTATGATAGGGGTACACTGGTTTTGATGCACATTGTTTATTCTCAGCACTCTTTTTCTGTACCATAAATTAATTTTTTTTGACTCAAGTTAGATTAAATAAATAATTTAATATAATATATTATCGATCTCAATAAACTGGAAATGATTTCTCATTATAAAGATTTCTAAAATCAGCCCATGTTTCTTGCTTTATAATGTGTGCATAACAAAGTGGTGGGTGATGCTTTATTTTTACCTCAGCATCCATAAGATGTAACTCCATCAGAAGAGCTCATAAGCCTCTAGGATTTTATGGTGTCCATTAGGAAAAATTCCTTACGGAAATATTTTAAAATAAAAAAAGTCAGAAAGGAATAATTAAAACTAAATCAACGTTTCATTTTATAAATTTTCATTAAAATTGAGAAAGTATGTTGTAAAATTACTGTTATATATTTCCAAAGGATTTCTTTCATTATATGTTGTTTGCAGTTAGAAAAGTCAATATCAATCATAAAATTCATCCCCATTGTGACCCCCAGACAACTAATGAACGTGAACTTATTGGGGTCAATAGGTTGACCATGTTGATTCCAACCAACGTCAAATTTTATACTGAATTCTTTCCTTGATAATTTTATTCAAAACTGTGATGCTACATCATTGTTGTTTTTTTTCATTTTTTTGATCAACATGTTGTTGATCTCCTAATAATCATATAGTTTCATCATCAATAGTATGTTCTTGATCAAGATTGGCAACATCATCATGTTTAGAAGCCATTGTTTGCAAGAGTAGTCAAACATTTAATTTTTCATGAATAATAACAATGAAATACACTCCATGCATAAAAGTCCACAATTTCATTCACCTTGCATGAAATATTGAATAGAGATATAATACTTCAATACTACAGTAAAAATAACCTTCACAACATTTATTTAATCCTTCCTCAGAAGCTTGATTGCCTTCCATCTCTTAATGATTTGTGGAAGGCTAGTTTGAAAGAGGGAGTCCAATCCATAATATAGAGATGGAATACAATCAAGTGTCTAACATTTAAAGTTTCCTATGTACCTACACTAATGTAATCTCTCAAAAAGTATTCTAAATAGATATATAATAGCCATATGATATGGATGAACAAATAAATCCTTCATATCATAATATATGATATTGAATTAATACAATTTGAAATTTATTTATTGAAAAATATAATAGATTAAAAAATTCTTTCCTTGAATAACAAGTCTCTGATACCACTTATGCATTTTAGGGTGTCATCATATGATCATTAGAGGGATAAAAATCCTAAAAAATGTCTGATTTATCTCAAGGATAAATGCGAATGTAAATAATAAAAAAACACCTTTGATGTAATTGTAATATTGTATTAGTGGAATCTATTTTTACGATTCAATGGAATATATTTGATTTATAACACCGAAGCAACAAAAAAATTATTCTATCCTGTTAGGAGATTACACTAGCCTTTAATCACCGAAATATTCTTGAGGACCCTCAATCACTAAAGGAGTGCTAACGCCTTAACATAATGATAAAAACTGATCAAAGACGAAGATAGGTTTGGCTATGGAATGTAACAAAGTGTTAATTACAATAGTGGTATCTTATCTCTATTTTTTGATTATAGACATGGATATCAAGTTATCATGACTTATAGGTCATGAAGATCCAAACCACTAAAAGTATATTTTAGTCTAATTTTATTCTCTCTACAGTTATTCACTATGTTAGATGAATTTTTAAATTATTTTTTATCCTATAAATTAATTATCCCTCTATTTTGATTAGTAAATCTATTGACAAATCACATCTCATAATTGTCTTGATCAATTATCCAATCATGGATAACTCAATTACTTTTAGGAAATACACTCTTAATATGTTGTTGTGTATTTATAATTCCATTTACCCAATAATTTCTCAAATCTATCCAATCTATGAATTTTTTTAAAAAAATTTGAGCATACATTTTTCACTAAGGAAATTCCACATCACTCTTTGTAACACATGGTTGAAGGTTAATATTAATATTGAATTTATTAAAGGAAAAAACTCTCATAACATGAATTACTAAAATAATTTTTGAAACATGACTAATTAATTCAATATTTTCTTAAATTCCATATAGAATTATTCATCAAAATCATAAATATAAATAACCCAGTTCACGGTTTAACAATTTACATGAATAACCAAAATTCACAAAACAAGTTCAAATAATTTTTACATTTACCTTGGTCCCTATATGTTCATGACCCATAAATGAGAGCCATATCTTGGTATCTCCTAATACTTAAAAACCCTCATAATTAAGCCTTTATAATCTATAATATAGTATATTGTATAAATTAATTTTGAGAAAATACCTATATTTTTGAAATCTATATTATTAAAATGAAGAGAAAACCAAAGGGTGTGAGTGGTATTATTGTTAATGTCGAGAGGAGAGTAAACCATCTATATGTGTCTCTAAGAAAAAATGGGATGGACAGTCAAATACATATTAAAGGAGAAAAATGATGAAATAGAACTTCAATATTTGTATTTTATTAGTTAAGAGAAGAGATGTATGGTTCGTCATGTTTAAGAACAACACAAAAAAATCAGAATCGAAAACATCAAAAAATGATAGAGGAAGAGTGAAAATTAATATACCTTGGATTAGAGCCTTGATTAATCCGAGGGAACGTAGAGGAGTCACACAGACCGTAGATGAGTTCTGTTTGAGATTGAGAATAATGAGTGATTGAGTCATGGTTAGTGTTTTTTTAAATAAATTGGGGAAGCTTTTAACAGATATTTTAAAAATGTTCTTAAAAAGATCTCGTTTATCAGTGCTAAATCAATAATCACTGATAAATATGTATTTTATCATTGCTTTTTTAGCATTGATAAATCTTAAGCTTTATTAGTTCTAAAAAAGTGCTAATTAAAGACATATTTATCTGGGCTATAGTTTTGGCGCTGATAAATATATCTTCTAACAGTGCATAATTTACACTGATGAAGATTGGTATTTATTAGCACTACAAAATCACTGTTAAAAGTTTTTTAATTATAATTATTTAAATATAATTACAAAACTTATTAAAATTATTTAAATAAATTTATTATAATTTTATACTTATTTAAATATATAAAATTATATAAATATTTATTTTAAAAAATAATTATTTATTTATAATAATTGTTAATATAGTAAATATACATTTCCCCAATGAGGGTGGCCCATTGGTTGGGTCATTCACTCAGTTCCTCAGAGTTGGGGGTTCGATTCTTGCTGGTTGTGTTTTTGCCTTGTAATTTCACCATCATTGACTTAATCCCCAATTCAGTACTGGGTGGCATGGGGTGGGGTGGTTTTACACAGTATCAACCGCGTGAAAAAGGATGAGCCTGAGGCTCTTTAATCGATTTACCGGGGGTGGTCTACTAAATTGGAAGCTTAAGACATGTAATGGGGGGTGCTATGGTTTCCATTAAAAAAATATAGTAAATATAAATTTGTTATTTATTTATAAATATTTATTTAAAAATATATTTTTAACATTATTAATGGAAATATAGTCTTAAATACATGCATTTTAAAAATTAGTGACGTTAATTAATTCAAAATGGGTACACTTTAAAAATATTGAAAAAATGGATAAGTTTTATTAATTAAATATAAGTTATAAATAAATATAGATATATATATATATATTGAAGTGGATGAATACATATTGAAAATACTAAAATATAATAAATAAATAAATATAAATAAATAATAAAAATGATCAAATTAATAAATAAAATAAAAAACAGAAAACATTAAATATGAATACGCAAACTGTAGTATTAAAAACAAATAAATAAAATTGACAGATTAAAAACAAAATATATATAAATGTATCATGTTATAATGAAATTCAAAAATATACTAAAATTTGAATAAATTACATAAATATTAGGTTTATGTGTTTCAATATACTTCGTAGATATATTTGTGTATGCATTTGTGTATAAAAATGCATTAACACACACAAACACATGTACGTGAAATAAATGAAACACACGATGTTTAATATATGTTAAATTAAAAAATTAAAAATGAAAAATACATTAGTATGGTTTTAATTAACATTATATATATATATTATAATTATTCATTATATATATATATTTAATATATACTATTTATTAATATCCATAATCTATATATATGTATATTAAAGTTATTCATTTTTATCAATAATTATTTAACTAATAAAATGTCTGATATTTTGCTTAATTTACTCATTTTATTTATATTTGTTTAATTTTTCATTTTATTCTGGACCTTTCTCATCACTAAATAAGTGATGATGAAGGGAAACGTTTATCATCTCTAAAAACTCACTGATAAAGGAATTCTTTTATCAAAGCTATAAATGAAGCACCGATACAGGTTTCCTTTACCAGTGCTAAAATAAAGCGATGAAAAAGGTTAACTTTTATCAGTGAAAAAAAAGAATCACTAAATAATGGTGCATTTTATCACTACTATTTTTAGAGTTAATAAAGGGATTCTTTTACCAGCACTTATTTCATCTATGATAAAGATAAACTTTATCAGTGAATTTTTGGAGTTCTGATAAATGCCAACGCTGTTATAGGCGGGTTTTGTAGTAGTGACATAATGTATCATGAGACTGAAAATTACCCAATTCATTGGATCACTATCTTAACAAAACCATAATAACATGTTCATGAATATGTATGCCACATGAATAGTCAATCATAAGGAATCAAACATGAACATAAGGGTTTCCCATGATAATAATTGGGTATCACAATCTTGTCAAAATAAAATAAAATACAGGATTATCACAATGGTGTCCATGCAAGAAAGGATTTAAATAAAACATATAAATTAATAAGGTAAAATAGGCATGTATCATGATAATTTATTTCCAACTGATGTGATGACATGTAGAAGAGTATTTTAAGAAACTTTATAATTGAAACATTTTAGATTAATTTAATGAAAATATTAAAGTTCATTTAAAGAAGATAAGGGAATAAAATTTTATATAAAACCAGAAGTTAAACGAGAATGTTTTCATAATAAAATTAGTTATTTTATAAAAATAATCATGTCTTAAAACATATTTTCGATCACACTTGAAAATGGGTAAGAATAAAGAAAGTTCCCTTGAATCAGTCTTGCTTATCAAGAATAATTGAGTAGGGAACCTTTTTAAAACATGTATATCCCAAAAAATAAGGATGAATGGATCATGATACATGATTTTGAAACATATAAAAAACATTTATAATATGAATATAAAAATAAAATAGAATTTCATTTTGGTAAAAATTGAGAAATAATAACCTGAAGGAATAATTGAGGTTTGGGTAGAATCTCTTACATTAAGTACGAAGGTGTTATTTGCTTGATATTATTGTCCTTAATAATTAAATAAACCTTTAAACATTTATTTGATTTATTATAACCTTTTAAAGTTAATTTATGTCCTTTTTAAAGGGTTAAGAGGTTCAATATCAGCGTTTAGGAGTGTTAGTTTCCTTGGTTTTCATTATCGGTTTACTTGTATATGTGTATTGAAGATCATGTAGAATGACGATAGCTTCCTAGAACTAAAATCATATGGTATTAATGAACTCATATAAATTTAAAATACTATTTTCTCATAAGTTAGGATTACTGATTAGGTAAATCATTAATGATAATCGTTTAGATTAATGTAGCATTTTTAGATCCCAAAAAATATAATATTATTTTATAAATTAATATCATGTGTACAAAATTATTCTATAACGTTAGAAAATATATAATAAATATATTATAATTTTATTTAACCATAAAAATGGATTCATTACCATCCTTGAAGGTGTATTTGAAAGTTTAAAGCATTTCATCCACACAGGCGGTAAATTAGCACCTCACGGACGATGTTTTCATTCTTAAAATAAAATAGAGAGAAGAAGAGATTTGATGAGGAATTATTCCATCTATATGATAAAACTAAAATATATACAAGATACTGGAGTTTTCATTCCACTTTAATTAGGGTAGGTGAGTTGAGAAAAAGAAATAAAGGAACTTGGAAAGAAATTGATTGAAAATGGTAGAGGGTTTTACCTCTTGATTCCTTCTTATTGAGAACCTCCATATGAGATTGGTTTTCATCTGTTTTTAAGAAAAAAATCTCTTGGACATGGGGTAGAGGTTTTTAATGAGTATTTGGTAGAATTTGGGGAAGGATCAAGGATTGAGAGGTGTGAGGAGAAGAGGTGGTGAAGGGTAGTATTTATAGTGGAAGAGATGAGTTTTTTCTCATTATTTAATTTATTAATTTTTTATTTTGCTCCAGATAAGAAATAATGTTGATTATTGAGACTAAATATAGTAATTAGATCATGTGAGTTAGAACCAATCGTTCTTACATCATCCATGACTCAATGAATAGTGTATTTAACTTATAATGTATATATATACGGTTAATTAGCATATTTTACTATTCAAAAAAAATTCAAGTATTTTAGAAAAATACTAAAAATCCCCCCTAACCATTTTTTAATGTTTAGAATTCAAAAATAATCTTTATTTCATGAATATTTTTTTTCTAAATATGATAAATTTTAATTTTAATTAAAATCATAATTTACTTAAAAAATAAAGATTTTAATACCATAACTGATTTTATAACAATTTTTTAAATTTACTAAGGTCCCATTAAATTATCTTATAATCATAATACAAAAAAAATTATGAATACCTTTAATTAAAATAAAATTTCTTTTAAATTATAAAATTAGTCGTAAAATTGTTATTAAATATTTATGACTTTCAAAAACACCAACACTTAATTAAAATTTTTTAAAATATTCATCTACATATACTATGGTATAATTATATCATATTGTCACTTATAATATGGGTAAATTTTATTTATACTTTAATTGGTGTGGTTACTATTTAATTTGTCAGTTTTTTATTCATAAGTGCCACATTACTATTCTAAAGGTCAAGTTACTATTTCATCAGTATAGGTTCCTTAATTTCTAGATTCGATTCTTATTTCATTCATTCAATATATATATATATATATATTTATTGTGTTCTATTATATTTTTATACCATTATAAGAAGTTAATTTCTATTGATAAAACTTTGTGTCTTTACATTTTCCATTTATGTGATTGAACTACCAGGAAGAAGATGGAGGGACTCGATAATCCAAGATAAGTTACAAGAAGGTCATACCTGGGTTTCATTCAAGAAGATATTTAATCAGTAGTTTTATTATAAGAATTTTTGTGTGGAAAAGACCACAGATTTTCCAACATTGGAGAAGGGGGTTTGTGCCGTTTTGTAGTACTAAACACGATTTTCTGAGTTGGTGCATCTTGGACCGGTGCTTCTCACCAATGTTTAACTGAAGGCACATGGATTCAAGATAGAGATAAGGGCCGATATTTGATCAATGATTATTCTTTTGTCACTTATGACCTTTTTGGAGGTATTGGATAAAATATATTTGGATGAGGCAGACATAGCTTAGAGGACATGTTTGGATAGAGCTTTAGTGGGTGCAATGATTGGCTAGGATTCTTCTTCTGGTCAGAAAAGAAAGAGCAGGAGTTTTCAGTTTTCTAAAGGATTAGTTTTAGTTGCTTCTGTAGGGGAAAAATGGTAATTTTCTACCAGTGTGGGAGGTTTGGTCATACTGGGCCTCAGTGTACTGAGGCTCCCATAGCTTGTCATCTTTGAGGGAAATCTATCCATCTAAAGCTATTTTTTTATACGATGTCTCAAGGAAATAAGATGGGATCCACTTTCACCAAGGGGTCACAAGTTCATGTTGATACTTCCAGGGGTGGTGGATCTTATTCTCAATCCAAGTGGGATGTCAAGGTGGCTATGTCCAAATATATTTATGAATCATAGTGTGTTCTAGAGGAATCTGAAGTAATTAAAACAATTATCAAAGGTATGATGTTTATTTTATCTTCAATGGCGCTAGATTTGTTTGAAACATGTGATACTCATTCTTATATATCATCAACATTGGTTTATTTTTTGGGTTTTTTTGGAGATTATTTTGTTCTATTTGGATCTTCCACGCCTTTGGGAAAGAGGTCCGAACAATATTTCAAATGTCCCACATGTCAGGTGGTGATAAGTAACTTTGACAGGTTTTGGGGATTCTTACTACTTGATCTTGACATATTTTACTTGATCATCTACATGGAATATATGATTAGCGTAAAGGACAAAATATACTCTTATATCCATTTGGTATAGTTTTTATCTACCTATGGGGTCACTCATGTTTTCCATGGTGAGTGGGACTCTAGATCAGAAAGGGAAGGGCCATATGTTCGTTATGTTGGTTTAATATCATGCCAGTTGTTTGAACTTTTTCTTAATGTAGTTGAACCGTGCTTGGATGTTCAACTAACTACTATTGTGAGTGCATACCTTGAGGTATTTCATATGATTTTTCTATATTTATTCCATAGATAGATGTTGAGTTTACTATTGGAATGTTTCCTTGATCTAGGCCCATTTCTATTCCATCCTATAAAATATCACCTACTAAGTTGGTGGAAATTAAAGTCCTGCTTGAATAATTGGAGGTAAAAGGATTTATTCATCCTAGCATGTCATTATGGGATTCGCCTGTATTCATTCAAAATATGGTAGGTTAAAGTACTAGAATTTGTATTGACTGTCGAACGTTGAATTGAGTGACCATTAAGAACAAGTATCCTTTACCCGGAATTGATGATCTCTTTGATTTGTTGAGGGAACCTCTTTGGTTTTCTAAGATTGAATTGTGGTATTGTTACCATTGGTTGAGAGTCTGAGAAGAATATATACCCAAGACAACATTTCAGAGTTGATATTGGTATTTTGAGTTTCTAGTTATGCTATTCAGACTCACTAACCTTTCAGTAGTGTTCATGGCTTTAAGGAACAAAATATTTCATCAGTTCCTAGAATATTTTTTGTGTGTTCATAGATGGTATCTTGGTGTACTCTAAGATAGAGGCGGATCACAAAGAACATTTGGATATCATTCTTTAAACCTTGAGGGAACAAATTTTGTATGGTAAGATTTCCATGTTTGAGTTTTGATTTAAAAAGTTATGTTTTAGGGTCATGTGATATTTGAGAGGGGTGTCTTAGTTTATCCAGAAAAGGGGAAATCAGTTATATATTGAAATCATTCCATATACAATTCTAAGGTCCAAATATTCTTGGTTTTGGAAGGTTACTATAAATGGTTTGTTTGGGAATTCTCCAAGATAACATATTTAATGAAATATTTAACCCATAAGGATGTAAAGTTTTATTTTTTTAATAGGGAAGGGGCCGATGAACCTTTTTATTGAATCAAAAAATAGAGACAAAAAGAAGAACAAAAATTAGAAGTATATTTAGAACAGTTCATCAAATCCCCCATCATGACGACCCAAGATTTTTTATAATCTTGTTTGTGATCCTTCGTTACTTTTCCTTTAAGGCTCCCCAATCCATTCCTCAACCACGACCGCATCTCTGACCCCTGTGGTGAAGAGATTCCAAGTCCCGTACTTGTTTCATAAGTGTATCCATGTCTATGTCATCCGAGTCTGAGACCTTAGATGGCTCCTTAGCCTTCCATGACATTGGTTCTTCCCTTCCACGTACCATCGCACGATTCCTAGAATTCCGTCCATGATTCCTATAGTTATCATGCTATCACGAGTCATCCATCTCATTGTACTATGTAGTAGGTATTTCCAATGTGGCGATCTGTTCTGTCACAGGCGGATCACGACTCTTCATTGGAGTAGAGACCAGGCCGTCTCCTATGGACTCCATAGAGCCTTCCTCAGGCTGTCCTTCATGAAAAATCATAAGAACAACCTGCATACTAGAATCATTTTTAGGAGCAGGTTCAAAGTGGTTTTTGGGAGTTGCACTACCCACATCCTTATAGGGAACACGAGGTTGCTTTTCTGCTAGGAAAACAGGTGGAATTATACAAGGTTGGTTTCCACAAAAACCACTAGCATTGTTGATAATAGGGGAGGGGAAACAACATTACCAACCTATGAAATTTAAGAAGAACCCAAAGGGTATGAAGAATAAGCACCTCCATTTTCCATTCTAGAATTAGTGCCGTCAATATCACCCAACATCAAAGGCTTCAATGAAACCGACAGTGGGGGAAGAACTGCAGGAACCCTCTCTACAATCTCTACCCATGAGCAGCTTCCATGTATATTAGCATTCTCTTGTAAACCATGTCTAGGGAGTACATCATCCATTGAATGTTGTCTTATGGTTGTGTTTTGACCAGGCTCAGGAGGCTTGTCCTAATCCTAGGTAATCAATAATTTCTCAATTCCAAGGGAGTTCAATTTCAAGGTCTTGTCACTTTTAAAGAACTTACTACTATCATGTCCACATGATGAATTCAATTCACATAAGATATTTCTTCTACAGTTTAATGTATCATGTCCTATGATCCAATAATCTAGGAAGAATCAAGGGAGGTTTTCAAACTCAATTTTTAGCTCAATTTCTTCTTCATCAGTAGATAAAAACACTTTATCAATCAAGATGGAACTTAAATCAATATCCACTAAGAATCTTCCACAAGTTCCATATCTAGTAACCTTATTTTCTTTATCCATTTTTATTGGGACCCCTATTGATAAATCAATGTCATACAAGATCCTAGGATACCAAAGAATCATATTTAAACTACAAACTTTAACCCAGTTTTTACTGAGGTGTTACCGATTTCCAGAGGATTGAATTTTCAGTCCCATTCCTGAATGTGCAACGCACTGGGCATGAATGAAATTGTGCAAAATCCCCATTCACAGAACTTATGAGATTCAGAGGGGAAAATAAGATGATAAAAAACCTTCCCTAAGGAGACACACTTCCAGGTGTAAAAACCCCATATCACTGACAATATCTGGGAATGTAATTCATATTCCATGGCATCAAACCTCTAGGTAGGATGGGACGGGAAATGATTGAATGAGCCACAATTTATAGCCTCTCCAATATCGCAGTTAGATTATATTTAATGTGAAAACAAACCTTTCCATCAAATGCAAAAATTCAAACCCTTGAAATGAGATAAATATTGGTTATGCGAACTGACCTCTATTAGGTTAGCATCTGGGGCACCTTGTTTCACAGGAATTGATTCCATATAACCAAACGTCACATATTTCTATGAGTCTAAGCGGCATCAAACTAGAAAATCACAAGCCATCGGTTGCGAGATCAAAAGATTTGATGTCCATAACCCTAAGCGCCATTATGGAAAGGCACTTCCGACCACTCTGGACCACTCTCCATCCTTAATATCATGTAAAGTGTTAATAGAATGGTAAGTGTTAGAGATATTCTAAGGAGCTAAATATGAGGTTGAATTCAGAACCGGTTTTTATTCTTCAAGATCTAGGTTCAGATTATGATGTTTTCTTGATGATTCTTGTATGGGTTTGGGTTGTTTCTTTATATAGGGGAAATGGATTGAGGATTATGGATCACACTAGTTATGTCTTCATGTGAAGAACTACCATACCCATGATATTGTGTTGGAATCAGTTCTGAATAAACACAAAACATGGAGACACTATCTATTTAGAGATCAATTTATGGTATATTATGATCACAAAAGCCTGAATTATATTTTCATTCAAAGGAATATTAACTTAATACATATATTCTGGGTAGAGTATCATAAAATTTTTTATTTTGATATCATATATACTCCCGATAAAGGGAATGTGGTGGTCGATTCATTAAGCATAAAATCATAGAAATAGGCCATGAAGGAATTAGTTGATCAATGGTCTTTGATTATTTTTTTGCTAAAATGATCTAGGGAGTGGAGGAGGTTTATGAATAGGAGTTCTAGGCTTAAATAAAAGTTTACTTGTCTTTTGATGAGTGATTTTCATTTAAGAAGATGAAATACACTAAGAGATGATGCTATGTAGAAATCATTAGTGGTGGGGGAGACCTCATGCGAGTTGTCTCAGCCTCTTTGTGGAGGATTTTGCTTCCGAAGTAGGATAGTTGTTCTATTTTCCTTGAGAAAAGAGATTTTAGACAGTGTAAACTAGCCATGTTGGTCCATGCACCCTAAGGATACAAATCTGTACCACGATTTGAGTCATCAATATTAGTGGTCGAGGATGAGGTGATCGGTCATAGATTTTGTATCACAATGTCTCAATTGTCAAAGAGTTAAGGTGGAACACTAGAGACATATAGTTTTTTTGTAGCCTTCACCCATTCTGATATGTAAGTGTGATGATATTTACATGGATTTCATCATTGTTTTACCGTGGAATCTTAGTGGGAAGGATGTGATTTGGGTGATTTTTCTTTGAATCACTATATCTCCACCTTTCTTACCAATAATAGAAATGAAGAATGTAGAACATATTGGGGACTTGTATATTTAAGAGACTGTGAACCTTCATGGGGTTCACTCTATAGTTTTTTATGATCGGTAATCGTGGTTCAAATTAAGATTCTGGAAAGGTATGTAGGTGGAAATGTGTTCCTAGTTGAAATTGATCATGACATATCATCCACAGATGGATGGGCAGACAGAGAGGTTAATCCAAGTTCTTGAGGATATCCTCCATGATTTTGTGCTTGATTTAGATGGATCTGAGGACATGCATTTTCCGTTTGTTGAGTTTTTCTATAAAAATATTTATCAGTATTCAATTAGGATGTCTCCCCTTGAGGCTTTGTAGTGGAAGCCATGTAGATCTCCCTTATGCTGGGTAGAGTTGGGAGAGTGGTCCTTGGTTGGACTAAGTGTTATTGAGGAAATTATTGTGGTGGTGTAGTAGATATTGAGATGCTTCATCATGAAAAAGAGTCATCAGAAATCTTTCACAGACCATCAACATTGGATGATGGAGTTTGAGGTTAGTGATCAGGTCTTCATTAGAGTTTCACATTGCTTGACACATCATCGGTTGGGTAAGCAGGGTAAGTTGACACTGAGGTTTGTGGGCCCATTGAGATCATTGAGAAACTATAGAAGGAAGCCTAACAGTTTCTTCCACCATCTAGCTTGACTTCTATACATGAATTGTTTCATGTTTTTTAGTTGAGGAGGTATATACCAGATCCTTTTAATGTGATAATATGGAAGGAAATTGTTCTTGAGATCGATACCACTTTGGTTCAGAATCCATTTCAGATTATGGATTCCAGGATAAGTTTGTTTCTAGTAAAACGATTTCCCTAGTCTGAGTACTATGGTAGTGGATACAAGATCACCATGAGACAAGGTAGAGGGATTTGTTGATGAGGTCAGAGTGGCCTTCTATTTTTTTGGATTGGGGATCTTGATATCTTTCTGGGGATATAAATATTTTATAGTGGGGTGATTGTAATGCCCTGATACCTTTATATTAAGTATATTATGACCTCTTTTTGTTGTTTTCCCTTTTTTTGGGAGAATATTTTTGGCCCTGAATTTGGAGGATAACAGTAATGGTGAAGTCAGGGATTTTTTGGATTTCATCTTTTCCCTGGGCCTTTATAATATTTTCTAGGTAGTTATATGATGTGTAATGGGGTTTCATGATGTGTAATTCCATCCAAACTCATCCAGTGAGTTGAATTCATAGTGTGAGAATTTACATGTCGTGTAAGAGTTACACATTGGGTAATATGAAAACCAGCTTTTAATTAAAAAGGTGACGTTTTTTTCAATGTATCATAAAATGAAAGGTATTCTTGACATGTTAAATATTACACACCATGTAATTCCATGAGTCTCATTTTCTAGGGTCTCATGCATGTGCGGAGGATTTATTTTTATTTTTTCAGCCTTAACCTCTCAGCCATATCTCTTACCCAAGGTGATTTTGGGTGTCTTCCTTTTGTTTGAATCAATTAATTCAGTGATTGATAAATAGGGTTAGGCACTTCTTCTCAATAGATAACCCTTCCTCACAATTTACCTATCGTTTATAGCTGTGACACAATTTATTTATAGGGATTGATAATCAAATTGTGTTTTCTATCAATACTTTTTAATCTTATTCATGCCTTATCTTCCCAAGGTAGATCTTTTGGTTTACAATCCTCATTGTCAAAGGAGGTTACGTTTTATACACTCTTTAGGTAGGTGAATCTATTCAATTATTCTAATTACTTGAATTGCTTATACTTTTTATTGATTACCTTAGATTCGAAATGGAATTTCATGTGTTGAAATTGAAAAGGGCATAAATTCATGTTTCATAGGGGGTTTCCTTGAAATTTAAATTTCCTTGATTAGAAATAGAAAAATATATTTTGAAACCCTGATGCATGTTGGCATGGATTTGAAATTATTTTATAAAAATAAAATAATTGTTTTTAAAATATAAATTGATATTCTTTTCACAGTGGGAAGCTTGGGTACCTCTAGATAGAGACACAAATAGACTTAGTTTGTTTGACACCACTAGAAGGTAACCTCTTGAATTTTGATGGTCTATGGTAGGCCTCTATGTTTGTTTGATCTAACCTTCTAAATTTTTAGGACTATGAGTGTCTAGTAAATATTTCCCCATGTTTTATAGATTGGATGGTAGGTGTATTGTTGGTTATGGTTATTTATTTCATGATAGTTTGTTTCATGGATGTTGGATCATATGTATATTTATATATCAATATCTTTACCTTATTTGTTTTTGGATTTTTATAATATGATATGAAATTCACAAAAACTCATGGATCGTTTTGGAAAGGAATTCAAACATCTTATAAAAATGTTTGTAAAACTATTTTGTTTTAAAGTATGGAATTGTGCATTCTTTTTATTAGAACTTGTATCGATCTCTTGGTGGTATCCTACTGAGCTCTATTTCTCACACCCTACTTCTAAATGTGGAAAGCTATATATGTTTTTTATAGGATGCTGTTAAATAGAAGGTAATTATATACCATTAAGGCTTCTCTTTACATTTATATTTCATTTTGGGTTAGTTTAGAGGTTATTTTGGGTCATATATAGACTAGTTTTTTCTAGATTTTTTATTAATGGTTATCATGTCTGGATCAGTTGTATCACCCATTGTTTATTTTTTTACTCTAGTTGTATGCATTGTATTACTTATATATGAGACTTTTTTTATCTTTGTTTTAACCCACCTTGTGATGGGCTGACTTGGGTGATTGGTTTGGGTGAACCATGTTGTCCTGATACAAAACGAGTGTTGAACAAGGTTGGTTTTCCATGTAAGAGGGTTTGGGGACCATGTTGATGATGTAAATAAATTGGTCTAATAAAATATAAATGGGGTGTTATTTCCCCACTGAAACATAGTGACTTTTGATGGAAAATCATAATGAGACTTAGGGGACCTTGGTGGGTCCCCCTATGAGTCAAATAAACTTATGAGAGGGTGTTAATAATTATTTTAGTAGACTTATTATGGGATTTCCCCTAAGTGAACGATTTTTATTATTTTATTATATATGAATATAATGATAAAATAAGAAAAACCAAATGGGTGTCTTTTATTATAAACAGAAACATATTCATGGGTGTTCATGAATACTCCATATTGGGAGTTTTTGAATACTCCATATGGGCAGGTCGTTAATACTCACTATGAGGAGGTTATGAAAACTCTATATGAGGAGGTCATGATTGATCCCACTAGGGAGGTCATGTTACTAAAGAAAAATACCCTAGTAGTGACATTTGTGATACTACTAGTGGGGCTTCCATGGATTTGGATTTAGGATTATTGGTTTTGAGCCGAGGGTGTTTCTACCACATGATATATTCTACGGGATTATGGGGTATTTTGTGGTCATGGACAATACTTATAGAATATTTGGGATTTTATTCCATGATCATTGTATACTGGATTGGATTAGATAATTACCTAGGTCATTATTACTATATATTAAGGTGAGTTTATCCCCTAGGAGTTTATCACTGTATACCGAGGTAAAAGACCTAAGAGTCATTATATGATTGGAATAGTCATCACGATGTGCTCAAAGAGACCCTAACACTGGATGAAGAAGGTATGTTTAATTAGGGGTGTGGTCTTAAGGATCGATAAATATGATTGTTTTCACCAATGGGGAGGGTTGGGTTACTATGGTTGACACAATTACATGATGTTATTGGAGACATTTGGCAATGGTCGAAGTAGGTATAATTGGCCTAAGGTATCATCGTGAAACTCAAGGGATGGACTTGTTATTTATTTATTATTTTATATTTCCTTAATTAATTAATTTTGACCATGTAACATGTAGATATCACTACATTTACTAGCTATATATAAGACCACGCTGGTGGTACCCCACCTAGTTATGTACTCACACCCTACTCATACAACCATTTCACTTGGGTACCTAAGAAACCTATCAATCATCATAAGTATAGGCTGGTTATAGGTCCAATATTTATTGATTAATCTAGAGTATCTTAGATTGGGTATATATATTGGGATGAGGTATGGATCGCAGTTGAATTGAATCCATTAATATTTTATTCCATATTTTATTCTATATATGTGATCAACCTAGTGGGTGATTGGCCTTGTATGACTATGTGACTAAATTTAATTTTTTATAGCATATCTAATTAATTAATTATTCATCAAAACATTAATGTGTATAGTGCTTAATTATTTATTTTATAATTACATAATTTGATATAGGAGTTATAGTCTCCCCATAGTAACTATTTAGAACCCTAATGCTAGTTGCTAGCCTCTAGCATACGGGGAAGCATGCCTGAGATCATGTGGAGTCATCGGTCTAGTTACTATTCATAGTGATCCATGCAGAGATGTTATAATAATATTTTAGAGTCTTCTATAATAAATAAACTAAAACAATTCCTATGACCATTATATTTTTGTAGAAAGATATTTAATTCATGATTTTATTTAAATGTTTAATTTATATATTTTATAAATTTAATTTTATAAAATTTAAATTATTTTTTGAATCACCACATTGAAATTGACTTAGAAATAATTTTTGGGTTTTTTTAGAAATAGTTGATCTTTGGGTGAATAAAAAAAACAAACTTTTTTAAAAAACACTATATTCTATATGACATCATGAGATAAGATCAGATTTAGAGTTTTTGAATTTTTTTTAAAGAAAAAATAAAAAATAAAAAATTAATATTATTAATTTAAAAGTATAATATTTAAATTTTAAATATATGATTGAAAATTTTAAAATATAAGTAATGTTTCTATTCAAATTAATATTGTTTTATTTTTTTTCTTATAATCAAGTATTCATAAAGTTTTTTTTGGGTTTGGTAAATTTTAAATTTAAATTAGTGCAATTTTATTGAATAAAATTCAATTAAATTCATGATAATCAACATTTTACATAAAATCATTTTTATGCTTGAATAGTCATATTTCAAAAAACTATTTTTCATCATTATATGTGTACTTGTTTTAATACTAACTATTACCACTTATAAATATTTAATCTCAAAAAAAATATATTTCATATTTGTAATCATGAGGTTGAAATTTTTTAATGGTGGTGATTTCATTTTTTTCACAATGAATAGTAATTATGGTAAAAATTTATCACCAGAGTGTTGGATAAAAGAGTTAAAAAGGGGGTTAAAATTAAAAGATAATTTTTTAAATGGAATAATAACTTGTTTTAATTTTATTTGATGAATGTATTTATACTATTAATCATTTTTTATTCTAAATATATCAATTTGGTTACACTATCAATTGTGTAATACATTTATATTAATTTAATGTTGAGGATTTTTACAAGTGTGCCACTCTTTTCACTTATAAAAGGGTTCCTTCTCTTCTCACTTATTCACAAATTTTGAGACAATTATATTACTAAATAAATTCCCAAATCACTCCCCAATTATCCTACCCATATCTTATAGGTCCTATTCTCCTCAAAAGATTAACCTAAGAAGCCATAAAGTGTAAATAAAAGGATGTTGTCCAAAGAAGAGGTATAAATCTTACCAAATTACTTTATGTTTATTTCTTCTTCCAAATCATTTAAAAATATAATAACTATGATTAAGAAATAACATCGGTAACTAAAATATACTAAAATGTTATTATATTTATGGAAAAATACCTTTTAATCTACCTTTCCAGTCATTGAAAAATGATAACATTGCTTATGGCTATGTGTAGGCTACTACCTCCATAAAGTGATGTGATTAATTTTTCATTTTTGCATTAAATAGATTTTAATTGGGATGGATTTACAGAATAAATATTATGATTATAATATTTAGATGATTATATTAAATTAAACCACTACTAATTTTATTTCCTTTTTATCCATTATAAAAATGTAATCATTGTTCATGCGTATGTAGAGAAAACCATCTTCTTGAAACATCATGATTTATTCTTCATGACCACCATTTTTTGTTGGTTATAAAATTGTATTTAATATATAAAAATGATAATTATAAGATGTTTTATATTATTGTGATGATGAAACCATGACCAATGTGCAAGAACTAGAACCTTAAATCTATAACATGTATGGAAATGGAATGATTAACACTCAAATATTGATTTTAACAACAAATATTTAATTAATGTATGAGAATAAGTTAATATAATCTTTTAAGATAATTATTAATATTATTCACATATTGATATATAATAATTATAAATTTATTATATAGGATATTAAATCATGTCTGATGAAGAGAAATGTTGAGGTAACGGTTAATTTCACAATCTCATTCTTATTCTATATTGTTTATGATTATGTTTCCATTAGGGGAATTATATAATATTTCTTTCTTAAAACCCATATATTTTATCCTCATATCTTTTTTTAGTATTTTTATGTTTTCCTTTCATTTTCACCTCTTTATTACTCAAATGAATAAAGGAATGCTAAAAAAACCAATATTATTTCTTCACTTTGGTTGGTGACCATTTTATTTAATGTACATGTTCTTAATTTTTTATCAAAGATCTTATTTTATTTTAAATTATTTTAAAGGTATTTTATACTTCCTATGACTATATTTACAAATTAATAGAAATAATTTTATATACATTTTTCGTTATGCCACACTTTTTAATTTTTCAAAGTGGGGAAAATGTTTTTATAAATTTTCACCACATGACCACATTTTCTTGTTGTCATAGACATTATTAATTATAAATATTCCTCAGTAATTTACATATGTTTTAAATGAAAATAGAATCCCCATTATTCTAGAATTTTTTTAGAAATGTTTTTGAACAGAAAAGGATATTTCTTCGTGATTTTGAGGTGACTTTCTAATGCTTTTATAAAAGACACTTTTCATCTATGTAAGAATAATTTAATGAATATTATAATTCCATAGGGATATACTATAATGGTTCCATCCAAATTATTTCTCTATATTAATTATGATCATTCGTTTTGATTTATTAAATGTGGAAATATTGACATTTCACAAGATAGTTTTTCAATATAAATGTTCACGTTGATTATTTATTGTATTTTTATTCATTTATTTCATATGATAAATGAATTATACTTAGTAAGTGATGGGGGGAACCTTTTATATCCCCATTATGCATTATTAGGTCTCATAAAATAAAATATTTTTGATATTTGGTGTATTACTTAACTATTTATGTATGATGTCTTGGAATGAGGCCTTGATGGTAAGATTATGATGTCCATCATTATGAATTCTATCATTATAAAATAATTTATTATTATCTATGTGATTTTATATGGTTTTATTTAATCCATGGATATATTACCATTTTATTGATTTAGTTACATGACATATTTTATTATTTTTTATCACATACATATTATTCATATTTTATTCATTATATGATAGATTGTACAACACTTTATTCTTTATTGGGAATACTATCTCACCCTTTATTATGTTTTGATTTCCCTAGGGTTTAATATTGTATCTTTGACTAATTTTTTAGATATAATAGAATAAAAAATAAATTTATCAATGGAATTTCATGTTTTATTTCAATTTTTTATAATGCGAGGATCAAATATTTATATAGTATCTCAAGATTACTAAACTGTTTGATCCCATGGGAGGAAATCTCTTTTAGTTTGTACCAATGTAGTAAGTAAACCACCATCTACAAGTTATCAGAGTAAGGTCATTACATGTTTTGTATGGGATTATTTTCATTTAAGGTGAAAATTATTTCGTGAAGATATAAAGTTATAAATTTTTTTAAATACTAAATAATATAGATTACATTGGTAGACAAATGAAAAATGTATTATCTTTCTTAATGTATGAGGGATTCTTTGTAATAGTCGGTATACAAAATTTGTTGAGGTAAGTATGACGTAAGGGACTGTGAGTCCACTCAAAAATATTTTTGATCAAGTGGGACAAATTGAGAATTTATGTAAGAGAAAAATGATTCATTCTAACTTCGTTAGATTTAGCCTTTATAGTAAGTTTAAACTAATTAAATTTATATTTTTTCATTATTATTTACTCGTTTTCATTAAAAAGTAGAGATTAAGAGTGATATACATGCTCTAACCTTATGAGAAATATTAAAAAAAGGGAATAAATATTGAAAAAGGGTTCAATCTAATACCCTAATTCAACCCTCCTATTAGGGATTTCCCTTATTGGGACTAATACTATCCACTACTCCAAGGGAAAAAATAGAAATCTTAGAATTTCAAAAAAAATCAAAATATAAAAATTGTATATATTTTTGAAATTTTTAAAAACATAAAATAAAATAAAAAATATAAATATATAATCTAAAAAATATTAATCAATTTATAGGATATTTCATGTATTATGAAATAAAATCCCATATAAAATTCATGTTATTGCTGTAAAATATCAAAATATCCAAAATTAAAATTGATACAAATTTTATTTTATCCACTATATATAAGTCATAATATAAAAAGATTTTTTTAAAAGAAATATTGGTTTTGAATGTTTTGGTCACATAACCCATTTTTTATTAAAGTTAAAAATAATTTGATTTTATTTAGTATATATAAATTCCCATATGCCACAAATTAATTGAATATCATTATAGGTTTACATAATAATCCAAGCTCACTTGCTCGATTTTGATCATTTGACACACATTTTCTAAAATAATTATATTTTTTAAAAAGTATTTTTGATCATCTATGGTGCATCACATGTCATATTAACAATTGGTATGTTTTTAAAAATAATTAATTAATCAACAATCATAAATTGTCATGAAATTTGAATATTTTTTCTGGAATTTTTATTTCTTGATAAACTTTTTGAACTTGAAAAGTTATAATTTTTAAAAATTAATTTTGGTTCATTTTGAACACATCATAGATCATATTGACAAGGATTTTCTTCTTAAAATTCATAAATTAGTTTATGATAATTTTTGTAAAATTAAAAAAAAAATACTTTCTTTTTTCTGTTTTGATTCATGTATGTTTTTGAGGTAAAAATATATATAATTTTGAAAATTCACTTCCAATAATTCTCTCCATATGATATATCATATTGGTTTATATTTAATTTCTACAAGACAAATATTAATCGTTGATCATTATCTTAAATTTTTGTGATAGTTCATGCTTTTTTGTTTAGTTTTGATATTTTGATGCACATTTATAATATAAAAATAAGTTTTAATTATAAAAAATAAATTTTGATCATTCTAAACACATCACATGGAATATGGAAGTTTAGAGTTCTCTTAAAACTCTAAAATTAAATGATAATTTTTTCCAAAACTTTTATGATAGTTTAAAATCATTGTCATGATTTTATATTTTGATGGACATTTAAATATTAAAGAGTTATATTTTAAAAAATTCATTCTTGAAAATTTTAGGCACATTTCACATCATATTAACTTGTAATTCGTATATGTCACAAGGTAATAAAGGATTTTTGTCATAAATTTTCATGATAATTAATGTTTGTTTGTTTTATTTTGATTAACTGATACTTTCTTTAAACATAGGAACTGTAATTTTAAATATTAAATTCATACCATTTTTGTCTCATAATATATCATATTAAGGAATATTTTATTCCTACATTTCAAAAATTAATGAAAAATCATTTCCCTAAAACTTCATGAAAATTTGAGTTTGTTTTATTGATTTTGTTTGTTTGATTCATATTTTGAAGTTAAAAGAGATTTTTAATTTTGAAAATGAAATTTTAATCTTTCTAACCAAATAATATTTCAAATTTATGTGTGATTTTTTACTATAGATAGAAAAGTAATCAATAATCATTATTTTAAAATTTATAAAAATATGAGTTTATTAGCTTGTTTTTGATTATTTTATACACAATATTAATTTTTAAATTATTTTAATTTCAAATATGAACATTCAATCATTTCTATTATATTTCATGTTATATTTACCCATGGTTTTTTCTTACATGTAATAAATTAATTTACTATTATTATCTTATATTTTATTGATAGTGTGAGCACATTTTCTCAACTTTGATTGTTTAATTATTATTGGGAAGTGAAAAAAATTCTATTTTTTAGCATTTCAAGAGCATCGCATTGTGGATTAATGAACAATTTCTCTTTATATATTATAAATTAATCTATTATTTTTTTATATATTTACCTAAAAATTAGATTTTATTTATTTTAATTATTTTACTTATGTTATAAACTAAAAAAAGAGTTATAAATTTTAAATATATTTTCGATTATTCCGGTCTCATCTTATATATATTGGTAGTTTAATTTGTTTTGATATGTCATTAATTAATTTATTTTTTTTAAATTTTCAAGTCAAATCAAGCTCGTTTGTTTGAATTTGATCATTTGATATATGTTTTAATGTTAAAAAATATTAAAATTTGAAATTATGTTTTCAATAATTATAGAACACAATTCTTGTTATATTGACTTGAAATTTATTCTCATATTTTAGAAAATGATCGAATATCATTTCCCTAAATTCTCATATCAAAATTGTTTACTCTTTTTTGATTGTTTAATGCCCATTTTTAACTTAAACATAGTTTTAATTATAAAAATACACCTTTTATATTTAAAAAAAATCCCATATCATATTTTCATGTGGTTTTATATTTCAGATCAGAAAATAATCTATTACTATTTTAATATTTTTTTCTAACATTTTTAAATCATCTTCTCATGTTTGATAATTTAATGAACAGTATGAATTGGAAAGAGTTTTAATTTTAAAAATTATCATTATATATTCTTATTTCATTTCTAATCCGATTTATGTTTAGTTAATTCCTAAATATTAAAACTTAATAGATGATCATTATTATAAATTTTTACAAAATTATAAGTTCATTTGTTAGTTTTTTATTGTTTGATGAAATTTTTTAATTTGAAAAATAGTTTTTATTTAAAAAATATTATTTCAATCATTATGAAAACATAATATATCTGACTGAAATGTTGTTCATTCACACATGTCACAAATTAATCAATGATCAATTTTCAAAAAATTTATCATAGTCCCGGATCATTTTCTCAATTTCAATCCTTTGAGGCACATTTTTAATTGAAAATATTTTTAATTATAAAAATTTATTTTTTTATTATTTCAACCACATCACATGTCTTAATAACATGTAGTGTTTTCTTTCATATTACCAATTAATTTATGGTCATTGTTATATTTTTTCACAATAGTTTGAGTTTTTTTCTTGTTTTTGATTATTTAACACATTATTTTAATTAAAAAATATATTTTCAATTAATATAATCTAATTTCATGTTAAATGTAAACAATAGTTATTCTCAAATATCACAAATTAATCGAAAATTGTCTTAAATTTTCATGATATTCCAATATTTCTTGACTAATTTTGATAATTTGATTCACATTTTAAATTTAAAAAAGTGTTAAGATTCTAAATTTTTTGTTTTCGATCCTAATAATTACATCACATGCCATATTTTTGTGAGATCCATTACTACGAGCCACACAATAACTGATGATCGTTATCCTAATCTTTTTAACAATATGATATTATTTGGTCAGTTTTGATCATTTTATCATTCCAGTTGTATCACATATCAAATTTGAATGGATTTTATTTCTATATGTCATAAATTTATCAATGATCATTGTCATAGTTTTTTACAACAATTCCAGATCATTTTTTGATCATTTGATACACATTTTTAACATAAAAAACATTCTAATTTAAAAAACACACTTTTTGAGTCTTAGTTGGACAACTAATATGAGAAACCATTTGTGTGGGTGAATTAGGGTGTTAAAAGTTTAAAAATACTTCCAATTCCTTAACCAATTTTACAGATCATAGTATATTCAAGTCTTGGACTATGTATTAGAAGATTCATTATTATACCTCTTCTTCTTTTTCTTTGGTTTGTCTATTTATTCATCACCACTCATCCAAAGATCAACACACCCACACATACTAATTTATATATGAAGTGAATAAGATTTTACTAAGTTACCCCATTAGAATTAATTAAAGGAAAGTGGTAAGTACATGGAAACTCCACACCAGTAACACAAAATACCACTAATCTATTACAATTTTTATAATAATCAATCCATCCAAGTCTCACTACCTTTGTATAAGGGTGATCTGACTATGGGAATGGGTCACTCCTATGTAAAATGTGAAAATCACTACTATAAAAACTCATATAACTATTTGGAATGCTTGAGATAGAGTAATGTTACCCTCATTTGGTGATCATTTACAGCTACTCCATAAGATGGATTTTCACAGGGAAAACTCTATCTCCATCATTCATAATCATGTGGGTACTTTTATATGCATATCCAATCCTCTTATTATTTTCTTATTACTTATATAGAGTGGTAGAAATGATTTTCACATGATGATTGTGAGAATAATACTTATAAGGACACCACTAACATTGTACCTCACAATAGTTCATATATATTTGCATACATGTACTAAATAAATTTACAATTTTAAATAAAATCAAGACTATATTAGGTGTATTATAATATGATTAAAAATCCACTTTGATGGATGAATCATACTCTATTTAGAGAGTAATGGAAATGGGATGAATATTCTCAAGGATTTTTGTTGAAACTACCATAATATAAGTTAGTCTGAAATATAAGAAACTCTTCTATAATAGTTGATTGGATATGTGTCAAACCTATAAAATCATAGCAACACTTAAAGTATGAATCATGAAATCTAAAGATACTCATTCTTAAGATAAGTTTATCTTTCATCAATATACTTTGTTATAGGGGTAATGTGTTCCACTAGGAAAATATCATCACTAAGGGAAGAAAATCCCTTCATCAAAATAATCATTTGATATCTGGTTATAATACATCTCATCCAACATACTAACTTGATGTTATGGTGTAGTGGATCCTACTTGGACCTTTTCAATTAGATTTGATACTTCCAGAGCACTCAACCGGATAGTTATCTCTCTCAAACCCATTTATTTGGAAAGTGAATATTCTAAGTAATCTTGCATCATACCACTATATAAAAAGAAAAACAATCTAGGAAATCTCACATTATAACACTAGATGGAAGATCATCTAGGAAAGAAATACTATATGATACCACATGATGGAAAATCATCTAGTTTGAAAAATATTATATCACACTGTTGGTTAGAAGTACATCCAATCTATGGAATCCGATGCCACACCCATAATATGAAGAGTTTTTAGTCTAAGAAATTACATTTCATATTATTTTCTAGCACAATATATATTTCAAGTGACCTCATATGATAATACAAGATGGAAGAGCATACAGTTCAGGAAGTCACATATCACCCACTATATGAAAGAGAATCCAATCCAATAAATCAAATACGATACCGTTGGATAACATAGCATCTAGTCTAAGGAATCTGGTTTTACACCACTAGATGGAAAATAATCTTGTCTAAATACCCTTTTATTTCCATAATTGGTGGAACTTGCATATCCATCTCTCTTTCCAATATTAAGTAATATTCTTAACATGTTCTTATATCCCTTTAGTTTATAGGTCACCACACCAACATAGAATGTCAAGATTAATAATATTAATCACATTCATGGGAATCACCATGTCCAAATCCCAACCCTCGACTATAAATCACAGAACCTGATGCAGTTCATATCCATATGTATTTTTCATATTGGACCTTAAGAAATAACTCATGATTACCTTAACTAAGGTCATAAAATATACCCATCATCATTACCCAAATGAGACACTCAATACTAAAAAATAGACCTTTAATAGCACTAAAAAGGTCTTTATCAACGCTTGAGAAGCACTGACTATTGGAGAGAGATTAAAATACCGGGTGTTTTTATAGCACTAAAAAAGAACTGATAATGGGGAATACTATAGTGTGCCATAACAACACACTATATCTCCAGTGTAGTGTACTGTAACAACACATCGAATCTCCAAAAACACCCTGAAATCAATAAAATAAATTATTAATATATAATTTAAATGAATAAAAAACAATCTCAGATTGTTTTCTTGGTTTTTGTGATGTGATATGTGTTTTAAACTAAAACGATACTTATATATTTAAAAAAACATGAAGCCACACTGGTCACACCTTTCTTTTGATTGAGGTTTTGATGATTCCTAAATGTCTCATATGACATATGGATCACTTTCCTAAAGTATCAAAACAATATGAATGCGTTTTCAGAGTTTTGAGTACTTCACTTGTATTTTTTAGTAAAATTTCATTTTAAATAGGAAGCCCACACTTTAACTCATAACAATCACTTCGTGTGTCAGTTTGATTATGATGCTGATTCCTATATGTTAAAAATGACTTATGAATCATTTTTATAAATTATAAATACAATTAGAGTGTGTTTTCTTGGTTTTTAGTGAGTGATAGTTTTTGAAATAAAATGTTGAATTTAGACTGATTACATAAACATTGAGTCATACAGATCACATAGTATATCATATTTAGGTGAGTATGATTCTTACATATCAAAAGTTACTTATATATCATTTTCTTAATGTATCAAAAAAATCCTAATGTGTTTTCTTGGTTTGAGTTTCCCTTTTTACTAAAATTGAAGTTAATTTTAAATAAAAAACACTTGGAGTCATATCGATCACACTGTGCATCATATTTAGGTATAAATAATTCTTACCCATCCCAAATGTCTTATCGACCATTTTAATAATGTTTTAAAACAATTAGATTTCATTTTCTTGATTCTGTGTATGTCACTTGTCTTTTTTTACTAAAATGTCATTTTAATCTTAAAAGGTGTACTTTGACTCATACCAATCACATCGTGTATAGGTTTGACATGAAAATGATTCCTAAATTTAAAAAATAAGTTATGAATCAAGTTACTAAATTATCAAGAAAATATGAGCTGTTTTCTCAGTTTTCACTGAGTGAAATTTTTTGAACTAAACTATTGAGTTTAAACTAATAATGGACACATTGAGTCATATCGAGCACATAATGTATCAAAGTGAGGTTCATATGATTCATACATGTTTAAAATTATTTTTGGATCATTTCCATAAAGTATCAAAATAATTTTAATGTGTTTTCTTAGTTTTGAGTAGGCCAGTTTTCCTTTTTATTAAAATTGATGTCATTTTTATATAAAAAGATGCACTTGGAGTCATGACGGTCACACCATGCTTTAGATTAAGGTAAGAATACTTCCTACACATCTCAAATGAGATAAGAATCATTTTACTAAAGTATCAAAACAATATAAATGCATTTTCACAGTTTTGAGTAGGTCAGTTGTCATTTTTATTAAAATTAATGTCATTTTTAAATAAAAAATGCACTTGGAGTAATATTAGTCACACTATGCATCAGATTGAGGTAAAAATGATTCTTATATGTCTCAAATGATATATGTATCATTTTACTAATGTATTAAAACAATACAAATGTATTTTCATTTTTTTTGAATATATGACTTGTTTTTTTACTAAAATGTCATTTTAAACTGGAAACATGCAGTTTGACCTATATTGTTCACATCTTATTTCAGTTTTATGTGAGGATAATTCCTACCCATAAAAAAGTTAATTATTAATTGATATCCAAAATTATTAATAAAATACAAGAATTTTTTATTTGTTTTCTATTAATGGCATTTTTTTGAACTAAACTATCGATTTTAAACTGATAACGGACACATTGAGTCATAATGGTCACACTGTGCATTGAATTGAGGGGAGGATAATTCCTATATATGTCAAGTGACTTATGGATCTTTTATATAAAGTATCAAAACAATATAAGTTTTTCTCAGTTTGGAGTATGTGAGTTGTCATTTTTACAAAAATTAATGTCAATTTTAAATAAAAAGAAGCACTTGGTGTCATACTAGTCACACTGTTTGTCTTATTGAGGTGTGGATGATCCCAACACATCACAAATTCTAAATCCTAAATAACAATTTTACCACATTTCCATTATCTTACTATGTCAAAATTCTAACACTGCATATTAACTCAATCTTCTTAGCTGAAAGACCTTTCTCGTTGTTGAAACTCAGAAGAGTAGAGTATTTTAACTATGAGAAATGTTTTTATGCTAATAACATCGAATCATTATGTAGTGTTGGTTGTTTGGAAAATAAAGGTAATGAAAATGGAAAATTTGGTAACATAGGTAGAAATAGTCATTTTATCTCTTTTGTGGCATGTTGGAGATAGTTGAAAGAAAAATATGACTTACCAAAAGTTCGATGAGAAAAAACTAATTAAGAATTAGATAAAAATGATAATAAAATTAACTTATAAATATTAGGTAAAATGATGAAAAAATTAATTAAATATGTAGTATGAATTTATCTTTTCCTGATAGTTTTATGCATTCTTGATGCATTTCCTTTTTTCCATAATCTCAATTGTAGGCTCGAAGTCCAATCCCTCATGAGCATGATCATCTTTGAACAAACCACCCCAAATTTAATAAGTGAATCCACATTTAATAGAAAACAATTATTACCAGATTAGTACTAAAAATAAATCAATTAAACCTAAATTTGAGACAATAAATTAATTCTATGGATAATAATTTTACTAGGAAAACATTATTGACCACCGGGATATGACAATGGTAAATAAAGAATAATGATAAAAATACACAAATAGATCTCTCTAGATAATCAATAAATGAGTGAGGAGGACGCGGATAAAATAAGATACATTAGATTGAAGCTTTTAATCATTCGAGATAAAGTAATTATATCCTAATAGGTTCATAATGTATTTATTTTGTATAATAAATAAATAAATACCCATATGATATTAATTATAATAGGTGAATGTTTCCCGTTAGTTATAATTACATGGATAGTAATCAGAGATTTTTAAGGGTGGAACCAAAAGAAAATGTTAACGAATGATATGTTTTTAGATGGATTAAAGTAAATCATAAATAATGTTTTTTAGACGTGTGATGAAATAAATGAATTGATTTTTAAGAATTATTAATGAGTGGGTTATCCTTTCAAATATGGATATACTTTTATCAACTGCAAGAAATACAAGCAAGGCTGAAATCAATGAATAAAATGTCATTAGTGATTAGAATATTTATGTTAAAACTATAAGGAGTAAGAATATAAAAAACAATATTTTTCCCAAGTAAATCATAAATCATTTAGAGAGGCTGACAAGTATGATAATTGGATCAAATATATACATGAAGAGCTTGATCTGAATAAGAACAATGTGAAATGAGGAGATTGATTCGAATAATAACAATAAAGGATTCTTATGGATCAAGTTGTTACAAATATTTTTCCAAAAAATTTCTATTAGTTTAAAAATACATGATTTTTTAGTTAATTTTTTATTAATTCTATAAAACTCCTAGCATAAATGGTCATGGTAATGTATTGAAATGAAACATTTTTTAATGTCATGTAATTGAGATGGTCACATCTGTACGGAATCATATTACCACTAGAATGAAATAAAAAATTGATTCATGCTTATGCTAGAAAACTACAAAATTAAATATAATTAAGAATCCATAGTGAACATAACAAGTAAATAAATTATTAAATCCATACTAATAAAGTTGACGTGAAGTGTGATTCTAATGTTGTAATGATTTTATCCATGAAAAATAATTTTTATATCAACAAAATAGATTCTATTAAAACTTATTTATTAAAATACATTAATCAATGTTAATATTTTATTTTATCAAAATTAGTTAAATAAAGTAGTATAATATTTATTCTTGAATGATTTAAAATATTCTTTATAATTTTAATAATGGAAAACTTTTCTTATTAAATAGGTTACTTTTCAAAAAGAAATATCAAATTTTGATAAATTTTGATCAATACTAAAAGATTGAGAAGAATAAATTATATAAAAAATGTACTCTTCTTCTGCACCACATAATGATACATTATTTTTTTTCTAAAAACACCATGATGATGAGTTTTTTCCTAGAAAATGACTCATTCCAATTATTTATATTTTGACTATATCTCATAAAAAAAAAATCAAAATATCAATTACATTTTATCACAAAATTAGTTTTTTTCTGTATAATATAGTACAAGTATTATAGAAACATAAACCTATATGATTTTTATAGAATTTAAGTTACATTATTTAAATTCAAATTAAAATATTTCAAAAATAAAAACTGAAAAATGTATATTTTTTCAATAATCAGTTAAATAAATAAGACAACAAATCAAATATATATAATGTTTTTTCTCATATGATTTTACAAATTCATCACAATAATTAGATTGTTACATTTCATAAGTGACCCTTAAATCTATCTCATGCCTCATGAAAAATTACAAAGTCATCCTAAAAAAATCCATTAATTTTACACCATACATTAGTGCTCATTATCCAAGGAAACAATTTCATGAAAAAATCATTATATTGTCCTTCCCATGTGTCAGATATTTCATCATCCATTTTTTGGAAAGAACTTCTTGAATTACCTTTAAAATAGAAGTGGATAAACCTATATTTAAGTTCCTCCACACACATCCCTCTTAGTTTCAATTTCTGTACGACATAATATATGACCCCAAAGATGTCGTATATTTCATCATCCAAGTGATTTTCAATGTAATATTCCAAACCAATGATAACACTGAACTCTATATGGAATAATGTTTCAAGATTTGATGATTGCAAATAGGTAGTTTCCATGGAATATAGGTATTGGGAGCCTATTATACCACAAAACAACATGACGAAACATTGGGTTTGATATATTTCATGTCACACAATACAAATGTTGTTCTAAGAAGACCCACAAGATATCAGAGAAGACGATACTTCAATATATGTAAAAAAATTAATTTTTGGTTGTTTTATTATAGGATAGTGGAACTAGACTTGTTGGGATACACATATATGGGATGAGAAGGTACATTGGATAACTGAGGGAAATTAGAGATATCGAAAAACCTAGATTTCATTCGAGCTATAGTTGTGTTAAACCGTTGAATTGCTTGATACTTGGATTTGAGCCTCAGAATAGTTGGAGCCTTGATTCTAGCCTAGATTAAATTTTAGATTTGACATTGAGTAGTGCCATCCGCAGGTCAATTCCATGGAGAGCTTTAGATATCACGAACTGGTACGTGATGGTTATGTTTCTTAAAATAGATCGTGACACTTTTATCAATGATTCAAAAAAGAACAGATAAAGATAATTTTTTATCAGCACTTAGTTAATAATCACTAATAAAGTTAATATTTATCAGTGCTAAAATCACACTGATAAATACTTATAATACATTTTTTAAAAAAATAATCCATTAAAAAAGTATAATTATTATATGTAATTGTAATACTTATAATAATACTTTTTATAAAATAATAATTTTATAATTATTTGAATATATAATTATTTAGTTATAATTATATAAATAATTTTATAAAAATAATATTATATAATTAAATATATTTATATAATTATATATATATATATAAAGATAGTAAATATATTCATTATTTAAATATTTTTTTTTTATAATTTTATAATTAATTTTTTATAATTATATAAATACTTTTTAAACAAATATTTTTTTTATAATTATAAATTTATGAAAAAACTAAATATTCATTTATAAATTTATTTATTTATAAATATATTTTACAAATGTATTTTTAACATTATTAATGAATATTTAATCTTATGTTCACGCATATTAAAAATGAGTAAACTTGATTGATTAAAAATGAGTTCAATATTGAAAATTTGGATAAGTTTGATTAATATAAATCATTATAAAAATGGATATATATTTAAATAAATATGAAAACATATTGAAAATATTAAATATAGTAAATAAATTTATATAAAATAAATAATATTAATTGATTAAATTGAAAAAAAAAATATTTGTGTGTGTTCATATGTATATAAATGTTCTTTAATTATGTACATGTGAAATCAATATAATACATTTGATCTATGTTAAAAATAGAAAAATCAAACGACATTCAATTATGTCCACTACTTGATGCAATTAGTCATCATTTTAAATTCATATTAATTGTTAATTATAAACCATTATACACTAAATATATTAATATTTAATGTAAAGCATAAATAATTTTTTGTATTATATAAATCATATTTATAACTATTAATATATATATATATCTATATATTTAATATACACTATTTATTAATATTATCAATAATCAACTAATTAATTGAATGTTTAATAATTCTCTCAATTTACTTTTTTTAAATTTGTTTATTTTTTATTTTTCATATATCTATATATTTACTACATACTATTTATTATTATTTATAATTCATATATAGTATAATAAATTTATTCATTTTTAGCAATAATTATATAATTAATAATTTTTTTAATTTTTTTAATAAACTCATTTTTTATTTTTTATTTAATTATTTCATTTTATTTATTCAGACCTTTATTAGCGCTAAAAAATCTTTGATAAAGGATTACTTTATGAGTTCTAAAAATATAACAGTAATAAAGGGTACCCTTTATCAATGCTAAAAAAAGTGTTGATCAGGGGTTAAATTTAATAGTGCTTTCTTTAGCGCTGATAAAGATGCCTTTTATTAATGCTTTTTTTTCTGGTGCTGATAAATACCAGCACAGTTAAATGCCTGTTTTGTAGTAGTGACTACCTTTGGTCGGTAAATTCATATTATTCTAGATAGACCATAATTTTTCTTTTATATTTAACTCACTTCCATGCCATAAGTCACCTCCCACCTAGAAACTTAGCTATATAACTCACTACAAACTCTTCCCATACACTATCCATTGGGAGAAACAATCCCTATTGTCCAAATCACTAATTCAACCTAAGATAAAATCAAGTTATACAGGGACAACATGATCATTCTCAAAATCCCCAATACAATCTCAAAGGTTATCCCTCTTAGATAACTCAATTACAATAAATATTTCAACTAAGTCCCATTATATGGCTCATTCCTAGCCCATCACTTCATATAGTTCATTTTGTCTCCTCATTTAAAACCTCACAAGGCTAATTTATCCTTTATCCAAGGCCAGGTTCTTTTTGAGGTGACTATCACAATGAAATCCAATATCAACACCCAAACTTGTCCTAGAGAAACTAACAATCTAGGGTATGCATGTGGGGTCACTTCCAAAAATCTACTAGGTCAAAGTAAGAAAGTGTTCTATTTAGAAAATGAAATTTATTTACATCGTAACATTTGATGTTGTGTAGTTAAGGAGTTTGAATATGTTTAAGGAATTAAACATTATGAATATGATTAATAAGTCTCACCATTATTCAAACTTTTCTTCATATATGTCACTCACTAAAGAGTTTATTGGTAGAGTTTTATAAGATGTTCATTGAAAGGCCCTAACCTTAAAAATTAAATAATCTTGAGATAATTTAACAATTCAAATTTAGGATCATATCACATTTATAGTTTTATAGAATTAGGTCATAATTAATACATAACAATTTAAATATTACTAGTAGACACTTCTACTCCCTATCCAGTTTTTTTCATAAAACAAAAACTCTTTAAAAATAAACATGGTATCATTTCATGATTTAACAACATAACTTTCCCATGATACCATACTTGACTCCATTATTCTTTAAGTGTTGTGAAAAACATTTCAAAACATGGGATGATCTTAAAAATATCAATAAGGAATATAAAATAAAGAATAAAACCATTAGTCCATGAATATTTTAAACCTATAAAAACATTTTCCCAAAATCATAATTTTCATCCATAAAAAATAAACTACTTAGATTACATCATATAATCATAATATTTTTAAAAATATTCACAGAAATCATAAAACATAAAGGTATCTTATGACATCCATATCACACTTATATTATAGATTTCACAGCTACATAAGGAGTAACCTTCATGGTAACATTTGGAATACCCATCACAATATATTTCCTAAATCTCTTAAGAGAAACTTTATCATTTACCTCTGTCACATTTCCCAATGCATTAGAGAGATATCATGGGATCACCCTACCTCATTTTATCACAGAACCACCAATATACAAAAACAATTCCCAATAACCATTACATAATTATAACACATAAAGCAAGCATAAAATAAAAAATAACATTCTCCCACTACAATCATGAGATATCATTTCAAGATATTCATATTATCAATTCATTTAAAAAATTCAAAAAGAAGAATTTTGAATCAAAGAATCCCATACAACATTGAATCTTTTGAAAGGAATTTAAAATTTAAAGAACTCATGTTTATATAAATAAATCCTTAAAACCATTTTTAAAACATGGACCTTAATGAGAAATATTTATAATAATAAATATTTAAAACTTTTAAAATGATGTTTTAGATAGTGTCTCATAACACTTGAGAAACACTTGAATAAAAACACTTAAATAATAACATCAAACAAAAAATTAAATATCATGAGAATATATAAATTCATGATATAAAATTTCAAAAGGGTTGTATATACACTTTATAGAATATTAAAGGTGCACAATGTAAAGATATGCCTCAATGAAAGGAGATTCAAATTAAGTCCCTTACAAAGATCAAATTACTAGATTAAGGTTAAATTAATGACATGAGTATGTATGAAAAATATAAATAAATCCAATATAATTTGATATTTAGTGTAAATAAATCATATGACATTTACACGTATTCTTGTAAAAAAATACCAATGATATGGATATTTAACTTAATGAATAGATACTGATTAATTATTTTCATTACAAAAATCATTTTGTTAATAAAGTAGATAAATTATGTGTATTCACTTTAAATACACATAAATAAAGTATAAATAAAATATAGGATATGAAAATTTATTCTCACATAATCATAGCAAATCATAATCAAGATGTAGAAGATTGACCCAAATAATTGAACCCGAGTTAAGAAGTTCCCTTACAGAGTTCATATAAATCAAGTAAGAATTTATCAATGGGGTGATTATGTGTAGTAGTAGTATATCCACACAAAGGAAATTTGAAATTATATAATATAATATAAATAAATGAATAGTTATTCCACACATAAACTTGGAATAATATAATCAATAAAGTATATATAAAACCCAATGGGTGAAAATTGAGTTTAGAAATTCCCTTACCTTGAATCCGACTTTTTCCGTTCGTTCTTTAATTTCCTGAATAATAAACATATGTTAATTTATTCTATTTTATAAGTTTTTTCATTTTTTATTATTCCTTTTATATCACTTATTAACATGTTATATGAATTAGTTAATTATTTGAGTTCATATCGGACGTTTTGTCGATATTTGGTACTTGAGTTGAAAATGAACTTAATTTGATGTAAATTGTCCATGTATTCAAAATTACATCATCTACAGCATGATATTAATGATTTAAATATAATATATATCCAGTATATATGTATTTATAATAGTCCATAACTTTGGGATATAAGAAATAAAATTTACCATTCATGAAGATGGTAGGTCATACATAGGTCTGGACACTACTATCATTTCTTTTTCATATTAAAAGAATGAAAAAGAAATGATACATAGGTATGTTATAATTACAGAATAATATATATGTTATATATGATTCAAAATTTTATTAACTTCATCCATTATACGTTCCATTTATGGCATGAATGAGTCATATCACTTTGAGGGGGTGGTAGTCCGCACTTCCTCAAATTAAATTATCATATTTACACATATGGAAAGCAAAAAAGTATGTTGTAAATAGAAATTACAAAATCATAGAGAAAAAATAAATATAATATAAATCATATATAAATATAGTTCCATCATAATGGACACTATGAAAGGTGGTAGGGTAAAATTTAACAATCTTCATTTCATGAGGCAGTATTTCTCCGTACACAGAAACAATATATTAGAATCCATTAGATGGAGGTGTGTGTATGTTTAGTTAGAATAATTATCATAAAAACATCCTAGTATACTGAGTATTATGGTGTTGTTATGTTATCAAATAATAATAAGAACATAAGGATTGGATAAGGAAAATGATGGAAGGGAACTTGAGATAAGATGTTACCTCTAAACTGGGTAACTTATTTTGATTTAAGACAAAAGGCTATCTTGAATTTCATTCAACCCTAGGTAAGGCTTATTGGAGGAAGTTTGGGATGTTGGGAGATTATTTTAGTATAATTTTAATGAGACAAGGGGATTTATATGTGTGAGTAAGTGAGTAGAGGTGGTGGCCTTTTATAAGAGGGAGGAGAGGAACTTTAGGAAAATCATGAAATATTAATTTATTATAAATTCAGTTTGGATTAAAAATGGTCCAAAAATAATTTATTTCTATGATAAGATTATCAGTGTTTGAATACCCATAATCTAATAATTTTTAGACAAGTTTTGAGTTTTTTTTGTCTTTATCTTTTTAGTTTAACCCTTATTTTACCCTTTTTAATCTTATAGTGATATCATGTTATTTTCATATTATAGGTTATTGTAATTATCAAAACATGTAAAACGACCCACAAAAAAGTAATTTATGAAATATTTAGACCTATATTAACCATTTTTTCTAATCGTAGATTTTTAGGAATTTAATATCATTTAATAAACTATTTTATATTTTAAGATATTAATTATGTTAATTTTGGACACTATTCATACTTTACTTTTTTACAAATTAATAACAACTTGATTCCTTCGAACAAAAAACATTTAACAAATACTAACATATAATATTCACTAATATAATTCATGGATGAAATTAATTTGGTCAAATAATATTCATCTTAATATTTATAATATCATTTATTTTAATCTTTTATTAATGAAACAATCATTGCATCATAATTAAATTTATTCATTAAATGAATTATGTTAAATTTTGACACTATTCAAACTTGAATTTTTTAAAAATTCATAACAACTTGATTCCTTCAAAAGAAAAATTGAATAAATCATATCATGACATATTAGCCTACAGAATTTGTGGATGGGATTAATTATATCAAATAATATTTATTTTAATACTTATAATATCATTTATTTGAATCCTTTATTAATTAATCAATCACTACATCATCATTGTGTCATAATTAAATTTATTTATTTCACGTATAAATATTATAAAAAAATATCATAATGTAGGAAATATTTTTATATTCCTAATGACTGTTAATTGTCGAAGATAAAACTTATATTACCAAATATAAAAATTATTTTAGTAATAAAATACGTGTTTCTGTTATTTACCTATTTACTTTAAATTAATTTTATAACATGTCATTATCACACACATGTGGCTCTATGATGTCCCAAAATAAACCAAAGGATAACCATGGTCAGAGATAACTCATACAATAGGATTTGGACACATTTTAGGCTAGTTTTATATTATTATAATATTATTTTTTACCTTTATTTACCTGATTTACCTTTTAACAATGGTAAATAAAAATAATTACTGAAGTTACTATTCATGATATCCAAAAATAAATGGTACTTATTTACACAATTTATAATTTATGATTCCAAATATAGAATCCATTTTCCAAATTGAAACACATAATTTTCATAAATTAATTTAAAATTAATTCCCGTTGTCAAAACCAAAAAGCGGGGTTGTATGAAGTAAAAACTACCAAAAGATTGACCTGTGTTTATGTCAAATTTAAAAATAAAACAAATTACAATGACCAAAATTGGATTCAATGAAAAAAATATATTCCATTTATACTTTAAAACAATTAAATAATAATATTTAACCATATAAATTATCTTGATGGAAAAAGTTGTTTTCATTTAAAATTTAGCATATTTTTACTATTCATCAAAACAAGATAAGTATCAGAAAAATATAAAAAATTCATCCAAAGTAAATTTTGATGTCTGATTCTAAATAAGAAGTTTATTTTTTCAAGTAGAACATATAAATGTTTCAAAAAAATAAATTTTAAAAGGGTTCTCCATCAAAAGGTGGTAAAACTGCATTTTTAGAGAAATACATCTTTTATCCGAAAAATTGAATTTTTTCTTATACCACATCTAGAAAACATATAAGATGAATTTAAAACATTAAATTGAATATATAAAAAATATTTCTTATTAAATAAACACCCATAAAGATTGATATGATTTTATAAACATAATTATTCTCTTTTTAACTAGGTTTTCATAAAAATACATCCTTTATATTCAATTGGTTTTTATTTCCATTTATAAAAAATTTGTTAACCAATGAGTAATTATTTAAACATTTGTAAAACATATTTCTAAATTAATTTGATACTATTCATTCCTACCTTTCCAATATCTTGGCGTTAACTACCATTTAAAATAATAATAATATTATAGTATTATTTTTCAGTATAACTCAAGGTTGTGTACTAAGAACGATTTTAGAGAAACCCATTGTTGTGTGTTGAGTAAGCTATCAAAAAATGTATCCCTTTTAACATAGAATTAATATCTTATTCATAAATATTAAAAGAAATAAAAAATTATTATTCTATAAATATCTGGGTCATTACATTCACATAGTGATGTAGTCGGAATTATATAGAAATGTTGTAGGTTTAACAAAACCCCTAGAAATACAACAAACATAAGGATGAATGGGAAGTATATAATATGTGAAATGTTAGATATATTCTTATGTAGGGTTTTGTTAAGTATTCTTAAATGAGTTTAATAATATAAAATTCATCATGTTATATAAAAGTTAATCTCCTCTTTATCATTGTTTTACATAATCTATATATATATATATATCATTAAGTGAAATATTAATTGACCCCTAAAATTATATATTTGAGTTATCCCAAAATGATGTTCATCATGAATTTTTATAGGTTGTGATAAAATTTATGGTTATCCAGAGTAGATTCTTGTATTTAGATACAAGATATGCAAAGGAGGCACAAAATGTATTTTGTGTGATAGATGGACCATTAAGTATATATCACATGGAGTGTCCTAAACTATGTCATTAGTGTAATAGGGTTTCATTGTTCATATTTGGATTCTGCACTACCTAAGTTTTGAGAGATAACTAGCATGAGAACCTTCATACTTTTTTTAATTTCTTATACAGGCCTTGATACTTAGCTAATTTGGGTGTGGTTGAGTATATTTATAATCATGTCATTCGATAAATCTTAACCAAGATTGGATTTATCCTCTTATATGATGATTACATAATCTGGGCCCTCGATTTAGATATATTTAGGAAGTGTATGACCATACCTATATAACACATATTATGTGCTTATCTATAGGGTGAGAGGCATTTGATGTGTCCATCCATAAAGGTGAATAACACATGATGTATTCATTAATCTAAATATGGATTTATTCTCCCATAATTTCTATTCCCTTTTATCACTTTAATATTTTAGTATTATTTTTCATATTCTCTAAATGATGGTCTTTACCTCCTCTTGATGCTCTTATTCCCTTCTCTAATTTATTCTTATCCTATTCATGTGTGATTTCCTTATTTCAATATGGTTCTACTAATTTTATCCTTAGATTGGATACTTCATTATTATTTAGGGTTTTTATATTCACATAATCGGTTTCCATTATAGTTATATATACTCTTTCATTCACATCCATCACACTATATCTCAAATTTGTTCTTGTGTAACAAGTATTTAGGTGGTCTCTGATTGTGATGACCGAGTAATTTTTTAGAATCTTTAGTTTCTTCAGTTTTGGGTTTCTATTTTGTTGGTTTTGTCTTATATAGTCTGTATCTATGTTTATGAATTATTTATTTTATCCCATTTTTTATAATTCTTTAGATTTAATCATAATTTTGGGATGTACGGGTTCATTGATTTATAACGTTCTAGGAGGAATGACCTACACCTTATTTTTCTCTTAATCTTGGTGTTAGGGAAATTTATAGTTGGTGTGTGGGGTTTTCTTTATTTTAGTGGTCATATAGTGTTTGTGTCTTCAATTATAAGTTCAATTTTTGAGTTATTTTCTTGTGTAGGGATTTTGGACTATCTTTTTTTTTATATTTAAGATTGTAGATAGGTATGGATTCCATGGAATTTCTATTTAGTGAAGTTACTTCATAATTAACATGGTATTGACTTATTAATTTTTCAAATATATATATAGAGGTGATGGAATGGGGATCTTAATCATCTTTTACGGTTGGAATATATTCTTGGATGGTCTAACTTCATTAATGGTTCCGAGTTTCCACTGATTTCATTGTTATCTATTGATATTTCTTTCATGGATGGTGTTTTTATTGGTTTAATGTTTTTTCTATGTTATGATTCTCAAGGTGATAGTTTTAATTTTTTGATGTTTCTTCCTCACCAATGAAGGATATGATTTAGCAACTCAGTTTTTTATCAATAGTGTTGATTTGTAAGGTGGTTCTAGATACATTTGTAGCAATGATGAATGGAATCAATTAATGACTTGGATATGAGGTTCATAGTGTCTCACCATTATCTACAATGAATTGAGTTATTTTTGGGTTTGAAGCATAGACATGGGTTACTTCAGGAAGCTGTGATGCCACAAAATCTTCTGGTTTTGGTTATTATTTTAGAATTTCAATTTTGGATTTTTATTTTTATTTTTTTCCTTAGTGATTTGTTTAGGTTGGTTTGATTTTTGGTGTCTGGCCAATAGTATATACGGTTCACACTTATCTTTAAAATAGGATTTAATTAAGAAAAATGGATTTGGATTATTTATCAACATGGTCAATCTATACATGGATAATCAAAAACATATAAGAAGACTATATGGGATTGACATACTTTGTTTCCCATGGAACCTCAATGTTTTGGAAAAAGGGATCATAAGGAAATTCATATTGGAATATGATGTATCTGGTAGATATGTGTATAAAGATACATGTGTTTAATGTATGTTATTCAATATCCATTTATATCTTGAGTAGAATTTTTTCATTTCTACAGGCAACTCTTTACTTAAATTAATGAATTCAGGAAGTCATATTTGTTTTCAATCATATAAAGGCCTCTAGGGTCACATTTTGTGGTTAAATGAATAAATATTTAGTTTTACTAGAGATATTCTCTAAAAGTATTTTATATTTTTTCCAAAAGAAGATTTTTATAATTATTCCCAAGGTACTTCATATGATGTGATACAAGGTGATGTTAGTGAAATGTTTCCAAAAGTATTTTGGAATATATCCAAAATGAGATTGGTTATTGCTTCACAAGTTATTATATATGATATAATATAATAATAAATGACACTATTTCTATAAATATTTAGTGGATGTTTGATATTATTTATGACATAACATAAAGACCTATATCATAGTGTATGTTATGAACATGTTGTATGGTATGACATGCATGGTTTTGAAGAATATCATATTCTCAGCTTAAAATTATATCGTAATTCTTGTTATAGTGATAACAGGATACTCCCTAATATTTTCAAGGAAGATAAATTCTAGACAATTAAAATTTAGATCACCTATTCATTATCCATCATAAATATTTGAAATGACCAGGAGGATAGAAAAGGAAAATGGGTCACAAGTATTTTAACCACATAGAATTAACTCATATGTTATGAACACATGAATTAATGTATGTATGTTATCTAAGAGATATATAAAGATTAAAAACCATTAGTATGGTATGTTTTGTATTCCTACCAAAAATTCACCTGGCCTTCCATATTTCATATCTCTATTTCTCTTCCACCCTTTGTATTCATGAGGCAATGACATATTATGTGTGATGAGAGGGTTTTTCTTGAGTGTTAAGGAGTAATTCCAAATTGTGGATACACCATGGAGAGGGGAGTCCAATGGTCTCCCTTGAGTGATCTTTATAAACCATGGTGAAAGACTGATATCGTAGAAACCGATGATGTAATGTACAGAAAGACCCAAACACACATAGACACATATATAGATAGACAGACAAATAGAAACACACACACACACACACACAATATTATTCATTTTATCTACAACATGGTTTCAATTTTTACTGCATGGAAGATCTTGTGTTTGGTTTTAATGTTATTTTTGATGCATTGATTAAGTGTTAGTCAACATTATGAAACCAAAAACACCCCCATCAAAGGGAATAAATTTGTGTAATGGGAGGGTAATGTTTATACCAAATATCCCTCTGCTGTTACCCCATTACTACCTTAATTTTAATGGATTAGACATAAAATCTTGGTCATGCTTCCCCTTTCAAAAAAATCAAGGCAAGATTTATTTTAAATCTGGTACAACCTAACTAGCTACCTAATGGCTATTATAGAAGTATTCTACTTTTATAAAATCCACAGGGTACCTAGTAACTTATCAATCGTTACTTTATGGAATATTTTTTATGAAAAAAACCACCTAGATTACATCAGGTACCCAGAAAACCACTACTAAGTACCTAGTGGCACTTAGTTTCCTTGGTTATTATCCACCACTTCCATTCCTGATTCTAAAACCTTTAAATATTTTCTAATACAACTAAATATGTTTATAATGTTATCCATTAAACAATTAAATGTTAAAAACTACCCTAAATTCCTAGAGCTCAAAATCTTCTCAAATCTAATTCCCTTGGAGTTTGATTCTCCATTAATTCCACATAAAGGTGATGAATTGGTTTATTAAAAACTATGAACTATATCAATTCTCATCCTTGAGAATCCTCCCCATTCATCTCCCATGATCACTCTTTCTAGTGAGATTTGATGCATGTATCTTATTTTTGAACCACTACTTGTTATGGGCATACCACCAATGAGACTTAACTATTGAAACTAAATAATAACCATATGCCTCTTTCTCTAATCCATAACATACAATAGTTGTTCCATGATAAATTCCTTGGTCACTAAAAGCAATAATACATGGAATATATCAACAGGTACCCTTTTTGACTATTTATCTTCAAAACATTGATGATCTACATGCAATAGTGCCAACTAAATTCATTAATTCCATCATAGATCCCATCTCTTAGTGATAGGTATGAAATTATAATTAATCTACATGACATTATAAGGATAAATGTAGCTATTCCACACAAGACCTTCTTTCTCTTAGTGTTGCACTTGAGAAACCTATAGTTTCCTTTGTCTCAAATTCCATAGTCATAAGATCGATAATCCATCAATCACAAAAAGCCTACTTTATAAAATGGGTCATTGTAATTCCCCATGAGTAATAAAATTATTAAAATATAAAACATTATATAGGTCCATTTACCAAATATCGTATTCATTAGTTCCAGAATACACTAAATCCCTCTTATCATCCTATCTTAATACCCACACTTTTGTATTTCCCACTCAACTAGAACATATTTTATTCTTGTATCTAAGCATTGAAATGAAACCTTAACCATTGGTGTATTTGTTCTATTATGAATTTCACCCTCAAGATTCACTACCATTCTCCTGAATCAAGGTCCACACACTTAGTCCATCTATTTTATTCTCCCTATAATAGGACTTCCCTTGTTTTCAATCCAAGAGCTCCAAATTTTTGTTACTCTATAATGACCTGAATGATGATAATATACCCATCCCACATGCCTAACTTTAGGTTATATAACCATTATGGTGAACTATAGTACCATTGAACAATTTCATCGACGGCTCTTGGATACAATAAATTAGTCATTAAGGGTTTCTGTAAAAATATTTGACCTCATTCTCTACCATGTATTTATCACATCCCAACTCATTTAAGACTCCACATAATCCCACTAATAGTTATATAATTTCATCAATACCTAGATCACCAATATTGGTCCACTCCTCAAATTCTATATACTCACATTGAGCTACTTGGCACCTTGGCATTTCATAATCCATTTTTATATTTATAAAAAGGTCACCAATCATCAACCACATGTGCTAAAAATATTGGTTTAAAAATAATTCACATGACTCTATAGTAACATCAACCTAAAAATATATAAACCTAATATAGTTCACTAATTATTCCTTAGTACCATTGTTCTCATTGACCATTTTATACTTAATCATACCTCAGATAAACTCATTCTCATAATCGTGAATGATACAACATCATAAAGGATAACTCCCTTACCCATTTCCTTGGACATTCCAAGGTGTATCATACCAATATTTTTGTTATCTCATACCTGGTCACACTCTAATATTTATAATTAACTAAACACCACTATAATCCTCTGAGTTCACTCCATGAATTTGGGGAAAATTTATTGAGTCCTTGACCCCATCATAATATCATCTTTTATGAGATACTTTTCTATATTCCAATAACCATGCCTTATATGATCTAAAAGGATAATTAGGTTTAATTCATAATCAATCTCACCATTACTAGGTCTATGTTAGGATGATCCTATAACACCTGACACATATAGAGTGTGAAACCCCTCTTGTACCCATGGTACGAGTACCCAAAACACTCTCTCAATGGTATAAAACTGCCACTATTTTCTATTAAATTATTATTCTTGATCAAGTGTAAACCTTAGTGATACCTACAACATAGATCAAATCACACCATTATGACTTGTATCCCACCAATCCTATGATATTTCAACTAATAAATTTACCATTTTTCCAAGAAATTTCAATTACATATCTCACACAACGCACAATTCATACCTTCAATTCAAAAAAATTTCCCAAGGAAATCTGTATTCCTTAGCTCATCTCTCAATAACACATCACTTGTGTTTCATTACATCATAAAAATAACCCACCTATGATTTACCTTACCAAAGAATCCTCATGTGTAGGATAACCCATATCTCTTGATCTACCCTTAAACATCACAACCTATCACAAGGAGAATTGAAAAATTTACCTACAATATACTCAATCATATTTCATCATCACTAGGTTATCCCACCTATTACATGGAATGTACACCCCTATAGGTCATAACTCATTCAGAAACATCACTACTTCTATCTTATATAACTCATGGAATACCATTTTCCAGCACCCCTATCATAGGTATCACATCCATAGCTTATGTTATGATACCTATGAAACCTATTATAGTGTCATCACCATCAAACACATTTACAAATAAATGAAATTTCTCTTCCATGATGCATATATATTAAGTTATCATATAAATGGATTTGTTAAGAAAAGAACAATAAATATGTAATTTGAGGAAACATTGAATACATTATTATTGTTGTTTTAAATAATAAAAACCTATTTTATTTATTCAGAACAAATTTCTCAATAACACACAAGAATAAAAATATCATTTGAAGCTATGTGTAATTTATTAAACAATAAAACATTACTTTTTACACTCTGGGATAAGATTAAAAGAATAAACTATAATTTAATAACCAAGAATATCATACTTGTCAAAATTAACTCACTTATAATAGAAAAAAAACTAAAATCATTACATCCTAGATACTTGGATTTTATCCAAATCTATTTTTTAGGAACTAATATAACTTTTATCCCATGTTACTAGTTTTCCTATCTCTATCAATCTTTTCCCAAATCATAATAATTATAAAAACCATACTATAATATCACCTTGTAGTATACCCAACCAAAACCTTGTCTGTAGAGCCTAATCTAGACACTTCATTTCTCATGAGTTCCTTATCATATGCTAGAGGCTATTTAATAGTGGTGAGAGTCAGATAAAACCATATGGGGAGACTATGCACCCTATATCATAATAGAAAATAATAGATAAATAAAAGATCATCTATAAATAGATATGTCATAATAGTGTAATAATGGATTTATAATGGAATAGATATTATAATAAATAAGATAAAAAATGATATCCATATAGGTCATAAAATTATACATCCAGAAAATGATATCCCAATGGGATGATAAAATGAAATACCAAACTAAAACAATAAATAAAATAGTAAGGAGTCCAAATTTCTAGTTCTTAATCCCACCTCAGACCTATCTCTACATACCCACCAAGATTTTCTAGCCCACTTACCTATACTAGGGTATGTTTCTTGATGTATATAGAAACCATAAGCTTTTCACACACAATAAAGGGTTTTTCTAAGGTGTGAGAATAGAACATAGTAGGCCAACACCAACAATATCTCTAATAATAACCATTATATTTGTGTATACATGTACTAAATGAAATAAAATCCATAAATAAAATCCTGTATACACTTATTATTCCATTAGGTTCTCATAGAGATACCTCAACTATCAACTCATACCTACTTATACCATTAACAAAAATGGGATGAATATTCCCAAGGTCCATTAAAGGCACAATCTCAATCTTGGATTATATGAAATATGATAAACTCATATATAATAGTAAGTTGGAATTGAATCCAAAATTAAAGACCTTATCCACATTCAGGGTATAATGTAACCCACTTAGACACTCTTATCTCTAAGGACAATGCATCCCTCAACAATATACTCCGTCCTAGGGGAAAATTCATCCCACCAAGATATACTCAAAATCAATCGAATTGCATACCATAATCACCATACTCACTTGATCTCAGGGATTTGTAATGTACCTTCTAGAATAATCAATCTATGTTAGGTTATAGTGAATCACACCTATACTTTATTAACCGTATCATAGGATTTTAGAGTTCCCATCTATAAAATTAACGCTCTCAAACTTATAGGATGATAATTTAACACCTTATATTTTTACTCCATAAATAAACCGAATAACATATATCATATGAAACATTGAAAAAAATAAAAAATTTTCCCCATTTGTGAATAATACCACAACCTAATAAACAACAATAAATTATGAATAAATAATATGAAACATAATTATGAGAATTATATGAGGAATAAAATCACATGTAAATAAAAATATTATGAAATATAAATATTCATTATAATAGTTTTCCATAAAGATCATGCCACTAATTATAAATATGGAAAAAAAATAAAAATATTATTAATATGATATATATTTTAGTAAATAAATGAATTAGTTGGAAGAAGGGATTTTTGAGAAGTATGTAAGGTTTTATATCAAAGTGAAAATATGCAATATGGAAATTGGAAATATATATGACTATTAAGAATGCATATAACCAATGGGTATATTAAAAATGTTATACTAATAATATATTACATTTTTATGAAATTAATAATGTATTACAAATAATATATTCAAAATTCATAAAAAATATTTAATAAAAAATGGAATGATAGTAAGTAAAATAAAATCAATCATTACAAAATAAATTGTTTTTATTCAAGAAAAAATATTTATATAATGTTTTTTGTATAATAAATTAAAAGATAAATTTTACAAAACTAGATATATAATTTGATAAAATGGATTTAATTTTTGAAATCAAGGCATCTAAATTAGGTAAGAGGGTCAATTTCATTTTTGGTGAAAAAATAAGTTACTTGGTGAATAGTGTGTGAGATCATTGAACTATAAAATGGTAAAATATAGTATATGTTTAAAATATTTAAAATAATAAATAAAAAATGATAATTTAGAGAATCTAGAGCCTCCATTTTTCCCACTTGTCGGATACTTTACATATTAAAATTACATTCCTTAACCATCAGGGTAAGAGAAATTTCAAATATGTTGCTCAATGTCATCGATAAAAGGAACCCTTTACAACTAATTCTAAATAAACTATATCCTTTGGTTTCTTATTGAATTATTTCCCAAATCCCCTCCTATGAATTACTATTTAATAGTGTATTAATTCTGTACCTAGGAAGGAGACCTAAATCCTTCAGTATTGAGGAACCTATTATGGGAAGGAGAGAATCCATCAAAGTAAGTATCTACATATTTTGTATATTTTTCAATTACATTTTCATATATATACTTTATAAATCTCACTATACAAAAAAATGATATAATATTACCCACATTATACTTTTTAATAAATATATTACTATAATATAACTCTATACTCCTACTCATTCTTTAACAAAACATGTTCGTATTTTAGCCAGTTTAACCACGAACATGAATGACACTATATTATCTTCATCATGAATGAGTATAAAAACATGAATAATGGTAATATATTATATCAATAAGTAATTTATATTATGATTATGGTTATATAATTGTTAAAATAAAATGAAATATTATTATAAATTTTATTTTTTCTATTGATAAGATCCTAAACAATGTGCACATTGTGAATTATATTATTTAAAATTGTACCCATATATTTCATCAAATGTACATGTGTACATAAAAATCAGTATAATATTATGATTAAATTAAAATGAATAATATTTTAATGATGAAATTATTATCAAATAATGGGTATTAATATATTCATTCAAAAATGGTATGAAACAATCAAAACAACTAACATCCAATGAGGAAAATAAACTATCACTAACTAATATATATGTAATAAATGATAATATTTTAATATTATAAAAGTTAATAGATATAAATACGAATATAAAATAAGTGATTAATATGTATATTATTTGTATATAGGCAATTTAAGTGATTTTATAAGATTCATGATTAAAGGTAAGAGTTTCTCTCCCAACCATTCTTCTAAATTCAAATTATCAACTCCAAAAATTCAATTGGGAAGATATGTTTTTGGTTTTCATTTAAATACCCATTTTTATTCTTATCTAGTTATGCAAGGTACTTACATTTCATTTTACCATATATCAACTATTTTATTCACAATTCATAAAAAAAACAGTTATTAAGGTAATTATATTTATCTTTTCTTTTTAGCTAGAAATCTCTCCCCGCTATGTCCACATTATTTTTATAATTATTTTTGAATATAATTAACTATACTTTGATGATTTTATAAGGTAAATTTCATTTCAATTTTTCTTACATGAAAATATATGAAAGGAATATGTTATATCTCTTTCAGGATGTTTCTTAATCAGTCATTTTGAACCCAATAATTTCTTTAATTTAATTTAAAAAGATTATTTTTTAAGTTTTAAAGATTAATTAATGTAATTTTATTCACTTTATCATTATTTTTAAAAGAATTTATTTATATATTTTTTTAAAATTTATCAAAATATAAGTGATTTTTTTACATATTTTTCAATAATTTTATAATGTTATATTAAATTAATTTTCATCTATGTAAATATAGTTTAAATTTTTTTATATTTTTCTAGGGATATATACTAATAACATGAACTTTATTTATTTGTATGATTTTTTTCTATGTTTTGTGATGATTGTTATGAAACCCATTTTATTCTCACAGGTTAATTATGTTATGATAGATTTATAAATGTTTCCATGTTCTTAAGGGATATATATGTATGGTTTATCATTATGTTATTGGTGATCATAAAATTATACATCCCTATAATTAATTGGGTAATGATTTATATCTCAGGAGACGTTTTGTTATGGTATATGGGATGTTTTTCTAGTCTAACATGTTATGGGGCATGGGTTTACACTATATGATTACATTATTGGATGTTATCCTTAATATGAGTTATGATTATTTATGCCTACGTATGCAATAAATTTTTATGTCATTCCACATTCCCATGATTCATTTCTTAAGTTAAGTAAAAATACCTATGTTATGATTGATGGCATATTTTATGTTTTATATTTAAGTAGGTTTTATTTTTTTATGTTTGTATATATTGATTATGTTCTCATGCCCACATGTTCCTATTATGCTCAATTATGATCTTTATTATGGTATTTTATGTCGTTTTGATTTACATATCATATGTTTTACCTCTTATAGAATGTCTGAGATCACCCTTTTCTTATGTTTCCATTTATCAGGTTATTAAAATGAATATAACATATTATATGACAAAAAGGGAGTCAAGTGTGATTTATATATAGAATAAATGAATATTATATTTTAAAATAGGAAATTTATATATAAAATATCTAAAAACACTAAACATGTTATGAATTAGATTTTTAAAACCTCCCCTTTGAGTTTTACCAATGATTGGAGCTTTCAGGAGGGATTTTAATTCCTTCTTTCCATTGAAGTTTTATAGTTTTTTATCATAGTCTGTTGAATGACTATGAAATCATTTACTATGTTCATATGTTTGATCAATACTTTCATATGTTAACATGGTTTAGTCATGTATAAATTTAGTTTATTTTTGTATTAGGTCAGTTTTTTTTATGTGGTTGATCGATCCCTTCATGCGGTCTCTTGGGTTGGTTATGTGGTAGGTTGGTTCCTTATGGTAGTCAGTCATTTTTTTCATGTGTTCAATCACTTAATTCTTGTGATATATTGACCCATTATTATGGTAAATCCATTAGGTTATAAATTCTATCGATTTATTTTTGTGGTCATCCCATAAAATTTATTAACTCTGCATGGTCGATCCATTCATGTGATAGCTTCAACAGTTTACAAAATCACAAAATTATCAAAATACCTAGTTTTCCTAGTTTGAAATACTTGAACCATTTTAATATAAATTAATTAAAAAAAGTCTTAACTAAAATATTTTTAATATGTTTTTGGGGATTTAATTGTGTCCTTGAATTTCATGACTCATGGGATTTTAAATGGATTGTTTCTTCTCCTTTAAATGAAACTAAATTTATGATATACAATAAGTAAAGTTGATTGAATTAACTTCTCAAGTATATTTGGAAATTTGTATCTGGAAACTTAAAGTATTGTGATTCTTCTAATTGGATTATTTCTTATTTCCTCCAAGTTTTACTAATCTAGAACATTTTTCTTGATCTTTTAGAGTCATATTCTTTCACCCAAAGCCTTCATTCTCATGATTCCATGTGTTTTCATAACCAATTTTCTTCCTTTTGTTTCTATAGAATCATATATAATTTAATGTAATAGTTTGTCTTTATCCCTTATTCCTTCCTCCTCTTAAAGTGTTTTTGGTTGACAAATCTCTTACCTCACAATATTCAAGAAACTACATCATGTCCATTTTCTATTTGTTTTGGTGTAGTGTGAGTTAATGAATATTTCTAGGTAGGGGATCCCTGTTCTCCATTTTATGAATATACGAAATTAGTATTTTATTTATATTATTTGGGAGGATGTAATGATTAAGTAATGATGACAATGAATCATCTTTAAATGAAATTGAATTGGATGGGGGCACATTTTAATGCTTTTAATATTTTTTTCATTATTTTCGTGTGATGATTCATATATGAGAATTTATACAGTTTCTATATTCATGTTGAAAATTTTATAAAATTATTAACTCTTACCAAGGATTGAGAACCGTTACTATGGTCTTTTATTTAATTCACCACTCATAATGTGAAAATCACTTATATACAGCTAATAAAATAGTTTTTTTTCGTAAAATTGGGAGTTGTGTGAAAATACCCATGCATGAGATAATGAATTAATATGAAATAATCATTGAATGTTTTAGAATTTTTATTGTATGTTTCAAGTATATTTTTTTTCTGGACTTGTGGTTGTGTGAGATTTGTTTGGTTTTAGATGGTGATGGTTGTGACCCGTTCTGCCGAACAATGTGTTGTGGTTGGTATGTGGTTTCTATGGTGATGTGGTTCTGTTATTGTATGATGCATTATTGTAGTAGGATATTAGATATGGAATATGAAATAGTAAATGGTGAAATTTGAATATAAAAGGGGTTGAAAGTTAAAAATTTTGGGTTCTAAACTAATGTGAAGTGTTTGAATTAGTATTTAAATGATAATGAATGGGTTGAAATTATGTGGGAACTACTGTGGATTTTTTATAGAGTAGGGTCATTAAATATTGGTTTAAATGGATTAATAAATAAATGGTGGATGGTAACAGTTTAATATAGAACATGGTTAAATATACAAATAAAAGGATATAATTTTTGGGATGTATGTGGTTTTATTATATAGTGAGTCACATTTAGTAATGGAAGTGGTTGGTGGTAGTATGTGGTGAAATTTTTATAATGTTGGTGGTTGATAGAGATGATAAATTATTGATGTGAGACCATTATAAAAGGATTGTATGTTGTCAATATATATATATATATATATTCATGTTATTTTTATATGCACCCCACGCATATTGTGTACTATGTACTAACAACCAAATATTTTTGGGGTGTTTTTCCTATCATGTAGGATTGAGTGGAAATAAATGATTGATTACCCATTTTTCCCACTCTTCCTTCTGCAGCAGTACACAAATGGGGGTACCCAGTTGGTGGTGAGTATCAAATTAGGGTGATGTATTTGGTGGTGATTCTCGATGATGAGAGGATATGACATGTAGTGGGGGTCATGTGTGGTTATATGAGGTCATGAGGTTGATGTCTTTCATTATCATGATACCATAAAACCATGGTTATGAGGTTGTGGTTAGATATGTGATTATGAAGTCGATGATGTCACCATGGAACATTATATGTGGATATTGATTGACAACAACATTAGATGCTATGACCTATGGGAGGTTGGGGTAGGTAGGGCTGCGACCAGATGCACATATGATATGTTGTGGTATGTGATGAGTAAAAGAAGTATGAAAGGTATGAGAAGAGATGAATTTATACATTAAGGTGTTAGAGTAAAAAATTAGTAAGGGAAGTGGATGTGAGGCTCTTATATTTATATTATCTTGATATTATTTTAGAACTCATATGAATTATTTAGTGAGTGAACCTTGGTGATACTAGGATGGGTAGTTGACCTATTTAGGTGCTATTTGTTTTGTGGTTTTTTTCATTTGGGAATTTTTATGTTATTTTAAAATATTTATTTGACACCTTGGGTAATATTATACCTAGTATACATGTTCTGAATCATTTATGTATATATAAACCATTTTTTAGGTTTTCAGAAGGGATATAGGGAACAAGTTGGATGTCACTATCTTGGGCATTAAAGCTTAAATAGAGTTTTGATTGTAGGTTTTCATATTTGGTTTTACTTTAGAGACTTTTATTGTATTACTTAGTATACATTGTGGGATAGTTTAGTGTATTTTATAGTAAATGATGGAGTTATTTTGTAGTTTTTTATCTTATCACCCAATCCATTACTTTATATAGACTTTAATTCCTACAATTTGATTATTTTACACCATCAATGTTGGTATCCAACCTAGGGACAACTAGAGGCTAGAATTGGGGTCACTCCTTATGTTCACAACCAACCTGGTAGGGGTACTAGTTAAGGATGGTCATTATAGAATGGTATCAAAGGTTTTTGTTGAGGGATAAGATAGAGTTTGAAGTTCATAACTGGTTTTTTTAATGCAAATGATAGGGAAATAGTGTTAGTCATACTTAGTGTGTGATATTGAAAGGAAATCAACTTGGAAGCATGAATTTAATTAAATTAATATAAATAAATTCCAATTTACTAGGATTAGGAATTTCTATTTTTGTTTTATATATGGATTATAGTTATCATCTATGTTCAGTTCAAGAGGTAGTGATTTAGTTGAAAGATCAAGTTGATCATCGGAGGGTTTATCAGATAGAGGAGGATAATACATGATAAATGGATTTGTCTGATTTACCATATCAGGGTAGAGAAATGTATGAATAAATAATCTTTGATCAAGAGATAGAGTGATGGTTATAGGAACTTGAGTTCAGCTTCAGTATGATTTAGGCCCAAACTGAGTACCTCGTTTCTTTGGTAGTTAGTTAGATGTGAGTAATTACACATCAGTGCTAGATGCTATATCTTAGAGTTCACAAAGAGGAAAATATTTATTAGGATGAATTATATATATAGTTTCATTTGGATTTATTTTCCTCGATGATGAAGGTGAATAACACTCAATAGATTCTCTCCCTTCACCAAGGTAGGTTAAGCATGAAATATCATGGGACCAGGTTCAAGGTCCTCCTATATTTTTCTATTCATATCTTTACAAACGAGGAGTTCATAGAAAAATTTATAGGGGAGGTGCTATATATAGTGATCAGATAGGCAGTCATCCATTTTAAACTTCCAATTTATCCGGTGATGTAGAATAATGTAGAGGTGATTGTGCTGATACAATCGTAGGTTGGAGTCCCTTGGGAAGGAGGACCAAAAATATTCTCAAGGAGCATAGATTCAAGTGGAATATCACATATTATTGGGTAGTGAGGTTTAGATCAACATCATGTCAACTAAAACAATATTATTCACACATTCCATGGGATAGAGTTTTGCTGAGTGTCAACTGGGGGCTTTCCATTTTCAATATACACTTGTGGAGGTTATGGACACTATCAGGCTTAGTTCCCAACTACATAGGGATGTTGGTTTGGTTTGGATGGTTATAATCCATTCCACTTGTTGTATAAGAAGAGGATACCAATGATTATACAACATTATAGGGGATGTGAAGTAGGCATAGGTCATCCCCATGGAGATCCTTATCCTCACAGATCAAGAATGGAGCATGGTTGTGGAAATATTTTTTGTGTGGAAGAGGAGCTAGGAATGAGTAGGTGTATACTATGGAGGGTCCAACAACAAAGGGGAAAGAGGCCATTCAGTGTATAATTAGTTTATCATATACCATAGTTTCTAATTTTTTTATTCAAAATATTCACACTCCCTTGTGTCACCCACCCAGATTTGTGTGTTAGGATTGGATGTAGAGAGATTTCAAGTGCCCCTAGATATTTCCACACCAGTTAGAGGAAATAATTACTTGTTTTATGCATGATGGGGATGTTGGATAATGATGGAGAAACATCAACCAATGGAGGATTTATTATTATTATTATTATTATTATAGATTCATCTATACAATGTCATCCTTGTTATGAATTTTCCATACTCAATATATGTGGTTTTGACTGATTTCATAGGAGAGTCACGTTTTGTAATGTGGAAGAAAAATGGGTACTGTTTTCTAGTGAAAATACATATCAATTGGGTAAAATTTATTCAAATCTTATTTTATCCTTTTTAGAAGTGTTTTTAGAAGATAATCGATCATTAGAGGTTCGTAGATTTATAGAGGAGTTCCTAGATGTATCCTCAGATGTGGTTGTGACAATACCACATTGATGTGATGTCCAATTTGGGATATAGTTAAAATTAGGTTACTCTCATATTATGATGGACCCTTATCTTATGAAAACCATAAAGCTATGTGAGTTGAGACTCTAAATTAATGAATTGTTATAGAATGGATTCTTCCATCATAGTGTATCTCATTTTGGTGATATGGTGTTGTGGTGAGGTTGTGTATAGACTACCGAATGTTGAATTAGGTAATGAAAAAATATTTGTTACCCTATTCCAATGATAAATGATTTATTTGATCGGCTAAATGGAGTTAGTCGGTTTTCAAAGATTGGCATATAATTTGGGAATCACCAGATGAGGGTGAAGGAGGAGGATATCCCAAACACTTCCTTCCCATATAGGTATGAAAACTTAGAGTTTATAGTCATTCCATTAAAGGTCAGGAACACACTATAAATGTTCATAGGGCTCCTGAACTATATATTACATGAGTTACTAGACTAGTTCATATTCGTGTTCATCAAGGTAATCCTTGTATAATCTATGACATATGAGAAGCGTGTTGAACAAAACATAACTATCCTGTAGGTTCTTCAACACTAGAAACACCATGTGAAGCTATCCAAAGGATTTTTTTGGATGTCGGAGCCACCTTTACTTGAACATGTGGTGTCTTAATAGGGTGTAGCTATGGACCCATCAAATGTAGTGGCAATGTTTTCATAAGAGTCACCTAATAAAAATCCATAAGATCATAGATTCCTTGATATTTCATGATATTACTAATGTTTTTTGTGTTTGAATTCTATTATATTTTGTCCTCGTTAAGAACTTTGACTAATAAGAACCATCCTTTCATCTAGATTTATTGGTTTTAGGAATATTTCAACAACTAAAAGAAAAGGATGATCAGTTCCCTAATGCTTCAGTTGACTAAAGAAGGGATAATGTTTGAGACATATTTTGATGCTTACTATTTGGTTTTGGGATGAATCATAATGTATAAAAGTGATGAAATATATTATAAGTCTAAGAAGTTATGACCCCATGACTATAAATATGTCACCCATTACCTAGATCCAGATGTAGTGATGTATTCCCTGAAGCTGTGGAGGCATTACCTCATTTGTAAGATGTTTTTGATATTTATAGATACAAAATAGTGAGGTATATATTCTCTCAATGATACCTAAACCTATTTTAGTTTAGTTTGATTGATTTTTCCTTGTGTTATTATTTTCAGATATTCTATAACTCATAAAAGGGGAATGCAGTTTTTGACACACCAAGTTGAAAGTCATGGGAAGATGTTGTTCAGGAGTCTTAAGATGTTTGGAGAGGGATAATATATATTTCAGTTATGTATATCAATGTGGGTATGTTAATGGAATTTGTTTCTCTGTCATATGAAATTATAACCATCTCTAATTCGGTAGGTAGAGTATTTTCAGTCGGATGACTCATAGGGGGATGTGATGTGACAATGTGTCGGTCATAGTGATACTCTAGAGTGGTAGTTAGAGGATAGTCATAATCAGATGATACTTCATCAAAGGTTTTTTCCTATTATAAATGCTTTGGGGAGTTATTTTTTAGTTTCATAACTCATCCTTAGTGGGGTATCCAGGTGTGATGAAGCTATAGTGCTGATTGTCTAACTTTTACAAATATTTTTTAAAAATTTAATTGATAAATATCTTTTGTTTTTAATTTTTCATAACCATTTATTATGTGTGAATCATAATTTATTAGTATTTTATATTTTTAATGAAATTTAGGAAAAATAAATAAAAATAATAAAAATACAAGATTTATGAAGCTATAGTCTTTTCTGAGTATTTTTGGGTTTTGGTAAAAAAATTCAAACTAAGGGTAACCCTTAATCTATGGGAGAAAGACACTTGGTCACCCCATAAAGAATTGAAAAAAAACCATAGGGAAGTATTGTTGCATGTAGTAGTCAGATTTTATATGTCATACATGGCTTTTGAATAGTCACATGAGCACACCAGTGTATTGGAGGAATGTCTATGTGGTAGCATGAGGAGAGTCTCAATAACAGGGGTGGTGAACGACAATGTTAGCGTTCCTTCAACACCCTTATGGTTTGATTCCACACTTCATCCAGATGATCTATTATATTTCATAGGAAATTAATCTATGTTTTTGATGTGGGATTCATGTTCATGTGGTCATTATTCATACTTACATATAAAACACCATCCCTAGTAAAAATCTTGCAACACATCCCTCGTACCCATGTCATGCCCTTGTAACTATCACTACACTACAAAGATTCCATGGATAATGAAGGGAGAGATTAGGCACCACATAAAATTTGACCATTTCCATTATATAGGTTATCATCTATATAATAGTGGATATTGGTTGATGAAACTAACATCTACGTGGAACCACAATATAGAATATTTCACTGTGGTGCCCAATAGCTCAGGGTTAAAGATAATGAAGTTGATCCATCATGCAATGTAGTGTTATGCGGTTGGTTTTTCTTGAGAATAGGCTACAACATGATGTGTTTACCTATGTGGTATATAATGAAGAAGGATAATGATCCATGGAAGAAGGATAAGGGTTATGGAGTAGGGTCTCGACACACCGTGGAGGTTATCAATTTTCTAAAACTGAGGAAAGGGTGATGAGGGAGCAATATATTCATGGTGTACATAATATCCCCTAGCTATGCATGGATGATTACACATGAGATTCATGTTTTTTAATAGTGAACTTTCCATCCCATAGGGTTTTATTGAAATTTTTTTTAAAATCCCATTATATTCGGGATACACACATATTAAAAGTGATATTTTGTGGAAAAATTATTGAAAAGGTATTTGGGGCCTCACTTATACCCGAGTCTTTTTAAACAAACCACAAAAATGATAAGTTTATGATAGGGAATTTAAAAATTCAACATTAATATCTTTTTAAAGGTTTAAACCTAAGTAAGACTCATCCAAAACATTCTAACATTAGTAAATAATTCTGTATTTTTTAGAGAAAAGGGAGTCTTATCAAATAAAGAATAAAAATTCAAGTGGATCATAGATGAGATAAGGTATATCAGAAAGTTGATACATGGAGATAAATATCTATTAACAGAAAAGGGATGTCTCTATGAAGAGATACCTTCAACTCGAGGGAGACTGAGGTTGGATCTGGAGACTATAGCCAGAACTTAGAGTGTTACTATGCTCTGGAGGGTTGATGATACATTTATGTCTCTTTTTTTTTCATATACCCTCATGACTAGAATGAAGAGGTATTATTTTCTATGAAAATACATGTATGGATGAGTGAGTGCATTTAGTGAATTGAAGTGTCTTCTAAATTCTATAATAAGTTTTTTATTCATTTCTCATCTCATTAATCTTATTTATTTTTAGTTTCATAACCATTGGGAATAGGAAAAAATATTTAATCAATAAATTAATTAAATACCCTTGTTCATTTCATTACCATTGGGTGAACAAGGGTGGTTATGTTTAAATAATGTTTTGGTTTATCCATTATATTACCTAACCGAAGCCCAAAAGATTTGAAAACGGGTGTAAATATAATGGAGTGTTTTCACTCTGAGAATAGGTTCCCAATGATTTAATTTTAACAACATATATATGAAGTTAATTAATCTAACTTCACCAATGTATGAATATAGAAATACTATGTTTGGTACACTCATCTCATCGATCTAAGGACAAAACTATTGGTCAAAGTGGAGCACTCAAGAGGTGGGGGTAAATTGAGTATACAATTAATTTTTTGTTTCAAGAAAATCTATAAAAAAAATCTTCAATTTAGAAAACATCCAGTTTGTTAATATAGTAGGTATATCTAATTTAGTGTTTTTAAATAACCTCTCAAATCTTGATTAAAGCTTAGTTATAATAACTTGACATTATTCTAATCTTTCAGGATTATCCTACTTAAATTACACTATATATATAACATGTAAAATATACCTATCAAAGTATAGTTTTGAAATGTATATTTGGAAATAATTATTAAATAGAGTAATGAAACGTTTAAAACACACCATGAATAAAAAAATACAAGAGTTTCAATCTCAATCAGAGAAATAATCCTCTACACTTAAAAATCATCTGATGTAAATCACATTTATTAAACAACAAAAAATCCAAAACATGGATATGGTGTACATAGTAAAAAAACACACAATGCTATATAGGATATCACCAAGCCTCTTCCATAGTTTTCATCAGAGTAAACTGTAAATGATGTAGTTACATAGTCGTGATCCTTGTATCATTGAGAGTGGGAGGGGTGAATCAGTGATATATTTTTCTTTTATGTTTCCTTACATATAAAAAAACCTTGGCCTCCTATTAAATATTTATTTACCTCATTAACACAATTTAACCCCATAATAATTAGAACATAAGAATATTCAAGTTTCACTACTAAAAAAGAGTAGCTACATCCTTGGTATGGTTTAGAAATAGTATAGAAACAAAAAATACACTAGAAAACTGTCCTTTTATGTGGAATACAATGAGTATGATGTTCCCTTACAATCATGTAGAACTATGAAAGTATTCCAATAGCGTGTGTGGTTCTTCTATTAAAAAATGATTCAAATAAATATTTTGGTGATTCTTGATCAGCTTTCAAAAATTTTGTCATTTAAAACAATTATTCTCTTTATTACCCGTAAACTGGTAGGATCTTCCTTGATTCACTCGAGAAATGTCCTTATTACTTTACAAACTACACGTATCCTCCATGAACTAAGTTTCACCATGTAGATCAAGTGCTTCAAGAACCGCATCTTCTCCTGCAGACTGTCTCTACTCCACACACCACTGATGCTCCATGTACCGCCTCTGAAAACAACTTCCGCAAACCACTTCCACGTCCCATTTTCACATAATGCCTCTGATTTTGAAGAAATACTTATTCCACAGAATACATCATCATATTCCATGAAATATTTCTTCTTCTTCAAAAAACTTCATATTTGATGGAATCTTTCCTCATTGAACTGCTTCCCTTTGCAAAATTCTCCCTCATGAACTCTTCCAAACATAGCCAAATTCTTCCTCGGAGAAAAGACGTGGACTTATGAAAATCACTATCACATAATGGCGGGATTAATGCTCCTTATATTAAAAAATAGGGAAAAAAAGTATCTCTAATCCAAATATCCCAAATCTCTAATGCAGCACGTCCTTCATCATGAACTAAGCTTCTCTTACGAACCACAATAACCACGTGAACCATTTTTGTTTATGAACTATTTCTACCTTCACTCTCTGAGTACTGCCTTTCTTCCTTCTTAGTGGCTTAAATCACCACCTCCATTCTGAGAATGATACCCTTTACTACAAACTATTAAATTACCACAAAATTCAAGCCTCACACGAACTGTGATCCACCTGTGAACCGTTTTTCCTAAGTGGTCCACGTACCACACTTCGTAGAATCCTTATTTTACTAAATTTACTTCGATGATCTTTGAACCTTTAATGCCTCACATGAACTATCCTTCACGGTCTATGAAATTTCCTTCGCTGTCTGTGAACTGTTCTTCGAAAAAATTCCTAATTTCCCCAAAAAAAACCAAACTCCTGATTTTAAGGCCCAAAAAATTTTAAAAGACTAGAAAACTACTCCACCCAAAAAACCTAATTTATTAAACACCAATAATGCTAATTCAAGATCATATTTTTTTTCATTTGGAACTTCATCTATCATGATTTTTTACCTTTGATCAATCATTTTTAGCATCATCAGATTTTATGAGGAAATTATTGAAACATCCCTATCTTCCAGTAACATCTTTCTTTGAAATCAAATATAGACAAGATTGGAATCACCTTTTCTCACCCTTTCTATCATAAGGCTTAAATCAAAAGTTCTCCAAACAACTTTTTATATTTTTGAAATTAAAATCAGTAAATCGTCACCATATTTCAATATTTTTACAATTGAATTGATTTATACTTTTTGAAAACCCCAGAAAAAACTCTTGAAAACAACCTCTTCTAACTTCCAAAAACATTTCTAGCCAACTTGGTCCCAAAAAATGATATAAATAAAGAGTATCAAAGTACGCTTATATGATATACAGGAGTACGTTATTTAATAGATTTAAAAATTAGTTCAGGAAAACATCAAAAGTAATATAATGAGAGAGAGAGAGAGTAAAAAGAATGTTTTATACTGGAATTGACTGAAATTTAGTTATTTTATAGAGTTTTTTCTCCTCTAAATGTCTTTCATTATTAATGAGGTGATATGAATAATCTAGAAAGTGTTATTTGATCTTAAAATGAAGTTTAGAATAAAAAAGAGTGTTATATATCATTTAAAATAGATAATTTATTTTAGTTTTTCCTCAACTATGTTTCTATTTATTTTTATTCATAATGTATTCTAATTTAAAGTAAATATTCCTTCAAAAAGATCAATTTGAGATTAATTGTTAAGCATTATCATACTCGACATGAAATATGGGAGTATTAAATGCTTCTGAAATAATTTTTGATACATCCAAGGTGTTAATTGGATTATATTATTAAAATAAAATATGGGTTTGACATGGTCACTTTGAATCATGCCACATTATATTTGAAAAAAGATTCCATAGAAAAATCCTTATATTGTATGTAGTCACTTGTTCTAAACATGTGGCTGATATGATACATTGAAATTTTATGACTGTGTAGAACAATTGAGTCAACTAATATTCTGTTTGATCCAATAATTATCCAACATTAAACTTTATCATCTAGTATTTTTCATCAATATTTGGTATCTTGAAGTCATAATAAAGCTGTAGTAGTTTTACAAAATCTATACACTTATATACTTTTTCTTGAAATCATCATGCAGTCAATTAGATACAACATGTGGTCTCTCTAATACTTAGTGATATCTCTAAAAGATAAACATAACATTTATTTGCTTCACTTGGACTTGAGATCACTTAGTGAATATTTTAGTTAATTATGTAGTTTATGAGAATCCATACAGTCAATTCATTTGGCCATGTGGACACTTCAACCCTTGGTGAAAATTTTAACAGATTTTTAATGAGATATATTATGCGGTCACTTGAGTACTTTTTGAGATTTCTATAATGGTTGATCAAATTATCACATAGTATATGAATTTTTTATGCAGTCTCTTCAATAATTAGTGAAATTTAGCTCATATGGAATACATTATATAGTTGATATAAGGTCTCCTTATAGCCAATCCATAACTTTGTGGTTATTTCCAGATATAGAGAAATCTTCATAATTTATAGACAAATATTTAACTATAATAGGAATAAATAAATGATTAGAAACAAAATAAACATGATTTGTGATTATTTAGTTAAATAAATTTTGGTCTAATCGAAGACTATGAACATTTTTAATGACAACAAATCATAGAATTTATAAAACCAAGAAATTAATTAGAGAAAATATCCATTCATATATCATTTCAAATATTTTTTGTATTATCAAAATAGTTAATGGAAATGCATGAAGGTAAAGAAAAAAATGTAAAAGGACAAGATAAATGATTTATGAGAAGATATATATCATGCTATATTGAAAAAATATTAAAAATTACCTAATCATAATCAAAGTAATAAGGGTATCACATTTTGAAAGGGGAAACATGGGATTTGACTTTGTCAAGAGCTGGACCAGGAGGAGGGGAAGTGTGACGAGAAGAGGTAGTTATCTAAATTATAATTAACTTAGATATTAGTATTATCTGATGTATTAGGTGAGTAAGGGTGAGATAAAAAGGGCATGTAGGAGTTTTGGTAGGAGAATTAGTAATATCTATCGAAGAGGTGGTAGGAGGAGGAGTGATTCTTGGTATAAGTAGAGTTAGGGCTTCCAAAGCTAGAGCATTGAAAACAAAAAAATAGGGCTCAGTGATCCTATTAATATCAAACACAACTCTAGATACATGATTTATACACTATAATTATAAGAATCCTTCTCTTTATTACACATTAATTCATGTTTTATTATATAGAAGTACACTTAATACAACCAAAAAAATCATGAAATGTAGTGTCTTTCAGAATCAGGTACATTACATAACAACTTATAGAATGGGATACAAAATAGTATTTAAATCTTCTTTGATATGATCATAATATTCCAAAAAAACTTAAAAAATATATGGGATAACCTAAGAAAACACATAATAAAGAGGTGAGCTGTAAATCCCAATAAGGGAATAGAAAAGGCATAACATGAATAAGAAGGTACATGTTAGACAATATGAATATCAATGGGGCATAAAATGAGTAGCAATCATAAAAATGAATAATTAGACATCATATAACATAGTAATCATAAAGTCAACATGGGAAATGTGGAAACAACTTAAAAATTAACATCATATACTTATGTGAAGGATAAAACTTCTAAGACCTCATAGTATACAAAGGCCCATAAAGTAATTAGGTTCACTCCTTACCCCAACATGACATATCATGATACTAAACATTACCAAATGCATTTGTGTGCTATCTTGGTGCACCGATCATATTCATTTCATTATCATGATTAAGTGTTTAACATAGATCATACATCATGGTTCCATTCATCATAATAATTTATTACACAATTAAGGAGTGTGAAAAACATATAATAATGTCACTAATCAATAAGTATATGGTCATAAATTTTAATACCTTTGATAATAAATGGGTATGGTATTTACCACACAATGTTTTTGGCATGTAAAATCATGGGGAAATTTCATAAACATGACAACATTACATAAAAATTCATAAAAATGGTTGATGATAGTGAAAATGGGCATTAAAAATTAAAACATCAAATAGTAAGTAATAGGGACATATAAGGACATGCCCCAACATTAGGAAATGAAAATAGAATGCAAAAGTTAATAAAGAAACTTGAATAAAAAAGAGAAGGTGATGATCTCTTACAGAATTTCGACATAGTAACGACTTAAGCAAGGGTCCAAATAGTGTAGGATAAATGATCCCACATTCAAATAACATCAAATTTACAGTAGGGGAATTATTATAAATTAATGAAAATAGAACCATTTGAAATTAAAAGATATAATTTCCAAGAAGTTTCTTGAATTTGAAAGGAGAGGAAGGTGAGGATCCCATACTTGAATGTGTGACTCCAAAGGTTTGGGAAGGAATAAATAAGAGATTGGGGGAACCTTGAAAGGACTATAGAGAGTGGGGGGAAGAGTTAGGATGTGCTCTAATGATTTTTAATGAAGATAAATAGGATCTTGGGTGGGTTTATATAGGAAATGAGTGATATTACGTTATTATTTAGGTTTTGGACTCTACATAATAAAATATCCAAAAGAAAATACCATACCATTGTTTTTCCCATGGTTTCTACAACATGGGAGTTGTTTTTATTATTTTATAAGTCCAAGGGTCGAATTCATTAAAATAATTCCCTTGCTAAGGTAGAGGTGAGTCACACTCTTAAAGAAATGATTTTAAACCTTAAAATATATTATAGTTATGGAGGATTATTAATGGATTTACAAAATAAATAAAATAAACGTAAAATAAAATTATTTTAAAGGAAAAAAGTTATTTGGTATTTTATCCCATTTATAGTAATTATTAAATCACTTTTTGGTCATTATGATGTCATAAAACAAAAATTATATTTATACAATATTTAATTTTTACCAAAAATATAATTATAAAAAATTCACCATTGGATAATTTTTATGTTTTAATTCAAAAAATAATATTAATTTTGTCTAATTTTTTTTAAATATGTTAATTTTCAATTTTAAAATAAAATTTACATTTATTAAGAAATGCCTATTTTTTTTGAAAATAACAGTTTTTCAATCCTTATAAATATTACACTTGACTTTATAAAAATTATATGATCATTTATATTTGATAAAAATTATTTAATAATAATATTTTATTAAAAAGTTATTTAAATCAAAAATTAATTAAATTTTCAAAATAAATTCCTTAATTCAATTCTAATATTAATTAAACATATGTTTTGTGTTTTATTGTATCAAAATATAATTTTTATTAGACTGATTACTTAATAATTTATAAATTAAGAGAAATAAGGAATAAATATAATCATCAGTTCAATGAAAATGAAATTTAAATAGTCAATATATTATGGTTATTATTTTCTAGTCTTTGTTAAACTATTTTTACCCTTAATAAAAATATTTTCTTTTACTGTGGTAATAAATATTTACTACAGTTACTATTTATATTACTACGAAATTAAGTAGTCATTATTAAATAATAATAATTATGAAGATTCCAAATATAGAATACATTTTATCATAATCATGTTTCATAGGTGGTAGAATTTAATTTAATATAATACCCTCAAGCCTAATGGAAAACAATTTTCTAAAAAATACATTTCTATGGAAAATATGATTTTACATTAACTCTATAACTAGAAATATTTATTATATGAATTTAAATTTATAGTGATTTATATATAATATAAATATTTTATTTATAAAATTTCTAATTAAGTGTTATCTTAATTAATTATTTCATTATTCATATTAAAATAGTTTTCAGAAAAATGCACTTTTAATCCAAAATTAAAATTATAAAAAATTTGTTATTAATATGATTTAATTATAATTAATTTAATTAAATGGAACTAATTAATATTTATTCTAAATTTTAATCAAATTAAAATAATATTTATACATTTACGTTAATTTTATTATCTAAGAAATGTCAATTTTATATAAAAATGATATTTTACACTATTTACTGAAAAATCAATATTTTCTAAATATCCCTAAATTTCACTCTATGATAATCTTGATATGATAATTTAAAAACGGGTATCATTTTATCAAATTAATTTCCTATGTTTTCAATAATATAATTATTATATTTTTCTTATAAACATATAGAACAATCATTTTTGAAGAATAAAAAGACATTACCAAAATTGATTAATTATTTAATAAGAATTTATCAATATTTTTAGGATATATATATATATATATTCTATAAATTATCTAATCCTAATTAAATCCATGAAATTAATGGATGGTTAAAATTCATATATTTAAACAATTATATTTTGTATTGCATTCGTTATTGAAGATAATTTTCTCTTTTAAAAAATTGAGGTGTTTAAATAGTAATTCATTATTACTTGACACAAAATGATCTACGAGAGGAGCCATTATCTCCATCATTTTTACTATAGACTTTAAACCTTGGGTGAGATGGGGCATTTTCAGATATTAGGGTAAATACCTTAGCATGGTCTTTAAATTGACCTTAGTGAAAATTCTACTGAGATAATACTTGATTGTCCATTTGATTATAATACAATACATTGTAGTTTTAACTACCTCAACATGAACCGTATCAAATATATTTTTACCGTGGGTAGCTAGGTCAATCTACATCATGTTCTCTGCATCCTTGAAACTATCCATAAGAACATAGATTTCCTCATGCACCATCCTCTTGATAAGATATTAATTAGTAGAAACAGGTGTAGAAGGAAAAGCATCAATGGGAGTAGAATCTCGGGGAATAGAATACGTAGAAAAAATAGATAAATATCTATGATCTAGATTAATAAATATGTATGTTATATATTTTTATAGAGATCCTATTTGTGTTTTAAATCATTTAGGATCCTTATTCACATGATCTACTTTTATAAATATTTTTGGTTGTATATGAGCTATAACACTTGAAATTTTAAAGGAAAAATATTCCTTATTGTTATATACATTAGCACTACTTATAATAAGAATAGATTCTATAAAAACTTTCAACAGACCATTATTGAACTATATAAAGTTGGCTTAAGTAATGACTAAGATAGAAGTAACCACAACTAGTTGAGATTGATCAGGGCTGTGGATATGAGTTGAGTCATTGAAAACCAAATTTGGCAGTCTCAAAATTGTTCCTTAATTATATGAGGATTCATATGTAGGAGTCTCAATATCTTGAATTGAATCATTATAATCTTTAACAAACACAAATTTAGTTCAGGGATATGATCTATAGATGGTATCTCGTTGAAAGAGGTTATTAGAATCATGAATAGGGGATGAAGGTACAAGTTGTATCTGTGGAATAGATCAAAATATCTCATCCATCTCATCATCTACCAAATAATATAAGAAAACATGTTCCTAAATAACTGGGGAGGAAGGAGGACTCTCAACCTTCTCTAAAGAAATGAGTACAATAGGAATTTCAACTCCAATAGGGTTGGGTGGATTGTATCCATTATTAGCTTCCCCATCCTTTCTAATTCTATATCTTTTTTGAACTTTTTGATCTATGGAAACTTCTAGATGAGGAGAGAAACAGATGATTTATTGACATTCCCTTTCAGCTTTTTCGATAACATCAACAATAGACTCTAATCAACTTCCATCATATTAATGATCTCCTTCAACTATCTATTCATGGTACAATACTGGATCTATTATATTATTTGGTCTAGTAGGGTTCTTGGTACGATTTAAGTGCTTATAAATAATATCTTTATCAGTAATCCGTACTTTTTTTGACGGGTTATAGATAATATTTATACTCTTGAAAATGGTTTGGTTAAGACAAATTCTACCTAATAATAATGCATTTCCCACTCCCTTTGTAAAAAGTCTCTTCTCCCTGAGTATAGATGAAATAAAAATAGGATAAGTCAGTGTATTTAAAAATTGAAGAAGTCTTATTCATAAAATTTCATGTTACTCAAAAAAAAACATGGTAGAATAATATAAATACCATACACCATAAAATATATAAATAAGAGGTCTTGATTCACAATAGTGTTGAAACCACCCTTTCTAGGGAACATGGTACTCTATTTAAACATTAAAAATAGTTTGAAATCAATATTTAACTCACTAGGAACTAGTCTTTAAGAGGATATTTCACCTATTAACTCCTCTAAAGTATTTATTATATAAAATTATAAATGATTTCATGAATAATAACTTTGGTAATCCTCATATCCACCCTAATGTTGTAATTTTGACATCTCAACCCAAATTATTGAGGAAAATTTACATTAATGACCATAAAAAACTGTGCTAAGGAGATCTAATTGATCTAAGACTTCAAATGCCATATTGACATAAAATTCCATTAATAACAATAGCTTGTAAATTCAATTATGTTCTAAGAACAAATCATTCAACCCTCTCTGAAGAAAATGTCTCCATACTAGAAAATAACTAAGTATAAACTACTCAACATATAATTCCTTATATGTAGTGACTTCACATGACAAAAGATACTAATTATTAATATTATTAGGTCCAATTAATCTAGAATTCAATATTTTAGAAGCACCCAAGACTTTAAGAGAATCTTATTCAACCTCAAAAATTCATCTCAAATACTCTTGACTGAGATTCAAAAGTTATAAGGTTAGGTTTTTGTAATGAAAGGTTAAAATAGGGATATGATTAAGTTTCAGAAAATTCTGGTTGATTTGGATTCTTTTTTGGACTTGTTAAATAAAATCATTTTTTATTTTTCAATAGAAACACATAAGAAGGAGAAAAATAAGATAAACTAAAATAAATCACACAGGGTAGCTTGAAAATAGGGCAAGATAGAAAGGTTTAAAAATAAAGGCCTATAAGTTCAATCAACCGTATGGTCAAGATGATCAATCATAAGTATAAATTTTAAATAAAATAAAACAAATATAATCAAGAACTTTATAATTTGATAGAAATAACTAAAATTATTAATTATCAAAAGTGAACTAAAATGAAAACAAAATAACAACATAAGGATTAATAATAGTTAATCAAACATAATTCACATCTGATATAGTTTAATCTCTCACAAATCAATGTATTAGTGAAAATATCAACTAATTTATATTTAGTTCTAAAGAATTCAAGAGTCATGTCCCATTTTGGAAAATAATATCTAATTTTTTTTGTCCTATATCAATTTGTTTAGTACTGTAATGAGATAAAATATTCTTGTAAATGTTAATATAAATTGTGTTATCACAATTTATAGGGATATGTCAGAATTGATATCTATAGTGTAGCCATTTTTATTTTATCATCATAATTTGAGCACAAAAACTACATGTTGATATGTATTCTGCTTCAGCAGTGGATAATGAAAAACATTTCAATTTCTTATTTCACCAAGATTCTTGAGACATGTCTAAAAACTGAAATGTTATAGTGGTTATTTATATATATAGCTTCTATCTACTAAAATTATAAAAAGAATAGCCAATCAAATAAAAATAATTCCCTCTATAATATAACAATATAATATTGGTTATAATTTTGAGGTATTAGAAAATTATTTTAACAATAATCAAATGAGATTCCATTGTATTTTGTTATAAACTATCACACATTAATACACTAAACATAATGTCATGTTGGTTAGGTGTTATGTAAAGTAGACACCCAATTATACATCTATAAATGTTTTAGTCAACAGGTTTTCTAGTCTTGTCAAGATCAAAATTTTAGGTGCTTCTCATTGAAGTATCACTTACATTCAAGATATCCATGACAAAACAATTTAAAATATATTTATTTCACTAACTTTGGTTTAAAATAATTAATTAATTATTTTAAATATTTGAAAACCAAGAAAGAATGTTATTTCACCCATCAAACTCATTTTAAATTCATTTTTCATTAGTTTTAAGAACTCAGTAAAAAAAATAATGTTTTGAAGAACCAAAGATAATATCATCAATATATATTTGTGAAACCAAAGAATATTTTAATGTTATTTTTACAAATAATTTAGTTTTAGACACATATTTTATAAAACCATTTGAAATAAGAAACGTACTGAGCCTATTATACTAAGATCTGGGAGATTATTTTAGTCCATAAATATATTTTTTCAATTTAAAAATATTGATTTTGAAAATAAGGATTTGAAATTTATGTGGGTTGTTTCAAAAAACTAAATCATCAATAATATAACTATTTTTAAAATAACTCTTTATATCCATTTGATATAAGTTGAAATTTAGATGCATGATATAAGCCAGCAATATCCTAATAGATTCAAGACTAACTACCAGAGATAAGGTTTCTTCATAGTTAATACCTCCTTTATGACTATAACCATATTCCACCAATATAGATTTATTTCTTCTAATATTTCTTGATTTATCAACCTTGTTTCTATATACCCATTTTGTGAAAATGTCCAAAGAGTCTTTGGGTATCTCAGCTAGTTCCCACACTATATTAATTTCAAACTGATTAAGTTATTATTTTATAGCCATTACACATTGTTCATCATTGATTTTTTGATTAATTTTGTTGGGTTAAAGTTGTAACAAAAGGGATTCATGTTCAACCTAGTTTTTAAGTGATGATAGAGTTTGATTTATTCTTCCTATATCAACAACAATATCCTTAAAATGATGGATTATAATTGTTTTGGGTATGCTAGTTTCCTATAGGTTTTAATTAAGGTGTAGTTCTTATAAATGGTATTTGATAGGATATTTTTCAAGTAAAATAGTAGAATGATAATTGGATTTGTAGGGGTTATTTATATTTATATTTGACATATCATCCTCCAAGTTTTCTAAAAATATTTAGGTTCATGATAACCTTTCTTATCAAATGTGAAATAAACTCAATATTTAACAATTTTTTATCTTTTATTAAAGACTATATAATATTTACTAGATATAGAATAAACATATAGAATTATATCATCTACTTTGGATAAAATACTATACAGATTGTCCTTCATATTAAAATTGTAAACTTTGAAGCCCAAAATATTGAAAAATTTTATCTTGGATTTATCACATTAAATAATAAACCTTTTGTCTCATTTAAAATTATTATCATTAAGAATATGTTAATTACTTAACAAAATGTATTTATAGTTTTATCTAAAAAATAAACTGGTCATTAATTTTCACTAATCATGGTCAAATCTATCTATTGAAGGGTCCTAAATTTTGTTTCAACTAACCCATTTTTTTGGGGTGTTCGAGGATCAGATAATATATGATTATAACCATATTATGGGAATAAGAATTTAAAATCTTGATTTTCAAACTCACATTCATGATCACTTCTCACACTCTTTATGGTATGTCTATTAATGTTTTTTATAGATATTTCATACTTTAAAAAATATCTACAAGCTTTAATATTGTGAGCAACAATAATCATCAATAATTACTAAAGAATAGTGTTTTTCAGATAATATTGAAACTCTAGATGGTCCAAACAAGTGAATGTGATATAGTTCTTGTGGTTGAGGGGTAGAAACCAATTTCTTTTTTTTAATGAACTTTATGTTTTTTTCAATTTTGATAGGGATTATACTCTTTTTGTTTTTTTGGAAAGCTAGTTTATGTATATTCTTAACTAAACCTTTTTTTATTATCTTTCTAAGATATTATATATTATATTAGACTAATCTATTATGTAAAAACCAAGATTCATGATCAAATGAATTTAAACAAGAAACATTTTTAGAAAATAAAGAAATTTAGTGAATAAAAACACATTATCATTACATAAGGTAGTAAATACTAAAATAAATTTTGAATCATAAATCTTAAATTAATTATTATCAAACATAACATTAAAAAAATCATCACATAATTGATATATTCTTATTATATTATATTTTAATCCATCAATAAATAAAACTTTTTAAATTAAATAGGTTTTAGAATTACTAACTTGGTCAATGCTAATAATTTTTTATTTTCTCCAAAAGTGAAATAGCTGCATTCAAATCTTGTCAAACTTTATAAGCTTAATAAGTACCCTATTATGTGTCTAGAACACCCTATATCTTGATTTCATAACTTCTAATTGGATGTTTTAATTTAGGTTTCCTAAAATTATCAATATACACACTGATTTTGGTACCCAAATCTGTTTGGGTCTAGAAAGGTTAGTATTCAAAGCTTTAGGGTTCCACATCTGTTTGATATATTTATTTATAGATTTATAAATAGATATAAATGATTAATAAAAATAATATATTTTTGTTCCACACCGGATTACTCTATATATATATGTTATTTTTGTCTTATTTACTATAGGTTTATTTATATCATTTTAACTAGAAATGAAATAGTCTTTATTGGATTTTTTCCCTCTAGATTGGTAATCAAATACAACACTTAGTTTTGGTTGAAAATTAATTCCTAGAATATTTTTGATATTTTTAGTTATTAATGAAGAAACATGAATATATTTATTTATTTTCTCATTTAATTACTTTAGGTAAATTTTTTCCTTGAGAATAATTTTTTTCTTCTCCTATTCAAAAGTAAGATTAGATTTAACAGTAACAGATAAATCATGCTATTTATTTAAATTCTTATATTTAGATTTTAGCTCATTAGATGTTTCTTATAACATATTATAGTATTTATAATGATAATCACAATAAATATAAAAATCACCAATATTTTAAATTCCATATAGGTAAAAAACTATATTGGTTACCTCAGGTGTAATTCACATAAATCATAGATTTATTTCTCACGGGAATTATCTTTGGATGAGTCTGGGATACATGAGATGTCCTCATAAGAACTCAAATTTTACTTAATGTATTTATTTTATTTATTTATTCATCCTAATACTTCTATGTATGTTTAAATTTTGTAAAATCATATATTATGTGCCCTTTTATCTTGCTGTCAGGATATGTAACTTCTCCACAGTTTTTATACACATTTTAATATCTCTTCTAATCATATTTAACTTTAAAATTTTATTTTCTGAATAAATAATTATTTTTATAAAATATCTTGAATATTGTTTCAAAGTGGACTATTTCCTCATCACTATTTGATTAACCACCACTCCCCTTGGTTATCTATTCTTCGATTACTTATTTAGATTTTAGCTGAGATGCTCTAAATGTGTTTGAATTTTTAGGTTCAGCATCTTCATAATTAACTTTAATCACATCCTCATATACCATTAGAAACAAAATCAGTTATTTTATTGGTAGATTTCTCATATCACATGACTCACAAATAGATATGGAAGTACCTCTACATCTTTCAGGAAAGCGTTATAGAATCCTAAGTAATTGATAATTTTATTCAATAGTTTTCCCTAGTGTATGAATTTTGTTTGTAATCTCATTAAACCTAATATACATATTATAAATAAACTCATCAAAATTCATATTCAAAGTATCATACTTAATAGTATAAGTATTTAAATTCATTTCCTTCACATTTGATGATCCCTCATTAAACATAAATGTGGTATCCCAAATTTCATAAGCTATAACACATACAAATATTTTATTTAATTTATATTATCCTAGTTATTAGTTTAGAGAATTAATTCCTTTACAATTAAAATCACAGGAAGGCTTTGTGGAATCATTAAAATAATATCTGTAAGCTTTTGGTTTTTCATATTGATATTCTATTATAGTAAAAAATATTGAAACCCATACTTCCAATATTTTTTTTCATTTTAATCTTATATAAAGAAAAACAATTTCCATAAAAATACAATGGTGCACTGGTATTAGTCACATAAAGACTAGTATCAGACATAAGGATATAAATTTATAATAAATATAAATTGAGATATTTTGGTTAATAATATGATCATAGTTAAAGACACATAAATAAAAATAACAAGGAAATAAAATCCTTTGATAAAAAATGTTGGTTGGAGTACAGTTCTCAAAAGTGGTGGTGGTGGTGGGGGGGGGGGGGGGGGGTTAATCGAGTATATAATAAAATTTATTTGAAAAATAAATTTATAAATAATTACCATAATTTAGAAACCAACCAATTAACTAATATAATAGTTATATCTAATTTAATGTTTTTAAATAACCTCTAAAAATCTTAAAAAAATAAGTTGTAGTAACTTGATATTATCTTAATATTTTGAGATTGTCAAATTTACATTAAACCATAGATATATCACATTACAAATATCAATATCAATGATTTTTTTTGGAAAAGATACTTGAAAATATGTTTAAAAAAAGTTTAGTAAAATATTTAAAAGAACACAATAGAAATAAAAATATAAGGGGTTCAATCTCAAACAAAGACCTAGTCCTCTTAAATTAAAAATCCCTTATATACAAGTAAATTTATTAAATAATAAATATATCCCTATTTTGGATCATGAATATATAGTACAACAACACACAAGGTTTTATAGACTATCACCAAGTGTCTGCTAATGTTTTAGTGGGAGTACGAATTTTATGAAAATATAGAAAGAGTATATGAGTAATATTATATGATCTACAAGATTATATGATTTAATAGTTTTATGAATAAGTTCAAACATAAATTTGATATAATAGAAATTGATAGAGAGACAGTGAAAAGAAATTCGAATGTAGTAATAGATTGATGATTAGTCGTTTTTCAGAGGTCTTTTCTCTTCTTGATGTCATATTTCAATTATGATATGAGATGTGAATACTATAAAGTTTTCTCAAATATTATGAAAATGTTTAGATTAAAATAGAGTGTCTTATGTCATTTAAAATAGAGCACTTATTCATATTTTTCCACCACTATGTTTATATTTATATTTCTTCATAATTTATTCCTATTTAAAATAAATATTCCCTTAATTAGACTGATTATAGAATGATCATTAAATATAGGAACATTAAAGTCTTATTAAATCACATTTAGTACTTCCAAGATATTCATTGGAATATATTATTAAAATATAACATTATTCAGACACGAACACTTTGAAAAATTCCATGTTTTACTTTATGGTAACATTCATACATAGCTTAACACTTAAATAGTCATTAATTCACTTTCTCTGAAGTCATGGTTGATCCAATACATTGTATTATCCTGAGTTCCTAACACAGTTATGCCAACTGATCATGTAGTCAATCCAATACTTAACCAATCTTCAATTTTATCATTCTGTTAATTCTCATATACTTATTGTAGCTTATATTCGTATAGAAGATCCATTAGTTTTCCATAATACCAAAATATCCATTCTTTCAATTGAATTCATCATATAATCGATTTTTGGAAACATACAGTCACTCCAATACATAGAAACAAAACTAAAAAAATGGATAAACTATGTGGTTTCCCCACTAGGCCTTGCAGTCACTTAGTTACTCTTGTGGTCAGTTGAGGAGTTTATGATAAAGACAACGTAGTCGATCAAATAGTCATGCAGTCAATTCATTTGTCTGTGTGGTCACTTTAAACCATGGTTAAAATTATAATATACCATTCCTAAGATATATCATGTGATCTCTTGAGTACTTTGTGATATTTCCATATGGTAATTTATATGATCACACAATCGATTCATTTTCTACATAGTCACTTCAATATATAGTGAAATTTAGATCCACTATATTCCTTCATATTTTCAATAGAATCTCTTCATGTGGTTGATATATAGACTTGTGGTCATTCCAAAACTAGAGAAAGTTTCCTAATTTCTATAAAAATGTGTAAATTTCATTGAAAAAATAATTTATTTGAATAAAAATAAATATGATTTATGATTATTGAAATAATGAATTTCTAGACTAATCCATCAAAAACCAATATTCAAATCTATTTTTTAAAATTTTTATATTTTATAAGTAATTTATATCCATTCTCTATGGTATTGACCTCAAATCTCACTCCACTGTAAGAACCGAGTTCTTCCTTTGAGGTATGGATATTTTCTTTTCTATTTGTACATAAGAAAACTAGATAAAAGAGGTTAAGGGATTAATGCAAGATTGTTGTACAGAATGACTGAGGTTTATATACCGTTTAATCCCAGTACACACCGTGTATTGATGTTGACGTTCCATTTTATGATGTCTAAGGAATGTCAGTAGAAGAAGGAAAGAACTATCATATACATGGCATGTATTTTCACGTACACTCTATGTAATTTATTTTTGTTAAAATGGGTAGTAGCCTTGTTTATTTTTTTTCTGGATAGAGGGATCGTCAGGGTCACAAACCAGTCGTGTCAAGATTATTTTTCCTCCCATTTGATCATCCAGACACTGATTTGATCTTTGTTGAATTCTTGTGAACCAATCGGTAAGCTCTCAATTAATATTGAGTCATTATTAATGATTTATTCACTTTACCTTTCTAGAGATCCATGATAATTTATACTCATTTTTTATATCTACTTTGATCTAGATCGGATTAGAGGTCAACGGTGGATGAGGATAGTCGTACTAGCACGAGGTAGGTGTTCTTGTACCTTTCTATAATTGTCTAGTTGATTATATGTGCCAGAGTGTTGTGCACCCATTTCGGGATGTTGCCTTGATTAACAATTAACCTATGTTATTTCCTATTATTGTTAAGGTAACTGGTTAAGTGATTCAAATTATGTTTTAGGTTATTTTCCTTGATTAAGGGACACCCCACATGTGTGTTTCCCTTGAATGACCATTTATAGTTATTTTTCCAAGGATGCCAATGGGAATGACTTTGATTGAACTAAATTGGGTTTTTTTGAAATAAAACTTGTTATATAAGTGTTTTTTACCACATGATATATTTTATTTTTAATCCTTGTGATAATTTTAATTACATGATATTATTGTTATATGTATTGAACCCATGTAAGTTACTATTTTTTGAACCATGTAATAGTGTAATTTACATGTATTTCGTGTCATAAAAATTTTACATGTGAGTTTATTATTTTCAAAGCCTGGTAGTTGTTTAAATTACATGTGTAGCTTTTTTTGTGTGTTACCCATGTGATTAATTAAATGAACAATCCTTATGAGGTTGTTCAAGATGTTGTGTTCAAGCCGTGAGCAAGCCATGGGTGTAGTAGTCAGGGTCATGGAGACTTTACTTATTTTTTCTAAGTGAAACATGGATAGTTGAGTGATTCCATGGATGGACTATATTGGATTTGTTTACATATAATGAGTGATACCAAAGGATTTCTTATAGGACCACCAATGATGGTCTTAGTTGACATTGACTTATACCTCACCTAGAGTGATACCAGGATTCTAAAGAGGTTTTTCGGGATGAGATTAAGGTATTTTGGTAAGTTTTCACCTATAGTGATACCACGTTTCCAAATAGATTTTCTAGGATGGGATTATAGGTTTTAGATAGACTTGAACCTAGAGTGACACTTGAATTCCAACTTAGTAATGTCAAGGATGGTCTCAAGCTAAAAATTTAATATTTAAAGTAAATGAATTATGATGTTTTTTACAAGACAAAGAACAATCTTGTATTCGGTCTTCACTTAATTATTTAGATAGACTTATGAGGTATATTTTGTAATTTATTTTACACAAGGGTTAACAGGATTAGCCCATATCCAGAGACTTATAAAAATAAATTTAATTGAATTAATTAATAAACATGGAATTAATGTAAATGAATACCAGTTCTAATTTGACTATTTATTCTTGAGTACTTAATAGATTACTAATTTCATTATTGTACGCTACCTATTATATATATTCACTAATAGGATGACATGGATCATGGTTGGTTGCCTATTGGGATTTAGTCTCACACCCTATTTGGGACATGTTTCTGGGACCAAATAGATTATATTGTTGCGGGTGTAGATAAGGGTAATAACTCTTCTACAAGTACTTTATTTTCTATTAGAAGTTGGAGAGAATGGGACCAAGTTGAGGCATACGATTCTTTTGAGTCTCTTTTGTTTTTTTTTTGTAATTTTTGTACTTTTATAATCTATTAATGTAGTGTATCCTGTTTTGGATATTTTCTAAGAACACGTGACATGCAACATTATTCTTTGAATGCTATGATATCTGGTTATTTATATTATATGTATTCCACTGTTTACTTCTATTTCATGATATAAACACTTCTGCTATTATATTGTTATTATTTCCACTGTGTTACACTCTACCAACAAAGTCATAGTTTCCCCACTATCACACCTAGGCCCTCACTACTATTCTGTAACCTCTGGAATTTGGGGAAATGTGCTTGAGGCAATGTGATCAACTGGGTATTGGAACTTTTGAGTGGCATCTAGATCAGGGATGTTACAATGTGGTATAAAAGGTGATTTTTCTTTTTTTTGTCTTACTATTTGGAGACATTTGACAAGGATAGGAAGGAAATAGAGAATAGTAATAATCTTTGCCCATGAGTGGATACCCTGTGTATAGGTAAAATCCAAATGTCATCAAATTGAATTGTGATTTTGGATTTTGAGTTGTTATAGTTGATTCAATTTCCACATTGGGTGATGCAGTTTTTTTTTTGTGATTTTATAATTAATATCATTGTGGTTTTATTTTGTTGTAACCCGATGAGATGAGGGTATTCCATCTCATGGATCATATAGGCACTTGTTAGAAATCACATGCCATGCATTCCTATCATGCCTTTTAGAGAGAATTAATGATTACATGTTGTTGTGTCAGATACCATGATTGATATGCCTTCTGTTTTGTTAAGTGTACTGGTATGTTCTATGGTTCAAATTGGATGGGCTCCAAAATTTGTCCCCTGAGGTGTTTGGACCCTCTGGGATCAGAATTTAGTGGATCAAGTGGATAATTTAAATTAAATTTTGATATGATGTGCTTTAGGTGGATGCCAAACTTTGATTTACAGTGAGTATGGGCCCTCATGGATCAGAATTTGGTATACCATTGGCTTAATTTAAAATAATCAGGGTTCTAGGGAAGTTTTAGAGGTTACTATCCAGAAACCTAGACAACATGACGTGTGATGTTAAGAACACATGTCATGTTTTATTTTATTTAGGAAGAACACTTTTCTTAAGTACATGTAGTTTACTTTGTGTACATGCCCTGTGGTAAGTGACAGTTTGTCTTACAGTGTAAGGGAGAACATGGAATGATGGTTTTTAGGCCAGTTCATGCCATGTACTATAGGTACACGCCGTGTAGTGTTACTCAGGCAGAACCCGTGTGGATCTGGCCATGTATAATTACATGGCCAGGAGGAAATAATCAAGTACACACCATGTCTTAGTCTAACACATTGTGTACCTAGGATGGTTACACACCCAGGCCGGTGGAAGTACATGCGGGACTAGGAGCTTGAGGGTACACTTCATGTATGGTTTCTACATTCCATGTATTCCTCTTTTGGCAACCATTGAGGGGTTTCTTCTCCAGTTTAGTTCTTTCACTCTTGAAATGAGGTATGTAATTAACCTTCCATAGTTATGCCGCCACGAAGACCATCATTTGTACATTAGGAAAGTGGAAATGATAATACCCCGTAGGTGGTAGGCCATGGGATACCAGTGGATCCTCTAATCATTCTAGTTGAGGAACCAACAATTATACTGGATGTAGGTGATAACACATAGTTCCGTGAAGGTTTTATGTGGTTCATGTCGACCTTCCAGGGAGCACAACAACCTACCGCTTCTATGTAAGAGCTTATGAGAGTGTTCCAAGAGCAGAATCCACCCACATTTTTGGGGGAAGGAGGACCATATGATATATAGTCATGGATGGAGTCCATTTTTATGATCTTCAAGAAATTAGAGATGCCTCCCAATAGGAGGGTAAAGATTATGACGTGTATGTTGCATGATTACGCCAAGAGATGGTGGGATGTTACCACTCAGGCAGAGCATCATTGGGGTATGTTATGTGAATATTTTTAGGCAGTATTATATGATTATTTCTATCCTAGGATACTGAGGTCTAAAAAATACCAAGAGTTCATGTATCTGGAGAAAGGCTCTTTATCAAGGATGGACTACATAGATCGTTTTACTAAGATCGGGTGTTTTGAACCTATTATGATGGGTGATGATGTATCGAAGGCTAGAAAATTCGAGGATGGTCTTAGGATTGACATACAATCATAGGTAAATGTCTTCAGGTTTCCTTTTATATCTACTATTGTAAATAATGCACTAATTGCGAAGTGTAATTTGAGGGAATATGGAGAAGTTAGCCCGGATGGTTCGACACCGAGATCTGGTACTGTCTCAACCATTAGTAAGAAGAATAATCTAGAGCTTCCTCATAGTGATAGTAGTAGAAAAAAAGTAACTTCAGGTATCTATGTGATGTGATACCAGTGTGATATATTGGGGCATACGGGGCCACATTGTCTACAGGACCCAGTTGAGTGCCGATCTTGTGGAAAGTTGGGTCATCTTTAGCACTTCTGAAGGATATTTCCACAGGTATATTGTGAGAGAGGGTCTTCACTGAATTCATGTCCAGGAGTAGGTTTAGTAGGTTCTCATCATTCAGGGAACTAGAATTCATTAGGACATTCGAGTCGTGGTGGTGGTCATGGCTGTGGTTTCCAAACCCCGGGATCTCAGTGAAAGTAGGGAGGATTTTCTCACGGTAGCCAGGAAGTTTCATAGATCCATGGTACAGGTTAGAATTTTTTAGTGCAACAGACCAAGCATGAGAAGGATCTTGAACCCTGTACTATTAGAGGTATCATTATGGTCGCCTTTGGGCCCATTGTGGAGAGACTTGAGCTTTTTGTTAATTTTGATGATGTTATGACACTAGACACTCTGTTAGGGATTAGAACGACTGGTGTGTGTCAGTGCAAGGAGTCCCCCCTTAATTTTGGTGGGTGTCACTTCTTATGAGACCTCTATGTCTTAGATATGACATGATTTTATGTCATTCTAGAAATGGACTCGTTGGTCTCCATTAAAGACTTTTTTACTTGTTATCACCATAGGGTGAGTTTTACTTCACTAGAGGGAGGTTCATTTCTACATAAAGGTGAATGGGATGTCCAGGTGAGCCGAGTTGGACCCAAGAATTGTGGGTTGGGTGGGATGATAGCCCAGATTTCAAGTATCTATCTGGATGACCAGGGAACATTTCATATGAATTTACCTCCTGTAGTGGATCGTTTTAGGGATGTCTTCCAAGATTACATTTTAGGACTACCTCCAGTGAGAGAGGTAGAGTTATATATTGATCTAGTGCTTAGAGATGCAATGGTATATATTACTCCTTATTGAATGGATATGACAGAGTTGCAAGAGATCAAGAGGTAGCTAGAGGATTTAGATCCGAAGGGTTTCATTTCACCCAGTACTTCTCCATGGTATTTTCCAGTCTTTTTTTGAAAAAGGAAAATGATACTATCAGGATATGCATGGATTAGCATAAATTTAACCAATTTACAGTTAAGAATCTGTATCCTCTACCACAAATAGATGATCTCTTAGGTAATCTCCAAGGATCTAGAGTATTCTCTAAGAACGGGTTGAGATCTGGTTATCATCAATTGTGTGTTAGATCACCATACATACCTTGTACAACTTTTTGGAGAAGGTATTATCTGTATGAGATTTTTTTATGTCTTGCAGTCTCAAAAAGGTGCATGCAGTCTTTTATGGCACTAATGAACTGATTATTCCATAATTATCTAGACTCGTTCACTGTGATTTTCTTGGATGATATCTGGGTGTATTCTCACAATCAATATGACCATTCCAAACATCATGAGGTTGTTTTGAGTACACTGAGAGAAAATTACATATATGGTATGATCTAAAAGTGTCACTTCTAGATGGATCATATTAACTTCCTAGTTCACATCATCTTGGAGAAATGAGTATTAGTGGACCAAGAGAAGGTGATAGTAGTAGTTTCCTAGGAATATCCCATGAACGTATTTGACATACGAAGTTTCTTGGGGATAACTAGTTAGTACAGTCACATCATACAGAACTTATCATGTTTAGAAGTGCTGCTAACATGCCTAACCAAAAAGGTTATGGAGTATGTAATGATATATTCCTAAAAGATGACTTCTCAGAAGTTGAAAGGGAGATTAACTTCAGTGACGTTACTGATTTTTCCAGATCTGGGAAGGAGTTACATTGTGTACTGCGATGCATTAGGTATCAGGCTGGGAGAAGTTCTTATGAAGGGGGAACGAGTCATTGTGTACGAGTATCGACAGTTGAATACATATGAGAAGAATTAACTAACACATGATCTTGAGTTATCATAAGTTGTTCAGGCTTTACATTATTGGAGACATTACTTTTTGGGAGATCATTTTTTGGTTTACATGGTCTAAAAAAGATTAAAATACATATTTACACAGCATGATCTGAATATGATGCGGTGAAGGTGGGTAGAATATATTCAATATTTTTACACCAAGCTTGCATAAATTTCTAGTAAATTCAATACAAAGGATGATTCATTGAGGAGGAGGAATCAGATATAGGCAGTTCAACAGTAAATTAGCGAGTGGTAGATTATGGATTTTGTCTCTGAAATGAATTTATAGGTGCACAACAGGCAGGCACATGCCATTATTTTATCCTTAGATGTTACCTCTACCCTACTGGATAGAGTAAGGATAAGAAAGCTATTTGATTCTAAAGGACTAGTCTTATGGGAGAGTATGTCAAGTGAGAACCCTCCTCCCAGTTAGACCATCAGCGATGATGATGTTCTTCGTTTAAATGGACGACTTTGGGTTTTAGCAGACAAGTGTGAATAGATAATGTGGGGTTTTCGTGCCTCTATATGGCTAGTTTATGCTAATGTGACCAAGATGTATCAGGATTTACATAATCAGTATTAGTGGAGAGGTATGAAAATGTATAAAGAATGTTTTTTCATGAGGTACTCCACATGTCAGCAGGTGAAGGTAGAACCCCAATGGCCAGCTGGACTTTTATAGTAGCTAACCATTCCTAAGTGGAAATGGAATTATTTCATGATGGATATCATTACAGGGTTACTGAGGTGGACTTGAGGTAATGATGTCATATGGGTTATTATTTATAGGTTCACAAAAGTTTCACATTTCCTACCGATCAAGGAAAAATTCAGTGTTGATGAGCTTGGGAGGTTGTACATCAGAGATATTGATCGCTTTCATGGGGTCCCACATTCTATCATTTTAGATAGGGATGCTCCATTTACTTTTCATTTATGGAAAGGGATATATAGGGAACTGGTTACAAAGGTGATTCTGAGCACTGTATACCACCCTTAAATAGATGGGTAGTCAGAGTGCATGATTTAGGTGCCAGAGCACATTCTTCTAGCATGCACCATAGATTTTTGGGGTTCTTGGGAGAAACATGTATCCTTGATTGAGTTTTCCTATAAAAATATATTTCAGGATACTATTTAGATTGTTTCATATGAGGCTTTGTATGATAGGCCATGATAATATCCCCCATGTTGGATGGAGGTAGGAGAGGAAGCTATACTAGGACCTCGTCTTTTTCGAGAGATCACCAAGCGGATGAAATTTATTTGGGAGAGGATGGTTACAATACAGTCTCATATGAAATCTTACAATGATCATCATTGATAATTTATGAAGTTCAAGGTTGAGGATTGAGTTTTCCTATGTGTTTCAATGAGGTTGGTACACAGGAGGATTCAAAGACAGGATAAGATTTCATAGAGATATGTCAAGCCATTTGATATTTTGTAAAGGGTTTGGCCAATTTCTTATAGGTTGCAGTTACCGTAGAGGTGTTGATATATGCATGAAATCTTCCAAGTTTCGTAGTTTTGGGGTTACTTTTCAGACCCATCTCATGCTTTTCATCCCGAGGAGGTTAAGTTATAGGTAGATGTATCTTTGGAGGAGCATCCTATTCTAATTATGTATTGTAGAATGAAGGTTATACATCGACAATCTATTCCTTTAGTACGGGTTCTATGGTAGCATGACCGAGTGTAGGATGAGATATTGGGGAGGGAGGCCGATGTATAATCGCAGTGGCTGGAGTTGTTCACAGATAACTCTTCACCACCCTTGGAAAGGAAATTTGAGGATGAATTTCTTTGAGGAGGGAAGTTTGTAAGAACCCAGTTCTTCCTTTGAAGTACAAATAATTTATTTTCAATTTTTATTCAAGAAAACTGGAGTATAGAAGGTTAAGAACTGAATGAAGGACTGTTTCACAATGTGACTGTGGGTTACACACTATGTAATCGCATTGCACGCTATGTATTGATGTCAGAAGGCCTTTTTATGATGTTTAATTTATGTTCAGAAAAGGAAGAAAAAACAGGCATATACACAACATGTATTTTCAAGTACACGAAATTTAATTTTTTTTGCTAAAATGCGTATTAGCCTCATTTTTTATTTTTTTAGATAGGGGTCTTTCCGAGTTCATGAACCTACAATGCCAAGACTTTCTTTCCTCCTGTTTGATCATATGAACACCAATTTGATCACCACAGGATGCGTTTTAACCCAATCAATAAGCTATCAATTCCTCTTGGGCCCTTCTTTATGATTTCTTCTCTTGATATAGTTAGAAATCCTTGATGTTTTAGGATTATTTTGTTGATATACTCCATTCTAGATCAAATTAATGGACAATGATGTATGGGGAGAGTTGTACTAGCATGAAGTCGGTGGTCTTCACCCTTTCACTAATTTTCAAGTTGATTATATGTGCTGGAGTCTCGTGTTCCCATTTTGGGGTGTCGCCTTGATTAATAATTAACCTTTGTTATTTTCTATTATTTTTGGGGTAATTGGTTAAATGATTCAAAGCATGTTTTATGTTTTTTTCCTTGATTAAGGGCCACCCCATGGGTGCATTTCCCTTGGATGACCATTTATGGCCATTTGGCCTAGAAATCCTATAGGCATGCCTTTGATTTCCCTACCTTAGGTTGTTTGAAATGCAGTTGGTTATATAAGTGTTTTTACCATGTGAGATATTTTATGGTTAAACATTGTGATAATTTAAATTTCATGATAGGATTGTTATGTTAATTGAGCCCATGTGAGTTACTATTGTTTAAACCATGTAATCGTGTAATTTACATGTATTTTGTGTTATATGATTTGACCATGTGAGTTTATTATTGTTAAAGACCAATAATAATTTAAATTACATGTGTTTCTTATTGTGAATTTTACCCATGTGAGTAATCAAAAGGACAAGCCTTATGAGGTTGGCAGGATGTTATGTTAATCCCTGAGTGTTGCCTCAATTGTAGAAAAGTATATGTGATAGCTCCCACTCGAGCTCCTCCAATGGAACCCTAGGCATAGCGATGTCTCTCTCAGGCGGCAGTGATGGACGATCCGCCCGACCCTATCTTGAAACCGCCCTTCTCCCCCTTCATAGACCCTTCCTCCCTCTATAATTTCCCCCCTATCCGCCTATTCCCGAAAGTCCCCACTTTCCACTATGGGTCTCCCTCCCTTCCGCTAACCTTATAGGAGTTCACTAAGAGATCAGTGCATCATGGGATATCCCTGGTGAATCGTTTATGTCGGTGTAGGTAGTCGCATGACAGGTTAGATAGGTTTGTCAATGACATGTGTCCCCAACAAGGACACATCACAGTTGACCTATTGGATCTGGGCCATTTTATCCTACGGTTATCCTCTGATGTTGATCTTTCCATAGTGTGGTTGAAAGGGAGAATATCTTGTGATGGTTTTCGCTTCTTTATACTCAGATGGAGCTATGAGTTTCACTGGAGACAGGATCTTCCCCTTGTGGCGATTTGGGTCACCTTCCCAGGTCTTCCACTTTCATTCCAAAACCCTATGATTATCCATATGCTAGGTAACCTCGTTGTAAGATTCATAGACTTTGACGAATGTTTGAGATCCTTATGCCATCCCATTTCTCCCTAAATTTGTGTGGAGGTGGACATCTCAAAGCCTCCGGTAGAAGTTGTCTGGATTTAGGTAAGTAATGAACTGTGTTATCTCCAATCCATTGTTTTTGAAAATTAGTTCGATTATTGTCTACCCTTCCATTGTTTTGGACATCTGGAAAAATTATGTCATGAGTCTTCCACCTTGGCCCAAACTGAGAATGTTCATGGAGGTACCCCAGTTCAAACATTCAGTGATGAATCCCCTCATATGGAGGTTGGGATGCATCAAGATAATCCAGGTGGCCAATGGCTTAGGGAGTTGATATTTGATGAAGGTGTTGCATGTAATTCGGACTTTGTTGCTGCAAGTTCTGGTTAGGATGAGAGGTTATCCCATATAGATGCTCCATTGGCATTGTAAATGGACCCTTCAACCACAAACAATAGAGCATCGTCGGCTACGGCTATCTTTACAGATCAATACACTGGAGAGGCTTCCCAGTGTCTCGATCTAGAGGACAACTCAAAAATATTCCAATTTATGGGTCAAGGATTAGAACAGACAGGAGCTTTAAAAAAACCAAATCAGGTCCTGAAGGATATAATTTCCTATGCGGAGAAACATGAATCTGGGGATTTGACTTCATATTCTCAAAACAAGTTTTCAGTTTTAGGGGAAGAGGATTGACATGTTAATGAGGGAGTGGAAGGTATGGATAATGAAGAGGATCTCTTGGTGGTTATGGAATCATATCAAGAGGAAATGGATGAGGCCTCGGACTCTACTGAGTCCAAGTAATAGGTCATAGAGGAGGACAACATTAGATCCTCATCACGGAAGGGAAAAGACATAATTATGGACTCAGATGACTTCATTATGAACAACCAAAGGGCGCGATGTAGAAAGGATTACTCCAATCTACCGAGTCCTCCAGTTACGAGATCCACATACAATGGTATGTTTCCTCCAAAGGATCCTACAATTGGTGACTCCACCCCCCTCGAACAAACACAAAGGTTCTAACAAGCATGAGAGGGCTGACATCTCAAAGGACCTGGTGGATGCAGGAGACAAGGCTACAACTCCTGTCATTCTCACTGGTGATAAGGGGCTTCTTGATCCTGGTCAGAAATATGATGAAGGATCCAATGAAGACCCTCATCAATAGGTGTCATCGGTGCTGGAACACATGGACCTTATAATGCATTCAGATGAAGTGGTAGAGGACGATCTAGATATTAAGGCATTGACGAAGATGAGACCACTTCGGGTGACCAATACCAAAGAAAAAAGATAATGGATTGATAATAAGTACTATATATTTATTAGAGAACACAACATGGAGAAGATCAAAAAAAAGAAATATAGACAAGTACGAGACAATTTGGCTCATCTATATAAAGGCACATTGAAGGGCTACCCTGGCTTCCAGGTAAATTCTATCCCCAAGAAATTTTTTTGGGAGATTACTTCCAACCAACTTAAACTATTTTTTAACAAATCTATCATGTAATTTGGTGCTAAAACTTGTAAGATGTGAGGGTTCTCACTTCTCACTTAAAAGTTTTTGGAAAATCAAAAATTAACCTTGGTCTGGTCTGAATCCCTGAGTGAGCCATGAGTGTAGCAGTCAGGATCATAGACTCTTTACTTATTTTTTTCCGAGTGAAACATGTTCATTGAGGGAAGCCATGGAAAGAATCTATGGGATTTGTTTACATGTCATGAGTGATATCTAGTACTTACTTATTAGACCCCTAGTAACAGGATTGGTTGACATTGACTTATAAAACACACAAGTGATATCGGGGTTCCAAAGTGGTTCACTGGGATGGGATTATAGGATGTTGGTATATTTTCATCTAGAGTGATATCCGGTTTCCTGAGTGGTTTTCTGGGACATGATTATTGGTTGAAGATGTAATTTCACATGGATTGATACTTGAATTCAAACATATGAATGTCAAGGACATGTATGGGTTATAAATTGAATATTTAAATGAAATGAATTATTATGCGTCTTCCAAGACAAAGAACAATCTTGGATTCAGTCTTCAATTACTTTTTTAGATTTCCTTCTGAGGTATATGTTGTGATTTCATTTACATGGGGTGTTTTGAGCTTAAGATGGATCCCGAGACTTATAAAATTAAATGTAATTTAATTAATTAATAAAAATGAAATGAATGTAAATGAATACTAGTACTTGTTGGACTATTTACTTTTGAGTACATATTATCTTACTTATTTAATTATTTTACACTACTTGTTATATATTCATTTATAAACTAGCACATATCATGGGTGCTTTCCTACTGGGATATAATCTCACACCCTATTTTAGTCATGTTTCTGGGCCCAAATAGATTATATTTTTGTAGGTGTTGATAAAGGTAAGAACCCTTATAAAGGTGCTTGATTTGATATTAGGATTATGAGAGTATGAGACCAAGTTGAGGCTTAAGATGCTTCTGAGACTGTTTTGTTTCATTTTTTTATTAATTTTGGTACTTGTATCATGTATTGCTGTAGTGCATCTTTTTTTGACTATTTTCCTAGAACATGTGACATGTAACATCATCCTATGAATGATATGATATCTGGTTGTTTATATTATTTGTCTTCCACTGTTTTCTTCTATTGCATGATATTACCGCTTTCATTTTTATATTGTCATTATTTATACTATGTTACACTCTTCCGATGAAGGCATAGTTCCCCCACTATAACACCTTGACCCTCGATGCAAGTTGGATGCATCTAGAGTTTGGGGAAATGATCTTGAAGCCATGTGACCAACTGGGTACGTGGAACTTTTGAGTGGCATCAGATCTAGGATGTTATACCACTATGTTTAAAACTAGTTAGTGTCAGTTAGAGCTATAAAGTCATAATTTTATTTTCAACGAGAATAAAAAATTCATTTTGGGAGATCAAAACTAGAATTATTTCTGAGGAATAGTATTATGAAATGTTTATAACTTTAAGAATTTTCTATTTATATATATATATTTCATTTTTCTATTTTGACACTCAGTATTGTTGTGTAGTAGTTTCCGGTACCACCTCAGTGAAAAAAATAATCAAATCAAGGGAAAAATAGGTGGATATCCTACTTTTGATCTTGAGATTGAGAATACCTAGAGAAGAGAGAATAATAATAAATACTAAGAATAACTCATGGTTAGACGATAAGACAAAGTGTTCCAAGTATGAAACCGTGGAGAAATCCTTAATAAACTATAAAAGACCCTCTAACATGGCGATAAATCTATGTACTCTTGTTCCACCCATCACTACCCAAAATTTTGAGATTTATCCAATGATCATACAAATGACAAAAAACCACAAGGAATTCACCATTCTACCATATTGTGTCCCAAACTCTCACCATGCAAGTTTCTTTGATCTATGCGACATGTTTTATTTCAATAACATAATAAGAAATTCTATAAGGTTTTGTGTCTTTCACTTCTTATTCAAAGAGAAAGATAAAGAATGGTTATAGAGTCTACCATACATTAAATCACTAATTTGGAAGAATTGGTATGAATGTTTTGACCAGAATTTCCCTTCCTTAAAATTTTATGGATATATAGTTAATTATTCGGAATTTTTAGAAAACAAACGTTTAATCACTCTATATCACATTTGAATGGTTTAAAAGTTTAATTATAGGACTTATCCACCACAACATTGAAACCTGGCATCCAATTCAAACATTTTATATAGGATTATCAAAGGGTAATAAATTTATTATAAACATTTTTGTTGCAGGATCTCTAATGAGTAAGTCACTCGAATAAAGCTATGAATTATTGAACAAATTTTCCAGAAATATTTTTCAATAAAACATAAATATATGCCAAAAAAGGCATTCAAATGGTAAAAAATAGATGGGTTGCTACCCAAATGAATGAAATGTTTAGAAAAAAAGATGTTATGATATCCACTCAAAATACCCAAGGTAGGCACTATGAGGATGCTAATTATATTGATCATAACCCTTTAAATTATGTGTAGGTATGACGGAAACAAACACAATAAAAACCAAATCATGGATTAAGAATTTAGAAAGAATAATTTTTTTTCTAAGGCTACAAGGGTTTCATCCTCAATATAATTGATTGAATCTTATTAGTCAATTAAACTCTTTAGAGGAGACTCTATCCACCTTCATGAGAAATATATGAGTTTCACCCAAGGAGTTGAAAACCTACTACAAGGATCAAGGGGATTCCATTCTAGAATTTAAATTTGACTCTCAAAACCAATGACTGACCATGATTAATATATAAATCAAAGTAGTACAGATTGCTACCCAACTCAAGGAGATGCCAAGGGGAGTTTTCCTAGGAGATACTAAAGTTCCCAGATATAGATAAATGAAATCCATTACCTTGAGGAGTGTAGAAAAACCTAATACTATAATAAAATAGTTATAAGACAATCCATGAATCAAACATAGGAATATATATAAGTTGATAAAGGTAGGAAGGAAAAATAAAAATAATATGAGAAGTTAATTATAAATAAATAAAAACCATTATAATGACCAACATTACATTTTAAATAGAGTTAAATGAAATTAATGTTTCATGAAAAAAGAAAAAAAATATGGAAATGTTCCAGAAATTATATATCAACATAACCTTAATTGAGGTGGTCATGAAAATTCCTAACTATGATTTTTTATAAAATAATTGGTGTATATATAATGGAATATGGAAGTATTGGGCATCATACCATTGATAAGATATTTTTTGTATATGTTATCATGAATTATACTAAATAAAAAATGTGATCCAGGTAGTTTTTCTATTCCGATTGATATTAGTAATAATTATTTTAAAAAATAAGTAATGCAATTTAGGTGTGAGTGTTAATATAATTTCATACTCAATAATCAAAGGAATGTCATTAATATTGATGAAACTAACTAAAGTTATAATTTAACTTGAAGATACAATAGTGGTACATCACTGAGGGATGCTTAAATATTTCATAGTCATGGTAGATAAATTATACTTTCCAATAGAAATTATTATGATGGAAATGGATAAGGATAAGACACTAATATTCATGGGAAGATCATTCATAGAAATGAGAAAATAATTAATTGATATTCAATGTAGGTAGTTATATTTAAGAGTCAATTTCAAAGAGGTGAAGTTAAATATCAACTGAGTGTTAAATAATTTTGATGAACCAAAAAATTATTCGAGAGAAGATAACTAGTAAGGAGTGATGTCTCTGATGTGCTTGGTAAAATAAGTGAGGTGGATGCTATAAATAAGAAATAAAAAAGATAAAAATAGATAAATAATGATAGGTAATTGATGGAAAATGACGAAGACAGAGGATGAATGAATTTTGTTAAGGAGTTCATGGAATTTCAATAGATTTAGGTACTTAATAAACCACCCTTTGATTTTTTATGATAGGCTTAAAATCGATGGATTGGGCCCATAGAGGCAGAGGATTTGTTAGTCATAGTAAGGGTGAATTTTCTTTCTAAAAATGTAAAAGGGAACATTTACATGGAGTAATTACAACTTTGAACGAACATATATTTAAATATGGTAAACTCTTTCGTACCCCCAATCACTTAACTTCAAGAGGTAAGGATGAGATCGAAAACCCTAACCAAAGGTCTTTAAAGAGGAAAAAAATATTTTTAAGACTTAATTATTTTTAGGAACAAGTCTATGAGTGAAAAATCTTTATTTTTTTTGAATATTCATGTGAATGGGATTTCACTTAACATATTTGAATTTCATTTTCAGGACCTGAATGATTAAAGGTACATGGACTTAAGGAATTAATAAAGGGGGGAAAAGGAATATCTTAATGACAAAGGGGAGAAATATTTAATTTTTAGTTCTTCTTTATACTCCCATATATTCAAAATCTGTTTTGAGATTAAATGAAAAGAATTTATTCCCGCACTTAGATTAGTGTTACTATTTTGATAACTGAAAATAAGAATTTATATGAACCCTATTACCCAATGTTCTTATTTTAAAAATGATAGCGTTGAATAAGTTATATAGAAATTTTTTGTGATTTCATTTATGAATAGGAATTTGTAATCAATGTGTCTTGTTTTTTATTTTTAATCATATATTAAAGGAATTTTTTATTCCATATTTCATTATTTAAATTCCATACGTTCACGTGGTTTAATTTTTTTCTATTACACAATCCATGAGTGTTTGTATTTAATATTTTATTCTACCATTATGGAGAGAATTTATAAACTTAATTCTTTCTATCTTTCTGGAGAATATTTTAAGAGATATCATGGGACATGTTACCTACTTGGAATTTCATTTGATCTTATCAAAATGATGATTTCAGAAATTCAATTTAAATTTTATTGAGGCATTTTTATTGATCTAGAAATTATCCTTGAGATGTACCTTATATTGATACCACTTTAATCTCTTAGAGACCATGAATGGAAATTGATAGGAATAATACCCATTACATGTCAATTTATCCATTCTAACCCCGACCCTAGTGACTTGAATGGTTTTCCATTTTCAATTTTGGGGGGATAAAGAATTATTTGTAAAAAGGGATGTGAATTTGTGAGAGGAAAAATATCTTGTCTGTATCATTGGGATTAGGTAAATAGGTCATGTCATTATTCATTTTAATGCCTCTTTAATAAAATTAAACAATTTTTTTGATTTTTTTAGTGTAAGAAATCACCATCACTTGACCAATGATTTTTATAATTTGGGGTGGGGTGGTGGATGTGAGGCTTGTGCTATCTAAACATTGAAAAAACTGAAATAATTTTGAAAAACATAAAAGGAAAAATTAATATGGGTAAACTATTCATTATTATTTCATTGTTTATGAACTTAATTTGAGATTGGGGAAGTTAGAGTTTTCACTTTTGGAAGAGGGGAATTTAATTGCACTTCAATTTGATTACAGTGTGTAATAATTTTGAAATAATCCACTTTTTTAGATTTAATTTGTTTTTACATCAATTACATAACTTTTTATATCCTCAGAGAAAATTGATCTTAATTTTTAAATTACTCTTGTTTTTAGTGATTTCTTCTTCTACAAAGTGGATAATGTAGGACCTTTTCATATTCCTAAGTATGGTACATATACATAAGTTATGATAAAAACTCTATTTGATTGTTAAATTGATTTATGAGAAAAGAATTTTGAGGTAAATAAAGATTGAAAAGTTAATAATAATCAATTAGGAGGATTGAAAGAAATATAATAGATGCTCCATCAATTTTCATGGTGAAATATCAACTATATTTTTATCCACTGAGGATTTTTATTCAAATTGTCATACATGACAATTGAATGTTTCTACTATATTTTTGAAATTTTTTTAGTTTCTTTAATTAATTTTTTTGAATATTTGTAGCATTAAGGTTTTCTTTTTCATTTTTTAGTAGAGATATTTTCTTCTGGGAAATAATGATTTAAGTGTGGGGGATTTGATGATATAACTTTTATACAATTTGTTTTGAAAATTTAATTGTAAAATTTAATTGGTTTTTATTTTTTCACAACCATTTATTCAATATTAATCATATATGAGTATTTTATATTTTGAATGAATTTTTCTAAAAAAAACAAAAAAAAATGTTTTTTATGCTATAATTTTAGTATTTTTTTATTTAGTTAAACAAAATTCAATATAAGCTATCCTCAAAATATGTGAGAATGCCACATGGCCATCCCATAAGGGTAAAAAATCATAGAAACCCATAGGGAATGCCATACATATGAGTTAAGTGGATTTTAAAAGTCACACATGACACACACGCACAGACACAGGAGCACACTGATGCATGGGACGAAGTTCCATGAGATGGTGGGATGAGAGTCTCACCAGCATGGGGTGGCGCAGGATGAAATTAGTAGTTATTTTACCCCTTATAGATTGATTAATTTCTAAAACCACAAGATCTATTATCGTTTTAGTGGCATGATGTATGATTTTTTGATGTGGGATGTTCTTTTATACAGGTACTATTCATACTTACAAGAAAAGATGTTATCTAGGATAAAACTCACGCATTATATCCCATATACACACACTATATTTTCACAACCATTGCTATGATTCAAATCCATTTTAATTAACCAAACCTCATAGAAACACATTGTAACATCCCATGTAAGTAATGAATAATAGATATTCTTATCTATGTCTATTCATGAATTATATAGTGTTTTAGAGGCTTAAAATGAGAATAAATCCAATATTAAGCATGGAATACACTAATATTTTAAAAAGATTGTTTTACTACCTTTTGATGGAAAACCATTTTTAAATCCAACATTTGACAATTTTATAAGCTCTATTTTTCAAAATAAACTTATCATTGGGATATTGAAATTTACATTGGATAATTTTTTGGTAATTTTCTGACAATGATCATTTTTTAATGAATAGTGAAAAATATTGCATTTTACATCAAAACCGCATTTTCAACTAATTTAATTATACGATTAGATTATCTTTTTAATTGGTTTTAATGTTTAAATAGAATATATTTTTCCCATGTAATCCAATGGTGGTCATTGGGATTAATTTCACTTTAGAATTGGGCATAAACAAGTGTGAATCTTTTCATTGATATTATTTCTAAAAAACCCGCTATTTGTTTTGACAATGAGAATTATTTTTAAATTAATTATTGAAATTTCTATGTTTGGAATTTGTTAAAATGCATTACATATTTGGAATCAAAAGTTCCAAATTATGTAATCAAGACTCTTTTGTTTTTGGACATTATGAATAGTAACGACGGTAATTATCTTTAATTATCTTGATTAATTAGTAATCAGGTAGTTAAGGATAATAAAATAATATAATAATAATAAAAATTGACCACAAAATGTGTCCTAATGCTACTGGGTGTGTCATGGACGACCATGGTATGCCTTGTTCCAAACATGGGGACCCCATGGAATCACATTTGTGTGATAATGACTTTTTATCTTTTTATTTTTAAAGAAAGTTAAATATAACAAAGAATGTATCACCTGAGTAATTTTTTTTTTAATTTTGTCTATATAAATGATATATTTGACTATTAATATTAATTTGAAATAAAAAATTATTTCCTAAATCATATTATTTTTTATAATTTTTTGACATTAAATAAATTAAATTATTTATGACATCATGATGATGCAGCGATTACCTCATTAATGAACAATTTAAATAAAATGAAAAGATAATGTAAAATATAAGACTTACATTTGTAAACGACCTATTGGATGAGTATATTTGGAACCCTTATCACCTTATCCTCTAAATACATCAATGTGGGACCTTTAAAATCTGAAACTCATTTGAAAATAAAGTAACATTTTATACCTTTCCAAGAGTGCCCCTCCTCTCTTCTTATAAAAGGCCCCCACCTCAACCTCCTTACCCACACCTCTCAAGCCTTTGGCTCAGCCAAGATCTACTCACATTCTCTCTCCACATCCCTCTACTCATCCTATAAGCCTTACCTTAGGAAGGAAGCTCTTCAAGAAACCCTTTTGGTTCAAACCAAAGGGAGTTACCCGATTCAAAGGTAAAGTCTTCTCTAATGCTCTTTTGTTTTATTTTGCTTCTCCAACCCCCTAATGTAGAGACCCGAATCTTGACGTACATGGAAATTACATTACTTTTGCGGAATACTTAGTACATAACAAAAACACACACACAAGGACCGTAATAGTTTAGTGTCTTTGGAAACTCGGAATATAATCTTCTAATCGTGGTGAAAGATCTTAAAAATATCCCATAAAGATCTTCCTTTTTTTTATCTAAAACCTTTGTTTATATCCTGGGGAAAAGAAAACATAAAATGGTGAGCTCAAATTCTCAGTAAGGGTAAACAAATGAAATATCAATCACATCATATACATAATCACATAACTTTTGGAAATCTTAACCTGTAAAAGAGATCATAATTTCATAACCTGGAATAACTAATGGCAGTGAAATGTAATCACAATAATCATAACTTAAAACATTAAACTTTGTGGAATACACACATAATCATAGAGAATCATTTCTTGTTAGTCAAGACTCATTTCCAAGACTATCTTAGTGGACAAAGTCCCTTTCTGAACCGAGTCACCCTCATTTCAGTCCTTTTTCACTGAACCGGTATAACCTACCATTCTAGCCATGTCTATCTCATGAGATATAAAATCTTTACCCAATAAATTGGAGGGAGATATAGGTCCCACCCATCTCATAATGATACCATTCTTATGTGTGCCACAAAATCATAAATCATACATCATTGCATAACCCATGTAATAAAAATGGGATTCTTAAACAACATGACATCATAAAACCATTCATATAAGATAAAGGAATTCATAAACATAATTCCATCACAACATAGTCAAATCAATGTAAAAATATGGATAGAAACAGAACCCTTTATTATCTTAGATGGAAAATAATTTTGATAAAACACTTGAATTGAATTCTTGAGGAAAATATCCGTTCTTCTTCAAAATCAATTTCTTTTCACAAAACATCATGCAATTTTAAAAGAAAGAGATTTTATTGAAAATAGTCATGAAATATTTTGGAGGAAGCTTCATGAAAATAAGGCTTTATAAAACCGTAAAAATCCGTTCATGCCGTTTAAGTTTAAAAAAACATTCTTCTCGTACTTTTGTCGGAAAAGTCAAAAAGTACCTCGTACGAAAAACGACAAAAGATTCCTTTCATATCTTTTACTAAAAACTCACCGAAGGGTAAAATTGGATTTAAATAATTGTATGTGGATGGAAATAATATTAAATATTGAGGAAACATGGATTTGGATGATAAAATACACCCTAGTAAATTTCAAAGTATAAACAATCTCGGATAAAAATTGAGATTGCGAGATTTTCCCTTACCTTATGTCCGATATGCTTTGTACGTATCCGAATATCCTATATAATGATTTAAATAATGTCATTAACTTATTAAATAATCATATTCATTGTTATGATATCATATATGGTTCACTTATGACTTTATATTACCCGATCTTTTGTAAATTCCATGTTAAAGAAGCGTTTTGGGTAAAATCGTTTCATTTATCGTAGGTGTTTGGACTTGTTGTTCTTGACATTATTATTACTTATATCATGATTTAATTACTTACAGAATATAAAACATGATTTATATATCATATATATTCAGAATATATATATATAATAGATAGATAAATGAAATGAAACACACCATTCATGGAGACGGTAGTCCGTACGTACGCATGAACGCTGTTTTCCTTTCGTTATTATCTTGAATGGAAGTAAGTAGATGACATACATATATACATAAATCCAGTAGCTTTATAATGACATATATTTTATTATTATTTCTTATATAGACTTTATAATAATTCTTAAATGGTTAACATGGAGAATGAATTTCATCGCGTCGTGGAGACGGTAGTCCGTACGCACGCACGAGCGATGATATCGTTCTCATGTTCGTGAACTTGAGTTGAAGTGTATTTATACTATTTCAGTATCAATATAAATTTATAATAATCATATATAGTTATTATTTACACCATTTTACCCATCCAAGTAAGGTGGTGGTGGAAAATAGATTTCACCACGGCGTGGAGATGGTATTCCGTACGTACGCACGCGTGGTGATTTCTTTTTCCGTAGGATGGATAGATGGTGAAATGAGATTGTTTCATACATATAATAACATATCAGTATATGAGTGATACTGATGTTATTACTTCATAATGAAACAACCTAAGAAGAATAAGTGCAAGAAGAAATGAAGGTGAAAGAATTGGTAACAGAAATTACCTCTTCTTTGAAGCGCCTCTTTGAGATCTCCTTTTAGGGCACTAAAATTGGACTTTGAGGAAGGCCAGAACCTCTAGGATGTTTATAGGGAAGTAGAGAAGAGAATTTGGTAGGGTTTGGCCGAGCATGAAGGCTCAAAGTTGTGTGAGGAAGAGAGGGAGGGGGTGCCCTTTTATAAGGGAGGAGAGGGGCACCTTTGGAATAACTAAAAATATTATTTTATTATAAAGTCAAGTTCGGTTTTAAATAGCTCCAAATTGATTTACTTCGAGGATAAGGTGGGTATGGGTCGAAATCCTCTAATCCAATATAATTTAGACAAGTTTAGGTTCCTATTTTAACCTGCTCATTTAGATTTAACATTAAGTTAAATAATGTTACTTTTACCGTGTCTTCTTGTGTTCTTAAACTATAAGGTTAATAAACATACTATAAGAAGCCAAAAGAACCCCAAATTGTTTATTATTAATATAGATAACCTTATCTAAGTCATTTGGCCGAAACTTAGATTTTTAGGAATAAAATAACAATTAATAATATAATATTTGTTTTAAAAACTATTTTATGTCAATTTTGACACTATTTAGTAATTGATTTTTGTGAAAATCATAACAGAATGATAAGTTCAAAAACAGTTAATTAAATCAATAATAACATGTCATATTAACCTAGAAAATTAGTGTAAATCATAAAAAGTCTCAAATTATATTTATTTGGGTATTTCTAATATCGATTATTATTTTTTAACTATTATGGTAATTACTGCATCATCATTGTGTCATAAATAAATTAATTTATTTAATGTCTAAAAATTATAAATAAAATATCATTATGTAGGAAATCTTTTTATATTTCTAATGAATATTTATAGTCGAATTTATCTTATTTATAACCCCATATTAAAAATGTTTTAGTAAATAAACATTGATTTTAACTCTTTTAACCCTTCTTTAAATAAATTAATAATAAATGTCCTAATCTAATCCAAGTGGGCCTAAATGGTCATATTTTATTCCTAAGTTTGTTTTTGGTCGAATTACACTTGTCCAATAGAATTAGTACATGTGTTAGGGTAATAATAATATCATTTCTACCCTTAATTACCCTATTTACTTTTAACCGTGGTAAAAAAAAGTAAAAAGTTACTATTCACCAAAAAATTATTTTCATCTCATTGAACCACATTTTACTTACTGACATCAACCGTGTCTCTCGGATTTTTGAAATTCCACTCACAGAAGCGGTAAAATTATGTTTTATGAACAATTCAGTTTTTTTTAACTACCACTTAGTTGTTTCACTATTCATCAAAAATTGAAAGTTTTCAGAAAAATACCAAAAATTAGGCCTAAGCTATATTTGATATTATGAACTCAAAAATGATGTCTATTCTACCAAATTAAAAACATATCAGTTGCATTAACTAATTTAAAAATTAATTCCCGTCATCAAAACAAATAGCATGTTTTTAAGAGATAATAACTATCAAAAGATTGAAACTTGTTTATAACTCGTTTAAATGTGAAATTACATCCAATGACCATCATTGTATTAAATTGTAAAAATATATTCTAAATATACTTTAAAACCACTCAAATTAATAATTTATCACTATTAATTATTTCGATTGAAAAAGTTGTTTTTAATTAAAATTTAGTAATTTTCACTATTCATCAAAATATGAAAGTTATCCAAAAATCGCCAAAATTTCACCCTAAGCTAATTTCGATATTCCGAATCCAAAAATGAAGTCCATTTTGAAAAATAAAATTTAAAAAATTTCAAAAAGTGGTTATTACTATTCATAATGGCTAGTTTTAATAATATTTTAATAGCATATCGTTGTTTAGTGAAACTCGGTATTGCGTACTACACACGCTATCAAGGAAGGTCGCGATTGCGTGTAATGAAAGGCAAGTCAAGTATGCGTGTTGTGCAAGATCCTTTTGGTGTAGCGTACAACATAAGACACTAATGAAATTAAAAAGAATATTTTTCATAAAATCTCGGGGTGTTACATTCTACCCCCCTTAAAATGAATTTCGCCCTCGAAATTCGTCGGGGTTATAAATGGTTTACTACTAGAATGTTTCTTTAATAGAAACCCACATCGTAAAAAGGAATACCAAAACCAATATTTAAAAACAAAAGTTTGAAACGTAACGGTTACCCAAATAAACTAATCACTGGGTTTCCACATAGGTGAAAATATGGATATGGAAGAAAAATCTAATCATCATGTTCTGATGGAGAGTGGTAGAGAACATGGCTATGGAAAATCAAACAATCACAAATCCATAAATTTGTGACGATCTAAGGTACCATTTGATTAATCAGATATAAGAGCACTAGGACAACATTTTTGGTTTTCAAGATTTTTTCCCTAAAGTTGAAGAATTTGAATTAGAATAAATACTTACTTTATTTTGGTACAATATCACTGTTGTTTGTACCTTGAACAATTTCCACTTCATATCTTAAAAAAATGAAGTTGAATTTTTTATTCGTGAAGTGTTAGCAGATCATGTGATAGAATGACGGGTCATTCCATCTGTCTCAAAAAAAAGGTTATCAAACGTTATTAAATATACATAAGTCATTCTATAGTGAGATTAATCATATATGGTTCCTAAAATGGACTTATACTTCATATATCATACTGCTTAATATAATAGAACTAGTTTTTACTAAACAGGGACTTCTTGTAGGCTAGTGGTAGGCGATAAAGGCCAGTCGCACTTCGGTTGTGGGTTCGATTCCCACAGCTTTGTCGGACGCGATGGGCCGTCGCCCGTCCTGCAGGTTGTCATTTTTCTAAAACTACATTATTATAACATCCCATCAAAAATATCAAAAAAAGTTTTATCCTTAAACAATACTAACTTATTTCCAACATAATCCATTCCAATCTTTAGGCTTATCTAAAATACTTTGGTCCAAGCTCATAGTATAAAGAAAATGATTACTTGAAATGTCTTCAACCAAGCATGTGAATACCATCATTTATCCCCCATATATCTTGTTGGTCACATTCCAATCATGTGAATACCTTAATCATGCATTCTCTCGAAAAATGAATACCAATTAAACCTTAGTGAAAACATGAATGCTGTCAAAAGTTAACACCTTCCACATACCAAAATACTCAAAATTCTATATACTCAAACCATGATATCACTTAGTCCTTATATCAATCATGAGCTCATGAATACAATCAAACATCTCATTATCGTCTTATCCCTTCATTATGTGCATATCATCTACATTCCAAAAATATCTGAATAAAATTTCATGGATACTGGTAACATTTATCATGCACTTTCAAAAATCAAGGAAAGACAACAGTGTAACAATCCATAGATGTCTCTTTATTCCATTGTAGCATGAGATTACTTATACAACATTACACATGATAAACATGTAATCATTCCACTACATTCTTAAACCATTGACCGAGCTTCAACAATTCTTTCATCTCACATATCATTTGTAGTCTCTTCATCATCATCAACATAAATACTACCCATACGACCATACTGATTCTATTCATGAGACTTTCCCTTAGGGCATTGGTTTTCATAATGCCCGTACATTCCACATTTAAAACATTTAACCATTGTTGATGTCACAGCAATGCCATTATCCTCATCCCTGGTGTTAACTGAACCTTTTCCTTTGCACTTACTGGATTTGTGTCCTTCTTTTCCACACCCAAAGCATCTTCTAGTTCCTTTGAAACATTCTCCTTGATTCCTCTTCCCACATGATTTACATAAGGGGAATTGAACTTTCTTTCCTCTATGATCATCATGAAACTCCATCTTTCTCTTATTATCCGAGTCAGGAAACTTACCAAATTTTACTTTATTGATCATATTATGAGATTGCTGATTCGGCATAATAATGATGTTTGGACTTCCAAATCCCATTTCATTTGGTTGCTCATTAAGAATGTCATTACATTGTCCATCATATCCTCCATTATCGTGAATCATCTTGTTTCCAGCCATTTTCTAAAACCCAAAAAGAATAGTGTGAGAGGCAAAAATCATAATAAAGGGGAGTAACTTCAATATCTAACATATTTGGTTTAATCTAATATTATTAATATAGTTCTAGGACTATATCCTATACGTATACTTAACCTTAGAGACATCCCTAGACATACCTTCGAAATATCTCTAGGGATCTCACTAAAGTTCTCGCATCCTAGTTTCCAAAGGTTGAATAAACCTTTCCTCTGATACCAACTGTAGAGACCCGAAGCTTGACGTACATGGACATTACATTACTTTTGCGGAATACTTATTACATAACAAAAACACACACACAAGGACCGTAATAGTTTAGTGTCTTTGGAAACTCAGAATATAATCTTCTAATCGTGGTGAATGATCTTCAAAATCTCCCATAAAGATCTTCCTTTTTTTATCTAAAACCTTTATTTATATCCTGGGGAAAAGAAAACATAAAAGGGTGATCTCAAATACTCAGTAAGGGTAAACAAATGAAATATCAATCATATCATATACATAATCACATAACTTTTGGAAATCTTAACCTGTAAAAGAGATCATAATTTCATAACCTGGAATAACTCATGGCAGTGAAATGTAATCACAATAATCATAACTTAAAACATTAAACTTTGTGGCATACACACATAATCATAGAGAATCATTTCTTGTTAGTCAAGACTCATTTCCAAGACTATCTTAGTGGACAAAGTCCCTTTCTGAACCGAGTCACCCTCGTTTCAGTCCTTTTTCACTGAACCGGTATAACCAACCATTCCACCCATGTCTATCTCATAAGATATAAAATCTTTACCCAATGCATTGGAGGGATATATAGGTCCCACCCATCTCATAATGATACCATTCTTATGTGTGCCACAAAATCATAAATCATACATCATTGCATAACCCATGTAATAAAAATGGGATTCTTAAACAACATGACATCATAAAACCATTCATATAAGATAAAGGAATTCATAAACATAATTCCATCACAATATAGTCAAATCAATGTAAAACTATGGATAGAAACAGAACCCTTTATTATCGTAGATGGAAAATAATTTTGATAAAACACTCGAATTGAATTCTTGAGGAAAATATCCTTTCTTCTTCAAAATCAATTTCTTTTCACAAAACATCATGCAATTTTAAAAGAAAGAGATTTTATTGAAAATAGTTATGAAATATTTTGGAGGAAGCTTCATGAAAATAAGGCTTTATAAAATCGTAAAAATCCGTTCGTGCCGTTTAAGTTTAAAAAAACATTCTTCTCGTACTTTTGTCAGAAAAGTCAAAAAGTACCTCGTACGAAAAACGACAAAAGATTCCTTTCATATCTTTTACTAAAAACTCACCGTAGGGTAAAATTGGATTTAAATAATTTTAGGTGGATGGAAATAATATTACATATTGAGGAAACATGGATTTGGATGATAAAATACACCCCAGTAAATTTCAAAGTATAAACAATCTCGGATAAAAATTGAGATTGCAAGATTTTCCCTTACCTTATGTCTGATATGCTTTGTACGTATCCAAATCTCCTGTATAATGATTTAAATAATGTCATTAACTTATTACAGAATCATATTCATTGTTATGATATCATATATGGTTCACTTATGACTTTATATTACCCGTTCTTTTGTAAATTCCACGTTAAAGAAGCGTTTTGGGTAAAATCGTTTCATTTATCGTAGGTGTTTGGACTTGTTGTTATTGACATTATTATTACTTATATCATGATTTACTTACTTCCAGAATATAAAACATGATTTATATATCATATATATTCAGTATATATATATATAATAGATAGATAAATGAAATGAAACACACCACTCATGGAGACGGTAGTCCGTACGTACGCATGAACGCTGTTTTCCTTTCCTTATTATCTTGAATGGAAGTAAGTAGATGACATACATATATACATAAATCCAGTAGCTTTATAATGTCATATATTTCATTATTATTTCTTATATATACTTTATAATCATTCTTAAATGGTTAACATGGAGAATGAATCTCATCGCGTCGTGGAGACGGTAGTCCGTACGTACGCACGAGCGATGATATCGTTCTCATGTTAGTGAACTTGTGTTGAAGTGTATTTATACTATTTCAGTATCAATATCACTTTATAATAATCATATATAGTTATTATTTACACCATTGTACCCATCCAAGTAAGGTAGTGGTGGAAAATAGATTTCACCACGGCGTGGAGACGGTACTCCGTACGTACGCACGCGCGGTGATTTCGTTTTCTGTAGGATGGATAGATGGTGAAATAGGATTGTTTCATACTTATAATAACATATCAGTATATGAGTGATAATGATGTTATTACTTCATAATGAAACAACCTAAGAAGAAGAAGTGGAAGAAGAAACAAAGGTGAAAGAATCGGTAACGGAAATTACCTCTTCTTTGAAGCGCCTCTTTGAGATCTTCTTTTAGGGTACTAAAATTGGACTTTGAGGAAGACCAGAACCTATAGAATGTTTCTAGGGAAGTGGAGAAGATAATTTTTCAGGGGTTGGCTGAGGTTTAAGGCTCACAGTTGTGTGAGGAAAAGAGGGAGGGGGTGCCCTTTTATAAGGGAGGAGAGGGGCACCTTTGGAATAACTAAAAATATTATTTTATTACAAAGTCAAGTTCGGTTTTAAATATCTCCAAATTGATTTATTTCAAGGCTAAGGTGGGGATGGGTCGAAATACTCTCATCCAATAGAATTTAGACAATTTTAGGTTCCTATTTTAACCTTATCATTTAGATTTAACATTAAGTTAAATAATGTTACTTTTACCGTGTCTTCTTGTGTTCTTACACTATAAGGTTAATAAACTTACTATAAGAAGCCAAACGAACCCCAAATTGTTTATTATTAATATATATAACCTTATCTAAGTCATTTTTTAGAACCTTAGATTTTTAAGAATAAAATAACAATTAATAATATAATATTTGTTTTAAAAACTATTTTATGTCAATTTTGACACTATTTAGTAATTGATTTTTGTGAAAATCATAACAGAATGATAAGTTCCAACAAAGTTAATTAAATCAATAAGAACATGTCATATTAACCTATAAAATTAGTGTAAATCATAAAAAGACTCAAATTATATTTATTTGGGTATTTATAATATCGATTATTAAATTTGTTCACTATTATGAAAATTACTGCATCATCATTGTGTCATAAATAAATTAATTTATTTAATGTCTAAAAATTATTAATAAAATATCATTATGTAGGAAATATTTTTATCTTTCTAATGAATATTTATAGTAGAATTTATCTTATGTATAACCCCATATTAAAAATGTTTTAGTAAATAAACTTTGATTTTGACTCTTTTAACCCTTCTTTAAATAAATTAATAATAAATGTCCTAATCTAATCCAAGTGGGCCTAAATGGTCATATTTTATTCCTAAGTTTGTTTTTGGTCGAATTACACTTGTCCAATAGAATTAGGACATGTGTTAGGGTAATAATAATATCATTTCTACCCTTAATTACACTATTTACTTTTAACCGTGGTAAAAAAAGTAAAAAGTTACTATTCACCAAAAAATTAATTTCATCTCATTGAACCACATTTTACATACTGACATCAACTGTGTCTCTCGGATTTTTGAAATTCCACTCACAGAAGCGGTAAAATTAAGTTTTAGGAACAATTCAGTTTTTTTAACTACCACTTAGTGGTTTCACTATTCATCAAAAATTGAAAGTTTTCAGAAAAATACCAAAAATTAGGCCTAAGCTATATTTGATATTATGAACTCAAAAATGATGTCTATTCTACCAAATTCAAAACATATCAGTTGCATTAACTAATTTAAAAATTAATTCCCATCATCAAAACAAATAGCGTGTTTTTAAGAGATAATAACTATCAAAAGATTGAAACTTGTTTATAACTGGTTTAAATGTGAAATTACATCCAATGACCATCATTGTATTAAATTTTAAAAATATATTCTAAATATACTTTAAAACCACTCAAATTAATAATTTATCACTATTAATTATTTCGATTGAAAAAGTTGTTTTTAATTAAAATTTAGTAATTTTCACTATTCATCAAAATATGAAAGTTATCCAAAAATCACCAAAATTTCACCCTAAGCTAATTTTGATATTCCGAATTCAAAAATGAAGTCCATTTTAAAAAATAAAATTTACAAAATTTCAAAAAGTGGTTATTACTATTCATAATGGCTAGTTTTAATAATAATTTTAATAGCATATCGTTGTTTAGTGAAACTCGGTATTGCGTACTACACACGCTATCAAGGAAGGTCGCGATTGCGTGTAATGAAAGGCAAGTCAAGGATGTGTTTTGTGCAAGCTCCTTTTGGTGTAGCGTACAACACAAGACACTAATGAAATTAAAAAGAATATTTTTCATAAAATCTCGGGGTGTTACACCTAAAATCTTTTTATTAATTTCTTTTGTAACAACACCAGTATCTTCCATATACTAGGATATTGTTATAACAAGGATTAGAGCTACACTTACACACACCTACATCTAATGGTTAATGAGAATACTGTTTCCGTGGATGGAAAATTTCTGCCTCACGAAATGACGATTGTTCAATATTCTTCTAACACCTTCAAAAGTGGCCATTAAGATGTCACTATATTTATATATGATATATAATATGTTTATGTTTTCCTTAAGATTCTGTATTTTTCATTTATGTCCTACCTTTATGGTTTCCATTATGGGTACACACGCTATCTTCATTTTAGGAAGTGCGGACTACCGCCCCCTCAAAGTGATTTCATTCGTTAATTCCATATGTGGGATGTATAAAGGATAGAGTTAATGTTATAATATATGATATTATACTGGAATTATAATATATCTTTATTTAATTATGATTTCATTCCATTAAATATGAAATAGAAATTAAAGTAGAGTTCATGCGTACGTACGACTTACCGTCTCCATGAATGGTGCATTTCATTTCTTACCTATAAATGTTATGTAATATTATAAATGCATGAATATATTGGATATATATGATATATATGATATCTACATCATGAATATAATTCTGTATATAATGGATATTTTACCACATGAACCACTTGTAATTATAAAGAGTTTATTTTTGACTCAAGTACCAATGATCAACAAAACGACCATTATTAACATAAATAATTAAATAGTGTTCATGACATGGTAATAAGTGATATAAAAGGAATAATGAAATTGAAAAAGGTTCTGAATCAAGTAGAAATTAACTCAAGTTTATTATTCAGGTGGTTAAATAACGATCGAGTCAAGTCGGACCCGAGGTAAGGGATATCGTCTCAATATCCTTTCATTGAGGCATATTTTGTTTTATACAGAACTTTCTTTTATACGGTCTGTAAACCCCTTTTGAATTTTAACTTTATTCAAAAGGAATATTTTTATACGAAGCGTTTACTAAATGACAAAAGGGAACATTTTTTGTCATACGTATGCGGCGACAACGACTTCTCCACCACCGTGACCATTATTTGAGTTTCAGCTTCCTCTACAAGCCATAACTTTGTTTTGAATGAAAAATAAATACCATGTTTTTCTTTTCTTTTATTTTGGTATTGACAATGGTTTTCATAATGTTTTTATATCAATGTGTTGTATTGATATCTTGTGATTGAAAAGTGGAAATGTTATGTTTCCTTTATGCATGTTTTATGTGATACGATTATGTTATGGTTCTTGGGAATTGATATGAAGATAGGTGGTTCCGTGATAAACTAAGGGCGGGTGAGCCCGATATAGCTCTCCAATGCATTGGGTAACGTGAAGGAGTTAAACGTTAAGGTTTCTCCAAAGAGATTTAGGGAATATACTGTGATGGGTATTCCAAACGTAACCATGAAGGTTACTCCATACGTAAGAATGTTATGAATGCCTCAAGTTACCTTTATGTATTATGATTTCTATGATTTAATCATGATTTGATGAGGTATGTTAAAGTGATTATGTTTTATGAGTAAAGTATGATTTCATACATGGACTAATGTTTTCATTTCTAAATTTTATATCCCTTACTGAGCTTTTTATGTCCATCCCATGTTTTTGAAATGTTTTTCACAGGTCGAGGGAAAGGTACATGATGTGATGATAGTGTCAAGGAAGTGTCAAGAAAGAATCCATGTTTTATTTTAAATATGTTTTTGTTGATGGAAAAAATGAGTACTATCTTTTATGTAACCACTTTGTTTAAATGTGGAATGTAATGCATGTTTTATAATCTAATTATCTAAAACTCTAAACTTGAAAAGATCCTCAATGTGTATTCTTGAAGTTACTCAAGATTAAGTAAAGTTTAAGGCTGGGGCCTTAGAGTTGGTATCAGAGGTCAGTTTAGATAATTTTAGGAGTTAGAATTCTATTAAATTATTATCCATACAAATTTTTTTATGGTCAAATTTAAATGATACAGCATTTGAAGATTGCTATGTTGCTTCATCTCAGACATGTTTGTTCAGAATGGTTTTCCACAGAGGAAACATGTAAGTAGTTCTAGGAAGGCATACAAAAGGAAATGACCTTTTGAATCAGCATCCTGAGATTGTTGGAACTGGAACTGAATAGTTTGTTGTAGTTATGGCGTAGTTGACTCAAGCAATAAATGGTGGTGGTATCCATGCACAGCCAGATCAATCGCATAGGAACATGTCTGTGGTGGAACATTTCCTGAGGCAACATCCCCCATAATTCAGAGGATCATCTGACCCTATGCTAGCTGAAGGGTGGATTAAAGCACTGGAGATGATTTTCAATGTCATGCGATGTTCAGACAATTAAAAGGTTAGTCTTGCTATTTACCGTTTTGAGGGTGAAGCAGATCAGTGGTGGTCAATGGTTAAAAATATTAGGGATGCTGATGAGATTGATTCTCTCGACTTGGATGAATTCAAAGGTATGTTTCTTGAGAAGTATTTTCCTAAGGCTGTTCCACTTAGGATGGAAAAACAATTCCTGGAATTGAGGTAAGAGGAAGACTCAGTGGCTGCCTATGAAGAAACGTTCACTTGATTGGAAAGCTATGCTCCAAATTTTATCCGATACCTTGATAGTAAAATCAATCGTTTTTACTCAGGATTAACGCCAAAATATCGAAGGGCTTTAGCTTCTCGCGAGTGCAAGAGTTATGAAAGGCTTGTTCAATGTGCTGAGAAGGTGGAAATGGAGTTGGCCGATGATCAAGTGTTCTATAACAATTATCAGAAGAAGAGACCGAGGTTGCAGGAGAAAGGAAATAATTCATTGAAAAGGACTAATGGTAAGAAAACTAAGTTTCCAGTTTGTGATAAATGTGGTAAACTTCATGGTGGGGAATATCTTATAAATTATGGAATGTGCTACTGATGTGGTAAGATGGGACATAAGGCTCGTGATTACACTAAAAGAGATCAGGGTGATGGTAAGACCAAATTTGATTTATAGTTAGTGAAATGTTTTAAGTGCAATGAGATGGGTCACTATGCAAATGAGTGTCTGAAAAAGAGATCATGTGATGGGAAACAGTTAGACTACAAGCAGAAAGGGGTGGTGAAATCCTTTGGATCTACTTCAGCAGATGTCGAGCCATCAAATGAAGTTGTATCAGGTACTTTGTTTGTTTTTCCAGATTATGCTAATGTGTTGTTTGATTCTGGGTCTACATATTCTTTCATCTTTGAAAACTATTCTAGTAAAATGGGAATACCATCGTATGAAATGACTCCTGAACTTGTGGTAAAAACACCTGGGGGGAACGTTGAGGAAAAAAGAATTTATAAGAATCTTCCTATCCTTATCCGTGGAAAGAACATACTTACAAACCTTATTGTTTTACCTCTAGTAGAGTTTTATGTTATCTTGGGTATGTATTGACTCTCTATTTACCATGCTAAGATTAACTGTAGAGCTAAAGAAGTTTCTTTTCAGAAATACTTTTTGTCTGTGTACAAGAATGAACCCTTACTGTTGATAACATATCAAGAGGTAGAGAAACTTGTAAAAGATGGAAATGAATGTTACCTTGCACATATCATTGAAAACAAGAAAACTCTTTAGATTAATGATGTTCTAGTGGTAAATGAGTATCCTGATGTGTTTCCTGGAATAATACCAGATCGGGAAGTTGAGTTTACTGTTGAATTAGTTCCTGATGCTAAGCCAATTTCAAAACCCCCTTATCAAATGGCTCAAACTGAACTTTTAGAGTTGAAGGATAAATTACAAGATTTATTAGAGAAAGGTTTCATTTGACCTAGAACATCACCATGGGGTGCTCTTGTTTTATTTGTTAAAAAGAAAGATGGTTCAATGAGACTTTGCATTGATTATAGAGCCTTGAATAACATCACTATTAAGAACAAATATCCTTTTCCTCATATCGATGATTTATTTGATCAGCACCAGGGAGCTCAGTTTTCTTTCAATGATTGACCTGATATTGGGGTACCATCAGTTGAAGGTAAAGGAAGCAGATATTCCTAACACTGCATTTTGAACAAGATATGGCCATTATGAATTTGTAGTAATGCCTTTTGGGATAACCAATGCACCTTATGTATTCATGGACCTTAGGAATAGAATTTTTCATGAGTTCTTGGATAAGTTTGTGGTTGTTTTCATTGATGATAGTTTGGTGTTTTCTAAAAGTAATGAGGAGCATGAAAGACATTTAAGGGTTATTTTGAAAACCTTAAAAGAAAATAAATTGTATGGGAAATTCAGCAAGTGTGAGTTTTGGTTGCAACAAATTTCCTTCCTTGGTAACATTGTTTCTAGAGATGGGATAACTGTAGATCCTGCAAAAGCAAAGGTTGTTGAAGAATGGCCAAGACCCACACATGTAACTGAGATTCGTATCTTTCTTGGTTTGGAAGGCTATTACCGAAGGTTTGTTATAAATTTTTCATGGTTATCTAGTCCAATGACTAAGCTAACTCGGAAGGGTGTTAAGTTTATCTGGACAAAACAATGTGATGATTGTTTTCAAGAACTGAAAAGAAGATTGCTGAATGCTCCAGTTTTGGAACTACCTTCCAGGAATGGTGAGTTTGTTATCTACAGTGATGCTTCATTGAAAGGACTTGGTTGCGTCCTAATGCAGAATGATCAGGTAATTGCTTATGCTTCACGACAGTTGAAAACTCATGAGGTAAATTACCCTACAAATGATTTGGAATTAGCTGCTGTTGTTTTCTCTTTAAAAATTTGGAGGCATCATTTCTATGGAGTAAAGTGTGAAATATAAACCGATCACAAAAGATTAAAGTATTTATTCACTTAGAAAGAATTGAACATGAGACAGAGGAGATGGAAACAATTAATCAAAGATTATGATTGTACAATTCATTACCATCCGGGAAAAGAAAATAAAGTGGCTGATGCTTTGAGTCTAAAAATTAATGCTTAATTAACAATGTTGCATTCAGAACGTGATCCTTTGGTTAAGGATTTGATGAAATTTGGCATAGAAGTTTTTGGTGCAGGATGTCCTTCTATTTTGTTTCAGGTATCAGTGAAATCTTCTCTATGAGACAGAATTAAGCAAGCACAGAAGCAATAAAGCATGTTGTAGAAAAAGGTAGAGCTGATTCAGAAGGGTAAGATGTCTGAATTAAACATTGATAATGATTGTATTTTAAGATTTGGGAAGAGATTGTGTGTTCCTTGTGATTCAAAGTTGAAGAGAGATTTGTTATGTGAAGCTCATAGTTCTCTGTTTTCAGTTCATCCAGGAAGTACTAAGATGTATAGAGATCTTTGGGAGTATTACTGGTGGGATGGAATGAAATGAGATATTGCTGATTTTACTATGAATTGTTTGACTTCTCAATAGGTAAAAGTAGATCAGCAGTTGTCAAAAGGGATGCTTCAGCCTTTACCAGTACCAGAGTGGAAATGGGAGAATATATCCATGGACTTCGCTGTGGGATTGCCGAAGACACCTCGAGGTAATAATGCAATCTGGGTTATTGTTGATCGCTTGACTAAATATTCTCATTTCCTTATTATACGAGTTAATTTTTCCCTAGATCTACATTCCCGTTTGTATATTAAAGAGATAGTCAGGTTACATAGAGTTCCTCTCTCCATTGTATCTGATCGTGATCCCAGGTTTACTTCTATCTTTTGGAAAGGCCTTCAGAAGTCATTGGGTACTGAATGAAATTTTAGTACAACTTTTCATCCTCAATTAGATGGGCAGTCAGAACGAACAATTCAGACTTTGAAGGATATTCTACGTGCTTTTTCGATGGATTATTAGGGATGTTGGGACCAACATCTTTCTTTGGTTGAGTTTTCTTATAATAACAGTTTTCAGTCCAGTATACAGATGACACCATTTGAGGCATTATATGGGAAGTGGTGTCGAACTCTAGATTTCTAGGATGAAGTGGGTGAAAGGAAGATGATGGGACCGGAATTGGTAGAAGAGTTGGTAGAAAAAGTTCACCGGATACAGAAACACATGAGAACATCTCAGAGCAGGCAGAAGAGTTATGCAGACAACATGAGGAAGGATCTCTGTTTTGAGGTAGGTGATCATGTTTTTCTCAAAGTTTCACCATGGAAATGTGTGATGCGATTTGGTAAAAAGGAAAGCTGAGTCCAAGGTTCATTGGACCAAATGAAATTATGGAGAGAGTTGGATCAGTTGCATACCGAGTGGTTTTACCTCCGAGTTTATCTCAGGTACACAATGTTTTTCATGTTTCAATGTTAAGGAAGTACATGCCAGATCCATCTCATGTTTTGAGTCCAGAGGTAGTTCAGCTAGAAGAAAATATATCTTATGAGGAATAACAAGTCCAGATTCTTGACCACCGGGGGCAAGTGTTTTGGAATAATGTGATTCATCAAGTAAAGGTTTTGTGGAAAAACCACATGAGTGAAGAGGCAACATGGGAATCTGAAAATGCAATGGGGGATAAATACCCCCTCTTATTCGATAAGTAAATAAATTGAGGGGATGTAATTTTCTAAAGTGGGGGAAGGATGTAACATCCCAAGTAAGTAATGAATAATATATATTCTTATCTTTGTCTATTCATGAATTATATAGTGTTTTAGAGGCTTAAAATGAGAATAAATTCAATCTTAAGCATGGAATACACTAATATTTTTAAAAGATTATTTTACCACCTTTTTATGGAAACACATTTTTAAATAAAACTTTTGAAAATTTTATAAGATCTATTGGTCAAAATAAACTTATTATTCGGTTATTAAAATATACATTGGATAATTTTTTGGTAATTTTCTGACAATGTTCATTTTTTAATGAATAGTGAAAAATATTGCATTTTACATCAAAACTACATTTTCATCTAATTTAATTATATGGTTATATTATATTTTTAATTGGTTTTAAAGTGTAAATAGAATATATTTTCACCATGTAATCCAATGGTGGTCATTTGGATTAATTTCACTTTTTAATTGGGTATAAACAAGTGCCAAACCTTTCATTGATATTATTTCTAAAAAACCCGCTATTTGTTTTGACAACGGGAATTATTTTTAAATAAATTAGTGCAATTTCTATGTTTGGAATTTATTAAAATGGATTATATATTTTGAATCAGAAGGTCCAAATTATTTAATCAAGACTCTTTTGTTTTTGGACATTATGAATAGTAATGACGATAATTATCTTTTATTATCTTGATTAATTAGTAATCGGGTAGTTAATGATAATTAAATAATATCATAATAATAAACAATTACCACAAAATGTGTCCTAATTATAATGGTTGTTTCATGTCCTACCATGGTATGCCTTGTGCCAAACTTTGGGACCCCATGGAATCACATTTGTGTGATAATGACTTTTTATCTTTTTATTTTTAAAGAAAGTTAAATATAACAAAGAATCTATCACATGAGTAAATTTTTTTTAATTTTGTCTAAATAAATGATCTATTAGACTATAAATAGTAATTGTAAATATAAAAATATTTCCTACATCATAGTATTTTTTATAATTTTTAGACATTAAATAAATTAAATTATTTATCACATCATCATGATGCAGCGATTACCTCATTAATGAACGATTTAAATAAAATGAAAAGATAATGTAAAATCTAAGACATACACTTGTCAAAGACCTATTGGATGAGAATATTTAGAACCCTTATCACCTTATCCTAGAAATTCATCAATGTGGGACCTTTAAAATCTGAAACTCATTTGAAAATAAATTAACATTTTATACCATTCCAAGAGTGCCCCTCCTCTCCTCTTATAAAAGGCCCCCACCTCTACCTCCTTACCCACACCTCTCAAGACTTTGGCTCGCTCAATCTCTGCTCAGTTTTTCTCTCCACATCCCTCTACTAATCCTTGAAGCCTTACCTTAGGTAGGAATCTCTTCAAGAAACCCTTTTGGTTCAAACAAATGGGAGTTACCCGATTCAAAGGTAAAGTCTTCTCTAATGCTCTTTTGTATTATTTTGATTCTCCAACCCCCTAAACTCTTTTTATTAATTTATTTTGTAAAAACACTATTATCTTCCATATACTAGGATGTGGTTATAATAATTATTCAAGCTACACTTACACACACCAACATCTAATGGTTAATCAGCATACTGTTTCCGTGGATGGCGAATTTCTGCCTCACAAAACGCTGATTGTTCAATATTTTTATAACACCTTCAAAGGTGGCCATTAAGATGTCACTATATTTATATATGATATATAGTATGTTTATGTTTTCCTTAAGCTTATTTATTTTTAATTTATGTCATAACTTTATGGTTTCCATTATGGGTAAACACGATATCTTCATTTTAGGAAGTGCGGACTACCACCCCCTCAAAGTGATTTGATTCATTAATGCCATATGGTGGACGTATAAAGGATAGAGTTAATGATATAATATATGATATTATACTTGAATTATAATATATCTTTATGTCAATATTATTTCATTCCATTAAATACGAAATAGAAATGAAAGTAGCGTTTATGCGTACGTACGACTTACCATCTCCATGAATGGTGCCTTTCATTTATTACCTCTAAATGTTATGTAATATTATAAATGCATGCATATACTGGATATATATTATATATATGATATCTATGTCATTAATATAATTCTGGATATAATGGATATTTGACCACATGACCAACTTGTAATTATAAAGAGTTTATTTTTGACTCAAGTACCAATGATCAACAAAATGACCATTATTAACTTAAATAATTACATAGTGTTCATTACATGGTAATAAGTGATATAAAAGGAATAATGAAATTGAAAAAGGTTCTCAAGAAAGTAGAAATTAACTCAAGTTTATTATTCAGGAGGTTAAAGAACGATCGAGTAAATCCGGACCCGAGGTAATGGACATCATCTCAATCTCCTTTCATTGAGGCATATTTGGTTTTATACACAACATTCATTTATACGGTGTGTAAATACCTTTTTACATTTACATTTATTCAAAATTAATATTTTTATATGAAGATTTTACTAAACGACAAAATGGAATGTTTTTTTTCGTACGCATGCGGCGACAACGACTTCTCCGCCGCCGTGATCATTATTTGAGTTTCGTCTTCCTCTACAAGCCATAAATTTTTTTTGAAAGAAAAATAAATACCATGTTTTACATTTCTTTTATTTTGGTATTGAAAATGGTTTTCATAATGTTTTTATATCAATGTGTTGTATCGATATCATGTGATTGAAAAGTGGAAATGTTATGTTTCCTTTATGCATGTTTTATGTGATATGATTATGTTATGGTTCTTGGGCATTGTTATGAAGACGGGTGGTTCCGTGATAAACTAAAGGAGGGTGAGACCGATATAGCTCTCCAATGCATTGGGTAATGTGAAGGATTTAAATGTTAAGGTTTCTCCAAAGAGATTTAGGGAATATACAGTGATGGGTATTCCAAACGTAACCATGAGGGTTACTCCCTACGTAAGAATGTTATGAATGCCTCAAGTTACCTTTATGTCTTATGATTTCTATGATTTACTCATGATTTGATGCGGTATGTTAAAGTGATTATGTTTTATGAGTAAAGTATGATTTCATACATGGACTAATGTTTTCATTACGTACTTTTATATCCCTTACTGAGATTTTTATGCTCATCCCATGTTTTTGAAATGTTTTTCACAGGTCAAGGGAAAGGAACATTATGTGATGATAGTGTCAAGGAAGTGTCAAGAAAGAATCCTTGTTTTTTTTGAATATGTTTCTGTTGATGGGAAAAGTGAGTACTATCTTTTATACAACCACTTTGTTTAAATGTGTAATGTAATGCATGTTCTATGATCTAATTCTCTAAAACTCTAAACCTGAAAAGATCCTCAACGTGTATTCTTGAAGTAACTAAAGATTAAGTATTGTTTATGGCTGGGGCCTTATACACTTATCACATATTTTTAATGAAAATTTATTACATTACATAAACACTTTCCCGAGGATCATAAATTTATAGTGTCTTTAAAAACATGAAAACATAAACTATTGGTTCATATGTAAACTATATGATCTCGCAATAATTTATTTATATCTAGAATCATTATTAAATATATCATACATATTATAGTTCTTCATAACCTAAAGAATAGAATCATAAGAAAGAGTGATATTATATTATCATTAAGGGTAAAAAAGGGAGATATGTAAACATAACATGAGAAAAAATGTATGAGAACATGATAATAACATTTTAAAACTATAAATTTGATAACATAGATCATAAAGAATAGGCATGAAATAAATATTGGTATTACATAGGACCTGAATCATAATAAAATCAAAGAACAAGATCCATGAGAACATAACATTAGAATAAGACATTGATTTGTGGAATACACATAAGCATAGAAAATTACTTCCTTAATTGTAGAGGCTCATTGATAAAACTATAATATTTGAATGGGTTTACTCCCCAAACCATATTATTATTAAATTTTTACTTACTATACTATAAATGTGGAAACACTCTACTAATGAACTTAGTTCACTACCTATTTTTATCATATTAATCTTATGAGATATAAATATTTATCCAATGCATTTGAGGAAGATATAAGTCCCTTTTTCCTTGGTTATAATGTAAACACCATACTTGGTTATAACATACCCACCATCACATAAATAAAACCATACATAAGTGTTACATAAGATCTTGAAACATTCATCATATCAGAACCTGTGAAAAGAAATGGGATTCATAAATCATTCATCATATCATAACCCATGAAAGGAAATGGGTTTCATGAAACATTTCATCATAGCATAACCAATATAAAAGAAACAGGGTTCATAAAAGTTTTTCATCATAAATATAAACCATGAAATGAAAAATAAATATGTTATCATTTGACCTTATACCTAGTAAATCCTAATTTATATAAAAGGATTCCATCTTAGATAGAAAATGAGTTTGAATTATCAATTGGTGCATTTATTTAGGAAAATATCCATTACACATTGAAAAAAAAACATTTTTAAAATATAAAACATGTTCAAAATCCTTTTATTTAAAAATAATTATGGAAACTTATAAAGGATTCTTTAAAGATCATTTTAAACAATTATTAATGAAAATAACCTTTGTACTTTGAAAAAAACTTTTTAAAACTAAAAATTCACAAAAAATTTTGAAAATAATTTTCTCTACAAATATACTTTGAAACTTATAAATAAATATTTAAAACATTGAGTTTTTATAATTATAGGAAATTCTGTTCATGTTGTACACATTAAAATAAGCATTCTTTTCATATTTTTGGTAAAATCCAAAAAAGGATTTGTTTTTGAAAAGGAAATAAATTTTCCATTTAAAAATTGTATAAAAAGTAAAATATGGGTAAAACATTCATTAATAAATCCTTGAAAGAATATTAAAAAATATAAAAGACTTTTTAGAAAATATTGATATGGATGACAAAGGGTTTTCAATCAAATAAAGAAATAAATGTGATTTTTTGAAAAACAGTCTTTTTATATATTTAATCATTTTAGAGTAGAAAATGAAACTAACACATGTATTCTCTAGAAATAAATACCGGTTTATAAAATTCATGATTTTATCGATAAATATGTCTTAAAATTTCACCGTCGGAAGAATAATCATAAACAATCCTGATAAACAATTAGATTGTAACATCAAATGCTTACCACTTTGGTAATTTCTGAATCATAATACCAAATAAAGAATAAAATAAAATGAGAATTTAAATATCATAAATATAATTAGATTCATTTTATAAAATTTCAATGTATAAATATACACACCTCATAAAAGAAGAGTTGTTTATAATATAACATGACTCAAAGAAGGAAAATTTAGATAAAATTCCCTTATCACTTTGGTGTCTTTTGAACCATAAAACTTGTGAAGAGTGATCATGAAATGGATATTTAAATTCAAATAATTTACATGATAATGAGAATAAAATACATCCATTTGTAGTATATACACCACATATTTGAAACAATTGGTGAATATGGCATGTATCTCACAGATATAAAAATGAGATGAAAAATTACTTACCTTGTGTCTCGACTTCATTCGTCCACATTTGAAGCTATTATATAATAAATATAAGTTTATTATACATACATTAAATAAAAATAATAATATTTATCATACCATATATGATTTATTTATGAATATTTATTACCCATTTATCCACAATTCAATGTTAAAATCACATTTCGGGTAATAACTACTTCATTTTTCATGTGTGTTTTGGTTTTGTATATTTGAGCCTTTTAAATTGATCATGGTTCCATAATTCATACAATGTTAAAAATTATATAAATATCATATATATCATCTATATATGTATTTTTATTAGTCCATTAAATTTAGATATAGAAAATGAGTTACACCGTTAGTAGAGGTGGTAAGTCATACGTACACAAGAATACTATTTACATTTTCTAGATGGATGTAATGAAAAAAAATTAAATAAGATATTAAATAATAATTTTTATATCATATATATAACATATATTCATTATAAGTTCCATTATTACATTCCACATAATGTGTTAGTGAAAAAATAATCCCTTCGTGTAGAGGTAGTTCGCCGTACGTGTGAATGAAATTAGCGTACCTGCCATGGAATGGAAAATAAGAATGTATATCAGAAATAGAAATTAAATAAGTATAATTATGTTATAAATATATTATAAAGTCATTTAATCAATCCTTATTACCATCCAAGTAAAACAAAAATGAAAAACACATCATATTGATTGGTGTGATGCTAGTTCGCTGTACACACGAGCAATGTTATTATTTTCCAATGGTCTGTTAGGTAATAATGAATATATAGTGTTATAATTATATAGAAAAAAATTACATCGGCTCATGAGGTGGTAGTGCATAGCACACATGATCAGCATTATTGTATTCCAACGGGTTCATAGGTAACAAGGATGATGTGATATTATAATTCTAGAGGTATAATAATATATTAGATATAATATTTAAAAATTAAATACATCATTATATAAATATGTGAATGGTGGTGATGGAAAATAAATAACATCGGTTCGTGAGGTAGTAGTCCACCAAACAGATGATCGATGATTTAGTTTCCCATTTGATGGTAGAGGATATGGCTATAGGTTATTACATTAACATAATAAATTTTAATTATATTTGAGATAATGGAGTTATTATATCATCATAATTGAATAATATTTTGGGGATTTAGAGGAAGAAATAAAATTAAATCCGAAGTTAAAGGACCATGTTAAACAAAACACACAACTTTCCTTTTGAAAAAGAGTTTTCCATTCCAAATCCTAGTTTACAAAAGAAAAAACCAAGTGAGAAACCCAACAAGTATATCAAAGGGATATGTTAAAAATAAGAGAAATAATGAAAATAAAAGTAAAAAAATATCAATAAATCAAGCAACCAAGTGCAGTAAAAGTAAATAAATAATACAGATAGATAATCATGGGCGTTCCCTAAACATCTCTAGAAGAAATCCCTGGACGTACTAGGTTGAAACTCACCTATCTACGTATAGTGCATCTCCATAGTCAATAAAAAAATGAATTCTCTAATCTAGACAATCCAATAGCACGTCCCACCTAGACTATTAGCAAATCCAGGGGGTACCAACCCATCTAATCGAGGTCTATAAACAATCATCACTTTGTCATATAGATAAAGACTAGGAATTCCATGATAATAGAACATGGTGAATGAAGAGGTCCTCACACACATGGAATAAACCAATAACCCACATGCCATTGTTCTCACCTATCCTAAACACAAACACCATCTATGCGATGACCCTCTACTTGGGGTGTCCACCACAGAGGTTCCCATATCACTACACATCATTTTAAGTACCAACCAGGTCTACATGTTACATTACATTAAAACCAAATTTCCCAAACAATTTATAAAGTTCCAACTAGGCATTTAACATTCCAAATATATACCCATTTACAATGTATTCCCAAACCACCACTATTACTAAATATAAGACATACAACATGCTCTAATGGTTCCAAACAAGCCTCTACAACCTTTGGAAACAAAACCAAGATTCAATATTCCTAATGGGACAATATTTAAGAAACACACTTGAAACCCCCTTTTTTCAATTTTGAAACCAATGAACCATTTTAAAAACACTAACAATTTGATGTAACCATTTGAGAAAAAAAAGGAGTTAAGGAAGGAAAATAAAAGTAGGATAATTTTTTCGAAAACATGTTTAACGGGGGCCATTTTCTATAAATTGATTATCATTTGTGAGGTTATCCATATGTGGTCCTCATGTACATATGGATGTTCCCTCATCCAATATCACAAAATTTGAAATCCTTCAAATAAAAAAAAATTCTATTTGAGTAACACACATAGTATTTCAATCGATTACAGTTGTCCACATACAAATACTAAACCATAACAGTCACCCAGAACCATACACAGAAGCCTAAATTCATAAATAACTAAGTTACCAAAATATAACTAAGGCCAAACACAACCTAAGGTGAAAAATTTCATCCTAAAGGTTAATTTTAAATTAATCAAATACTTTATATATATATATATCCATAAACATAATAATCCTTTAAAAACACATTTTCACCTAATTTTCCAATAGAAAAAACCAAAGTACATTATAATAAAACATCATAAACATGAATAATTTTTTTTAAATCTAATTAGAAAGGATTAAGAATCAATATAATGTAAAATAAAAGAAAATAATATAGACACTTACCTCAACGATGTGAAGATGAAATAAAACTTCAAGGGAAGGAAGAACGAAGCTCAATAAACAATCCACACACATTAAAACCAAATAAACACGACACAAAAATCAACCATAGCCTCTAGTATTTGTCAAAGTGGAAAACCACCAAATAAAAACTAAGAAATCAATGGATATGAAGAGTAATATGAAGAAATTGACCAAAAACTAAAATAAACCCACCTAGAAATATTGAGGGTGCTTCAATAAAGGATGTAGAGCCAAGGGGGAGGCTATGAGAGTATCCTACATGAAGAAAAACTGACCAAGGAGGAAGAAACATGAAATGGGTTAAAAGGGTGGATGGAAAAAAAGGAATTTTTAAATTTTTAATGACCTAGATAACCTGCACAGTTTGGCTACATGGTTTGAGAAACCATGAACCAAATGTGCACACCCTACTGGAGAATATAGGAACCCCACACAGTTTGAAAAACATTATGCCAACTGTGCACCAGAGTTCTATAAAAAATTATAGAAACCCTAACATGCTTTCCACATGGTTTACTATACCCATGTGAAATCCATGCTCCATTCCCTTAACATTAAAAACAATCCACACAATTACTTCTAGGTCTTGAATGGTTTATCCCTAACCAGCCTCAAGCCATGAATATCAAATCATGTAATAATAAATTGAACTATAAAGGACATTAGCCTCAATAGACAACATGCTTTACCCTAAAATTGTGCACACAAACTGTGTACAGGACAAAAAATCCATCCATGAACTCCAAAACTCAGAAAATTAATTGAGAACTTAACCTAAAACTTAAATAAATAACCAACATCAAGAAATGAATAAAATAAAATAAAATCCATGGTTAGTGTGTGATAATAGGAAAGGAAGAAGGATAATGGGCTAAGAAGGAAGGATAAGGGATGTGTTAGATGGTTTGGAAATATCATGGAGGTGATCAATATGGAAGAACCAAGAAAAGGTTGAGGAAGTAGGCATACGGTTATGGTGAAAATGTTAGACCAAAACATTGAATGAATGGTTAAAAATGATATGAAAACTGTGCCACAATGATATATCTTTTATTTATGGTTTTATTCTACACAAAATTTTGAAATACCTATATCCACAGGCTATAGACATGTCACAGGAGAGCCTCAAGGGTAGAATTGGAGAATAGGTATGTTGAGCCTTGCCTACTCTTGGGGAGTTTGAAACAGTATATAAAAAAATAGATAAGGTTGAGAGGGAATTAACAGATTCAAAACAAGATATTTTTTAATTTTTAAACATGGAAAGAAAATTAAACCCTATATCATTAGTAAATAATGAGATATTTTATGTAGATGGGGGAGTATTATTAAAGAAGGAAGGAAAGTTTAAGTTGATCATGAGGGAGATAAAGGAGATTTAAAAGATGATATTGTAGACACCTAAACATCTCATACATAAATATTACATCTTTTTAGATGAATATTCATTAAATTATGTAAACAAATGCCTAAGGATCATAAAGGTATAGTTATGTTAGAAACATAGACACATAAACAACTGGTTTATAAGAGTTTGACAATGTATCTCACATAGTTACTCATAACTAGAACCCTTATTAGACATATCTCATGTAATACCTATCATTAAAATCTAGGGAAAATAAACATATTAAAGAGTGATCATAGATGCTCTATAAGGGTAAATAAAGGATATACAATAGAATAAGATGAACATAATGGTAGGAGAACATTAACCCAACTTTTTAAAACTATACCCCGTATAACATAGATCATAAAAGGGAGTAATAAAATAAATATTGTTATTTCATAAGGCATAAATAATAAAGTAATCAAAGGAAATACACTATGGTATCATAATTCTGGCATAATACATAGAGTTGTGGAAAACATATAAGCTTAAGAAACCATATGTGAAGGATACCCAACAATCGATTCATAACATGTTTGTATTGGGATAAACACTCATGTACCTACTTTAGGATTGGAGTAACTTATCATGTACCATCTTTTTAGGCTTGGTATAACCTCACATGAACCCTTTAAGCTCATTTAACATTTATCATTACCAAATTCATTGGAGTGAGATATTGTTCCCACCTATCACATCATGAAAATAATATATATTTGTGCAATAAGATCATAAAACATTCTTTATATCTGAACCCATTAAACTAAATGGATTTTATAAAACAATTAGTCATAGAATAACCCTTGAAAAAGAAATTTTTTTCATAAATATATTTTCTCTATTAACACAAACCATCCATAGAATGAATAAATATGATATCATTGGATCATATCCCAGTAAATATTAAGTAACATCAAAGGATATCATCCTATAGAGAAAATGATTTTGAAAGAAAAAGCACTTGGAACATTTCTTTTGGAAAATAGAATTTATTTAAAAATAACATCTTTAAAAATATAAATCCATGGAATATTATGGAAATAACTTTCATTGAAAATATCCTTGAAAACTTATAAAGGCATATTTAAAAATCACATGAATCATTTCTTAATGAAAATATCCTTTCCGCATTGAAAAATTTTTTTTACATACATATAAAATTTTAAAAAACCTTTTCATTGAAAATAAAATTTGAAAATTATAAATTATTCTTTAAAACATTTAGTGTTAATGATGATGGAAAATTTCGTACATGTCAAAATAAATATTCCATTCACATTTTCAGTAAAACCCAATGGGGATTGTTTTTAAAATGAAATGAAGATTCCTTTTAAAACAATATTTAAAAATTAAAATGTTAAAAATGAATTTAAACAATACCTTTTAAATATTAAATCTTTTTTTAAATCCATTTTAGAAAATATGTACATGGAAGAAAAAAATGGGTTTCGATCTAAGAGAGAAGTAAAGCCCATTTTCATTAAAAAACTTATTTTGGAATCATGGGTACCTAAAGAGTGTAAAATGAATGGAGAAATATATTATAATGGAATAAACAAATGATAATATAAATAATGAATTTATTTATAGATGTATTATGATATTTTATTATCAAAACCATAATAATAAACAATCCTTATGCATAATGAGATCGTAACATCAAACCCTTACCCCATTGGTAAATTTTGAATCATAAGACCCATTAAAGAATAACCTAAAAAGAAACTTTAAAAATGATTAATAAAATGGGATTCATGATATAATATATCGATGGGGTTGTATATAAAGCTCATAATATAATATAGGTTCATAATAGAATTTATGTCCCAAAGAAGACAAACTATGACCAAAACCACTTACCACATAGGAAACTTTTAAATAATAATCACCATTAAAAAATAAAATAAAATGATAATATAAATGTCATGAAAACATTATTTTCATTACATAACATGTCAATGGAGAAGTATATACACCATACAATATAAAAGAGTTGTGATTATGGAATATGTCTCCCAGAAATAAAAGAGAGAATAAAAATCCCTTACCTTAAGATCTGAATTCTTTTATAAATGTTAAAAAAATCCTGTATAATAAATATAATTTTATTATAAATGTATTTAAAAATAATAATTATATATATCATACCATATATTATTTACTTATGAAATTTTATTATCCGTTTACTAATAATTCCATGTTAAAATCACTTTTCAAGAAATAATTGCTTTGCTTTTTCATGTATGTTTGGATTTGTTATTTTACATCCAATTACATTGATCATGGTTAAATAATATTTTTAATATTAAAAATGATATAAGTATGATATTTAATAATTATATATGTATTTATAATAATATATAAAAGTTAGATATAGGAAATGAAATGCACCTTTCATAGAGATGATATACCATATGTAAGCATGAAAACTATTTTCATTCTTTTGATGGATGAAATAAAAGAATATTAAATAATATATTAACTACAAATAATAATTTTAATGTAATATATATCATGTTTATTAATCTAATCTATTCTTATTACTATACATGTAAAAATAAAATGAAAAACATTTCACATCGCTTTGTAGAGGCAGAAGTTCAAAGGTACGCACGAGTGACATTATTGTTTTATAATGGGTTGTGCGTTAAGAAGGTAAAAGTGATATTATATTTATAGAATTATTTTTATTTAATAAATATCACATAAATTGATAAATTTATTCTTAATAACCTCTATTTAAAGCTTACATGAAAAAGGATTCACAACGCATTGTGAAGTGGTGGTCTTCCGTACACACAAGAGACATTATCGTATCAACCAAAAAATGGAAATATAGAAGGTATATGTTATATAATAATTATAAAATTAAAATTATATCATATAATTTTTTTTAACCCATCGTTATATCCATCCTTAAAATGTGGTGACAAAAAACACATTTCAATGACTTATGAAGCTGTTGTTTTCCGTACTCTCGATTGACAGTTTGGTATCCCATTTGATGGATGTTGATATGGATATAGGTTATTATATTAACATAATAACATATCATTATATTTTATATTATAGCTTAATTATATCATCATATTTTAGTAATATTTTAAGGATGTGGGAGAATAAATATAAAAAAGTCAAGTTTATAAATTTTACCTCTTCTTCAGAGAACCAATTTAGGTTTATACCCAAATCCATATTAGGAGGGATTAATATTAAAAATAAGGAATGTAATAAGTTTACATGTAATTATTTACGATATTTGGGTAGGTATTTTTTTAACTAAAGGGTTTTGGAAGTGTGAATAAGGGAGGATAGGGGGTGGCCTTTTATAAGCGAGGGAGAGGACACACTTAACATTTTTTAAAGAATAAAGTGTACCCACATTTTTGACATGAAAAAGATAAAAAATGGGACATTATCAAATATTATAGACGATAATATCTAAATATTTTTAGATAATGGGTTGTTAATAATTTTCTATTTCATTTTACACCTTATCTTTTTAGTTTAACCCCTTCGTAAACCTGTTTTCACCTTAATCGTAATAATAAATTTTTACTTTTTTTACTATTAATTTTTTTAAAAAAATTAAGTTGACTTTATTAAATAATATATAATATAATAGTAATAAATATGGAATCCATTTTTTAAAATTACATTCACACAATTGAAAATTTTAATTTTAAATTATGCATGCAGACATGACAAGAAAACTGTTTTTCAAAGAGAAAATATTCAAAAGTTTAAAAACATTTTTTATAAAAATTAAAAATAAAATAGATTCAAATGACCTAATATAAATTTATTGATATATTATTGAACTAATTTTAATTTTAAAAACACCTTAAAATAATATTTATTTTTTTAAATGCTTTAAAATAAATAAAAAGATTTAATAAAGCCCAATATTTTTAATATTCACTGAAAATTTATCTTATAATAAAATTTTCAAAAATTCACACTAACATAATTATAATATGATAATTAAAAAAATCATTTTTTCAAATATTTTTTTAAAAGTTCAAAAATTATTATTTTTAGAAATAAGTTGAAAAATATGATAAAACTTCTTTTTATTAAAATATAGTTTTAATGCATAAAATTGGATTTATTCTCCTATCACGTGACCTAAGATGAATGTTAAAAATATTTATTGAATATATAATATATGAATTTCATTAAAATAATTCCCTAAAAGTTATTTATTTAATTTGTTACGATAAAACCCATTTTTGTGCTTAATAATAGTTTTTAGAAAAATATTTCCTTTAATTTAAAAGAGTTTTTATTTTCCTTTTCTAATTAATTTTTCACCAACGAATTAATTTTATATGAATGTTTAAACCATAAATTTCTATATTTTAGTTAATTATATTAAAACCTTCCATTCCAATGGTTAGGCTATAACTGACATATTAAATAACAATATATTAATAGTATGTTGTCTTTCAATAAAACATGAAGTTGTTTGTAACAAAATATAAACTCGATATTGAGTGAAAACTATCAGAGAAATTATCTTTATTGGAAAAAATATATTTCATAAAATCATATAGTTTTACATTATACCCCCTTAAGTAATTTTCTTTCTCACAATTTAAAATTTTCATCAGTAATCTAGGGATTACATTTGAAAATGACTTTGTTTGAAACCCCCATCATAAAAAACGTTAATAAAAATCCCTCTTGAAATGAGATAATGGGATGTGAAAAGTTCATCTAGAATAATATATAAATTTGTTTACATATAGGATAACATTGATTATAAGTGAAACAATTGACATTACAGGGAAAATTAACACCTAACTACTAATAGAGAGTAATAGAGAACATGATTAGGGGAAAGATAATAACAAAAATCCAGAAATCTATGATTTATAAAAAGAACATTAATTCATTATAAATTAAGGTAAATTTATAACATTTTATTTCATGACCTTTTTCTTGAAGTTGGGGAATTTTCACCAGAAGATATACCTACTTATTTTCTTTCCATCTCATATGCCCTATCTCATCCATTAGTTGTGATTCAATCAATTTCCACATCATCACTTACTCTAAGAGATGAAATTTTCATTCTTGAAGAAGTAATAGATATTAAGATCCATAAAATAATGACAACTCATTCCTTTTATATATAGTTATTATGAAAATAAAATGTTTCGAATAGGTCATCCAATTTTCATAAATCATTTTATAGTGAAATAATACATTAATCTCTAAAACATCATCCAAAGTTAAACTTAAAACATTCCATAAATGGATAAATTTTTGAAACATAGAAAATTCAAAATTTATAAATAAGGTCAATAAATTTCTCAAAATAAATTTAACATTAATCCTCAAAATCTCATAAAGTTTCTCTAAATTGTCACATAAAAAATATGTAAATACCTTTTTCATATCTTTTAATAACCAAAATTACTATAAAACATTAATGAAAACATACATTCTTCCTCATTACTTAAAGAAAACCATATATGATTGATTATATTCAATAAATCAAAAAATGCTATAAACTCCATCAAAGATAACAAATCCACTTTGACATAAAATCCTTAAATAGTTCTGTGGTTATCAATAATATTAAATTTAATTTATCCTTATCAATCTTCACTTTACTAAAACTAAAAACCATTTTCTCCACATCAGGGACATATTAGGCGTCATATTACTTTAATAATGTATTTTTTAAAAAATATTACTTTTATATTAAACCAATTTTATAATTAATCAATATTATTCAACACATTCTGGAAAATACTTAATGAAATAATTAAACTTAAAAATAATTATATATATTTCATGGTTAACATAATTATTGAATTCCAATACATAAACATTTCAATCGTTCCACTTAATTCTTAAACCATTAAACATGCTTAATCATAATTTTCCTTAATACCTCTTTTCTATATTATGAAATATTAATCATGTCATAACACTCATAAACCTTAATTTAATCATTATTATCACATTTAACATAAAAAATATAGTTAGAACAGACCATACCTTTCATACGTCATTCATGGTATCATTATTAGAATTATTATAACCATTACTCATACCACCTTTTTGATTCTCTACATGAGATTTCCCCCTATGACATTTATTTTCATATGTAATACAAATTACACATTTAAAACATTCATTCATTGATAATACCATATTAAGTCTAATATTCCCATCTATTACATTAACTAAACTTTTCATTTTTACATGGTAATTACTTTCTTTATTCCATTATTGTATACACATAAAATATATCCTTATTCCATAGTGGTATTCTATTGAGCGATTCTTCCCAAATTATTGACATATAGGAAACTAAATCTTCTTCCATTCACGATCTCCACCACTTGAGCTCTTAGTGAAATCTATCATTCTCTTATTTAGAGTGTCTCATAGTTTTATAAGGTGTAAGTTATTAATCATATATTGTTATAACTAATTATTCATAATAATAATACCATTCACCCCAATAATTATCTTGTTTAGTTGCTCATCAACACATTTTCTATCACATTTAACGTTAAACAAGTTCCTTCTAGTTCCCACCATTGACTAGAACCAAAAACAACAGTGCGAGAAACAATAATCATAGTGGGAAACCACGTAATCAGGGTAAATAATTTATGGAATGACTAAATCGTGACACCTACTTTTAAATATAAAGATACTTAGGATTAAACATTATTATTCATAGTTATCATCTATTCAAATAATTCACGATTGTTTGTATAGAGTTTGTGAATTTTCAAAGAATATCCCCTAGAAGCATCAAACTAAGTGTGAAGAAAGGCCTATTTTCATACACTAGGTGATGGTTGATTCAATCTCAATGCACCCTTTTTGGATTTATTACCCCTAGTTACCTCTGTTCCAGAATCGCATCTACTTGTGGTGTCTTGAAAGGGATTTCATTTAATGGATACCACTCACTATATCCTTTACTAAAATTATATGAATTTTTTCTATACTTCAGATAATTCTTATAGTTAACCTTAGATATATCCCTAGACACATCATTAGAAATATCCCTAGGAGTATCACTAAATTTTTCTCATCCTAGTTTAAAAAGATTAGCCAAAACAATACTATGATACTATATGCAGAGACCCAAACTTATCATACATGGATATTACATATTTTTATATGAATATTCATTACATTACACAAATACACACCTGATTATCATAAAATTATAATGCCTTTGGAAACTATAAAACATAAAATACTAGTTCATAAGAGTTATATATTATCTATGACTTAGTTCCTCAAAACTAGAACCCTTTTAGATATATTATAAGTAACACCTATCATTATAACTTGGGTAAAAGAAACAAAAGAAATGGTGTGGTTATATTATCAGCAATGGTAAATAATGAAGATAAATAAGCATAACATGAGCAAAAGGGTTCGAGAACATGAGCATAAAATTTAAAAACCATACCCTTCATATTATAGATCATAAAAATGAGTCATGGAATAAATATTGGAAATTCAAATGACATGAATAATAAAGGAATTAAAGAACATAGTCCATGAGAGTGTAACATAAACAGAAGACATAAAGTTCCAGAAAAAATATAATCATAGAAAACCTTTTATCAAAGATGACCACTAAGTAATTAATAAAATGTTAGTATTTGGATAACCACCTATGTACTTCATTCGATCATGTGATTATCTTTCATGTACCCTATTTCCAGGTTGGAGATAACCTACCTTATATCCTCTAAGATCATAGAACATTAATCATTACTTAATTCATTAGAGGGAGATGTTGGCCCCACCCATCACATGATAAAAATAATATATACGTGAGACCCAATATCATAAAAATATTATCATATTAAAACCCATGAAAAGAAATGGGTTTCATAAAACATTTAATCATAGCACATCCCATGAACAATAAATGGGGTTCATTAACATATTTTTCATAATAAACATAAACCATCGAAAGAATAAATAATGATGTTTTCACTGGATCATATGTCTAGTAATTATTAAGTAATATAAATGGATGTCATATTAGATAGAAAAATATTATCAAATAAAAATCACTTGGAAAATTTCATGAGGAAAATAAAAATTCTTAGATAATTACTTTTTTAAAAATACAAATTTATAAAATATTATAGAAATAGTTTTCCTTAAAAATAACCTTAAAAACTAATTAAATAAGATTTAAACATAATTTAAAACATTTCTTGAGGAAAAAATACTATCAAATTTAAAAGGATATTTTTTCAAACATAGAATATTTGAAAAATAGTTTTCTTTGAAAATAAACTTTGAAACATATAATTTAATCTTTAAAATTTTGAGTGGTCATGATGGTGGGAAATGTTATACACATGAAAACAATGTTTCTTTTTACATTTTAAGTAAAACCCAAAAGATCCATCTTTTTAAAATTACATGAATATTAATTTTACATTTATTTTATAATGTATAATATGGTAAAAATAAATTTAAAAAATAATATAGGAATATTTAAACATTTTTGAAAACCTTTTTGTTAAATATAGGCATGGTAGAAAAAAGTGTTTTTGACTGAAGAGAAAAATAAAGTTATTTTTATTTAAAATCAAATTGGAATCATGAGTATATAAAGAGAGAGAAATGAAAGAAAAAACGAATTTTTATGACATAACCAGATTTAAATAAATTTATTATTTTTCTTGAGAGAAGGATAATGAGATTTCATCATGGAAATTATAATCATAAACAATCCTGATGAAAAATCAAATCGTAACATCAAACCGTTACCACTTTGGTAACTTATGAATGATACAACCCATTAAATAATATCATCAAAAGAAACTTTATATATAATAAATATATGGATATTAATTATATAAAATTTAAAAGGGGGGATATATACACATTGTAAAAAAAGATAGGTGCATAACATAACTTATGTTTCAAAGGAAAAAAATTAAAAAAAATCCCTTACCACAATTGAAACTATTGAATATTAAGACTCATTAAAGGATACCTTGAAATTAAACTTTAAATATCATAAAAATAAGGTTATTATTCACGTAACATGAGAATGGTGTATTATATACACCACAGAAAAGAAAGTAGTAGAGATTATGCCATATGTATCCAAGAAATAAAAGAGAGACAAAAATACCATACATTAAGTCACGACATCCTTTGTAGAAGTTCGAACCTATAGTGTAATGAATATAAGTAAATTATAAATCTATTAAATAACCATAATTATATATATCAAACCATATATTATTTAATTATTACATTTTATTACCCATTTTAAATGTTTTCATGTTAAAATAATATTTTGGTCAATAACTGCTTTGTTTCTCATGTATGTTTTGATTTTTTTATTTTCGGTACTATTACTATGATCATGGTTATATAATATAAATAATTTTAATGATGAAATAAATTTCATATATAATTATAATATATGTATTTAGAGTAATTTATAAAATCAAGATAATGTAAATGAAATACACTGTTCATGGAGATGGTAGGCCGTACATATGCATGAACACTATTTCTATTCTCTCAATATAAGAAATTAATGAAATTTAAAAAATGTTTTACCTTTATATAAAAATAATTAATTCATATAAATCATATATAACAATTAAATTAATCCTTATTACGATCCATGTAAAAATAAAATAAAAAACCTATCACATTGCAATGTGGAGGCGGTAGTCCCCACGTACGTACGAATGAAGATATTGTTTATCAACAAGATGGAAGGTAAGAAGTTATATGTGATACTATATTTATTAATGTATGGTAACGTTAAATTTTTTACATATATTTATTAATATTATCTTTATTACCTTCCATGTAAAGCATAAATGAAACTTTAATCACTTCGCTTCGTGAGGTGGTAGTCCACCGTACACATGAGCGACGTTATCAAATCCCCCATGGAATAGAATGTAAGAATATGTATGTGATATGATAGTTAAATAAGTATAATAATTCCATAAATATAAGATAAATATTTTAAATTCATTAATATATATATCCTATAAAGGTGGTGATGTAAAATGAATTACCTCGTCTCTCAAGGTGGTATTCTTCCATACACACGATCAACAATTTCATTTCACATTTGATGGAGGTGTGGATGGATATATGTTATACCATTTACATAATAAAATATTAGTATATAGTAAATAATGGTGTTTTTATATCATTATATTTTAATAAATTTTTAATGATGTGTAAGAAGAAATAATACAAAACCTCCAGTTTAAAATTTTTACCTCTTCTTCATATAAGCTCTTTAGTTTAATCCTATGGACTTATAATGAGGTTTTACTAAAAACATAATGAATATATGAATTAGAGAGTGGATAAGGGAAGAAATTTTGAATTTTTTTGGTTAAACCAAAGGTTTTTATAAGTTTGAAGATGAGAGGAGAGGGGCGGGCCTTTTATAAGTGGGAGAGACGACACAATTGGAATTTTTAAAAACAATAATGGGTAACTATGTTTTTCACATTCCAAAAATATATAAAATGGAATATTATCGATTATTAGAGGTGATAAGGTAATAATATGTCTATAAACTGAGTTTTGGACAATTTTATGGGTTATTCTACTCCTAATCATTTTAGTTTAACCCCAGGTAAACCCGTTTTAACCTTAACCATGATAATTGATTTTTACTGTTTTACTATTATTTTTGAAAAAAAAATCATGTTGACCATATTATAAAATAATATTTGTTTTTATTTAAAATATTTATTAAAAATTATAAAATTACATTCATATAAGTGGTAAAATATAATTTAAAATAATACCTGCAGATTTGACAAGAAATTAGTTGTCTATTGATTGCAAGTGATTTTTTATTTATATAATGGAAAAAGGAATAAAAAACAAGTCTATCTAGGTGGGCATAAAGGTTGGAGGCTGATTTCATAACCTCTTATGATATCCACACATATTGGGGGAATCGATCCCATACTAGTAAAGATGGTGATAGTCCCATTCGGAATATTCCTAGAAGCAAGGAATTCTATAACCTTATTTCTTTCATGCCATGTGTGGTTTACTTGTACTGGACCTCTCAAGAGAGAATTAATGCTCTGGTTGATATTTCCAATATTCCAAAGGGAAGCCTCTTGACCATAAAGGGAGTTATAGATGATTAATGAGTCAATCTCCACCACATCAAGATTCATATTTCTGGATTTACAAATCTCCATGTCACTGAGCATTAACATGTACTCTTCCTTAAGAGAGTCTCCATGATGATAATTAGATGGAAAATAAATCACTGTGGATCCCCTTATTTATCAAACCACACCACCAACCCATGAGAGTCCATTCAGGTATGAACCATCGGTGTTTAATTTCAAACAAACATGAGATAAGTTCCATTTCACCCATCTAACTTGTGACTTCACCAGCGGAGAAAGAGAGGCGTGATATCTATAATTAAATAACCATAACAATGAAGGATCCTTATTCCATATACCTAATAAATAACCAAGTTCTTCATCCATACCTCACAATCTCACTATCAGTAAGATTTTTTAACATTAGACACTCTCATGTCTAAATTTTTTTATTATCTCAAAATCATCCAACACCCCGTAGAAAGAAGAAAAAATCACGAATTCCATTAATATTTATTATTTTCAAGGTTGTTAAACAATTTTTTTATAAAGTCATAATTTACTCCAGCCTAAACTTCAAATAGGAAGAACTCACCCAGTAAATTTTAGGTAGCGAGCACCCGCTCCTTGTGAATGAAAAGGTGAACCGTGGATTCTTCACTTAACCTTATGTAAAAAGGACATTTATAAAAAATGGGGATGAATCTCTGATACTTATCAATATATGTAGGAATGGAATGATGTATGATGCACCAAAATAGGAAGATGAATTTTTCTGGATATTCAGGCACTGAAGAATCCCCCCATTCATCTCTAAAAACAGAGCTATGATGAAGAGAGTGGTATGATTTAGAATTAAAAGCACATGATAGAGAGAACATGAATACAAGTCTATCTTCATCATTATTAAACATAATACTATAAAAACATGATGCTTTAGAGTAAGAGTATATTTTATGAACAATGGATACTTACTAGTCTCCTGAAAGAAAATATTATGGGTATGGCACCCCCAAAAAAACCAACATCATACATAACCTATTATGATTAAAAAAATGATATCCCTACTCCCAAAAACCCAATACACATGATAATGAAGATCCCTAAAATGTCCTTGATGTCTTTTCCACATTTAGTTAGTCCTCTCATTTGGAACATCAAGAACCAACTTTTACTTTCTCTATTATCCTAATCACCATTTTCGGAATATGAAGTGGGAAAAAAATATATATGGGTATTGGTGAAATAATACAGTTAACTAAGGTAATCTATCCCCCAAATGAAATAAACCAATTCTTCTAATTTTTTATTTTACTTGAAATTATATCTAGGAGACTGTAAAAATAATGAATGCATACTCGACCTATAGCAATAGAAGCACCCAAATACTCCAACAGAAACCGCTTCCTTGAGATATCAATAGATAACTCACTTATTATACTTCCCATTTTAGGATAGTGACTTGAAATGAAAACATTTCTTTGGTGTTTGTTGATATTTTTCCCACTCCATTTGTTGTACTCCTCTATGACTTTTTTGAGGTATCTGGTAGAACTTATGGTTTCATTAAAATTTTTTAATATAAAAATTCAATATTAAATCCATTAAAATGAACTAAAATGAATTAATATATATATAATTGAACTAATTTTAATATTAACCCATCTTAAAATAATTTTTATGTTTTAAAATGATTTAATAAAAATGACAATTCTTAATAAAAACCAGTATTTTCAATATTCCTAAATAGAATTATATTATTCGATATTTATAAAAAATGAATCCTAAGATAATTTTGACATGATAATTTCAAAAATGAATTTAATTTTTTCAAAAATGTTTTATAAAACGGTCAAAATAAAATTCTCTTAAAAAAACTATACAAAATGTGATAAAACTACTTTTTAGTTAAATATAGGTTTGAAGATTAAAATTGGATTTATTCTCATATCATTCCATGTAAGAAGAATATTAAAACAATGGATTGAATATATTATATTTAAATTTAGTTAAAAGCTTTCAAATGAAGTGATTTATTTAATTTATTGAGATAAAACACATTTGTATTCATAAAAATAGTTTATAGGGAAATATTTCTTTTATTTACAAATATTTATTATTATTATTATTTCAAAATTATTTATTGCCAAAGAGTGCATTTTATATTCATTTGTAAACCATATATATTCATCATATAGTTAATTCTATTCATGCCCACCATTCTGAGGGCTATAAAATAACCATAAAATTAAATAATAATATTTAAATAACATGTCGTATTTCATTAAAACTCAGTCTTTCGTGTAATTCAAGATAAACAAAATATTATGGGAAAGCTATTTGACAAGGTAAAATTACTCAAAAATTTTTTCATAAAATCTCAGCGTGTTGTAGATATATAGAAAAAAATCTCAATAAATTGAAAGGGTAGTATACTGTGAAAAGGGAACTTTGACCTTGGGGATATTGAGATAAAACCTAGAGACTGAAGCCAGAACCTAGAGGGTTTCCATGCTATAAAAAGTGGATTATGTGTTTAGGTCTCTTTTATTTCCATATCCCCTCATGAATTACAAGAGGGGGTAATATTTTCTATGCTAAACCATGCATGGATGAGATATTACATTTAGTGAATTATATTTTATTATTAATTCTATAATGGGATTCTATATTCATTTTTCAATTACAAATATTTTTTCTTCTTACCATGCATGTCTATTAGGGGTGGGATGAAAAATGGTATTGATAAATTAACCAGTACCCTAATTCATTATATGACCATTGTATGAACAAGTGTAGTTATGTTCAAATAAGGTTTTTTTCATTATATTATCTAACTGAAGTACATGAGAGTTAAAAAGGGGTGTGAATTTAATGGAGAGTGTTCACTCCAGGAGGAGGTTCTCTATGAATATATTTTGATGAAAACTAAATTAAGTTAATTCATTTATGTTTATTAATGAATAGAATCCAAAATTCTATTCTTGGTACAATGGAATCATCGATCTAAGAAGCAAACCTGTAACAACCCAATGTTTTTCAATGGAAATTCCCTTCTTATAAATATGTCATAAAATCAAATGAAAACACAACATAATGAACTAATAAGTGATAAGTCTCCCTTAACCAAACTTTTTCCATTTCTGTTTTTGGAATTTTGAAAATCTAACATACATAGTTGCAATCAGTAAGTTATTTGGAGTCCAATAAGAAAAACATAATTTTTTGGTGAATATTAACCTACCCTTATGAATAATAACATACCCTTATGAATAGTTATAGACCCTAATTAATAGTAACCTTACCTATGATAATATATAAATAATATTCAAGTTAAAAGTATGATATACCTATAATATACAATAAGTAAATAAATGTTTTAAAATTTATTTTGATAATAAATTATGATTTTAAATAAATATTAAAGTAATAATATTTAGAAAATTATTTTTGAAAAATGGCCTTCATTTTTAGATTCTACACATTGAAAAATTATTGGTGTGAATTTTTTGGATTTTTCTGAAATACTTGAATTTTTGATGAATAGTGAAATACCATAATTTACAAAATAAGTAAATAAGCTAATTATAGAGTCATGAATGATGCTATACTGATATAAGCCCAATTGGTTCAGGTTCACTTGATAAAATTTCTATTCTTGGTCCTGGAAGACTCACTATTCCTTATCATGTGGGGAAATAATAAATTAATGAATTTTATATTGAGAAATCCCCTCTCCCCTCCAATATAAATAACACCTTTCACACCCTCATTTAATCACAACTCTAAAGCCTCAATCCTTGTCTAAAATCCCCCCAATAATCTTTCATATCCCCTCCACCATGTCCGAGATCTTCTGGTCTCATCAAAAGACCAAGCCTAGGTCCCTTAAGGAGAATCTCAAGATGAGGATTCAAGAGGTAATTTCTCATCCTCTTTCCTTTAATTTCCTTTCAATTTCAAGTTCTTTTATTATTCTCTCCCCAACTATAATAATTCATATGATATAGTATCTCCAGTTTCATACATATAATGGAATTTTATGATACTAATGGTACATTATACCACCCATCCCCTTCTCCTCTTCATTTTATCTTATAAAAGAAAATGTTGTTCTTAAGGTGTTAATCTATCACCTTCAAGAATGACATGTTTTATTTTTTCCATTTCTACTTTCAGATCTAATCATGAAACCACTTTTATAATTTAACCATAATATGTTATATGTATTATATCCTATTTAAATTTTTGGAACTAACTTTTGTACATATTACTAAATGATTAATCAAAACATGTTCGTTGTGGTCGAAAAACCGCCCAAATTAACCCAAACAATCGTCATTAAATGCCCATCCAATGATTCATAGACATGGTGTATAACATAATTAATTATAAGATCATTTAAAATCTTGGAATATAATTAATAACTTGTAATATCAGTTCTGGTTGTTTACCCATGTTCTACCCAAACTTCAATTTATGAATACAAGTGAACTGCTCAAGAAAAACCATAAAAACAAACATTCCCGAACAATGTTTTTAAACTCTATAACTCATCCAAAGGTACATAAAATAACTTCATGAAACCATTATAAATGATATTAATGTACATAAGTTTATGGAATTGTTAATTAATGAATCTAATGTGGTTATATAGGACACTAAATCAAAGGAAGTGTTCAGATATAATGTAAGGGGAAATTCTCAAACCCAACTTTTATCCTTCAGGTTATCCCTCTTTCACTAATTTTTTTATATGGTTACTCCTTAAAAATTATTTCTTCATCATATTATTTCCTTTTATAGGATATACCTATTTTTCACTTGTGTTTATGTCAAACAAAATGTTTTCTAAAAGAACTCTTCTTTTAAGAACACACCTTTTACTTATCATTCAAGGTTGACAGCTCTTGTAACATGTATGTTATTCCCACTTTATTTTGGGAACCCAATATTTATGAAAGTGTTCTTATGAGATGAATCCCATTTCTTTTCATGGGTTAGTTATGTTCATTTTTGATAAATTTTTATTGTGGAATGCATGATAAATTATAATGTTATGATGTGACATGTGCACCTGAAATTATACAGCGCACCAATGCATTGGGTAAATTGATTAATTTCATGAGTTAATGTGAAATTATGTGTGAAAAATATTCTATCATTTTTCACAAGTATGTGTGTTAGTTAAATACTATATCACGATGTTTTATTTTTATGCATTTCCACATTTTAAATCTCTTATTAATTTTTCCTCTCATGTTCATGATCCTTTAACTATGTTATAGTAATGCTCACCCATTGTAATATTGTTCTTATATATAATCTTACTAGGCTTTTAGCTCAATCATTTTGATGTATATTCTTAGGTGACTACATGTATGAAGGAGGGTTCAAGTGCCAATAAGAAGATAGAGAAGAAGGAATTAAATAAATGTTTATTCTTGATGTTTTTATTGTTAGGTATGGTCCTAGTTTTCCCAAGACACTAAAACCTTGGATACTATATGTGTAATAATATTACGTTGTTTATATTTAAAATTATTTAATATAAATGTAAGAAATTCCTGGGTCTCTATATTTGGTATCAGGGGAAAGGTTTAGTTAATTTCTGAATTAGGATTACTGAACCCTAGAGAAAATGTCTAGTATGAGACTAAGTACAATTATGTATACAAAACGATTATCATAGGGATCCCATATGTTATGATTTTAGTATAAATTGATGAAATGAAAATTATATTCATGAATTGTTGACTTATTTTTTGTTCTAGCCTTTCCTATTTTAGAAAAGGGTTGGAACCAAGAGAAACCAGGACAACAACTCGTGGGAGGGCCAATGCAACGATTGCCCGAACGACATCCCCAATGATTTTGGCGGTGGAGTTCAAAACTTGATGGTGATGCTTACCCTAATTTCTCAGGTTATGAACAATAACCATAATAACGGAGAACATCCTCCTTCACCAAAGAGGGAGAAACTGGATATCTAATGTTTTATGAGGCAACGACCACTGACGTTTAGTGGATCTTCTCATCCACTAGTAGCAGAATAGTGGGTTAACTCTTGGGGGAGGATCTTTTCTGTGATCCACTGTTCTGAGATAGAGAAGGCAACTCTTTCCATTTATATTCTAGATGGAGAGGCCGATCAATGCTATACTTTTATTAATAACACCAAGCCAGGAAAGAAAATTGAAGAGATGGAATACGAATACTTTAAGATAATGTTTCTTAACAAGTATTTTCCAAGAACTCTTCGCACAACGATGGAGAGAGAATTCATAGAGCTCAAGAAAATAGAAAGAGAACATGTCACAACCAATGAAGATAATTTCAAAAGGCTGGAAAGTCAGTCTTTGGGATTTGTTATCAATAATGATAGAAAAATTGATAGATTATTTAGTGGATTAAAATGACACCTTCAAAAGGATCTTGAGATTCGAGACATTGGGAGTTATGAAGAAGTTGTTCAGTGTGCTCTCAAAGTGGAGATGAAGTTTAGAGAATGGTCCCACGACTATGGTGATAAGAAACAAAAGATGTATTTTCAAGCCAGAGAATCTAATGAAAATGGTGGGAAGAAAACTCAACGACCCACATGCTAAAAATGTGGGAAGTTGCACCATGGGAAGTACCTAAAAGGGATGGGGAAGTGCTTCATGTGTGGGAAAGAAGGACACCATTCTCAATAGTGTCAAAAAGACAGGAAAAGGAAGGAGAATGTAGAAGAAGAAAGGAGAGAACGACCCATGGTTAAATGCTAATATTGTAGGGAGCTAGGGTACTATGAAAACCAGTTCACTAAACCTCAAGTTCTCAAGGGTAATCAGTGTCAGCAGCCACCAAATCCAAAAGATCAACGTAAGTCTTATTCTATCACTACTATAAAAGTGGAGAAAGATAATGAATTCATACAAGTTACACTTACTATTCAATTAAGAATGGAAAAAGTCTTATTTAATTCTAGTTATATGCATTCTTTTATATCTTTCAAGTTTTCTAGATCTATAGAATCGAAGCCCTGAAACCTTGATGTAGAGATATCTATATAAACATCAAGTGGTGAAATAATTGCAACCCAAGTGTTTGACTCTTCTCTTATTGTCATATGTGGGATGATTCTTCCAGCGAATCTTGTAATACTTCCCTTGGTGGAATTAGATGTTATAATAGGAATGTATTAGATCTTTTTATATAGAGCACATGTGAATTGTCAAGAAAAGGAAATATATTTTCATATTCTGAACCATCCCATGCTCCTCTGTAAATGCAAGGAAGATCATGAATCTCCTTTAAAAAATCATTTATCTATGTGGGTGTCGATTCCCTATGAAGAAGAATTCCTCTCACAAATGGTTTGTCAAAGGAAAGTTCCAACCTTGCAGAAATTCCCATCACGACGGAATACGACGATGTATTTCTTGAAGAGTTACCCAGACTTCCCCCAGATCTTGAGGTATAGTTCTTAATATAAATCATACCCATAGATACTACTATCTCAAAATGACCCTAGGGGATGGATCCTATCGAATTTAAGGAGTTAAATAAGTTGTTGCAAGAGCATCTAAACAAAGGGTTCATACTCCTTAGTGCATCACCTTGGGGTGCGCCAATGATCTTTGTGAAAAAGAAAGATAAAAAATGTGGTTGTGTATCGATTAGAAAAAACACAACAAGATCACCATAAAGAACAAGTATCATGTTCCATGGATTGAAGACTTGTTTGGTCAGTTAATAGGATCACAATACTTCTCCAAGGTGGATCTTCATTCTGGATATCATCAGTTAAAGGTGAAGAAGGAAGATATTTAGAATAATTCCTTTTGTACAGGGTATGGGCACTATGAGTTTCTGGTGATGCCCTTCAGACTTACTAATTCCCCTGAAATATTAATGGATTTAAAGAATAAAGTCTTTATACCTTACCATGACAAATTTGTGGTAGTTTTTATTGATGATATTTTCATTTACTCTAAGATCAAGTAGGAACATGAAGAACATCTTAGACTTGTGTTGGAAACATTGAGAAAGGATATGTTGTAGGTCAAGTTCAGCATGTTTGACTTTTGGATGAAGAAAGTCACTTTCTTGGGACATGGGATCACAAGTGATAGAATTTCTATGGACCCTTCAAAAACTTTGGCGATTGAGGAATGTCCCAAGACCTCTAGTATCATAGAAATCCGTAGTTTTCTTAGATAATCTGGGTACTACTGATGTTTTTTGAGAAATTTCTAATGATTGAAAAGGCCTCAAAGTACGTTAACAATGAAACGGGTAAAGTATGTTTGGACATAAGAATTAGAGGGAAGTTTCTAGGAACTAAAGAGAAAGCTAATCACTACACCTGTACTCACACTACTAAAAAATGGAGAATATTTTGCGATATAAAGTGATGCTTCAAAGAAAGGAATGAGTTGCGTACTTATGAAAATTGATAATATGATAGCCTATGCTTCACGGTAGTTGAAGATCCATGAGTAGAACTATTTAACACATGACCTGTAGTTGGCATCAAGCATTTTTTCCTTGAAAATCCGAAGACACAACCTTTATGGAGAGAAGTGTGACATATAAACTGACAACAAGAACCTAAAGTATATATTCACACAAAATGATATCAACATGCATCAAAGGATATTGTTAGAGCTAATCAAGGATTATGATTTGTCAATTCACTACCATCATGTAAAGGCGAACAAGGTAGCTGATGATCTAAGCAGAAAAGAACCTACTACTCTATCCATGTTACGGATTGAGAAAGAACATATATTATTGGATATGAAAAGGATGGATTTACAAATCATAAGTGTTGGGGATACATCCTACATTTCCCAAATGATTCCTCAACCATCTATCTAAGATAAGATTAAGGAATCACAAAGGGATGATGTGTAAATATAAAAGAGGTGAATGTAGTAAAAGAAGGGACTCTGCCAGAGTCCCATATCGATGGTGATTGTGTGATTCGGTTTGGAATGTGGCTTTGTGTGCCTTCATCACCTGAGATAAAGAAGTAACAATTGGAAAATGCACATAGGTCAACATTATCTATCCATTCTGGGAGTACTATGACATATCATGATATCCGAGAACTCTTCTGGTGGGATAACATGAAAAATGAGATCGTGAAATATATCTCAAGGTGCTTGGTATGTCAAAATGTTAAATCAGAGCAACAAAAGTCCAAAGGGATGATCCACCCATTGCCTATACCAATGTAGAAATGGGATAATGTTACTATGGACTTTGTCAGAAGTCTCCTGAAGATGTCTAAGAGAAATATTGCAATATGGGTTGTGGTTGACCAACTCACCAAGACTGACCATTTTATCGCTATTCGGGAAGATCTCTCGCTTGAACAAATTTCAAGTATATATGTGAAGGAAGTGGTGAGACTACATGGTGTTCCACTCTCGATTGTCTCGAAACATGATCAATGGTTCACATCTAAATTCTGTAGAAGTCTTCAACATGATTTGAGTACTGAATTAAATTTTAGCATGGCCTATCACCCCCAAACTAATGGCCAATCTTAAAGGACCATTTAGATGCTTGAAGATATGCTAAGATCCTTCTCTCTAGAACTCAAAGGTGGTTGGGATCAATATATTTCATTGGTTGAGTTCTTATACAAAAATGGCTTCCACTCGAGTATTCAGATGGCTCCATATGATGCTCTGTATGGAATGCGATTTATAACTCCAAACTGTTGGGATGCAGTTAGAGAAAGAAAGCTACTTAGACCCGATCTTGTGCAAGAGATGACCAAGAAGGTTCAAGTCATCCAGAAACAAATCAAAGCTGCCCAAAGTTGGAAAAAGAGCTATGATTACAACTGTCAAAGGGTTGTGCAGCTCAACGTTGGGGATAATGTCTTCCTTCGAATATCACCATGGAAGAGAGTCATGCGATTTGGAAAGAAAGGGAAGCTAATCCCAAGTTACATTTTCCCCTTTGAGATCCTTGACCACATATGATCCGTATCCTATTGACTTTAACTTCCACCGAATATGGATCAAGCTCATGATATGTTTCACGTATCACTCATGAGGAATTACATACTTGATCACTCATATATACTTAAATTTTAGGTGGTATAGATGGAATATGATCTCTCCTATTAGGAGCATACAGTAAAGATTCTGGACAAGAGAGATAAGGTTATTCGAAACAAAACAACCCACCATGTCAATTTTTTATGGAGGAATCATAAGTTTGAAGAAGCTACATGGGAACCGGAAGAGGCAATGAAAGATAAGTACCCTCACTTGTCTGTGTAAAGTTAAATTTTGAGGGAAAAATTTCATAAGGGGGGAAGAATGTAAAGACCCAATCTTTTTAATGGAAATTCCATTCTTATATATATGTCATAAAATCACATGAGAACACAACATAATTAACTAATAAGTGATAAGTGTCCTTTCAACAGAAGTTTTTCACTTCTGTGTTTGGAATTTCAAAAATCTGACACACACAGATGCAATCAGTAAGTTATTTGGAGTCCAATAAGAAAAACATAATTTTTTATGAATAGTAACCTAACTTTATGAATAGTAACATACACTTATGAATATTGATATACAATAATGAATAGTAATCTTTCCTATGATAACATTTAAATAATATTCAAGTTGAATGTATGATATACCAATATTTTAGAATATGTAAATGAATGTTTTAAAACTGGTTTTTAAAAATAAATAATGATTTTAATTAAATATTAAAATAATAATATTTATAATTTTTATTTGAAAAATGGAGTTCATTTTTTGGATTCTACATGTCAAAAAATGGTTTCGGTTAATTTTTGGAATTTTTCTGTAATACTTAAATTTTTTATGGATAGTGGAATACCATAATTTACAAAATAAGCCAAATAAGATAATTATAGAGTCATGAATGATGTTATGCTGATGTAATCACAATTGGTTCGGTTTGACATGATAAAATTACCAATCTTGGTCATGGAAGACTCATATTACTTGTCTTGTGGGGAAATAATAAATTAATGAATTTTATATTGAGAAATCCCCTATCCCCTCCACTATAAATACCACATTTCACAACCTCATTTCCTCACACCTCTCAAGACTCAATCCTTGTCTAAAATCCATCCAAGCATCTTTCATAGCCCCTCCTCCTTGTCCAAGAGTTTACAGTTTCATCAAAATACCAAGCCTAGGTCTCTTAAGGAGTATCTCAAGAGGAGGATTCAAGAGGTAATTTCTCTTCCTCTTTCCTTTAATTTCCTTTCAATTTCTAGTTCTTTTTTTGTTATATCCCCACCTTTCTTCATCCACATGGTATAATAACTCTAGTATCATACATACACTGTAATTTTATGATACTAATGGGATATTATACCATCCAACCCCCTTCTCCTCTTCCTTTTATTTTATAAAAGAAAACGTTGTTCGTAAGGTGTTAATCTATCTCTTTCAAGAACGACATGTTTTCTTTTTTCATTTATACTATCAGATCTGGTCATGAAACCAATTTTATGGTGGAACTAGAATACTTTATATTTATTATTTCCTATTTAATGTTATAGAAGTAACTTATGTACATATTACTAAATGATTAATCAAAATAAAGTCGTTGTGGTCGAAAAACTGCCCAAATTAACCCACGCTATCATCATTAAATTCCTATGTAATGATTCATCCACATGGTATAAAAAAAATTCATAATAAGATCATTTTAAATCTGATAATATCATTTATAACTTGTAATATCCGTTCTGGATGTTTACCCATGTTCTACCTGAACTTCAATTTATGAATACAAGTGAACCGCTCAAGAAAAACCATAAAAACAAACATTCCTGAAAAATGTTTTTAAACTATATAACTCATCCAAAGGCACAAAAAAATTACTTAATAAAACCATAATGAACCATATTAATGTAAAAACTGTTATGTAATGGTTAATTAATAAATATAATGTGGTTATATAGGACATTAAAGTGATGGAAGCGTTTAGATATAAGGTAAGGGGAAATTCTTGAACCCAACGTTCATCCTTCGGGTTCTCCCTCTTTCAATCCTTTTTTGATATGGTTACTCCTTAAAAATAATTTTTTCATAATTATATTTTCTTTTAGGGGATATACATGTTTATCAATGGTATTTATGTCAAACAAAATGTTTTCTAAAAGAACTCATTTTTTAAGATCACACTTTTTACTTCTCATTCAAGGTTGACAGTTCTAGTAACATGTATGTTATTACTTATTTCTTTTGGGAACCCAATGTTTATGAATGTATTCTTAGAATATGAGAAAAATTCCTTTTCAGGGTTTAGTTATGTTCATTTTTGATATATGTTCATTTTGTCATGCATGATAAATTATAATGTTATGATGTGATAGGTGTGCCTGAAATTATATAGCACAATATGAATGTTTCAATGTGACGGGTGTACCCAGAATTATATAGAGCTACAATACATTGGGTAAAGTGATTAATTTAATTATTTAATGTTAAATTATGTGTGAATAATATTCAACATTTTTTCACAAGTATGTGTGGTAATTAACCACTAAGACATGTTGTTTCATTTTTATGCATTGCCACATTTCGAGTCTATTATTAATGCTTCATCTCATGTTCATGATACGTTTCCTATGTTGTGGTTATGGTAACCCATTGTTATATTTTTCTTAATATCTTCTTACTATGCTTATAGAAAACCCAATTTTATTTATATCCTAAGGTGATTACATGTACTAAGGAGGGGTCAACTGCCAATAAGAAGCTAGAGAAGAAGGAATTAAATAAATGATTATGTTTGAAATTGTAATTGTCTTGTATGGTCCTCGTTTTCTTGAGACACTAAACCTCTTGATCCTATATGTGTAATATTATTATATTATTTATCTTTAAAATTATTTAATAGAAATGGAATAAATGGATGGGTCTCTATAAAACCAATATTCCAATTTATTTTTTTTCAATACATTCCTTAATTTTTTCTAAGTAATTTCTTCCCATTATCCTTGGGATTAAACATGACTTCAACTCTACTATGATTAAAAACTAGTTATTTTTATTTATATTATAAAATTTTAATTTGTTTTTTTGAGAGAATGAACATATTCTTTTGGTTGATTAACTACTACTTAAGGAGGTAGCTTTGGAAGCCTGGGATGAAGTCATTGGTCGTGGATTTTATGGTGTGGTGTGCAGTTTTTTAGTTGGTGAAAGTATAGACCCATGTTCCTTGAGGTTTTTTAAATCCCTTGGATGACCTTAAGAGGAAGTGAGAGTAAATATTGATAGATATTTTCACTTTTTTCCTTGGGATTGAAGATATATTGTTACCATTTGGGTGATCATGGATTTATTGATGATTTCACCTTATTTTTTGGTGATCAAAGAGTCAAATGTTATATATTCTATAGTGAGGTGGTGCATGTATGGGTTAGTGAGATCCCATGGGGTACTGAAAAATGTTATGTCCGATTAGGAGTCTTTTTTTAACTCATGTGTCTATAGGGGATTGTAACATGCCTTTGGATCTTTGTTACACATTAACACAACATTCCATTCTCAGGTAGACATAATGTTAGAGTGAACCATCTTTATGTTGGAGGATATGTTGTGTTCTTGTGTTTTGAACTTTGGTGGATCATGGGTGGAACACCTACCATTGGTTGAGTTTTCCCATAACAATATATATCACTCTTCCATTGATACCCCCCTTTATGAGGCATTATATTAGAGACTATTTAATTCCCCATTATGTAGGAATGAGGTTGGTAATTCCATAGTCATTTGTATATATGTGGTGAATTACACAAAAAATAAAATCATTATGTTTTTGGAGAGAATGAAGACGGTTTAATACTATCATAATTCCTACATAGTTCTTATGTGGTGACCCTTGGAGTTTGAGATTATAAGGAATGTTTTCTTTAGGGTTTCATATCATTGTTTGTGGTATAGGTTTGATCACTAGAGTAAGATTTCCCATTGTTTTTTACCCTTCAAGGTGTTGGAGTGCATTAGAAAAGTGTCTTATTATATGTAAGTCCCACCATATATAGACATGGTTCATAACATATTTTACATGTCGAAGATTCATTAATATCTTCAAGATGAATCCCATATCATTGAATGGGGAGTGTTAGACCTCAAGGATGTTGCGACATCTTTGGATCAGCTGGTTGAGATCCCAGATTTCAGGGAGATAGTGCTACATGTTTGAGTTACCCCCTTAAATCATATGCTAAGGAGGCATGGTGGTTTGTATGAGATCACTTGGGAACACATGATTCATATTTTCACTCAATATGATGAGTTATTTTGATTCATTTATTATTTCATTTATATTGATATAATGTGTTTTTTCTTATGTTGGTTTATGTGTTTGAATTTGTTCCTTTTTGATGATGTATATAGCTATATTATTTGATTTTTATATGTTTATTTGTGTTGAGATCCACGATAAGTAACTCATTGGGTGGGTTTTTGGACCCACATTCCCTTTATTATGGGTTCTTCTTGAATTTCAAGGATGATAATTGCTTGATAGGTATCTAATGTAATGAACTAAATTTATAAAATCGTCTCTTTTAGTGTCCCCAAGTTCCGGATACATTATGGGAGAGTTCATGGCCTTTTTTACTTTTCAATTTTCTAGTTTTTTCTAAGGTTTGGTTGATGGACCTTGTGATCAGTCAGTTTGTTTGTGAGACCAATCTGTCCTTTTTTATGGTCTCCTTTATTGGTTGCATAGTAGTTTTGTTCCTTAATGTGGAAGGTTATTTTTTTAGTGAGGTCAATCAGTTAATTTTTAGAGTATCTTAGTTTGTTTGTGTGTCATGTTGGTTTCGTCATGTAGTAGGTTAGTTCCTTCATGTGGTAAGTCAATTTTCTCATGTAGTTAATCACATCCTACATGTGATTGATTGATCCCCTCTTACGGTCAATCATTGGGTCATGTATTCAATCGATTCAATAATTCATTCAATCTTTATATTAACCTTGCTCTATTTATTATATCATTTCATGTGGTAGATTCAATAGTTTACAAAATTTTAATGTTTTTAAATTAACCATTTTTTCCATTTTAATATAATTTATCCTTTTTAACATAAAATATGAATATAAAGGATTAAATAAATGTTTTTAATCTATTTTTAGGTACTAGACCATTTACATTAATTACATATCTCTTAGGGTTTTAAATGGGTTATTCCATGTGTTTTAAATGAAATATATTTTAATATATACAAAAATGAATGTTTACTACCTTATCTTCTTAGGGATATTTGGGAATCTCTATCTGGAATCTTAATGTATGGGTATTCCTCGAATTGGTATTTATTGTTTCCTCCAAGTCTTGAAAACCCATAACCTTGTTATTGAGACTTGTGAGTCATCTCATTTCACTATAATCCTTCCTTATCTTGATTCTAGGAATGTTCACAACCGCTTTCATCTTTTTTTTCCACACCACCTTGTAGTGTTTGAGGTAGGAGTTTGTCCCTATCCCTTATTTCTTTATCCTTTACAAGTGTCATGGAGTTGATTAATATATTAAAATATTAACATCATGTCCCTTTTCCATATTTTTTGTAGCATGATTTTAAGATTCATTCTATATAGGGGATCATTATTATCTCACTCTTTTATGTATATGTGGATTTAACATGTTTTTGATTCCTTTGGGAGGATGGAAGGATTAAATAATGAATATAATTAACCATATTTAAATGAAATTGAAGGGAATAGGTTATATTCATATTATTTGATAGTTTTTTTCAATTTCTTAGTGATAATCCATATTGATGATTTTAAGATACTTATATGTTCAATTGGTGACATTTATCAAATTGTTAACCACTTACATGGATTAAAAACCCTTTCCATGGGTTTATAATTGAATACTAATAATAGGAAAATTACTTATACACTGCTAATAAAATTTTAATGTTCTAAACTTGTAGTTTTATGAAAATACCCCTGAATGAGATGATGAATAAATGTGAAATGCAATTTGAAGGATTTGGAATTTATAGTTTTGTGATTCTACTGTGTTTACTATTGGACTTGTGGTTGTGTGGGATTTGTGGGGGGTTTTGAATAGTGAATGTGGTAACCAGTTCAGGAAAGGTATGTGTTAATTATGGATTTTTAGTGGTTGGTACCCAGTTTTTGTCGTGATATGGTTGGGTTTCTACGTGATGCATTATTTTAGTAGCCTTGTTGTGATAAAAAGTGAAATAATAAATAATTAAATTTAAAAATGGGGAGGTCTAGAAGTTAAATAATATGGGATGGTAACTAGTGTGAACTATTTGAATTAATGCTTAAATGATAATCAATGGGATTGTCTTTATTGGTAGTACTTTTGAATGTTGGTTTGAGTTGGTTCATTAAACATAGGTTTAAATGGATTAATAAATGAATAGTTGTTGGTAATATGTCAATCTAGGAAATGGTAAAATATGTAAATTATAGGAGATAATTTTTGGGATATGTGTGGCTATGTTATATAGTGAGATGTAGTTGTTAGCGATAGGTGTTGATTGATGTTTGTGATAATAGTGGTATATTGTTGGTGGTTAATGAGTTGATGAGGTATTGATGTGAAAACTTTAGATCGAACTTATGTGTTGTCTACATATATATATATATGGTTGTATTTTAAGTTCATTTTTACAAAAACCCCTCATGAATCAATTACTATATATTAACATCCAAATATTGTGTGTGTGTGTGGGGGGGGGGGTTCCCCATTATTCACTATGGAGAGGGAACATATGTCTAATTAATCTATCTTCCCCACTCATTCCTTCATAGAAATATGTGGTGGTGGTACCCATTTTGTGTCATATGCCGACTAAGGATGATGTCATTGGTGGTTATGCCCAATTAATAAAGGATGTGTCCTGTAGTGGGGTCATGCCTTGTACGAGGAGGGAATGTGGTTGATGTCCTTCACATTCATGATACCCTACTACCCTGGTTAGGAGGTTCAAGTTGGATGCATGATGATTTGAAAAATGATGTGATGATGGAATGTGATTATTATAGATGACAAAGGAATGAAAGGGATGAGAGAACAAAACATTTGATGTTAGGGAGCGAGAGAAGATACTCACTGGGGGAAGTAGATTTGGGGAGACTATATTTATGATCTATTGATATAATTTTACTAATATTATGTGTTATTTGGAGATCGATCCTCGGTGAGTCTAGGATGGATAGTTAATCTGTTTATATGATAATGGTTCTACTACTTGTTTACAGGGGAATTAGTATGATCTATTTACATTTTCAAAGGATACCATATTGTTTATCATAATGACTATACATGTTATGATCACCCTATGTATATATTAACTATTTATATGGTTTCTAGGAGGGTTATGAAGACCAATATAACAATTATTTGCAAGGGAGTTGGAGTTTCTGTGGATTTTTGACTGTAGGTTTTCGTTTTTGGTTTTAATTGGGATAATTTTAATATATTTATTAACACATATTGTGTAATGGTTTAGTTTATTTTATAGTATATGTTGTATTTTTTTTTGGAATTTTCTTATCTTATCTCTCAATAATTTCCTTCTTAAATAAGTTAATGACTCCTGTTTGAGTGCTTTATACCCTTGGTTCATGTCACCAACATGGGGCCTACTTGAGGCAAGGCATGGGGGTCACTCCTTCCCTTCATTATTGACCCAGGAGGGGTACCCATGTGGGGGATGTGGAAAAACATTAGGGTTCAAGGGAGTGATTTATTTTTGATTTGAAATGTATAATTTATTAAACTGATGTAATATTAATATATGTTATGGTTGGGATTATTTGGTCAGTATCAATTAAAATTTTAGTTTTTTTGTGGTCAGGTTATAAAAATAAGAAGATAACTCTTATATCAGCCTTGTTTGAATCAAATGTTTTACAGATTTAATTAAGCGTGTCATAAGTAAAAAATGAATTGTCAATAGTTGAAATAAAGATGATGTAGTTTAGGGTATTTAAGGATATATTTTCATTATCATATGAATATTTACAATATATATTATTATTTACATCTCATAAAAACAAATTTGATTTTAGTAAATAATTAGAACCAGTAGTTGGGGTCCTGGACTAGTGGTTAAGGTCAAACCATAATCCTACATCAATCAGGGTTTAATCCTTAACGACCTAAATTTTGCTGATTTATTATGGTAGTGTGTAGTGTGGGATGTATTTGGCGGACAAACTAGACATGGATCATCAAGGATATTTGGGCTCGTTGACAGTGTGGGTACGAGATACGGTGGGTGGGCGGGTGACCTTAGTTAGTGAAAAGATATTCAGGTAGCGATGGTGGGTGTCGGGCATGAATACAGAGAGGATCATGAGATGCATGGTGGGAATACGTTCTCGATCGGTGATGAGAATCACTGATGGCATGTGGGGGTGATGATGTGACGACGACTGAAATTAGTGCTATTGGCGGAAGAGACTTTGACAGAAAATGGATGGGTTTAAAAAATCCCAATTATCAACAGTGAAGATCTAGATATGGTTTATAGAAATTTCTCCCAGATTCACAAGGATATCTTATTGGATGAATGATAGGGTATGTAATGCGCCATCAGGACCAAGCATCGTGCATCTCAGAACGAGGTAATATTAGCTTTGAGAACTTTCATTGTTTGGGAGTTTGTATTAAATATATATGCTGGGATGGGTTTTCTATTGCAGTGTATTTCCTAGGCCTTTAATGGTTATATATTAGGCTTTTGTTCTTCTAAGATTATGATCCATGTAAGGTTACCCATCAAACCCATTAAAAAGAGGGAAAATAAAATAAAAATTAATATCCTTCCAGAACGGCGGTAAATTATTAGAACCATAATCAAATAGACATAGATACTATTACAATATTTTAATCAACGTCAAGTGTCTTACGTGTCAAAATTTATACCCACTCCTCCATATAATTTATGTTATCTATGGTAATTAATACACCAAATCATGGATTATATATTGAACTTTCTAGAAAAAAACTATTGGTGAAATTATTATATCTTATTTATAAAAATCTTCCTCAATCAAGGTTTGTGAAAAGATACTTCCAAAAATATAGATATTCTTCATTTTAAATAATTTTATGTGATTTTGGGAAAGGAATTCTCTCTCTACATAGAGCCCATATCAATTGATGAGATAGATAAATCTCATTTAATATTCCAAATCACTCCATAAAAATATATTGAAGTAAATTTTATTTTGAAATTTATATGCAAGAAACGTCTCTAATATGGGTATTAATACCCAATAATGAGATATACTTGGCTTAAATTGTTTGTGAGAAACATAATATTTATGAGATGATAAATTTTTAGGAATACATTAATGTATTTTCTTAAGAGTTTCCTAATATTCCAATAGGAAATGAGGTTGATTTTTTCCTTTGAAATAATAAATATAAATATAATTATATCAAATATTTCTTATTGAATATCCCTTATTGAATTTCTGTAACTGAAGAAGTAGCTACCAGAGAGTCTAGATAAGTGAGTTATATTACCAATTGCTTCACCACGGGGTGCACCATTCATAATTATTAAGAACAATGATGGATCAATGAGGAATTTATTTATTATAAAGAACATAATACGTCACAATGATGAACAAGAATCCTATACCCCTTACTGATGAATTGTTTCATCAACTGTGAGGGGATATATACTTCTCAGAGATTGAAATTCGATCCATATATCATTAATTAATGGTGAAAAGGGAGGATATGAATAAGAAAACCTTCTAAAAATGAAATTAACACTATGAATTCATAGTAATTCCTTTCTGACTTCAAAATACCCCTAAAACCATCATGCATCTGACGAACTAAACCATTATAGACTATATTGATTAATTTGTGATAGACTTTGACGATTATATTCTAATATATTACAGGAGAAAGGAATAACGCAATAATCACTTGAGGAATTCACTGAAGGCCTTAAGACTAGATAAACATTATGATAAATTTAGAAATTGTGAATTTTTTCATATTAAAGGAATCCTTATAGGGTCAGGTACTCATAAGAGATGGTATATCTATGGATACTTTAAAAATAGTGGTGATTAAAGAATGGAACTGGAAATAATTACAACTAATATATATAATTCTCATAGATTAGTTAGATACCATTGATTCTTTATCAGAAATTAATCTTGACTATCTAATTCTCTAACCACATTAACTTGGAATAGAGTAATGCCATTATGAATAGATAAATATGAAGAAATCTTAAAGGATTATAAGATATGGCCAGTCACTACTCATGTACTTAAACTACACTGTGGTAGAGAAGGGTTTGTGAAATTTAGTGATGCACTAAAAAGGTATTAGGGTGTTTCCCTAAGAAAAATGAAAATGTGGCAGATTATTCCTCACTCCAATTAGAAGTCTATAAAAAAAATTTCCGGATGCACGATTTGGAGCTTGTAAGGAAATATTTGAATTAAAGATATAGATACAATATATCTATGGTAGAAATAATGATATATATATATATATATGTATATAATGAACATAAAAATATAAATTATATATTCACATTGATGTATTTGGACATGTTACAAATGTGTTGGTTGGAGTGGATTAAGGAATATTACTGCTCTTTACATTACCATACAAGGAAGGAAAATACACTACTAGAAATTTTGGCTATATCCACGGTTTGGAATTGTGACTATAATCCCAATAACTGTGGCTATAGGTTATAACCATGGTTTAAAATCGTGGATAAAGCCCTTCCCATTTCATAAAAAAACCCAGCCCCAGCCCCACCCCTGGAAAGAACTCCCTTGCACCCTGGATAGACCCCCTTCTCTTTGGATAGACCCCCCTGCTCCCTCCCTGGACAGAACCCCCTGCCCCCTGCACCTAGGACAGACCCCCTACACCCTTGAAGACACCCTTGCACCCCTATACAGACTCCCATGCACCCTTTGACAGAGCCACCTAGAACCCCTAGATAGATTCCTTTGCACCCCTGGACTGACCCCCCTTGCACCCTGGATAGACCCCTCCTTGCACCCTAGACAGACCCCCCTTGCATCCCTAGACACCCCCTGCCAGTCCCCCTTCCCACTGCCAAACCCCCTTGAACCCATGCAAACCTCCTTTCCCCCTCCCCACTACCCTAAAGACCCACCTCCCTGGACAAACCCCCTGCACCCAATACAGACCCCTCTGCATCCCTAGACAAACCTCCCTTTCACATTGGATAGATCCCCTTTCACCCCTAGACATACCCCCTCCCATGCATATCCCCGCCATCCTGCACCCTCCCCCTACAAGTTACCCATCCTTTACCAAACCCCCCTTTAACCCTTGCAGACCCCCTTTCCACTCCCCACTGCACCAAAGACCCCCCCTGGACAGACCTTCCCACCCCGCACCCAAGACAAACCCCCCTGCACCTCTAGACAGACCCCCCTTACACCTTAGACAGACCCCCTTTCACCCCTAGACAACCCCCCTGCAGAAACCCCTCCCCCCTCCCCTGTAGACCCCCCTCATGCACCCTCCCCCATGACAGTCACCCCTCCCCCTACCAGTCCCCCTTGTAAACATGAAAAACCCCTTGCCCCCCTCCCCATTTCCATAATGACCCCATCCTTGGACAGACCCCCTGCACCAGGGACAGACCCCCTGCACCCAGGATAGACCCCCCCCCCCCCTACACCCTTGGATAGACCCCCATTCACCTTGGACAGACCCCTTGCATCCCAGAACAAACCCCCCTACAGAACCCCCTTACCCCTTCTCTTGTAGACCCCCACTCTCCTGCACCCTCCCTCTCCTGCACCCCACACTGACCCCTTACACCCCTTTCCCTATCCCCCTTGCACCCCTACCATGCATACCACCACCCTATCCCCCCTTGCATCCCACCTACACCCTCCCCCTCCCCCCACACTTAAAAACCCCTACAGACTATCCCCTACTGTGGAAACCTCGACACTCCCCACTACGCCCTCCGCCCACCCCCTCCCCCTTCCCCCTACAAAATACACATCTCCAGTAAAAAATATACATCTCCAATACAACCAATAACAACCTAAAAAAAACACATCTCCATTACAAAATACACATCTCTAGTACACATGATAAATCCAAAATACCACTATAATATATATAATCAACTGAACTATATATAATATATGCAAGATAAATTAGACACAAATATATCCCATGATATAAATACAAGGAAAACAAGAAATATAAAATTTCAATAGAACATGAAGTACTGAGAAGATCCTCCACATTTCAAATACTATTGGATCACTCTTTATATGTATTGTTGACCCCTACTATTACAAATCCCCATGCTCTATAATGAATTTCCTAGCATCCCCGAGCATTTTCTCTAAATAAGCCACCCCAACTCTATGTCTATCCAAGCCTTATCAAAACCCATGAATCTTCTATTCAATCACAACACATGTGGGCATAATTCCTGTGAATGGTTGAGTATAAATATATACAATAGGATTCCGTAAAACCATAAGGGTAACATAATGTGAAAAGTTAGCTCAAATATCTATGTACCCAAGAGTGTTTTAGAAAAAGAAAAGAAGGAATAATCCATACATTCTTAATTAATAAAAGTAGAAGGGACAGAAATAAGTCTTGATTTTATCAACTCTAATCCTTTAATGTCAAAAAATTTGAGAAAACATGGAAGATCAGCAACCCTTACCCCATGAAAAGCCCCCCCATTGAACCCACCCCCCAGACAGAGCCCCCCCCGGACAGAGGTCCCCCTGCAGACAACCCCCCTTGCAGACAACCCCCCAGCAGACAAACCCCTACAGACTTCCCATCCTCAGACAAAGCCCCCTGTAGACAGCCCCCCCAGATAGAGCCCCCAGCAGACATCCCCCCTAGACAGAGCCCCCCCGGATAGACCCCCTGTAGATAGACCCCCTGCAGATAGCCACCACCCCCTGACAGACCCCCTGCAGTGGTTCTCGCAAGCACATTCACACAGTGATAATACAATGCTATAATAAATGACCCACTTCTGAAAAACATGTTCTAATGGTATAAAAAACTATCCACTGCTGAAATTAAATAAATCATCAACTTCTCAATAAGAGTACATGCAATCTAAAAAATGAATAATAACTCATATTTAATACATGTAAAATAAAATATTAACTGAAATAAAATAATATGACCCACTGCAAGAAAATAGACTATTGCTCCAATCTTTCATGGCAGTGTATTTATCCAAAATTGAGTGTTATTCCACCCGGTCACCTTGTATGAAATATCAAAACCCATCATGAATATTGATTATACATAATATGTTGAAAACATACTTTGTTGGTACATACTATTTAAATAAAAGTAAATTTAACATGAGCAAGTAGCATAAGTTAAAAAATATTTAAATTTGAATTCATGGAAAAAAATATCACCAAATATAAGAATCAAATTAAGACAGGGTTCATGTTTACTGATTACACCATGTGGATAGACATTATTTGTACCATAGGGGATATGTCATGTATTTGTACATGGCTGAACAATCTATGTACATATACTGCACAAGTATATGGGATAATAAACAAGCATTGATTGGAGTATAGAAGAATACCACTGGGAAGATAAGATAATCTGTGTTACACATGTAAATGCCATGTAATTTAACAAGTATTACCATGACAGTTCTAGATGAGGACATTCCCAGGTTTCTAGGCATGGTCACACATCATGTGAAACTATGTAAACATCATTTAAATTTCTATGATACATACAACCTATGAATTTGGAGTGCAAGTCACTATGAATAATCCACTCTATTTATTTCATGACATTCAGTTAATCTTTAGAAAGTAGGCATAACTGTTACATAATTCACTACATGAGTCATTACCGCTCATGTGCCAATTTAACCATGTTCGGTTCAATTTAACTCATTGAATTCATTAAAACACAACAATTCTATTTATAAGATCAAAGTGGGGACACTTAGTGGTGACATAGTCATTACATCACTTGCCTACTTTGGAAATTCCATCTTAAAAGTCTAACGTCACTTAAAGGGTGTTTTGGTTAAAACAACCATTGTAATAAAAAGTGGGAAACCCCTATACACACCCCCCTATACCCCCCTCCCTGCACACTATGATCACCCCCCCCTTCACCCCTGCACACCCTAGCACACCACCCCGCCCCCTGCCCTGCACACCCCCTGCCCCCTGCCTACCCCATGCACCCCTGTGCCACCCTCCACATTTCATTCCACTTCAATCACATAATGCAAGGAAAATCATATCAAAACACTCAGAGACATGTCACTTAATACTATCATAACTATTCATTTTATTCTAACAAGGCCCTTCAATTTAAAAACTCAAGGAAAGGATTTCCTCTATGGATTGTAATTACATCCAAATCATGATATTGAATTATTGGTGACTTGGTCATTACCGCACTAGCCAGAAAATTCCATCTTAAAATTCCAACGACACTAAAAGAGTGTTTTGGTTCAAACAACTGTTTTAATAAAAAGAGGGAAACCCACTACAGGTATGAAATGGGTAAAGTAAAATGTGTGCTTTATGAAAAACAACAACATTAAGTTTAATGAAAACATCAATGAAATAATGTCAAGAAAGGTATACCACTGTGAGTTTTTACAGAAAACGCACCTCCGTTGGAGGGGTTTTATTACAAAACCTAGACTTGTTTATCAAACAAAATAATTATATTAACTAACAATTATTCAAAAATTAAAATTTAATATAAACATGTAGAATTTAGAAGGCATATTAATGCAATTTCTAACATTCTTGAATTAAAGAGGCAAAGAGAGGGACCATACCTCAACCTCAAGGCGTGTTTTCTTTTGACGACGACAACTCGAATATTCCTTTTTTCTGCTTGCACACATATGAAACTTCACATATATATATAAAGACACATAGCCCCTATGTACATATTTTCATGGCCAAATATGCACAAGGGGGTCCTTAGATATATATTTATACTTCCATATACCCCTATACACTTACACATGTATGCATTTTTCATATCTTATTAAAGCACACCTAGCCCCAATATATATATTCATACTACCATGAGTGAATATATATAAAGGGGGAACTTATATATGTACATGTCTACCAATGCATACACATGTAATCCTTCATCAACAGCGACTCGAATCCACCTCAACAAAATCCAAAACACACTGTAAAAATATAAATAACCCAAAAATAACAAATATGATCACATGAATAAACCCGATACCACCCACACACGTATGGATTTTCCATATATATACATTAGTACACCTATCCCCTTATATGTAATAGCAATACTATTGGGTGGATATATATATATAACGGGAAAACTTATTATATACATACTTACATATGCATACACAGTGAGTCGCCATTGACTCTGGTGACTCAAAACTGCCTCAAGGATGATCAACATGCTATAATAAAATTACCAAGGGCTCTAAAATTACAAAAACCCAAATTATAAACTAATAATCATCGAATAACTGAGAAAAAAATCACCATAAACCGTTGTTAGTGATCCAAATCGACCCGAACCGCTTCTCCTTCAGTGACGGTTGCCACAACACACAGGAACAGGTCCCAGGAGACGACAAAAAAATGCTAGTAATCTGATGAATCAACATTAATTGAACCTAAAAATTGAAGTGGGAGGAACATGATTAGTGAGAAAGGAAATAATATAATAGGTTATGATGAATTTTTTTTAAATTAAATGAATGGACAATAAAGTCCAAGTGCATACCATAAGGGTTCCATCCAGTCTAGAGAACTGAACTCATGAATTTTACAACTCCACTATCGTAACATGATGTTCCAATACCGAAATTTACCTGGTAAGAATTAAAAGATACCATAAAACTAATTATTATGGTTATATCAATGAAAAATATATAAGAAAAATAACATGCACAAATTGGGTTCATAATACATGAATCAAGATGCAGTACTATAAGGATTATGTGGTTGGATAAACTATTATAATGCTCCTATAATCTATCTACCACCATAACCAGAGAATATAATTTTCCTATTACCAAATTCATGAACTCTTAAGAGAGTCAATGCTACTAATATAAATGAATAAAATATTAATATTTCCCCCTAAAATTCATTAGTGTGATTACATCAAAGATAAAAATAATCCTCAAAGATATATAATTTCACTCTACATGAACCATCCAATAAATATAACCCCACCAACACCCCATCACATTGAATCAATCTCACTCTAGGACATGAGTAGCAGAAAGTGAAAAAAATAATATTATATATGAATGAACACCCCCCTACACCAACCTCCCACCCTACACTAGCCACCCCCACCCCCACCCACCCCCACCATCCCACCCACCCCCACCAGCCCGCTAACCCCCCACCATCCCCCCACCATCCCCCTACCCCGTACACCATGCCCCAATAACCAGTCCCCCCACCACACCCCCTACATCAGCCCCCGACACCAGCTCTCTAACTTTCTCTAATAACTGCAGGAAAAATAAAAAAACATAAGAAAATCCATGAACAATTAAGAAAATAGAATTTTCTATTAATATAAATATATATCTATAAGGTTAAGAGATGAATAGACATTAGAATTAGTTAAGAAGAAGAAAAAAGGGGACGATTATACAGAATATATTCTAAAAGATGATTTTTTTCTTACTTTGACCAAAATTACATATATTAAAAGAAAGTAAAACTATTGGAAAAGAAGAAAAGAAGTGTAAATGTGAAGTAGAATGATCTCATAGGAGAGATAAAAATGTACATGATGAAACGTTTATAATAAGATAAGATTCCAGAATATCATAATATAAAATTGGTTGTGAAATAAATGAAACTTCCTGAGGCACAATCTTGGTATCTTAAATCTAGAAACACCTTAAAAAATATTATATCAGTCTTTGAAAATGCGGTGGATATTAAAACTGAACCATCTAAGGATGATGAGAAAACAAGCCCCATGAAAATGGTACAACATTTTTCTAAATTCTCATGTGATAAAAAATCTGTTACCTTTCATTATAAAGATTATGAAACATAATTTGAATATTTTTAGGATGAATAATGGTGTAAAAAGTTTATTCCTATAGACAAACTAAGAACGGAAAAACCTGAAAAAATTAGAAAATAAAGGTTGGAGGATGCCTGGAAAACAAGTAGAATTTTATAATCAAAATTATCAATACGAAGGAAGATCAAGTTCCAAGGGATATTAATTTTTTTGTAGAAGTTTTCGATATAAATCTTTTGAGTACTAGTACTACATGTCATTTCACTATAACTGGGATGAGAAAAAGGGGATCAGACCTGAGAAGAATAGAATTAGGAATACTAGTAGTATGAAAAATTTACATCCTGAAAAAACTACAAGAAAGGTATCACCTCTTTATTCCTATTCATTTTATGTATACATTCCTATAGGTAATTAAAGAAATCAATTGAGTAGATGAACGACTATTGTATTATTTGGGTATAACAAGAATGAAGTGTCCTTCCTAGAACACCATTGATGTTAGATTTTTCATGATGAAGAAATTGAGTCCATCCCTTAAGGGGTGAAAAACAAAAATTAACGTTTTTAATAATGAGAAACTGTTTGGAATCTCAAAATATGAACAACCTAATTCTAATTGGTCTTTGAGGTTATATTGAATAACCCCAAGATTAATTTTTATTTTGTCATCACATACTCAATGATTTATGTACATCATTGATCACTTTTTTATAAACTCTTGTTTCTATAAAGAGTTTTTTCCTTATAGACTTATAGTTGAATATCTCAAGTCTGTTTTCCAAGAATGTCATGTGATTCTATCCTTCTCTCACAAGTGGATAGGATTGACACTTCAAAAATATGGAGGAGAAGAGGATTTCATGATGGGAGTGCTCAGAATCCAGGACCTCTATCAGTGAGTTCTAAAAATCCATTCCAATTGACCATATAGCCATTTTTTTACTCCATACCAGGGGTACACTAATCCAGATCACCCATTAGCTCCCTTGGACATGTCTAACACAACCAACATGCTTATAAAAGAAAACATCATATCAATCTCAGGGCCAAATCCAGATCTAGTAATATCCCAAACTTATCATCCTATTTATAGTAGCTGATCAAGGAACTTCATCGACCATATTTGGTATAAGGTATAAAACACTATTTAATAAAATTAATGAACAAAAAATTACAAAAATATCCATAAATGGATCACATTTCCAAACTCTAGGTTATAAGGTAACACACCAAGACACCAATGATTAGATCAGCACTTACCCTCTTAGAGATAATAAAATATGGGGAAATGATGGTCCCCTAGATCACGTCTATCAAATCCCGATTCAATCTAGACAAGTAAACCTCATCAAGAGACTCTAAATACTAACTTATCCACGATCATCACCTCACCCACAAGGGAATCATCAAGAAACACCACACCCATAAGAAAGTCCTTAAGGTTTCTTCAGACCCATCTCAAACCTAATCTTAGTTACACCTAGCCTTAACCAACACCCTACGGTGTCAGCCCAACCTAAAGGTTCCAATTGGATTAAAGCTCCAACAAGAAGTTTCAAAACATCAATAACTCAAACCCCAATAAATTGGTCCAAAAATTCAAGAAACATCCAAAATAATACATTTTCCTACCTTCTGAGAGATGTAAATACACCTAAAGCTATACCCCTTGGTCTACCCAAGGAAAGTTCCTATAAACGTCAAAATAATCCCATTGGAATCACATATAGAAAGTTATCCAAGAAACATACAACCCTTACTTGGGTCTCACACCACACCCTCATTTGACGAACTCTCAAATCAAAACTTTCATGGAAAACCTCTCTATACACTACTCACTTTGAGGGTTCTAGATCCAAACACTTGAGGGGAACCTCCCATCAACCCTAGACTAAAACAAATCATCTCACAAAAGGACTCCAAATACTTGAGGGTTATAACACCACACCCCACATAGAAAGCATAGGGATTGACCACTCATAGGTCCAAACTTAATTTCCATGGAAGGAAGTATATCCATGTTTCTCCCCTTTCCCGCACTTATGTGTCACCTAAGAGCATGTCATGGTTTCTCTTGAATCAAAAACCAAGAGAGAGGGTTTATGAACAAAACCCCTCTGTGAGACACCTAAGACCCTCACTTCTCAAAGATGACCCACAAAGGTTCTCAAGGGACTCCCAAAAAACCAATAGCCATTTAATAACTATAGAAATCAATAAACAAATATCTATTTGGGAAATATAACAAATACATAACACCCATCCTACCTTATGATGTAAATGCTAAAGATGAAAACCTAAACATATGACCAAACATCGTCCTAGGAACCGATCTCAAGCCCTGAAATAGAGAAAATAAATTATAAAAATTTATAATCAATTAATTAAAAATAGCCAAATAGGAATAAATACCTACAATATTATTGAGGTTCTTCAACATTCTGAAACTACAAAAACTGTATACAACTGGCCTACAATATACCCATGAAATTAATCTAGAAAAAACACCTAACAAAAAAACACTTGATTACTAGGAAATTCCAATCAATTTAACTGAATATTCAAAACATATCCATTATGCCTCATACCATCTCTAAAATGATGACTAATGACATGAATTATGCCTAACGAGACATATAATGTCTAAGTCACAGAAAATAACCATGATTCCTGGTCAATTCCATCAATTTATGGTGGAATCAGAACTAAAAACCATAATGAGAAACATTAAAATTAGAGAGGATAAAATAAGTGTAATAATGAAGGTAATAGATGAATATTTTTACCTCAAATATTCACTTAAGAGGTGCACCGGAGGAGGAGGTGGGGAGGAAGCCTTGGAGAAGTGTCAAGATGGAGGTGAGGTGATCGCAGGGAGGTGGGTAGGTCGTGTCGGCGGGGTGGTCTGTCCATAATAAGGCACCCTTTGTCAAGTAAAAATGATGACCCCTGATAATGGTCCAATTTCACCAAGTCTTGGTAAAATATAATATAAACCATACCTTAATAAAACTAAATATTAAAAGATATGAATAAGAAAGAATAATGGAGGTAGAAGAGGAAAATTTACCTATATCCCTTTAAAGTATAAGAACCCCATAAAGCATTTTTAACAGTGGAATCTAGAATAAGTATTTTGTTATCCTTAAAAAAACACCCATCCCTACTAGGTAACCAATCCACCTCCACTATATACCGGATTGACCATATAAATGATCCACTACACCTTCCAGCCCACTGAGTATCTGGTACCCCTCCATCAGGTACCTTATAAAGGTTGTAAGTTTTTACAAACCCATTAAGAGGCACCCAATGCCTCCCAATTGAATACCTAATGACTACTGCGATTTTTTTGAAGTTAGACACTACCTTAAGATTTGAAAACCAACACTCTAAATAACCATTAGACTCAAATGAAAACACATCCCCTAGATATAATAACTCTTTATATTACAATTCATTTCCCAATTATCAAAAATCTCTTTACTTTAGGTAAAAAAATAAAATTTCCTCTGAAATTACAGACACTGTAATTTTGTGGGTCATTGAAAACTCTCAACCATAAGAATTAAAATCCTTGGGAAGCATTGAGGATGATACCTTGATTCCCAATTTAACTATAAAAATTTAAAACCATAACCTTTTACAAATTCCAACTTTCCACAAATCCACCATACAAATTCCCAACATAGGCTAATTATCTCTTCACCAAAAACCACTTGTCCCTCACTCCACACATATCAATTATAATTTGAATAATGTATATAATTAAAAAACCCATTTACCATACTCAAACATGTGAGACAATTCCAATTCACTTCTACACACACTGATAAAAAAATAATGAATCGCCTGGAGGGGGTTGTCCGTATCGGAGGCACGCTAGAGGAGGTGGGGAGGAAACATAGGAGCAACGTCGGCGGGGAGGTGAGGAGTTCCGCATTTGGTGGCAGCTACTCATGGTGGGGCTTCCTTGTTCTATTTTAGTGTGGGTAACCATCACAAGGGAAACCATTAGTGGAAGAGGATCGAGGATAGGAGAGGTTGCAATGGGTCAGGGAAGGAGCGTCGCGCTCAGAAGGTATCAGGGAGGAGGGTGATGCCGTGAAGGACATCGAGGGATCATAGGGTCATGAGGCGCACCATTAGTGGAGGAGGACCAGGGAGAGGAGAAGAAACAATGGGTTGGGGAAGGAGGGTCGCATGAAAAGGGTATCAAAGAGGAGGGAGCTGCTATTTGAGACGTCAAGTGTTCAGAGAGTCACGATCAGGGGAAGATGGAGGAGCCTGACTCGATTTCGGGAAAAAACAGTACAAATTTTTAGCCATGATAGTATGTACGAAATCTTGGGTATAAATATGATATATCCATGGGTCTATTAAACCATGGCTATAGATCCATGGCTATAACATAAATTTCTAGTAGTGATAAGGTGGCCGGTGCTCTCAGTAGAAAGGAACATGCTACCTTATCCATGATGATAATTTAAAGGGAGTAAATACTCATATATTTTCGAAGGAAGGACATATAAATCATAAGGGGACTCATATCTTACCCAAATGATTTCCCAACCATTCATCCATATAAATATCCAGGAGGTGTAGAATAATGATTTCGAGCTATACAAGAAGTTTGGAAATACTTTAGAGTTCGAGGTAAGATTTTTTGAAATTATGAGATTTATAAAATGAATATGATTCCCATATATACTAGTTTTTAAGAAGCATATATTAGATTATATAGAAAACTCATCCTTATCTATTCATGAAGGATTCTAAAAGATGTATAGAGATCTCTATAAGCACTTCTTATAGGACAACAAGAATTCAGATATTATAAAGTATACATCTCAATGATTTATCTACTAGAACGTTATGTTTGAATTCCAAAATTATAAGGGGATGATTCAACCATTACCTATAGACATTTGAAAATGTGTGATAATCACTATGAAATTGTCTTAGGTATTCTTAATAGCTATAATGAACATAATTACATTGTAGAAATAATTGATTAACTTAAAAATGTATAACACTTTATTATTATTTGAGATGATTTATCAAAAGATTAAATTTAAATTTTCAACATAATGGAAGTGGTAAGGTCATATGGAGTAACAATTTTTTATTATATCTAATTGATATTTTAGATTCACCTCAGAGTTCTGTAGGATTCATTAAGAAGTATTAGTAAAGAAGTTTAGATTTAGCACAACTTATCAGCTTAATACTGATGCTAAATTTGAAAGGAAAATTTAAAATTCATAATATATGTAGAGATCCAGCTCGACAGATTTCAAAGGTGATTGGGATAAATATTTTCTTATGGTAGAGTTCTTATATAATAGATGTTTTAACTTTAATAATAAAATTACACAATATGAGTCATTTTATAAGAATAGGTACAAAATATCAACATGTTATGATGGATTTGGAATGTGAAATCTATTGGGACTAGATCTTTCCTAAGAAATGTCAAAGAAGATCCAAACCATTCAATTATATATTAAAGTATAATAAATTCAATATAAGAGTAACACTGATAATATTTAATTAAAAATAATGTTTGATGTTGGATTCAAGGTATTTGTTTGAATATCACAATGGAAGAGGGTCATGAGATTTGAGAAGTAGTAAAATTCAAGCCCTAGATACACTAGCCCCTTCCAGATCCTTAATATTATGGGGATTGTATCTTATCACTTGGGGTTACCACAAAACATCTCAGAAGTGCATAATGTTTTCCTTGTGTCCCTTATAAGGAATTATATATCGGATCAAACACTTATACTAAACTCATAGTTTGTATAATTGAAACATAATATCTCTTATGATGAAAATTTGGTACATATCATGGATAGTAGAGATAATGTACTATAAAACAAGGAAAATCACCACGTTAATCATATTTTTGGAAATCAAAAGTTTGAGGAATTGAATTTAGAAACCAAATATTTACTGGGGAAACTGTATCCTCATATTTTTTCATATGAGTAAAAAAATATTTTGGGTCATATTTTTTTAATGGGGGTATAATTTGACACTAAAAATTTTTATTCTATAAATATGTTGAATAAATTGTTTCACACAAAAAACTAAGAAAAAATTAAAAACAAATTATTTAATTGTGGAATAATATCATAATATAATGAACATTAATAAATTATGATAATTAAATATGAAAGATAATTATGAAAATTATAAGGGGAATTAATCCATTTTTAAATAAAAAATTCTATGAAAGTAAAATATTCAACCTCATGATTTTCCTCAAAATCATAAAAAAATTATAACTATGGAAAGAAATAAAATTATTTTGAATTAGATATGTATTTTAAGAAGTAAATGAAATATTAATTTGAATGGATTTTAGATATGTATTTAAGGTTACATAATGGAGTAAAAATGGGTAATATGACCATTATATAGCCTTTGAAAATATATATAACTATTAGGAATGCAAATCACCCATGGGTATCTAGATAATGTTATAGTTAGAATTTAATACCTTTGGTAGAAAATTAATAAATTACTAAAAGTAAAATATTTGACATGAAAAATAAATATTTAACAAATAAGGATTGATAATAAGTAAAATATAATTAATCATTATATAAGAATTTTTTTTATTCAAAAGAAATTATTGTTTTTAAATTATTATGAATTTTTAATTAAAAGTTAAATTTAATATATTTATAGATTTAAATTTTTTTTATTTTTATTTTTCATATCATGGAATCAAAATTATACAAGAGTGTTAATTTTATATTTGGTGAAAATATGTTACTAGGGTGAATAGTGAATGATGTTAGTGAACTGTAAAAATGGTAAAATAAAATATATAAATAAACTAATGCATAAAATTTTTAAACATTAAAATTAAAGTTGATAAGGGAGGTAATCTGTAGAATCCTTGGATTTTTCCAATTATAGTCTACTTTCAATGTTAAAATGACATTTGTTAACCATTAAGTCATGTGAAATTAAAAATATTCCACTCCAAGTCATATATAAAATATATCATCCTTTGCCAATAAAAAATAACTTATCTCCTTAAAATTCCTCTTAAATAATTTCACAATTTCCCTATACAAAATTTATCTTTCACAATTGTTAAATTGTAGTCCCAGGAAGGAGGCCCATATTATTTATTAGTAAGGAACCCATTATGAGAAGGAGGGAATCCATCAAAGTTAATATCTAATTATTTTGTATCATTTTAAATTTATTTAACATATCGACTATTTATAAATATAATTTCAAACTATAATTATATACTATAAAAATAATTATCATTATTTAAAAATGAAATTATTATAGCATACCTCTTTACTCTTACTCATTCATTAGAGTAACATATTCTTGCTAGTGTTGGTTCAACTACATATGTGAACAACATTATGCTATCTTCCCCATGAATGGGTATGCAAACCTAAATAGTGGTAATATTTGATATTAATGATTAATTTATTTTTTTATTTTTTTTAATATGAAATGAAAATTAATTATAAATATAATGTATCTCATTACTATTGATAAAATCACCTAAAACTTACACATTGTGAATTACATTCTCATGAACCATAATTGTTTCTTACATCAATTGAAAATGTTAGTGTATAAATAATTATAAAAATATGATTCCATCACCTTAAGTAATATTGGAATTATAAACTTGTTATCAAATAATGAGGATCAGCATCACCATGCCAAAACTATTATAAAAAAATAAAAACTACTTGGTTCCGATGATGAAAATAAACTATAATTTACTAATATATATGTAATAAATGATTATAATCGAATATTATAAAAGGTAATAGATATGAATAAGGTTTTAAAATAAGTTATTATTATATCAATTTTTATTATATAGGGGTTAAAACATGTCTCTAGGAGTCGTGTTAAAGGAATGGTGTTTTCTCCCAATCATTCCTTTTTACTTAAAATTATTGATACTTAAAATTACATTAAGAGAATATGAATGAAATTTATATCTAAATAAAAAAAATCCATTTCCACTTGATATGTCTGGTACATACATGAATTTTAATCATCTTCTAACAATTTGATTAATAATCAATTGACATTATATTTTTAAAAGGAATTGTATTTATCGTTTATTTTCATTTGGGATCATTTCTCAAACACATCCATATTATTTATTTTGTTTAATGAATTTAATTTTATATAATTCAATGATTTAATAAGGTCAATTTTAATTAGCTTTAAATTACTTATAAATGTCTGTAGTTAATCCTTTTATCACCACTTTATTCTATTTATTACTCGGTAATTTTCTTACAGAGTTTTATTTGGGTTTCTTTACAAATGTTTATTTTTAATTTTTCATAATGAATCGAGGTAATTTTTATTTAATTTATTATTTTCTAATAAAATTTCTTTTTAAATTATTTCTTTCCAAACACAAAAATTCTATAAGGGATATTTATTCTTATTTTCTAATATTCTTGTATGGTATTTTTCATCTATGATAATATTATTTAATATTTATTTTCTTTTAAGGAGGATATATTCTAATGAAATAATCTGGTTTATTTATCTAGATCATTTATTTCTCTGTATTATGATTATTTTATGAAACTCATTTAATTATAATCAATTAATTATGTTATAATGGGTTTATTAATGTTCTCATTTTCAAGTTTCACTCATATGAATGATTTATCATTATGTGATGGGTGGTCGAAAAATTATATAGACCTCAAATTCATCAAGAAAAGATTTTTATTGCATGATATGTTATGTTATTGGAAATGTGAGGTTATATTACTCTACAATTATTTTGTATGAATCTTTTTTAATGTATGACAATGGTTGTGGTAGTGAGTCTCGACATACGATATTTTTTATGCTTTTATGTGAGCCATATTTCTCTATAATTCCATAATCCTACGAATCAATTCTTATGGTATGAAAAAATACTTATGTTATGATTCCTGATTTTGTTTTATGATTCATATTTTATTGGGTATGATTTATTTCTGTTTATATACCTTTATTATGTTCTTTTTACCCAAATTTTCATCTCATAATCACTTATGATATTTATTATTGTATCTTATGTTTTTCAAATTGATATCTAATATGTTTTACACCTTAAGAAGAATATTTACCCAAAATATTTCTTATTTTTCAATTCCATAGGTTATGTGGAATAAAATAACATATGATACATATTTAAGGGAGTCAAATGTGATGTATATGTAGATGAAGTGTACAATATTCTATAAAATAAAATATTTATATATTTAATCCTAAAAAATTTAACTAAAAACTTTGCTTCTAGGGTATGATTTATTCATGATATATTTCTTATAATTAATTAAATGATGTAACATTTATGTATATTATATTTGATTCATCTAAAATAATGATTTTTTTCGAGGAATTGTGCATCATACCAATAGCTAGAATAATATCAATTCTAAAAAATCCCATATAACACTATTGGAATGCATAATACCCTTTCTATGAAATGAAATATAACACCAGAAAAATGTATAAAATATAGTCTAGGAAATCACATATCCCACCAAAATATTGTAGATTATCCATTATATAAAATCACATATCATTTACCTGGATGAAAGAGCATACACTATAGAAAATCACATATCATACCATTAGCTAGAAGATTATCCTATTCAAAAAATCACCTATAAAGCATATTTTTGGAATATTCTAGTTTTGAAAGTCAAATTTCATACAATTTCCTAGGAGATATTCTAAACCTATAGATCCCACATCACATAACTTGTTGGAAAAATATCAATTCTAGGGAACTTTGTATCACCATCATCAATGGAACTCATATCCGTCTCATTTTCCACTTGCGAGTAACATTCCTAATATGTATATCTATACCTAGGGATAATTTGTTACCACATGAACATAATATTTCTAGAGTAATAATTGTAATCATAGTTATGGTTATATTCCCACCCAAGTATTATCCTTCAATTATGAATTATTACGCCTTTTTCATTCTGAAATACTCTCCAGATAGACCCTTAATTGAAACTCATGATTTCCATGTATGGGGTCATTAAATATACACATCCTAATTATCCACAAGACACATTAATCCATATCCAGTCAATGATCATCAATATAGTTATACCACAATTAGTTTATTCTATTTAATTCACTTCTATCTGAGAATCCACCTCTAACCTTGTGAATTGGCCATGTGTCTCACTAATAACTCAACCCATGCACCAAACCTAGGGAAAAACAGGCCCAAGAAAAATATCACTCATTTAACTTCAGTGAAATGTCATTTTTTAGTCATACTAAAAACCTAGTTCTATTTCAAACGTTTTCCCTTTTGGATAACTCAATTATTATAAATGTTTTCTTAAATAACCCATTATATGGACCACTCTTAGCCCATCACTTGTAAAAGTTCATCAAATCACCTAATTCAAAGACTTACTAAGACATGAAATCCTCTACCTAGTTTTGGAAACCCAAAATTACCTCTTACTATATAATTTTATATTAATACCCTAATGAGTAATAGATAAACTATACATCAGAGGGAATACATATAGGTTCCCCTCTGTAACCCTACTAGGTTAATCCTAACTTTCCAAAATGATAATACCCCATGAAAGTTTAGTCAGTTTATACATAATCTCATACCTCCTCTTAGATTTCACAAAATATATCCAATGAAATATAAAAGATGAAAAATTATACATAACCTACATTAATATGGAGTTATCATTTTACAATCAATTTATTCCTATACTATCATAGCTCATCTATGCTCAAATCATCCAGAGTCCATATATATGAGTCCGAAGAAATGAAATGATAATATAAACTAATGCAATGTAATGTGAACCAATCTTGATATTTTTCCAAACATGAAGTGAAATAATTAGAAACCATGGGAATTAATCCCCCCTTTAGATAATCAAGCATTCACACATGGAATCTCAATAAATATGGTGTGATTATACCATGATATGATGGAATCAATATAAAATCTATACTTTCAATTAGATCAAATTATAGGATGAGGGTTTGAATTAAAATAGTATTAATGAGGCACTAAATCTTCTCAAGATCATATAAGGAACACATTTATATTCATTTATATCAAAGAGAAACCAATGAAGGAAGGGTAGGGGAAAGACAAAATTGAATAAAATTCCCCCATAACCCCTATATTATTTATTTTTTAGGAGGTTTACCATAATATTTTGTTTGTGTAACTATATTTAAAAAGGTAGGCCGTGTTTATAGGGTACCTCACACACCCTCATTGGGAATTCAATGACCATCATAGAAGGACCCCTTTTTTGACCACCCTTCTATATACTCAGATCCCTACCAAGAGGTATTTTTGGTATCTTTGTTTATATATATGTTAAACTATATCACACCAAGAACAAATTACACCTCTATAGAGTTCTTGGGTTTATTTTTGATTTTGTTGGTACTGATGTGTTTTTGACTACTAAACCTACAAATCTACTCTAAAATCACTAAAGATGTTTACAAATTAAAAATTAAATGAAAAATTTTCTAGCGCAACCCCCAAATTCCAATAATCAAAATAAAATTTACTCTATCTTTATTGGAGTTTAGTTCTCTATTGATTTTATCAACACCTTAAAACATGGGTTGTTACATATTCAAGATAGTTAAAGAACCCTAAGGTTTTCTCCCCATGTATTAGGATAATAATTTGTGAAAAACAAATATAAAATATAATTTAATGAAATTATAACAATTACATGAGTAAAATACCATTGATGAGTAAACCAATTTGAAACAAAAGTAAAATTAAATGATAAGATGAATTTCTGAGAAATGTCAATAAAACCTTCATGAATGATGGGTTTTTAATATAGTAAATTTCATATTATAAACTAATAGGGGTAATTTTAAATAAGGTAATGATCATAAAAACCCACATAAGAATAATGGTTAGGAATAAGGAGAACATTACATGAATGGGGATGGGTGATTTAAAGGAATCATGGTTGGGTCCTATATTACAGTTTCTAGGTGTTACCATGTATCTTGTAAATATAAGAATCAATCAATTTGTTGTTCAAGAGGATGAGTACACTAATAATAATGTGATACTAAATTGATGGAGAATAAATTTTATCTTGGTATAGAGGGGAACAATTAAACCTTATGTGAATTTATTAATAATTAAAAATATGCTGGAATAAGAGATAAATTGGGAAGAAATTCATGGCTAAGCCTATAAAATAAGGTCTGTGCATCACAATGTATCGTGTAAAATAGAATTAACCCAAAAATTCTTTAAAAGAGGTATCATCTTGGAAAGAAAGTGATTAGCTGAACCTAATATGAATTAAGAGGAAATTCAGACCCATGTAAAAATGGGATAAGGAAATAGAAGAAAAATTAATGGTCATAGGTGGAAAATCTGGCATGAAAACCTAACATAAATGGATATTAAAAAAAATTATAGAGAAAAGAGGAGTTGAATGGAAATAATAGATATAAATGGGCCAAGAACACGATCTTAAGTATCACTATGTAACCCACTATAAAAGGAATCAAGATACACATATTAATAGAAATTGAATTATTCATTAATGGTTAAAGGAACCTTTCCATAAATAAAGGGTGTGAAAAAATATAGGTTTTAAAGAAAATCCTCAATATTTTTATAAATCAATATCATGTTCATGTTATTGATATTTCTTATAATTTTAGGCCCTATAGAAAGGATAATAAACTAGTACATGATTTTTTGGGATGAATCACTTGTAAGGGCTAATATTTATATAATATATTTTATACAAAAAATGCTTGTACATAAGAAAAATAATTTGGGACAAAAGAGATTATATCCATGGGTTAGGATTACTTCATATAGTTTAACATAATATATAAAGTACAGTTACCTGTATTGTAGTTTAACATCAGGTGACATGATTTGATAATGTACATGCATTTTACGATCATGTATAAAGGAACCAATATATAAAACTTGAAGTCATGTAAGAAGAATTATTATTATATTTTGTGTTATTATAGAGGGTATCACTCTAAGATGTTCAACTTAATGTGGAAAATATGATGTATTATCCTAATGACCTGTATTTAAAAATTATAATTTCTAGTGTTTTTAGAATAGAATTCACCTTATTCTCCAAGTGATCTTTTAGGTTTAGAGTTTTATAGAATTTTGACATAAAACTTATATAATATAACTATATATTACAATGTATAATCTCTTGATCAATATCTATTTTTTTATAATGTAAAACTTTTAAAATAAAACACATTTACTTTTCATAAAAAATATGCATGAATTTAAAATGGAATTATTCATTGTTCTAACCCTTCCCTAAACCATGTTAAAAATATTTTAAAACATGGTAAGAGTATAAACATATCAGTATGGTTCATGAAATAAAATAAATAAACTAATTAGTCCTTAATTACATATAAAAAATTTCCCTTTTTTGTGTAAGAAATGTTTTAAAAATAAGAAATTTCTTACCCAAGAAATAACCTTCTATACAAAAATATATTAATAAAACATTTCATAATAAAATTTAAAATAAAAATAAAACCCATAATGGGTTCTTTGAAAACTTGATTTACTCAATAATTTTTTTCACCATGTTATACTTTTCATCCCTAAGAAGTATCAAATACTTTATTATGTAAATAAGATCATTGCTTAACTATTTATAAATCAATGGATTACTAAAATAACCCATATAAAGAATAGATAAACAAATATATGTATCTTGGGACATATTTATCTATATCACTCTGAAAAATGGAATAACCACATGTTCAGATTCTATACCCAATGAATTAGAGTGATATCAAAGACCCAACCGTCCTTGGTTTATAACATAACCACCTATCCTTGGTTTATAATGTAGCCTCCCATACTTGGTTTATCACAGAACCAACCATCCTTTGATTATAAATAAACTAACCATCATCATAAATAATTTCCAAGAACCATTACATAATCATTACACATAATAGATTTTAATTTTCAACATCACACTCATTAAATATTCATCACATCCATAAGAATATATTTCTAGATATTGAAATATAAAATCCATTTAAAACCCTATTTTCAAATCAAAAATACCCAAAAATGTAAAATGATGTTTTTTTGAATAAAAAATGAAATCATATAAAGGATTAAAAAAATAAAATATTGGTTATAGTGGAGGGAAAATTCATTGTTTCTACATACATTAAAAAATAACTTTCCTTTTGGTTTTTAAATAAATTCAATCATTCCATAAATAGAACCATTTTTAAAAAACATTGAATGAAATAAAAAGATTTAATTTATAAAAATTTCATGTCTATATTGGAACATTCATAAAATAATTTTAGAAACATGTACATGGAAGAAAATATAGTTATAAGGGAAACATTAAAATATTATTTAAAAATAAAGTCCCCTTCGTTGAGATCAACTCATCACATTTGTTTTTTAACTTCTAGAATAAAAAACATGTGTTAATTATTTAATTGAATAAGAAAAATTTTCAAGTTTATTATTCCTATTATTTTACTTCTTACCATGGAATACAAAATTAGATAATCATTTATGTTCAAATTTTATGTTTTGATGGTATTCTACATATGTGTCAAAAAATACTTTGGTAGGTTTACTATGGTAAAAGATTTATTATTTAGAAATAGTAAGTATAATTATAATGAAATAAATATAATATTCATACATCAATTATACATCAAAAACCAATCATGAACTATGGTTAGTAAAAATTAGCTATGTTACAATCATGGAGATGGTAGGCCATAGGTTCGTATGAGTAACTTTTCCATTTTTTAACAATCATTTTGATAAAGGTAAATATTATTTTATATTTATATATTTTTTAAATAATATCATAAATACCCTTTTATTTAATTAAATATACATATATTTATATATAATTAATATGATTTGGTGATGAAAAAATAATTACATCGCTTTGTGGAGGCGGTAGTCCACACGTACACATGAATGATGTTATCAATTTTCAATTAATTGAAATGTAAAAATAAAATGATATATTATCCATTAAAAAATATAAATATTAAATTAATATAATAATTTGGTAATATATATCACATATATTAATTAAATTTATCCTTATTACCTTCTATGTAAAATGTTAGTGAAAAAATAATCAAATCGCTTTGTAAAGCTGTAGTCCACTGTACACACAAGGGAGGAGATCATATCTCCAAAATAATTGAAATTAAAAAGGTATATGTTGAATAATAATTAATTAAGTATAATTATATTAAAAATTTCAAATATATACATTAAATCTATCATTATAAAAAGTCCTGAGAGGTGATGATGAGATATGAATTACATCGGTTTGTGAGGCGGTAGTCTGTCGTACACATGAATGATGGTTTAATTTCCCACTATATCGAAGAGGAGATGGATTCAGGTTATTACATTGACAAAATAAAATATAATTATATTTTATATACTGATTTTATTATATGTTATTAATTTAAAAATATTTTAATGAGGTGAAAGAAGAAATAAAATAAAAATGCATAGTTAAGCATTATACCTCATCTTCTGACTACCACCTTTGGTTAGAACTAGAAACCTTATTAGGATGGATTTTTGATTCAAAATACTTATATTATTTGGTTAGGAAAGTAAGAAAGGTATTGGGGTAGTTATTGTCTGAAAAAAATCATTTTAATGTTTAAAGACAAGAGGATATGGGGTTTCCTTGTATAAGGTGCGGATAAGACACGCTTGGAAGTTTTGAAATGAAAAAGGTGTACCCACATTTATGACATTACAAAAGGCTCAAAAAATTGATTATTAATAATTTTTAGATGATATATGTTTAAATATGGATACAAAATGTAATTTAAACAAGCATTTAGGTCATTTTAAACCTTATATTTTAGTTTAATATCACAGTAAACCCATTTTAACCTTAACCTTGGTAAATGTTTTTTTTACTATTTTGATTATTCATTATGACAAAACATTAAGTTAAAAAATTTTATATAATATAAATTATGATTATTAAAAATAAAAAATCTTCTTTACTAAATTCAATTCACATAATTGGTTGAATTTAATTTAAAATAAAACCCAATAATGTGATGAAAAATAAATTTTTCAAGAAATGAATTCTTCAAGAAAAAGTTGATTTTATATTAAATATTTGACTATTAATTACCATTGAATGAATTTAAATTAATATTTTTTGATATATAATATATAATTTTAATTTAGATAATTTTTCATTAGGTGTTATTTTAATTAATTAAAAATTATAAACATTATGAACTTTAAAAAACATTTATGGAAAAACATGTTTTAAAACCAAAATTAAACTTAAACTAAATACAATATGAAGATGATAAAAATTTTATTAAGTGGGTTAAATATAACTAAATAATTATTATATTACTTGAAATCATATTCAAAAAATAATTTTTCTTGTAAATTACTTAATTTATTGAAAAGAAATGAAATTTCTATAAAAATGGTATTTTTTTTATATTCACTGAAAAATCTATATTTTCGGAATAATACTTAAATTTCACTCAAATTTAAATTTTATAAGCTAATTTCAAAAATTAAATTAATTTTATAAAATTAAAATTATATAATTTGGAAATTATATATTGAATTAAAAACCTTATAATAAAAGAGTTTAGTTAAAACTATTTTATTTTCGATTTAAAGATTACTTTATATTTTTATAATTAATAAAACTCTATAATTCATATTGATGAACATGAAGATGATTTATTCAATCATTACCTGGGTTTTTTAATATTCCTTCCCATTTATGATTTTTTATTAAAATTTTATTTACTTATTAATCTAGTGGGGATATCGTTCTCTCATAGCATTTTTAGATTTCCATGTTTCTTTTTCAACCATAAATTGTTTCCATAAAAACATAACTAAATGATTTAATTTATTAAAAAACACATTATCTATAAAGGAATTAATATGAATATAATATTCATAATAATAAATATTCTCTTCCAACCTAACTACTTCAGGGCACAAAACATGAGATGAATCTGGAACATATTTCATTAATATTCAAGCATTGTGTGTCTAGGATAAAATCAAAGCCAAAGCCACTCAGAAAGAAAATAATCCAAATTTATATTTGATTTAATACATTACAATAAATAATTTACTTATCATCCTCTTTTTACTATAACAAATTTTTTTTCCATGGATATAATTTAATAAAAATATGATCACTTACCTCAAAAGAAAGATATTTCATTTAGTTACCCGTATAACGTTTCTAACTAATTTGATCTATACTCATATGTTGTTGAATCAAATACACAATATCATCCACATGCTCTACCAAACATGTTCCCATAATCTTCATTTATCATCCTTTATCCAAAAAATCTAGTGTACGACACCACTTTCCATATAATACCTTAAATAAAAACATCTGTATACCAGAATGAAAACTATCATTATAAGAAAACTCAACCAAAGACGATTTTGATCCAAAATTCCATTGTCATCAATTTAAAACTAATAGATAATATCTCTAATGGTCAGAATTATCCACTCATACCAACCATAAATTTTAGCATGAAATGTTTTACATAAATTTAATTCATTACCCAATGAATTATAAAGTTCTTTCCAAAATTAGAATTAAACTTGGGATCATGGCCAGAGAAAATAGAGAGAGAAACTCCATGTACCCAAAATATCTCCATGATATATAGTCAAGAAATATAATACAAAGATATATAATCTAAAAGAAGAATTAAATGTGAATATTTAATTAGTCTATCAATAGTAACCCAAACAACATTGTTGCCTTGAGATTCATTTGGTTGTCCCTCCATGAAATCTATTTATATATTTCCCCATTTCCACTCGATTACTAGAAAAGGTTTAAGAATTCAATTTAGTAATTTTCATTATGTTTTAACCTTATAATAATTTAAAAATTTCATGGTAAATATAATAATATCTTATTTCACACCATCCCACCAATAATAGTCTCAAATTTCCTAGTACATATTTCTGCTTATAATATTAATGTTAAACCTATAACTTTGAGTTTAACTCAACAAATATCCATTTTAATAGAAATTTTATGGAAAATATAATATTTTTTTAAATATAATAACACATTATTCATTAAAATTAAACATATGAAACTTACAATTCCTAATAAATTCTACATTTTCATATAAAAATGATCCTCCTTTAAAACCGGCATAATCATTTTTGAAACAGTCGATTGCACTAAAACCTGAAACAAAACTGGGGATGTCTTTATGTAAACAACTTATAGGGGAATTTTTTTTTCAAATAATTAACAAATATATAATATTATAAAATTAACCTGGTCAATATATCATTATTTTTCAAACTCAAAGTATCATCCACTTTGTTTCCTTTTCTAGGATGGTAATGAATTGTGCAATCATAAACCTTGATCAGTTCCATATTTCTTCTTCGTCTATTGTAAAATTATTTTTTAGTGAATATATACTTTAAGATTTTATGATCAATTTGTATTTCAAAATTTAATCCATACATGTTATGAATCCAAATTTTTAAAGAAAAAAAATCAAAGCAGATTATTCCATATCTTGTGTAGGGTAATTTAACACAGGTGGTTTTAGTTTCTGTGAGGTATAAGTAATCAATAAATTATTATTAATCATGACACAACCAAGTACTTTTAAATATGAATCACAGTATATGAAAAATTCATAATTTCTATAAGGAAAGGAAAAAACTAGAACATTCAAAAATATTCTTTTTATTTTTGGAAAAGAATCATCACATTCATTCAAATAGATGAATTAATCTCCTTTTTCAGTTAGATTCATTTATGAGATAGATAAATGTGATTTTTTTAAAAAAAACCACATATAGTAACCTACTAATCCAATAAAAATATGAATTTATGTGAAATTTTTATGTGTTATATATTCTTAAATCAATTTAGTTTTTCTATTTTCAAAAATTATTCCATCATTTGAAACACTGTGTCTAAGAAAAGAAATTTATAGCAACAAAAATTCAGACTTTCTAAATTTCCTGTACATTTTCTTTTCTTTTAATATTTTAAAAACAATACTTAGGAGTCTTTAATGATTATAATGGATTTTAGAATATACCATATATCATAAATAAAAATAACCACAAATTAATCTAAATGGTCAAGGAAAATTATTTTCATAAGGTCCTTAAATACAACAAGTGAATTAGAAAACCCGAAGGGCATAACTACAAAATCATAATTATCATATCAAGTCTAAAATTTGGTATTTAGAATATCTTCCTCATTCACTTTAAATTGATGGTACCTCAACTTGAGATCAATATTCAAAAAATACTTTGATACCTAGTGATTATAGAAAAAAATATTTTATATAAGGAAAATGATAATAGTTATTAATAGTGATGTCATTCAGGGCTCTATAATCAATGAAAATTATCATTGAACCATTTTTATTTTTAATAATAAAATAGAATTACCTAATCGTGAAGTGCTAGGTCTAATGAAACCATAATCTAATAACTCCTAAAATTTCTTTTTCAATTATAAATGTTCCACTTGATCCAATCGATAAGTGGCTTTGAAATAGTCTTAGCATGAGGAACTAATCAATAAAAAATTCAATATCCTAATCAGTAATAATTCCAAGAAAATCCATAGAAATAACACCACTTTATTCACAAAGAAATACATCCATGTATTCATTCACTATTGGTACATCACTAATTCTAATAGTTTCTCTTATTTTTGCAACATGAGCCAGGTAACATTCACTACCATATTTAATAATTATTTCATGTTATTAGTAGTTTATAAAATGTATAAAACGATTGAGTAAAAAGTTTCTAATTCTACAATATATATTTTCATGATAAATTGAATTGAAATCCATGCCAAGAATAATATCAAACTCTATAATGGGATGTTCATTGAGATTTTTATGAAATATAATCCCAAAAATAATAATAGGAATATCCATAATAATCTTTTTTGATTTAATGTTTCCACCTTGTGTTTTTACCAAAAGTTATATCTTCCTTTCGAGAGATGATTCTTATATTTTTCTAGAAAACATCATAGAAATGAAGGAATTTTAAGATCCAGAGTAAAATTGGGTATTTTAAGGATTAAAAAAACAAGTAAAATACCTATCACCACTTCATTTGATGTCCCAACATCAACCATAATAGTATAAAAATATTTTTCTACTCAATTTTTCTTTTGACCTTCCTAATTTCCACTCCAAGTAACTAACTTTAGGAACACAATATCATAATGACCCAATTCATTAAAAATAATTCATATCACTATTGGATGGATATATGTTTCCACATTAATGGATTGTTTGGGATTAATTTCCCTACAATCATCAGCCATATGAAAAAACTTTCAACATCAAAATAATCTCCATAATTTTTTAAGAAATTCTATAGTATACGTTTTACCACTCTAATAATAAGAAGGAAACTTGATTTTATTACCTCTATGATTATTTTATGGATTCTTATCCATCTCATCTATCCTAAAAACTTATTACTTTCATCATAACTAGGAACATGAGTTCCAAGGAACATCATCTTATATTTTTCAGTACAATAATAAACATTATCATAGATTTCAAATTCTATTGTGAACAATGATATTTGTAAACTTTGTATTAATTTAGAATAAAATATATTTATTTTACAATCAATTTCTTAAAAAATTATGAAGCTGAACATCAATTTATTGTACAATTTTCTTTATTTGTAACTACATAATTCTCATATTGTTTCTAAATTTCAACAATTGTTTCTCCATCCAGAGTCAAAAAACATTAGGGAAATATTTCTATAGAAAAATAATCTTAAATGTTTCTTAATACATGGAATCAATATCATCATTATCTATGGTATTTCTAACTTGATACCACAATGGATTAGAATCACCATCAAAATGATAAATGGAAAGGGTTACATTTTTCAGTTCTGAACTTCACATGGCTTTAAATATCTTTACCATATCATTGATCCATCTATCAGATACCACTATATCTATGGTTCTAACAAATGATAGATGGTGTTGTCTCATGAAAGGTTAAATTATTGACATGTTCCTCCATGGTTGATATGGTTTCTCTCTAGCAAGGATAACCCCATCATATATGGTCCCCATAAACTAATCCATCACTTCAATAAACTATTGTTTTTGTAATTACAACCATTCCAGTATGCTGATTTGGAAGGATATTTTTCTCTTGGTGAATTCTTACTACAACATCCCTATTTTTTGTACATAAAACCATTATGAATAGACATATTTTCAACAAAGAAACATGGTAATATTAAAATTCGATATTAATTCAACTTAAACATAAGTTAAAATCATTTAATGACAACCTATTAACATTATCTTAACCTCTAAAATTATTTTAACCCAACTATGATACCAACTATAAGTACCCATTATTAAAAATTATATTGTCTAGTGTCATTAGAATAAAATTAATTTTTTACAAAATATATTTTATGTTTAGATTTTTATATAATTAAGAAACAACTATTCCATAATAGAACCATATATTAGAAAGTGGAAACTTCAGATTAGTATTAGTTTTTTTTTCAAAATGTAAAAATGTAAAAATAATTTCTTTTTCTTTTGATGAAATATATTTAGGATTTTATAAATGAATTATTTTTTATCTTACCCATCATTAAAAAATTTGAAAATAATTTTAAAATGTTATATGAATAAAAAAATATCCATTAGGGACCTAAAAGAGAAGAAATAAACACATTAGCACTTGATTATATATAAAAATATCTCTTTTTAAAGTAAAATTTGTGCTCAAAGTAAACATTTTATTACCTAATAAATCACCGCCTCTATCCACATATTTTCATAAAATATTTCATTATAATATTAAATGTAAAAAATAAAGCACTTAAAGGTTTATTTGAAAACATGATAAATTAAAATGTTATAATTTTTACCATTAATACATAGAAAATACTTTTTTAAAAAATAATCTCATTAATTACCTTTTTATAAATCATTTTATTACTATAAATATCCATAGAAATAATATATATAACACATATGTATATTTGGAAATCATTATCTTTATCACTCTTTCAAATTTAATAACTATACAGTCGAATTCCACACCCAATTCATTAGATGCCTATATTGCACCCACCCATCCTTGATTTATAACATAACCAACCGTACATCGGTCATAACATAACCACCCATCATAGGTTTATCATGGAATGACTCATCCTTGATTTATTTTAGAACCACCCATAATATTAAATAATTTACAAGTACCATAACATAATCATAACATATAAAATATTACAATTTTAAAAGTTAAACTCATAAAATATTATTTAGAAGTATAAGAAAACATTTTTGGATATTGAAATTTATAATCTATTTAGAAACCCATTTTCAATAATGATATTCTATGAAAAAGTAAAATAGGGTTTTTATTTAAAGAAAACATGAAATCTGGTAATGAAATCCAAAAAACATATACCAATTAAAGTAGAGGGAAATGTTTTTGTCCCTGTATACATTAAAATATAACATTTCTTTGGTATTTTGAAAATAAAGTCAATCATTCTTTAAAAATACTTCTTTTTGAAAAACATTGAATTAATTTCAAAAAATTCATTTATGAAACATTCATTTTTCAATATTTAAATTCATAAAATTATTTTAAAATCATGTACATAGAAGATAAAATAGTTCGAAGGGAAAATTTATAAAAATATTTTTAAAAGAATGTCCCCACGCCTCACTCATCATGTATATTCATTATCTTTCTGAATACTAAAATTATATTTATTATTTAATATCTTAAAATATTTTCATATTTTTTTATTCCTTTTATTTTATTTCTTACCATTCTATACACAATTATTTAATCATTTAAGTTCACTTTAGAAGAGTTGATGGTATTCAACATATATGTCAAAAATGACTTTGGTAGGTTGAATATGGACAAATAAGTCATTATTTTAAAATATACTGAATAAAAATGATGTCATAGTTATTATTTATTTACATAAATTATAATTTTTAAACCAATAACGAAATATGGTGATGAATAATGAACTATGTTACAATCATGGTGATGGTAGGTTGTGCGTACACATGAGTAACATTTCCATTCTTCAACATTAAATATGGAAAAAAGGTATAATATTTTATATTTCCATAATTAAGATAATAAAATAAATAAAATATTATTTAATTAACTAAAATTATATATATCACGCATGTGATGTGGTGATGAAAAAATAATCACATCTCTTTGTGGAGGTAGTATTCCACATGTATGCACAAACGAAATTATCATTTATCAGTGATTGGAAAGGTAAAGAGTAAATGATATATTATAATTTATTAATTATAAATATATCCTCAATATCATAATTATTTGATATTTATCTCATATATTTATTAAATTTATCCCTTTTCCTTCTATGAAAAGCTTTAGTGAAAAATGAATCACATCGCTTCACAAGGCGGTAGTCCACCGTATAGACGAGTGATGTTTTCGTATCCCACACATAATGGAAAGTAAGAAGGTATGTGTGATATAATAATTATAGAAGAATAATTACGTTAAAAATACCATATATATTATTTAAATCCATGATTATAACAATCATTGAGAGGATATGATGAAAAATGAATTACAATTGTTTTCGAGGTGATAGTCTATCAACACACGAATGATGGTTTCATTTACCATTTGAGTAAAAAGGATACGGGTTTATGTTATGATAGTAAAATAATGTAATATAAGTATATGATATATTTTTTTATTATATATTCATAATTTAATAAGACATTAATTATGATAAAGAATAAATAAATGAACAATGCTTGGTTAAGATATATACATTTTCTTCAAACAACCTCCACAGGTTAGCCCCAAATCCTTCCTAATATGGATTTAAGATCAAATCGAGGATTATAGGATGTTTTTAGGGAATTAAAGAAGTAATTTTGGTACGTAATTTTGTGAATAAAAAGTTATTGGATGTATAAAGATGATAGGATATGGGGTGGACATTTATAAGTAGGTGAGAGGTCATAATGGGAAATTTTTAAATAGAAAGGTATAACCACTTTTATAACCTTCTCAAAGGATGTAAAATTTACCATTAAATATAATTAGATGATATTATTTCATAATATTGTTTTAATTTGGAATTTACATAATGTTATGGTTATTTTAAACTTTATCTTTTTAGTTTAACCCCTGGTAAACCTGTTTTCACCTTAACCATGGTAATATTTTTTTTCCAGTTTTCACTATTCATTTTGGAAAAGTTAATTTTCACTTATTATATGAAATAAATTACTATGATTAAAAATATGGAGTCCATTTTAAAAAATTAAATTCTCTTAAGTGGAGGAATTTAGTTCAAAACAAAACCCATATACATGATGAAAAATGGATTTTCAAGAAGTGTATTTTTCATGAAAAAGATGATTTAATATTAAATATATAGAAAGTAATCATCCTTGTATGAATATAAATTTATATTTATAGATATATAATCTATAAATTTATTTTAAATCATTTTTCATTTGGGGTTATTTTAATTAATTTAAATGGAGAAACATTATGCAATTTAAAATAGTTTTCTGAAAATTCCTTTTTTATCCCCCAAAATAAACTTATAAAAAATCAAATATAATGATGATTAAAAAGTTATTAAGTGGATTAAATATAAATAAACAGTACATACATTACTTAAAATAACATTCAAAACATAATGGTACTTTTAAATTACTTAATTTGTTGAAAATAAATGTCATTTATACAAAAATAAGTATTTTCACTATTTACCAAAAAACAATATTTTCAAAAAAATCCCAAAATTTAAACCTTGGATAATTTTTATAATATAATTTAAAAAATGTAATTAATTTTATAAAATTAAAATTCTAAAATTTATAAATTAATCCTTTAAATAGAATTCTTATAAGAAAAGAGTTTAGTTAAAACTATTTCCTTTTTGATTTAAAAAGTATATACAATTTTTATAATGAATATTACTTTATAATTAATATTTATAAACAGGAAGATGATTCAATATATCATTATATGGTTTGTTATAATTGTTATTTTTTTGGTCATCAAATAGCGACATGGGAATCTGATGTGAATGACTATGTATAGAATTTCTTAAGTAACCTCAGATTGGTATGGATAAAATGTGATCTACATCCAGGATTATCAAGGAGTATGATCTATTGGAATAGATTTTATGTATGAAGAAATTTACTTCTCATTTGGTCTTTAATTTTGGCATTTTCTTTAATGTTAACATTAATTTCTTCAAGGATAACACTAATTTTGCTTCAAAAAAATGGGTGGATGTTAACATTATTGTCAAATTATTAGGTCACATGATCTTAATGGTCCTTGGGGTTTTATAACGATAAAAACATATTCCCATAATTGGGTTTAAATTAATAAATATAAAATCATGGAATTTCATTTTCAGTCTGTTGGTTATAAATGGTTGTACATAGTTAGGTTAACTGAGACTTGATAGAAAGAACTCGTTTGGTCCTACAAACTAATGTGTACATAGTTACTTTGGTAGGGGTTCACATAGGGGTGTGATAAGTCCATAATGATTTGATAAATTTACCATGAAATATTATTTTATTACATTCCACCATTTTTTATCGGGTATTTAATATTTTTTATTGAAATATTATATCAATATGTTGAAACTCACAAGATTGTAAGAAGAATGATTAAACTGAATATTGTATTTTGAATATAAATTATTTAAATCACAATAAAAATAATATATATTATTATATATAAAGATAATATGAGGACCCCAAGATTAATCGATGATGTTGGAATTTATAAAGGTTATCAATGATTTTGTTCCAACTAATTTTAAGGAAACAAATTTAAACTATTTATAAAATAAGTTAATAGAAGTGGTGATGTATCTAAACTACCTAACTTTCAATAAAGCATAGGGACCCTGTAATTAATTTATCTCAGAGAGAGTTACTTGTATAACTTATGAGAATGGAATAACTTTTGGGGTTAGATAAATAAATTGTCATGAACCAAACATGGATTGAAATTATTTTTAATTTTCATGAAATCATATACCATTGAGGGATAAAATTACTCATGTGTACTGATTTTATGAGACATGTTGTTTCCTAGCTAATATGAATTTTATTTGATAGAAATCAATTATTTTATAGATTTTATGTTCACTCTTCCATCAATGTATGTGAATAGTAACCAATCAAATCCAAGCATGTAGAGGTCTTTATTATCATTTAGCCATCACATAGGTAAAAGACTATGGACCATATATAGATGTATATTATTTTCACCCATATTTATTATAGAGTCATACTTTTTATTCAATATAATATTGGGAGAATATAATTGACCATTTTAACCTATTGTGGAAGGGAGTATCCTACATGATGCGAAGTTGAATTTATCTCATCTATATATTACTACCCTTGTTAATAAATGGGGTTAACGATCACTGATGTACTAAATTAATGATCATTTCATCCAAATCTATATTATCAATGGTTTTATTTTAGTTGGTTAGTGAATCTTCCATTATATTATATATCAATAAGATATAGGAAAAAACTAACTTAATTTGAACACACACTATCAACTCTCTTATATGGATAAGAAGGGGTATTGATTATTTATTTTTAATTGATTTCTCCCCACTAATTTTATAGATTGATAATTTTGATACACTATTAACATTAAACTAAGTGATCAAATTTTTTAAAAGAATATCCAAACATGTGATGAGGTTCAATTAGTTCACCTTATTATTAATCTAATTCTATAAATGGAGGGAAAATTATAAAAATAATGCCTTTGTGGGAGAGGTAAAGATAAATATGAGGGTGAAAATATTAAACTTTGGTTTTTATACACCATTACCTATAAGACTTTATCAAAATTAATAAAATTTTATATTCCATATTATATATAAAAAACATATAAGAAACAATTTTTCAATAAGGATTTTCATGTTTAATGAAAAATTTTAAATATTTGGGTGTATTTACAAAATATATTACAGGGTTGTTCCTTTTTTTACCTCTAAGTGATGAATTGAATTATGAAATATTAAATTACAATAACACATTTTCTAATTTCTTAGTCAATATAGGAGCATTGAGGAAATATTTTAACTGATCTAAGTGAGAGAATATATGAACCACATGATGTTATAGATAATGAATCATATTTTATATCACACATATCAGGGTGAGATAATTTTTTAATGAATATTTTCATGGATTCAGCCTCCAACGTCACCCCGATATGATAATATAGAATATTATACATTATTTATTTTTATATGTTAGGAGAGTTACAAATTATTACTCTGGCGATGTCATATTAGTATTATTGTTTTTTCTTTTATGGTCAATATACACACTATAAGATTCAAAAGGTATTGTTTGATATTTTCAAATTATCTCTAACAATATTCATCCCATTGATAGTTCACACTCATTTTCATTATTTTTTGGAAAGGAATACACATTCTATCTTGATTTTCAATGAAAGTATTGATGTATGTTAGACTTACTTGGAAATATCTTAGATAATGGAGGATTTTTAATGGGGGTATCTCAAGAAGTGAAAAGTTTTTATTAGGTTTAACTTTGGTGACTCGATAGAATAAAACATATCAAATAAATTTACCTAATAAAACTCCAAAACCCCACTTTACTAGGTTCAGTTTCAATTTGTATTTCCATAGTGTAGAAAATACTACCACAATATTGGTAACATGTTCAAGATTCCATCATTATTTAACAAATATTTTATAAACATAAAATTCTATGATCTTACCTAGGTGGGGATTGAAGATTTGGTGCATTGTCCCTTGGTAGGTGGATTTATAAGTTTCCAAACTAAATGGAAATAATTGGTAACATTATACTCCTTATTGAGCACTGAAGGATATTAATTTTTTCATATTTACAGGATATGTAGATTTGAATTCATAATGAATACCCATTCAGGAATGAATGGTATTTACATCCATTTAATGGATTGATCTATTTCTCTAAGATTGGGGTATGAAAAAAAATCCCTTGGGAAATAGATTTTGAGGTCCTAAAAGTTGATTCAAACTCTGATATACCCATTCTTATTATTAAGGATGATAATATTGGATATCCATTTAAGGTGTTTCAAATCCCATATAAATTTTTTCTCTATTAGTAAATACACTTTGGATTCCATGATTACACCATGGAATGTGTGAATACTCACGACTTATTATTTATAACTAGGGTGGTTATTTGGTAATCCCAAGAGGTGGATTCCCACTTATGGGTATAATTATGTCATCTTCATGTAATTATAGGTGAATATGTATCAATGTTTCTTAAGGAATGTGATAGAAGTCTCATACACATTGGGTGGCATGGATATGATGATCAACATAGGACATAGATCTTCTTTAGTTCCCGATATTAGTTATCCAAGATCATTGAAGATAGTGTAAACATATTATTCAATGGTGTTGGGGTTATCACAAATATCTTACTCATTAGTATCATGATATATTGATGGGTTTTTGATATTCCATGCCATATATAATTTCATATGTATATTTATTCATTCATTGAGAGGGTAATTATCATAGGCCAATACTTGTTTATGTCAATATTGTTACTTATAGTGGGGAGGAATTAAAAAATTCAAAATTTGAGGTATAAAACCCATTAAAATCAAGAAAAGATAAATGTTGATGTAAATAAGTTTATAAGGTCTAAAATAATCGATGAAACAATATACATAGTAACTATTTATTAGATTAAATACATACTATATGATAATTATAATTTAAAATAGTGTAATCCTATATTAATAAGTAAGAAAAATAAAATAAATTCTTGATAAATATAAATTTAAAAGGATTTTTGGGATAAAGAAATTATTACTCCCCTATTTATGAACTATTTGGATACATGAGTTCTAAATCCACATAATATATTCACTCTTGAGATAAAGTCACAAGAGTATCAAATAAAAAATTTAGACAATCAAAAAATAATTAGGAATAGTGATGAGTTATACAAAAATGTCTTATTTAAGGCCATCTTTAGAAAAATTAGCATATAAAAGTAAACAATTACAAAAAATTGAAAATGAAAATTAAATATTATAGGAATAAAATGAAAAATGAAAAATGAAAATAAAAATCTAAAAAACACGAAGTAATTAATTAATAATTCTAGAATAACTCAAATGTTTACCCATATTAATAGATGATTGGAGATGATTATTATACATTCTTCTCCATGAATTTGGGGCATACAAATATTATAATGAAACTATGATTTTATTGGGATGTGAACTCATGTTTTAGTTTGTTTAAATTTCGTTCATTTAATTTTTTTTGAACAAAAATTGAAGAACATAACTTAGAGGAGCTCAGTGAGAATTCGGTAATAGTAGGACCTCTCCAAGTGATAATTTGGTTATTAAAAGTTTATAAACATATCATAGTCCAAACATTAAATGATATTGTTTCGTTGGATGGTGATAGAGTAAGCTGGTTGGATAATTTTTGTGTTTGGTTCATTGTAGCTGGTAGAGATGGGAAAAAATACATTTGTTTGAATGAGGGGTCTTCTGATTAGTAGATATTCTTAGGTGGTCATGATTAGTAAACACTAATTTTAGGGGACCAGATTTAACTAGGTTTATAGTTTTTTCTTATTATATATGGGAGTGGAATCATAGAGAAAATTATTGATATATATGTTTGATATAAAAAATTTATATATTATATTACTTGTACTTATTAATCTAATTATTATTCCTTTATAATTATGTTTTGTAATGAAAAATACCACATCAATGTTTCTCTTATTCATGTAGAATTTTTTTTAAATATTTTAACATATATTGCGTCTTTTTTCCTTTTATCATTTTTCTATTGGTTATATACGATTGTTTGAAGTATGATTTTGTGTGGTTGATAGGGTGAATTGATTTCCAACATTTGATATACGTAGTCATGTAAATGTTTATAGGTTTGAAGTTTCTACTATGCACTATGCTAAAATTATAGTGGTATGATGCGTTTGATATTCTAATAGACTCAAAATATTGGTTTTGATGGTCATATGGTCAACTTGAAGAACTTCCCACCAAATGATATCAGATATAGTGCTTCTTCTAATGTTTGATACCAATAAGTTGGTTCATTTCAGGGATTAACACTCAAAGGTCCCTCTCTTGATTTTACATCATATCAATTGTAGTGGGAGTCAATTTAATTGAAATATAAGGTATCATATGATAAGAACATAGAAGTTGACAAGTTTTATAGAATGAAATTTTTAATTTATAGAATGAATGTGGAGGATAATATCATTCAAAAGTATTTGGATGCTTCATTTTATGGTAAATGTTCAAAGAATATTGATATGTCTAAAAGATAAATTATGAATAAAAAATTACTAGTGGTGGTTTGGATGACTTTAGTCGGGAATGTTTCCCTAAAAATAGGGAAAAGAAAACTACAACGATGGTATGAAGTAATTAAAAGATATGAATGGAAATATAATGTCCCTTACAGAAATATCATGACTCGACAATTGTTCAGATTAAGGTTATCAGAAGGAAGATCAGTTTTAGATCACATAAATAAATTCAATATGATTTATGGGTTTCTAGAATCTATGAGAGAGAATTTCATGGTTTATGTATGAGTGTTTCTACTACTGAAATTAATTTTTGAGAGTTTGGATGTGATGATGGCTACAATTAACAATTATAGTGAAAAACTAGGATTCGTGTTTGATTATTACTGATTAGGACTAGAACTCCCCAATCATGTGATGGAATCTATAGCTTTACATTTTTGACTATGATGATGATATTTCTGACCCTAATTTTTACATCCAAACCAAACAACATCAAATGAAAAAACTGGATCACTTACATTCTGGAGGAAATTTTATCTTCAGAGTTTTATAAAAATAAGAAAAAATCCTACATAAACAATTAAAAATTCATCAAATGAATATTTATCTCATTTAAACTAGATTTTGTTAATCCACATTTGGTTGTAAACATAATCCTTGTGAAATAATTTAATGACATAAATATTTTAGCCTCATTCATTATAACATGAGGAAGAGGAAAAATAATAATGGAGATATCAAATTCTCAGTAAGGTTAAACATAAGAATTAAAAATTTAATTTCATAAATGTACATAAGATTTCATAAGGGTACATTGATATAATCAAAGTGCGTAAGAGAATCATTAATGACTCATACCCATAAATATATGTATCATCAAATATGAAAATATGGAAAAGTAAAGATTCATCAAAATTTATAATCTTGAGCCATGTGTTATCAATAGCGATCATGAGAAGAATTATAAACTCATAAAAATCATAAATAAAAAAAGTACATTAATTGGGACATTATTTTCAATTTACTCATACAACCACTATTACAAATGGAATAACTATACAATCGAATCCTATACCAAATTAATTAGAGGTATATCATGAACCCACTCACATTTAGTTTATCATGATACCACCCATAATTGGTTTATCATGTAACTACCCTTCATTGGTTTATAAAATTACCACCCGTCAAATTTCCATGTACCATTACATAATCAAAACACATAAAAGCTTTCATTTAATAATAAATTCATAAAAACATCCATTATCCATTCCATTAATTTATTAACCAGTAGAAAAGAAATGATTTCCCTAAAAATATCTTATAAAAATGGTTAGCCCATGTAAATGAAATGGGTTCTATAACAATCCCTTTGAAACATGATTAAGCCATGGCAAGTAAAGGGGTTCTATAACAATCTCTTTGAAACAATATTAGTCCATACAAAAAAGAATGAAGATGGAATCAATATAAAATATACCCTATATAGGATATGTAGAAGCAAGGGTTATTCATGTTGATTAATGGAAATACCATTAAAATATTATTAAAATGATTTTTGAGGAAAATATCCTTTTAATTTTGAAAATAACTTTTTAAAAGATAAAAAATTTAAAAATAATTTTCTTTGAAAAAAAACCTTGAAAAAATATAAAGTAAGATTCAAAAATCATTTAAAAAATTAATTAAGGAAAATAAATTTTCAACTTCAAAAAACACATTCTAAAACATTGTTGAAAATATCATTATAAAACATGGTTTTGAAAGAGAATATATTTCTAACCAAAGAGAGAAATGTAGTCAGATTCTATTAAAACACATTCTCATACATTTTAAGTATCAAAGAGTGAATAAATAGTAAAATTACTTGATAATATCCTGAATAAACATAATAAATGATAACTCAAGATAATTATAATATTTCGACATCAGAGACTTAACCATACATAATCCCAAAAAAGGATGAGATTTTAACCAAAGACTCTTACCACTTTGGTAACATTAAATCACAATCCCTACGAAATAATATCATTATACTAAACTTATAAAATCATTAAAATAATAATATTTCTTGAAATAACAAATAAAAGGGTTAGTATATACACCTCACAAAATAATTGATGTCTATAACATATCAAACATCTCAAAGAAGGCAAATTGTGAAAAAAATATGTTACCGCTTTGGTAACTTTGAAAACATAATATTTATAAAAGATAGATCCTAAAATTGATATGTAAATACCCATAAATTTAATTATAATTATAATTAAATACATTCATGGAATGTATATACACCACACAATAAATATTAATGGTGAAATTGATATTTATATCACATAAATTAAATTGAGATGGAAAAAAACCTTACTACTTGAGTAACCTTTTGAATCATGAGATATATGAAATAATATTATCAGTTGATAATTTGAATATAATTAAATATACTAAATTCATTATATAACATTTCAGATGGATGTATATACACCACAAAAAATAAACAAGTGGTAAATATGGTAGAAGTCTCGCAGGAATAAAAGTGAGACTAGAAATCCCCTTATCTCATGCTTTCCTTTTGGTCAAACATTATATAACCTACTATATAGTGGTTTTAAAATTTTTATTAAAATAATATATAACCATATTAATATTTATGGTATCATATATGATTCGTTTATAAAATATTATCACCCTTTTGTTAATAAATTTTCATTATTTTCATTGTTTCGGGTGGTAGTTGCCTTGTATTTAGAGTATGTTTTGACTTGTTATTTTATATTATTATTACTAAGAACATGATTTCATAATATCTAGAATTAAAACCATTATGTTAATATTATATATATTTATTACATATTTATTTATATTAATTCATAAAATTTTGTTACATAAAATGAAATGCACCATTTAGGGAGACAATATGCCATACATATACATGAACACTGATTCCATTTTCTTGTTGTATTGGAAGAAATTAAATTAAATTATATTTATATATTATCATTTTATTATAATATTTATATTTTATATATCTCATATTTTTACCAAACCCATCCTAGATATATTCCATGTATTGTGTGAACGAATCACATCGCTTCGTGAGGCAGTAGTCCACCGTACACACGAACAACATTATAGTATTCCCACAAAAATGGAAAGGATTAAGGTATGTGTCATATAACAAGTTAATAATTATAAATACATTATAAATATATTATATATTATATATAAACTATAAATTAATTATTATTACCATCCTTTAAAAGTGGTAATGGAAGAATGAACAACATCGATTCGTGAGGTGGTAGTTTGCCGTACAAACAAACTACAATTTCATATTCCATTTGATATAAGAGTGTGTGACTTTAGGTCATAACCATAAACTAAAAACATATAATAATATTTTTATATTTAGGATATTATATAATAATTATATAAAATAAATTTCAAGGGTGGATAAAGAAATAAATCAAAAGTGCTTGTTGAAGAACCTTAACTCTTCTTCGAGTAAATCCTTTTGGTTCACACAAATGAAATTATTTTGATTTTTTATGCACACATTTATAAATATAGGATAATATTATTTATTTTGAGAGTTTATTTTTTCATGTTTTCGATGAGATGGAATTTTTGGGAGGTGTTAGGAGAGGGGGAGAGGCAGGGGCCTTTTATTTGTTGGGGAAAGGACACACTTGGAATTTTTGAAAAGAAGTTAGGAGAACCCACATTTTTACCACAAAACTGGCTTTAATAACACAAAATATTATATAATATATGTTTAATTGTCTTTATTTGTCCATAAAATTGGTTTTTAGTGGTTTATATGTAATTTCCCTTAATATTAATGTTTAACCACTATGTAATGTTGTTTTACGTTAATCTCTTTAATTAATTTTAATTTCCTTCACTAATATTTTTGGTAAAACAATAGTTGAACTTAGTAAGAAAATATAAATTATGATAATTCCAAATTTTTAATCGATTTTTCCAAATTACAATCACATAAGTGAAATAATTCAATTTAAAATTAATCCCACGGACGAGACGAAATAATGAGTTTTCAAAGTAAAAATCTCAAAAGTTTAAAATGATTTTATATCTAATTTCAAATTAAAATTAATTATAATGAACTAAATTGGATTTATTTATGTATAATTGAACTAATTACACTTTAAATAAATTTAAAATATATTTTAACCATACAAGTAAATTAGATGAAAATGTAGTATTCAATTAAAATTCTATATTTGTTACTATTTATTAAAAATGATATTTCTCAGAAAAATACCAAAAAAACCCTAAAATAAATGTTACATTAATATTTGAGAAGAGAAGTTTAATTTTTCAAATAAAATTTACAAAAAATTACAAAAAAAATTTAGGACATGTTTTCCATTAAATGTTGGCAAAGTTTCCTTTTAAAAAAAATATGGATTTTTTTGCTTAAAATTAGTTTTGTTCTAATTTTATTCCCATTAAACTTTTTGGATGAATTTAAAAGAATTTTATTTAATATATAACAAATAGTTTTCATTTATATCATTATGTAATAGTTATTAATTTAATTTTTTAAGATAAAACACCTTTATTGGAATAAAAATTGTTTTTCATAAAAACACATTCTTTATATTCAATTGTTTATTTATTTCATTTATAATTAATTGGTAACTAATAAATTAATTTTATTACCATTTTTAATACATATTTTTATCATTTATTTAATTTTATTCATTCTTATCATTCTAACATCTAGATGATCACTATCAGGATAAAAAATAATATTAATAGTATATTATTCTTATGTAAGGACCATGCGTCTAACACAAGTTATAGAGGAAAATAGATGTTATTTGAAATGAAATATAAACTCATCATTGCATATAATTCAATATAGACTTTGAATTTCATGTAACTCAATCTATAAAAGTATTTAAATTAATTTGAAATAATATATTTCTTAAAATCTCAGGATGTTACATCCAACCCCCCTGAAAATGAATTTCGTCGTAAAAATTCATCTTTCGTATAAAAGGATTAATATTTTTGGAATTACTTTTTTTATCCCAAATTTTACATATGAAATAAAGTTAAAATATAGTAAAAATGAAATGTTGGAAAATGAAAGTTCACCTGAAGTTACGCATAACTGGGATTCCACATATGGAGAACATTTTTGATAAATTAAAAGGTGGACATAAAAGGGAAAACTTATTCCTATGGACTAATAGATAGTGATAAATAATGTGTTCAAGAGTAAGTACTTGAAAACCAAACAACCCGCCAAATAGGTTTGGAAAATTTCATTTGTATCAATAAAAAAGATGGTAACATGATAAAAGTTTATTTCAAGATCTTTTTACTAAATTTGAAAGATTATTAAACCATATATACTGAAAAACATTGACAAGTAAAGTTTAATCCTTTAAAACATTTCTATAATAATATCATATTTTTCTCCAAACTATGGGTATTTAGGATGAAACTTTAATGCTTTATATATTAAAAACAACTTTTGAAGACAATATAATTGTAAAAGGGATAGTCAAGATATTCCATAAATATTTAGACATTAACCCAAACTAAATTTTTTATAAAAACAATGATATTTCCAAAAATGAGTAAAAATTCATATGATATATTAATATTAAAAATCAATACCCAAATTTTAAACCAAACAATTTCATAAATAGTTATTCTAAAAAGTCTTCAATCATTTCATGACTAGGTTTGAAACTCAAAGATAAGTAGGATTTGATAATATATTTTACCATGTTAAATGAAACATTATTAAAAAAATTAAATACCATTTGATTATTAAATGACCATAATATTTATTTATAAAAATTTAATGCTAACCAAGAAATAATTCATGCCAATGGTAGGCAAAAAACCCTTATCATCCTTCAGTTCTGGGTTCAAGCCCCACCGCCTTTCTAAATACGATGGGTTGTCACACAACATATGAGTTGTCATTTTTTTAAACATGAAAACTAATTTCTCTCTAAAAAATAGTTCATGTTGATACTAGTGGTTACAAATAACACAAACCAATACAATTAACCCAAAATTGCATTGATAACATAAAAAGTTTTACTACTTAGAAACATAAAATGGGGTGTATAAGACTTTTAAATTATTATCAACCCTAAGATCATTGATCTATAATAGTGTCCAAAACTCTTAAAATAAACACACATGAAAGCCTAATTATCTATAATGTTATCTAAACAAAACTTGGATACCAAATATAATATCCAAAGATAGACACTCCCAAATACAATGTTGTAATCCATAAATTTACATTTCTAGCTATTATACCGAAATTTGTGACCCAAGTTTTTTCTTCCAAACCATAAAACATAAAAATGAAAACGTGGATAACTTAAATTATCAATAACATTTTAATTATATAGTTTTAGGTAATTTGTTTAAACTAAGACATAAACAATTCATATGTCATAAAATGAACATTTCTCTCATTTAACCCAACTATCCTTATTTCACATTAGTTCATCAACATCATCCTCATAAAATAATTTTTACAAATAAATCATTCATCCCCATTATTTATAACATGGGGAAAAGTAAACACGATAATTTTCAGATCAGATTCTATATAAGGGTAAACATAAGAATTAAAAATTTAATGTCATCAATGATCATAAGAGTGGTTAAGGGTATAATGAAATAAAGAAAGTGAATGAGCGAATCATAAAAGAAGTCATACCCATCAATACATGGATCATAAAATATGAAAAAATGGAAGAGGAAAGAGTCATAATAATCAATGATCATGAGCCATGTTATATCAATATCAATATTGAGAAGCATTATAAACCTGTAGAATGAAAAATGAAAACATGTACATAACTTGGAACATCATTTTACTTCACTCTTATAAAAGATGTTACAAATGGAATAACCATACATTCTAATTTAAAACCCAATAAATTAGAGGGATATCATAGAGCCACCCATACATGGTTTATCAAGGAAATCAATAGTTTATTATTGAACCTCCCATCATTGGTTTATAACAAAACGACCCATCAAATATCCTAGTACCATTGCCTAATCATAACACATAAAAGATTTCATTTCATCATAAAATAATAGGAAGAACCATTACCCATTTCATATCATGATTAACCCATGTAAGAAAAATCATTTATATAACAATCTATTTGAAACATGGTTAACCCATGGAAAATAATCTGGTTCCATAATAATATCATTGAAACATGATTAACCAGTGGAAAGGAAAGAAGTTCAATACTAATCTTTTTGAAATAATTTTAATCCATATAGAAAAAATTAGGTTGTTATCAATAACAAATAACCAAATATAAGTATAAGTAACAAAAAGAGTTATTTATTTTTATGAATTCAAAACTGTTAAAATATCATTAAAAATGTTATTGAAGAAAATATACTTTTCATTTTGAAACCCAGTTTTTAAAACATAAAATATTTTGAAAATGATTTCATTCAAAAAAAAAAATTGGAAAAATATAAAGAATATTTTAAAAATAAATTAAAACATTTATTGAGGAAAAAACCTTTCTTATTTGGAAAAAATCTTTTAAAACTTTTTTGAAAACATCTTTAGAGAATATGGTTTTGAAATAACATAGATTTCTGACCGAAGAGAGAAATGAAGTCGAATTCTATTAAACACATTTCTCAAACAATTTATGTAAAAAAGAGTGTAAATTTTTTAAAATTAAAATAAAATATAATGAATAACCATATGATAAGATAAATCATGATAATTATAATATTTCAACGACATATAATTAATCATACACAATTCCAATAAATGATGAAATTATAAAAAAATAATCTTAACACTTTAGTAACATTGAATCACAATCCCCATGAAAGAATATAATTAAATAAAACTTATAATACCAAATAATTAATTATATTAATGATATAAAAAGTAAAAATATTATTAAATACCCCTCATAAAATAATGCTGGTGTATAACATGACAAACATCTCAAATAAGGAAAATCGTAAAAAATTCCTTACCGCTTTGGTAACATTGAATCCATAAACCCCATGAAATAGATATAATAAAATGTATATTTAACTCCCCAAAAAATTATGTACAATAATAATAAAAATAAATTCATTGGACTTATATACATGACACAACAAAAATAAGTGGTGAATATGGCATGTATCTCACATAAATAAAACTGAGACGAGAAAACCCTTAATAATTGAGTAACTTTTGAATTGTTCGATATATGAAATAATAGAATCAAATGAAACTTTGGATATAAATAAATAAATAAAATAAATCATATAACATGTCAATGTTTAATAAATATTAAATAAAAAATAAATGAGTGGTGAATATGGAAAAATTCACACAGAAATAAAAGTCACACTAAAAATCCCATTACCAAATGCTTTCATTTTGGTTGTAGTTTATTTAAAATAATTTATAGTGGTTTTAAACATGTAATTTAATTATTAAAGAACCATATTATTTTTTATTATTTCATATAAGATTCTTTTATAAAATCTTATCACCCATTTGTTAATAATATTATATTATTTTCATTGTTTCAGGTGTTAATTACCTTGTTTTTATAGTTTATTTTGACTTGTTATTTTTTGTTACTATTAATTGTATAATAAGATCATGATATATATATTTTAAAACAATATTTAAATATAATTTATATTTATGAAATATTTATTTAGATTAATCCATAAAATTTAGTGATAGGAAATGAAATGCATCTTCCATAGGGAAAATAGGTCGTATGTATGAATGGATGATGTTCCCATTTTCGAATCATATTAAATGAATTTAATGTATATTTATCATATATATATTATCATTTCATTATCCTATTTATGTTTTATATATCACATATTTTTATTTAACTCATCATTAATACATTCCATTTAATGTCTGAAAGATACACATCGCTTCGCAAGGTAGTAGTCCGTTATACAGATGAACGACATTAATGTATTCCTAAAAAATGTAATTCATGAAGGTATGTGTTATATAATAATTAAATAACTATATGGATAATATATATATAATATAAATAATATAGAAAATATAAATCCATTATTATTCCTAACCTTGAAATTTGCTAATGGAATAATGAACAACATCAGTTCGTGAGGCAGTAGTCCATCATACACACGAATAATGATTTCATATCACATTTTATAGATGGTTGAGTGGTTTTACATCATAAAATCAATATAATTTTTTTTCATTATATTTAAGAAACTGAGATTATTATATAATCATGATATTAAAATAATTAAAGGGATGTATAAAGAAATAAAGTGATTTTGCCTGTTGATGTTACCTCTTCTTTGAGTAACTCCTTTTGGTTTTCACCAAATGACTTTCTTGGTTTCTTTTACTCCAAAATTGAGTATTATAGGATGATATGATAGATAAGTAGAGAGTATTTGGAAAGGGGTTTTATAATCCAAATGGACTGAGAGGTCTTAAGAGAGGGTGATAGGTGCTAGCCTTTTATAACTGTGGGAAATGACACACTTGGAATTTTTAAAAAGAATTAAGAAAACCCACATTTTTACCTAACAAGTGGCTTCAATAACACAAAAAATTATATCCTAGATGTATAATGGTTGAAATATTTCTAGTAAATGTGTGTGGATATTTTTTATGTCATCTTGTTCCTTAAGATTAATGTTTAACCACTAAATAAAGTATTTTTTTACCTTAGTCCCTATAATTAATTTCTATTTATTTAAATAACTTTTTTGATAAAAAACTAATTTGAAATTAATTTTTATTCCAAATATGGTATCCATTTTAAATATTTAAATCACAGATTTGGTTTAAATTAATTTAAAATTAATCCTGCAGATGGGACGAAACAACAAGCTATTAAAGTAAAATGTTCAAAAGTTTGAAGTTTTTTTATGTCCAATTTCAATGTGAAATTTATTCTAATGATCTAAATTAGAGTTATTATTTTAGAACTGGACTAATTATATGTAAAATCAATTTGAAATATAATTTAACAATATAAATAAATTATATAAAATTGTAATTTTCAATTAAAATTTAATATTTTTCACTATTTATCCAAAAACGAAACATCTTAGAAAAATAGAAAAAATTGACCCTAAGATAATTTTGGAATTATTTAGTTAAATAAATAACATTATTTTTTTCAAATAAAATTTAATAAAGTTTAATTTTCTTAATATAAGTCTTCTATTAAAAAGAGGAAAAATTACCTTTTATAAAAATACATATTTTTTTGCTTAAAATTGGACTTGTACTTGTTTTATGTATATAAACATTATTAGAAAAATTGAAAAATAATCTGAATATAAAAAATATAAATTTCATTTATATAATTAACTATTAATGATTAATTTAATTTATTAAGATAAAACACCTTTGTGGTCATGAAAATAGTTTTTCATAAAAAAACATATCCTTTATATTCAATTGGTTTTTATTTTAATATATAATTAATTGGTAACAAGTGGATTAATTTTAGAAACAAGTGTAAAATATATTGAAATAATTTATTTAAACATTTTTATTCCCTACATTACGAAATTTAGGTCATTAATATCATGTATAATAATAATAGTAATAATATATTATTACTTTGTAAGGCCCGATCATGCATGCAACAAAAGTTATATAAGAAAATTGAAGTTATGTGCAATACATGATAAAATTGGAATTGCATATAATGAAAGATAAATTATTAATTTCATATAACTCAAGCTATAAAAGTATTTAAATTAATTTAAAACAATATATTTCTCAAAATCAATGGACGTTATCCTGATGATATCAAAAATTTGATTATCGATAAATAACTTCATCTAAAAAAAGTAAAATCACTATACAGAAATTGATAAATGTTGAAGGTTGATAAAAATAATCCTAGATGAAATATAGAAATAAACAAAAAAGATAAGTCGTGATAAATAGGAAAACCCATTAAATGTTTGCTATCCAAGGTCCCATATGTTGGATTTATCAAAAAATGGGGATTATTAATAGGGATTTCAAGAGTTGTAAGGAAAATAATAAAAAATATTAATTTTTTTTATTTTAAATTCAACTAGTTTAATGTAACGTGGAATAATATTTTTTCTATATTTCAACACACAAGTATACTATTGTGTGATTAAATCTAGTGAATCTTTTCATTCAATATATGAACAAATATGTGTTGTTTATTATGTACCTAGAAAGTTTGGTAGAGTTCTTCTAGCATATTATAAAGCTCTGGGGAGTTTAATAAGAGTGAAATAAATATTCAAATGATTATTGGAGGATTCATGAAATTAACATTATTAAAGAACATGCTTGGTCTAAAAAGGAATACTTTTTAATTATAAAACTATATTAGGAAGGGTACATGACTAGCTTTGTTCATAGGGTATGGAAAGTTTCTTGAGGATCTATGTGAATTTCATGAGGAGTAAAGAATGAAACTTTTTACTTGATCAAACATTTATAAATCGTTGAAATTTTCAGAAGTTTAACTTTTGATTATTTTATATTTATAAATGTTGTCTTTATCAACTCAGTGAGAAAAATATTAAAATTACTATATCTAAAGGCATACTAAAACCTGATTACACACATATATAAAAGCATTAAAGTTGTGTGATGATAATTAAAAGGAAAAAGTTATTCAATTTATATTAATAGAATCGCAAAGCATATAAATTAGAGCTAGTTCACTGAAATGTTTGGGTAACTTCCCCTGTTCAATCCTTCATAGGTTCACTCTAATTAATAACTTTCATTAATGATAGCACTAGAAAAGTATGGGTTCAACTTTTGACATATAAGACTGATTCTTTTTAATCATTAATATAATGGAAATATTTTGAAGAAAGGTAAATTTCCCAGAATTTTAAATTACTTCACATTGTCAATTGTCATGATTATTAGGGATATAAGTTGCATAAAAAGTATAAGAAGAAATGAAATTGGGATTTAAAAAGGGTGTATGTAACTCTAAAACTAAATGGAGTGACTAATAAAATGGATCCAACCATGATGGAGAAGGCTCATAGTATAAGATTAAACCCAAGAATATCTTTTTAAATTTGGTAATTGGAAGTCAACACAATGAAATATATCATAAATTGATGTCGAACATCGATAGTTGGTTAAGAATGTATATAATAGTTAAGATCTAATAAATAACCAAAAGTTCCCCACCTTCAATTTTTTAAATTTTTGAAATATTTGAATATTAATTTGAAGTATCTTGATATGTTGAGCAGATAAGAAATAAATTTTATTTTATCATTGGATGTGGATTTGAGAACTTTGGATATAGGCTATGGGATAACAAAAAGTGAGAATTCATTCAAATCTGAAATGTTCTGTTTAATGATAAGGTTTTGTGGATGCATAAAAACATAGAGGATAAGGTTGTAGAAGAAAATAAAGCTTCCATTAAAGTACAAGTTGATATTTATTAGATTAACAAAAATTGAAAAATTATTCAGAGTGTAGATGAAAGCACCAGGAGTCTACAAGTAAGATCAGTAAATGATATACTAACAATTATAGATACTATTTAAGCTCATGTGGGAGTACTATAATTTTGGTATCTAAAAGTTATAGAAAATCTGGGTTTTATAGAGTATCCAAAATCAATTGATGTGATTAATCATAGATAGAAAATCGGTTTAAATTTTTGGTGATAACATTGACTTTCTTCTTTTAACAAATATAGGTAAACCCAAATTCCCAAAAAAAGTGAAAAAACTCAGTGTATCAAAATAGTGAATTTTAAAAATAAATAAAGAGATATCTTCATTGAAATTCAACAAAACATTGGAGCTGACCAATCTATATAAATGTAAATAATCACCAGATAGTGCTAATTATGGTGTTAAAAGGATTTAAATAAAAATAAGGTGTTGATTTATTATAAATATTATCTCTAATTGTTAAATATTAAAATACCAAAATAGTGTTATGTATTGTGGAATTAAAATAGATTTAATTGAAATATATGGATATAAATATATCTGTTATTTATGAATATTTAGAGGAATAAATTTACATGATTCAATTAGTAGTTCTCATAGAAAATGGGAACTGAAATTTGGTATAGAAATTGAAGAAAAGTTTCTATAGAATAATGGAAGAACCTCAACAATGGAATCAAAAAAATTATTAATATTGGATAAATGTTTGAGAAGGTCAAATATAGATCACTATAATTTCCAATATGAATTGAGTGATAGAACATTAATCATAGTATTATTGTATGTGGCGATATTCTTATGGTTGGTTTATCAATATAAAGGATTTCAGAGATCACATTTAAGTTTAATTGATGTTTTGAAAAGAATAATATTGGACACTACTAATAATTAGAGATGATGATCAAAAATGGTATGAGAGTCAAGACTGTGATTCTATGTAAAAGTGATTATATCCAGAAGGTCATTATTATATATGGAATGACTTGACGTTATATGGTCTCAAATACTCATTATAGACACTTATAAATTATCTATTTCATAGTAACTTGTAATAAAAATTTATTCCATGTACATAGAGAATGTTCTATAAACATAATTAGTCTAAATATTAATGTACACAATGTTATACACTCATGTAGGCATTTCCTCTATAGTGGGATTTGGAAGTTAATATAGAACCTAGAAAGGTAATATGGCAAGATGCAAAGTAGATAATTTATTATTGTAATGTAATTGAATATAGATCCATATATTTTTTGGATGGATGGCCCCTTTAATGTATTTTTTTTGTTGAATTTTCTAGTGATTTATATACATATAAGAGAATAATGGGGTTTGTGCTTACTTTTGGAGTAATGTTAGTTAGCCGGATGTCAAGGTTTTTGAATATTTTAATTTTAATTAAAAAAGATTAATATTTAGTTGCAATATAAGCTAGGAATACAATATTTTTTAATGGGATTTATCAAGGAACATGGGAGATGTCAGGTAAGAGGAACTATTTTATGTGATATCCCAAGTGAAATACACTTGGATACAAAACAAGTGTTCCATGATTGGATAAAGTGCATTGAACGAAAGTATCATATCATTGAAAACATGCTAGAGGAAAAAGTGTTGGATTATTTGAAGATATTTAAAAGCTAAATTATTGTGAAAATGTTCACCAAGGTAATTATTCAACAAATTAATAGTCAACATTTCACCATAGTGGGACTTTGGTGAATGGAAAGAGAAGGATTATTATGTTGTTTACTCTAATAGAAAATAAAATGAGGAATTTTCCTAAGTGTTGGAAGGCCTACGTGGCTCAATCAAATAATATTTCAAGTGAGATATTATTGGGATGTGAAGCCTAGTTTTAGTACATTGGATGTTTATTCATCAAAATTTTATACACTAGAAATTGGATAGTGAAATATTTAGTGGATCTATTTAAATATAGAGGTAGTAGGACCTATCCAGGTAGTAGTGAGGTCATCATAACCTGATGAACATTAAATTGTTAATATAAGATAATATTTGAGATCATTGAATGATGGTGGAGTTAGATGGATGAATGACGTGTGTGTTCAGTTCATTGATATGATGTATAAATTAGTGAAAATCCATTGGTTTGAATGTGGGGTCATCATTTTGGTTGATATTCTTAGGAGGTCATTCCTAGTGAAAATTTATGTTAGTGGAGATGGTTTGATTGGTTTGATTGGTTCGGTAAAGACCTTGTTTTTTTATTAAATATTTTTAAATATTCAAAGAATATTTGTTGTTTAGTTACTATGATGACGTGTGATTCTGAGGCATGGTGTGACCATAATTAATTTTATAAAAATATTAAATTTTTTTTATCAAGCATGATTTTTTAAGGAAAAATGGGATATCTCCTAAAAATATTCTCATATAAAAAATATGAGACTATGGTTGAATTTTGAATGTAGGATTTACCCTAGGCATGACCTAACATTTTTCATCAAAAGATATTTGGTAGAGAAGGTTGTTGTTGGGTTATTTTAATTTAAATAAATAAATAAATAATTTATTAAAATTTAAATGAACTTAAACTTAAATATATATTAATAAGTCATTATGAAATTTATATAGGGCTTATTTCATAACCCTTAGAGGCTTTTGGGAGGAATCCACCATTCTTCATTGGTGAATCATGATCAGACGACGACTGAATTTTGAATCAAGGTGCATCGAACACACCGTGCCATATCCTATATTGGAAACCACATTTTTCCTCGACATTCGATGCAAATCAATTTAGGAATCATCAATTGAGGTTTTCACCTTGAATAAATATGTCTCATGATCATATTTATTATTCTTTGATTTGTGTTTAAATCATATGCAGAAGCTAGTGCATCAAATTAATTTATTTAATCGATATTTTGTTGAATATTCCATGAAATTTCCCTTCCAACCATTGATTCTATGATCATTGGCCAAGAACACCTGGAACATGATAATATCACGTTTTCCTTACACCTTTCCTCTAACCATTCTTTTTTTTCTTCATATTTGGATTATGGGGTTATGATTTGACTATTTTGGGCGTGTCCTAGCATGATGAAACTCTCAGATTCATGATGGATGTGAGAAAAATGACAATATTGAATTTTTAAGGAAAAATCATTGAGGATTATGGAAAGTGTTGGTGGATTTGTAAATCTAGGAACTAAATAGGAGAAGGAAATGACGTGGGAGGCACATAAGGTGCTTTACATCTTTGAGTGAAGGATCAAAAACCAGATTTCCAGCCATCAGAGAGCCATTATCATTGGCTAGAGGTGACTACCAATTTTTATGGGATGCCAATAGGTTTGATTTTTGGAAGAGTAACAAGATCTAGGGAAATTGATAGATATCTAGAGTTTATGAAAAAATATTGACTACAGGTTGTGTAGTTCTAAAAAACACATGGCATGTTCTTCAGAAATCCATGGTGCTTGAGTTTCTGGGATAACATAAATATTACACACTGTGTGGGACCCCCAATACACCATGTAACAAAGTAATGGTGGATCATCATGTACTTAGGAAGAACACATACATAGGCATATCCAGGTATATTTTGTGTACTTGAATGTGGCTAGTATACACAGGCACGACTTTGTAGATGTCGTGTACTAGCACATTCCCAGTGTACATAGGCATGACCAGATTCACATGAGTAAGCCTAGAGTAGATAATAAACACCATGTAGTACCGCTACATTCTGTTTATTAAAATATATCTAGTGATCCATGTTATGGAGAGTAAATTTCTAGGCATTATAATGGGACCACACTCCTTGTGGGTCCATTAACCACCATGTACTACATTTTTATTGAAGCTTATACCTCTTATACCTTCTTTCGTTTGGAGCTGTATTTAGGATTGTGAGTAGCCTATCCTGATTTTTTCTATAAAGAATGTGATGGTGAAATTCTTAGTGGTTATTGAGATATAGTTTGATATTTTTTGAGTGTGACAATCTACGATGAAAATGATCAGGTAGGATCATCATAGGGTGGTACCCCTTAACATACAAGGAAGTGGGCCCGCTATCTACTGAGTGGTACCCCCTGATGGGCTAGGGAATCAGTCATCTATCTTTTGATTGGACCCCCTAATGAACTAGGGTGTGGTTCCTCTATTTACTAATTGGTACCCCTGATGGAATTAGGTGTGGTTCCTCTATCTATCGAGTGTTACCCCCTAATGTACTAGGGAGTGGGTCCTCTATCTATTATGTGTTACCCCTAATAAAATAGGGCACGGGTCCTATATTTACTAATAGGTACCCCCTGATGGATTAGGGTGTGGGTTTAAATTCTACTAATTGGTACCCCATTGATGGATTAGAGCATGAGTCTTCTATCTACAAATTTACCTTGACGGACTAGGGAATGGGTCCTCTATCTACTAAGTGGTACCCCCTGACACACTAGTGAAAGAGTTCTCTACATGAAGATTGTAACCATTCGATTGTGGAAAATAATGGTGAGGTGTGGTTCATACACACAATTACTTCTTCATATAAATATGTGATATTATAGAAATCATTTAAGGACCTTTGGAACTACCAATAGACTCTTTTCATAGGCTATGGTGCGAGATGGATATCCCCTTTCTCACTCATCTTAGTTTCTTTTATGAGTATATATATCTCTATTATTGGATTTCATTTATCTTCTATTATGGGTTGATATATCTTCTTCAATCATGTTTCCCATTTACCCCCACCAATTTTGGGGTGTCTTATTGGGTATGTATTTAATCGCCCTTGCATCGTCCTTGCCCGCACATGTCATGTATTATGAAGACTATGAATAGGTCAACGTTGATTTCAAAGGATCAAAGGGATACCTAGTGAATTTTATTGTGTTTGGTGATTAGGGAGTATAGATATGGATATTGGATCTCTTAACATTTACTTCTATAGTTATTCTCATGTTGTGACATATTTTATAGCTATGATTTTATTTCCCCCTTTACATTTTAGATCACACCTCCTTACTCTTTGGTATTCCCTAGAGGTTGTTAAATGAATAGAATTTCCTATAGTTGCCACTAAATTTTATTTTTATTCCTCTATTATTTTTCATGTAGATAGTTGGTTTCATTCATACAAGTACTTATAGAAAGGCCTCCCATTTTAGTTTTTCCCTTCGACACTAATCGCCATCCCCTAGCCTATAGATGTGGTGTTGGGGAAGTTGTAACTCAAAATTCCCCTTTTTAGGAAGGACCTGATGGATCAAGTTACGAAAGATCATAATCAGAGGTGGTTCATCCTTGAGGCTATGTTCGGAGTTATGTACCCTTATGAGGTTTTGTTAGGAAATTAGTGAAGCAATTTCAAAGTGTCTCAAGTGCGGTTTTCAGGCCAGGGGACCCAGTGTTCGTGTAGTAGCCAACATATCCATTTAGCAGGACTCAGACTACATAAAATTATGGTACATTGGTTATAGAGAGCTTTGGTACATACATCATATAGGATTGAGTCTTTTGACTAACATTCTAGATACATCGCCTTATATATATATATGATTATCTTACCATGGCATGTCTTTATTAAATTATCAGGGTGCCTTAATGAAGAAATCTAGATAGGTTATCAATTTGGTTTTGTGATGAAGATATGATGAGTGTTGAAGCCTTATTTTAGTGGAGATCATGTGAGATATTTACTCTAGGAGGGAAGGTAGCAACACCCCCTCCCATCTAACAACAGATTGTACCTGTAGATTAGGCTGAAGATGCACATAAGCATAGTACAAACCGTGAGTTCTAGACCCAAAAGATGTTATGGTTCCATAATAACACTATGGGTGTTATTAATTCCCATAGGTTTACTGGATATAGACATTTATTACACAAATCAAACAAACCAAAAACTAATAGGTAGAAAGGGATATTCAATTCCAAAGTTGAACCCAAAGAGACAGGGTTACCAAAAATATTAATTTAATAATAAATACTTAAAATAATTGTGATTTGAAGAAATTAAATCTTTGTTACTGAGCATGCGATTGGTGATGAATGTGGGAGAAAATAATATAAAAAGTATTTCAATAATAAATGAAACCAGTTTTGTTGAAAAGTTAGGAAATAATTAATTAATAATCATGTTTTAATTAGAATCTGGTCCTAGAAAGTCCTATGGTAATGTTAATCACATCCAATCCAAACACTCATTTTCTCATTGTTAGGTACATCATATTATAAAGAATGGGAAAAAACTTATCTAAACATAGGTTTGATACAAACCCAATGGTCATGGAGGATGTTTAAACCCTAGATCTCATATTAAAAATTATTATTCTGTCAACTTAGGCAATGGTCATGCTCAAAGAAAGAAATTAATTAAACCCTTTTTCAAACCCTCCTCACAATGGTCTTACAAGTAGAATCAAGAAAGAGATAAAAATTATGAAAATATATTAAATCCTAACATAAATAGAAATAAAAAATAAAATACCTTATATAATAAATCCTCAGTCATCACACACTCTATAGAACAAAGAAATCACCCCTTATGCTTTCCATAAGATGGTGCAGAAATGAATGAAGAATAATATATAGAGAAGTAGAAAAAGTAGGGCACCACTGTGGTGTGTGTTGGTCCAACATCATCCATCATTGAGTCTCCCTCATAGTTATTATGAAGTCATGGCCGAGGGGTGTTAGTATAAGTAGTTTGGAAAAAACCCTTAACCGTCGTGTCAAATCCCATATATGTATATATTTTTTCTTATATTTTGGAAAATTATCACAATGTGTAATTAGTATATAAAGTGTAACTACTTTTCAATATATGTATTAATTCACAACTTATCCATGTGAAGGTGGATTCTCCATATGAACTAACATTATGTAATGAAATAGATGACATATAAATGGTCTTCTTTAAGTTTTCTAGCCTTCCCACCTTCAAAAATTCGATGACATTCCATGAGTTAAGGTCATGGTGTGAAGTGACTTTTAGCTCCAAAATATCATCTCTCTTTTTTCCTTTTCCACTTATCTATTGCTTTCTTACATAAAAAATATAACTAGAAAAACTATTTAAAAATTTACAAGATTCATCAATTATTAAAAAAAATCAATGTATTAGAATACCATAAAACACATGCTTGAAATACCCATATCATTCTGCATTGATCTAGATCACCAAGTGGTGATGGATTAGCTAGACTCAGTGATTTGAGTTTTTACACTTATCTGAAACTTGACTAGTCATGTGGTTTCACTAATATCTGTTCTTTACCATGGATCAGATGGGCACTGGTGGAGTCTAGTCATGTAGATGCCTATTGAGTTGACACTCTCATGGAATAACTTCCAGTAGCTGTTTTGTGAGGAGTGTTATCCCCCATGTTTTTTATTATAATATATTTAGAAGATTTTATATCATTAGTAGAGACAGATAAAAATTTATGAGTTTTCTATGAAGTTCATTATCCTGACATAGTACTCCCTCGATAAGATTTGAGATGGATACTTCTGCAAATGGATGTTCAAGAGGGGTCTCTATCGAGACATACATACTAGTGTGGTACCCCTATACATTCTCAATTATTATTGAGTGTCAGAGTGGGTGTTGGAGAGGGATATCTTCCTATTAGAGGGGTTCTATGTAGCTGGAGATGGAAGGGGTGTCATAGGGATGATCCATCTACAATAGCTAGTAATAAATAGTAAGTTGGGTCTCGACATAGGAGATCCCCTCATAGAAAGACTCACGCAGGTGGTCATAGAACTTAGGGACCAAATAGAGGGATAAGGATTTTATAAGAATGGTGATGTTATAAATGTGATGGTTTAGGTTACATGACATGTGATTTCCCAACCTAATGTGTAGTGGAAGGAAGATAGATAGTGGATACACTACCATAGTAGAGGAAGTTTCGTGATCATGAATCTCCCAAGTGAGGCAGGGTGGCCCCATGGGAGGAGGATATATAAGAGAGATTGGTGGGGCTCTAAGATGAGGAGCTTTTGATGGTGGATGACATTGTGATATCCTTACACCACCACCACCAGGTAGCCCATGTTAGGCTTAGGATATAGCAGTCGTGGTCATGTATAGTGGCAGGCTATAGAGGCATAGGATCTGGTAGCTCATCAGATGATAAGAGGTAAAATATATGTTTATTATGCCATTTATTCCATACAAGTAGAAATAGGGTGAGTCCTTACATCATCTCTTTACTCATGGGGTGAGATATGAAGCTCCCAATTGAGACATTATCCCAATAGATATTCCTTGAGGTTCCTACAGGGAATGATTCTTTGATATTGATAATCTGTTGGTAGTGGGAGTTATCACTTAGTGGATAAAGTTCATTGTGGGACCTATTAGTCTTTATGATGACACCTTATAATGTAATATTGGGTATGAATTGGTTGGCCATGGTCTGATTCTATATTGATTGTCACTATAGGTGAGTCATATGCCTTCATACATATGGGAAATGTTTCACCTTTATGGGTGAGAGAGATCTCATATTGGATTGAGTTGGTTTTACAGGCATGAACTTTAAACCCATCACCCATCAAATGGGGAAATTTTTCATTGTTGTAGTGGTATATTTAGACATATATATTCCTCTAGTCATGGGATATTATATGGATATATTCCCCAAGGATGTTCTTAAACTACCTTCGAGGTGGGGGATGATGTTTTACATAATCTTTATCCCTATAAATGCTTCGTTATCTTATAAAGCATATCAGATGTCCCCTACTAGGATTTGATATTTGTGGTTACAGTTGGAGTAAAATTGAGATATGGGTTTTATCATACCCCATGTGCCCCCTCGGAAGATCCGATGTTGTTTGTGAAAAACGTAGATGATATATTTTAGATCGTCCTGGATTATAATCACCTAAACCATGATTCAATGAATACAATTACTACATACCAAGGATTTATGTCCTCTTTGATTATTTCTGAGGTGGAATATGGTTCTCAATGATCGATCTTAGGCCTGGATACCACCAGTTGAGGGTTAGAGAGGTTGATATTCTGAATCTGAAATTATAATGTTGTTATAAACACTATGATTTCTTGGTGAGGCCTTTTGGTGTGAGGAATTACCATACAATGGTTATGGATTTGAGTAACCTATTCTTCCATCCATATATATACCAATATATAATTGTCTTCCTTGAATGCATGCTTCTATGCTCCATGTGATAGGAGGACCATGTAGGGAACTTGAAGATGGTCCTATAATTTATTTAGGAGAAATATATTTATTGCATGATCTTGAAGTTCAAATTTTGGATCAACAAGGTTCAATTTCTAGGGAATGTCATTTCTAATATTTGATCTTTTATAGACCTAGTAAACATATATGTAGTGCTTGCTTGGGAGCCACCCAAGAGTGTGTTAGAGGTGTAAATATTTCATGGATTATTAGGTAAATATAAGAGGTTGATGGAAGAAATGTCCAATATTATAACCCCTTTAACCCACCTAACATAAAAAGGGAAGATTTTTAATCAGATTGGGTTGTTCTAGAGATCCTTTGAGGAGTTTAGGTTGATTATAAAGAGGGATCCTATTTTGAGACTACAAGAGGAGGATGTGGAGTACATTGTGTATTATGATACTTGTGGAGATGGAATTGACTGTATGTTGATGTAGAGGTAGGAAATTATCACATATGGGTCAAGTTAGTTGAGATCCCATGTGCATAACTACGCGACTCGCAACCTATAGTTTCTATCATTAGTATTATCCATGAGGATGTAGAGACTCTATATACTGGGAGAGCACTTCGTTGTTTACTCATACCATCAAAGCCTCAATAATGTCTTCATATAGAGATATATGAACCTAATATAGAGGCGCTGATTGTATTTCCTCTAGGATTATGACTTTGAGGTAGTATAAACTCTTAGAAAGAGAAAAACAGAGACAAATTTCCTCACCAGGAAGTCCCGTTATCTCCTAGTAGAAGAGGAATCTGAGATTTTGGATTCTTTGTAGCTGATCCTGGTGGAGGAGGAGGGTGAAACTTGTTTTTTAGTCAATGATGTTGACTCTTCCACTCCTATAGAAGGTGAGGGAGGCTCATTTTGGAGTCATAAATTATGAGGTCCAACCTGGCCAGATATACTTAGGGGATTCACTAGATAGATTTTATAGAGGAGGGAATCACTTTAACCTTTTACAAGAATAAGTGATGGTTTTGGTCACAATGTATGATGAGGTGATTAGGGAGTTTAAAACAACTCTAATGAATGTACATAATGGTGTAGGGAATATTTACAGAGACCTTTAGTGAACTTTTTGGTTGGATGGTAATAGGTGAATCTTGGATGAGTTTATCTCTCAGTGCCTCACATGTTAGTAGGTGATGACTGAGCACCATGTTTCGGTAGGTTTTTTTGTCACATCTTGAGATTCTAGAGTGGAAATGAGATGGTAAATCAATAGAAATAATGATAGGACCTCCAAAAATAGAGAGATTCCAAGATTCCATTTGGGTGATAGTTTACCAAATTACGATGTCGATGCACTTCCTTTCTATCTGTGTAAAGGGTTAAATGGAGAGTTTGGTACAATTGAACATGAGGGATATCATCTACCTACATGGGGTTATATAAATTATCATCTATGTCTGTGATTCACAGTTTATGTTATAGTTTTGAATAGTCTTACAAGAGGCATTTAGGATCCAGATGAGGATGAGTATATACATTCACCCCAAGAAAGATTTCCATACATAGTGCACTATCTAGGTTCTAGAGGATATGCTGAGGTATTTCATGTTAAACTTCATACAGACCTAGGAGGTTCGCATACCCTTATTATAGTTTTCTTATAATAATATCTATCACTCTAATATCAGCAGGGAAACTTTTTTGGCCCTGTATGGTAGACCCTTAATGTCACCCTTATGTTGAATTGATATTGGTGAGGAATATATTATAGGGACATTGATGGTATATGAGATGATGGAGAAGGTCTATGTGATACACAAGTGTATGAGGATAGATCAGAGTAGGAAAAAATATTATTTAAAATGGTGTTTTTAGAAATTGGAGTTCAAGCATAGAGAAAATGTTTTCTTAAGGGTCTCCCCTATTTGAGGATTTCAAAGATTCTAATAGCGATGAAATCTATCCCTAAGGCTCATCAGGTGATTCTAGATCTTGCAGAGGGTTGGTGAGTTTGCCTACCGCATCCCCTCACCACCACTATTGGAGCGGGTGCCTGACGCCTTCCATGTGTCATGGATGAGGAGATACTTGCATGAACCAACACACATTATTGACTTGGGAATTATATGCATTGAGGATTGATTAAAATTAATTGAGTACCATGTGGCAATTGAGGAATTGTAGGAGAGTATGCACAATGGATGAACCATTCTCTTTGTTCATGTGCAGTGGAATCATGGAAGCATACATTAGAACTATTGGGAGTGAGGGAACCAGATGCAAGCTCAGTTTGCCAAAAAAATTTCTTAGTTTTTTCTATATGATGATAAAAAATGTGAAGGTGGAAATAATTTAAAGAACCTATTTTTTACTTCTATGACTCTAAAATAGACCAATAAATATTTTTAGTGCCAGACGTTGATGCAATATGAAATTCTAAGGTGCAATGGGCCATGAATTAATTTTATAATAATAATAAATAAATTTTATATCTATCATACATAGTTTATAGGAATAATGGGATATATACTAATAATATTATTAGATTTAAATTTATGACCACGATTGAATTAGGAGTTTGGTATTTACCCATGGTGTGACCTATAGTTGGTCGGTACATTGTGTACGAGGGAGGGAGATATTGGCATGTAAATTTGATTAAAGTAAATAAATAATTTATTTATTTTATTTTAAATGTCCTATAACATAAAACTATATAAATATTTCATTATGAATTTTTTATAGGGTTATTCACATAATAAATATAGTCTTTTAGTATAAATACACCATTCTTCAGTGGTGAATGAATATTAGATGATGACCAACTTATAGATCTTGGTGAATCGAGACATAGCAAACACAATGGGTTATCCCCATAATTGGAAAGAGATTTGTTTAGTCCAAACATGGTAAATACCTGGAGATGGGGGGGGGGTGAGTCAGGGTATGGAAGAATAAAATAGCTTCACCTTAAGATCTTGTTTCTTTTTTAGACAAAAAACACTTCTCTCTTTCTCTCGTAGAAATGTATTTAAACCATAGACGAGACAATAATTTTACTTGGTTCACCCTCACTGGGTTGCGTCCAAGGATCATACAATGATAATGATATGATGTACCAATTCCATTAAAAGCTCATTACTATTTACAATGTTCATAGAAGACTCACTATTCCTCTAGGTTTACAAAAAATCACAATTTTAAATCCCACTACTCTATTAACTGATGTGTGATCACTGGTTCTTCCGAAGGTCCTCCTTTGATTTCATGAATCAATATGTTTTACACCTTATTTAGTATATCATTGATTTTCACTTTCATCAAACTGATTAATTCCAATTTACAAGGGATTTATTATAAATCCCTTCTTTTATAATTTCTCAATGCTCACTACCTTCTCCAAGATCCCTCTTTCATGAAGCTCAACTAACTTTCATGAAGCACCTTCTTTCGTGAAGCTCTACTAGCCTTCATGAAGCACATTATTTCTCGAATCTCAACTAGGCTTCGTGAAGAAACTTCATTCGAAAAACTCATCCAGACTTCATGAATTACCTTATTTTTCAAATCTCAACTAGCATTCGTGAAGCTTACATGTTTCGGTTGGCTTTTTATAGCCATATAGAATTACTTACTTCCATAATGGTCAGAACATCTGGTTGTATTTTATATAATTCATGAAATTATTCACATAATATACCTTAGAAAACCACCTTTATGACCCAACTTCATGAAATCAGAGAGTTATAATTCTCATTGAGTTTTAATTAATCTTTTTAAGGGGGTATAGTCATATTTATAGGAATGTCCACCGATTCCAGAACCTTTTGGACACGTCATCACAATTTCTTGAAGCCCCTTAATTTCCTTCAGGATGATCCCTATTTCAAGAAGCTCCAAGAAAATATACCATTCGAGATGCTCATTGTAATCGAGAATATTTCCATCCAAAACCTTCATGGGGATGCGATGCTCCACTCACGATACGCTTCACCTTCATTGTTCTTGATGCTCATCATTATCACAAAGATTACCATCAGAATTCTCAATTCCATTATGAAACACTATTCATGACACCCATCGTCATGAAGTTCATGAATTTACCATATTTTTGTATGGACATAAATAAAATACACTTTTTTCAATGCAATCCAAGCTCCAAATTTTGGACCCAAAAAATTAGGCAAACACTGGTAAATGGCATCACCTTATGTACACAATTTTCTACACTACTTCCTGGGAATCCATTTCTTTGTCTTGTATCATTATCAACATACGGCTTCAAAAATCTCTCTGGGATCCACAACATACCATGGAAACTATCTTTTTCAACAAACAAAATCAACCCAAAAAATGCAGTAATGTTATCTTGAGGGATTTTTCCCAACTATCACATCCTTTGGGTTTGTTGAAAACTCTTCACTTTTTGATACTCCATTGAATCTTCTTCCATATACTATCATTATTCACTTCTTTCTATTTAAATAGAAATCAAATATTTACTAAACACATAGTCTAAGCCCACATGATCCATGATTGACATGAGGAATAAGAGTATTATGCAATGTTCATCAATGAATTACATAATTTCATACCTATCAATTAGTTTCATCACAAACTCCAACTAGAGTGGTATATAACCTTTGATAGACCATCTCTAGGATCATCATATTTCATACTACCCTTGTCTCACTACTCCACCTATCAACTTCTTCTATGTCTCTATTAATACATTTTCTCCAATTGATAACCACACTTTCTCCCAGTTTTTCAATAGACACAAAGGTCACTCTTTTATGGTCCTCAATATGGTAAAGGATACAAATATTCACATTAAAGTAATATACACCATACCACTAGGAGAGGGGGTCCAACATACACACTTTTTCAAGTTCATGGAGTTTACTAAACTTCAAGACCTAGTCAGTACCTTTTAAATGCTTATTTGTGTAGGGCCTTTGTCAGAATGTCTGCAACCTATTGTTCTATAGGCAAATACTTAAACGTCACAAGCCCTTGATCCACCTTCTCCTTGATAAAATGATACTTTATTTCAAGGTTATTTTTCCTTGAGTGATGGACTATATTTTTTCTAAGATTTATAGAATATCAAACATCACACTGAATTTTGATCAGAGACTTCACTCCCACTCTAGTATGATCAAGATGATACACCATCTAGTGTAACTGTGTAGATGCATGAGAGAACTCTATGTATTCATATTCTATGTTGATAAATGAAATGAAATATGGTTTGTTACTTAACCAAGAAACACCAAACCTTCTACGATAGAATGCATCACTAGAAGTTGATTTTCTATTGTCTTCTCATCCGACCCAATCTATGTCTGTATATCCCAATAACTACAACTAATATTTTTCATTATACACTAAACCGAATTCCACCATTCCCTTGATATAAAAAAGTTATATTTTCAATGTAAATAAGTTTATTTGTTTGGGATTTTTTTGATATCTCGCTACCTTGCATGTGGAAAACACAATTTCTAGTCGTGTTGCTATTAAATACAACAATCTCCCAATGATCTTCCTATATTCTGTGACATTAACCACATTTCCTTCATCGTACCATTATGGTTTTATTTGGGTATCCACTGGAGTCTTCATCTCCTTGTAATTTTCAATTAAAAATATTTGGAGACGTCCATGGAATATCTAGATTGATTAATGAATGTCCCGTTGTTTCTTTGTGACAACTGTAAACTAAGGAAAATGTTAGTTCACCAATCAGGGACATTTTAAAACTCACTTTTAGTGAATTTGGAAAAATGTCTAAAATGAGATTCATCTAACCTTACAAATTTTATTTCATCTACATACACCAACACCATAATTCTTTGAATAATATAATTATTGACACGGAAACTGTAATATACTCCAACACACTAGAAACTGAGCTTCTTCAAATACTGATCTAGTCTTGAATTCCAAGTTCTTGGTTTTTGCTTAAAACCATATAGAACCTTCTTTATCCAAAAAACTTTTTTCTCATCTTCATGAATGAAAAAACCCTATGGATTCTCAGTATAAACTTCTTCTTACAGAACCCCGTTAATAAATGCGAATTTTAAATCTATCTGGAAACAATTGGAATTTATTTTCATTGCTATGGAAAGGAACAATATGATTATTTCTAGACATGAAATGGGTGAAAAAGATCCATCAACATCAATAAACTATATCTAGGATCATCCATTATATGCAAGTCATGATTTTTTTTTCTAACCACTATGCCATATTCATTCATCTTATTATGAAAGACGCATTTGGTCCCAATGAAATTATTTTTTAATTGTTTTGATACAATCTCCCATGTTCAATTCTTCTTAATTTGACCAAGATCAAAATTCATAGAATGAACCAACTTCTCATCTCAAGCTACTTCATAAGAACATTTATGCTTTACAGGTGATAAGTACGATTTTTTTGAAGAGTCTTCATACTTTTTGTCAGCACTAGAGCTGTTTGATAAAAAATTATACAATGTCTATCAATTTCAAATCTTCTTTTCTTTCTTTGTGTAGATAAATTTTTTTATTCCTTTAACACATCAGCTGTATCTTTTTCTGAATCAAAATCTTCCACTTCTTCCCCCTGTATTTCTTACCTCCACATCACATTTATCACGAAACTATTCACTATGTTGTTGAATATTATATTCATATTCCACTACAGTGACATCAATTATTTAAAATACTTTTCCCAGCCTCTTATTTAATCCTTTATATGCTTTTATTTTTCATGATCATCCAAATAATATCCCCCCATCTCAATGAGAGTCAAATTTCCTATGTTTTTCTTTATTGATAATAAAGCAGAAACATCCAATGATTCAAAAGTATTTTAATGTTAGAATATTTCCCCACCACATATCACATGGAGTATTACTTTATTTGGACACAAAAAATCCCTAATATAAATATAGGATGATGTCAAGACTGCTTCCTTCTAGAATTTCTCTAGTAGTTCCTTTTCAATAAGCATCGTTCTGGTGATTTTGTTGATGATCTGATTTATCCTTTCAGATACTCCATTCTATTGAGGAGTTATTATATAAAAAAATTGATTCCTTACACCGTGTTTCTCAAGATAAACTTATACATGAATATTTGTGAATTCCATACCATTATTAGTATATAACTTCTCAATTTTCTATCAATGCATCCTTTTAGATTCCCCCTGATACTATTTTATGAAACTGAACACATCAAACTTGTGGGAAATTAAAAATACCCATGAAATCATGATATAATAACCAATTAAAAGAACTTAATACCTCTTCCCATTAATGGATCTAGGTGAAATAGGTCTACATACATCTACATGCATCAATTCAAGCACTCTAGTTGACTTCTTTCCCTTTTCCTTGTATGTCTTTCTGATGATCTTCCCTTGTTGATAGGCATCACATGTATGAGTATGATTACACAATATCTTAAGGAGGTATCTAGTTACAACACATTTTACCAGATCTTCTAGGGATGGTTGTCATTGGTGACCAAGTCATTTTTGAAAGAACTTGTTTTTTCCTCACTGGATAAAAATCACATATCTTTATCCCCACTTTAAATGTACAGATTGCCCATTGTTCTTGTTACCTATAAAAAAATTGTACTATATCTTCCTCTAATGATACACATATTCTTGGTAAATCTTATGTCATGCCCCGAGTCACATGGATTAATGACACTAAGAATGGTGTGATTGAGACCTTCTACTACCAAGACATCAACATGTCTCATTTCTTTTCCCCCAAACGTGGCCTTTCCTGAGAAAATTATCTTCAGGCATTCATCATTTAAAAGTTTGAATCCACCTTCTTTATAATGTTTTATTACTATAACAAGATCCTTATTAGCTATCATATGGGACGTGTAACCACTTTCAAGGATCCATACACAAGAACAATATGATGCTTTAAGAGAAATTTCTACATCCATTTACTTCTCAGCTATTTTCTTCTTGATCCATTCCCTTGACTTCACAATAAGTATATATTTAAAATCATGATATTAAATTAAGTATGATGAAATAGAATCATCTTGTAGTGCTACACATTGATTTTTTATTTTCAATCTCTTGCCAATTCCCCTGATATGTGGCTTCCGACCACTTTGTTTCTTCTTTTGAAAATTCCTTTGCACAGTTGATGTAAAAAATCTGGCCTTGTGTCCAAATCCTTCACACCAAAATCAATGACCCTCACAATATATTATAGAGTATTAAGTTTTATTTGGATACCAGTGTTGTTCTGGTTCCCTTCATTATCTATTGTCTATGGAACACACATTCTGTGAGTGTCCCATATTGTCATAGAAATAACACCTAATTCGAGGTACATTCTTGTGTGTCACTTCAACACCCCTGGTTGTCCCTTGGGTTCTCTAAGTATTCTGGTTCTAAATAATATCCAAATTGATCTTCAATCTAAAACATGGATCTTGCATATGATATTATTAATCATATTTTTTTTTTGTTTTTAGTCAACCCCTTTTCAGTTGAACTTGATATTTTCTTCTTTTCCACTGAACGTCTATGCTCAACTTTTTTCATTTTTGTCATCTGAATGATCTTCTTTCACAATCACACAATGAGAGTAATGATTTTTTTCTTAGTTATTATCTTTTCACCGTAGGCTGATGACTTCATCTTCAAGTTCTTAAATGTCTTTGATTTGTTCTTTCACTATTTTATGCAAACCATCGATCACCCTTTTCAGTTATTCAATTTTTAGTTTATACCCACTAACCATTTTTGAGTCCTTTGGAAATGAGGAATTGATATTATCAATTTATTTAATTAACTCATACTTGTCTTCTTCTTTCTACTACATATTCAGTTTTTCTTCTTGAACTACTTTTCTAGCTTTCATAATTGTTTCTCTCCAAACATCCATCTCTTTAAGAGAGGCTTCCAATCTAGATTGCATATCAACTCTTTCTTTGATTTCCTCTTCATAAATTTTACTTTCTTTATTTTTATGGAAGCCACCTATAATATAAACCATATAATTTTATCCATGATCTTTGTAGTTCTCTACCAATTCAACCTCAGATTCATATGAGATATCATTTTATTATGAAATAAGATTATTATTTTAGAATAAATTTTTCTTAAACTTTTTCTTTCCATTCACATAGGCTGAAGACTTCATCATGGGAATCTCAAAATCGTCCTCATAATCATCTTGAAACATATTGGGGTACCTTGTATTTATATTAACAACCTTTCCACAACAAAATCATGATAGTGGATGTTTCACCTTGAAATTTCCTTTTCCTGTTTGTAAATTTGATGAAAGTAATAACATCACCTCATCTATCTCATCTTCTTCCAGCTGATCTTTAATAGTGTGCTTCTCCATGGCCTTGAATTCCAGCTCGTTGTAATTCCCTTTTTTTAGAGACTCTATTTCCTCATTTCAGATCTCATATGCAACAAGAGTACTGTGCAAAATGTCCAACATCAGCTCATTTAGATATTGGTCTTCCAACACAGAGAAATTATGATTGAACTAAGGTATAAGTATTATCAAGATGTTTTTTATGATCTTTACATCTTCAATAATTTCTCCAAGACCACTTGTGTATTCCACAACAACATTCACTCCATCAAAATATTCTTAATCAGACTCATCTAGCTTCATTATCTAATATTCACACGTGTTCCATAGAACTTCTATATTTGCCTCCCTGACCGTTGAATCACCTTCATATATATTTAATACCTTTTCCGACATTACATGTGATGTTTTACATGACATCACCTCCATATAAATTTTATTGGATAAGGATTCCCTTAAATCAATAATTCCTATGATGTCATTTTACAATTATCTTTTGTTAGCCACTGATAAAGAACCACTGTCAGTTTTTTCTAAAATTCCTTGCATTGCTAAGTAAATACGTCCATTACTAATGATCGGAAGTAGTACTTCATCTGATTCATACATAACTAAAAATTATTCCCATCAAAGATCATAAACCCTTTGAAATTGAAAACCTCTATTGAACCCTTTGAGATTGAAACAATGTAATTAACCTTTCACTCTGACACTGATTTTTAGTCCCAACTTGGTAAATACCCTAAAGGGGGGGGGGTGAATTAGGCTATGGAAGATTAAAATAACATCCCCTTCATATCATATTTCATTGTTAGAAAAAACACCATTATCTCTTTCTCAAGTGAAAGTATATTTAAAAGCATGAATGAGACACACCAATTTTACATGGTTCACCAACACTAGGCTATATCCAAGAAGTATAAAACACTAATATAATGATATACCAAATCCACTGAAAGAGCACTGCTATTTACAAGGTTTGGAGTGGACCCACTGTCCCTCCTAGTTTACAACCAATCACAATTTATAAGTCCAGTGCTCTCTCAACTGAAGTGTGCTAACTTCTCCTTTATAATAACCTATTTTTATTTCTTGAATAAATATATTATACACCTCATTTAGGGTTTCATTGAGTTTATCTTTCATCCAAGTTATTAATACCACTTTACCATAGGTTTACATGGAAGTACCTTGTTTAAAATTATCACAGTGATCACTACCTTCATGAATCTCATTATTTTGTGAAGATCAACTAGAATTCATGAAGCACACTCTTTCATGAAGCTAAAATAGCCTTCATAAAGAAACTTCTTTCATGAAGATCAAATAGACATCATGAAATACCTTCTTTCATAATTCTAAACTAGCATTAACGAAGATCGCAAGTTTCTGTTGGATGTTTATATCCTTGTAGAATTATTTACTTTCACGATGCTCATAATATTCGGTTGTATTTTATAGACTTCCTGAACTTATTCACATAAAACAACTTCACGAACCAACTTCGTGACCCACCTTTACGAACTCGAAGACTTATAATTCTCATTGACTCTCGATTAATCTTTTGAGGGGGGTATAGGCCTATTTATAGGTGTTTCCACTGATTCTTAAACCTTCTAACCATGTCATCACCATATCATGAAGCCCTTTAAATTCCTTTTCGTAACTCCCAGTTTGGTGAAGCTCCTCAAAAATTTCCCACTTGTGATTCTCATCATAATCACATATATTTCCATCAGAAACCTTTATGGCACCGTGATTCTCCCCTCGCAATGATCCTTAGCTTTCTAATTTGTGATACTCATCAATGTTGCGGAGATCACCACCATAATTATTTGATCCTTCACAAAACACTTTTCATGAATCCCATATTCTTGAAATTCATGCATTTTCTATATTTTCATATGATCTTCATGAAAATAAACTTTTCACAATGCAAGCCAAACTCTATATTTTGGACCCCAAAATTTGGAAAACATAGGGAAATAATATCACCTTATGTATGTAATTTTCTATACTATTTACAGGGTATCGATTCCTTTATCTTGGATATTATTCAACATACCATGTCAAAAATCTCTTTAGACTCCACAAAATATCATTGAATCATTCTTTTTCAACAAACACAATCGACCCAAAAATGCGACAATGTTACTTTGAGGGATTTTTTCCCAACACTGTTCTTTACTAATGATTGATATGAATCAAGAAAGGGATCATCAATTGTGGTTTCCACATTAATTAAAATTGTGTTAATTATCATATTTTTAATTCATTGAATTGTGTTTAAATCATTTCCATGAAATTATATATTGAATTAATTTATTTAATCGACCTATTATTGAATATGCCATGAAATAATACCTGCCAATCCCTGATTCTATGACCATTATCCAAGAATTTTTTTCTACTGATTATATCACCTTTTTTATTGTGACTTTCCCCCTTCCGTTCTTCTCATTCATCACCATTAGACACCGAGGTCAGGGTTCGACTATTTTCAGGTAGGTTCGAGTGTGATTGGACCCCTAATTTCACATTAGATGTGGGCATAATGATTAGATTTTGGTTTCAAGAATTAATTAGTGAGGATTAAAGGTATTAGTGATGGATTTTTAGATATAGGAATTAAATAATATAGGATAAAAATAGGGGAGGTGTTCATTTCACATGCTGTCTTCGATGAAAAGATAAGAAATCCAACATTTTACCTTTAGAGGGATAATATCATTGGCCGGAGAAAACTACTATTAGTTACATGCAGAAAATAAGGGTATTTCAAAGTGAAGGAACTGGATATGGAGAAACTCACAAGGATCTAGAGTTTTTATAAAAATCATGACTACACACCATGTAGTTCTGAAGAACACATGGGTATGTTCATTCAAAATATACAACACCAGGGTTTCTGGGAGAACATAAGTATCACAAAGAATGTGGGACCCCAAAATGTCATGTGGCAGGATGTTGGCGTATTGGTGTATATTCATGGAGTACAAGGACATGGTCATATCTAGGAACACACTATGTATTGGCCCTTGGCCAGTGTACATGCACACAACTAGGCACACACTATGTACTGGGCACATGGCCAATGTACACATGCATATCCAAATTCATATGGGAAGGTCCTGGGTGGTAGAGACATGCACTATAGTACCCATAAACACTATTTATTACTACATGGATAGTGATATGTGTGCTAGTGAGTACATGGATAAGTAACAGAGCGAGACCAAATTCCATATTGTTCTTTTACATTCTGTGTACATCCTTTTTAATAGAACATATACATATAATTTTTCTTTTATTTGGACTCAAATTTTGTTCCATGAGTATCCTATACTGATAATATTTCCTCATAGGGTATGTTGGTGTGATTATTAGTGGATTTTGAGATACGGTATGATATTTTACAAGCGTGACACTTCCTTAGGCGATGCTCGATGATGAAAATGATTGGGAATGATCATCAGAGAGTGGTACCCCCTTGAGAAACTAAGGTGTGGTTCCTCTATCTACTGAGTGGTATCCATATAATGGACTAGGTAATGTGTCCTATATATATTAAGTGGTACCACCTGATGGACTAGTTCATGAATCTTATATCTACTGAGTGGAACCCCTTGAAGGACTAGACTATGGGTCCTCTATCCACTGAGTGGTACCCTGACTTGGGAATGAGTCCTCTATCCGTTGAGTGGTACCCCATTGATGGACTAGAGAGTGGGTACTCTATCTATTGAGTGATACCCCTCTAACACACTATTTCATGGTTTCTATATCTATATATTAGTAATCCCTTGAAGAACTAGTTCATGGGTCCTCTATCAACTATTTGCTACCCTCAGATTGAATAGGGAAATAATCTTATATTTACTGAGTGGTATCTAATGACGTACTAGAATATTGGTCCTACACATGGAGATTATTCCCCATTAACTGTGTTTCACAAAGGATAGGTGTGGGTCATCCACACAATTTCTTCTTAAAGAGACATGCGAGATGATGGGAATTGTTGATGGACCTTTTCCACTGCTGGTAGACTCTTTTCTTGGAATGAGTTGTGTGATGGAGATCCCCATTCTCTCTTATCTGGGTTTCTTTAATGACCATATATATCTCTGTTGTTGGATATAATTTCTCTTTTTCTATGGGCTGAGTTTCCTTCTTCCATTGTGTCCCATATTTCTACCCCTCCAATTTTTAGGGGCATCCTACCAGGTATGTTTATACTCACCCCTGCATGAGAATTTTCTTGTATGCGTCATTTCTTCTGTAGACAACAGATGTGTTGGTGTTGATTTTAGAGGATCGTAGGGATACTTGGTTACATTTTACCATGTATGGTTATTAGGGATTAGAGATCTGGAAAAAAACTCTCCCAGTATTTACATTCCAATTATTATTATATAGGGACTTCTTTACTGGTTGGGTGAGTATTTTCTCTAATTTTCAAATTATTAACCCATACTATTTTTCTCCCTATAGTTTGTTACTTACATGTATTTTAATCTCTATGTTCTATATTTTCTTTTTATCCCTTTTCATTTTTTCATGGAGATGGTTTGGTAAACACATACAGGTACTTAATAAAATATATCCCACTTTAGTTATGCCTTTCATCACTGGTCACTAGCCCTTTTCCCATGGAGATAGGATTAGGGTAGTTTCATATCAACCATTCACTATCCAGATATTCTCTAGTGGGTTAGGTGAGGATAGGTTTGTGTTTTGTATATATGTGAGTGAACCCTCATATAAAATGAAATATTTAGATATTCAATTTCAATCATTTTTTGATAAAATTACCTATAATTATTAATATGATTGTATTTACTTTTTAATAATTTTTTGTAATGAAAAATATCATAGAAACATTTATCTTATTAATTTAGGATAAACATCCAAAGCATGAAAAATTTATTGTGTATCTTTTATTTTAATATTTTTCAATATCTTGAATGGGTGTGTGTGAAGTGAAATATTATGCTGTTAATAGGGTGCATTGAATTCCTACTTTTAATACACATAGTCAATGGAGGTTCCGAATTTTTGATGTTTACACTATTTATTTGGTTGAAAATGTAGTGGTCTATGGCATGTGAAGTTCTAATTGAATCAATGTCCTAGATATGATGGTAGAATTTTTTCCCCTCCAGTGCTTCCCAATAATATTAATGAGTAAATTAACCACGGTGACTTTGATGATAACATCACAAGTATGACCATGAGTAATAACTTAGTAAGGTCCTCAATTAATTAATTCATTTCATAACTTTATAATTTTCCTCATTTAGTTATAATGATTTCTGATTAGTATTCCTTTTAGTTTTCCATTATATATCTTTCTATCAAATATGCCTTCATTTCATTTCATTTTTCTATAAATTATTTTTCTTATGGATATGACCTCTGTTTTTCAAGAATATTATAAAATTTTACTCCATAGTATAAACATTTTAGAATATGTTATTCCTAATATATAATCATACTTATACTTCTCATTGAAATAAACATAAAGTAAAAGACTTTAGAAAAAAGATAAATGTATTTCGATTTATCAAAGAGACGGATCTAAAAGTTTTTATTTAGATAATAAAAAAACAATATATCCATTTTAGATAATCACAAGACATGGTATGATAAAGAATAAAAATAGATATATGGGTTAAATAGTGAGAAAATTTAATATAGAGATAGACCCTCCTTAATTAAATATTTAATATATATTTAATTTTCTGTAAATAAGTAATGTATATATCCAAAATTTAGTTACTCTTGTTAGCTATTAAACATTATTATACATACCATTTTCCTTTTTTTAGATTCTTAAAAATAATTAAATGTTTTATGTATATGGTAAATTAATATAGATGGAGAAAAATGAACTAAGAATGGAAACAATTAAAAAACTAATCAATTCTACAAGAAATAATTGAATAAAAGATATAAAACTAATGATTAATTTTTGTTCTCCAAACCCTCTGTCTCTTTAAAAATAAACTAATTCTAATTTTCATTGGACGGATTCATATTATCTTACTCATTCATTCATTCTTCATAATAATATTTTAATTCACATATCTTGTTGATAACTTCCATATCTTCTTAGTAATCTTATATATAACAAACTAAACCATCCTTAATTTTCCCAAGTTCTTCAAAAATAGTTTTATGATTTTATAAATTTAATATTATTTCTCCTAACTTCTTTTTGACTATTTAAAATCCCCATATCCATATATTCTTCTCTTTCTGGAGTTCCTTTAGAATTTTTTTTCATCACATATAATATTTATATATATTATCATTTAGATATTTTATAGTAGGTGGTGATTTATTTAGGTAAGTTTTATACTCTAATTATGATGTGCCCTTAGCTGAAAGATGTAAAATTAAAATTTTACATATTTTTCTATTTGTTTGAATGAACAAGTTTTGAGTTTATAATTTGTTTAATGGTGTAAAATTTATATTTAAAATCATTATTTTAGAATAATCTCACACTTTATCCTTTTCAGATGCACCCACCATAGTTTATAAGATACCAAAAGATTATCCACCATATCTTTTAGCTGGTGTAGATGATTCTTAAAATTTACATGATGTATAAGCCTCTTAAACATTTATAACCTTTCCCTTACCATTATTAGCCATTGAAAGAATGAACATTGGCTTATTCTTAATCATGTCAAATTATTTTCTTCATTAAATAGATTGTATATAAAAATTGGTAAAATTAAAACTAAAATTTTATCTTTATTTGGATATTTCTCAATTGAATTATTCATTCCATTGTTTTCATCTTTAATTTTTTTCAATAAACATAGTTATCAACGTCTGAGAATTTTTTTTAATTTTTAATTGTTACAGATGAAAATTTATTTTAATGAAACACTCAAACTGATTATTTTTTTCTTATACACCACTTAACCTTCTTCATTCATATTCCATTTTTATGATAAGAAGTATGAGTTTTCTTATACATAGTTTCCTTTCTCTTTCAAATGAATTCCTTTTTATTCTACCTAAACAAAATTATTCCAAACTTCTTTGAATTTTTATTATCTTTTCTTTCCTTACATTGTTTCTAAGACCCTATTTTATTTATTTATCACTATCATCTAATGTAACAACATCAATCTACTTCCATGAATATTTAATAAATCTTATTGTTGATTTAATTGAACTATATATACATTAAACATGAGTTGACACTTTCATATTTGTATCAGTGAATAAATTTTGATGAATTTTTGAAACCATATTCTTTTTTGAAATTATAAATTAATTTACCATATTTCTAGGAACCAACAGTGGTTTCAAAAGAGAAATGTTTTTCACCTTATCTAAAAATTTCAAAACTATTCCACTTATTAATTTATAATACATAATCATCTTTATTTTCACTAGTCTATAACTTCTATATAACTCCACATAAACTAAAATCTATTTAAAGGATGCATGTTATTGAAAAAATATATTATATATGTAACTTTAAATTTAGAAGTATCTATATCCACTCTTCAAAAAATAAAAAAAGTCTAAATCTTATTATAGAAAATACAATTATCAAACCCCAATACTTTTTTTCTTAATTAATTTTTAATTTGATAGATAAATTATTATAAGATAATCCTCTTTCCTAATAGAAATATGTTTTTCAGGAAGTTTTTTGTCTACTATATTTCTCTCACCAAAAAAATTCTAATGAATCATATTTTCCATGTATTAGTTTTAGATATTATATGGATTATATTCAAGACCATGCACTGAGAAAATTTCAGATTCTGAGGCTCGGTGTGATCAAAATAAATGTTTGAAATATATTAATTTTATTTAATAGAACATATAAGTAGTTTTCCTAAAAAAATGTAATAACTACCGTACGGGGGTTAGAATCATAAATCTGAGGGTATTGTTGAGTTCAGAATATTTATTTTACCTAAGACGTGACATAACCTTTGTCGGCACTGGACGTTTGTAAAAAATTCATCATAGATGCAGTTAAATGAAATAATTAATTAATTTTGTTTGTTTTGATGTAGAGACCCATTTTATACATTATGTTTATGGTTACAAAAATTTCTTAAGGTTGGCCATAAAATCTCTAGAGATTTTAGAGAAACCATTTGAAATTATTTCTTTGCGTGCGACAATGAATCAAGATTAGATCATGGATTATTTTAGAAATGGAAACCATCGACCTTATAAAATTCGGAAACAAAACCACTATTCTTCAATGATCAATCCAACTCCAAGTAGGATAGTTGTTTGATTTTTTTCTTCGGCGTTCTGGATTCCTATGACAAAAATGGATCAATTGACCAATGGATTGATCTGTGGATCATGTGTATTTGTGGGATATGATTATTGTTGGGTGATTTAGGGAGAATTATTTTGATAGATTAATTATTCATTTTTTTCTCAAGTAAATGATTCTATATTGACATGATCAATGATAAAAATTCATTCCTCTCATTTTTTCTTGTTTTTTTCTCCCTCTAGTCTTCATTTCACCGTGAGCATTATTCGTTTGGCCCGGGTTTAAATATATCCCAATCAATTGAACATTGAGAACATGGTACATGGAAAAAAGATATGATATCATAGATCTAGGATCTACATGACATGATAATGGAGTGATTATGGAGATGATATTAAATCGAATGGCTTAGGTACTCGATTTTCATGTTCATTGGCACACAACATAGAACGATGATGATCCCATTTTCTGTGCAGATAAATGGAAAAAATCATGATGATTCGGTTATGGTCTGACTCAATGAGGCTCGATATACTTTTTTTAGCAAATATAAAACTATATCTAAGTCCATAGGATGCTGCAAGATTCATGGAGAAGATATGCATTTTCAAAAAAAAACATGATACATGTTGTGTAAAAGAAATCTAGAAATCGAGTGGGACCCATGGCTATGACATTAGGGTTTTGGACAGAGTTATGTATCAAACACTGTGAACCCATAGGACACACCTTGTGGCCCCTTTCCACGTGACAAGGTTTGTACTTCAGGATGTATAGAGACACAGCTAAGAGTACACCACCAGATGGTATTCTATTTACTTGTACACAAACACAGATTGGTATACCTGGGCACATACACGAATAAAGCCTTAGTACAAAAATAGGTCCATGTGACATAGTCAAGAAACTACATTCCTCTATATTTCATGTACTCTTTCTAAACGTAGTGTATATGAAGACTACATTTTTTGTGTGGCTCTTCTTCCCTGGAATGCACGGGGATAGCTGGACACACCATTTACCCTTTATTACACAATGTGTACTCACATCAAGGGTACTTGTGGATCTTAATTTTCTTAGTTTGGATCAGTGTAGGTTTAGTAAATTCCCTTGGTAATTTTTCTCATGGTTATAGTGTAAAATTACATCCATTCACTGTATTTTGATCCCTTATAGAGATCGAGTCTCATATAGAGTTGTGGCGTCCCTCCGCGAGACTAGAGTGTGATCCTATATCATTATTTGTTTCGTAGGTGGAGTTTTTTTGGAATCATCATTTCCTCCATGAGTATGGTTTCGATCTTCCATCTAGAAATCTTTATAGTTCGGGTTCATGGATTCTATAGAATATGATTTCCTACGTAGCGGTTTGATCTAGATTGGGTTCATGGTGATCCCCAGCGGTCCTAGGCATGACCCCTATCTGTGTATTAGGGTCTTCTTAGACCAGTGAGATATTTTGGGTTGGTCCAATGAGATAGAAATATTTTTCGAGCGTCTCTAATGATAGTATGGATTTGAAGTGGATTCTCCGGGAATGATTCTTTCTTCGAGTAGATTCTTGTGGCTGACAGTTTGTTATGCGTGCTAGGTAGTATGATGTATTTCCTAAGAATATCTTGATGTTTATATTATAAATTTAATTTTATATCTTGTATTGAGATAAATATACCTAGTGTTTCATTTTTAGGGTTTTTTTGGGTTTCATATAGAGTATTTTTAAACTCACCCAGTATGGGCTTTTCCTGCACATGTGATGTCTTATGAAGACGATGAACCTTTTGACGGTCTCTGGGGAGGATGAGGAGTGGGTGGAACATAGATAGATCTTGACAGATTGATGTTTATTTTACTAAAATATTACCTTTAAATTTATTCCAATCCATTGAAGTAGGTTTTAATCTTTACACTTTTTGGTTGGGATTGTATTTGGCCCCTTTTTATATTTCATTAATTTTACTGTCATACTTTATTGTGAGATCTTAGATGTATTAATTCACTATTTCAGTTATTTTATATTTTAGAATTGTGAGGGATTTGAGATGTGTGTGTGTGTGTAAATTTACTTTAGGATAATGCCTCCCATTTGTGGGATATGCCTTCTCAATACTTGTTGCCTACCCCTGGCCTATTAGAGATGGCCTTGGGGTAGTCACAAGTTGGAACTTGGAAGGTCATTCCATTACAAAGTGGTATCAGAGTTAAGTTCTACCTTTGGAAAGGATTTTATGATATTGGTTTGGGGAAATAGTGTTTTGTGTTTTGAGTTCAGCCTTTAGGCTAGGGACTCCAGTGTTAGTGTGATAACCAATGTGTCCAAACACCAGGACTCAGATCACCAACCTTTTGACTCAGTACATGTACTAATTGGGTACTAGGGATTTTTTTGTATATGTAACATATATAAATTGTTTTATTTTCCATTTACTTCATGAGTTAGCTCCCTAGATATACACTTTTGATAGTGGTACATATTTTTTTAATTTTAGGTTTCCTCCATGAAGACTTAAATCTATGATATCACAACATGATCATGAGGATGATCCTTATAGTGATGAGGAATCATTATAAGGTATTATTCAAGAGATAACCCCTCTTTGTGGTTTTCTAGCTATAACACTTCCCCTTAAGAAGCATATAGATATAGAAATACTAACTGAGGATGGTCATTGGTTGAGTGTGTTAAAAAATAGCTTCAGAGTCAGTGACCTACCATGTTTCAAGACTAGACAATCCCCCAGGTGGCTAAGGATTGGATTGAAGATTTCAATTTCATGTTCCACCTTGTGAGGATGCCTACTGAATCGGTGGAATTCCTCAAAATGGGTCTTATTTAGGGCTATGTTGGGAAATGTTAGAGCCTTGTGGATTAGTCACATGATGAAAAAACTCTTTACTGGACACAATTTGAGAATCTTATTGGAGAGGAGTTCTATCTGGGCATGTTATTATTAGTATGAATACATGAGATTCTGTATCAATAGTAGGGAATTACAAATATGACAATGTACATAGTGAGGTTTGCTGAACTCTCATGAAACTACACGAATATGGTGCTAGGATAGCTCTTCAAAGATCAAGACTTTGATCATGTCTTGCATCAAGACATCAGGGCCTCAGTAGTAACCATTATAATTTCCACATATTTTGGGGGTTCTTGAGTGAACCTTTCTATTGGAGATATTTCTGGCAGATAAAAAACCAGTTGTGTGAACTAGTAGTGGGAACCCGACAGTTGAGACCTTGGTAGCAGGTTACCAACAACAGTCACAGGGATCCAATCATATCAGATGCTTCAGGAAGCAATTCCTGGACTCAGGGAGAGTGGTGAAAGTATCTTAGGGTGGGTAGAATCAACCAATGGACAAGTGGTGTTTCTCTTCTGATGGTTAGGGACATATGGATCAAGATTGTTTGACCTATCATATAGTTGATCGTGAGATGGTTGAGGGACATTCTCTATATAGACATAGGAAGGAGAATGTTGGTTTGTAAAGAAGTAGTCATGGAAGAGGGTTCAAAATGGAAGAAAAATGTTGTTAAATGTTTGAAAAATTACCTCCATCACCCTAGGTGGTTCATGTCGTCATTAATAGAGCTGAAGAGTAGGGATGAAGATAGTTTTAGGCTATAGAATCCTATGATCCTAAGGGTCTTAGGATGATTAAAGGTATGATATGTGTCTTTTATAATTTATATGAAATATTGATAGACACTAGTGCTAGAAAATGTTTTATTTCCACTTCTCTAGTTTGAGAATTATTGTTTCTGATTAAGCCATTGGCACGACTTTTGCGGTCAGAGACTCTGATAGGCGGCGACTCAGCAATTACACAGTTATGCCAATAGTTCGACCTGATTCTTGGAGAAGAGATTTTTTATGGGGTATTCTTGTTGTAGCAATGATTCCATATGATTTCATCTATGGTATTGACTATCTATCAACACTTCATACCCAGATCGACTATTTTAGGCGGAGGATCTAGTGTATCTATAGTTACAGAATGAGGTTTTCATTTTTGGGTGAAGTGGAGACCTTGGTAGAGTAAGATGTGGTCAGGAATAAAATATTTTAGTTGATCAATCACTATCTGGATAGCATTATTCTTAATGAATTGGATGCTTTGGGATATTAGTTTCTTGAAGTGGTGGTGGAGTATGATGACATCTTTCTGGAGGATATACTAGGTTTACCTCCACTATAATAGGTATAGTTCTACATCGACATTCATCATGTGATTAAACCAATATTTGAACCAATATATCAGATTTATCCCATAGTTCTTTGAGAGTTGATGGTTTAGTAAGAGGATTTATAGAAGAATGGATTTGTGAGACCCAACGTTCCCCCCTAGGTAGTCTTAGTTTGGTTTTCCAAGAAGGGGGATGAGAACTTGAGGTTTTGTGTGGACTAACAGTACTTGAATTAAGTGGAATTGAAGAATATGTATCCAATATAGAAGATAAAAACCTCTTTTATCAGTTGAGAGGGTCATGATGGTTTTCGTAGATTGAACTCAGATCAGGCTATCACCATCTGTGTGTACAGGATGAGGATATACCAAAGACAACTTTCATATGTCTTTATGGTCACTATGATTACATGGTGATGTTGTTCGACATAACACACATGCTATATGTGTTCATGGGACTCATGAAATAGATATTCTAGAGCATTTTAAAATAGTTCATGGTAGTCTTCATCAAAGATATATTAGTGTATTTGATGTACGAGGAGGAGTTTGTGAGACACTTGGGTATGGTCTTGGACAAACTCCGAGATCACTTGATTTATAAGAATCTATCAAAGATTCAATTTTGTATTTGATATGTCATCTTTCTAGGAAACATCATCTCCTAGGATGGAGTAGTAGTGGATCCGATGAAGGACTAGGTAGTGCTTTCTTGGGAGACACCTAAGTGTGTTACCAAGGTATGGAGTTTCCTAGGGTTGGAATGGTACTATCAGAGGTTTTTACCAGAATTATTTAGTTCTGCAGTTACTTTGACATATTTGACATGGAAGGTGAAACCTTTATTGTGTTTGGAAATGTTATAGTAGTGATTTCAGAGGTTGAGATTGAGTTTGATGAAAACTCCCATCTTGAGATTGTTAGAGGAGGGTATTGAGTAGGTATTGTTCTGTGATGCATCAAAGACTAGAACTAGTAGTGTGATGATGTAGAGGAAAGTATTTATTGCCTATTAATCACAATGATTGAGATCAATTGAGTAGAACTATGGAACCCATGATCTAGAGATATCAATAATAGTCTTCTCTTTAATATTTTGGTGACAATACCTGATGGGTGAGTGGCTTATGACTTACTCTGAACACAGAAGTCTCAAGTATATCTTCTCACAAAATTATCTTTAAATGAGGTAGAGGTGATGGATAGAATTCCTCCAATACTATGACTTTTAGATATCTATATTCCTTGTAAGAGGAAGATGATGGTAGACACTCTTAGTAGGATATCATTTTCTCAGTTGTTGGTCGAGGAGTCAGAGTAGTTAGGTTCATTGTAGTTGTCCTTCATGGGTAGGGATGGTGCTTTATATCATCAGTCGATGGTTGTTATCCAACCTCTTTTACAATATGTTAGGGATTCTCATCATGGAGATACTTATTACGAGACCTTATGTACTCATATATTAGACATGTTTCTAATTGGTATCATGATGGTGGGGACAATGTTATTCTTTTCTAATGAAGGTCTATGGTACCTTTAATATTACAGGAGGAGGTGTTATGGGATTTACACTTTAGTAGTACATATAGTTGGGGAAAATATGTACAAGGACCTCTATTGCCAATTTTGGTGGCCAGACATGAAGGGAGGAGTTGAAGAGTTTCTCTATTGATGCATTACTTATTAGTAGGTGAGGACAGATCACAATGATCCAGGGGGTTTAGCTCAACCTATTAAAGATCCAAAGTGGAAGTGGGATGGGATATAAATAGAATTTTTTATGGTATTACCATATACGTAAAATGGAAACAATGACATCTAGGTGATTATAGACTGACTCACCATGTCGGCCCACTTCTTAGCTATTTGTGAGTGGATTTTAGTTGATATTTTTGGACACCTCTATGTGAAGAAGATAGTTTGACTCCATGGAGTTACCTTGGAGATATTCTATGACCATGATTCTCATTTAATATCTCGGTTATGGAGAGGATTAAATAAATCATTTGGGACTCAGTTACACTTGAGCACAACGTTTCACCCCCAGACTAACAACTAGACAGAGAGGGCCATCCAGGTCTTGGAAGACATGCTGTGAGATTGCATGATAATCCTTAGCGATAATTGGGAGGATCACCAACCCTTGGTGGATATTTCAAAAAACAACTACCATTCCACCTTTGGTATGGAATTATTAGAGGCTTTATATAGGTGACCCTATAGGTCACCACCTTGTTGGACTGATCTAGGCGTGTCGAAACTCATGCACTTTAAGTTGGTGAGAGCTACTAAAATGAATGCACGGGTCATGAAAGAGCAGATGAGGACTCCAAATATCCATCAAAATTATTATGAGGACCGATAATGAAAACCTATTGAGTTTGAGGAGGGAGACCATGTGTTCTTGAGAGCCTCACCTCAATGTGGATTGGGGAAATTTGGCCTCAGTGGCATGTAATATCCAAATGATTTGGTCCTTTTCAAAGACTTTGTAGAGATGGTGAGGTGAGATACCTCTAAGCTCTACCACTGCAGTTTGACCAAGAACACAATACTTCCACATGTCATGAATAAGGAGGTACGTGCACAAACTATGACACATTATCGATCAGGTGGGGGATAAACATTGTGGATGGATCTACCTTTGTTAAGAACCCTATGAGGATAAAGGTTTGATAGAAGAGGATCATTCATGGGTTACCAGTTCCCCTTTTTGATGTACAATTCCAACTTGAGAATTTCCTGGAGATCACATGGGAGTGAGAGTCTTATGTTCTAACTCAATACCCAAATCTATCTGTGTAGCCCTTATTTTTGATTTTTGGGATGTAAATCCCTAATGTTGGTAGAATGTAATGTATCTGATCTTTTCGTTTTACTTTTGGATATTATATGGATTACATTTGAGACCAAGAACTAAGAAGGAGTGCGATTCTAGGGCGTAGGGTGTCCTGAATAAATGTCTCAAATATATTAAATATATTAAATATATTAAATAACAAAAACATAGTTTTTATGAAAAGTGGAATAAATCTTGAATGGGGGAAAAAATTAGAAATACAAGGGCACCATTTTGTTCAGAATGTAGGTTTTACCCAAGGCATGACTTATCTATTGTCGTTGCAGGTCATTTGTGGAAAATTTATCATGGGTGTAATTAAATGAAATATATGAAATAATTAATTTATTTCATTTTTTAATGTAGAAAACTATTTTATCATTTACTTGTATGGTTATAGAAATTCCACCATGTTGGGAATTCAAACCCTATAGATTTCAAACAAACCATTGAATGGATCCAGATTAGATCATGGATCATCATGCTAACAGAGAACATGGATCTTGTTAATAATGGAAACACAACTATGATTCATAAAATATAAATCCAACTCCAAGTAGGTCAATTTTTTTTGTCTTTTTCTTCCCCATTTTTGATTCCTATGATGAACACAGATCAATCAACCAATATATTGATGCATGGATTGTGAGTATTTTTAGTATTGATATATTATAGGGTGATTTTGGGATAATTACATTAATTGATGATTTATTCATTGTTTTATCATGAAAATTAATCGGGGTTGACATGAAAATCGATCGAGGTTCATTCCCCTCATTTGTTATTGTGATTCTCTCCCCTAGTTATTCATTTCACCAAGGGTGTTCTTCTTTTGGACCAAGCTTTGACATATCTAGATCAATCTACCACTGCACACTCATTTCATGGAATAATGATCCTATATCTTAGATATATGATTAGAACAACACAATGATGGTGCAATGATGGAGACAATAGTGAATTAGATGGAAATGGTACCTGATTTTTATGTTCTTTAGTGCGCAATGAAGAACGATGAAGATCCCATTTTATGAGCAGATCGAAGGTCACAAATGTATTGATTCGGTGTTGTCATGACTTGATGAGTCTCAATATATGTTTTCACAATAAATAGATAATTGAATAGAAGATTCAAGGAAGGTATAGGTCCCATTGGATAAGATTCTTTTTTTTTGAAAAAATATGTGCTACACAATGTGTAAATCAGATCTACATTCCATGTGAGACCCCCTGTCTATGATACTAGAATTTCAGCCAGAGCTAAGTATTACAAACTTTTCAACCCCTGTGACACGCAGTGTGACACCTCTATGTGTGACACAACATGTACATTAGGAAGTATAGAGACACATGTAAGAGTAAAAATCCATATTTCACCCCATGTAAGTATACACTCACATGGGTTGACGTACACATGCTAGTACATAGACATGACCTCGGTGCACATACATATTCATGAGACCCGGTCCAAAAACTATGTGTCTATACATGTCATGTAATCCTTCTACATGTCATGTATATGAAGACTACATTCCGTTTGAGGTTCTTCCACATGGTAATTCATGGTCATTGATGGACACACCATGTACCCCCTAGTACATCCTATGTACTCCCTTAAAGAGTCACTATGTCTCTTTGTTTTCATAGATTGGACCAGTTTAGGTTTAGTATGTTACCTTGGTCCTTTTTCTCAAAGATACATGGAAAAATTACATCCATTCACTGTACTGAGATCCACTCTAGAGGTTGAGTCTCAGATAGAGTTGTGGCATCCATCTGTGATGCTTGAGTGTGATCCGCTATCATCCTTTGTTACCTAGGTGGAGTTTGTGGAATCATAGTTACCTCCATAAGTAGGTTGTTTATCCTTTATGTAGTAGGTTTTATTGGTAGAGTTATTGGAATCATTATAAAATGATCACCTACGTAGTGGGTTGATAGAGATTGGGTTTGTGGTGTCCCCCAACTATACTGGGCGTGACCCCCCATCTCTATATCAGGTTCTCCATAGACTAGTGAGCTGTCTTGAGTGGAGCTCAATGAGCTAGACATCCTCATAAAGTGTCTATGATGATAGCATGTCTTGTGGAGTTTATTCTCCCAGAACGAGTGTTTATTTGAGAAGAATCCTTTGGAAGATAGTTGGTTATAACTTCCTGGTAGAAAAATGTATTTTTTGAGTTTATCTTGGAGGTTCTATTATAGATTGATTATTATATCTTTTATTGAACTGACTATATCTAGTTATTTTTGCATAGTGTTTTTGGTTTGTCCTAAAAATTATTATTATACTCAGTCCTACATGGTATTTTACCACACATGTAGTGTCTTATGCAGGAAATGGACCTTTTGATGGTTTCCTAGGAGGATAAGGAGTGGGTTGAGTGAAAATGGATCTTGACAGAATGAGATATTTTATCAAGAACTTACCTTTGACTTCAGTCCTCACCCTTGGAGTGTGTTGGAATATTTTCAGTTTTTCATTAAACATGTATTTGGCATTTTTTTATATTTCATAACTTTTACTATCATACTATAACGTGGGATCTTATATGTGTGCATGCATTGTTTCAGTTGTTTTACATTTCAACATTGTGTGGGTTTGGAGGTTTGTGCATGTGTACTGGTACTTTAGCATAATGCCTCTTATTTGTTGGATACACCTTCTCAACAATGGTTTCCATCCCTAGTACTATTGGAGGCGAGCTTGGGGTAGTCATGGGTCAGACCTTAGTGGTCCAGGTCATGTCATAAAAGTACAACAATAGTTTTATATTCTTTCTTGTTCAAAAAAAATTCATGAACTTATATTGTAAAATTTTACACCTTCACTCATCTTATAATATAATATAATAATTTTTTAAAAAATTAATAAAAAATTTGTGTATAGGAATTATAATCTTTCTTAAATGATAGTTAAATTTTTTTATAGATATAAAATATAGTCACATCCATTAAAAATGTGGAATAATTTTCACAACCTTGCTGATTGATTTTCTATCCACTGTTGATATTCCTTTTGTTGATCATGATTCTCTTTTATGTTCTTCATATCCGAAGGAAATACACTAATAGAAAGAAATTTAGGGTGAACAGATCAAGAGTGAATTTAAAAACATTATATATTCCATGGAAAAAATTATCTAAGATTGGTTACATTGACATAATGAAAAATTAATGGGTTTTACCAAATTTATATAGATAAGAGGATGAATTTAGAATGATTCTAAAGAAACATGGATGAAAAAAATTCCAATTTATTTTAACAACTATAGAAAAATAATCTCCAGATTACATAATTTTTATATCTATTAAATTTAATTTCTATGAAATGAAGTAGGAAAAAAATTATTTACCTACATCTTTAAAGATTAGAAAATTAAATTTCATGTGACCATTATTTTATTTCCATTTTCATATAGGTGGTAATATAAAGTCTATAACTCCACATTTCAATTATTATAAATAAAATCATATCATTACATAAAACAATATTAGTAAATCTTTTTATGGTAATGTACCCAATTATTAGGGATTCATTCACTATAAAATTTTAAACATAAAAAATAAAGATGCTCAATTCCATTTGTTCATCCCAATATTTTATTTAATTGAAAAAAATAATTCAAAATTCAAAGGATTTATGGAAATATCATCACACTAACTCTACACTATAATAAATTTTTTTCTATATATCTCTCTTTAAGGTTCTATCTCTGTAAAAATGACACTTTAAGTCAATTTATTTATTATGAGTGATGCTTGGAATTTTTAAAAAGTGAAATAGAAATAATGTTTCATACATATTAAAATTGTATGAATAAGTTAAACCAAAATCATTTAGTGTGATAATATTCTACAATAACCAAGAATAATAACTGCTAACTACTAAATATTTATATTCAACATTAAATAAGGTGAAAACATTGTTCATTACTGAAATATGATACTTATGATTCTCTTAATAAATGGGATGTTCAAGATATATCTTTTATAACCTATATAAATAAGATAAATTTTATATTAAATAAATTATAAGAGAGAAATTTTACCTAAAGTGAATGAATAATCAAATTTTGGAAGTTCCCTTCAAGTAACAGAAAAATATTTTAATCCCAATGAGCTTTTCCCAAGTGGTAAAGGCTCCTACTTGGCATTGAAAAGACCCAAGATCAGATCCGAGTAGGGGAATATTTTCGGGTTACTATCTGGGGTTACTGTAGTAGGGAACTGTAACAACGGTGGCACTGTAGTGGTTTCAATACTGTAGCAACACAAGTAATGTAGTAGTACTATTCACTGATGGACCCTTTGGGTTGAAAAATGGGATTTTGGGCCTTGTATTTGTGATTTCATTCCCCCGGGCATACGAGCAATGTAATGGGTCCCCCTCTACCCAATAAAAAAGAGGTCTTTTCTTTAATAATAAAAATTATACTTCAACACCAACCTTATAAAAAAGATATTTTAATATATTTTAAGGAAGATGCTTTTTTAATTTCTTAGAACTTTCTATTATGGCATATTAAGAACATAATTCTCGGAAAATATTACATTATGTAAGATTTTCATAATACATTTCGTAAATATTTTGATATACTAGTCTCCAAGATTCATCTAAATCAATCTTTCAAGATATAATTACTAAATTACTTATATTTAATGCATTGTCCAAAATATATTTTTTATTATTCTCTGAAATACTTTCACTTTGATTAAAAGGTTCCTTATATATTTTTGAAAATTTTAAAAACCAATAATTAGATTTTTTTAACCCATCATGATAATCTCACAATCTCTTAGAAAGAGTTTATAACCACAATTTTCAATTATTTTTTTAGTGGTTCCAAATGTAATGTCATTTTTATTAATCTATATGATTACTATATTATTAAAAAAAATAATTGATAAATATAAGAGGATTTCTCTATCTAATTATAAAATCCTTTTTTATAAATAAATTAATAAAATTATTCAAACCATGACCTTGTAGAATTTTTTATTTTTTAAAGTGCTTGAGAATGTTTAAAATCATGGTCTGGAATTTGAAGAGTTTCAAAAAATAAATTTTTCAAATAAAAAGTTCCTCTTTAATATAAACATTTAATAAAAAATTACATCCATTCTAAATAAAATTAAATTCATATGTATTGCAGAAGATTTTAAAATATTAATAGATTCAAGTTGAGTTACCAAGGTAAAACCATTACAATTATCAATGTACCCTACTTGATTAAAAACTTTAACAAATAATTGAGAAATATTATTAATCATGGTTATATTATCATAATATTTATTTTATAAGACACTGTTATTTATTATAACCATAAATTCATTAATACATTTCACTAATGGACACACCTTATTTCATTGAAATTGATCAAGCACTTCTGCATGAATATCAACCAATTATCATTATCTAAGAGATTATTTACCATTATTGGTTCAAATTTTGGTAATAATATAATATGATAATATTCCTTATATAAGAATATTATGGTTTTGATCAGTTGATCTACACTGCCAATAACATTCTAAATGGGATGATACCTTCAATATCTCTAGTTTCTAGGAAAAGACGACGACTTCCACACAATTAATATATTCTTACATTTTTCTTCATTAGTATACATATTTTAGTGATTCAACCAATGATTTTTCTAAAACAAAATGTTTTTTTCAAAAAAATTCCATATTATTTTTATAATACACAAGTTAAAAAAAGGTTTTATAAAATGAATGGTTTTAACAAATTTTACATACCATTTTGTATAGACCATATGGTTCATGCAGTAACACTAGGAGGGGGGGCATCTATGTACCCAACTGTTTTTAGAATTTTATATTATTTTTCAATTATACCCTCTTTATCTCTAACATATTCCACTTTCAAGTAGAATTGATCTATTGTGTACTGTCAATAATCACATACACATAAAATGCATATAATAAAAGAAACAATAACATACAATTTTTTTACATGGTTCGACACATACTTAATAAATTTTGTGATCAACCTGTGGTTGTTTCAAGTATTATCTAGTCAATATAATGTTAAAGTGATTATAAATTTCTAGAATTGGAATACCATGTTCATGAAAAAACTAAAAAACTTCTCGATTCAGTAGAATTATTTATACTAGTACCAATAGTCATTAATCACATTTTTTATACTAATACCACCAACTCTTCAAAGAATATTCAACAAAACAAATGAATAAGATATCTATACTACATTGTATGTCTCTACATCAACAAAATAACCTGTTCCACAACATTATGCCTTCAAATTCATTTGTATAAGAAATATTTGATACATGTCAAACCAATTACCTTTAATAAGTGTAAGATAAAATTTCCATTTCAACGCACTATTTTATATTTGAATGATCAACTAGATAATCGATCAACACACTAAAATTTGTCATCTTCCCTGAATATCAATTTATTAGGAAAATACTCCTTATTTTGATGATGTTCTTTGCCTAAAAATCTTTCTCTCTTCGATACAAGAATGTATCGGGATTTAGAAAATATATTACAATGGTGTACACTATTTCTCATCACATTCATACACATATTTATAAAAAAAATATAGTGCATGGTGATATCAATTATTCAATGAGTTAAAATACTAATTAATTTTCATTTTAAATAACTAATTTTAATGTGTTATGAATAAACACAGTTTTTTCACCTTCATTAAATGTTATTACAAAAATGATGTAGGTATTATATAACACATCTAAATACCCATGGATATATTGTGGGTATTTGTTTCATAATTCAATTCACATTTATAATTCATGAATGGGATGGTAATTTAATTCTTCATATAGTGCATCTTAAATACCTGACAAATTAGGGTATTAACCAGTTCTTCTCATATGGAAAATTCATCCGCAACTCTCCATGCATGCATATATCATTATGAACCTCAAATACCTGTGGGTTAGGGTTCCTTATTTTTTCATGTGGTATAAAACACTACATATTATTTTAAAAAATTATGTGTTTTGGGTATTTATTTTAAGCAATATATTTATCATTCACTATATGTACGAATAAATTTTTAATGCGGTAAGAAACAACTGCAACTCAACTTAAATTTCCAAAAGCTTAGGCTCTCTGTTTATTCACAATACAATAAAAATAATTCATAATTCTTTAATAAACATGAAATAATTCATTTCTCCATTAAAAAAATAATCATTCCAGTGAAACTACATGAATATTTATTTTCAGTCATATATGTTCTTTAAATACTGGTTTTACTTCATCTGAAATTATTTTTCAGGAGAAAGCTCATTAATGGAAGATAAACTAAAGAAATTGACATTATTTATTATGTGATTTCTAATTTAATTTTTTCATGATCATGGGATGATTATCGCATTACAATTTTATCAAAAAATCATGAACTCATCCATGGAAATCAACTGTTCAAAATTACCTGAGTAACTTTGTTTGCATTCAACAATATATTTCTTATTCCAAAGTCCTCACAAATGAAAGAAATATATTTCATGAATTGAGGTTCATGGACTCATCTCATAAAAATATCAATATAAAAATGATCATAGTAGGCTTAGGTTTGATCGATAGAGGTTTTTCCAGAGTTCCGGTGTACTGAAGATCGTCAAGGAAGCAGGAGGTAAGAGATGATTACTCAGTAGTGATCAAACAACTCTCACCAAAGAGATTGTATGATATCCTTTTTATTAATATATTTAATTGATACTTAATAGCATGAGGCCCACAATTTTCCCACATCATTTCATTCTTAGTGTTCTCAGATCCTTATTAATAAAATCATGTCAATGAATGGAAAAGGAATGGTTCTGGGGGATTGGCACCCACTTACACCATTCAAACACCTCTATAATAGGCTTCAATCCCCCAATAATCTGAACCAACCTGTGGACCCTTGGGAATCCCATGTGGGCCTTAAACATTGGCCTTCCTAAATGATGTAGGAACTATTATTATTCTACCACCCACATGCTGGCCTGGGCTCCTACCTTGGGCGTGGTTGACCAATGGGTCTCACAATTTTGTGATTGTGCTTGTCTTAGGATGACTAGTGGGATGACCCCACTTTTTATAGATAACCAAACATATATAATTAGTAAATACAATTCATAAAATATTAGTAAATATTAGATATAAAATATTAGTAAAAACTATTTATAAAATATTAGTAAATACTATTCATAAAATATAATTCCAAATTTGAGACATACAAATACAATCACTGAATGAGAAGACCTCAAAATATAATCTCCAAATATTTAAGAAAAAAAATATTTAAAATGGCATTCAAAATCCACTTCAAAACATTACTTCTTGCAAATTTATATTTACATGGTATTAATCAATTAGAAAATCCTCATACAATTATATTCATATTTTACATCCTTTATTTAACATTCTTATACATTTATAAATTTTCATGACCTTTACATATTTCTATAAATGTTGTAACAATGTAAAATATACAAACATCTATTACACATATTGTAGGGTATATTAATAGTTCAATAATTAATATACTTGAAATGGATTACTTTTCAATAATGACATACAATGTTAGTAAATGAATCCATAATAATTATCCAAGTATCATCACTAATAATGGATAATAATCTTACGAAATGAAATCCAATGATCCCATAAAAATATCCTATGAATCATTATATCAATCATGGAAAATTTTATTAGTGTATTAGATCCAAGTAATCCATAACAATTATCCAATTATCATCACTAGTATTATTGAATATTTCTGAAACTCTTTCTATCTTTATCATTCAATGATTAATCTCTAATCATATAATATTTCATCATACATTTAATTTTGATTCATTATTATATATTAAAAACAAATAAAACCATACACATGTTATTTTAATTCTCCCCTTTGGATGTGTTTTAAATACAATTTCATTAATGTCAATGTACCTTCCCCCTTGTTGAAAATAAATGAAAAGGATTAATAAAGCAGTTTTCTTATTCCATTTATGCCATTTAGAAATTACTTATCCTTTCATAAAAAAAGATGAACCCAAAAAGTTATCTTAGAAAAGACCCTTTAGTTGTTATACAATAAGTCTATGTGGGTTAACCCAGGGTTGAAAACAAGATAGATACATCCAAGGATATCTATGTTGTACATTAAGAACTATGCATGTGATCCCATGCTCACAAATTATTTATTTCTCAAAGACGGGGGTGATCAAAATAGATTTATAAAAAAATATTCTATTGCCCACTTCATGAAATACATCATAAATTGAAAGTTAAATAAAATTTTACACCCCCTTTATATGAGCTTAGTCATCAACCAACACCCCCTGATGCACATATTTGATATAATCAAGACAAGAGAAATAAGTGTAATTGGTTCACCTCTCTTTTCAACTTCTTTATAGAAGACATGAACATTAAAATATTCATGAAAAAACCCTTGATACCATCTCATTTATGTTTTCTCCACATCAATTGGTGCAATCCCTTTATTCAACATTGTCAATAGTTTCATTAGATATTCCTCAATATGTTCATATTTATGATCCACCATTATTGAACAATTCACGTTTTTGTTAGATCTTGAATATACATTCCAACTTGGTGTCTTCCACTTTGTTGAAAAATTCCTCATCATTGAGAATGAACATCACCTTAAATTACCTGCTATATAAATAGAAAAATACTACACAAGAAGTAAGGGAATAATGTGGAATATAATTGTGTTTAATTATAATAGAAACAAGGTTGTGAATTTTCTATCAACCTACATATTTTTTACCTTGTATCTCAAAAGTTTCTGGTACTCTTCATTATTATGTCTCCTTAATATTTCACATTCCGATATTTCTTCATTAGCATGTACTCTTTTTGGTTATTCACCTTCATAGTGTGTTGATTATTTACCTTCACATCTTTTAGTAGTGAAATTTATTCCCATGATGCTTATATTTATATCTCTAGAATCTTATTTGGATTTGGTAGAAGTGACATGAAATTTATTTCATTCTGTCTATTAGTATTTCACCTTCCACACAATTCTTTTGAGACACTAGAGTTGTCATATGTTGATAAAAACAAATGAAATTTAAATTATTATTTATGTAAAATAATTTTTTTTCCATTTTCCTTTTCTCTATCTAGTGATTCATCCTCATTTTTTTTCAATTCTCTAATAGATTTAAATTTATTAGGAAGAATTATTAACAATTTCTTCTTAAAATATTTTTTTTGGAGATCCCTCATGCATTATTAGTTTTTTAGTTACCTTTATTGTTTAACAAATCAAAATCTACATTATGAATATCTATCAATACTATATTCTTATTTATTTGATGGATTGATTATTTTATTGATTTTATCTTTCTCTTATTCATTTCCATAGCTTGTTTGTAGTGTTACATGTTTTGAACTCTATTTTTGTAGTAGAAAAATATTTTATTTGTCAACATGAAATTATTGGAATATATATTTTTAAAATTCTGAGGAGTGAATTATTTAGTTATTTTCATCTATTAAATAACCTTTATTACCTATGTATCTCCCAAGGAAGCTGATTCTTTTTGTAGTTCTGTCCTGATTTTGTATGGGTTGTTTTCTTCTTTTAGAATTCGAGTTTCACCTAGTTGGATAATATGATCACACTTTTTCTATGAGACTAAAAATTTTAAAGTACTTATAGAATTATTCAAGGAATTTGAATATGTTTCAAGTGTACATATTCATTATTTTTTATGGAATGTGATTCTATTTTACAGGTTTCATTATTTTTTATTATCTACTCCCCTAAAATTTATTCATTCTATTGTATTTATACATTATCATGTTGTGAAAAAATTCATCGTACTAGTTCTAAAACATCTTGTTGTAACAACAATGTCTAAATAATCTCATTCTCTTGTTTTATTATAAATATTACTAGATTTAGTGCCTTTTTATTTATGAATTTTCCCCTCATTATTTGGAAAATCATTTTGGGAGTTATTTTTTTCATCATTCTAGTATCAATCCTTAGTGTTATTGGTGGATTGTTTAGGATTTTTATCTACCCAATATTTATCATCATTTCTCTTTGAAAATTCACCCAAAGATTAGACTGAATTAATTGAAACATAATTTACTAGGTTATGGGTTACATTATTCTATAATCTTTTATATTGTTAATCAAGACATGATATTGAGTTCTTATTGCCACAAATATTACAATCCTTAGAGAAATGATTCTTATCAATAGTTTTTATAGAAATATACCTAATTTGTGGTTTAATCCATTCATATTTTTTGGTGGAAGATTTACTCTTTATAAGAACATGGGATGTTCCAATATTTTTCTCCTTCAAATTTCTCAATTTTATATCCATGTAATGATATTTTATTCTGAGAGAAAATTTATCATTTTCAACTGATTTTATTCCAAATTCTCATTCAGTTTTCATTTTATTAATATGATCTTCTTGTTGTTTACTACCATCAATCATATTTTTTTAAGGTCTTTAATTCTTATGTATTTAACTTATAATTGGGATTCCTTGACACTGATAGTAGCTTTATTAGTTTCTTCTAGTGCATGGATATCTTGAACATAATAATCATGAAACTTGGTATTTTAATCTAATAACATATCGATCTCTTTAAACAAATATATTTTCCCTTAATTTGAAAATATTTGAAATTCAAGGAAACAATGAACAATGTTTCTAGTGTATGGATTATTTCACCAAAAACATGTTTACATTCTATTATCTCATAAACATGACACTAAAATTATTCATTAATTAATTAAATATTTTCATTACAAAGTGTAAAAAATTATCCCTTTTAATCAATCTAATTTTTGAGAGAATTACACTTTTTGAATATCCTACCATGTTCCTCCCCCTATTTATTAATTTAGTCTTTAATCTGTGATATATCATAAAAAATACCCTTAAAAGAACAATATATATATATAAGAACTACTTTATAAACATTCCTCATATATCTTTCAATGTGGGATTTAAATTCTTCAAAATTTTTGATATATTCATATTCCTTATAATCTCCATAGCTCGATCTATTTTCTTCAAAAAGGCCATTTTCAACTGATTTTATAAAGGAGCATTGATCCTTGTATCATTTAATTGAGATTTTTCATAATATATTTGTAACCATTTTATTCCTTTTTTAACGTGTATTAGTAGAGACCTTCATATATTATTTAATAGGAGTGGAAACTAAGATTAACACTTGAGGTACCTCATAATGAACATTAAATCTTCACATTATAAAAGCTTGTAAAATCCACTTGGGATAAATATTTTTATCCAATCATAGGTAGAACTACCATATAACACCACTCATAGGGTCAAGAAAAGTCATAGGGGGATACTACAAGGGGTGTGAATAGGTTAACCCATGTTTCTATTAAATTTTAATTTCTTTTAAATTATATCTACTTTCTCTTGAACATGTTCCCTATTTAAGAGGAATGGATTTGTTGTGTGATCTCAATAACCATATTCACTTTCAATGTTATCAATAAAATAAAAAAACACAAAAATATTTTTACAAGGTTAGGTAAAAAGATATACCCCTCGTACTGATCATCATTTAGTTATTTCATTGATTATCTTATCAAAATAACTTTGTAGGGATTATAAATTCCTAGAATTGCATAGAATTCTCATGAATGAAATTATAAATCTTCACAAGTCAATGATGTTCTTTATAGTAAAACCACAAGTCTTCAAAAATGTTTTTTACACTGGAACCACCAATTATTTAATGAAAATTATAAAAACATGTATGTGAGATCTTGTTACTACACTTGATGAATTTGAAACAGTTGAATAATCTTGTTATTGAACTATTATTCTTTGACTGATATTGTATAAAAAAATATTTTATACATGATGACCATCTTTTGTTCAATAAGTGGATGATTAAATATCCACATCATGTCACTATTTTATATTACAAGGATCAAATAAAGATTTATAAACACACTTTAAATTGTATTTTTTCCTTGACTATATAATTAATGGGAAAATACTATTTTCAATGAAGTTACCAACCTAAATCAATTTTTCTCTTTGATACAGTAGTGTTTCAAGATCTGAAAAAGATATTTCAAGGGTGTCTGCCATTTAAAATTACTCTAATGAACATGTTTATATAAAATAATATGGTACATGGGGATCTCATTTATTTCAGGATTTTAAATCCTCATTAATTTATCATTTTAAATCATTCATTTATGTTTTTTATAAATAAAGACACTTATTTTTCTCCATCATCAAATTTTAATACATGAATTATTACAAACCCTCTCTTTATTACACAATTAAACATGATTTATTATATAAAACTCACTTGATACAACATATAAGATCTATAGGTATAGTGTATTTGGGGATTGTGATCTTTACATAACAACATAGAACATGAAATAAAACATCTTTATAGAAAACATCCTTTACATGACCACTATATTCTGTCATACTTAGCATTACATGGGATAACCTGAGGACATGCACGAGAAAAGGGTGAGCTATAAAGACTAGTAATGGAATAAACATGGAATAAAATTAAGGATATATTACATGTTAGACAATAGACATATCAATGTAGCACAAGAGAAACATTAACATAAAGGCTTGATGAATCCTGATAATCATAATATGGAAATGTGGCAACAACATTTAACAAGATTTTAGCATAGACCAAGGATCATTGCACATGGATAAAGAGTAAACCCTAATTGAACATGAATTAGCATGAATAAACCCTCATTTAACTTGATGTATCATGATACTAATCTTTACCCAATGCATTGGAGTTCTACTAGGGTGCACTCTTCTTAAACATTTCATTTCTTGCAAAAATGTCCCACATGGATCATATAACATGGATTCATAAAAGCATACCATTTATTCTATGGTAAAGGAAATTTGGAATTTATAAATGAAAAACTATAATCAATAAGTAAATTTGAATAAAGGTTAATACCCTAGATAAGTAAATGGGCTTGGTATTCACTACACAATGACATTGACTTGGAAAATTACGGTGCAATTCTAGAAGCGTAATGACGTGGCATAGAAAATCATAAATATGGTTGATGATAGAGAAACATATATCTCATCATATTTACATGAAATGGAATGTAATGGGGTCATATAGATACATTTCCCAACATAAGTAATGGAATTTATATTCACAATACAATAAAATTGCTTGAATGTAAATGAGGAGGGAGAGATTCCTTACAGAATTTCAGCATGGTAACAGGTGTACATGAGGGGAATTTAATGGGAGAGAAAGGGGTATATCATCATTAGAAAATAGATAGGTAAGTATGGGGGAGGTGTGAAAAAATACCCCATCATTTATAATTGAGAACAAAATGGCATAAGAACATAATGAAATTGAGACAAAAATGAGAAAAGAGGAAATCCATTACTTGGAAGTGTGATCCCAAAGACTTAGGAGAGGCTTTAGAGAGGCTTATTGGGATCTTGGGGCGCCTTGGGAGGATTCTAGAGTGAAGAGGGAAGTGGTTGGTCCAACTAAAAAGTCTTTTAGGGAAGAGAAAGTGGGACCTTCGGTGGGTTTATATTAGAAATGAGATGGAATTCTTTAATATTTAGGTTTGGGCCACCATACATTAAACTAATCAATACCACAAACCAGACCACGGTTTTTGCCCATGGTTTTTTCCAAAGGGGAGTGGAAAACAATATTTTATTAGGTTGATGGCCTAAATTCTTAAAATATTAAGGGTGCTTATTTGGAGGTGATTCACACTCCCAAGGAAAAAAATTTAAAAAGACAAAATGTTTTACAACTCTTAGAGGGTCCACTAATGTTTTGAAAAATAAATCCAAAAAAAACATAAAATTGCATTATTTTAATGATAAAACATATATTGTCCGAATATATCATTTATAGTATTTTATTACATCATTATTGGGTCATTATGATGCCATAAAACATATTATACATTTAAATGGTATTTAATTTTTAACCAAAAATTTGGCTGTCTAAGAAAATTATGAAAAATTCATCGTTGGATAATTTAGACATCATGATTCCAAAAATAATATTTAATTTATTTAAATAATTTTCCAAATATGTTAATTTTTAATTTTAAAATAAAAACTGATATTTATTGAAAATTCATGGGTTTTGACAAAAACAGCTTTAAAACCATAATAAAAATTACAATTGCATTCATAAAAATATATGATCATTTATATATAATAAAAAATAATTTAATTGTAATAATATTTTATTAAAATATTATTTAATTCAAAAATTCTAAAATTCATCAAAATAGAATTCTTAGTTGAATGTTAATAAAAAATATTATTTCTTCTTTAAAAACTATTTACAAAGTAACAATAATAAAATGAATGTATATTAATTGTTATATACAAAAAATAATGCACATATTCTTAGTGCTAAGTTATTGTTACATAACCCCTTACAACACCCGCATAAGATAGAAGGGTATGGTGTGTGATGGTGACAGACTCTTGGGGTGGCTCGGATAACATCGCCAGGGTGGTAATCTATATTAGCTTCCACTTCACCCGTAGTCGGTTCCATTAAAGCTTAATGTGTTCAAGCACAGCTTGTTCTTGGTCAGGAGCGAAGCCCAATGAAACCACCACCTTTCTGAGTTCGGATAAACGGGCTTCGTATGGGGAAAGTCTACTGGATGAGGCCATCACATCCATTGTCTGAGTAAATTAGATTTGTTAAAGACCTATATTTATACAAATCATGTGATCACTGTTCAACGACTATATTAACAATGGGAACATTTCTGAATGGTATTTCAAAAATCCAAATCCTAAAACCAAATAAGTTCACAAAACATTTTACATAATGATACATTTAATTAGATCAAGAGGGATTTCCATTAATAAATGTTTGGGTTGTTACAATCTTCCCCCCTTAAAAAATTTCTCCCTTGAAATTTCATTTTCCCACACTAAAATAGATGTGGGTAACTCTGCTTTATTACTTCATCTGATTCCCATGATTCTTCTTCAAACATGGGGTTTCTCTGTAACACCTTGACTAGGGGCATTGTCTTATTTCATAGAAATTTCACTCTATGATATATGATCTTCACTGGTTTCTCCTCATAAGAAAGATCATACTCATACTGTACCACCACTAAAGAGAGTACATGTAAAGGGTTTGGTATATACGTCCTTAAGAGGGATACATGAAAGACATCATGTACTTTGGCTATGGTAGGTTTAAGTGCTAGTCGATAGGCCATATATCCAACACGATCAAGAATCTCAAAGGGGCCGATGTACTGAGGACTTAAATTCCCTTTATTTCTAAACCACATGGCCTTCATACCAAGAGATATGCATAGAAATAACATAACTCCAACTTTAAACTCAAGGTCTTCTAGACTGTAATCTACATAAATCTTCTGTTGACTCTGGGATTCCTTGATATGATGTTGAATGGTTTTCACCTTCTCCATTATCTCTTTGACCATTTCTGGTCCTAGAATTTTATCCTCACTAACTTCATTCCAACACACCAGTGTTCTACACCTTTTCCCATAAAGGGCTTCATATGGTTCCATTTGGATGATCGAGTGGAAACTGTTATTGTAAGAGAATTCAACTAGTGGAATATTTTGGTCCCATACTCCTTTTAAGTCCATTAAGAAAGCTCTCAACATATCCTCAAGTGTTTGGATAGTCTGCTCGGATTGGCCATCGGTTTGAGGATGATAGGCCATACTGAATTTTAGTTCAGTATCCAGAGTATGTTGAAGACTCTTCCAAAACATAGAGGTGAATCTGGGATCTCGATTAGATACAATAGATAGTGGTACTCCATATAGCCTTACCAAATCCCTGATATATATCTGTGCTAGTTGATCCAGTGAGAAATCCTCTTGAATAGTAATAAAGTGTGCAGACTAGGTTAGACAATCCACAATAACCCAGATTGCAATGTTTCCTTTGGATTTCTTCAAAACTACAATGAAAAAGTCCACGGTGATGTTCTCACATTTCCATGTTGGTATGGGTAATGTTTGCATCATCCCCTTCGACTTTTTCCTCTCTTCCTTGACTTGATGACACATGAGGCACCTTGAAGTAAATTCAGCGATCTCCTTCTACATATTATCCCACCAAAAGTTTGTTCAGAGATCTCGATACATCTTTGTGATCCCTGGGAGAATTGAGAAGGTTGAGCTATGTGAGTCATCCATAAGATCCTTTTTTATCTATGGATCAGATTGTACACATAATCGTGACCTAAATCTCACAATTTCATACTTGTCAACCACAAACTCTGAGGATTTCCCATTTCTGATAGCATCCAACATTTTTAGAATTTCCACATCCTTTCATTGAGAATACTTTATTTTATCCAAAAGAGATAGTTGAGAAATAATTTATGAAAGGATTGATGATGTTCCCTTCTTTATGATTTCCATGTCCATCTTCATCAAATCTAAGAAGATTGGATCCTTCTCAATTCTCATCAATGATATAATTGTTGGGTCCTTTCTACTAAGTGCATCTGCTACCTTGTTCTCTTTCTCAAGGTGGTAATTCTTTGAGCAATGATAGTCTTTGATCAGCTCTTACCATCTTTGTTGGCACATATTCAACTCTTTTTGTGTGAATATATACATTCAGATTTTGTGGTTCGTATATATTTTACACTACACCCCAAAGAGATAATTACGCCAAATTTTTAAAGAGAAGATCACCCCAGCCAACTCCAGACCATGTGTTTGATAATTCTACTCATAAAATTTTAATTTCATTGAATAATAGGAATTGAATTTGTCTTTTTGCATCAACACACATCCCCAGACCTTCTTTAAAGCATCACTAAATACCATAAAAAGTTCTCTACTTGTGGATAAGGTGAGCACGAGCATAGTGATAAGCCTCCTTTTAAACTCCTTAAATATTTCTTCACATTCATAACTCCAAGTAAACATTAATACCTTCTGAGTTATCTTGGTAAGAGGGTTGGAAAATCATGAGAAATTTCTCACAAATCGTTGATAATATCCAGTTAACCCCAAAAAAGCTACGGATATCTATTACCGATGTTGGCCTCAACCATCCCTCTATTGTAGCTGTCTTGGAAAGACCCATATATATCCCATTACTTTTGATGATATGTCCTAAGAATTATACCTCTTTTAAATAGAACTCACACTTGTTGTACTTTGCATAGACCTTATCTTTCTGCATGGTCTCTAGTACAGTTCTTACTTGCTCCTCATGATCCTCCTTGGTTTTGGAGTATACTATTATATCATCTATAAAGACGACCAAAAATTTGTTGAGGTAATCTCTAAAGACACTATTCATTATGTCAATGAAGATTTCTGGAGCATTAGTGATTCTGAAAGGTATTACTATGAATTCATAATTCCCATATCTCGTACGAATAACAGTCTTTGGGATATCTTCTTTTTTCACCATTACTTGATAATATCCTGACCAAAAATCCACCTTGGAGAAGTATTGTGCTCCATGCAGCAGATTGAATAATTCATCAATTCAAGGGAGAGGATACTGTTTTTTATCGTGATTTTTTAAGCTCATGATAATCGATGAAAAGGCACGTTGATCTATCCTTCTTCTTAATGAAGAGGACTAGTGCACCCCATGGTGAAGCACTTGGGAATATAAACCCTTTATCCAGATTCGACTGTAGTTGTTTTTTTAGCTCCTAAAGCTCAACAATAGCCATTCTATATGGAGTCTTGGATATTGGAAACCCCATAGGTATAAGATCAATTGAGAATTAAATATCTCTTCTAGGATAAAGACAAAACAATTCCTCCAGAAACACTTCAGAGAATTCCCTCACAATAGGCATGTCTTCAAGGATTATTTATTTTTTGGACTCAATCATCTGAGCCAGATATACGTTCCCATAGGGAAGTAATATCCATGAGGGATAAGATGGAGTTAAATAAGACTCATCTTCCTCCATGAACTTGTATTGAATCGGGGGTCGATTCTCTATATGGAGATTGATTTCCCTCTCATGGAAATTTATGTTGGTTATATATAAGGAAAGCCAATCCATGTCTAGAATTGCATAAAATTCCCCCATAGGGAGTTTGAGAAAGTTCACTGGGAAGTTCAATTAAAAAATTATTACAGGGGAGGAGTTATATTCCTAGGATGCAATGATTTTCACATTTTTCATACTCACCGACATCATTACTTCCATTATTTGTTGTGGTACTGGGATTATTACACAAAACATTCGGGATATAAAAGAATGCGTAGAACCCGAATAAAAAAGTACATTCACTATTGTTGAATGAATAACTGTATTACCTTTCACCACTTCATTATTGGGGTTCACTTCGGTGGTAGTGAAGGTAATAGACCACCCCTTCTACCTCAGAGGTTGTTGGTTGCCTCCGAAAACCCTTGGCTTAAGGCATTGATTTAAAAAGTGCCCTGGTTCTTTGCATTTGAAGTAATGAACAATGTGCTGAGAGTCGAACAAAGCGCTAATCTCCTCTATCATAGCCACAAGTTTTTCTTGGCGAGAGTTAATAGCCAGGTGCCATTATCTTCCACACCAAAAGAATTTACTTGTCCCCTTCAGGTAATTTATGAGGTTATTCTTTACACACCTTTTGCAAGTGGGGTGGTGGACCTTCTTAGAACCATTGGATTTATCCATCAGACCACCAGTATTAAAGTCCACCTTATTCTTCTTATCCCCATGATACCCATGAGATTCTCCAATCTCCATTTCTTCTTCGTGGGAACATCATAAAAAAATTTCATAGCTGTTGAAGTCATGGATCGCCAGTGCTTTCTGTATGCTAGGTTTTAGCCCACTAATGAATTGGTAAACCCTGTATTCGAGGGTAACAAAAAAGCTGGATGTGTATCGTGCGAGCCTTGTGAATTTTTCCTCATATGCTCTGATGGATTCATAATATTTTTTTCTTAAGGGAAAGGGATTCCCTTTCCATCTTATGTCGGAGGGTGCATGGAAGATATTTATGAAAAACCATCTTCCAGAAATCCTTCCATTCCAATGCCTCAATCTACTCCTCAGGATTTGTATTTTTTATCAACATCCACCATTGATCAGCTTCACCCGCTATATAATAATCATACAGGAGAACCTTCTCTTGTTTGGAACATTGAATGATGGAGAAGATCTTTTCAATGGAGTTGATCCATTGTTCAGCGATTGAGGGATCAGATGATCCATTAAAAGTAGGAAGACTTTTTCTCATGAAGCTCTCGATAGCAAATTGTTCTTTCTTGGTGGGTGGGGGGGTGTTGAACTTTCCTCTTGACCCATGTTTCTATTCAAAGCTTGTGTTAATTGAGAGATAAGCATAACAAAGATTGTGATTCCCACTCCCATCGGATTGGGCATATCATTAGAAAAATCATCACATTGATCTTCACATCGGTTGTTAGCCCGAGCTATCCTATTACCAATCATTGGTTAGAATGAAAGGAACGTTATGGGTATCACATAAAGGATAATCCAAATACAAAATGGATGAAACATATATTACTTTTATTTCCCTAACTTATGAATCTATAAGATTAAATCTATGTTATCTATGTTCTACATTCCAACATATATTCTTAGGGGATTTTTTTAATAATGGTTCATACTAAGCTTTTGAATTTACCAAAGAATATCCCCCGTGAGTGTCATAACCAAGAGGGTAGCAAGCCCTATTGTTGTGCACCGGTTCCTATTCAAGTCTAGCTCAAAGCAGTGTTTTCGGGTTTTACCACTAGGATACATCTGTGCCAGAGCAGCCTCTACCTGCTCATATCTAGACAGGGATGTATTTTCTTGATAGAAAAATTACTCAATACTCCTCAATACTAAGGTATGTTTTTATTATACTTATTCTGGTCTCTAAGTCTTCACTAGGGTTTTCTAATCCTAATCCAAAAAATAACTAAACCTATCCTATGATACCAACTATGACAACCCGGATCATTATTACACACTTAATCATGATTTATTACATAAAATTCACTTGATAAAACATAGAATATTGAAAGTTCTAGTGTATTTGGGGCTTAAGATCTTTACATAACAACTTATAACATGAAATACAACATCTTTATTGAATACTTCCATTTCATGACCACTACATTCCCTCATACTTAGCATTCCATAGGATAACCCGAGGACATGCATGAGAAAAGGCTGATATATAAAGCCCAGTAAGGGAATAAACATGGGATAAAATGAGGAATATAGTAAATTTTCAGAAATAGGCATATCAAGGGAGCACTGGAGAAACATTATCATAAAGGAATGATAATTTATGATAATATGAATATGGAAATGTGGAAACAATATTTAATAATATTTTAGCATGATCCAACGATCATTACACATGGAGAATGAGTAAAACCAAATTTAACTTTAATTAACATGATTAATCCCTCATTTCACTTGATGTATCATGATACTAATATTTACCCAAAGCATTGGATTGCTATCAAGGTTCACCCTTCTTAAACATTTCATTTTATGCAAAAATGTTTACATGAATCATATAACATGGATTCATAGAACCTCATCATTTATTCCAAGATAAAAGAAAATGTGGAATTAATACATGAAACACTATAATAAATAAGTAAATTTTCATAAAGGTGAATAACCTTGTTAGGGAAATGGTTATGGTATTCACTACACAATGAAATTGACTTGGAAAATCGTGGTGTAATTCTAGAAGCTTAACGGCGTGACATAGAATTTCATAAAAATGGTTTCTGAGAGATAAATGGGTGTCTCATCATAGGTATATGAAATGGAAATTAAGGGGTTTATATAGATACGTGTCCCAACATAATTAATGGAATTTATATTCACAATACAAAAGATTTGCTTGAATGTAAATGTAGAGAAAGAGATTCCTTACGGAATTTCAGGATGGTAACTGGTGTCCGAGAGGGGAATTTAATGAGATAGAAAAAGGTATCCCATCATTAAAACATATAGAGGTATGTATGTATGAGTTGAGAAATCATACACAAAAATTTATAATTGATAAAAAAGGGCATAACAACATAATTAAATTGAGACAAAAATGATAAAAGAGAAAATTCCTTACTTGGAAGTTTGATCCCAACAGCTTGAGAGAGGCTTGATAGATTATTCTTGGGAGTTTGGGGCACCATGGGAGGATTCAAGAGAGAGGAGGGAAGAGGGTGGTTGATCTCCAAATGATTTGAGTGAAGAGGAAGTGGGGGATTGGGTGGATTTATATATGAAAGAAGAGGGAATTCATTAATATTTAGGTTTGGGTCACCACACATTAAACTAATCAATACCAAAAACCAGAACATAGTTTTTTCCAAATGGGAGTGGAAAATAATATTTTATAAGGACAGTGGAAGAAGTTATTAAAATATTGAGGGTGATTATGTGGAGGTGATTCACACTCTGTTGGAAAACAATTTAAAAAGACAAAATGTTTCATAACTCTTGGAGGGTCCAGTAATGTTTTATAAAATAAAAAAAACTAAAATCACATTATGTTAATGATAAAAAATATATTTTCCAAAAATATCATTTATAGTATTTTATTACATCACTATTGGGTCATTATGATGTCATAAAAAACATTATACATTTAAACAATATTTAATTTTTACCAAAAAATCTGATTATCTCATAAAATTAGGAAAAATTCACCATTGGATAATTTCGACGAACTTTTTCCAAAAATAATATTAATTTTATTTAAATAATTTTATAAATATATGAATTTTTACTTTTAAAATAAAAACCTACATTTATCCAAAATTCGTGGGTTTTGACAAAAATGGCTTTCAAACCATAATAAAAACATCAATTACCGTCATAAAATTATATGAATAATTATATTTAATGAAAATTAATTTAATTATAATAATATTTTATAAAAATAATATCTAAAAAAAATCCATTAATTTATTAAAATAGATTTCTTAGTTGAATATTAATTAAAAATACTATTTGTGCTTTAAAAACTATTTACTAAGTAACAATAATAAAATTAATGTATATTAATTATTATATAAAACAAATAATTCACATATTCAAAGTGCTAAGGTCTTGTTATATAATCCCTTATAACACCCACAAAAGAATAAAGGGTAAGGTGTTGGATGTTGACAGACTCTTGGGGTGGCTCGGAGAACATAGCTTGGGTGGTAATCTCTATTAACTTCCACATCTCCCATAGTCAGTTCTGCTCAATCTTAACATGTTCATGCTCGGATTGGGATTGTTCAAGAGCGAAGCCCAATGACGCCACCTCTTTTCAGAGTACTGACAAATGAGCTTCATACGGGGAAATTCTAAGGGATGAGGCCATATCTTCCTTCGTCTGAGTAAATTGGATTTGTTAAAGCCCTATATTTATACTAATCATGTGATCACTGTTCAATGAATATATTAACAACAGTCAAATTTTGTAATGGTATTTTAAAAATCAAAATCATAAAACCAATTAATTTCACAAAACCGTTTACATAATGAGACATTTAATTAGATCAAGAGGGATTTCCATTAATGAAATTTTGGGTCATTACATGAATGATGTGGGTATTATATCATGCATCTAAATACCCATGGATATTTTATGCGTATTTATTTCTTCATGGAATGCACATTCACATTACCTAAGTGTGTTGGGTATTTCCTTCATTATACTGTGTATATAAAATAACTATGGTATTAGGGTATTAACTTCATCTTCTAATGTGGATAAGTCACCAGTGGCTCACCCTACATGCATGTATCTTCACACACCTCCAAGACCCATGGGTTCAGGTTCCCTATTTCTCCCCATGGTACAAAACCTCTATATATTATTTTAAAAACCTAATGGTTTTAGGTCTTCATGCATCGCTTGAGATATTTATCATACAATGTATTCATGAATCATTTTTTACGTGGTAAGAAATAACTGAACCTCAACATAAAATCTTAAAAGATCAGGTTCTCTGTTTCTTCACATGAAATAAAAAGTACCAAAGGATTATCAAATGAACATGGAAAAATTAATTTCTCCAATCTCAAATATGTATTCTAGTTAATAAGAATTAATATTTCATTTTACTCATACTTGTTCTTCAAATCTATCTTTTACTTCATCATAATTTTTATTCATCAGACAACTCGTTAATGCCAGATAACCTACAAACCATTGTGTTCTTTCTTATGCAAGTTATTGGTGCATTTTTCACATGAAAGGGATGATTATCACATGATAATTTTATCAAAAATAGAAAAAACTCATCCATGGTTATTGAATAATTGAAATTCGACTTAAAAATTCATTTTTATATGGAAGTAGATTTCTTCTCCAAATGTCCTCAAGAATAAATAATAAAGTTTTCATGCATGGGGAATCATGGCCTCATGTCATTAATATATTGATCTCCAAAAGATCATAGATAGATCAGGTTTTATTGATGGAGCTTCACCATGAGTTCTATAATACTGTAGATCTTGGAGGAAAAAGGAGGTAAGGGATGATTTCTTGGTAGTGATCAAACAACTCTTATCAAACAGGTCAGATGATGCACTTTATGAAGATTACACAACTCATTATTGTCCCAAATTAGTTAAAACATAGTTATAACACTTCTTTATTGATAAAATCATGCCAAAAAATGGGTGTTCCATGACTTTGGGGGATCAACACCAACTTATAACCTTCACACACCACGATCACTGGATTCGGGCCGTAGGTAATTTGGCCCAACCAAATCCCTCATGGGCATTCTATACAAGCCTTATACGTGGTCCTCCCACAAGATATGGGAAATATTATTCCTCTATAGTTAATAAGATAGCTTGGTATTCTCTCTTGGGTGTAGTTGACCTATGGGTCCCACAATGCTAATATTGAGCTTAGCCTAGTCGAGATAGTGGGTCAGCCCTATTTTTTATAAAGACCCATACACCAATAATTAGTAAATACTAATTATAAAATTGATTTCCAACCTTAATCCATATAAATACCATCACCAAATTCCATTCCATCAAATTATCTTCTTCATATTTTCAAGAAAAATAATATTTGTAATGGCCTTCAAATTCTTCTATTCGATGCATTTCTTCATGAAAAGTTATATTTTATTTGTCTTCATCTTTTAGAAACTCCTCATATAATAATATTAATTTTTCATGGAAATCGTTTTACTTTCTCATGAATTTATATTTTCACATGACCTACACTTATTTCTTAAAAATGCTGTAACAATGAGAAATCCCCAAACATCTCTTTCACATATCATTGGAAATAGAAAGAGTTCAACAATCCAAAGACTTGATATGGAGAATTATTCAATAATAACATCCAATGTAATTAAAATAATCCATAATAATTCTCAAATAATCCTCACAAATAATTAATTATTCTATTACCAAATGACAATGAATTATTCCATAATAATTTTCAAAGAATCATCACATCAAGAATGGATAATTGTCATAGTGAATGAGATCCATGGAATCTATAACAATTTTCTAAGAATCATCACCAGTATTCTTGAATATTTCTCAAAATATTTCATCTTTATATTTCCATTATTAAAAACTAATAATAGAGTAATTTTTCATACATTTAATTTTGATTCCTTCTTATATATTTTCAAAAAATACAACCATTCTCATCAACCATCCATATGGTATTTTCAAATTTATTCTATGTATTATAATATTTTATTGATTACCCGCTAATCATTACTTATAGTGGAATAAAAAATAAATATTCCTTCATCATATTTTATATTTAATTTTTCAATATTATCAATTACATTTAAAATAAAAACCCATCATATGAAAATATTATAGTATCTATGCTTTGGATTATGATATCATAAAATATGCATGGGATTTTGGTCAATGATGTTTTATTTTCAAATAGTTTTTCATGCCTAATATTCATTATTTTAATGTTTTAATGGTTGGAACAACTTATATAGGGTAAAAGAATAAATCTATAAGTGATGAATAAATATTGGTAAGACCCATACTAGAATATCCAGAGTAAGACACCATCTTGAGAAAGCAATAAGCTTGAAGATGATGTGCTGATAAATAGTGGTTGGGAGAAATAAAATTAGAGGCTATTGTGTGGGAATATATTGTAGAAGAAGGAAGGGACATGGTTTAGGGAGAAACTATAGGAGAAACATGTTGTTTTGGAATCATTCTCCCTTTTATCAAGATGAATGTGGCCGAGTGTAAAATTTGTTTCAAGATCATGAAATTTAATTGTCTATTTAAAAAAACATGTACATGAACTGAAATAAAATCATCCTTCATCACTATCTTAAAATTATTTGTATGTCTAGGAAAAAATAAGAATAATTTCACTATAAACTCCCCAAAAAATTCATGAATAAGTTTATATAGAAGGAAATATCATAGAAAAAAGAGACATTTAAACAATATGAGGCATTACTTGTGGTGTAAGAACTACACCATGAATTATAATCTGGTTATAGGTATTCTAAATAATTCATACTCCACATCCTTCCTCATTTTTGTGTGTTTATTGGTTAAAGATAAATATTGAAGCATCGATATATAATTAGATGATCCTAGACCATGAGAAGAATATTTTTAGTGTGTTTAGTGGTCTTACACTATGATAAAGAATAAGATAAGGAAGACAATGAAGTGGTTAGTTTCCACAACATGATAGAAGAAAAATAATAGCACGATAAAGTTTTAGACTAGATAAAAAATTTATATCATGGACGATATATTGAAATCTACACTATAAATTGAATTATATAGTGGAATGAGTTATATATATGAAAATATGTAAGTGTTTTTACCACGATGGTTAAGTTTATAACATGGTAAATGGTGTTACAATATTTATAAAGTGATAATATAGAGAAGAGGTTGGGAACATACAAGTCTTATTGCATAGTGGTTACTCTTGATCAAAGAACAAGGAAAATGATAAGAATATATTAAAGATATATGTATGCATGCCTCGTGAGTAATAACTTTTTTTAGTGAGGGTTATGTTTAGATAAGATAAAAGGCCCGTTATATCAAATATTTGAGGTGACATTGAGATATATTTTTACAGTTTATAAGGGTAGAACATGGATTGATTTTTGAATTTATTTATGAAGAATTAAAATTTATGTTTAAAGATGATAAATATGCCAAGATAAAATAAGAGTGTTATGTGGGGGATTTTTCTATAAAATTTGCTTACTAATTTGTAAAATGAGTCATCACATGATTAAATCATCATTATTATTCTAGAGGTTCACCACATGAGTTTCCATGAGTATGGATGGAGTGGTTAGTAGTGGAGGCTCTATCATGATTAAAATTAGATGGTAATATACTTCATTCCAATATTTGCATTGAATGGTGATTTTTTATACTATATCTCTTTTACGAATTTCCATGTTCTATTTTATTATTTATTTATATATCTTATATCCATTATTCAAATATGACTACTGTATTTGTGTGGGTTATTTTATTTATAATTAGGTAACTAATTTTTCTAATTCAAGCATGAACATTGGTGCTCTAGAGTAATTATGTTTAAAATTGCATTTATATTTCAAAATTTCTAAATAAACTAATGTACTTGACCATAATAAAATGATATTTTAGAGATTAGAGAGTGAACCCTAACACTATGGCTTTAATTATATCTAATTTTGAAAGTAAATATGGTTATTCACTATTTTTTCTACACAACATCATGATATTGGTTGAACTATTCTTGGTATAACTTCATCATTCAAACGTTAGTTATCATTTATAATCATTCTAATCATTCCAGTTAATTTTTTATTAACATAAGCTCGATGATTTTTACCACATAAATTCCATATACTATGTTTCACTTGTTATTAGTTATGAAGATTAATAAAAATTATAAAATTGATCCTCCATAAGAATTAATGACTCTATATAGGGCGTAAAAGTATTCCAAACCATTATTGGGGAATTTGATTTAAGAAACATTGATCAATTATGACCAATATTTTCTCTCTTTTTACCTATTATTTTTCTTTTTGTTATATTTGGTGAGATTGTGTTTTGAGTTTTAGGATCAATATTTTGATACATTAGTAATCAACTCAGGGAAAATGAAAAATAATATTTTATTTTTATATCATTTTAGTTAATATATTTGGGAAACCAAGGGAAGAATAAAACAAGGCAGAATTTGACCGAGTTCATTAGGCGAAAAAAGTTGTGCGGTGGAGAGAAATGAGTTAAAAGAATTTAATGGACTATAGTATAACTTTATGTGTGGGAGGAGAACCTAGAATTATTTTACCTCTAATCATTGAGAAACTATTTAATGTAAAAATTATGATAATTGAAATGTTCTATAATTCGATTTAGTTATCCATGATATAACATGAAGATCAAAAAACATATTTTGGAGGTTACTTAGATATTTAAAACACTTTATAGTTCTATAATGTTTCCAATGTTGTTTTAATGTTTTTATTTTTTAAGTTTTCATTGAGATAAAAATTAATAGAGTGTATCTTAATCATAGAAGCACATTCCATCACCACATGGGATGGGATGGTAATAAAATTTATAATCATATTAATTACTCTCTTAAATTAAATTAATAAGAGGGTTGATTTTAAAAATTTATATCAATTTGATTTCAAATCACTTCATGTTTTATGATATTGGTTTAAAAACATACTAAGGAAGTTTACTTATCTTGGTATAGACATGTGTTTGTTAATTTAATCATTTTATGAGGTCTGGTATGAAAGCTATCGGTTGAATGTAGATGAAACCACTAAAAATTAATTTATGAAGTTACTAGTATAATGTTACAAATTTTTTTTATGAAATATCCAACAATAGTTTCTAATTGAGATGACCAAGACTCATACACCGAGATTAAATTAACGAAAAATAATCATTTTTATAGGAATTGATACAAAATGAATCGACCAGACCATAATTTTCCTAAAACAATAATTTCAATAATAAATATCGAGTAACTTACCAACAAAAAACCATTATGTTTTTCAGTTTTTGAGAGTTAGTAAATCCCCATTACATAAAAAGCCCATGTAATTTCATTATAATGGGAATTTTTTCCATTATACCAGAATTTTTTTATTTTTCATAAAGTCTTCAATAAGTGCCACAAAATTTCCATTCATGACTCTATTTTTGAAATATCTTACTTAATATCATTCTTCATAACCTGGGGAATCATAAATATATAAAATGTGAGCTCAAACACATAGTAATATAAAACATAAACATTTATAATTGAGTATTATAAGTTAGAATAATATAAGAATATGGATAAGAGATTGTAATTACTTTACATGAACACAACATAATGAAATAATACCCAAAAATACATGATTGATAAATCATAAATCATCATATAAGGCTTTTTGAATAAAAAACTAGTCATAAGTGAATAATATTGATCAATGAGAACTTAATATAGGCATCATTATGTGGAAAATGTATGTGGAATAATTATAGGAATAAAAATAATTGCAAATTTCAATTCTTAATTCCATGAAATTCATCAAATAATGGGATATTATAACTTCCTTCGAAAATTATATAAATCGTGGGTTAATTAATAATATACCTTTTGGTCTTGGAAAAACCACCCATGTACCCTTAGTCTTTGGATTGTCTCTTGTGTACTATTTTAAGCTAATGCGTTATAAAATATTACCCAAAACATTAGGGGGCTATCACAGAACCACATATCACATAATGAAAACCATAAATATTTATTCTATAAGAACATAAAGGAAATCATCATTCGTTCATAGTTAATTTAACCCATAATAAAGGAAACAGTTTCATGAAAGTGTCCTTAAAAATTAATTACAATCCATCTAGATAATGAAGGTGGATGATAACAGTAGAGAAAATCCCTAGTGAAAGATAATAACCCTTAAAGTATATTGAAATAGATGAAAAATAATTTTATATTGGAATTAAAAATATTTATTGAAAAAAAGGAAATAACTTCTTATCTTTGTAAATTTTTTAAAAAATGAAAATGTATATAACAATGGGAAAATGATATTATTTAAAAAACCACAAAAACATGTAAAAAAATATTAATAACAAATAATATTCAAAACTGCAGTAAAATGATGCCAAGATGTAAACGTTAAAAATAATTCCATTCACACTTTTGTAAATAAAGTTAAATGTGAACCACATAGAAAATGTTAAGAATATTCCTTTTAAAACTTTTTAAAGAAATTAAAATATAGTTTAAAATTACCTTAAGAAATCATTAGAGTATATATAACAAAATTTGTGCTACTCTATGAAGAAGATGGACATGGAAGAAAGAAATATGGGTAAAGTATATCAAAACATTATAAATATGTTTTATAAAGAAAATTCCATATGGGTTTGGTAACGTTGAAATAAAAATCTAATGAAATATATAACCTTATAGGGATATTTAAATCACTATAATTTTCAGGAAAAATTTTATAAAATATATTCATGCGTAGTATAGAATTAACACAAAATAAATAATGTGGTGAATATAGAATATATCTCAATAAAGGGAAATTGATATGAGGAAAATATATTTCGATACAATAACTTTTTGATTCACAACACCTTCAAACAAATAAGTTGAAATAAAACATTAAATATTGTGACTAAATAAAAAACATTGAGATGAGAAACCCTTACCTTAAACTTATATTCAGTCTTAAGTGATATAACTTCCTAGTATAATAAATTTAGGTATATTATTTATATGAGTATTAACCTTATTAATTGATGTTTTACACAATTTCAGAAATTTATAATTCATTGTTACCATATATTAATTTTTTATTATTGAAATTAACATTTTATTGCTAACCATTCTGTTTCCCTTATATGCTTCAGTTTTGTAAATTTTGTACTTGTGTCTTGTTCATGGGTTAACCACATTCATAAATTTCAGGATAATTTAATACATGTTTTTGATATATTTTTAGGGCCCCATATCCATTTCATTTTATTTATATTAATAATTTCCAGGGAATGTTTCAAAAGTCTCTTTTTGGGGATTATTGAATTAATAAATAATTGAATTTATCGGTAAATATAGTTTTTAATATCACAAATCCAAAAATATAAAGAATATAAAATTCATCATCAATACATATTATTAATAGTATTAAAATTTTATTAATCATTCATGACATAAAATTAAAACATTATTCATGTTGGTGATAAAACCAAAAAAAACAAGAACACATTATTACGTTTGAATGAGTTAGAACATGCTATTGTATAATGTTAAAATATTTTTTTTTAAAAAAATTAATGGAATAATTTTTTTAAAGTGATAAATTATTTTATATAGGGTTTATAAGAATAAGATATATAATAATAATCTAGAAAAAGAAATCTCTTATGCAGAGATCCTAAATGTCCTCAAGAAGGGAATCTAGGAAATTAGTAGTTTAGCACTTCTACTTGAGTCCAATGATTCTAAAAAATGAGAGAGTATTTTTACAAAAGGAATTATGGAATATTATAGGGGGCACTTTTAATTTTTTTTTTGAATTTTAAGGTGTAAAGGAGAGATCCTTTTATAAGTAAGAGGAGTGAAATATTTTTAATATTTAATTATTAATATATAAAGGAAAGTCATTCTCCAAGACGGTGGTTCCAAAATTGATAATAATTGAACATGGATATCTCTTAGGTCAATAAATATTCTTTCCAATAATTTATATATTTTTATATATTTTTTTTTAACTTATTCATTTAATTTAACCATTTTATCACATTTAACTATTACTGAGGTGTCACACTTTTACAAGAGTAGTTTATTTTTATGACTAAAAATTAAACAGAATTCATTACCAAAATTTTAAATTCTCATCCAAAATAATAAATATATTATAAAAGATTCAATTTATTGAGATTTTAAAAAATAATATCAATAAAAGTATGATTATCACAAAAAAAATAGTTTTTATACAAAATGAATTATTAGCATAAAAATCATTTTACATCAAAACTTAATATCATTTTGATTCAAATGATATATAATAGTTTATTATAAAAAAATAATTTTTTATTGCGAATTTCAAATTAATCCAAAATTGAATAGATTATTGTGAATACATAACTAATGGAAAAATGAAAGAAATTGTTTTTTATTTAAAATAAAATATAACTTATGTTACAAAAATCCAACCATAAATTTCTAAATTCAAAATATTAATTTTAAATGATTTTTTTTATTCTAGAAATTAATATTTTGGTTAAGAAAAATGTTTCAAGAATTTTTAAGTCATTATTTTATCATAATTATTTCATAAAAGTTATTGTATTGATAGAAACATTATTTTTAACTATTCACCTAAACATAAACCGTTTTAGAGAAACCCAAAAAATACAATTTAAGATAATATTTAAATACTAAATTAAAAACTGAAGTTAATTTCATAATACTTAAATTCTATTTTTTTTAATTTAACCTAAAATAAATAAATTATAATGAAATTTATGTTTATAAGAAATTAACTTTTTTAAAAACATTAATTGGTATTCACCATATTTCTTATAATTTACCAAGGAGTGTTGATTTAATTGTTTTTAAATTCAGAAATTATATTATAATAATTACTTAAATGAGATCAATTCCATTTATGATTAAACTAGAAAACAATTTAAATATAATTATTTGAAAAATATCCCCATACAACATTAAATGATTTTAATTACATCTGATTTATAATTTATCTTATAACCATAAAAGCTTAATAAATTACTTCATATTATAACACAAATAATAGTTGTTTAAAATAATTCGAATAATATCTAAGTATTCAAAATTAATTTCTTATAATAAATCATTTTATTATCTATTTATTTACATAGGGTTTTACTCTCATTATAATTATCTTAAAAAAATTCACATTCTATGATCATAATTTAATAATTTTTACCTCAGATTATAAAAAATATATCTCAGTTTGTTTTATTAAGGAATTGCATGTGATACAAACTAGACCTCAATGAAGTTTTTTTAATGTAAAACACATACTAAAATCTCATAATGTTACATTCTATCCCATTGAATAAAATATTCCCCCAAAATTTTAATTTCTCCCACCATTGAAATTATATGACGGTGTTATTATTATATTCATTACTCTTTACAAAATTTATAACGATATATCTTCCTTACTAGCATGGTTAAGAATCATTTTTACCTAATAATATACATTTTTCGATATTTTCATTTTTCACATCCATTTGTTCCAAATATAGATCCTTAGTTATAAGATTAAGGGTTTTCTAGAAACATACAATTAAAAAATTATTTTTCATGATAATTTATCAACCAAATACCAAGACCAAAATGGCCATGATAATAATTTATAGATATGTTGAAATGAAAAAATCAATCATAAGATGTCTTATCCAATAAAACATTAATTTCAACCAATGTTACATTAATTTTAATTATAATACTATTACTCCCGTTTAGTTTAATTTAGGTTTCCATTAGTTTTATCATCCTAATATCAATAAATTAATGCATAAAAATAAATATTCCATAATTATCACGATCTCACTTATCATATTCTAATCCCAAAAATCATGAAAACCAATTCTCTCAGAATTTATATTAAAATTTATCCCCAAAATAATTAATCACATACCAGTAAATTTTTCCTTAATAATAATTACTTATAAGGATATATTAATATTTTTCAAAATTAACTGGAATCACCTTGTCACTGAATAACTTTTCAAAGCCAATTTTATCTATATTTCTCAACTTATATCATCATATCCAATTAACACACTATTATAATTAACCGTAACAACATAAAAAATAAATCATGTACCAAACTAAAACGTTATCACTTTGAAAATAAAGTATTATTGCAAAAACCCAATCAAAATATCATTAATAACTTTAAAATAAAAACATACAAGACATAAAAAATGGGAAGCCAGGTCTTTAAACACACGATCTCCCTAATATTTTTAACCCATGGTGGTATCCACAACTCTTAAAATCCCCTCATATGATAAAATTATAACATATATATATTTCTAGAACTTTCTCTAATACCAACTATGATTCCCTAGAACCATACACCAAATTTAGTTCTAAAAACATACCTCCTCCAAAATAACCTTTTTATTTTCAAACACTTTTAAGGGGAAAGTGAAAACCCTCACATTTGAAACAAATCATGTAGCAAAATAGACAAGTGACTAATTAAAGACAAGTCTAAGACAGTTGGAATCACATTCCCTAAACAATTTCCAAGGAAAGGAATTTACCTGGCTATCTGGATCATCCTTTAAGATATCTTCATAATGAGATGCAAGATAGTCCCAAGCTTGCATGTAATCTTCTTTACTAATCTTCCCCATGTTGAAGCCTCTAACCAATATGCGATCTTTCTTTTCAATCCACTCAAATTTCTCCCTTCTAGTATCCACTTGGAGTAATCTTCCCATCATTTGATCCACATCTTCCTTCGTCGCCTTAATCGTCAGAACGGTCTCCAACATTTCTTCACCAGAGTGCTTGATTAGATCCATCTTATGTTCTAGATCCTCAACCTTCTGTCTCTATGAGATTTCAGGATTCCCTACCTCACACTGTTTTCCAGGTAGGAGAGTAGCCTCCTTCACCAGCATCACCCCCTCAGATCGCAGATGTACCTCTCCTTGCTGGTCCTCCAACATCTTGTTAGCATCCCCATGAGGGGTCGCCAAATCTACCAAGGTACCTTCTAGATTTTAGGCCTCGTTGTCGTGCTATTGAGACCCGATGACTCCAACGTAATGAACCTCCTCACCTTCCACTATCTGGACATCATGTTCCTTGTATTTACCTCTTTTTTGGCTGATCGAGTCTCCATCGGCCTAGGAAGGTAGGAGTAGTCTTTGCGCCCCTTTGGTTTCAACTTCTTGGAAACAATGAAACTCCCTGGGTCCCTGTTTTCCTTATTTCCCTTCTTTCTTCTTGGACTATGTAGGCCTTTACCAAACCCTCCTATAATATAGTCATTTAAGGGTTGTCCATCTCCATCAGACTCGGTGGAACAAATGGAGTTTCTTTCAATCCCTCCCTCATTACTCAAACATTCAAATCTATTGTTTAAGATGAAACTGGCCGGAGTCGTCGTATTAGTCTAGCGTCTTACACCATGTGATGTATGCTCCCACACCTGGCCATCCATAGACTTATTACTGCCATTCGGTTGTATCTCCCTTTCAGAGTTGTTACTACTTCCTACGCGCATAGCCATATCACAGGTGCATGGATTAGAGATCACATTTCCTTTTGCACCCCTGTCGCCATGAGGACTCACCATATCGCTCCTCAGCCTGTTAAAAATTCCAGATACCCTCGGTTCAAGAGGTAAAACCATACCTAGTTTTTGCTTCAATGCTTCCCCCAAACAAATGGTACCATGATTCTTGCCAGAACCTCGACCAAATCCTTCACAGCCATCAGCAGACCTGTTTGGATCCGAACGTAGCCCCAGAGCCTTCTGCTGGATGCTAACATCTTTCACTGCTCCATATGAAATCAACTGGTCACCTGAACTCCCCATTTAATGGTCAGACTCATCCTCAATACGAGTAACTGGAACATCCTCCAAATTTCTGAGTGGATCGCTTGGGTCACCAAACAAGACTACCTCCTTCGAACCTACACCTGGCACAGATAGCCTACTGCCAAGTCCCTCCTCCGGCTCCTAGAACTCAGTCCTGCCCCCCGCTCCTACACACTTTCATCGAATGGATCATCTTCTTGCAGAGCGGACAAAATTTCACCCATGATTTTTAACAAACAAATTGCTTACACCAAAACTCTTCACCAACATAAATCCAAACGAAGTTAAGCGGCCCTCTCGACACATCCACTTCAACACAAAATCGAGGAGAGATGGGGAGGAAAATGGAAAGGGTTCTATTATCAGAACATAGGAATCTAACTACTAGGTTCCCCAACATGTAGATTATGGAGGGGTTTTGAAAGGGTAGTGGGAGGTGAGGAAAAATAACCCATATTTCCGTAGTCAGAGAATCCCGCTTCATGTGGATGTCATAGTTCCATCGGAAATGGAAGAATCTGACACCGTTGCATATGTGGGGAGCGAAGGACCACACCTGAATCATGTCTTCCTCCGATGAAAATCTTATCATGATGTGCCTGTTGTCCAGAAGCCCCATCGTAGATTGTTCTTGTAGCCCCCATGATCTGAAAACTAATCTATCAAAATCATCCACTGAAGGGTGATGGTGACTGAACCGAGCAATCTGCGTCCATCTGAGAAGAGAAGAAGCCTCGTTGAATTTAGAAATTGAGAGCGGTAGATGTGGGCGGCCGTCACGCAAATCAGGGACTTTAGGGAAAATCGTGATCCGAGGGAAGGATGTGAGAAGATCAGGGTTAGAAAAGGGGTAAAAGAATGGGAGAGGGCGCCCTCATAGATCGAAGAAGGTCCCTCCCCCACGGAGGGGGGAGGAGCATTCGTGCCAACCGTCGTCATCTAGGGCATCGGGGAAGCGCTCCCCAAGGACTGATTTACAATTCTAAAAAACCCACTCTTTAGATAATGACATTGACACTAACTAAAGTTTACCAAATATAAACTTCCTTAATTTCAATGTTAAGAACAAAAAATGATTCACTTACACAGCCAATAAATTTTTGGTATATATTTTTAAGGATTTAGGAAAAAACCTTTTATATAATAAATTCCATGTATATCCATTTAAAGAAATTATTTTCCTATAATATCAATAATTTATTAGTTTATATATGATCTTCAACATCTCCCACAAAATTATCCATACATGATTTTGACACATCTCACTTAATACTGTTTATTATAACTTGGGGGAATGAAAACATAAGAAGGGTGATTTCAAAGTCTTTGTAAGGGTAAAAATTGGTATTTAAAATCAAAGTTCAGAAGTAGGCATTATATGAGTATATGGTTATGAGAATGAAATCAAATTACATGATCATAACATAAGGAAAGAGAGACCAACAATACATGAATCATAACCGAGGAAACCATAAAATAAAATACATAAATATCATATCAAATTTATTAATATTAAATATATTTTGGAATAATAAATTCCTATAGATAGTAAAGTTTTTGTAACTTTTTAGACAATGTACATCATCGACTTATTTCATTATGGATATTCAATATCTTCAAAAAATTCTTCCCTCATATGAAAGTTATAAGAAATATCTTACTTAAAAACATTATTCATAACATAGGGAAAATAGAAACCTAACAAAGAGTGATATTAGATGACCAGAAAGGGTAAACCTGAAAAATATTAATCAATGATCATATGTAATAATAATATAAGTACAAGGGATGAGATCATGGTCAAAAATTACAAATATCACACCCAATCATTCATAGATCATAAATCATGAGTAATTACATAATAATTAATACATCTATAGACATTAAATAATTTCATAAGAATAAGAATGAGTCAGAGTAGTTTTGACACAATAACATGAATATAAAATAATTTCATTAGTCAATACTATATCCTAATACTATCATCATATAATATAAAAATTCCCATAATGGATTGGGTTCACTCCACAAACACTTTTCATCCCTAGAATGGGTTTCTTACCCATCCTCTTTCATATTATCACATGATATAAAAATCATTACTCAATGAATTAGGGGGGTTTAACAAAAACACATACCAAATAAAAAATCCATACCTATATGTGAAACAAGATCATATATACAATCATCATTCTATCATAGCATAATCCATGGAAAATAAATAGTTTCATAATGTTTTTTCATCACATAATCATAATCCATACAGAGAAATAACATGAATGGTATCATAAACTATATTTCTAAGTAATTATAAGTAACATAAATGTATGATATCTTAGATGTAAAATAACATTAAAATAGCATTTTTCATATTTCTTTGAAAACGAGGAAAGTATACTTTTATTTCAATACCTTTAAAAACTAGAAATTTGAAAAATTTTGAGAAAAATTATTTCATTGAATATAAAAAATGATACCTATAAATAAATATTTAAATTAAATAATATCTATGATAATGGTTAGAGATGTTCATTCAATAAACATTAAAAAAATGGTCCTTTTTAGACTTTTAGTAAAAAGTCAAAAAGTACCTTATCTGGAAAATGTTAATAAGATCCATTTTAAAAATTTTAGACAAGTTAAAATGTGTTTGTAAATTAATTGAAATAATTAGTTTGTCATATAAAATAACAATCATTTTTTTGAAGAACATCAACATGGAGAAAAAATTTCATCGAGCACAAAGGACATAAGGTTGATGCTTCTTAAAATAATTTCTAGACCATTTTAAGTACCAAAAAGAGAAGAATGAAAAAAAATTAAAAACCTTAAAGTATAAATATAATATAATTTCTTTTAATGGAAATTTGACATTTACAATCTCTAAAATAAATGAGATTTTAACATAAACCCTTACCCTAGGTCCTAACATTCTTTATACGAGATCTTAAGTTCTTGGATGATAAATTTAAATTTATTATAAATGTATAAAAAAATAAAATTCATACTTATATTTTAATATTTATTTCCCATATATTTTTAAAATACCCATTTATTGAAAATTATCTGTTAAATTCAACATTAGTGTGGGAACTGGCCTATTTTTCATGCCTGTTTTAGTTTGATGGCTTTGATCCTTGCACCTTGTTCCTGATTTAATAATATATAGAATCTTAACAATGTTATTAGTGTCAAATTTATTCATTATATACACTTTTATAATCATTTATATAATATGGAGAGGAAACACTAATTACATTACTTTATAAAGATGGTAGTCCATACGTACACACGCGTATTGTTTTCATTTTAAATTGAATGGAAATAAATAATGATAGAAAACAATATATTTTTAAAGAATCATAATAATATCTTATATATATGTGTGTGTGTTTGTGTGTGTGTACTAAATCCATCCATATTAACAACCATTTATAAAAGACATGAAAAATGAATCACATCACTTTGGGGAAGTGGTAGTGCACAAATATGCGTGGACAACAATGCCATTTTTCATTGGATGAATAGGAGGTAGAAAGTATATATATAATTAAGATAATAAAATTTTATTGTTTTAATGAAAATTATTTCATTAAGTTAATTTAGTTTTATAATATTATCATGAGGTTAATGGAGAGAAAAACTCAAAATAGATCGGTAAGAAAATTATCTCATCTTTTGAAAACCTCCTTTAGATCACACCTTAAACATTAAAATGTTTTTATTTTGTGAATAATAGAATATATAGGAAATAGGGAAGGAAGTTATGAAGACATTGTTTCAGGTATTGAATGAAATTGAAGAATATAAGTGTGTGAATAGGTGAATGGATGAGGCATTATATTATATTTTTTGTGGGTAGCAACTTGTAAATAATTAAAACATTAAAATAAAATAAAGTCATATTCAAGTTATATCGACACAATGGAAAAAAATTAAATATAAGATAAGTGAAGATAAAAATAAACATAAAAAAATGTATTGATATAAGTTTTTAGATTTTTATAACCCTTATTTATTTAGTTTAACCCCTCATTAACTCTTTTAACCTTTATCGTAGTGACTACATTTTACTATGATTACTGTTAATAATGTAAAGAAATTGATATTAAACTATTTAAAAAATATGAAAATTATTATCCCAATTATTATAACCATATTATTAAATTAAATTCCTATAATCTTCATAAATTCACATTAAAATAATCATACAAAAGACAATAAAAACCATTTCAAGAAAAATACATTTTAAGCGTAACAATGAATTTATTTTTCTTCCATCCCTAATAAAAACTATTAAATAAATATAAATTTTATTTTTTGAATATATTATCTTAAAATTTCATTATAATCATTAATAAATTCTAATTAATTAATTTATTAAGATTAAAACTCATTACAATTTTATGATCTATTTTTGAGAAAAAATAACTCTTTTTTACTTTAAGATGATATTATTTTCATTTCAAAGAAATTGATATCGAGTGAATTATTTTATTCATGTGTATATAATATTTTTTAATATAATTAATACAATTAATTAATTTTTTCCAAAATCATGTAAAAGAAATTATCATAAACAAAATACATTAAAAAATTCTATAAGATCTATAGTATTTTTTAATTGAGTTAGAAATTATTTATTAAAATTATATTTCATTTTATTACCATAAAATGTGATCTATCTTATAAGGTATAATCATTATTCACATAATTTTAGGTTTTTATACTTTAAAATATAGTTAAAACATTTATTTATAAAACAATATAAATATTTTAAAATCCATAGGTGTTAGATTATACCTCTTAATAATAATTTCAAACTCAAAATTCTGTCACTCCAATGAAAAAAACACATAGATTCCTCAAATTTTTTATTCTTTTATATTACCTTAACCAGGTTATTATACTTATTTATTAGAACATTACACACATGATCCATGATTTCTACTTATTTTTCTTCATAAGAAAGATCATGCTATAATCGTATGGCCTTTGACTTCATTACATGTGCAGTATCTGGTATGTACTATCTAAAAATAGATACATAAAAAACATCCTGAACTTAAGATAAGTCTAAGGGAAGACCGATGAAATAAGAAACCATCTCTATATGATCAAGAATATTATATATATATATATATATTGGGATTATATTTCCCTTATTTATAAAATATCATAGAATTTCCAAAGAGATATTTGTAGGAACACTTGATCACTAAATTGTCACTCCAAATCTCATATAAATTTGTTAGTATGAATTTTTTTATCAACTCTTAGCCACCATGATATTTTTTAAAATGACCAAAATATTATTTAAAATTATCTTATCTAGCTCATGACTAAATATATTTTTTTATTTTACATCATTCAAACATTTTGGTGTCTTACACTTATTCCCATAGAGGTCATTACAATAATTCATTTGAATTATCAAGTAAAAGACACTATTGTAAGAAAAATTAACTATGGAATGGTGTTGATCCCAACCTCTATTTAAATAAAAAAGAAATATTTCATGAAATATTCTTGGTATTAAATGGTCATTTTAGGATGAATATCTATCTAAGAATGATATATAGTGATAAATTTAAACACTTTATTTAAATCTTACTGAGGAATTATCCATAACATCGAGGTAAATGTCAAATTTTGACCAGATGTGATTAAGATTGGTACTCCATGAATCCTGAACACAATATTAATGTATAACATGGTTATATAATCTAGAGGTAAATATTATTTTATAGAAATTAACTATGATGATTTCATAACATGATCAAATACAACCAAAATATGATTATGACTTTTAGATGTATTGGGGTGTCCTGTGTTAAAATCCCCCTTTTACACTGAAGTATAGGTAATCGTTATAACATACACTTAGAATTTTTTCTCTTGACCTTAACATACTAGAATAAAAAGTACCAAGATAGATGTTCCACAATATCTCTCATCATTTAATCCCACCATAAATACTCTTTAATATCATAATATATATTCATACTACAAGGAAGAAAAAATAATGATGAACTATGATCTTCATCTAATAGCCCATTCATTAATTTTTCTACTGAAGGGAAATATACTATTTTTCTGAACCATATCATTCCATCACTATCTGGAATGAACTTAGGAAAATTCCACACCTTCTTTTATAGCTCTACATATTTATTGTACCTATTTAATCTTCACATTAATATTTGGTTGAACATTTATGTGGGAAATATGTGATATTTATTCATTAAAAATGACTTCAATGTCCATCCCATGAAAATAAATAATTATAAGATCTATTGAAATCATCACAATAGACAAAATAGCATGGTGCTTATGACTTAGAGCATCATCCACCTTATTTGCCTTCCTAGGGAGATAATATATTGACTAGTCATAATATTTAATTACATCAAACTATCTCCAATGATGATTATTAATTTTTTTCTATGTGAATACATACCTCAAGAATTTATGATCGATATATATACATCACACCTTTCAATATAAATATAATTCCTCTGTATCTTAAAATAAAAAATTGTTGTTATCAGTTCTAAATAAAGAGTTAGGTAATTTTTATCTTTAATATTATATCTGAGATAGATATAAACTACCACCATTCCATTATACATGGGAACACATCTTATTCACTTATTTTATGTATCACTATAGTTCAATAACACATCACTACTACAGGTTTATGTGATCATAGGTGACCAAACATACTATCTATTCAGTTCCCTGAATTTGTTTTCACATTCATCTGTCTATAGGATCTTGGATCTCTTCTATGTCAACTTAGTAACTAGATTTGATAAACCTGAGAAATTTATCATACAGTGTCAATTATATCTATCTGAAAAAATAAAACTATGAGTTTTGGTCTTCATTATTGGTTTGTGCTAATGTTCAATAACTTCTAACTTTAAGGGATCCACCAATATACCATCTCTTGTAATTACATGACCCAACAATGTTACTCTATATAGCCAGAATTCATAATTACTAATGTTGGTATAAAACTTATCCTTTTACAAGGTCTCCAACATAATAATCAAATGGTATTTTCTCTCTTCCTTGATATTGGAATATATATGAATATAATATATAAATACTACCAACAAAATATCAAGGAAATATCTTAGGGATCTATCAATAAAATTCATAAATATAGTAGGATAAATAGTAATTCTACATGAAATAACTAAAAATTCATAAACCTAAACTCATATGAAATTTTTTCTTTCGTATTTCCCCATTTTTGAACCTCAAATGAAAATATCCAAACTATAGGTCAATCATTGAGAAGTATTTATCACCTCACAATTCATTGAAAAATCATTAATACAATGTAGGGGATATATTTTCATGATAGTAAGATTTTTTTAGGTTTCAAAAAATCAATGAAAAGAAATACTAACCAATATTTATTATTAAAATAAAATAAGCATATCCCATGGTTATGCACTTGAAAAAATGAATCCCTTAACCCTATTCTCCTATATTTTCTTCTTAAATTAATAAATCAACTATTTCCATTCTAAAATGATTCTTTAAAATAGGTTTATCCCTATGTATGTGTTCTGTTGAAAACTCAAATTCAAAATTATAGGGAATAATAAAAATTCTCTAGGAAGTAAATTAATATATTTCTAAAAAATAGGAATATATTTATTGGTGAGTTTCTCCCAAACCATTTGAGAAAGACAACCCTATTAAATAAGAAATCAGACCCATAAAATGAATGTAATTTACATTATAATTTCATATTTATCCTCTCATAAATAGAAAATCATGGGATGATTTAGAAAATTAAACATAAATTCCATTACTTGGAAATTTTTATGTGATCAATATAGAGAGATAAAATCAATTCCCAACATAACTTCAGTTTTAACTATATGGAGAATCACAATATTTACAAGAAGTAAATTCCCAAAAACATCAATCAGATATGAGTTATCCAAAAAAATATTATCATCATATCATTAGAAGTTTTCTATGATAATTTAACTTATAATCATTGATGCAGTTACAAGATACCATTATAAATTTCATTAGATATAAAAGAGTGGGTATAACTAAAATCAAATAATAAATTTTCATTCTAGGAGTGTAAGATAAGTGTACCTTTTAGCATGCAGCTATCATGACCCATACTTGTGTTTGTTATTGGAGTATATTTCCCATTATCTCTTGGATTTAGAGGGTTCTGATGTAAAATTTCACTGTTAACCCATATATTTGTGATCCTTTTTGGTATAATTCATTTACATTTTGAAGTTGTATCATTAGAGTGAGAGTGGTCCATTCAATTTTTTCAGTCTCCACATTCATTTTATTGGCCTACCCATTCATAACTCTTCATTATTCACTTTCTTGATAAACTTATTTTCCACACATAATACATTTTTTATTCCCTTGTATTCAATTTCCCCATGCTTACTTCCACACTTATATCAAAAATGAAGATTTCATTTTCTTTCATCCATAGGTCTTATTACTATAATTTCATTGAAACTACACCTTATCGGAAATGAAATAATGATGATAATCTCTACTATTTATTTATACCTTGAGATAAAATCAAATTATTTATTCATTTCTACTAAATTTACATATGGATAGTGCCTCTAAGAGACTTGGTTTTAATGTACTAAATAATCAATCGATTTTTCATACAGGGTTAATAATATAACCAAAAGCGTATCGTGAAAGTCGTATAAACTTTTCTTCATAGGTACTAATATATTTATCATACTTTTACTAAATCTCTAGGAATCCACATTCTATTTCCATGTGAAGAGTTTAGGGAATGTAATTACTAAAAAATACCATATTAAACTCCACCCTTTCCATAGAGTCAATTTCTTCCTCTTTCCTCACATTTTTAATAAGATCCCACCACTGATCCACTTATACTTCAAAATGATACACCACCAAGATAAATTCTTAATTCTTAGAGGACTAAAGATAATTAATTATATATATATTTACATTGATCCATTTATCATATACTAGTGGATCAAAGGACCACCTAAAAGAAGGTTTTAGTTTCCTTATGAATGAATCGATGAAGTTTTCTTCCATCCTTTGGTCATTTTTAATATCAACATGATTCATGGATTGAGTGTCTTTGTTCAATATAACAATAACTTTTTTCATTATAGTTCCCATTATATTTGGTTTCTCAAGTGGAAAATCTTTTTATTATGCACAAAATCTATTGTTAACATGATTACTCATAGTTACAACCATTTAATAATGGCAGAAAACATATTTTATGATAAAATCTACAATAATAATTGTGATAAATTATTCAATCATGAAAATAATTTTTATAAGTATGAAATTATGATACATTTTATCATCATAATATTTTTTTTGGTTCACCCTATAAAACTTTTAATTAATAAATTGTTTTATTAAGTTATATTATAATATTATTCAGATCCTAATATCCAAAAATAACAAAACCTCACTCTAATAACAACTTAGGTGACACAAGAATAACTTACATAAATATTACTTCATTTTAGAAGAATATTAAATACATATAATAATAATACATGCTTAAGGATTGTAGAGGTTTAGTGTCTTTGATGAATATATATATAATGAACTAATTTCATTAAATATATTCATTATATCCCTAAAATTACTTCTCTCATAGTACCCTAATTATAAATACCCTATTAAAAAAATTCTCTTCACCTGAGGAAAATAGAAACCTAAGAATGTGTGTGCTCATATGATCAATACGGTTAAATATGGGGTATATAAATCAATTATAATATATGATAATAAGATATTAATAATGGTATGAGATAATAATCATAACTTATGAATTATATTACCAATCATAAATAGATGATAAATAATTAGTTATGTCATAACGATTTAACATTTCAAATGAAATGAGTCAGAAGAGTGAGGAATAATCATTAATCAGTAATGATTAATGAGAGAATATCATAAGGATAAGAAAATTTCCATGTAATTCTATCACAATTATAAGAATATGAAACCATTTCATTATTCAAGGATTACTTCCAAGACCATCATCACATATAGGAAAAAATATATAATGGATTGGGTTAACTCCCCAACCTATTCTCATCCTTGTAATGAGTTCACTCTATATAGAATTTTACATTATCTTAAGAGATTTCAACGATTTTCTATTGGATTTAAGGTATTTTGTAGATTTATCTATCACATAATAAAATATAAAAATATATATTCCACAAGATCATGGAAACATTCATCATTCCATTTTAACAAAACCCTTGGAAAAGAAACAGGTTTGATAAAGTTTCATCAACAAATAATAATATTTCATCCAGATAAAGAACATGGATGGTATAATTAGATCATATCTCTGGAGAATCATAATAATCATCAAATGATGGTAAAAAATATGGAAAATTTATTTAAAATAGAATTTTAATATTTCATCGAAAACTAGAAAATAGTCTATTTCTACCGGTATCTTTAAAAAATACAAAATTTCTAAATATTGAGACAAAATATTTTAATTTAAAATAACTATAGAAATATCTAAATTAATAATCAAAGAAAAAAATCATGTTGGTGAGAAAAGATATTCATTCTGTAATTGTTAAAACAAATATTTTATTTACACATTTATAGTAAATCCCAATGGCACATCATTCTAAAACAACAAGAAGATTATTTTTAAAACACTGAAAGGTAAGTAGAATATGTTTGAAAATTTTATTAAATAATAATTTGATATTATAAAATATCATAATTTAAATTATTTTAAATAACATGGATAATGAATAAAAAGTACATCTACTAAATAGGAAATATGGTCCACTTTTCTTAAAAACAATATCATCATGAATTTAAGTTCCAAAGAGAGGAGAATGAATGGGAAAAATGAAATCCACATAAATAACCTGAGGACCTGAAAATATATACGGTTTAAATTATAAATGTAACATAATTTCACATAACATAAATTTAATCTAGACAATACTAAAAATAAATGAGATTGTAACATAAAACCATACATCAATTCTTAACATTCTTCATACATGCTATTATTTTTCTATTTAATAAATGTATATTTATTTTAAATATATAATAGAAAAAATAGATAATTATATTAAAATATATCATTCCCATGTAACTTACAATGATCGATTTATTAATAATTCTTTATTGAAAACAAAATTTATGGGAGAACTGGTCTATTTTGCAAACATGTTTCGGTTCGACTATTTTGGAACATGATACTTTTAAATGGTTTCATCATTTAAAAAACACTAATAATGTTTTAATAATTTTATTTATTCATTATATACATTTTTCAAAGCACTCATAAAAGGTGGTGATGAAAAATTAATTACACTACCCCTTGGGGATGATATTTTTATGTATGCATGAGTAAAATTTTAATTTCAAAAAATTAAATAAATAATGATAAATAATAACCTATCCTTAAAAAATAAAAAAATATCATAAATATCATAAATATCATATATATTTATTAAATACATATATATGAGAATCCATTTACAGAAGACATAAATAATTAATCACATAGATTCATTGAGGTAACTGTATGCACGTACACACAAATGACATTATCATTTTCCACAAGATGGAATGGAGGTATAAAATGGAAGTAAAATTAAAACTAAAACATTTAAATATAGTAATTATACTAATATAATCATGCAATTACTGTTATATAATATTTTAATGAGGTTAAGGAAGAAATAAAATCAATATTTATTGCTAAAGGCAATTACCTATTTTTTAGGTAACCACTTTTTTATTACACCTTAATCCTTAGAATGTTTGTATTTTAGAATGATAAAGAGCTATAGTACATGATGAGTGAAGTTATGAAGATATTATTTTAGTGATTTTCCAAACTACAGGGCTTAAATAGTGTGAATAATTGAAGTGGGTTGATTCCCTTTTATACGTGAGGTGGGTTCCAATCTTGAAAATACTTAAATAATTAAAAATATAATAAATCCAATTTCAAGTGAAAGGGAAACCAAATAAAATAAGATTAAAAAAAATTTAGTTCTATATACACAAAAAAATATGACTATGAAATGTTTTTATGTTATTTTAATCCACATCTCTTTAGTTTAACCCCTCATTAACCCTTTTAACCATTATCATAGTTACACAATTTTACATTGGATAATATTCATAATGAACAAAAAAAATTTAACTATTTAATAACTTTTAACACAATAAATCTAAATAATGAAACCATTTTTTCAATTTCAATAACTATAATTAGTAAAAATTCATTTTATTATAGGTGGACGAAAAAAACAAAAACTCTTTTTAAAAAAATGAATTTCTAAGGTAAACATAGAATTTATTATCCTTACATACCTAGTAAAAACAATAAATGAATGTTAAATTATTTTTTATTAAATATTATATCATCTTATACAGTAAAACGAAATCATCAATTTTGATTAATTTATTTTTTGAAGATAAAAACACCTTGTCTTTATAGAAGCAGTTTTTTAGAAAAACAATTCTTATTAAAATCAGATTATTTTATTTTAATTAATTTATAATTAATAACCAATTAATTAATATTATTCATGTGTATAAAATAACTTTTAATAAGATTAATACTTTTATCAAAAAAAGTTAAAAAACTGATTAAAAAAATAATTATCATAAATAAAATACTTTAAATAAATCTTTTAGGATCAAGAGAGTTTCTTAAATGGGTTAGAAATTATTTTAAAAAATTATATTACATTTAAATACCATATTTTTTGAATAATTTTATTATGTATAAGAGTTATTATCATTAGTTATGGGTTTCATGAATCATAATCTATCAGAAAAATTTATTTTTTATAGAGAAATATATTCTAGATTCTTGAGGTGTTATATCCTACCACCCTGAAGATAATTTCACATGAAAAATTCTACCACTTTGATACAAGCAACTGAGGATACATTTGAATCTTCACATCCATATGTTCCCATATATTTTTCTCAAATGGTTAATTCCTCTAGAGAAACCTAACTAGGTGATTAGTCTTGTTCTCTAACACTTTATCCCTTTGATCCATGATTTCTACCAGCTATTCTTTAAAAGAAAATCATTGTCCATTGTTATGAACTCTGAGTTCAGTAAATGTGAATGATCTGGTATGTACATTCAGAAAATAGGTACATGAATCATATTTTACTTGATATAAGTTCTGTGGAATGCCCAAGTATTAATATACCATACTACTATGATCAATACATTCATAGGGACCAATATTTTTATGGGATTAACATTCCCTTCATTCTAAAACTCATTACGTTATTCTACAACACATCTAATAGAAAATTTTAGTCCTAAATTTGGACCCCAAATATTGATAATGATATGAACATAACATTTTTTTCAACTCTTATATTAACTGATGTGTTTCTAAATGGCTATAACATTATCTTCTATTTCGTCAGCTAGATCATGTCCTAATAGCTTTCATTCTCTAACTTCGCCTAGACATTTGGAGTCTTACACTTATTTACATAGAGAGATTCATAAGGATACTTATGAATTATTTATTTAAAGTTATTATTGTATGAAAATTAGACAAAATTATTGTTTTGATCCTAAGCTTCTTTGAAATATTTAGATAAATCTCTCAGAATATCTTATATGGTTTGTATGGTATTCTCAATATGACCCAAAATCTGAGGGTAATATAGAATTTCAAAGTTTAAAACCATATTCAATGATTGATAAAAAATTATACATAAATTTCATGTAACCATCAAAAATTTATTTGATACGATTGATAGTGGTACTCCATGAAACCTTACCACTTACTTAACATATAAACTAGCTAGCTGATGAAGAGAGAAATATTCATTGATAATAGTGAAATGGGCTGATTTCCTAAGGTAGTTAACTAAAACCAAAATAAAATTATGCCCATTATATGTCTTGGGGAGTCCCATGATGAAATCAATGATAATATTTTTCAATTTCCATTTTAGTAGTACTAATGGTTGTAATATCCCCTTATAATTTTTTTCTCTTAGCCATAACTCATGTCATACCAAGCCCAAAAATACATTGTACACAATATACCCATTCTTGTTATCCCACCTAATTTTTTTATAGTCTTTATACATATTTATAATTCTTGGTTGAATTGATAATGAATCATATGAGCTTCATATAATATATCCTTTAATTGTAACATTTTATGGGACACATACTCTATTATTAAACAATATAAATCTATCACTATAATGATTGAGCATAGAAATCACTCATACCTTCCATTATAGCTCTACATATTCCTTCAATACATTTATAATATTCACCCAAATATATAGCTGAACCTTTATCTAGTAAATATCATTTATTTCTCATTTTATAATGATTTATAGGTACATTTTATATCGACCCAAGTATTTTAAACATTTTTACGTGTTTTTAATATATATATATACAATAAATACAATCCTTGGATAAAAAGGCCTAACGTCTTTAGATGAATTGGTACATAAAAAATTAACATGCATGTAAAATTGATATTTATTTTAATATCCATAATGATCTCCTAGAAATATATGAGATCTTAAAACTTTATTGGATAACTTGTAAAATACATAAATAAATGGGGTGATCTTTAAAGCCAATAATTGAATAACCATGATAATGAAGGATAACATGTGATTCAAAGGACATAACATGATATAATAAAATGTAAGTCTAATAAATAATCTCATGAGAGATTAACATAAAGAATATGGAATCATAATATCATAGAAACATCATCAAGTTTCAGTAACATAAAGCCTGACATAAACACAAGCCAACGATAACTTCCAAGTCAACATCACATGGTTGAAAAAGTCCCATAATGGATTATGTGTACTAAATTATACCAGAAATTCCATATCATGAGATAAAATAATTACCCAATTAATTTGAGTGCTATATATTTACATCAATCATAACATGTATGAGCTTATGTGTGATAAAAAGGAAATCAATCATAAGGTATACACATAATAATTACTCGTGGAATGAAATTGGTTTCATTATATTTACTCATATAATAATCAATGGATATTTCATAAAGATTAAAAAGATAACAATTAATAAAAATTTTCATATGTTCATATCTTAGTATATAAGAATAAGTATCAAAATAGAAGGCATTACATAAAAGGATGAAGGGATATAAAGGTTCCCCTTAACTGAGTTTGATTTTAAAGAATTCATATGAGAAATGAACCTAATACATGTATTACCCCATAAAAGAATGTGAAAATAATAAAGGTATATATATTATACCCATAAATATATAATTTAGAGTCGTTATATAATATCACTAAGAGATAGAATGTGATTTAGAGAGACAAAGTTCATCACCTGAAGAAAAAGGGTGGTTCAAAGTGATCCCTGACCATATGATCCGGAATTTTTCTATACTTCAACTTAACATATTGGATAATAAAATTAGGTTATTTAATAATGTAAATCAGAACTTTTTTTATATATTTTTTATTTACTATAATTATATTATATTTATTTATAAAATTTCAATGATTTATAATATCTAATTTCATTATAACAAGGACATCTGTTTCATATTTCCATGTGTGGATCACCTGTGGGTAGTTATTGATGTTCTTTTTAAACATATCTACTACCCCAAAATTGAAATGAAATGGTATTCAAGAAATTCAAAATTTAAAATGTTCTTAATTATTAATAGGTTTTATTGTGTATGGATGATTAATTTTTTAAAACATTAATGTTATATGATTAGATTATTTTGGAAGTTTTAAAAACCATCATAGAATAGTTTTATTTTATTTAATATTATAGACATATATTTATTATAATATATAAAAAATATATAATATATATATTTAGGTCATTTTAAATAATTATATGTAAATTTAATCATTCCATGAATGTGATAATAGAAAATGAGAACTCATCATCCACAGAGGTGATGAACTGGCATAAAATGGGCAATAATATCATTTTTTAGAATAAGTGGAGAATATGGGATGTTGGATGGTATATATCCTATTAGTGATATTAAATTACACTATATCATTAATAATGGAGTTATTATTCCATGTTGTATGATGGTGGTGAGGAGAAGGTAGAAGTGAAAAAAACATAAAAGAGGTAGTTTGAGAATATTACCTCTTGGATATCATTTCCTTAAAAACACTAATTAAAGAACATGGAATTATTCATTGAGTGATAATAGTAGCACTAATACCTTAGGGAGAGAATTTGGAAGATAATTGGGTTGATATCAAGAATGTTCCATGTTTTAAAAGTTGTTTGGAGAATGGGTGGTGAGAGGTGATATTTAAAAGGGCAGGAGAGAGGTGGTTTCAGATATTATATTATTATTTTATTAATTTATCTCAAGACTACCAATAGTATTGAATATTGTGACTATATACAATAATTTATATATGTGAGTTAAAGATACTGAATTATTACATCATTAATGACTCACAAATTCAAGTATTTATATAATAATGTTAAATACCACCCTATAGCGTATTTCACCATTCATAATAAACTATTTTAAAAAAATTCAAAAAATTCACCCAAGCCATATTTTGTTAATTATATTCAAAAAATGAAAACCATTTTATGAAAATAAATTTCTAAATATGACATATTTAATTTTTAAATAAAATCCTCATTTATATGAAAAATATTAATTTAAATATTATGATTAATTTTAAAACCCTTCTAAAATTTACTTATGGTATCATAAAAGTATATTATTATTATAACTTAATATTTAATTATAAATCCATTTTAATAAAATATAACTTCTTTTTAATCATTTTATTTATTATAAAATTTCAATTAAAACATTTATGTTTCATAAAAATACAAACAATTAATATATCATTTTATAAAAATATTTATATGTACCAAATATAAATATATAATATTCATATATTTAAAATATACCTAAATATTATTTTACACTTCCATAAGTGAGGATACACTTCTAACGGTCGGGTTACAATTCATAACAACCAAATTAATATTCTAATAGTCATGTTATTATTCCAAATTTATATTGCAATAACAACAACTATATTTTTAATGGTCATATGTTTCCCATAGGTAACACCCCAAAACTTCAAAATGTATTTCTTTTATAGTAAATTTAATTTAATTTATAGCTTGTGATGCACCCAACACAATATTTAAAAGAAAATAATATAAAAAAATATTAATTAAAATAAAAAATTATAATATAGCTGTTAATTTAGATTATCTTAATATTAATTACTAAAATATGAATATTATGGTTATTTATTGATTATAATAAAAATAAAAATTATTTTAGTGTAAATGAAATATTTTTTGAAAAACTATATTTTTCCAAAAAACGGTTTAGTCGTGTTTCACGCACAGTGATTAATTATTTTACCACTATTAGAAAAATTATTTTACAAAATAAAATTTAATTTTAAAATAATGTTATAAAAATTATCTTATGGTCAATTTTTTATATTTTTGCAAAAAAAATCATTTTTCAATGAATAGTAAAAATGCATAGTTTAAATTGAAAACAGTCTTTTCAATTAAATTTGTTTTAATGTTAAATTATATTTTCAATTAATTTAATGTAAAATTATATCAATTTCAGATCCATTAATATAATTTATTTAATTTTAATAATTTCTATATTTAATTTTGATATAAAAACATTGTAATATTTTGAACATTTTCTCTGTGAAACCCCACTTTGTCGTCGTATCCGCACGATTTATTTGAAATTAAAAATTTCCAATTATATGAATTGAATTTGGAATAATGGATTAAATACTTGGAATCATAATAATTTACAATTTCTATTAATTCTGACATGATTTTTGAGGATAATTAATAGTGAAAATAGAAAAAATTAATTACGGCGGTTAAGGTAACAATGGATTTACATGGGATTATACTAAAACGATAAAGGTTAAAATAACCTAAAACATTTATAATATCTATTATTTGTATATATTTATTCCTTATCCCTTATATTATCAATAATTTAATATTATTAGGGAATTCTATCATGAATAAAACATTTGTTGAATTCATTATTTAGAAAAACTACAAGTGTACCACTCACCTCACCTATAAAAGACCACCCCTCTCCTATCTTCTTATCACCTTAAAACCCTTTTGGTTCAGCCAATAACTATCCAAATAACTTCAAAAATTCTATAACATCATCCTAAAAGAATTATTTTCTGCATAAATGCAACCTTGGAAGGCCTTAATGCCAACTTAAGAAGGATACCATAAGAAGAGGTAACACTCTTCAAGAAGTATTTTTATTTCATTTCTTCCTAAACCCCATTAAATTATTATTAAATCATTATGATATTAAAAAATTAGTATCATACATATAGTGAGATGATTTTATGTTATGTTCACGCCCTATAACCACCCACACATCCATAAAAAATGGGTAACAATATTTTTATTCTTGTGTACAACATACTACCACATCGCGAACTGATGTCATTCATTTTTCCATTAACACCTATCAGGGTTGTGTATAATAGTAAATAAAAATTATATATATGAAATTTACAACATAATTATATCCATGTTTTCATTATTTCAAATATACATTTTCTTTACATTCCATTCCTTTGTGGTTATGATAGCACGCTCGTGTGTATGGAAGACTACCACCTTGGGAAGCGATGTGATCTGTCTTTCACTATTGATTTATATGGAAGGTGATAAGGATAATGTTAATGATTATATGTGATATAAATGAATTAATTATGATATAATTATGTATTTATCATTCTATTAATATAATATATCATTTTTCTTACCTTTTTACTCACATAAATATGATAACATCGTTCATGTACGTGTGTACTACCGCCTTCACGAAGTGATGTGACTTTATTTTCATTATCAAACCAAATGGGTGATATGTATAAGTATATTTAAATAAACTATATTTAATTATTATAATTATATAAAGGTAAAACATTACTTATCTCTTTTCCACAATGATAACTGAAAAATGGAAAAGTTACTTATGCGTGTATACAACCAATCGTCATCTTGATCCCAACATACATGATTTTTCAAAACAATAATTCTTGATTTGTATTAAAAGTATAATTGATGTATAAAAATGATAATTTTATCATCATTACTAATAGGTAGATGACAGAACTATATAATATGAATCATATCCAAAACATTCATGGAAAACAACGAATTAGAAAATACAACAATTAACACCTCAAATAATGAAAATAATGAAAGATTATTAGTTATTGAGGTGATTAGATGTTATAAAAAGATAATATGTGATATTATAATTATTAATATGGTTTTTTATAAGTTAATAACAGGTTTAAAAGAATTATACAATAGTTTAAATCATGTTTGACCATTAGGAAGTGTGAGGTAAGGGGATTTACCTCAATTACCCTTTATTGAGGCATATTGTATTATTATGCATAGAGATTCTTTTATATGGTGTATATAATTTCATTAAACATATAATATCATGATTAATTTTTAATTAATGGTATTTTATGTTTCAATTTTATTTATTTCATTAAAGGGTATTTAACTTGAAAATTATCATTTGGTAAAAGTTATTATGCAATCTCACTTTCTTCTGTGATTGTTGTCTTTATATTTAAATAATAAATTTATTATGATCATAATTTATTGGAAAATACATTGTATCTTAAATATTAATATGATTTTGTGAAGTATATGATTACTTTATAAACCGTACACCATTTCTACATACGTAGTTTACTTTGAATGTTATTTGATTAGTTTGAAAAAATATTGATAAATCTATATCCTGTACATAATATAGATACATGATGATAAATAATTTTTTTAGGAATTTAATAAATTACTTGATATATTAGGAATTATTTTTACATGTAATACATTTATGGGCCATTGTTATAGATATCTACTTGATGCATCATTATTCTCATGGGATGAATCTATTGCCCAAGTGAGATGGATTTTTTCCTAAATGTTTGAAACTATCTTGAAGATAAATATTGATGGTAAAGGAATCATGTGTCTGGGAAACATTATGTCAAATAATTAAGACTTTATTTCATTGATGATCTAATTATTATTATTAATACTTTCTTTAATTGATGGTCTCTAGGAAAAACATGGATGGTGGTGCTGGGATCTGGTTTGTGGCGGGTCTACCCTCCTGCAAGTTGGTATTGTTTTTATGATTTGGTTTTTTGAAATCATTTTTGGTTTGGGTTCCATTTTTGTTCGTGTTGCTGTTTTTGTGAGACAGTGATGGGTTTTGAATCTGTTATTTTCTTAATTCACGATTTGGTTGTGGCTTTTAGGTTAGTTTGGTGACTGGTTCTTCATCATTTTTCTTCGCATCTAATTTTCGAAGAAGCCATGGCTACTGAAGTGCGCTCAGGTAGAGTTAGAAGAAAAAAAGAGGATTTTTTGAAGCAGTTTGTAGTCACATATGAAATATGATTGTTTAGATCCAGAGGATGAAAATGATATTCCTACAGAGGCTAAACGTGCCACCGAATTTGAACTAGGTCACAAACACCTTTGACATAAATCTTGGACCTAATATTTTCAGGATATTTCTCATGTTTAATTCAGAGGTTAGTTTTCTTTATATTCCTTTTGAGCAGGATAAGTCTGTTTATGTTACATATTCGTTCATGGCTCTTGAGATTTTTTCATTGATGTTTATTCTGATGATTGGAATGAGGGATGGACATTGATGGGATTTTGGGTTGTTTTTGAATTTTTTTGTTTTAGTTATGAACTTAGGATATGTGTTTCCTTTTTCTCCTCGGTGGTGCACAACTCAAAATATTCTTCAACTGATTATCTATAATAATCTCTTTCAAATGAGGTTCAGGGCAAGGAGTTTTCATTGTATAATTGTTATTCAAAATTTGATATTTGAGATGGTATAGATTCTACCATCGGTACCAAGCCCGTTCTCTTTTCCATTGGACAACTAGTCATACAATGATGAGAGAAAGGATGATGGAAATAATGTTTTTATTGTTTGGAGGATTTTCTATCTTATAGTGTAGGTTATTTTTGATATTGAGTTTTTGGTCTGTTGGGGACTAGTGTTGTTTTTGTCTTAATTCCATAATGGGTTCTCCCTGAGCCCTAAAAAGGGAGTCTATCTCAAAAAAAAATTCTATCCTAACCTGGGTGCCACACACCGGTGCCCCAATCCAGTCGGCCACATGACCTCAAGAGTTCCTCCATGTATTCTTATGGCTTTGGAATAGTAACAACGAACTAATATTAATCATGGGTATACTATACCATATTTATCAATGTATCACAATAGTAGAAATAAATAATAATAGCCAAATGAAATAACCAATAATCAAACCCAACTAGTATAACATGATGAAAAAAATAGAAAATACAATATCCAAAACTATACAGTAGATATGTAATGAAAAATATGTGTTAGGTGTCAACATTAAAACCCCAAAATAATAAAAATACACTGAAAACTCCCAAGATGGTCTTGAATAAAGTCTAGTTCCATCATCCATGCTCTATTCGGACTTATCCATCTAACGTAGGGACCATTCGCATAACATATCCTAGAACCTTGAAATATATTCAGGTTCTAATCTGGAAGCCTGAGTAGGGGGTGAGTATAACTCAGTAAGACACCACCAATAATATATAAAACAATATCAAGTCAATAACATTGTATTCAGTTGTATGAATAGTAAAATTCAATCAACATTGTAATTAGTTTATATTTATTCATCAACTATTTATTTAACCATATAACTCAAGGGTTCCTAAGGATATAGGAACTCTCAATACCTGGTTTGACCCATGAAGGAGTCTAAACCATGTCACAATTTCAATACAAGTTTCATTATAACACATGGGTATTTATTATCCATTTCATCTCAATTCATATTATTGCCAATTAAGACCATGGTCCAACACCAAATCATGAGAATAGAATGTTGTCTCTAACACCCTGTGGGTATTTGGAGCCTTAGTCCCTATCCCACACCTCCTTAATCACTTTGTGATTTTGAAGAAGTAACATATGCACCATACTCATTTATCAATATTTAACACAATGAGATTTTGATGCAGCAGACCCCATCCCACACGTTAATTTCAATATTTACCACTATGGGATTTTGATGTAGTAGACCATGTCCCACACATGATTATCACATATATCACATATTAAAATTTCACATTTATTACAATATCATATGTACCATAACAATCCATTAATTACTTCACCAATTAATTAATCCAATTTAACAATTTCATATTCACATCATATAATTAATTAATTCAAAAACTATTTAATCACATTAATTCCATTAAATAATTCAACAATTAATTAATCACATTAATCCTATTAATTAATCCACCAATTAATCAATACCATCAATTCCATTAACTAATTTAATAATTAATTAATCACATAAATCCCATTAATTAATTTTCAAATTAATTAATCAATTCAATTACATTAATTAATTCAACAATTAATTAACCCAATTAAATTAATTTAATCATCACTAAAATCTCAATTAATTATTTAAAAAATTAATTAATAAAATTCTACAATCCCAATATCCCAATAAATAATTCAATAATTAATTATTCCAATTCAACAATCACAATATCCCCAATTTTACAATACCTAAATTAATTAATTCATAAAATGGAGTAATTAATTTTAATATACACAATTTATATTCATACAATAGAATTTATTCAATTACCTACAAGTAATTAAAATTATGACTTTCGTATTTGAATAATAGACTACCCACCTTTTGATTTTTGACAAATTCTCTTCTACCAAAATCCCTAATTGAAGTAGAATAACATAAAAAATGATATATAGAATGAGATCCTAAATAAAAGATCAAAAAAATCAATATCCAAAAAGAATAGATATATATCCATTAAAACATTGGAAAACATCCCTCCAAAATATGACTGAAATAAGAGAAAGAAGAAGGAAACCACATAGGATTATGATCTCTTGTAGGGAGGGGTACATATCTTCAATTCAGATTTCAAATTATCACGAACGATGGTTAGGAGTCTCAGGAATTCATCTAAGATTCTCCAAAAATGAGATAATATTATTAGGTCTTAGTTATGGTAAATTTGATAGAGTCTTATTGTCTTAGGAAACTTTTAATCTAATTTTCAAATTAATTAAAATCCCACAAATGATTTCCCAGGCAGGTGCACATGGTTTTCCAAACCTTACGGCTTAACCATGAGCCTCTTATAGGCATGGGGGGGTCATGATTTTTTATATGAGGGTACACAATTTTAAAATATATTCTCCAACCTTATGAATCCCTTCTGTTTAGGTTCACACAGTTTTCTAGGTTGGGCAGACTATTTGGTAAAACAATACCCCAACCATGCACTACATCTCCTACTTCCAATCTTATCTAATTTTACCCAAAAAATCCCCAAGAAAAAACCCAATAAAATTACTCAAAACAAGGAAAAAGAGTATCCACCAATGAGCCCAAGATATCATTAGAAAAGGCCAGGATCTGATAATCTCCCCACCATATAATAGCTCATCCTCGAGCAGTACTCCCAAGCATCACTAAGATTCTACGTCAAAAATAATGGGCCACTGAGCCAAAACATCTTATACTATCTCCCACATATATATTGAACTTGACCATGATATCATAATGCATGAACTATTGGAACTTTCATTCCCTAAAAAACATTCTCACTATGATCCAACACATGTATTGGACATTCCTCAAAATGGAACATCTATGTCAAGATGAACAACATCCACACCAATCACCTGAGAATTTTTGGGGTGATATCACCAAATTTGTGACACATGGAAATAAACATGCATAAAATTATATCGTTATGGATGATCTAATTGGTATGCCATCAGCATGATTCTCTCCACAGTATAAAAGGGTGAAACGAACTTGGGAGCCAGCTTAACCTGCCTTCATATCCTGTAGTGAACCAATATATGAAACACCTGAAGTAATATATAGTCACCCTCTGTATATACTAGGGGTCATTGAATTCTATCAGTATATGACTTCATTATACTTTATGTTGTAGCCATATGCTTCCAAATTAGCTAAAATAGATCTAATGTATCCTATATGAGACTCAGTCCCAATAGCTCCGACCCACCCACCTCCATCCATCATAGAGGTGATTTGAATAGACTATCACAAAGTGACATATATAGTTCAATGTGAATAGTTTAATAATAAATATTATTATAGGTGAATGTCACTAAATTTAGAGTCTCCCATAACGAAAAGAAATGAGATACCTTTTTCAAATAGTCTACAATAATCCAAACAGAGTAATTATTCTAAGGTGTCCTCAGGATACCCACCAAAATGTCTGTAGTCATTTCATTCAACTTCAATTTCAAAATGGATATGGGCTATAGTAAACCACCAGGCCGTTGATGCCCGAGCATGACCTATTTACAAGTGTAGCATCGTTTCAACAACCCTAAAATATCATTTTTCATGCCCAAACACAAAAATTATCATTGTTGGTAATGGTATATTTTGGTCAAGCCCTAATACACCACCCACATTGAGGCATGATATTTATGCTTCATCTCCTCCCAAATTCTCATAAACAAAATAAAAATATTTACCACATAAGTAATATATTACTTATCTATGGACCAATCTGAAGATATATCACCACTATCAAGGCTTTCTCTCAAGGTCGAAAATGCTAGATCCTTATATTTCTAATCTCTGATCCCTCTCAAAATTGTAGAATATTCTAAAACTGATAGAAGAGTCATCATATCCTGACCCTCCGGAAATAAAATATTCATCTCATCTAATAAGGTCATCATATTTCACTAAAAAACAGACTCTTCAACTGATTGAGTATTAGTTTTCCTACTTATGGAGTTATACTCATTATTTCCAATCCCATGCATACATGTTAGAAAAAAGTAAAATAACTGCATAAACTCAACCCACCTCCACTTTTAGAGATTCAAATCTCAATTTGAAAAGATATACGTCACGTTCTTGGGATTTGTATACACGATAAACCATTCACCCAACAGATAATGCCACCAACACATCAAAGAATAAATTACTGCAGCTAACACGATGTCATGTGTATGGTAGTTCTTCTCATTAGTCCTCAAATGTTGAGACGCATACACCACAACTAGATATAACTGCATCAACAGTACTCCACGTCCAATATCATGAGTGTCACAAAACACTGTATACTCTTTTCAAGGCTTGAGTAGGATCAGAATTGGTACCATGGTGAAATGATTCTTTAACTACTGGAAGTCATAATCAAATTCTTCTGACCATTCAAAATTTATTCCATTATTGGACAAGACTGAAAGTGGTTATTATGATCAGGAAAAATCTTGGATGAGCCTCCGATAATATCCTGATCACCCTAAAAAGATACAGATATCAAACATGTTCTTGGGATTCCCAAAGAAAAAACTGCTCGAACCTGCTATGGGTCCACAGACACACCTTCCTATAATATGATGTGACAAATGATGTGAACCTGAAAAATACATAATTGACACTTAGATATCCTGGTATAAATTCTATGAACTCTCAGTGTACTCATGATGATGTCAATATATTTTTCATCATCATCATGGGTCTTGGAGTACACCAAGATTTCATCCAAAAATACAACAAAAAATAGATCCAAGTGTGCATGTAATATTCTATTCATCAAGGCCATAAACACAACATGCGAATTGTTCAACCCAAAAGACATTACTAAAAACTCATAAAGTCCATACATACCCCTAAAATAAATATGTGGTTTGTCATAAGGTCGAAATCTCAATTAATTATACCCTAATCTTATTTCGATCTTGGAGGAAAATCATGCTCCCTTCAATTGATAAAAAATATCATCTATATGCGGAAGAAGATACCGGTTCTTCACAGTTAAATGGATTTGATTTTGGTAATAAACACACAATTTCATGTTTTCATCAGCCTTCATAGAAAAAAAGAATGAAGAACCCCATGGCGATGTATTTAGATGGATAAATCTATTATCCATCAACTCTTCCATCTATGTATTGTGATCTTGAAGCTATGTTGATGACATTCTATATGGTGGAATGGAAATGAGATCAACCCTAATATTGAGTAAAATTTTATATTCCACATCTCATTGAGTCTAAATCCATGGGATGTATTCTAGAAAATATCCTAAAAATTGTCCACTATGGGTGGAAATACATATTACTTACACCTCCTTCATCCAGCAATTAAAGAGAAACCTGGGTAGTCATCTCCCACAATTGTTGACGAACCATCCCTACATAGACTTCCTAGTCATCCCACTATCCATAGTGAATATATTTTTCACCCTCTAGAGATGTAACAGTCACTCTCATGTGATAACAATCAATGTGGGCTTAGTATACTAATAACCAGTACATACACATAATTAGGTCCAACCATGGAATTTCAATGATATATAGATACCGTAGAAAATGATACTCCCTATCCTTGAGAGAACATCCCTACACAAACAGATGTCCCTTGAACATACTCACAAAGGTGTATCTATCATCATAACCCACCTCCTGAAATCCATCGCCAGGCTCAAAACACTGAAATTTTTATTTATATATAAAAGAAAAAGAGGCACTAATATAAAATAAATAACTAACTAATATAGAAACTACAATAATAGTACCTCTAAATATCGATGGTATAACCTTGATATCCCCTGATATTGGATGAACTATGTGTAACTGTCCTAAACCTCTTTTCTATGATGTGACTTATGATCCCTGAGCTACACCACTCTATTGATATGGGCACTATTTACCTTAAATAAATTGTCCACTGACTCCACCACCATGACAAATATAACTCTATATTCTATACTGATGTGGTGTGGAAGATCCCCTTTTTGTACTCTAGATCTACCCAGTAGCTCCATCATTACTTGTCTGTTGTGGGTTCTTATAGAACCACTATATATGTCTCATCCTGCTGTAGGCTCAACACTCTACCAGTGGTTGGGAATTTACTGGTGGTTGGGGTAACTTTCTCCTAATGTGACCCAACCTACCACACTGGTGATATATCACTTGAGAAATGTCCTATGTAACTGACCCCTCTGTCTGGCCACTGTGCCTTTCACTACTCTGACCAACACTATCTTAATGATGCTTCCTTTTCATAGTGATCATATATTCTAACTGCCTAGAATAAACCACCTATCCTCCATTGGAACCCCCCTTCAGGTTCTTCTCAGATATAATATCTTGATCCACCACATTTGAAAAAATTTCAACAAAAAGATATTAACTTGGTACTTCATATCACATTTATGTTTGTCCTAGAATTTCCTTACCATAGTTGTCTCATCCCCTACCATCACTACAGAAAGCCACTACAAGCTGTAAAAGTGTCCATCATAGTATATCATAGACACACTCCCCTATGTCAACCATGTGAACTCATCTGATCTCTCCCACCTCATCATGATGAGATAAAAGTGCTTCAAGAATTTCTATAAAATGTCCTTCCATAAAATACCATCAGCATATCCAGTCCCAACCTATATATCTTGTCAATGATTCAATGATCTTTGCCAAATTTAAGTTTCCAACTTGACCCTCTTCTCAGCTAGAGTATCCAAATGGTCAATCATAGTCTGGATGGACTCAATCCAGAACATTGCTTCCTTAGGTACACCCTATCCAGTAAACATCGAAGGGTTATGCAAATAAAACCCCAATATAAGGTTGCACATACTCTACACCACCTACCCTAGGTATCTCTCCAAAAATTTCATGAAGGGAGTAAAGTTATCTTGCAATTTCTCTCTAAATAATTCACCCAACACTATCTGCACCTCATATTTCACTACTGGTGTATCATTTTTATCTATAACCTCTAACAATATTATCAACAAAAATATAAAATTGGCATATTTACATGGTTGAAAACCATGGCTATAGGTCCTAAAACCACGTCCCTATTTTACGGACATAATTTTTTAAACAATGGAGATAATCATCATGGAAATTGGTCTAACATATAGCCATAGTTTTAACCATGGCCATAGATCTCTTATTTAAATGGGTAAAACTATGGAAATAAGTGATCTAATATCACAGTTTAACCATATAAATAGGTCACCTATAGCCATAATTTTAACAGTGACCATAGTCCAGATATTCCTAGGCTTATAACCATGGCCATAGGCCCCTATATTCATTGTTTAACTATGTATGTATGTCACCAATCTCCACAGTTAAAACTGTGAATATAGGTGAAAAATTTAAATGGTTTACCCTTGTACATAATTGATTTATGGCCATGGTTTTTACCATGGAAATATGTGATCTAATTACACGGTTAAAACCAAATATTTATCCTTTATATGGTTTAAAAAAACTAATATGTTTTACCTGAAAATTCCTGAATTCCTACACACATAAAAAATGGCTGAATGAATCCACACATATGAACAACTAAAAAAGACCCACACCATTCATAATTTACCCAATCAATCCACACATTCATAGAATAAATTATTATATCCACATAGACATAGAAGAAATTCCTGAATCTACCCACACATATACAACATAAATGATTGAATCCAAAAACCATATGAGCAGTAGTATGTTTATATTACCAAATGCACAAACACACAACAAAAATAGAAACAAACCATTAATATTTCACTTGATCAATTCCCCACTATGAAGCACTCTCTTATTCTAGTCTTCTTTAGCTTCTTATCATCGTTACAAGATCGTTGGATGAGTCCAAGTGGGGCATCAATCATCTTTGATCCATCTATAAATGGGTTTCATGGAAAAAATAACTCTATAGAATCCGGATAATTATGATTATGGTTTCGTATCAACCAGTCTTGAAAACCCGATACGTGCATGATTTCCAAATTCATATATTGAAGAGGAAATCTCTGTTCTATGTTTGATTATCATCTTCTGGTAAATATCATTCCCCTTACTGGTGGGTGTTAAAATTAATTTCAAAACATCATATTTACTTAAGAAAATTTTCAAGGGGGAGTGAATGTTCAATCATTGAACACCATATATTAACATAATACAATGTTATACATAATTCAGGTAACATAATACACCATTAAACATACCTATTTTTTTAAAATGATATACCATGAAGGTTTTCATAATTTAGATAACATAATACACTATTATATAATTATAACTGGTTTGCAAAATGTATAATAGGTTTTTATATAATTATAATGTAGGTAACATGATAACAGATATGAAAAAACATAACGTTCACATAATGAATGTGTCTATCATACAATTTTTTTTCATAATTCTTTTAAAATGATAACAGGTGTGAAAAAAACATAACAGATGCATGTATAATAATAGTTATGCTTGTATTTATCACATAATAATTAGTATTTATAAGAAAAAATAGGTTTTTATAAGAAAATAACATAATGAAAATGTTTTTTCATATAAAAAAGGGTTTCTTATGGAAAAATATTTTTCATGTGTACAGTAATCCATGAGGGCCTGTTATATACATATGAAAATACAAACATGAAAACCTGCTATACATATGACAAAAAACATTTTAACATGTAATGCTCATCAATTCTATCAATAAGCCTATCATAAAATTATTTTTAATTATAAAATACAACCACACATAAATTTAGTAATAGTTTTTTATGATTATCCCAAGGAAAAACTATAATATTAAATAAATACATACATTTCACCGATCATATTTGTGGTAGTCAAATTTTGTCATCAAACAACTTGACCATAACTATTTCCCAGAAGAGATTAATTTATCATAAGAAAGAATATTCATAAAAATGTAACATTTTAGAGGAATAAAATATAAATAAAATGAAGAAATATAATTAGGGATGAATGAAGAACACCATACTGTTGAAACTATATAGAGGATAACATGTTTCTCCATGATTTCATAACCACATTTTTTGAATCTTTAAGTAGGGAGTAAATAAAACCTAGATGATGAAAATAAATAAAAATGAAATAAATAAATAGAACTCAAAGGAATCATTTGTAGGTTTCATGTATGTGTTCACAAGGAAAATTTAGTGGAAATTCATTATCATTCATTCAATTTATATGTTAGCTCACACATATACCTATAGTGATCGTAGGATTCATCCTATCAAATAGAGGAAATTACAGACAAACAAACAACTCATGATTAGATATGGGGTTACAATGTTCCCATACATATCAAATAGAGGATGATATTTAGAGTTAGTTGTCTTATAAGAATTGGATTATAATTTTTGGTAGTAATGTTATGGTGTTCTTATACCCAATTTTTTTATAAAAAATTTCATATATCACAACAATGAAATATCAAAGAGCATGCCTAAAAAATATTATAAATTTTTTTATTGATATATAACATATAGAAAACTCACCTTGAAAGGCTTTCAAAAAGTAGAGAACATATTTAATTCAAATCAGGTATGACTAGTAACAGTTCTTATGATACACTACTAAATAAAAAATATATACCATACTTTTGTAGATAAATTATTAAGTTGTTCTAAAACACATGGCCAATTAAAAATATAGCATGATTTAAAATTCATATTATAATAGTTTCAAAATTATATAATTAAATATAAAATCAAGGATAACATGCATAGTAAATAATTATAAGTATAAAAAATTATAATAATACATCACTTTGGTTTATTAAAACCATTATTATTAATTATTTTAGGGTAATTTTTCCATTGATACTTCCAACCACTAAACTATATCACATACACCAAATGAGGTGATTATGAAAACTAAGAAATCATATATTAAACGGAAATTAGTTTTCATAATATCTTGAAATATTTATCAGGTTTATGTTAAAATAATATTTATGGATAAAGAGAAATATCAGTCAATATTTATAAGAAATAATCCAGTTAATGCATGTTCTACTCTTTAATTATTTAAATATAATTATTATTTATATAATCATTATTTAGTCTAATGGTTCTATTCACATAGAGTTGAATAAGAATAAAATATTTTGTATGATTCATGGAAGAGAAGAAGAAGATTCAAGGAAGGAAACAATATTATGTGGGAGTAAGCGAGGTCAATAATTATAAGAAATAAATGACATAAGCCGTTAATATTACTGACTATTATTTTATAGATATATTTTAATTTTTAAAATCATATTAAAAATAAGATATCATGGAAAAATATTGGTAAGGAATTCATGTATTTGATATTGAGAATAATATTGGATAGACTGGATCAAGAAATATTGATGTTTGAATGAGATGTCACAAGACTATTATTAGAGTATGATTTATATTTTAAATCATTTGAATAATATCCTCAAAAATATTCTTGTTATAATAAAACAGGAGAAGAGTTAATGACAATGATACTAAATTTCGGATAGAAAACAACGTTGCAGCAATCCTGCATATTTTGTAAGTCGAAGAAGGAAAGAGTGATGCTTTGTTGTATGTAAAGAGAAAATCTAACATGTTAAAGAGGAATAAGAAGAAAAGAAAGGGATTTTCATTCATATTATTTTTTCATTATCATGTATGTTAAAAAAGAATAAGTTACATTACTAGAAAATGATTCTATGTATCGTAAGGTTAAAGAAAAGTGAGACAATTCTTCTGATTTTTGTAATGTTTAGGTGATCCTAAAGTATATTTTATAAATAAGACAAATATTTATATTTTTATAAAAAATGAAACCTTGAGATTACTGCATTTGACAAATATGATAAAATACTTTTAAGTCCACCAATGTGACTTGTGTTTTCTTCGATATCATTATTAATGGGGAACTAGATGAATCTAGAATTTATAGATGACGGAATGTATTGTTTCAAAGTTTTTATTAAAAATTTAGTGGTTTCATATAACTTAGTTGATTCTAGTATAATTGGATGAAGGATTATCATGGGGTAAAAGAGGAGGGGGTGTCATGAATGTTTTACATGGTCTATCCTACAAGGATGTTTTATGGGTGGCCCATGGGCCCAAAATTTTTTGTAAGAGGTTTCCCACTCTATTTAGGCTTAAATTAAAGTCTACACGTGGGATGAAATCTACAAATATTTTCTCACTAAGTAGATTATCATAAATACTATCATTTCGCAAACTTCATGCCTCATAAAATTAATTCTTAAAAAGTGTGTTAGGGGTGTATTTATAAGAAAAGTAAGTATCTATTTATTCTAGGACTTATGAAACAATTACCATATTAAATTGGAATGAGACAACATAGATCACTACATCGATGACAAAAAAAATCCATAAAGAAGGTTGGTTAACTTTAACCCCTAAATGACACCCAAGCTATCAGAATTATTTCAACCAAAAAGAAGGGGTCTAAAAAACTAGAAATCATGCATGCATCAAGTAATTTCTACATAGTTTCATTGATTGTTTTACGCAGTAAACACTCGTTTTGATAAAAAATGTAAAAAATTTGGAATTAATCTATAGAGATCTTCATATCAAAGTGTTTGCAAATTTTTTCAGGAACTAAAAAATTACCCAATCATAATTGGATCTGATTAGAATAAAAAGGATTGAAAATATAGGTAAACATGTACTTCTATATAATTTTTTAATGGAACTTAGAATGTAGAAGATGAATAGTTATCCTTTTCCCAATATATATAGTGTGGAGTGTCCACATATTATCTACTTTTTGAATAGTATAAGGTTCTTTAATTATATATATTTATTCATAATTTTTTTAGTGTCACCGTATATTATTTTCCTATGAAGGATTCCAAAATCAGTTAGGAGACTATATAAAAACTTATATAGAACCATTTAATATGAGAATGATTTACATGGTCCACATAAAAATAATGTGACACATCCTTTATAAAAGTTTTATGTGGAATTAATTCATTGGATTTTTTTGATATTCTTCTTTTCAACTCATTTTTTTTAAATTGAAATGGATTATAAACTATTTTCATTGTTCTTTTATTAACATAAATATAAAACTAGGTTCTCAGTTTTTGACATTGTAATGAACTTATTTGGACAACAAAATTGAGTATAACAAGTTCAAATATGTTTTTCCAAGGAACGTTCTACTTTTAGAGTTCATTGGATTAATAGAAAAAAATTACATGGAATCAGATAGGCTTCATCATTATGTATTCAGGTTTCTAGTTGAAGCACCAATCCTTGAACATCATCTTGGAGAAAAGTAGCTAGTGAATTGGATCAATTGAAATCAGATCATTTTATTGATGAGGCTTAATAGTGATATGTGTATTCCCTTAGGTATTCCTCACAAAATCAGAAAGTGGTTCTAAAAATCTAGAAAACACATATTCCTAATTAATTAAGTATTATGTGGAAGAACTATGAAGACCAGAAGAAGGGGAAAATAGTGAGATCTTCATCCAAGAGGTGATTTTGGTATAGACTGAGGGTGGCTTTAATGAATCCTCCAAAACTATGTTAAGTTTGAGGTATTAATAAGAATAGTTGGAATTTATGAGATGGTCTATATTTCATAACAATTTTCACATTGTAATAAGAAAATCATTTCAACTTGATCATATAATGGATACTCAACACAAACACATTTCACTTGGATGCATGGAAATGTTGAGATTAATATCTATGATGAATAAATGAACTATGGATCACTAACACTATCTCTAGAAAACTAGATTATCCATTCCTGGAAACACCATAAGAAATAAATACCACTTACGAGAGCTAGATAATTCCTCTCTATTGAAGGACAAGGCCACCCAATGTCGAATTATGGGAACATCCATAGAGAATACATCACTAATAATAGAACCCATCACTATCTATCCTACTAGGATAGAACCAAATGATCTTAAATCACCAACACATTTGACCAAGATTTATCTTGTGAATTGGTAAATGCTAATAGAGTTAAGTGGGACAGAATGAGATAAACACACTTCTAGGATCCAACACTATTATAAGAATTAACTTAACATCCCCATCATCTTCTAACTATAAAACATCATTCCATATAATTTTCCAACTGAACAATATAATAAATTGAAAATAAAAACCAATGAAAACCAAAAATAACATCACTACCACCAACAAGAAGAAACTTTACACAAATACTGATAAAACAGACATGAGAATACAACAACATCCCTACAAAAGAACTAGGCCACCCAAGGGTAAACAATATTGACCATCGTATATCTTTTCTACTCAAAGACTACGACAAACCAATAGATTGAATCCACCTTGATTGAATATATCATCCCATAAAACCATTTGAAGATAAATCGAAGAACCAAATAGAGGTGATCAAGAACCCAACAACAATGAAGAACAAAAACTTATACTAACACATCTCCCCCTCCAACACCAACATAAGATTCCATAAAATCCACATCAAGACTAACCAAAATGGGGTTGATCATTGTGGGTTATCTATAAAGGGTAGTGTAGAAGAAGAATATCGTACACAACAACCAATATTGTCCCAAACTACCTGAAGCACCAGCACATAAACTAGAAATGGGAGTCATATATGAAATGTGTGTGGAATCCTCTTATGTAGATTAGATATATTACACATTTCTTAATATATTATGAAAGAAAGAACATATTACATTTTTATGGTTTCTTAAACATTTTACAATTATCTTATGAAAATCACATATTGTGACAAATCCACTGTAAACTTACAAGGACCTTAAATATTATAAAATCAGCATCTTTGACACTCATAGTGTCTTATAATGACCGTATATCTTACAAAAATCAGAATTTTTATAATGTACCTACATTATTATAAAATCAAAAAATCTTACACTGGATTGTATGTTATAAAAGACCATATTTTTTATGAAATATTATAAGATATTATCCTTAGAAATTTTTTTCCTTAAAATCAAAATTCCCAAATTCCTAATATTAATTTAGGGATTATCCAAAGAAACCCTTATACTTCTCAAAATCATAAAATCAACTCATAAAAACTTAAAATAATTGTGTGGATTTTTAATAAAATTCTAAACTCCTCCAGATTGTTTCCAAAGAACATTAAAACATATTAGAATATCATTTTTGGGTATTTCAAGTGGATCACTACATTATCATGGAAGTATGGACTTCATCCATCGACATACTTTATCCAAGTGTGTTTTGGTCACTAATTCTAGTATCCTTCATGATCAATAAACCATTGATGGATTCTCCACCATACCAGCTAGAGATTCACAATTATTTTAACTAGTTTTAACCTTTTAATTAAACATACATAATATTTACAATCTGAATCTTCATTCATCTTTATACAAATATACATACCACATCTCTCTCTCCTTTAGGTTAAATCTCAATCTATCACACATCTTCTCCTGGACCTTTATATTGAAACATATTAATAACAAATATAACCAAAAAAACATTGGGAACATTCTTTTAAGTATAAAACTATTTCTACTAATAAGACAAAATTAATGGAATATATGTTCAATTAGATTGAAAAGAATAACATGTTATATTTAGTGTTTCTTTCTATGGGAAAAAAGTTCATAGTTACAAATTATTATTTCTAGAATAACCTCAATAAAAAAATAGAAGTTTCATAAAATTCACTAAAAAAATATAGTGAACCAAAAAATTACAAAATCCTTAATTAATATTGGGATAACGAATAAAAATTGAGGAAACCTTACCTAGATCCAATATCAATCTCACTACCTTTGATGGCAGTGGATAGAACCCGAATCATCATAATAAACAACCTATAAGAAAATAATGTGAAAATAAGTGAGATATAATGACTCTTATATATAGGTGATCAATGTCTCAACATTACATGATAAATGACGCATGACTACATTACCAAAAATGAATAAAGAATATTCAGATTGATATGTACATCCCAATACTAAATTACATGATCCATTATAAAAACTTGTTTTTCAAATGATATCCAATGTCATTCAGCACACACACCATGTAGTGAACTACATCTTATAATATCATGACCTTTTCTAGCATCATATTAGGCACATTTTTATGGGATTTTGAAGCTTTTAAGTACCTTTAATTTGGCGTAGTGGCATGGAATGTGATTCGGTGAATTTTTAAGGAACTTGGGATGATAGAGAGTTGTGCATAGTTTGCGCACATTTTGTACTAACCATGTGTAAGACAACTGTACAGATAGTGGAGGTTAGCACAGTCGGCACATGGTTTTCCTAACCATGCACCATTAATACATGTATGTAGTGAAAGAACACATAGTTGGTGCACGTTTTGGCATAACTGTGCGGCTTCCCTGGTGAAACTGTGCTTACAGAGCAGTTTAATATGAAAATTGGTTTAAAAACAACCTGAATCCCTGAAACCTCCCTATTTCATCCTAGGCACATTCTTGATAATTTCTATGTATTCCCAAATCCTTCTAAAATTATTCCAAGGTGATCCAGTCACCATTTTTTGAGATCTAAATCACGGATTAAAGATCCTATCTCTTCGAGGTAAGTCGATTTCATCCCATTGCTTCTCCTGTTATTTCCATTAATGTTTCATGATCATTTCATAGAATATCTTCCCCATTTTCTTTGATATAAACCCATTAGTTGAGATATAGATCTAGTATTGTGGATCTAGATCTATATTTACAAGATCCTGAGGCCTTTGATGTTAATTTTAAATTAGGTATTTAGATTTGAAGCTTGATTGATGATGTGGTTCCACACAGATTTTGGGGATTATCCATGGGGCTGACTTCCCTTTATAAACCAAGGTAGGAGGTCTAAATTGAAATAAAATAGTAATGATTTTTATATGTGTATGTGAGTTTATGATTTTCAATATTTTCTTGATAATTGATTTCCTAAATTGGAGTAATTAGGAATTAGGATTTTAATTGTGTTTTCCTTGGTGATTAATTGATAATTGAATCAAATAACAAATGAAGGGGGTTTCCCAAATATATATTTTGGAGATTTTTTATTGGTTGAGATATTTTAATTGAGATATTGAATTGATTGTGTAAATATAATTAATTGGGGTTAATTAAGGATGAAATGTTGTTAGGATGTTAAAGATAATTAATTGGGAGAATTAATTATGTGCCATGATATTGACCAAAGATAATTAATTGGGAGAATTAATTATGTGCCACAATTTTGATCAAATATAATTAATTGTGAGAATTAATTATGACAAGTTGATATTTGATATGGATAATTAATTTTGAATAAATAATTATGGAAAGAGATTTGTGTTGATTGAATAATTAGTTGATGAATTTATTAATAGATTATGTGCTTAGATAATTTTTGAGTTAAATAATGGCCTTTGAACTATTTAACTAATCATTGTATTAATAATGGAATGATGTGGAAAATTCTTGTGAATTAACGAATTATTAAATGAATGAGATTATTTTGCTGCTAGACATGGCATTATAGACCGATTAGTAGTTGGGACTTGAACATGAAATTCCACCCCAATAGTTATCCAAACATGAAATTATGGTGTGCTAAGCATGAAGTCCTACAAAAAATTAGAAAAGAAGTGATAGCCATGAAGACCAACATAGAATGATATTATGAGGTGCTATGCATGAAGGCCTACACCAAATTAATGATAATAACAAATGATGATTCAGATAATATTTGGGGTGATAGGCATGATGCCCTTCATCGAATGATTGATAATTATGAATAATAATTCAAATGGGAAATATGAATTGAACTTTAAAAAATGTGATGATTAAGATTAAATGACAATTTGATAACTATTTAAATGATATATTATATTTATTATATCATAAAACTACATGCACTATCTTTTTATTGAGCTCATTTTATACACCTTTGGTGGTGGCCTACTAAGTTTTACTCACACCCTATCCGGGTCACCAGATCATCACCTGAGTAGACTTTTTTGTTGATGGACATTATAATGGAAAGTCCCTAGGATAGGTTGTTGTTTGGGATTGGAGCATGGGAGAGGTAACCTGACATGTTTGAGGACCCTCTTGGGAGTCGTTGTGTATTAAAATTGAGTTTCAATATAGACACATGACATTTCATTGTCATAACATGTTATACCTTTCATTTGAGTATTGTATTTCTCATGTTTTGTTCATCATATGACATGGATTGGTTTTGGTTATTTATAAGCTTCTACACTTGGTTATTGTTAATTGATTAAGCTAGTGTTTTGTTCAAATAAAAGAGGGTATAGTATCCCAAACATAGACTTACCAGACCATGTTTTCTAGTCATCACCCTCTATCATACAGGGGGTGCACTTGAGGGCATGTGGCCAACTGGATCGGGGCACCATTTAGTGGCTCCCGGGCCGAGACGTCACAAAGTGGTATCAAAGGAGTCTTATTTTCTTTATTCTTATTTTTTATTCCTATTTTGTGAAAGGTAGATAAGAGACTTGAAAGATTCAAGGCTTGGTAATGAGCTCATGCATGGGATTTGAAAACCCATTTATATGGGAAAATCTGAGTACTAAATGCTGGATTGTTGTGATTGCTATTTTTGGTTACAATTGGATATTACTTCACCTTGGGCGACGCACTTGTGGTGAGATGTGATATTTTTTTGAATAGTTTTTTATTTTGATTTGTGGCCTAAATAGACATGATAGTTGTAGAGACCCGAAGCCTGACGTACATTGACATTACATTACTTTTTCGGAATACTTAGTACATTACAAAAACACACACACAAGGACCGTAATAGTTTAGTGTCTTTGGAAACTCGGACTATAATCTACTAATCGTGGTGAATGATCTTCAAAATCTCCCATAAAGATCTTCCTCCTTTTTTTTTATACCTAAAACCTTTCTTTATATCCTGGGGAAAAGAAAACATAAAAGGGTGAGCTCAAATGCTCAGTAAGGGTAAACAAAATAAATATCAATCACATCATATTCATAAGAACATAGCATTTTGGAAATCATAACCTGAAAAAGAGAGCATAATTTCATAATCATGGGATAAATCATGGCAGTGAAAAAGTAATCCCAATAATCATAACTTAAAACATGATACTTTGTGGCATACACACATAATCATAGAGAATCATTTCTTGTTAGTCAATACTAATTGCCAAGACTATCTTAGTGGACAAAGTCCCTTTCTGAATCGAGTAACCCTCGTTTCAGTCCTGTTTCACTGAACCGGTATAACCTACCGTTCCAGCCCTATCTATCTCATGAGATATAAAATCTTTACCCAATGCATTGGAGGGAGATATATGTCCCACCCATCTTATAATGAATCCTTTCTTATGTGTGCCACATAATCATAAATCATACATCATCGCATAACACATGTAACAAAAATGGGATTCTTGAAACATCATGACATCATAAAATAAATCTTATAAGGCAAATGACTTCATAAAAATCATCCCCTCACAACATAATCAAATCAATGTAATTAAAGGGATAAAAACATAACCCTTTATTATCTTAGATGGAAAATAATTTTGATAAAACACTTGAATTGAATTCTTGAGGAAAATATCCTTTCTTTTTCAAAATCAATTTCTTTTCACAAAACATCATGCAATTTTAAAAGAAAGATATTTTATTGAAAATAGTCATGAAATCTTTTAGAGGAAGCTTCATGAAAATAAGGCTTCATAAAACAGTAGAAATCCGTTCGTGCCGTATAAGTTAAAAAAAACATTCTTTTTTTACTTTTGTCGAAAAATTCAAAATGTACCTCGTACGAAAAACGACAAAAGATTCCTTTCATATCTTTTACTAAAAACTCACCAAAGGGTAAAATTGGATTTAAAACATTGTAGATGGATGGAAATAATATTACATATTGAGGAAACATGGATGTGGATGATAAAATACACCCCAGTAAATACTTACGAATAAACAATATCGGATAAAAATGAGATTGTGATTTTTCCCTTACCTTAGGTCCGACTTGCTTTGTAAGTGTCCAAACCTCCTGTATAATGATTTAAATCATGTTATTGACTTATTACAGAATCATATTCATTGTTATGATATCATATATGGTTCACTTATGACATTATATTACCCGTTCTTTTGTAAATTCCATGTTAAAGAAGCGTTTTGGGTAAAATCGTTTCATTTATCGTAGGTGTTTTCACTTGTTGTTCTTGACATCATTATTACTTATATCATGATTTACTTACTTCCAGAATATAAAATATTATTTATATATCATATATATTCAGTATATATATATATATAATAGGTAGATGAATAAAATGAAAAACACCGTTCATGGAGACGGTAGTCCGTACGTACGCATGAACGCTGTTTTCCTTTCCTTATTGTCTTGAAATGGAAGTAAGTAGATGACATACATATGTATATATATACATAAATCCAGTAGCTTTATAATGTCATATATTTCATTATTATTTCTTATATATACATTATAATCATTCTTAAATGGTTAACATGGAGAATGAATCTCATCGCGTCGTGGAGACGGTAGTCCGTACGTACGCACGAGCGATGATATCATTTCTATAAATATTGAATTGAATTGGAGTGGATTATAAAATATATCAGAATCAATATGATGTTTTAATAACTATGTATAGCTATTCTTTACACCATTATACCCATCCATGTAAGGTGGTGGTGGAAAATAGATTACACCACGGCGTGGAGACGGTATTCCGTACGTACGCACGCGCGGTGATTTCTTTTTCCGTAGGATGGATAGATGGTGAAATAGGGTTGTTTCATACTTATAATAACATATCAGTATATTAGTGATACTGATTTTATTACTTCCTAATGAAACAACCTAAGAAGAAGAAGTGGAAGAAGAAATAAAGATGAAAGAATTGGTAACGGTAATTACCTCTTCTTTGAAGCGCCTCTTTGAGACCTCCTCTTAGGGCACTAAAATTGGTCTTTGAGGAAGACCAGAAACTCTAGGATGCTTCTAGGGAAGTGGAGAAGAGATTTTGGCAGGGGTTGGCCGAGCTTGAGTTCTCAAATAGGTGTGAGGAGAAGGGGGAGGAGGTGTCCTTTTATAAGGGGGGAGAGGGGCACCTTAGGAATATCTCAAAATATTATTTTATATTAAAATCAAAATCGGTTTATAATGGTTCCAAAGGGTCTTATTTCGGAGCTAAAGTGGGGATGGGTCGAAATCCTATCAACCAATAGAATTTAGACAAGTTTAGGTTATTATTTTAACCTTATCAATTAGATTTAACTCTAAGTTAAATAATTTAACTTTTACCGTGTCTTTTTGTTTTCTTACACTATATGGTTAATACACTTACTATAACATGCCAAACAAACCCCAAATTGTTATTATTAATATATATATCCTTATCTAAGTCATTTGGCCGAACCTTAGATTTTTAGGAATAAAATAACAATTAATAATATAATATTTGATTTAAAAACTATTTTGTGTCAATTTTGACACTATTTGATATATGATTTTTGTGAAAGTCATAACAGAATTATATGTTCGAACCAAGTTGATTAAATCAACAGTAATATATCATAGTAACCTAGAAAATTAGTGGAATTCATAAAAAGTCTCAAATTATATTTATTTTGGTGTTTATAACATCAATTATGTCAATATTTTATTAATAAGATAATTACTGCATCATCACAGTGTCATAAATAAATTAAATTATTTGATGTCTAAAAATTACAAATAAAATACCATAATTTAGTAAAGCTTTTTATCTTTCTAATGAATATTTACAATCGAATTTATCTTATGTATAACCCCATATTAAAAATGTTTTAGTAAATAAACTTTGATTTTAACTCTTTTAACTCTTCTTTGAATTAAATAATAATAAATGTCCTAATCTAATCCAAGTGGGCCTAAATGGTCATATTTTATTCCTAAGTTTGTTTTTGGGCGAAATACACTTGTCCAATAGGATTAGGACACGTGTTAGGGTAATATTAATATCATATTTACCCTTAGTTACCCTATTTACTATTAACCGTGGTAAAAAAAGTAAAAAGTTACTATTCACCAAAAAATTATTTTTATCTCATTGAACCACATTTTAGTCCTTGATATTAACCGTTTCTCTCGGATTTTCGAAATTCCATTCACAGAAGCGGTAAAATTAAGTTTTATGCAAAATTCAGTTTTTTAACCTACCACTTAGTGGTTTCACTATTCATCAAAAATTGAAAGTTTTCATAAAAATACCAAAATTTCACCCTAGGCTAATTTCGATATTCTGAGTCCAAAAATGAAGTCCATTTCGAAAAATAAAATTTATAAAATTTCAAAAAGTGGTTATTACTATTCATAACGGCTAGTTTTAATAGCATATTGTTGTTTAGTGAAACTCGGTATTGCGTACGACGCAAGCTATCGAGGAAGGTCGTGATTGCGTGTAATGCAAGGCAAGTCAAGGATGCGTGTTGTGCAAGCTCCTTTTGGTGTAGCGTACAACACAAGACATTAGTGAAATAAAAAAGAATATTTTTCATAAAATCTCGGGCTGTTACATTCTACCCCCCTTAAAATGCATTTCGCCATCGAAATTCGTCGGGGTTATAAATGGTTTACTATTCGAAAGTTTCTTTAATAGAAACCCACATCATAAAAGGGAATACCAAAACTTGGCTTTAAAAACTAAAGTATGAAATGTAACGATTACCCAAATAAACTAATCACTGGGTTTCCACATAGGTGAAAATATGGATATGGAAGAGAAATCTAACCATCATGTTCTGATGGAGAGTGGTAGAGAACATGGCTATGGAAAAGCCAGTAATCACAAATCCATAAATTTGTGACGATCTAAGGTACCATCTGATTCATCAGGTATAAGAGAACTAGGACAACATTTTTGGTTTTCAAGATCATTTCCCTAAAGTTAAAGAATTTGAATTAGAATAAATACTTACTTTATTTTGGTACAATCTCACTGTTGTTCGTGCCTTTAACAATTTCCACTTCATCTCTTAAATAAATGAAGTTGAATTTGTTATTCATGAAGTGTTAGCAGATCATGTGATAGAATGACGGGTCATTCCATCTGTCTCAAACAAAAGGTTAGCAAAAATTATATACATAAGTCGATCTATAGTGAGATTAATCACATATGGTTCCTAAAATGGGCTTATACTTCATATATCATACTGCTTAATATAATAACACTAGTTTCTACTAAACAGGGACTTCCTGTAGGTCAGTGGTAGGCGATAAAGGCCAGTCGCACATCGGTTGTGGGTTCGATTCCTACAGCCTTGTCCGAAGCGATGGGATGTCGCCCGTCCTGCAGGTTGTCCTTTTTCTAAAACTACGTTACTATAACATCCCATCAATAATATCGAAAATCTTCTATCCTTAAACAATACTAACTTATGTCCAACATAATCCAATCTAATCTTTAGGCTTATACATAATACTGCAGTCCACTCTCATAACATAGTGAAAACGATTTCCAGAGATTTAATACCATCGTTGATCCCCATATATCATAAGATATATCTCGTTGGTCACATTCTAATCATTCAAAGGCCTTAATCATGTATTCCCTTGAATACCCATTGAACCTTATTGAAAACATGAATGCAGTTAAACGTTAACACTTTCCATAAACCAAAATCCTCAAAATTCTATATACTCAAACCATGATATCACTTAGTCCTTATATCAATCATGAGCTCATGAATACTGTCAAACATTTCATTTTCTCCTTATCCCTTAATTATGCGCATATAATCTACATTCCAAAATATTTGAATCACTTTTCATGGTTACCGGTACCTTAAAATTATTGAAAACCACAATAGACCAATACATAAATATTTTAGTACACCATAAAAGTACCTCAACAACATTATTCTTGAATACCAATATATAAACACTTTAGTCCATCCACTTCAATGATTGTCCTGGAATAATTCCTTCCTTGATTTAGAAGTAACTTTTTAGGTCAGGGCATTGAGTTGGGTAATGCCCATGTTCTCCACAAATAAGACATTGAACTCCATAACAATCTGTCACTCTATGACCCTTTTCTCCACACAGATAACGTCGGTCCCTCCATTTGAGGTATTCCTCAAGGTTCTTCTTCCCTTCTTTAGAAATCTCAATCTTCCTTTCTTTATGCTCCTCAACATGCGAACATGCATAATAGTTTATCTTCCTCTTCTTTGATGAATTAGGCATACCACTAAATTTCACCTTGTTAATCATATATCGCGATGACTGATTCGGCATAATCACAATATCTTTATCTCTAGGCATTACACAATTTTTTTGCTCATAGTCACCAATTTTTCCATTGGATTCAATGTTAACCGAATTCCTTTTGGTTCCCTCCATTAACTAAAACACAAAAAGAATTTTGTGGGAGGCGAAATCATGCTAGGGAAGACAACATAATAAAGGTGGAGTATCCTTGATATCTAACATCTTAGGTTAAATTCTATGATCGTTACCATTGTTCTAGGACTGTATCCTATATGTATACTTATCCTTAGGGACATCCCTAGACATACCTTATAAATATCTCTAGGGATCTCACTAAAGTTCTCGCATCCTAGTTTCCAAAGGTTGACTAAAACTTTCCTCTGATACCAACTGTAGAGACCCGAAGCCTGACGTACATTGACATTACATTACTTTTGCGGAATACTTAGTACATTACAAAAACACACACACAAGGACCGTAATAGTTTAGTGTCTTTGGAAACTCGGACTATAATCTTCTAATCGTGGTGAAAGATCTTCAAAATCTCCCATAAAGATCTTCCTCCTTTTTTTTATACCTAAAACCTTTCTTTATATCCTGGGGAAAAGAAAACATAAAAGGGTGAGCTCAAATGCTCAGTAAGGGTAAACAAAATAAATATCAATCACATCATATTCATAAGAACATAGCATTTTGGAAATCATAACCTGCAAAAGAGAGCATAATTTCATAATCATGGGATAAATCATGGCAGTGAAAAAGTAATCCCAATAATCATAAATTAAAACATGAAACTTTGTGGCATACACACATAATCATAGAGAATCATTTCTTGTTAGTCAAGACTAATTGCCAAGACTATCTTAGTGGACAAAGTCCCTTTCTGAATCGAGTAACCCTCATTTCAGTCCTGTTTCACTGAACCGGTATAACCTACCGTTCCAGCCCTATCTATCTCATGAGATATAAAATCTTTACCCAATGCATTGGAGGGAGATATAGGTCCCACCCATCTTATAATGAATCCTTTCTTATGTGTGCCACATAATCATAAATCATACATCATCGCATAACACATGTAACAAAAATGGGATTCTTGAAACATCATGACATCATAAAATAAATCTTATAAGGAAAATGACTTCATAAAAATAATCCCCTCACAACATAATCAAATCAATGTAATTAAAGGGATAAAAACAGAACCCTTTATTATCTTAGATGGAAAATAATTTTGATAAAACACTTGAATTGAATTCTTGAGGAAAATATCCTTTCTTTTTCAAAATCAATTTCTTTTCACAAAACATCATGCAATTTTAAAAGAAAGATATTTTATTGAAAATAGTCATGAAATCTTTTAGAGGAAGCTTCATGAAAATAAGGCTTCATAAAACAGTAGAAATCCGTTCGTGCCGTATAAGTTAAAAAAAACATTCTTTTTTACTTTTGTCGAAAAATTCAAAATGTACCTCGTACGAAAAACGACAAAAGATTCCTTTCATATCTTTTACTAAAAACTCACCAAAGGGTAAAATTGGATTTAAAACATTGTAGATGGATGGAAATAATATTACATATTGAGGAAACATGGATGTGGATGATAAAATACACCCCAGTAAATACTTACGAATAAACAATCTCAGATAAAAATGAGATTGTGATTTTTCCCTTACCTTAGGTCCGACTTGCTTTGTAAGTGTCCGAACCTCCTGTATAATGATTTAAATCATGTTATTGACTTATTACAGAATCATATTCATTGTTATGATATCATATATGGTTCACTTATGACATTATATTACCCGTTCTTTTGTAAATTCCATGTTAAAGAAGCGTTTTGGGTAAAATCGTTTCATTTATCGTAGGTGTTTTCACTTGTTGTTCTTGACATCATTATTACTTATATCATGATTTACTTACTTCCAGAATATAAAATATTATTTATATATCATATATATTCAGTATATATATATATATAATAGGTAGATGAATAAAATGAAAAACACCGTTCATGGAGACGGTAGTCCGTACGTACGCATGAACGCTGTTTTCCTTTCCTTATTGTCTTGAAATGGAAGTAAGTAGATGACATACATATGTATATATATACATAAATCCAGTAGCTTTATAATGTCATATATTTCATTATTATTTCTTATATATACATTATAATCATTCTTAAATGGTTAACATGGAGAATGAATCTCATCGCGTCGTGGAGACGGTAGTCCGTACGTACGCACGAGCGATGATATCATTTCTATAAATATTGAATTGAATTGGAGTGGATTATACAATATATCAGAATCAATATGATGTTTTAATAACTATGTATAGCTATTCTTTACACCATTATACCCATCCATGTAAGGTGGTGGTGGAAAATAGATTACACCACGGCGTGGAGACGGTATTCCGTACGTACGCACGCGCGGTGATTTCTTTTTCCGTAGGATGGATAGATGGTGAAATAGGGTTGTTTCATACTTATAATAACATATCAGTATATTAGTGATACTGATGTTATTACTTCCTAATGAAACAACCTAAGAAGAAGAAGTGGAAGAAGAAATAAAGATGAAAGAATTGGTAACGATAATTACCTCTTCTTTGAAGCGCCTCTTTGAGACCTCCTCTTAGGGCACTAAAATTGGTCTTTGAGGAAGACCAGAACCTCTAGGATGTTTCTAGGGAAGTGGGGAAGAGATTTTGGCAGGGGTTGGCCGAGATTGAGTGCTCAAATAGGTGTGAGGAGAAGGGGGAGGAGGTGTCCTTTTATAAGGGAGGAGAGGGGCACCTTAGGAATATCTCAAAATATTATTTTATATTAAAGTCAAAATCGGTTTATAATGGTTCCAAAGGGTCTTATTTCGGAGCTAAAGTGGGGATGGGTCGAAATCCTATCAACCAATAGAATTTAGACAAGTTTAGGTTATTATTTTAACCTTATCAATTAGATTTAACTCTAAGGTAAATAATTTAACTTTTACCGTGTCTTTTTGTTTTCTTACACTATATGGTTAATACACTTACTATAACATGCCAAACAAACCCCAAATTGTTTATTATTAATATATATATACTTATCTAAGTCATTTGGCCGAACCTTAGATTTTTAGGAATAAAATAACAATTAATAATATAATATTTGATTTAAAAACTATTTTGTGTCAATTTTGACACTATTTGATATATGATTTTTGTGAAAGTCATAACAGAATTATATGTTCGAACCAAGTTGATTATATCAACACTAATATATCATAGTAACCTAGAAAATTAGTGGAATTCATAAAAAGTCTCAAATTATATTTATTTTGGTGTTTATAACATCAATTATGTCAATATTTTATTAATAAGATAATTACTGCATCATCACTGTGTCATAAATAAATTAAATTATTTGATGTCTAAAAATTACAAATAAAATACCATAATGTAGTAAATCGTTTTATCATTCTAATGAATATTTACAATCGAATTTATCTTATGTATAACCCCATATTAAAAATGTTTTAGTAAATAAACTTTGATTTTAACTCTTTTAACTCTTCTTTGAATTAAATAATAATAAATGTCCTAATCTAATCCAAGTGGGCCTAAATGGTCATATTTTATTCCTAAGTTTGTTTTTGGTCGAAATACACTTGTCCAATAGGATTAGGACATGTGTTAGGGTAATATTAATATCATATTTACCCTTAGTTACCCTATTTACTATTAACCGTGGTAAAAAAAGTAAAAAGTTACTATTCACCAAAAAATTATTTTTATCTCATTGATCCACATTTTAGTCCTTGATATTAACCGTGTCTCTCGGATTTTCAAAATTCCATTCACAGAAGCGGTAAAATTAAGTTTTATGCAAAATTCAGTTTTTTAACCTACCACTTAGTGGTTTCACTATTCATCAAAAATTGAAAGTTTTCAGAAAAATACCAAAATTTCACCCTAGGCTAATTTCGATATTATGAGTCCAAAAATGAAGTCCATTTTGAAAAATAAAATTTATAAAATTTCAAAAAGTGGTTATTACTATTCATAACGTCTAGTTTTAATAGCATATTGTTGTTTAGTGAAACTCGGTATTGCGTACGACGCAAGCTATCGAGGAAGGTCGCGATTGCGTGTAATGCAAGGCAAGTCAAGGATGCGTGTTGTGCAAGCTCCTTTTGGTGTAGCGTACAACACAAGACATTAGTGAAATAAAAAAGAATATTTTTCATAAAATCTCGGGCTGTTACAATAGTTGAGTTTGCATGAATTATTTTAAGAACTCAAGGTTGTTGTGACATGCATCATTCTAGGAACTCATGGGAAAACGTGTTATGGGTAAGTTTTTGAACATTAAATATTTTCATTGTTGTAAGATTGAAATAATGATGAAAAATGAGAATAAATGGGTGTCTAATGAAAACATTTATTAATGAAATGATTATGATTAAATAATTAATTGTTGAATTAAATAATTGGAGGTAATATAAATGATTAATGGTTGAATTAATTAATGATAATTAATGTACCCTTATTAACCAATACCTAGGAGTATGATGGTTAAGGGTAGTGATAAGGCCTCGGTGTTGACCATGTGGTGAGAAAAAAAAGGAAATGTCATGTTGAAACTTGTTGTGTTAGTTTATCCTCTTATGTAAATGTTATAAGGATGTGTCATGAGACCTAATATGTGTGATTGGATTTTTAGAGATATTCCTTCATGATTCTTGTTGAGGGAGAGACCAAGAGATATTGCCTAGAACAGACTTCCTGATAGAGAGGATGCAGCACCATTTGTGTAAGCTGTTAAAGAAGGGGTAAAAGTTTGAGTGAATGCCACTCGTTTCATGAAATACTTGGAGAGAGACCCATAGTGGGTTTAGAAAAGCATATTTGAGTTGACAAGGTAGTTTCAGCTACAACACCTTCTTACATTTATTGGAGACGGTGGACCTAAGGGATCTGAATTACAGATTAAATCCATAGAGATGATAATTGGACATTAGGAGACTCCGGATAAGTGGAGGGTCAATGTCGATGCTTATATTCTACAGGTTTCAGCGAAGCACTGGTGGGACAATCAGGTATGATATGGATAGACTGCAGATATGTTATGAAAGTACTTTCTAGAGAAGTTCATTGAAAAATTCTATCCATACACACTAGGACAAGAGAATGCTTCAGAGTTTATGCATCTAATCCAAGGAAGAATTTTCATAATGGAATACACTAGGCGTTTCATAGATTTACAACATTTTTCTCTAGATTAGGTAGCAGATGATGCTTTTTCAGAAATTATATTTATAGATAGACATAAGTGTGAAATTAAGTCCCAGGTGAATATCATTCGGCTGAAGAATTTCTAAGAAGTGGTAAATCTGGCTCTCATTTCAGAGGGGAACCTAAATAAGAAATATAGTACTGGACATGCAGCTGTCACTTGACAATTAGGGAGTGTGCCTTCTGAGAGAGGGAATCACCATTAAGAGAACCTTATCTAGGGAAATGGAAATCAAGGTGGATAGTCAGGAGGAACTGTTGCACCAGATGTTTATCATGTGACTTTCCACTAGTTTGGTAGGTGTGGACACTATCATACACATTGTCCTTGACCACCAGTGGAGTGCCAAATATTGTGTACTTATGGGGAACCTATAGAAGTTCTACAAGAAACAATGACATGCTGGTTCTAGGGGAGTAGCTGCTCAGAGTCCGAGTGTGGGAATAGGTTCTTCTACACTATATAGGCCGGGAAGATGAAGTTATACAGGAAGATGCAATAGAGGTAGTGGACATGGTGCTTCTGGGTATGAGAACCCATATCAGTAGAGTGGTTCTACTGAAGGGAGTCAGACAACACAACCGAGAAGAGAGTTAGGGTAGTAACATGTAGTGCAACCTACACTTGTGGTGAGTGAGGTAGGTCCATTGACAGGGAGAGGTACTATTCTAGTTTCTTCTACATTAGATACAACTTTGTTTTATACTGGTTCATCTCATTCCTTTCTATATTCAAATATTGTTAATCTATTGAAAATTGAGGTGGATTCCGTAAGCGGGGTGATGAATATCGATATACCATTGGGAACAGAGTCTAAGGATATCTGTTTATGAAAATGATGGTCCCTAAAGTTCAGAGAGTATAGTTTTTTTGGGATATCTATGTCCTTGATATATCGAGATTTGACCTGATTATTGGTATGAAATAGAGAGTCATATACCAATCCCACGTAGATTTTTAACATAGAAGAGTGACCTTTGTATCTCATAAGGGTGACCAGTATGTTCTTCGTTGAGAATGGGATATCCATGGAGGCTGACCTGGGCTAGTTACTCAGCAATTGGGAGAGCTCACAACCCATGTTTCTAGTATTTTTATATATAATGGGAGTGGTAGGAAATACATCCTTCCCCCAGTAGTAGAATCATTTTAGGATGTCTTTCTTGGAGACTTTTCTGGGTTTCCACCCGAGAGATATGTGGAATTCACTATTAAGGTCATGCAGGGGACTGAGCCAGTATCTATTCCACCTTATAGAATGGAACTAACTGAGCTTTAAGAGCGCAAGCCACATTTGGTGAATTTTGAGGATAATGTTTTTATCCATCCAAGTACATTTCCTTATGTATCACCTTTTTTGTTTGTAAAGACGACCCACGGGAGTTTACACTTGTGTTTCTATTACCAGAAGTTAAATAAAACGACTGTGAAGAACTGATATCATCTTATACGTATTGATGATAACTTTGAACAAATGAAGGGGTTTGTGTGTTCTCAAAGATTGATATGAGATAAGGGTATCATCAGGTGATAGTTCAGAGCTATGAAATACCAGGAACTTCTTTTAGAAGAAGGTATCGACTTTATGAGTTTTTTGTAAGGCTGTTTATGTTGAAAACCACTCCAATAGTATTTATGACCTTGATGAAAAAGATCTTTCATTTGTACTTCGATCATTTTGTGGTGGTATTTGCGGATGACATCTTGGTGTACTCTAAGACTCATGATGATCATAGCCAGCATCTTGACATTGTCTTAGGCATACTAAGAGAGAATAGTATATACACCAATCTATCTAAATGTCAGTTTTGGATTGACATCGTACAATCTTTGGGGCACATCATCTTGGAAGAAGGTGTGGTAGTGTACCCATAAAATGTTAAGGAAGTGGTTTATTTGTAGAAGCCCAAGAATGTTTTTGATATCCAAATCTTTTTGGGATTATCTAGTTATTAAATGAGCTTCAACTAGGACTTTTTTTGATTGGAATCACTAATTTTAGGATTGAAAAAGAGTGGGGTAATGTATGATTGTACATGATAATGTGAGAATGATTTCCAGGAGTCAAAGATGCGATTGACATCGACACCAATTTTGATATTACCTGAGTTGGGTGAAGAGTACATGGTGTATTGTGACACTTCTGGGAATAGACTCGGAGCTATGTTGATGCAAGGGGATCAATTAATTTCTTATGGGTCTCGGCAGCTAAGGCCACATGAACATACTTTCCCTATGCATGACCTCAAGTTTGTAGCTATGGTATATTCTCTTAAGTGTTGGTGACACTATATTTTGGGTGAAAAGTTTACAGTTTTTACTGGTCAAAAAAGCTTGAAGTATATCATTTTAGAGCATGAGTTGAGTCTTCAACAGTGAATATGGGTAGAATATATTTATCCCTTTGATTTTCAACAAGAATACAATCTCCGGAATGGGAATAGTGTGGATAATTCCATGAGTAAGAAACTTTTGAATCAGTTGGTACAAGAAACGAGTGCAGCGTGGAAGATGGTGACCTTACTGGAGGAAATGCATATGGTAGTTCAGGAGAGTTAAGATAGGATGCCTCTGGTTTCTATAGCAGTGGAGTCTACAATCTTGAGATGGATGAGGGATATGAAGTATGAGGATCTAAAGTTTTTATCCATAAGTGAAATTCTTTAAGGAGGGGATACTACTTCAGAATATATAATAGATGACGATGAGATCATCTATGTGAAAAATTTGGTTGTCGTTCCTATGAGCATGCGAGAGGATATCATGTGAGAATTTCATGCTTCAAGGTGGGTGATACATCCTGTGGTGAAAAAAATGTACTATGACCTACGATGATAGTTTTGGTGTCCATGCATGAAAAAGGAGATAGTAGGGTTTGTAATAAAATTTTTCACCTGTCATTAGGTGAAGGAAAACCATCAATGACCTAGTGAAATATCGTATCCATTTCTAATTATAGAATGGAATTTGGATGACATGAATATGGATTTCATGGGAGGAAATCCAAATACTATTAGAAAGAATGATTCTATTTGTGTCTTTGTGGATCGACTAACGAAGGTAGCACAATGTTTTCTTATCAGGGAAACCCTTATAGTAGAGAAGTTGAGAGAACTGTATGTGAGAGAGATAGTTCATTTTAATGGGGTGCCACAAAATATAGTTTCATATCACAATTCATGAATTACTTCATGGTTTTGGAAGGGATTCCAAAAGGATCTTTGTACACATATTCTATTAAGTATAACCTTACACCCAAATATATATGGGAAGTTGTAGCATACCATTCAAGTGTAAGAGGACATGTTGCGATCATGCGTGCTTGACATTAGTGGTTTTGGAGAGAATCACTTGGATTTAGTGGAGTTATTCTATAACGCCTATTATAAAAAAACTATACAGATAGAACGATATGAGGAGCTTTATGGTAGACCTTTTTTATCATCGCTATGTTGGTTAGAGGCGGGTGAGTTAGAGATGTTTGGACTAAGACTCATTCAGGAGACATCTGAGCAGGTAAAGTTGATTCGAAAACATATGGATATAGATCAGAGTAGGAAAAAGTCATAAAATTGTAGGCGGAGATGACCCCTAGGGTTTACAGAGGGTGATAATGTATTCATTTGGGTGTTGCCTAGTTTTGGTCACCATAGGATACAGAGGTAGGGCAAGTTAGTGCCCACGATTGGGGGACCATTTGAGGTGTTGGAGATAATCGAGCCAGGGTGTACCGATTATCCCTTCCATAGAAATTCAGTGCTATGGATGATGTTTTCCATGTGTCACAACTATGAAGGTATCACCCCAACCCTTCTCATGTAATTTATGTGGAAGAGGATGATCTCGAGATAGATGCATCCATTGAAGAGAATCTGATATGTGTATTGGGTTGCAGTGAGAAAGTGTTACAGGGAAAGACCATGTTGTTAGTTCTTGTGTTATGGTAACATGAAATGTTCAAGAAGAAACATTGGAATGGGAAGCACACATGAGGGATCAATGGAACAATCTTTTTGGCTCAGAATCTTAGAGAAGTTCGGGAGTGCAACTCGAGGATGATCTGTTATAAGGTGGAGAGATTGTATGATTCATACCTTTTCTATAGTCATCTCGGGCATGTTTTTAGGTTATATTAATGATTTTAAGTACCATTAAATTTTATTACTGGATTGGGGTGCATTTGGGTGAATTTTTATGGAACTTGGGAATATAAGGAGTTGTTTCTGGTTTGTGAAAGGTTTGATCAAACCATGTACAAGCTAACCGTGCAGACATTGGAGGTCATCATGGTTGTCGCATGGTTTTCATAAGCGTTCACCATCAAGTCATGAGGGTAGTGGAAGACCAGACAGTTTTCACATGGTTTGGCGGAACTGTGTGACCTCCAAGGTGAAACCACGCGCGGGGAGCAGTTTAATCCAAAAATTGGGTTTAAAACCTATTTAACCCTTAAAACCTCTCTATTTCGACCTAGGATCATGATTGAAAATTTCTAGGTGTTTTCAAATCCTTTCGAAAGAATTTCAAGGAAAACTGAACAAATTTATCCAAGATAAATAGCTCAGATTGAAGGTCCTCTCTCTTCCATGTAAGTTGATTTCATCCCATTGCTTCTCATGTTATTTCATCTATCTTTTCTAGATCTTTTTATGGAAGTTCTCCCCATTTTCTTGGATATAAACCCACGAGTTGAGAACTTGATCTAAGATTGTGGATATAGATCTATATTTGAAATATCTTGATGCATTTAATCATAATTTTGGTTCACAAATTTTGCACCGAAGCTTGATCGATGACGTTGTGCCGCTCATATTTTTGGGATTTGTCATTGGGCTAATTTCTATCTATAAACCATGTTAGGTGGTCTAAATCGAACTCCCATAGTAATTATTTGGATATGTGTATGCGAGTTAATGATTTTCAATATTTCTTGACAATTTATTTCCTAAATTGGATTAATTAGGAATGAATATTTGACTTGTATTTTCCTTGGTGATTAATTGATAATTTAATCACAGAACAAACGAAGGGGGGTTTCAGAAATAGATAATATAGAGATTTTTTATTGGTTGTGATATTATAATTGAGATATTGAATTGATTGTGTTATGATAATTAATTGGGGGGAATTAATTATGAACTTTTGTTTGGCTGTGAAAGATAATTAATTGGGAGAATTAATTTTGTTCCACAATGTTGACTAAAGATAATTAATTGAGATAATTAATTATATGCCATGATGTTGATCAAAGATAATTAATTATGACATATTGATATTTTATATGGATAATTAATTGTGAAGAATTAATTATAGGAAGTTATTTTTGTTGATTGATTAATTAATTGAAAAATTAATTAATAGGGTATGTTCTTAGTTAATTGTTGAGTTAAATAATGGGATTTGAACTATTTAACTGATATTTGGATTAGTAATGGAATTATATGGAAAATTAATGTGAATTAATGAATAATTAAATGGATGAGATTTTTTTGGTGATAGACATGGCATTCCATACTGATTAAAAGTTAGGACATAAACATGGCGTTCTTCCCCAATAGTTATCCAATCATGATATTATGGGGTGTTAGGAATGATGATAGACAACGAATGAGAAAAAAAGTGATATCCTCGATGACCTAGATTCAATGAGATTATAGGGTTCTATGCATGACAACCTACACAAAATGAATGATAATAATGAATGATGATTCAAAGGAGATTTTGGGTTCTAGGCAAAAAGACCTACACTAAATGATTGATAATGATAAATGATTATTAAAATGGGAAATATGAATTCAACTTGGACTAATGTGATAATTAAAGATTAAATGAAAATGTGATAACTGTTTAAATTATGAATTGTATTATTTTTATTCAAAAAACTATATGAACTATCTTTTGACTGGATGCATTTTAGACGCTGTTGGTGTTTGCCTACTGAGTTATACTCACACCCTATTCGAGCTGCCTGATCGGCACCCAAGTATACTTAGTTCTTGCATGACATGATAAGGGCAAGACCTTGGGATAGGTTTCTGTTTGGGATTGGATCATGGGAGAGGGAACCATACATGGTTTGGGACCCTCTGGGGAGTCATTGTGTCTTTACATTGGGTTTCATTATAGACACTTAACATTGCATTGGCATAGCATGTTATACATCTCAGTTGAGTATTTTATTCTTCATTTTTTTCATCATATGACATGGACTGGTTCTGGTTATTTATATGCTTCCACACTTGGTTATTATTATTTTCTTCCTCTGGTGTTTTATTCTAATAAAAGAGGGTATACTCTCCCCATTACTGACATACCATACCATCACTGCTAGTCGGCACCCTCTGGCATATGAGGAGGCATGCCTGAGGGTGTGTGGCCAACCGGCTCGAGGAACTGTTCAATGGTTCTCAGGTCAGAACGTCACAAATAAAATCTTCCAAGACAACACTAAACCATACCAAATTGAAAATATTTTAAAATAATATTAGGATTTAGTTTATAATAATTATTACAAATAAAGAAATAGTGAAAACTTATTGGGAATTCAACATGTCATGTTCACAAGTTGGACTACCATGAAAGAGGAAATAAGTAGTTTTAAATAAAAAAAATCCCAAAACCCAAATATTAAATAAATTGCCATCTAACTTTAAATATAACACAATAGAGATACAAAAAACATTAATATTTATCCCAAAACACTATTTATGATTAATTGGAAGGAATATACACTGTAAAAAAAACAATGAAACCCATAATACTAAACCAGAAATATACTCATGAACCCGATTCTTTATCCAACATAACCAACATGGTCTAATCTAAGAGTGGGCTAAGACACGGATTTCAAAATAAATAGATTATTAAAATCATTATCATGTACCTATAAAATTCACAGATTCTATCAACAATGAGAAGTATATGAAGGGTGTGAGAAACTTTTCCTAATTCGATTTCATAGAAAAGTAATTAAATTAAATTTTTCAGGAAATATTATATATTATATTTTGAAATAAAATAATAATTTAATAATTTAATTGAAAAAAAACAACTCATGGTCATGCTCTAAATCATTACGCTTAAATCATCTTGTGTATATAAATAAATCATTTCATTAGAAAAAAAATGTTCAAAAACTCACTTTTTTGTTGGAGAAAACCATTAAAATGCAATAACCGTCCAAAATATCATTTCAATACCAGTTTTAAATATCATAAGAAATAATTTAATGTAAAATTGCAAAAAAATATTTGTATAAAATATATAGAAATTTAATATAAAAAGGTAAAAACCAAGTGAGTTATGTTTCAAAAAGTCACTATTAAATAATGTTAATTTTTAGAAAACGATACTAGGATATGGAATATATTGAAGATTAAATATAAATAAGATAATGTGAAGTAGTTCATATAATTGTAAGTTGTTTATTAAATTATAATAAAATCATTTTCAATGATTTGTTGCTTGGAAAAGTCTAAGTAAAATATTTATTATTTAATATGTAAACTTCAATGATCATAATTAGACTATCCAAGTTGTAATATATTAGTATAACCTTTCACACTATTGAATAACATCATAATATATAACGTAAGTGGGTTTCTCCAAATAACCATACCTAGTAGAATTACCTCTATATAGATTCATTCTATGCATTAAATGGTCCTAATAAGCATATAAACATGTCTAGAATTGTTAAAATTTATCAACAACCCACTCAGATACCCAAAAATCCCATAAAGTTTCTTATTAGAGGTGGGGAATCATTTTACATGACATCTAGCACATTTAAAAATTAAAATAAATATCAAGAAATCAAAATATCTATACCTTATCCCTTACCCATAAACCATTTTTATGAAAAACCATTTTTCATTCCACATAATATAAAATCACAATCACCTTCAATTCATAATATATATATTCCCTTATAGAACATAATATCATTGGGGGTTAATACAAGGGTATAAATAATCAAATGAAAAATATGTTAAAAAAATTTCAAACATGCCTTTGGTTTTCAAGTTAATATAAAAAAACTTCTTATCCTTTATAAAAAATATTATAAAAGCTTATTTAACAAAAAAACCACACTAAAATCAATAGAAATATAAAATTAATCAGAGATGTCTTATAGGATTTTTTTACATTAACACAACATCACTAAAAACATATGGAACAACATAAACATATGTTATTTATGAGAAACATAAGAACATATCAATAAAACACATAAAATTATAACAGTAATGAAATAATAATGGGTTTAAAAAACACAAGAATCATGTGGTTTGTAATGAAATTGAAATCTCAGGGAAACACCCACCAAGATCATGTGAAAATAGAATGAAACCATCAAATACTTTTTAATATAACAAAAAAAGTAATATGAATACCCTCAATAATAAGAAACATAAGGTGTGATCAAAATCTTAATCTAGTGTTTAGAAACCATTGACCCACTATCAATTTGATACCTAATATGGCCTCAATCGGGTCCAAGGATGCCCAAAATATAGAAGAAATCCTAGCTATATGGAGAACCCATAAAATCATACTATATGAGTAACATAAAGTTCGACCAAACTCACACTGCATCATTGAATGTACATTGATTGGAAGGTGGGGACGCTGTATTAGGGCCGTTTTGGTGGGTGTAACGACCTGAATCCAAAGCTGTTCCACTGGTGCCCCGTACCCAGTTTTCCACATGACCTCAGGTGCATTTCCCCAAATGCCAGAGGCTGCTAACTATCAGTGAGGGCCTTGGTAAGTTATTGGGAAAACTATGCCCACATTTGGTGAGGTATACAAGGCAAGAAAACAACAGTCATTGGAGGAAGCAGTAAACAACATACAAACACTAGAACATAACAACAGAAGCAATGAACACATAACGATAATGAAAATGATATAGTAGGTACAAGTATCTATGGAAAGAAGAAAACACAACAACGTGCTGAAATACAACTGAAAAAAAAGTACAAAAGTAACAACAACTCCAGAAGCATCGCAAGGCTATGATCGGTCTTATGCTCTCCAGCTCCAACCAGTAATCCCGTACCCGAAGTAGAAGGGCGAAAATCCATATCCACACCTGCAACAATATAACCTATTTGGGCCGAAAAGCAGGACCCAAACAAGGTGTGAGACTAATCCCAGTAGGCAATCACCACGAGATCGGTTTCAAGAACCCAGTTCTTGTTTTAGAGGTACGAGCTTCTTCTTCTCCATTTCCTTAAGTGTTTTTGATAAAATATGGAAAATGGGGAAAACTCCTAAATTTTGGAACTACATGCCATGTACTTTATCCACACGCCGTGTACTTTTGGCCGTGTTGGGATGAGTACACGGGGTGTGTGGCCATGCCGGCGATGAAGGGTGTAGGAACCGACTACACACAGTGTAATGGTACCTTACACACCATGTAGTCAGTCGGAAGGCTTAAACAGTAAGGCGGTGTCCACCCTGTTCATACGTCGACATGAGTACACGACATGTACTCTTGAGTACACGACGTGTACTGTCGCCCAGCTGGCGGCGACGCCACCACCTTACTGTTTAAGCCTACCGACGGACTACACGGTGTGTAAGGTACCACTACACGGAGTGTAGTCGGTTCCTACACCCTTCATCGCCAGCATGGACACACACCCCATGTACTCATCCAAACACGGCCAAAAGTACACGGCGTGTGGAAAAAGTGCACGACGTGTAGTTCCAAAATTTAGGAGTTTTCCCCATTTTCCATATTTTCTCAAAAACACTTAAGGAAAAGGAAAAGAAGAAACTCCTACATCTAAAACAAGAATCGGGATCTTACCAACTTCCCCCCTTATAGCAATTCGTCCCCGAATTTCCCTTTCAATGGTGGCAAAGAGAAAGCTCAGAACAGGTCTGGCCACTGAGCACGTACGTCGGCCTCCCTCTCCCAGGTCTTGTCCTGCACTCGGCCATGCTTCCATAGCACCCGTATAAGAGGAACTGACCAGCCTCGAAGAACATTCGTGCTCCTGTAAACGATACTGATAAGATGCTCCTCAAAGGATGCATCATGCTGAAGCTCAACCTCCTCTGGCTAAAAGGTGTGAGACGGGTCTGAATGGTTGCGATGCAACTGAGACAAGTCTAAGACGTCGTGCATTTATTGGTACTACTGCGGTAACTGTAACTGATAGGCAACCAGCCCGACTCACTCCAGAATCTCAAATGGTCCCACATACCTCGGTGAAAGCTTACCCTGTCTCCTGATCCTTTTGAGACCCAGCCTCGGCGAAACATGCAAGAAAACATGATCCCCAACCACGAACTCCAAAGGTCGTCTACAACGATCAGCATAAGACTTCTGATGAGACTGTGCGGTTTCCATCCGCTTCCGAATCAACTAGACCTGCTTAGATGTCTCATGCATGAGATGTGGCCCCAGTAAAGCATCCTCACCTGCCTCTAACCATCACAAAGGAGATCGGCATGGACTACCATATAAATCCTCGTATGGTGCCATCTCAATAGTTGCCTGAAAACTATTGTTATAGGCAAACTCGACTAAGGGTATATTCTTATTCCAAGAGCCCCCAAAGTCCAGGACGCATGCACGAAGCATGTCCTCTAGCACCTGTTTCGTCCGCTCTGACTGGCCATCTATCTGAGGGTGGTGTGCTGTGCTCAGAAGCACCTGTGTACCCAGTGCCCTCTAAAAACTCTTCCAGAAACGAGACGTGAAGCGGGCGTCTTTTTCTGAAACGATAGAACGGGGGACCCCATGTAGAGGTACGATCTCTCAGATATACAACCTTCCGAGCTCATCCACACCAAAGGTATCCTTGATCGGCAAGAAGTGAGATACCTTCGTAAGTCTGTCCACAACAACCCATACGGCGTCATTGCCTCGAGGTGACCTGGGCAATCCCATCACGAAATCTATCGCGACATCATCCCATTTCCATTCTGGAATGGGAAACTGCTATACTCTGCCTTCACCTGCTGACAGGTGGAACACCTCATAACAAAACCAGCTATCACTCTCTTCATACCAGGCCACCAATACTGACGCCTCATGTCACGGTACGTCTTGGTATCCCTGGGATGAACTGCCCAAGATGAATCATGAAACTCCCTCATCATCTCCTCGCGTATATCCCCTGGAACCCATACACGTCCATTGAAATGCAAAACCTCATCATCGCCTCTCGTCCAACCAGAAGTAGGGTCTTCACTTGCCACCAACTCCCATAGAACTAGGCCTTCTAAATCTGATAGCTGCCTCATCCTCACTCTGTCCAGGAGGGTATAAGTCACAGCTAACGAGGAAAGATAAGTCTTCCCCTGACTGCCATGCACCTCCAGATGCATCTCAGAGAACAAATCCATAATCTGTCACTCACCACTGGCTTCCTGCACTACCTGTATCTAAGTCTTCCTACTTAGTGCATCAGCTACTGCATTACCATTACCAGGTGTATAGGCAAAATCGAAATCAAAGGACTGTAGGTACTCGACCCACCTTCTCTACCTCAGATTCAGGGTACGCTAAGTAAATATATACATGAGGCTTTTGTGGTGGGTGAAAACCACAAAATGCTCTCCCAACAGATAATGTCTCCAACAGCGCAACGTATGAACAACTACAGCCAACTCGAGATCATGTGTCGGGTAATTCCTCTCATGTGGCCTCAACTTCCGTGACCCATACGCCACAACTCGGTCACCCTGCATCAAAACGGCTCCCAGACCAATCCCTGATGCATCATAGTAAACTGTATAGCTCTTCCCATGCTCTGGGAGTATCAGGATCGGTGCTGATGTCAGCCTTCCCTTCAGGTCCTGAAAATCTGTCTCACAAGCTTCTGACCAAACAAACTTCACACCCTTCATAGTCAGACCATTCAACGGTGCTTCTAAGCGGGATAAGTCCTGTATGTAGCATCTGTAGTACCCAGAAAACCCTAAGAAACTTCGTATTTCAAACACATTCTTGGGATGCTCCTAGGAAACTACTGCTCTCACCTTCTCAGGGTCCACTGCAACTCCTTCCTCTGAGATGATATGACCCCAGAAGTGAATCTGGTCCATCCAAAAGTGGCACTTCGAGAGCTTAGCATATAACTGATGCTCTCTCAGTGTACTCAATATGATCTCAAGATGGGTGTCATGGTCGTGTCGAGTGTGAGAGTACACAAAGATGTCGTCCACGAATACTACCACAAATGAATCAAGATACGGATGGAAGCCACGATTCATCAGAGCCATGAAAACTGCTAGCGTGTTTGTGAGTCCAAACAGAATAACCGTATACTCATATAGACCATACCTACTCATAAAGCTATGAGAGGTAGATTATATGGTCTCACACGCAGCTGATGATATACGGATCTCATGTCAATATTCGAGAACACTCGTGCTCCATGAAGCTGATCAAACAGATCATCTATCCTCGGCAAGGGGTATCAGTTTTTAACCGTCAACTGGTTCAGCTTCTGATAATCCATGCAAAGCCTAAGGGTTCCATCCAACATCTTCGAAAAAAGGACCAGAGAACCCCAAGGAGAAGTACTGGGTCGGATAAAACCCTTCGCCTGAAACTCCTCTAACTGCCTCTTGAGCTCCTGCATCTCATGCGTGGCCATCCTATAAGGAGGAATGGACACCGTTGCTGCTCCTGGAACAAGCTCGATAGAGAAATCCACCTCACGCACCGGAGGTAGACCTGAGAAGTCGTCTGGAAAGACATCCCGGAAACGATCGACAACTGGAGGTAAATCCATCTGACAAGTCCCCTAGTCATCCAGATATAAGCTCACAATCTAGGCTGTGACTCCACCTCTCCCATGATTCTCTGGTCCAACTCGACTCGCCTGAACATCCCACTCGGCCTTGTATAGAAACTCCCCGCCCTCTAGTGATGTGGAATGCACCCTACGATGATAGCAGTCTACAAAGGATCGAAAGGGAACCAACCAGTCCCTCCCGAGAATGACATCATAGATCATCATCTCCAGGACATAGAGGTCCCAAAGGAAGTGACACCCACCAACCTAAAGGGGGCACTCCTTGCACTGACGCACACCAATCGTCCTAGTCCCCAACAGAGTGTCTAGCGTCATAACATTAGAAGAAGTATAAGCCCTGAGCCCAAGGCTCTCTCCAACGGGTACAGATATAAAACTATGTGTAGCACCCGTATCAAAAAGTACTGAAGACAAGACAAAAGCTACTAGAATAGTACCTCTGACTATCGAAGGTCCGGGATACTGCTTCTGCTGGGTCTGTTGCACTGCATATGCCTGTCCTGTGCCACGGCCCTGCGACATAGCCTGGATACCCTGAGTTATCCCGCCCTGTTGCCTCTGAGATCCTGGTGTCTGGCTACCACGGCCACAACCACCATCTCTGCCTACACACCCTGACGTATTCCAGTTCCCTGACTGGTAAGAAGCCACTGGTCCTGCTCCCGCACGCGGAGTCTGCACAGAACCCCTCTCACTAGCCACTGGTATAAACGCCCTGTAAAAGCGCTGCAGATGACCCATCTTGCCGCAAGCTCAGTACTCCACTGGGTCTCATGGAAACTGCGGCCTCTTGTGCCCCTCTTTTCCACACTGGTAGCACATGATCGGGCCACCTGAAGAAGCTGCCTGGCTGGTACTGCCGCCCTGAGATAAATCCATCTGTCTCTTCCTCTTACCAGCAGAAATAATACCAGTAACTGGTGCCGAACCGCCCTATCCCACACCACTAGATTCTCGCAGGTTCCTCTCTGTAATCAACGCTTGGTTCACAATCGCGTGTACAGTAGGTAACCTGAAAACATTCACCAGCACTCGGATGTCATACTGAAGACCATCCTCAAAACGTCTGCCTCTCAACGTCTCATCACCCACCAGCACGGGAGAAAAACGCTGAAGCTCTGTAAAACAAGCAGAGTAGTCAATCACCGACATAGTGCCCTGCTACAGATTCATTAACTCTCAAGCTCTATCTGCCCTTAGAATCTCGGGAAAGAAGAAGTCATAGAAGACTTCCTGAAAATCCTCCCACGCCATGTCCCTGCGATGCTCTGAATGGGTCGTAACATCCCACCACCTCTTGGTGGAATCGCACAGCATGTAAGTCACGAGCTTTACCCTCCGTCCTGGAGGCGTCTCAAGATGCTCGAAAAATAGTCTGCATTGACCCCAACCAACACTCTGCAGCTTGTGGTCCACCATCCCCTCAGAACGTAGGAGGATGCTGCTGCTGAAAGATACGCGTCAGCTCGGACATAGATGTGGCAGCCTGCAGTGCTCCCTGAAAGGTCTGCATGAACTGTAATAAGCCTTCTTGGAACTGTGCCTCTATGCCTGTGTCCGGTATAACAGCTGGTGTCACATCTAGCTCTGCTGGTGGATCTACTGGTAGCCCATGGCCCACCATCTCCGGAGTACAATCGTCGCCTCTCTCCTGGTGAACAACTCGCGGTCGTCTAGGAGGCATGACTCTATAAGGTCAAAAGCACGACTCAGATTCAATATTATCAAGACGAAACGAAGGAACCACAAAGGAACAAGAGGAAGAAGGCGTTTCAAAATTTTCAAAACAAGACTACACGACGTGTACACTGACTACACGACGTGTACTTGACTTCCTTTCCCCTACCCGGGTCCTTCTACAAGGCTAAGCCACACGACATCCATTCAACAAAACTACACAGCATGTATAATACCTACACGGCGTGTTCGGTGTTATTTTCCAACTGACCGTGTCATCTGTGACACGGCCGACTACTCGGATTTACCACACACGGTGTGTTACACCCGTACACGGCGTGTACACCACCCTCGTTTCCCAGCCACACGGCTAACTCCACACGGTCTGTCCTCGGACAAGACTACACGGCATGTCCCAAAGGTACATGACATGTTCCGAGAGAAGTGACACTGGCCCGTATAGTTAGTTACATGGATGAGTCCCCAGGTCACACTACATGGTGTGTCTATAACTGACACGGCGTGTTATGTCAAGGAGTTCACCAACCCGTGTTGTTAGCTACACGGTCAGACTCTGGGTCAACACTACACGCCATGTACAAAAACTACACGGCGTGTTTTACCCAAGTCCATCCCTACCCCGTGTCGCTGCCCACATGGGTTTTGACACCGGAAGAGACTATACGGAGTGTACTCAGGGTACACGGCGTGTACTCAAAAAGTTCATTTTTCTTCCTTAACAGAAGAACATACACGGCGTGTATAAAATACTACACAGCATGTATACTGGGTTTCTAGATAGTATGCCTCAGAAACTTCTCTGGAACCCATAAAATACTGAAAACAACCCCTAAGTGTCAAATTCCGACTCGTGGGGGCTCATACACCCCACGGATCAAAGTTTGACATCTTATTTGTGTTATAACGAATAACCAATCAATGATCCACCAAATTCCGGTCAATGGGGGCCCATACTCCCCAAAAACCAAAGTTTGGTGTCTATTCTATAAACAAGCTCAAACAATAATACCATATCACTAGGTAGATATTTATTGAGCACCTATCACAACATCATGCTTTACTAGAAGAACAACTATCACAAAAACATGCAAATTCTAATGCACCTACATGGCATGGAAACAATGCATGGAATGTGATATCTAGAATGTGCCTATATGATTCATGAGACAGCATACCCTCATCTCATCGGGTTGCAACTAAATAGAACCCACAAATAAAATATAAATAGCACAATCCCAGTGCGTCACCCAATGGTGAAAACATATCAACCGTAAAATTGCAAGATCAAAGAATGCCAAGTATGAGGTAGACTGGCTTTTCCCTTTACACAGGTCAGATACGCCCGATCACAGCTTATTACCAACTACCGTTCTGTCCTATCCATGACTACGGCTCCAAATAGTAAGTCAAGAAAAGAAACCCGTCTAATACCACTTTGTAACGTCCCGGACCCGGGTGCCACGCAACAGGTGCCCTGAGCCTGGTTCTCCATATGACCTCAAGCGCATTTCCCCAAATGCCAGAGGCTGCTGACTAGCAGCGAGGGCCCAGGTCTAATAGTGGGGAAACTATGCCCTCATTTGTCAAAGTGTAGCGCAACGGAATACCAAAATAAACATACAACAACAACAGAAGCAGTAAACATACACAACTAAAATAACTACAATAGTGGATATAACCAACAACATTTAAGTGATAATGCTACATGCTTCAAGTTCTACGAAAATAGCCAGAACATGTGATACATCAATACAGTACAGCAGAAAATAGAGTACAACAAAGCAAGAAAAACAGCTAGCAGCGGCATCGCAAGCCTAGGCTCGGTCCCATGCCCTCCTACTCCTCAGCAACAGTCAAGTACCTGAATAGGGACTCTTGCCCCTATCTACACCAGCAGCAACGTAATCTGTTTGGGCCGAAAAGCATGACCCAAACAGGGTGTGAGAAATATATCTCAGTAGGATCCCACCAATGGCCCGTGCTCAACTGTGTGTAAAACATGCAACAAGTGTGCAATAGTAAAAAGAAATAACTAAGCAGTACTCAAAAGTAACTAACATAACAGTTAAATTTCCATTTTGTTATTCATTTAAATCCTTTAATTTAGTAACATTTTTGGGCTCAACAGCACCAAGACCTCAGGCCAACTAGAACCATTCCCTCAGGATAAAATATTAAACCACGCCCTCAGGCTTGCCCTCAGGCCATACATAATCCAACCCGCAGGTATTTCCCTCAGGCGTAATAGAAATTCTCACCCTCAAGCATACGAAGTGTCGCCATCAGGCACAGAAGTCAAGCCCTCAGGCACGAAAGGTTTCCCTTAGGCAGAATAACAACAACCCTCGGGCTAAAATAGTCACGCCCTCAGGCCAATCACAACAACGTCATGTAGTCAGTTGGTAGGCTTAAACAATAAGGCGGTGGCGTCACCGCCAGCTGGGTGATAGTACACGCCGTGTACTCAAGAGTACATGCTGTGTACTCATGTCGACATATGAACAGTGTGGCGGTGCCTCCATTTGAATAGTTAAATGAAGGGAGTACACGCTGTGTACTTTGGAGTACACATCATGTACTTTGTTTTTCGGCTTAAAACAGGCAGTAGCATCCTCATTTGGAAGAGGAGGCACTTGATCCATTTTGGAGCCAAAGGAGGATGCAGGATCTTTGAAGATCCACTGGGCATTCATCTGGAATCCATTTCGGCTTCAGATGATCTCGTTGGAACCGCAAGGGTGATCCCTCTCCCCTCCTGGTAGCGTTCTTTCCAATTCTTCTCCTAATGAAAGTTATTTACCTTTGATTTAGTTTTGTTCTTCGTCATATCTACGCCGTTCTTGGGAGTTTCTGGAGTTGGCGTACGGGTATAGTGTTTGTTGGCATATAATTTAGGTGGCTTGGGGTTATTTTTTTCAACAGTCGTGCGTTTTTGTGGGTTTTGAGCTACGAACCCATATTGGGGTGTCATGATGGTGAGGCCATGGCTAATTTCACTACCTAGAACTGTATTGGTAATTAAATAAAGTTGAAAAATTTATGTTTGGCATCGTTTCTTGGATCTAGTACCATCTCGAGGGGTGTGATCCTCTGTTTAGCCGTTTGGCCAGGATACCCAAGTGTATGACTTAAATGTAGTAACTGTAGAATTTCCTTGAGAGGAATTGCTTGTTTACTTCATTTTGATACGTTGGGAATTTCCCAGTTACCTGTTAGCCTGAGGGTGTTGTTGTGATTGGGCTGAGGGCGTGACTGTTTTAGCCCGAGGGCTGTCGTTATTCCACCTGAGAGCAACCTTTCGTGCCTGAGGGCTTGACTTCTGTGCCTGAGGGCGACACTTTGTATGCCTGAGGGAGGGAATTTCTATTATGCCTGGGGGAAATACCTTCGGGTTGGATTCTGTATGGCCTGAGGGAAAGCCTGAGGGCGTGGTTTACTATTTTAGCATAAGGGCACGGTTCTAGTTGGCCGCAGGGCTTGGTGCTGTTGAGCACAAAAATGTTACTAAATTAAAGTATTTAAATGAATAATAAAATGGAAATTTAATTGTTAAGTTAGTTAATTTTGAGTACTGCTTAGTTATTTCTTTTTAATACTGCACAATTGTTGCATGTTTTACACACAGTTGAGCACAGGCCTTTGGTGGGTTCCTACTGAGATATATTTCTCACACCCTGTTTGGGTCACGCTTTTTGGCCCAAACAGATTACGTTGCTGCAGTTGTAGATAGGGGCTGGAGTCCCTATACAGGTACCTGACTGTTGCTGAGGAGTAGGAGGGAATGGGACCGAGCCTAGGCTCACGATGCCACTGCTAGCTATTTTTCTTGATTTGCTGTACTCTGTTTTCTGCTGTACTGTATTGATGTATCACATGTTCTGGCTGTTTTCATAGAACTTGAAGCATGTAGAATTATCACTTAAATACTGTTGGATATATCCACTACTTTAGTTATTTCAGTTGTGTATGTTTACTGCTTTCGTTGTTGTTGTATGTTTATTTTGGTATTCCGCTGCAATACACTCTGAAAAATGAGGGCATAGTTTCCCCACTATTAGACCTGGTCCCTTGCTGCTAGTTGGCAGCCTCTGGCATTTGGGGAAATGCTCTTGAGGTCACGTGGCGAATCGGGCTCGGGGCACCCATTGCGTGGCACCTGGGTCCGGGACGTTACATCCGTGCCCTACTGTCAATGAGTAATATAGGAATAGTAAAGGAAATAAATGCAGCAGAGAAGCAGAAATACACTAAAGTAAACAATCCTACCAATATCCATTCACATTTATTTAATAGTTCAGTACAACCATTTAGCTATCAACCAAGGAACCTAGCAATAGCTCTATGCTCCCAAGGCAATAAAGTAATCACAACAGGTAACTCAGCAGTCTACCTAAACAGCAAGCAGTACACCCCCAGCATGTTCTTTGGCTTGGTGGAATCGTCACAACCAACCAATAAATAAAGCACTGACTCTCTGGGTGGCTCCTACTAGAAAACCCCTCTAGTCAAATAGACGTACAAAGGCACAGACACACTGGGAAGCTCTCACCGTCAATTCCCCTGTGGCCTTGCAATGAAAGATATAGACTCTCTGAGGAAGCACTTAGGTATAATTCCCCCTATAGTCTCGCTATGTAACTAAGGACACTATGAGGATGCACAAAGTCCAATTCCCATAGGTCCTGTGATCGATACTAATTATAACAGACTCTCTAGGGAAGCCCTAATCATCAATTCCCCCTTTAGTCTTCCACACCAGGTTCCCTCAGCCCTACGTAGTTTAGTCATGTGTAATCGACTATTAGCAGCCTAAGTAAGTTCAGAAACTACTTGGCTAAGAGTTACAAAAGCATCCAAAAGCATATAAACAAAAGAAAATACATGCAATCAATTCTACAAGCACACTAGCAATGTGCAATAGGGTTGCCTCGTAGGCAACCTGTGCGAAATGGCAATAAACAGCTAAACAAGGGGAAACACCAATTGGGTGATCCCCAACCATGCTAACAAGAAATTAGTAACTAGCTAATAACCTCAATCATACATGAAATCTAAGGAAGATAACAAAGCAGGATCAAAACCCTAACCCGAGATACCCGATACATGGGTATCCGGCACTTTTGCACCAAAAACTAAAATACATTCGACGTAGGGAAACAAACCATCTACCTTGATCCTAGAAGATCGATATATGTGAACCAAGATGACAGATTCCCCTTAGAACGACATAGATCTGAGAAAATGCACAAAACACTCAACCTACGATAACATGAAAATGAGGAGGAATCGAGAAGCAAGGCTAAAGAAGAACGGAGAACTCACCACTGTGATTCCAACGCAATCGATGGCGGCTGGAACAGAGGTCGGACAGAGGCATGATGGCTCGAAAACGATTCGGTCGTACGGTCACTCTTGGACAAACAAAACCTGGAGAAGAAGACGCTTTTGTGCATCAGGCGCGACCCCGGCCCTTTTAATGAAAAAAAAGTACACGACGTGTACTTTTAGAGTACACGGCGTGTACTAGGTCTTTTCTGTACTCCACCAAAAACGGCCTCCACGTCACCCTTACACACCGTGTGTGTGGCCCGGACATCGCCATCACACGGTTTTGGCAGGAAAAGAGTACACGGCGTGTACTTAGAAAGTACACGGCGTGGACTTGTAAAATTTCGAGAAAGTTCATTTTTCTCAAATACTCCAGAAAAATGAAAAGCGTACCTGAAAAGAAGATCTGGGTTCTTACAAACTTCCCCCCTTAAAGAAATTTGTTCCCGAATTTCCCTAATGAGGTGGAGAAGAAGAAACCCCGAACAGCTCTGGCCATTGCGATCGTACATCGGCCTCCCTTTCCCAAGTCTCGTCCTATAATCGCCCGTACTGCCATAACACCCGTACCAGAGGAACAGACCGCCCACAGAGAACCTTCGTACTGCGATCGAAAATCCGGATAGGATACTCCTTGAACGACGCATCCTCTTCAAGATTGACTTCCTCAGGCTGAAAGACGTGAGACAGGTCTGAGAAGTAGCGTTGGAGATGAGAGACATGGAAGACGTCGTTCATGGCTCGATACCTCTGAGGTAGCTACAACCGATAGGCAACCGGCCCAACTCTCTCCAAGACCTCAAATGGCCCGAAATACCACGGTGAAATCTTAACGTATCTCTGAATCCTCTTGTGTCCCAACCTCGAGGTAACACGTAGGAAAACCTGGTCACCGACCTTGAATTCCAGTGGTCGTCTCTGCTGATAACCATAAGACTTCTGTTGAGACTGCTCTATAGCCATCCTCTTCTGAATCAGCTCTATCTGCTCTGAAGTCTCCTGAACAAGACGGGGTCCCAGCAAAGCTGCCTCTCCTGTCTCAAGCAAGCATAAAGGTGATTGGCATGGCCTACCGTACAAAGCCTCATATGGTGCCATTTGAATGGTCACTTGAAAACTGTTGTTGTAGGTTAAATCGACCAGAGGAATATGCTTCTCCCAAGAACAACCAAAGTCTAGGATGCAAGCTCGGTGCATATCCTCAAGCACCTCGATTGTGTGCTCGGAATGACCATCAGTCTGGGGATGGTATGCTGTACTCAAAAGTACCTGTCTACCCAAATCCTACTGGAGTCCCTGCCAGAACTGAGAGGCAAAGCACGCATCCCTATATGAAACAATAGAGTGTGGCACTCCATGCAGACGAACGATCTACCAGACGTAAAGTCGTCCCAGATCATCAACACTGAAAGTCTCCTTGATTAGCAAGAAGTGAGAAACCTTTTTAAGCCTGTCAACGACCACCCACAACACATCGTTTCCTCTCGACGATCTTAGAAAACAAGTCACTAAGTCCATCGCGACGTCATTCCACTTCCACTCCAGAATGGGTAACTGCTGCAAAAGCCCCGCTGGTCGCTGATGCTCTGCTTTCACCTACTGACAAGTAGAAAATCTCATGACGAATCCAGCAACATCCTTCTTCATACCTGGCCACCAGTACTGGCAAAAAAGATCCTGATACATCTTGCTAATGCCAGGATGAACTTCTCAAACAGAGGAATGAAAATCTCGCATCATCTCCTCGCGTATGTCTGCTGGCACCCATATGCGTCCCTGGAAACGCAAGATATCATCCTCTCCCACTGTCCATCTAGGAAGAGGGTTCTCTCCTGACACGCTTTATCGTAGGACTAGGCCTTCTAAATCTGCTAGCTGCCTCATCAGAACTTGGTCCATAAGTACAGAGGTAACAACCATAGAAGATAGGAAAGTATTCCCCTACCAATCGTGCACCTCCAAATGCATCACCGAGAACAGAGATATCAGTTTCCACTCACTGCTCGCATCCGGATTGGTCTGTATCTGAGTTCTCCTGCTCAGTGCATCAGCCACTACGTTGCCTTTCCCAAGCGTATAGGCAAGCTCAAAATCGAAGTATTGGAGATACTCAACCCACCTCCGCTATCTCAGATTCAGGTCACACTGCGTGAAGATGTACTTGAGACTTTTGTGGTCAGTGTATACCACAAAATGCTCTCCCAGAATGTAATGTCTCCAGTAATGTAAATCATGAACAACCGTAGCCATCTCCAGGTCGTGCGTAGGATAATTCCTCTCATGAGGCCTCAACTGCCGAGATCCATACGCAACCACTCGGTCCTCCTGCATAAGCACTGCTCCAAGTCCGATGCTAGATGCATCACAGAAAACTGTATAGCTCTTGCCCGGCTCCGGAAAAACTAGGATCGGTGCTGAATTCAATCTCCCCTTTATCCCCTAGAAGGCTGAGTCACAGGATTCTGACCAAAAAAAATTCACCCCTTCTTAGTCAAGCCTATTAGCGGTGCTACTAGGCATGAGAAGTCCTGTATAAACCGCCTGTAGTAACCAGCCATCCCCAAGATACTCCGTATCTCAAATACATTCTTTGGCTTCTCCCAAGTAACTAATGATCTCACCTTCTCTAGGTCTAATGATACTCCTATCTCTGAGATGACATGACCCAAGAAGTGAATCTCATCCATCCAAAAGTGTCACTTTGAGTGTTTAGAATAAAGTTGATGCTCCCTCAGTATAATCAAAACGATATCAAGATGGGTTGCATGGTCGTGTCGAGTGTGAGAGTACATCAAGATATCAACCATGAATACCATGACGAAGGAATCCAAGTAAGGATGGAACACTCGGTTCATCAGCGCCATGAAAACTGCTGGAGCATTCGTATGACCAAACGGGATAACCATATACTCATAGAGGCCATACCTGCTCTTGAAGGCTTTCAGAGGTATATCTGAAGGTCTAACGCATAGCTGGTGATAACCGGACCAAAAATCGATCTTCGAGAACACCCGAGATCCTCGAAGAAGATCAAAGAGATCATCAGTCCATGGAATGGGATATCGGTTCTTGACTGTCAACTGGTTCAACATCTGATAATCCAAATAAAGCCTAAGGGTACTGTCTGCTTTCTTCACGAACAGAACAGGAAAACCCCAAGGAGAAGTACTGGGTCTGATGAAACCCTTTGCCTGCAACTCCTCCAACTGCTTCTTGAGCTCCTGCATCTCAGGTGTAGCCATCCTATAAGGAGGAATGGACACCGATGCTGCTCCTAGCACGAGCTCAATTGAGAAGTCTACCTCACACTCTGGAGGAAAACCTAAAAAGTCTTCTGGAAAGACATCTGGAAAGAGATTAACCACTGGAAGAAACCCTAACTATGAAGTCCCCTGGTCATACAGATAAATACTTGCAATCTGGGCCATAACTCCTCCAAGCCCATGATGCTCGAGTCCAGATCGACTCGGCTGAACATCCCACTCGCCTTTATGAAGGAAAGATTCACCCTTTGGTGATACGAAACTCAGCCTACGGCGATAGCAATCAACGACTGCCTGGAAGGGAACCAACCAGTCCATACCGAGAATGACGTCATAACCCGTCATCTCCAAGACATAGAGGTCCCATTAAGAAATGATACCCTGCAACCTCGAGAGGACATTCCTTGCACTGACGTACGCTAGATGTCCTCATTCCCAAGGGCGTGTCGAGAGTCAACATGTCAGCACACGAAAAGACACAGAGCTCAAGGCTCTCCATGACAAAAACAAAGATAAAGCTATGTGAAGCACCAACATAGAAAAGGGATGAAGATAAAATTGAGGCTAATAAGATCGTACCTCGAACAGTAGAGGGTCTGGGATCCTACTCCAGATGAATCTGCTCTACAGCAAAGGTCTGGCCTGTACCGCGGCCCTATGTAACAGCCTGAAAACCCTGAGATACTCCTCCCTAAGCCTGAACATTGCGTCCATGACCTATACCCTAACCTAAATGTCCTGCAGAACCCCAGACCCTAGTCTGCTGCGGAGCTAGAAACCCTGATCCCGAATGTGGGTTCGAAACTGATCCTCCTTCCCTAGCCGCTGGAAGGGGAACCTTGCAGAAACACTGCATGTGACCCATCTTGCCGCAGGATCGGTACTCCACTGGGTCCCTCGGGCACTGGGGCTTCTTATGCCTGTTCCTCCCACACTGATAACACACCAATTGGTTTCCAGATGAGAGATCCTGTCTACCAGAAGGAATACCACGCTTCCCCGGGTCGCCCCGGGTAGACTCTCGGTGGCGTTACCTGCTGTTTTCTTGGAGGGAATCAACCTTGGATGCTGAATCGCCCTGTTCCACAGCTCCAGTCTAACTCAAGTTCCTCTCTGTGAGGAGTTCCTGGTTGACTATTAGAGTAATAGAAGTCAACTGAAAGACATTCATATGTGATCTTATCTCCTCTCTAAGGACTTCCTCAATCTTCCTCACTAGAAAAAGCTCTTCATTCCCCAGAACGAGAGTGAATCGCTGTAACTCAGTGAAGTGGGAGGAATACTCTATAAATGAGAGAGTAACCTGCTGCAGGCTCATGAACTCCTTGGCTCTGTCATCCCTCAATGTCGCTGGGTAGAAGTTATCGTAAAACGTACACTGAAACTCCTCCCAATCCATAGCCTGCTGGCGCCCCATCTGAGAGACTACGTCCCACCATCTCTTGGTGGAATCTCATAGAATATACATCGCGAGCTTCACCCTACTTTTTAGAGGTTTCCCCAGATGCTCGAAGATGGATATAATGGCTTCCATCCATGACTTGGCAGCCTAAGGTCCTCCATACCCTATGAATGTGGGAGGATGCTGCTGCTGGAAGACCCGCGTCAACTCTGCCATAGTCGGGGCATGATGCTGAACTCCCTGGAAGGTCTGCATGAATCTCATGAAACCCTCTCTGAACTGAGTGTCGACACCAGTGTCTAGAATCACTGCAGGTGACATGTCCGGAATGATGGGAGGAACTACTGGCAGTTCCTGATCGATCGTATCAGGTGTAAGATTGCTTCCTGGTTCTTGGCGTTCAACGAGAGGACGTCTCAGTTCCATAGCTCTGAAAGACCAAAACACACCTTCATTAAATACGAACACAGTTGCAACATAAGAGAGTAAAACAGAACAAGATGGGAAAACCTTCAAATCTGGGAAAAACATGACTACACGGCGTGTAGTACCACTACACGGCCTGTTTCTTAAAAGTTTACCCAGGGCATGTATGTTGGACATACATGGCTGTGTAAACTACCCGACTACACGGTGTGTTCTTAAACTACACGGCATGTACTAACCCTTTTCTCCCTGCCTAGTTACTCCAACATGACTATGTCACACTGACTGTCCCAGCCATAGACTACACGGTGTGTTTGAGGCAGACACGGCGTGTACTGGACACGCCTTACCTGGCCCGTGTTGTTAGAGACACGACCTAACACATGGTCGAAACTACACGACGTGTTCCTACGAGACACGACATGCACTTGAAGGGAATCCTCAGCCCATGTTGTTCATGACACGGCCGAGTACTCAGCTGATCCATACACTGCGTGTTCCGAACAAACACGGCGTGTATAGGAGAAGATAACACTGACCCGTGTTTTTCAAGACATAGACAAGTACCTAGGATAGGATACATGGCGTGTGCAGACAGAACACAGCGTGTACTAAACATGCATTAACTGGCCCTTGTTGTTAGTTACACGGTCGGGCTCCTAGTTAACCTCTACACAACGTGTACCTAGAGTACTCGTTGTGTTCTTGAAAACCATTTACAACTCCGTGTCCCTGTCCACACGGTCAGTGACACGACCAAAAACTACACGGCGTGTATATATAAAGTACACGCTGTGTATTCTAGGTTTTTCCGGAAAATAGCCTCAGAACTGCACCAGAGCCCAGAAAACACAGAAAAATAAGGGTTAAGGTGCCAAATTCTGATCTGTGGGGGCCCATACTCCCTGTGAATCGAAGCTTGGAATCATAACGATGCATAGAACAAGCCACAGTATAAGAACTCACGACCCACCAAATTCCGATCCTTGAAAGCCCATAACACCTCTAAGATCAAATTTTGGTGTCCGTGATTAGAAAGCTCCAAACAACGATAAGAAAGCTCCAAACAACGATAGAAGGTATTCTATCACAACAGTTATCCCAACAACAAGCATTGTCTATCACAAATTCAATCACAATAGCATGCGATCTCTAATGCAACCTAGATGGCGTGGAAATATGAATGGCATGTGATCTTCTGACATGTTTCTATATGATGCATGAGATGGAATAAACTCATCTCATCAAGTTGCAACAAAATAGAACCACAATCATATAAACAGTAACAGCACAAAACAAGTGCATCACCCAATAGTGAAATCAATTAAACTTTAACATTCGCAAAACTCAGAACTTGAAATATTCGAGGTAATCTGGATTTTCCCTATACACAGGTTCTAGAATGCCTGGGCACAACTATTTACCATTTACCTATTCCGTCCTATCCCTATCTAATGTCACTAAATAGTAAATCAATAGAAAATGGAAGGAAATCCTTTGATACCACTTTGTAACGACCCGAATCCAGAGCCCTTCCACTGGTGCCCCGTACCCGGTTCGCCACATGACCTCAAGTGCGTTTCCCCAAATGCTAGAGGCTGCTGACTAGCAGCGAGGGCCTTGGTAAGTTATTGGGGAAACTATGCCCTCATTTGGTAAGGTATACAAGGAAAGAAAACAACAGTAAATGGCAGAAGCAGTAAACAGCATACAAACACTGGAACTAAACAATGGAAGCAATGAACACATAATGATAATGATAATGATGTAGCATGTACAAGTTTCTAAGGAAAGAAGAAAACACAAAAAATGTACTGAAACACAATTAAAAACAAAGTATGAAAGTAACAGCCACTCCAGCAGCATTACAATCCTAAGCTTGGTCCTATGCTTTCCAGCTCCAACCAGAAATTACGTACCCGAAGTAGAAGGGCCACAATACCTATCCAAACATGCAACCATATAACCTGTTTGGACAGAAAAGTAGGACCCAAACAGGGTGTGAGACTAATCCCAGTAGGAAACCACCACGAGATCTGTGCCCTACTGTTAGTGAGTAATATAGCAAAAGTAAAGGAAATAAATGTAGTAGAGAAGCAAAAATACACTAAAGTAAAAAATCCTACCAATGTACATTCACATTTATTTAACTGTTCATTACAATCATTTAGCTATCAACCCTGGAACCTAGAAACAACTCTATACTCCTAAGGAAAGCAAGTAATCTCAACAAGTAACTCAGCATTCTACCTAAATAGCAAGCAGTACATCCCAAGCTTGTTCTTTGGCATGGTGGACTCATCACAACCAACCAATAAATAAGGCACTGACTCCCTGGGTGGCTCCTACTAGAAAACCCCTCTAGTCAAATAGACGTACAAAGTAACAAACACTCTGTGAAGCTCTCACCGTCAATTCCCATGTGGTCTTTCAACGAAAGATATAGAATCTATGAGGAAGAACTAACATCTAATTCCCCCTATAGTCTCGCTACGTAACTAAGGAAACTTGGAGGAAGCACAAAGTCCTATTCCCATAGGTCCTGCGATCGATACTAATTATAACAGACTCTCTAGGGAAGCCCTAATTGTCAATTCCCCCTTTAGTCTACCACACCAGGTTCCCTCATCCCTGAGCAGTTTAGTTGTGCGTAATTGACTATTAGCAGCCTAAGTAAGTTCAGAAACTACTTGGATAATAGCTACAAAAGCATCCAGAAGAATATAAATTGCAGGTAATATATGAAATCAAGTCAATAAGCACACTAGCAATGTGAAATAGGGTTGCCTCGTAGGCAACCCGTGTCAAAAAACAATAAAAATCCAATTAAGGGGAAACACCCATGGGGTGATCCCCAACCATTATAACATGAAATTATTAACCAGATAATAACCTCAAGAATACAAGAAATCTATGGCAGATAACAAAGAAGGATCAAAACCCTAACCCGAGATACCTGATACATGGGTATCTGAATCTTTTGCCCCAAAAACTCAAAGACATTCAACGTAGGGAAACAAACCACCTAACTCAATCCCAGTAGATCGATATATGTGAACCATGAAGACAAATTACCCATATAATGACGTATATCTAAGAAAAAACACAAAAATCTCAACTTACAATAACTTGAAAATGAGGAGGAATTGAGAAACAAGGCTAAAGTAGAATAGAGAACTCACCGCTGCACTTCCAACGCAATCGACGGTGGCTCGAACTGAGGTCGGATGAAGGTGAGACTGCTCGGAGAATATTCGGCCGTACGGTTGCTCTCAGATGAACAAAACCTAGAGAAGAAGATGCTTCTATGCGTCAGGCGTGACCCCGGTCCATTTAATGAAAAAAAGAAAGTACACGACATGTACTTTTAGAGTACACGTCGTGCACTAGGTCTTTTCTCTACTCCACCAAAAATGGCCTCCACGTCACCCTTACACACCATGTGTGTGGACCGGACACGGCCAGCACACGACTTCGGCGGGAAAAGAGTACATGACGTGTACTCAGAAAGTACATGGCATGCACTTAAAAATTTTACAGAAATTTCATTTTTCTCAAAAACACAAGAAAAAGGTAAAGCGTACCTGAATAGATGATCCAGGTTCTTACAGTGTGTAGGTGGGCTTTCTGTGGTAGAGCAACATCAAAAGAGGAAGATAATTGGAGGCATGAGGTGGGCTGGCAATATCAGAGCCACACCAGAGGAGGGAGATTGCTGGATATAGGAGGTGGGCTTGGTATGTCAGAAGAGGAAGATCACCGCAGAATATTGGCCTCAATTATGAAGAAGGGACCACATACATAGAATCATAACCACATGAATTTGGGAATGGGAGTACCTCACAAAGGATAGATGAGGAATTGATGGGGTATTTCCATGATTTGAATAAAATTGTGGCCTCATATAACCTATTTTCATGGTTTATTAAAACTATGGCAATAAATATGAGGAAATAGGCCATATTTGTAGTTGTGCAATAATTTCCATCCTAGAGGCATGTATATATAATTAAAAACACACATATTAGAAAACCTAACCCAAATTTAACACATTTAATAAGAGGTTTTCACAAAAATCTATAACAGTCATTCCCCCCTTTCCTCTACACGGTCAAAATTGAGGCACTATTACTACCCTTAACCATCATATATCTAGGTTATGGATATCAAGAATAAAATAACTCTAAAATTTAATAATCTCATTAGAAAAACTATTATTCACGTTTTCATAATTTTACAACTTTCAATTTCATATTAGGTACCATTTTCAATTCAATTACACAAGAAAGTAAAAAACTTTTCAATTTCAACAATATACCCAAAACCTTTTTCCATGCTTACCTAAAATGATTCATGTCACAAAATTATCCTATATGCTTAAAATGATTCATGAATAGTCAAATATCATGCAATTCTAGGCCATGAGTCAAATATCAGAAAATATTAACATAAAGTCACATCATAAAACAAGTTCATCACCCAAGGTGAAATAACATCCAACTGTAACAAAAAATACCAATAACAACAACCCCACCATGGGTACTTGGGTTTCCCCCCATACATGGGTTACTTACTCCCATGAATTTTATCATAACCATGTACCTAATTTTCCTAGTCTCCTATATAACATTTCCAAATATTAAGACAAAACAAAACGAAAGAAAATTGTTCTTTGATACCACTTTGTAACATCCCGACCCAGGTAGCACACACCGATGCCCTGGGCTAGTCAGTCACATGACCTCGGGCATGCCTCCCAATATTCTAGAGGCTACTGACTATTAGTGAGGGTATAATATAGATCATGGGTAAACTATACAATTTTTATCGAATTAGGACAATAACAGAAATAAATAAAAATAAGCAAATGACATAACCAATAACCAAACCATACTAGTATCACATGATGAACAAAATAGGAAATAAAATATTAAAACCTAAATATTAGATATGTAATGGCTAATACATGTCTGGTGTGAATATGAAAAAACCAAATTAAATAAAGAAACTAAAAACTACCAATATGTTCTTAAACCACATCTGGTTCACTCATCCACGATTCACCCCGACATAGCCATCTAATATAGGGCCCTTCCCCTTAACCTGCCCAACAAACAGAAAATATATTTGGGTACCAATCAGGATGCCCAATTTGGGTGTTATTACAACTCTGTAGCCCACCACAAATGAAATCTAAAACAATATCCAGCCAATAAAAGATTATGTGATTGTATAAATAATAAAATACAAGAAATAAAGTAACTGTTTTACATTTATTCATCTACTAATTATTTAAGAACATAACTCATGAGTTCCCTAGGACACCAAAAATATCAATAACTACTTTTTACCATGCCAGAGTCTAAACCATGTCAAAATTTCAATTCCCTATTTATTATAACACAAGGTATTTCATTATTTTTTTTATCTCAATTCATATTACAACCAATTGGAACCATGGTCTAAAACCAACTCATGGACATAAAACATTATGTCCAACACCCCATGTGTATTTGGTGTCTCAGTGCCAATCAGACACCTCAATAATATATTTGGGATTTTGGAACAGTAGTCCCTACCACATAATCATTTATTAATATTTGACACTATGATATTTTGATGCAGCATGCCCTTTCCCACACACGAATGTCAATATTTACCACTATGGGATTTTGATGTAGCAGACAATCTCCCACACACTATTATCATATATATCACAGTATCACAATTTCCCATATATCACAAGATCACATGTACCACAACAACCCATTAATTAATTCACCAATTAATTAATCCAATTTAACAACTGCATATGCACATCATCCCCTTAATTAATTCCATAATTATTTAGTCACATCAATCCAATATTAATTAATACAATTAAATCAATTTTAAAATCACAAAAATATCAACTAATTAATCAATCAATTAATTAATCTAATTATACAATCCTATTATCCCCACAATTAACTCATAAATTAGTCATTCCAATTCAAAAATCTCAATATCCCCTATTTGATAATCTCTAAATTAAGTAATTTTCCAAATTATTTAATTCATTTTAAGAAACTCAATTTTCTATCATCGAACATAAATTATATAATTAAATAAACATAATTGAAATCAATACATTAGGATTTCAATAATAGACCACCATCCTCAATATTGTTGGAAAACAGTCGCGAACCAAAATCCCCAATTTAAGAGGATCAACGATGAAGAACAAGATATAGAACAAGTGCCTAAATCCAAGATCCAAAAAATTGAGATCCAATGAAAATAGTTCTATATCCATGAAAATATAGAAAAAACATCTATATGATGAGAGAAACATGTGAAAGAGGAAGGAAAACAACACTGGAATAAGATATTTTAACAGGCGGGGTGAAGATATTCAATCAGGGCTTAATAATTCCAAGAATTGTAATAAAGAGCCTTATAAAATTGTCCAAAAGACACCCAAAAAATATGTTAATTTTATAAGAGATAATTTGGGTCAATTTATGTGAGTTTTAGAGTTTAGGGAAACTTTAAATCTAATTTTCAGGTTAATTAAAAATCGATGCACATTTTCCCGGGCAGAGGTGCAAAATTTTCCAAACCGTGCGCCTTAACCATGTACCTATTATGGGGGTGGGTGTTAAAGTTTTCTCTTAATAGGGTGAATAGTTTGAAAAAACATATTCCAACATTTTGAATCCCCACAATTTGGGTTCACACAGTTTTTTGGGCTGGGCACACAGTTTGGGAAAACCATGCTCCAACCGTGCACTGCCTCTCCTCATTCTAATTTTCTCTAATTTCACCTAAAACTCCCCAAGGTAACACCTAAAAAAATAGACTCAAAACAAGGAAAAAGAGTACATTTAAATGAGCCTGAGACATATTTAGAAATGTTCAGGGTCTCATTTGTTAAGGAATTGATTATGTGGGTCTTCCTTGAAATACATCCCTAAAATGATATTACCAGTGAAGTTGGTTTTGGAATAGAAGAACCTATGGGAAATAACTCCATAAAAGTGTGTATCAAGATAGAACCTATCATCACCTGGGGGTATGAAAATGGACCTTAATTCACACTTAACCTGAAACTCCTAGTGTATGTGCATAATATAATTAACATTTTTTTAAAACCATTATGTTCAATGATATCCCCAAAGAAACCAATTTTTTTTTATTTTGATCTTAATAATGAATAAATTTTAATTTGTTATAAGTGTTAAAACTTTTTTGTAATTATATATTATGATCTAAAATTAATAATTTTAATGAGATAATTCAATATATTCCATTGTTTATAAATGGAGCTTGTATGGAAGGAGGGTATCAATAGTCATCACCATTGTAGAGATTTCTTTACCAAGGGAGCCAATATGAATGGTATTGAATCTGAGAAAATTATATCTATATTAAGGAGTATTTATAAATTTATTATATATAACTTTTTCTATATGGATAAACATATTCCATAGAGATATTATTCTCTATTTTATAACTTTATGTAATAAAATTCACCACCATTTAGTGGGAATACAAATCCAAAGGAAAATGAGAAATGGATTAAGTCTCTTGAGATGACCTTTATGGACATGGGATATGGTTAAAGGGAAATGGTTTCACATGTATTATAATGTATCCGAGGTGATGATGATCAATGGTGTTCATTGATCTATAATATTATAGAGAACGAGGAAATAGAATTCAGGGAATGGAAATCTTTTACAGAGACATTATTTGATATATATTTCCCTTATGAGAAACAATTGAGATGAAGAGAAAGTTACTTAGATTAAAGAAAATGTAAAAAGAATGTGTTGTATGCTATGAATCTTCCTTTAAATGGTTCGCTAGGTATGCTACAAAATACATACACATTAGAGTGTAATATTTTCACCATTTCTTTGAGGGGATTTACCCATGTCGTTAAAGGGAAATGGACTCTCAAATATTTTCTTCATTTGAAGAAATCGTTTTATGTGCCATAAAAATATATATGGAATTATATAGATCTTACATATTTAAGGAAAATAAATAGAAAAAGATTTCATCTGAACACCATTAAAAGGGTAATGCATCCAAGATGAATAAAATATGAAGCAATTTACATTGTGAGAGAACTATGGAAGGAATCACCCTGGGAAATGACTGAATGGAATGTTATTTTTTTATATGGGTTGATAAAAGGGTCATCAGGTTAAATAATGAAAGTGGAAGATAGAAAAAATGATATTTACTATTTCAACTAATGTGAGATAGGGAAATATGAAAACAAATACTCCAATAGTTAAAGGAATCTTCCATAGAAGAGGCTAAGGGGAGAGGTCCAAGATTTTGTGATTACTACAATAAAGGTGTATGTACCCAACAATGTGGTGGAACATACATTAATCATATCTTCAAATCTATATAATGATTTATTTGATTATGGATCCTAGTACTCTTTTATATCTACCTATTTTTCAATGAAAATTCGACATCTCCCTTTTAATTAAATAATGGTGTTGTCAGTCAAAACCCGTAGAGGAAGTATCACTATAAAAAAGATATGTCAAGAAGTCCCCATTATGTGGAATAAATTTTCTTTATTTACAAACCATATTATCAAACCTATGGTTAACTTTTATATAATACATTGTATGGATTGGGTTTCAAAATATGATGCAAGAATTTATTATGAGAATAATTAAATTATAATTTGTGATAATGATGTAAAAATAACTATATTTAGAGTAGATACATAATCATATAAGTCATATCGCAATCTACCCACAGTTTATCTACTGAATGAGATTTTTGGAGAAGAATATGAGAAACTATCTATTGATGGAGAAGGTAATATTCAAATTGATTATGTACCAATTTTATAGGTATACCTTGATTTATTTCTTGAGGAATTTCCTAGACATACTCTAGAGTAGTAAGTTGAGTTTCCAATTGATTAAATCCAGGGTGAAATGTGAATATTCATGATTTCCTATATAATATTCTATATAGAATTAGTGGAGCTAAAGAAACAACTAGAGTATTTGGGTGATAAGGGATTTATTCTCTCTAGTGTTTCTCCACATGATCCCTTTTTCTCTTCATTAAAAAGAAAGATGGATCCTTGAGATTTTTCATTGATTATATGGAAATAAACACTATTATGATAAAGAACATGTATCATATACCTATAATTGATGAATTATTCGATCAACTTCATGGACACTGATATTTTTAAAATATTGACCTTCATCATGTCTATATTTAATTGTGAATAAATAATGATGAAATTTTAAGGATATATTTAAGAATGAAGTATAAAAATTATTTATTTACAATAATTCTATTTGGATTGGATAACAAACCCTCTTTTTTATGTGTCAAATGAATAGAGTATTGAAGAAAGATATTGATGATTTTTTGGTTGTATTCTAAAATTTATGAGGACTATGAGGATCACCATTGGATTCTTCTTGAAACACTTAAAAGTAAATATTTATATTGGAAATTTAGTAAGTGTGATTCATATATTCAAAAAGTTTTTTTCTTGGCCATATTATCTCTAAGGACGGAATCTCAATTGTTCCTATGGAGACAAAGGTAGTCAACGAATATCCTATTCAAACAAACGTAACTAAGGTATGTAGTTTTAATGGTAAAGAAGGTTACTATTAGTGATTCATTCATAATTTATCATGATTTGATAACCCTTTAACCATGAATACATGTAAATGAGGTTAAGTTTGTTTGGAAAAAGAAATGTAAATAATATTTTGATGAGAAGAAGAGAATATTGATATATTTTATTATATTGACTCTAATATTTTGAAATGATAAGTTTGGGATTTATATTTATGCATCAAATAAGGGACTCAATTGTGTCCTAATGAAAAATTATAATGCTGTTGCATATGCATCAAATAAAGTAAATACTCATTAATAGAACTCTCTGACCCCTTATCTTGAGTTGGGGGGTTTAATATTTTCTTTTATGATATGGAGAAATTAACCTTATGGTAAATTATGTGTAACATATATGGATCATAAAATCCAAAAATACATCTTTTCAAAGAAGATTCTAAATATGAGGAAAAGGTGATTTCTCAAGCTACTTAAGGATTATAATTTATCAATACAATACCAGTAAGGTAAAAAAAGGTAGTTGATTCTATTAGAAGTAAATATCATGATGTTATGGCGCAAATGATGATTGATAGGGATCATATATTCACATACCTAGTAAATATATATGGTAATTTTTAAGGTAGTGGAGACATCACCCATTTTCAAATGATTGAAGAACCATATTTATTAGAAAATATAAAATGTTATCAATAAGATAGTGAGAAATTTTCGATGAAAAATTAAAACTATGAATGATTGGAAATTAATATAATTCATTTGTGAAGATGGTGTTGTAAAATTTATAATGATATTATGTGTTCCATTTTTACTGGATCTTAAAAGGGTATTGTTAGATGATTATCATAGCTTGAATTTATCTATACTCCTTAGCAGTAAGAAGATGTATAAGGGTTTGGGGGAACAATTTAGGTGGGATAAAATGATGATTGAAATTGATGATTATGTGTCTAGATGTTTTTGGTTTCAATAAGTGAAAGTTGGGAGACAATATCCTATAGTATTCAGGCAACCAATGCTTGTTACTATATGGGAATGGGATGACATTGTTATTTAATTTTTCATAGGACTATAAAATATCCTTATAAAAAATTATACAACTGGGGTTATTATTGATCACCTAACCAAAGATAAACATTTCATTTCTATAATAGAGGACTCACCTCTTGAAAACCTCTCAAAGATCTATAATAATTAAATTTCAATACTTGATGGAACACCACTTACAATTTTTTCTGATCGTGATCCCCATTTTACAACTAAATTATGGAAGTGCATTTAGAATGATGTTGATATTGAGTTTCATTTAAACACTACCTACCATCCATAAACTGATGGATATTTTTAAAGGACTATTCATATAATTATTCACATGTTGAGGTCAATCTCATTTGACTTTCAAGGTTTGTGAGATCAGGATTGTCCTTTAGTAGAGTATTCCAACAAAAATAGTTTCAATTCAAGTATTAAAATGGTTCTATATGATTCATTATACAGAAATATATTTCATACTTCAACATGTTGGGATAAATTTTTTGAAATGAAACTCATATGAGAATACCTTGTTGAAGAGAAATCAATAAATTGAAAGGCTATTCAGTATCACATTAATTTAGATCAATGTAGGAAAAAGAGTTATGCTGATAATCAGATGAAATATTTGAAATTACAAGTGGGAGAACTTGTTTTTTTGAAGGTATCTCTATAGATGGGTGTTATAGGTACTGGTATGAAAGGGAAGCTGAGACCCTATTATATCAAAGCATTTTAAATCCTTGAAAGAATTATAGTTTTTTCTTATCATTTATAAATTCTTCAAAGTCTCTCAAAAGTACATGATGTGTTCCACATATCATTTTTAAAAAAGTACATATCATGCCCAACTCATGTTTTAACCTATTATGAAATATAATTGGAACCTAATATATCTTATTATGAATAACCCATCTATATTTTTGATAATATAAATCTAGTATCAAGGAATCATATGACTTGTTTGGTAACGGTACTTTGGAAAATGAAAAAATAGAGGAGGCAGTGTGGGAACTACAGGATATTATGAATTTGAAATAACCTTATATATTTAGAAGTTAATATCCATGAAATGATTAGGATAATAATTTTTCTAAAGGGTTAATTTAACACCCACAGAATTTATAATTTATTTCTTTTAAAATAAATATAATTTCATTCCTAGCTTGCGACACACAAAGAATAATGTTTCAACAAAAATACTATATTAAAATATTTTTAAATATGAAAATTATAAAATAGTCATTCAGTTGGTGGGTATAAAAAGTAATAACTAAAATATGAATATTATGGTTATATATTTATTATAAATAAAATAATAATCATTTCTATGTAAAAGAAATGTTTTTTAAAAAACTTTATTTTTCTTTCAAGCGGTTAGTCACACTTCATGAACGTAAAATAAAATAAAATTTTAAAAAATTTATAAGGATTATTAGAAAAACTCTATTTTTGAAATTATATTATCAAAAATTATCTTACAGATATTGTTTTTGATTTATCCAATGTTTAATATTTTGATTAATAGATTAAAATATTAAATTTTATTTGAAAACTGAGTTTTCATTTAATTATTTCCCTATAAAATTATATTTTGAATTTTTTGAAAAATGAAAGTATATCAATGTTATATAAATTAATCCAATTTAGTTCATTTTAATAATTTTCATACTATATTTTGTTATAAATTTTTTTCATACTTTGGAACATTTTCTTTTTGAAAACTTGCTTTCTAGCCATGTTTATGGGATTAATTTTAAATTAAATTTGGAATTTATGTAAATTTAATTTGTAAAAATGGATTTAATATTTTTAATCATCATATGTTATAATTTCTTTAAGGTCATATTAATTTTTGACCAAAATGAACTGTGAAAATAGATAAAATTAATGAGGGTGGTTAAGGAAAAAATTGATTTACCTTGGGATTAAAATGAAAATTATATGGGTTAATGTAAACTAAAAATTATATAAATTATATTTTATGGATATATTAACAAATTATCTATTATATGATCTATATTGTACTATTATTGGAGCCTTGTGACATGAAAATCATGGGTATAATTCATTATTTTCAAAACAATTACAAATGTGCCACTCATCTCACCTAAAAAATGCCACCCACTTTAATCTCTTCTTCTCTCCGTAAAATCATATTTTTTCAGACAATACATACATAAATCACATCTAAAAATCCATACAATAATAATAGAATCCCTATATTGGGTATAAATCCATCCTAGGAAGGATTTTGGGAAAACCTAAAAAGCTGACATAAAGAAGAGGTAATGTTCTTCAATGAGTGTTTTTATATTATTTAATCCTCCGCCCATTAAATTATTATTAAAAATGATAATATCAAAACCTAATTATATTAAATATTCTTATATTTTTTTATTTTATGTTCATGACTTAAAAACACCCCCATCTCCATCAAATAAGTTATGTAATCATAATTGGTGTGTATGACAAAATACGGCCTCACAAAACAATGTCATTCATGTTTCCGTTACCACCAATCGCAGCTGGGTTTTATAACGGATATAAAGAATATATATGATATTTATTACATAATTATACCTTTTTATTCGTTATATCATATATAATTATTTTACTTTTCATTTCTTAGGGGATACGATAATGCCGCTCGTGTGTATGGTGGACTACCTTGTCGCGAAGCGATGTGATTCGTGTTTCAATAACACTTTGCATGGATGGTAATAAGGATAAATTTAATGATTATATGTGATATAAATTAAATAATTATGATATTAATGACATATATATCATTATATAAATATAATATATCATTTTCTTTCTTTCCTTTTCACTAACTTAAAGATGATAACATCATTCGTGTAAGTGTAGACTACCGCCTTCATGAAGCTATGTGACTCTTTTTTTGTCATGAAACCACATGGATGACATGTAAAATTATATTTAAATAAATAATAAGACATTATAATCATTATTTAAAGGTATAATATTAATTTACAACTTTTTATAATGATCATAGAATAATGGAAATGTTACTCATGCGTACATACACCCTACCATCTCCATGACTGTAACATATTTCATTTCTCAAAACCATTATCCATGGTTGGTACTAAAAGTATAATTGATGTATAAATATAAAAATTATGTCATGAATATAATTCTGGATATGATGGAACTATATAATATACACAATAAACATAACTTTCATTCCAAATAATGAATGAGAAAACATGGCAATTAACACCTGAAACAATGAAAATAATGAAAGACTATCAATGAATGAGGTGATAATATTTAATTGAAGGATCATATATGAAATTATAAATATTAATATTGTTATGGTATAATTTAATACAATTTTTAAAACAACTATAAAATAGTTTAAGGAATATTCAACAAAAAGAAAGTGTGAGGTAAGGGGCATCATCTCAATTAACCTTTATTAAGACCTATCATAATGTTATGCTCTTAATTTAATTTATATGGTATATATAATACCACATGACATGAAATATCATGATTCCTTCATAATTTTTGGTATTTTAATATTAAATTTGAATTATTTCATCTAATGGGGTTTGAATTGAAAATCACATAGTGGTAAAAGTTATTGTGCAATCTCTCTTTCTTTTGTGATTGTTTAATTTCACATTAAATAATCACATTCTGGTGATCATTTTTCATTATAAATTAAATTTATATATAATATCCATATTATATTTTTATGTATATGATTATTTCCGTAACTTTATACCATTTAAAAAAAAGGTTTTACTTTGAACGTTAATTAATTAACTGAGTAAATATTGATAAATCCATCTGATTTACTAAATATTAATACTTGATAATATGGAACATTGTTTTTGAATTAAATTTATTATTAAAAATATAAGGAACGTTTTTTACATTCAAGAAACATGTGGAACCCAATTATAGATATCCCCACAATGCATCGTTAGTCTATGAGATGAATCAGTTGGCCAAATCAGATGGGTTATTATCTAGTAGTTTCAAAATATATTGAGTATATATCTTGATGGTAAAGATATGTTGTCATTGAGAAAATGACATCCAATAATTAATATTTTACTTTATTTATATTATTATTATTATTATCCATGATATTTTCTCTATGATATTATATTTGTATGAATTTCATTCTCAGTTATTGATTAACAGAATATATTTCTGTTTATTTAACATTCCATATTGATTATGACTTATATTATCATGATAGTCAAGTTATTTAAATTAAATTTTAATTTAGTTATTTACCTATCCATGTTAATTAATCTTATGTTTTTGTGATATATTTATCTATACATAGCCCTTATAAAGAATTTTAGCTATCCCTTGTTTTTATTTCACATAGATATGAAGAAGATATCATTCAATGAGTTTTCAATGATGTAGTTCATTTTCATTATTTATTTAGTATTTTTTATTTTATATTCACAATATAAAATGGGTATCATATATGTAACAATTTATCTAAAAATGATAAACTAATTGGCCCTTTATGATTTGATTCCTTATACCTATGCTAATGTAATAAAGCAAGACTCTGGCTCTGCGAAACTAGATTTTGGGTCACTACAATGTAATTCCAATAAATACGTCATATTTCATCAATTATTCATTCAATTTAATTTTCTCAAAAATTTATTTATATTTTTTCTACAAATTTCAGATTTAATTACTAATATTTCGCTACATATTTATAGTATTTTTCATTTGTGCAATTATTCCAAAGGATAAAGTAGATTAAAATTCCATATTATTAATATCATATTTTCTATTTTTGTCCAATTTTAATAATTTCAATTATTAGTTCCATATTTATTATTTAAATTTAATTTTTATATTAATATAATAAAATGTATTTGGTTTTTTCATGTGGTGTGTGTGCATGACTATATTTTCATAAGGGAAATTCCATTGATCAAATTTTAAGTTGTTACATTCTTACCCCATTAAATAAATCTTTAACTTGAAATTTTTTTTACAAACTAATGTGAAAATATGTGAGAGTACTTTTGCATAATTTCATCCTTTAGTTTTCATGTCACCTCCTCATACTTATAGTTCACCATAGTACATTGACGAAGTGGGTTGTCTTATTATGTAGAACATTATCATTGTGATCCAAGATAATCACCAAATGATCCTCACAAGAGATATCATTTTCAAAATGTACCACATATGAATTTATTACATGTGAGGGATTTGGAATGTAATTAATCAATAAAAATTTAGGGAAGACTCTATGTATATGATATTGGGTTGGTGGGAGTGCTATTCGATAAGCTACAACAAAAATGGGATCAATAATCTAAATGTGACAAATATACATGATAATTATCTTATCCATATACATAAATCCCATGAAACTCTTCCATGAAAATACATAGAGGACCACTTTATCTCTGACCTCAAACTTTAGGTCTCATCAAATTTGGAAACGTGGCACTTCTATTAACTCTAAGAAACTCTAATATATTGTTGAATGGTATTATCCTTGTTATGATTTCCTTGAACATTATAGGTCCTAAAACCATGTGTTCCTAAACATAACCCCCTCATATGGGTATTCTTAACCTAATCCAACAATGGTCTTTATATATAGCAGTTTTTTTATTGAGAGAAAGATATTGTTGTACAGGAACTCTACCAGAATAATATGATGATCCCATCCTCATTTTAAGTGTATTGATCATGATCTAAACATGTGTTTCAGTGTATGGATAGTCTAGTAAGATTGAAAATCAGTCTGGGGTGATATTCTATGCCAATTTTTAACCTATATTTTTTATAGAATGTTGGTTATGATTTTAGGAATTATAAGAAAATATTGAATCTCTATTAGATAATATTGATTGTGGTGTTCCATGTAGGCTCACCAATTATCTGATGTATATCATTGCAAGATGAATGTGGTATAAATCCTTTCAAATTGAACTAATGTTGGAAGTATTTATTAGATGAAATATTATAACCCATATATCATTATTTACTTTAGATACATTCTAATTATCAGTAACAAAGTCTAGGGTCTTGTTTTTAAATTACCATATTGGTATGAGTAATGGTTTCATCACCCCATTGGAATTTTTCTCATATTTATTCACTTTCTAAAATAACAGGAACTTTGATGTATATTCTATGAGCACCTTATTCATATTTTCCAACAAATATTACTCTTAGAGAACTTGATACATATTCACGATCCCTAGGTGGATGGAAATGGTTAAGCATTATGCATCATTACACGACTCCTTTATCTCAGAATTTTATAATACATATAGCCTTCACCAAAATCTCATGAAACCTTCTTCATTAATTTTGAACTCTAAGGATTACCATTTTATTATATCTTCCAACTACTTTCTTATTTCCACATCATCTCTTTATGAATTATTTATCATCTCAGAAATGGGTGGTTGAGCAATTATTTGAGAAAATAATGATGATATGCATTACTTTATGATCCCCATGTCTATCCTTTGTAAGTATAATAATATTAAATACTTCTAAATTTTTATCACTGATTTGATTTTTAGATCCTTTATACTTAGATAATTTACAACTTTATAGACTTCCCCAGGATGGTAGTGGATTGGGAATTCATAGTCCTTGATCAGCTCTATCCATCTTCAATAGCACATATTAATCCCCTTCATATGGGAATATATATTTTAGGATATTATATTTCATATACATTTCACACTTCTAACCATATAGACAATTCAAAAAAATCATCAATGAATATATTTCTGTAAAAAACTCTCAATGTTTCTTTGGATAGTTATGCTCATAAATTTTTTGTTTTTCTGATGTGGAGGCCATCAATTTCTCATTATATATTAGTAAACTTCCCAAAACACACTTTGAAGAATATCTATAAACCATAAATATTTCCCCAATTTTGGGTAGTTTAGGTATTGTTATGATAAGTCTATTTTTCAATTCATTGAGGATTTATTGACATTCATAAGTCCTGAAAAAACATTAATCCCTTCCATGTTTTCTTGGTTATGGAATTTGATAATAAGGAGAATTTTCTCCAAAATCATTAGTAATATCTAGCTAGTCCAAGGACACATAATATGTATGTTAAATATATTGGTCTGGAACACTACTCAATATTCATTGTCTTATAAGGGTCTATAAATAAACATTTTGTAGAGATACCATGTTCTATGAATGATAATTCCTCCATCCAAAACTCACATTTAATATAATTATCATATATATTCTCATTTCAAAATGTTTTTAACACAATATTCAAATGATCCTTATGCACCTCCTTCATTTGGGAATATATATAAATATTCATCTATAAAGACTATAATTTTTTTCAAGGTAATCTCTAAAGACACTATTCATTAATTCTGTGAATATTAATGGAACATTATTGAGTCTGAAGGGAATCACAATGAACTCATTATGTCTAAAACTTTTTCAAAAGGAATACTTGGGAATATATTACTTCTACACCTTCAATTTGTGATATACTGACCAAAGGATGACCCTAGAGAAGTACATGGACCCACATAATTTATTGAATTATTTATCTATCCATGGTACATGATACTTATTTTTTAAAATTATTTTTTGAGTTTATGCTAATCAATGTATAAGCGCATTGAGAAATCCTTTTTCTTGATGAAGAGGACCAGTACACCCCATGATGAAGCACTTGAGAATTTAAAACCCTTGTACAAATTCTATTTTAACTTCTTCTTAAATTATTCCAAATTAATGGTTGCCATTATAAAGGGAGTCTTATATATAGGCCGATGTACACATATCTGTTCAATTAAAAAATCAACCTATCAATCATGAGGAGGACCACCAAATTCTTCTAGGAACATATCAGTGTAGTTCCTCATAATTAGAAATAATGAATCTCTCTGTTGTTTCAATAATTTGATCTATATATACAATCCCATATGGAAATAATATCAACACTTGGGATAAATATACTAATGTAGAATCATCCACCTATTTACACTTGTAAAAAATTAGAGGATGAATCAGGTTGTGAGTAGTGATCTCCCTCTCCCATCAGTTGATATTGGATTTATATAAGGACAAACAATCCATTCCCAATAAAGAATCAAAATCTACTAAATTAAGAAAATATTTTTAGGAGGTAAAGTCAACAAAAAATGATTGGGGTAGAGTTATATAATTTTTATATAATAATTTATCCATTTTTTATTCTCACAGATTGATCAACCCCCACATTTTACTATGGTGTTTGAATAGTCTTACTAAACATGAATGATATGAAAAAGTTTATAGAACCAAAATCAAATAATATATTCTCCATTATTTAATGAATAACCAGCGTACCTATAACCACATTATTTTTGGGATCCACCTTAGCAGTAGTGGTAAGAATTGACAATCCTTTCTCTCGAGGACTTGGAGGTTGTTTTTGTTGATTAGCTATGAAAACACATTGAATAGGGAGCTGTTTTTCATAATTATTATGTTCCAGGCAGTTGATACACTAGACCATAGTTTGATTGTGGATACAAACCTTTTTTTCGGTCACATTAGTGGAATTATTCAAATCATATCAAAATTGATTCATATGATGCCTCTCTTTTCAACATTTCAAACATCTCCTAGTTCCTTTGAGGAATATTACATTATGTTTCTTACCAAATTCTTGACATGTGGATAGTTGGGAAATATTTACTCCATGGGATTTATCTACTTATCCTCAAGAAGAAAACCTAATTTTACGCTTTGTATCTCTATGCCCACGAGACTACCGAGGGTCTCCAATATTTTTCTTGACCTTAAGGGAAAAACAATTTATTGACAACTATCCAAGTGTGGAATTGCCAAATATTTTCATATAATTATCCATATGCTATGAAATAATAAGTCTAACATAAAATATATTTTGATGAAAAATAGAGAGGAATATTGTGAAATACTTGTGAATTTTACCTCAAAAAATATATATAGATTCATCTATCCCATTTTCAGTATGATGAAATACATACCCGTAATATGATAAATATTTTAGGTAAAATATTTATTGAAAAATATTTTCTTGAATCCATCCCATTCCATGTAATTAATTTCCAATTTGAACTATGGATTCCCCTTTAAGACGATAAACATGTAACAATGATTTCTCATATTTCAAAAATTTAGGGATAGATAATATCTTCTTAGTAGACATAATCTATTATTTCATGATAAGGGGATCAAAATATCCACTAAATATAAGATGCCTTTGTCACGTAATAGACTCAAACTCAACTTTCTCTTTATTTTGAGAAGGAGGGAGTTTCACATGATTCAAGTTATTATTCATAACATTAGTTATCTTATCCAGTACTTCCATAATGTTATCAGCTCCTAATCATATCAGGTTCGAAATATAATTAAAGAGATCATCACATTTTCTATCACAATAGTCATTATCAAAATTTCTCATATTTATCTTAATTAACAAAAACATGGAATATTTAGAATTAAAATACATAAAATAACAAGCATATAATAAGAAAAATATGAACACAGAAGGAATAAATTATAAATGAAGCATAAATCATAACTTATGAGTCTCTAAGATTCAGTCTAGGATATCCATGGTAATTTTTCATATTATGTTCTCTAAACTAACAATCTATTACTATCATTCAAAATAGTTTATAAAGAGTCTTTTAATTTTTCAAATCATATGTTTTGAGAGTTTCAAACCTAGTATACAAAAATATGTATTTTTCGTGGACTAGGTGGAAATTTATTTAATAACCAAAATTTAAATTTCAAGGTTATTACCACTAGGAATAACTATTACAAATCCACATCCAGTTGTAGTATCTAGACAAAGATGTAATTTCTGGAAAAATAATTACTCTGTAATTTAAAAAAATTCACAAAAATTGTTTTTGTAATGAGACATATCCATGAGGTTCAAACTGATGTAATGTAGTCAAAATAAATATAAAGAACTAGTACATCCACTAATACCAAATATAACAACCCAGTCATTTTACACATACTGTTTCATGTTTTTGACATAAATATCAAATAATTACAAACCAAGGATTGACGGGATTAGTGTCTTTAAATGTTTGGGTACATAAATAAGCAACATGAAACTAAAATTAAATTTATTTATTTTAATCTCTATAATGAGATCCTAAATGCCTTTGATCTCAAAAGAACAGTATTAGATAACATAGGGAATAAACAAAAGAAAGGTGTGAGAAATAAATCCTAGTAAGGGAATAATAATGATAATGAATAATAACTTGTGATTCAAATAGAATTACATGATATAATAAAAGATAAGGATAATGAATAATCAAATAGAAGTATATAATAACAAAGAATGGTAATTAAGATCATTCTAATATAGAAAAGTGATAAAAATATAAATCATTCCATAAGAATACGGTAAGCATAACCACCAAGAAAAATCACATGGTAGAGATAGTCTAGTCATGGATTAGGTTTAATCCCTAATCCTGTATATACCATATCATGAGAAAAAAAACATTACCCAATGCATTGGATTTCTATCTAGGTGAACCTATAATAACATGGGAAAATTATGTGTGCCGTAAAAGTTAATCAATCACAAGGAATAAACAAAATAATCACCCTTGGAAATAAATGTGTTTCCTAATATTGATTCATATCATAATAAAAAGGAATTTCATAATTATTACATTGAGAATAATTAATTAAGTATTTTAGATGTAAATATATATATATATATGAATAAGTATCAAAATGGTGAGTGTTACATAACAGTATTAAGGGACATAAAAGTTCCTCTTAATTGGGTGGGATTTTAAAGAAGACATTTGAGAAATGAATATAAAGAATGTATTACCACATCAAAGGATTGGAAAATAAGACAGGTATATATATAATACACATAGTTATAAAATTTATATTCATTCTATAACATCAAATAGATAGATATAGAATGTGAGTTAGAGATAAAAAATTCATAACCTAAAGAAAAAGGGTGGTTTAGAGATATCACTTACTATTTGTTCTAGAATCATTTTTCACTTTCAAATAAAATCTTGGATAATGAAATTAGATTTTATAATAAATTAACAAAAAAAATTCCATCTGATTTTATTTACTATAATTTTTTTATGTTAATTTATAACCATTTCAATGAGAAATCATGTTTAATTTCATTATTCTGAGGGCATTTCATTCATTTTTCCAAGGTCAGATCACTTCTGGATAATTATTACTGTTCTTTTTCACATATAACTATATCTATAGAATTTTATTGAAATTGTGTTAAAAAACATAAAAAATATTAAATGGTCTGAAATGTATATATATATTCTGAGATATGGATGATTCATTTAGAAAAATGTTAATTTTTATTGATTAGTTCATTTTTGTAGTTTAGCCGACCATGGAAAAATAGTTTCATTTTACATTTAAAATTATGGCCATATATTGTTTCTAGAATATGAGAAACATTTAACATACATATTTATCAAATTTTAAACCATTATAATTGAGTTTAAACTTCCCATGACGGTGGTAATGGAAAATGAAAATTAATTATCCACAAAGGTAATGAACTGATATAATATGGAAAATGTTTTCAGTTTTTTAAATAAGGGGAGAAGAGAAGGTGATGGATGGTAGATATTACCTTATAAATATAAAATTATAGCTTATAGATATAATATTAGAATTATTATTTGATGTTGGATGAGGGAGATGAGGAGAAGGTAGAAGAAGAAATAAATTTAAAAGAGGTAGTTTTGAGAATATTACATCTTCAATGTCATCTCCTTGAAAAACTACTTACGACAGATGGAATTAGAATTTTTGAATGATCATTAGAACTAGGACATGAGAGAGGGAATTAGGAAGTTAATTGGTGATAAATTTTACAATACCCAATCCTAAGAAGTTGTGAGGAGAAGGGGTAATGAGGGGTGGTATTTAAAAGGGGAGAAGAGAGATGTTTTTGAATGTTATATTCATTAGTTTGTAATTTTGGAATAATACTACCAATACTATGTACTATTGTAACTATATATAGTAAATTGGGAATGTGAGTTTAAACTAGTGGGTAATTATATTAGTTATGAGTCATAAATTTGTGTATTTAGCTTATAATTTTTAACATCATTTTACAGTATTTCCTTATTTATAAAATATTATAATATTTTAGAAAAATAAAAAAATAAACTTAATAATTTTTTTTGTTTTCATTAAAAAAATGGAATCCATTATATTAAAATGATTTTTTAATATTTGAAATTTAATTTTTCATTAAAACCCTCATTTATTTTAAGAATATGAATTTGAATATTATGATTAATTTTGGGACCCTTTAAAAAATTAATTACGGCCGCTAAAAATTTAAAATCATTACATCATAATATTAATTTGTAAATTAATTTTATTGAAATAATTTTTTTAATTAATATTAATATATTATAAAATTGTAATTTAAGAAATTATTTTTTACAAAATACTGCCTCATAATTTATCATTTTTTAAACCATTATTTACTTATTTTGTGGTATAGATATATCTTATTTTAATTTTATAAGATACTTAAATATTATTTTAAACTTTTTTAAGTGAGGATACTATTTGAAAGGTTTGATCACAATTCCCAATTTTCATATTACTATTTTAATAGGTTGGTTTTTATTTAAATAGTCATATTATTATTCATATGGTTAGATTTGTAATGGTCATATATGTTTCCCACATCCTATGACTACCTCATATTTCATTAATTATTCTTTCAATTCTATTTTTATCAATTTTGAATGTATATTTTATTTTTATAATTGCATATTACATTACTAATATTCTTCTACATATCTACAGTGTTCTTGAGTGAGACTATTCTAGGGTATCGAGCAGATCAAATTCTCCTATCATTATTATCTTATTTTTTATTTTTATCTTATTGTAATACTTCTAATTATTTTTTCCCTAATAATTATATAAATTTAATGTTTAAATTTATATAATAAAATATTTTCTGTTTTATCATGGGGTAAATGTAAAAAAGTTAATATTTATAAGTAAAATTCCAGTGATAAAATTGTGGGTTGTTATACTTCCACTATAAATACAGAAGTACTGAATCTCTTTCAATCATTTTAATAGAAAAAATAGCATGATCAATATAACATAGAGTATCAATCACCTTGTTTTCTTTCCTAGGGTTATGATTTATTAAGTAATCATGATCTTTAATCAGTTCCAACTATCTCATTTGATGCATATTTAACCCTTCTTATGTGAATATGAACATTAATATTTTATGATTGGTATATATTTCATACCTTTCACCATAATGATTAATCATCCTTATCTTCAATGAGTAAATTACCATTGAAATTCCCAAATCAAGATATAGGTAATTTTACTCATGAACTTTCAATTTAAGAGAGACATAAGATACCCCTATGACATTCTTCATGAGAACAAATCCCAGACCACTATTTGATTCATCACTATATATAAAAATACCTTCACCATTGTAGTGTAGGGAGATAATAAGTTCATTGGTCAAACTTATCATCAATTACTTGAAAATTTCACCAATGTTATATTTCCATATGAACTTGGCTCCCTTCTATATCAACTTGTTTTTTTTTTCATTTTATAGTTGTGTGAAATTTATCATAATTCATGCTAGTATTCATCCATCACCGGAAAAATATGAAATCCATTCACCATGGTTGGTCTCGAACAATGTTAAATTACTTAAATATTTGAGGGATCCCTGGATATACCCTCACTTGTAATTACGTGACCCATGAATGATATTTTCTACAGGCAGAATACACATGTAATAAATTTTTCATACAACTTTTCATTCCTTAATGTAATTAACACAATTCCCAAACTATCTTCATTATCTTCCTTACTCTTATAATATATAAGAGTATCATTTATAAATACTACCAAAAACTGATCAATGTAATCATTGAAGACATTATTCATTAGATCCATGAGGATAGCTAGGGAAGTTTTAATTCTAACGTGGAATCAAAATATATCCCTAATGACCATACTTTATAATGAACACCATATTGGATATGTCCCACCTTTTGGACCATCAGCTGATGATATTAAAATTAGAGGTCACTCTATTAGATTTATTGAGCTCTTTATAATTGAAAAAAATAAATAATCAATATGAGGTAGAGGATAATTTTAAATGATATTAATCTTTTTAAGTTCATTATAATCAATGAAAAGATTCATTGAACCATTTTATTTTGATATAAAAGAATAAGTATACCCCATGGAGAAACACTTGAAAAAACCAATCCCTTATTTAAATTGTCCATGATTTTATTCCTTATTTCCTTTAACAGTGTCAGTTTGATTCAATATATATTATTTATAATATTTGTAACACAGATCATAAGTTCTATTGAAAACTAAACATCTTGATCTGGGGGAAGCCTGTGAATCAATTTAAAAAATATATTTTTATATTTCATAACAATAGGAATATATTTAATTTCAAGTTTCTACTAGGACATTTGAGTAATATATCCCACATGAATTGGAAATAAGAACCATAAAATAGAATTAGTTTCCATTAGATGTTTATATGCATAGTCACACCAATATATAATCATTTGTTGATTTATAATATCAAAGAATACTTACATTATTTATAAATTCATATGGTATCTATATAGAGAGTGAGAATACATTACCAAAATCACATAAAATTTAACTTGAGGGAGAATCAAAATATTTATAAGAAGAAAATTACAACACAATTTAATCTAATATAAGATTTAGAAATGATATGCAATCATCATAACATTTTTATTTTTCACGAATAATTCAATATCTAATCTTTGAGGTAGTGATATGATATCCTGAGGAAAATATCCAGATAAAATTAGTGGGTATAATTATAATAAAATAAGATATTTGGCATTATAGAGTAAATGGAAACTGTACATTTTACTACATTGATCATGTGACACACTGAATCTATTGTGATTGAATGATATTTCCATTTATCATTTGGGTTAATAGGGTTTTGACACTAAATATCATCATTAACGCATTGATTCAATAAAAGGTTAGTATAATTCATATACTCCTTACATTTATAAATTAATAGTATAGGTGATTCATTGGTTTAATCACTCTCTACATTCGTTTATTGGATTTCCTATTTAAATTTATTTGACATTCACTTACTTGTTTACCTTATTTTTTACCTTTTAAAAAATTACCAGTCCCTTGGATTAAATTTCCCCAATTATTCTTTCTAAAAATTTCCCATAAAGGGGGATTCATTTTATTTCCTCTATGGATATTTTTATTATAATTTACTAAAAACTATATTTTCATATTCAAATTAGAACTATGAGATTTATTTGAATATCTTCTCTTAATTTATACATTAAGAGTACATCGTATGATTTCTTCAGAGTTAATAAAGTAACTTATGACTAGCAAATTTTAGATACATGGTTTAAAGGCACTAAAATACTGATCAATTTTTCTTCTAGGGTCATTGATAGGACAAATAGTGCGCCTTGAATGTATTGTTTAATTTTTATCAAATATACTCATAAATTCATCTTCTTTATTATTAAGATCCATAATATCCTTTTTTATTTTCATGAAATAGGTTTACGGAAAGTAATTACTAAAAAATATCATCATAAACTCATCCTCTTAAATACAGTTAATTTTTTCCTATTGCATACTATTCTTAATAAAATTATATTATTGATTTGATTCTTCTTTAAAATGATGCACCTCAAAGATAACTTTTCTATGATCTGATAACTTGATAATGAAAATCATTTTTAGTGGTACCAATCCATTTCTAATCCAATATTATATTAGAGGACCCACTAAAAGAAGTTGGATGTTTCCTCATAGATGATTAAATGGTGCATCAGTCCATCATTTACTCATTAGAAAGCTAAGAATGAGTCATGGGTCCTGATTGTGGCATCATCCCTACAATAATATTCTGAATTATATCTCCAATTATATTCAGTTTTTCAAGAGAAAAATCATTACATTATCTGCCACATCTAGTGTTAACATGATTTTTTCTTATTTCCACCTTTTGACTAAAACTAAAAAGCATATTTTAAGCATCAAGATACAATAATATGAGTGAGAAATTACATAATTATGAAAATAATTCCTGATATTTTCTAAATTATAATACCTTCTAATCAACCTATATGACTTTTAGGTTCACTCTATGCCACTTTCAATTAAGTATTGGTTGTGTTATGATCTATAATCATACTATTAATAACTTAATCTCCGAAAATAACTATTCCATTATATGATACAAACTGAAGATACATGACTATAAGATACATAAATTTTGTATCATTTTAGATTATTATTTAACACATTTCACAATAATTCATGACCAAATATCGTAAAGGTTTAGTGACATAAAAAATAGATAGAAAGTAAAATTATTTCATGAAATTGCTTCAATATCTCGCACAAATTACTTCCCTCATAGTACCCTTCTCAGACATATCCAACATAAAACCATTCATTATAACATTAGTAAAATGGAAACATAAGAAAGGGTGAGCTAAGATTCTTAGTAAGGGTAAACATGGGGGATATAAATTAGTGATCATATACAATCCTAATTTTATAAGGTCATGATCACAATTTATGATGTTTATACCCAATCATTCATAGATCATAAATCATGGGTTATGACATAAATCTATAACATTTTATAATACACGAGTCATAATAGTGAGGAATCAACATTAATGAACCATATTTCATTGGAGAACATCATTAGGATAAGAACATGTCATATGTATTGTGGAATAAACATAAATATAGAAAATCATTTCATTAGTATAAGTTCACTACCAAGACCACCATCTTATAATGGAAAAAGTCTCGTAGTCAATTATGTTAACTCTCTAACATATTTTCATCCCTAGAATGGGTCCACTCACAAACCTTTTTTATATTATATCATAAGATAACAATAAATACCCAATGCATCAGAGAGATTTACCAAAACCACCCATCACATAATGAAAACCATACATTTGTGTTCCATAAGATCATAGAAAAAATAATGATTCCATCATAACATAACATGTAGAAAAGAAACAAGTTTCCTAATGTTTTTCTCAAAATATAATTATAATCTATCTTATAATTACCCATGTCCATACGAGCATTTGGAATTTCGGATAATTTTTAGTTTCTATTATGTGGGAATGAATTATTAATAACCGGATATTGGAATGAAATTTCAAGAGTTTGATAATGAAAAATGGGTGCTTTTGGATAATAAATAGAGCTCCAGATGTTGCCTATGATCTACAGAGAGAATTGATAAGGGGATTAAGAGGATGCAAAAACAATAGTATATGACCATCTCATAGTTTGTCCATTTAAAGTGGGTAATTACTATATTTGTCATTGGAATTTTTGGGGGTAGACCTCCTCTTTCCCCCTTTTTTTATGTGAACAACACCTAGCGGCCCACTCCCCTTATACATTTAACACCCCCATAATTTTGCGTGTTTTTGAGGCATTAATTTTGATCTATTGGACCATGTTTTTTATTCTAATTCCTCCAAAACATGTTGGAATTAAACATCATCTATGAGATTCCATTATTTTTATGGTGAGGTAAACTAGAGATGTCATTTTCCTTATACATCCTATTTCTATGTTGAGGTATGTAATACCGCATAATTTATTAAGGTTTTATTTAAATTAAATTATTTTTTCATATGAAATGGAGGTACATGTTATGGATTCACTCAGGAATTGTATTGGGAGTCCACTAAAGACCTCCCTTTGGTAGTTGTTCTAGGTTTCTTCAAGAGGCATGGGCCTAGTGAGTTATTCAACGATTATTCCATGATGAATAAAATTTTTAAACCAATTTTAAATTTATACATAATTATGAATCTATTATAATTATTAAACATAGGTATTTTGTCATGAGTTATAGGCTTGAGCATTTTTCCAAGTTGGAAATGAATTTGAAGAGACTTTATGGGTTGGGGTTGCAACATCCAGCAAATAGAAATAATTGGGAAAATATAAAAATGTGGTATGTGGTGCCTAAATATTACCAATAATCTCAAATTATTCTCTAAGTGTGTGTTTTGTAGGTCTCATATATTTTATTATCAATGACTATGAAATAGAATTAAATATTTTATATTGTAATTAGACTAAGATAAATGTCTATTTGACATGATCTAATCCTTAGATAGGGTGATCCTAGTGAAGTGATGTAATAATAAAGTGATAACAGGATTAGCTAATTTAGGTATATGTATGTATTATAAAAATAGAGTGTATAAAAATAAATGGTATGAATCATGTAAGAACATTAACATATTTTGGGAAGATATCCTTAAAGTTATAACAAGTTAAAAATGATTGAATGAGGATTTATGATTTAAATTGAGGATTTTGAAATATAATTTCAATATATTAGATATTCTAAATGGAAATGGGTTGTTGGAGATAATTATTTTGAGAATGTAGTTTTGAAAAATATTCATGAAAATTGAAATCCTAAAGGCAAAATTGAATTTTGTTTTTGAATTGAAATGTGAAATGATTTTCATGAAATATTTGATGAAGTTTTATTTTTGAAAGTGGTGAATTTTTTTGGTTACATATTTTTTATAGATTTATAAAATAGAATACTTGTGAAATTGGAATTTTTGGATTATGCCTTGATGGGGAAAAACATTAAGGGGTGGTCTATGGTAATATATTTTGGTTGAGAAAACATTCACATGGATGGTTTTTGTTACTTACAGGATTATGAAATGTCTAAGAAACCAATCATTTTAACGATTTTTTTTACTCATCTATATACCAAAGAGTCCAGATTCATTTATTAGTTTCCACTTTTCAAATTATATTCTCAAAGGCACCCTGAAACTGGTTGAAGTTGGTATGGTCAATCAGGGTCAGGGACCTAGGGATAAAAAACTGTATAATCTTTATCAAGTGTCACCATGAACCATGGGAATCAGTAGATTTTTATTATTTATATTAAAATTGTTTTAAAACTATTAAACCTATTAACATAATCAATTATTCATTCACTTTGTATAGGGTGGTTTTATTTATGGACGTAGTTGGTGGTGTCTATCTAATATTTACTCACACCATTATTAGGATTCCACAGTATATAGATACCTGAGAATATTCTTCTTGATTTAAGGTATAGTTTTTGGGTAAATATTGATGAAATTTTTGGATTCCTATTTTGGAGTTTGAATTATGGAATTGGGTGAGACTTGGGGGTAGTGGGTATGAGATGTTAAACATTTTTTCTTATTTTAGTACTAGTTTTATATAGTTTTCCCATGGTGGATCCTCTATGGTATGTATGTAACATTCATTTTTTTCATATTTGGTGTTGTATTTATTTTATTGTAACATCGATTAGTTGTGATTTTTATCTATAAATTTTTACCTAAAATATCATATTTAATTTTGTGATGTGTACTCTTTAATTAGAGAATAATGAACCCTTGGTAAATTCATGGGCCCTCACTACTAGTTGGTACCCTCTAGAACACAGGTCGGTATGCTTGAGTTAATTTAGATGCCAATTGTATAAACACAGATTAGTGGTCCTAGGTGGGGGGAATCACAAATTTGAATCACATCATATTTTTCATTTTCTTACTATTTTTGTATGGTAGAAAAGAGAAGATTATTATTTCAATGAATTATTAATAATTTATTTTTTGGGATTTGTAGACCCATTTTTGGAGGAAAATCCTAATTTATAGGGATGGTAATTATTGTTCGAGCTTTGGTCTTTAAAAAATAATTTATTTCGACATTGATTTTATCACTAAGGTGTGATTTCCTTGAATCATGGGATTTTTATATGGATGGTATGAAAATATTGTGTGCGAATTCATGCCTCAATCCAGGAATATAAGATTTATTTATCATCTATATGTTTCTTTTAATTTATTGTATCTGAGATTCACCTATATTGGTGTTTTATTTACTATATATTTTTTATATCTATAGGTAATTTATATCTTTCTATGGGTTTAAATAATCCATAGTGATTCATATTTAAAGTCTCATTTATGGTTTATATAGAGTTTTACCATGTAAGTGTAAGGTAGAATTCTAATTGACCAACTCCTCATGTGAATATTGGATAAATAGGTAGATATAATTCAGTTATTAAAGTTAAGGTTATTGTTAAATAATTTTACATTAAATAACCTATAAGGTGCTTTCCATTATAAATTATTAATGTAATTTTATTTAGTTAATCCTTTGAATGTTATACCCAATATAGATTCATAATTTTATAATATTTAATAATTAAAAGACATAAAAATTTGAATCCTATGGGAATATTGATTTATATCCTTTAATAGTGAATAACCCTTGGTTGAGTTCCTAATTTTTTAAAAAATGCGAATGGTTTTATGCATAATTACATTTTGAATGAGGTAACATATAATTAAATTTAAATAAATAATAGTTGAACCATTAGAGATAAATGTAATATGAATCCATTGTGTGTATAACCCGACTCTCTATATGGGTGATTTGGACTATTTAAATTTCCCAAGATTCTAGATTCATATTGTATGTTATATAAGGAAAAGTGAGGATTATAACTATTACCACATCTCTAAGTGTGATACTTAAAACAGTAATAGTTATGAGTGTCCTGACTTGAAGAGGATAGATGGGGGGAGAGATCAAGTTGTGAGACCTTGATGGGTTTGGGTGTACAAGATAGTAGGATGAAACCTATTCTTCCTTCAGTTAGGATGTGACCTTGAGGTTATGATATAATTCCTTGAATTGTTGTTTCTTATAACCCTTATGGGTTTATGCCTGACTTTAAAAAGGGTATGGTTATTTAAATTTATATCTAGATATGTGTTAAACCATAGAGTGGGTGTTTCAATAAATATTATCTTTAATAATGTATTTGTATCAATGGTTCTTTGAAACCTATAGTAAGTGGTTAGATTTGGAAGATTAGATGTCATGTTATTTTTAATGGGGGAATAAGTGGAACCTAAGAAAATTGGCTTGTGTATGTATTGGTCATAGGGGTTAGGTGTAAGAGCACAACTATATTTAGAATATAGTTCATAATGGTGTTGTGTTTGTGGTTTTTTGATTGATGGTGACTGAGAGAGTAGTTTTCACAATATCGTAGATGTTTTAGATGTTTTAAGCATAGGTAGGTGCTTCTCCATGGGGAATCGATGCACGAAATGTGCTATTGAGTTTATCATAAAGGGATGGTTGTGCCTTAGATATTTACTAACTAAAACACCATGAGTTATTGTATATGAGTTTTAAGGCTAATTTTTAGGGGCATGATTTCTTGAGGGCTAAAACTATTGTTTTATAATTCATTGTTCAAGAAAATATTCAATGTTGACCCTATGTAGATGGTTTTAGGGTTTATGGAGTGTGGGATGACCCGTTCTGTATGGGGAGATGCCAGGGTAGTGGGTGAATGTGTGGTGATCTATGGAATGGTGTGATGACTTATCTTGGAAAGGAGTTCCAGGAACACTCTTTAATATATTAGAATGACATGATTGGGTGAATTTTTATATTTTAGGAACTTAATCATTGTCATGATAATATAAAAATCATTGGAGAATGAATCATGTTACGATACTAGGTGGTAAAATATTGTACACCAGTTACTCTTGTATTAGATAGAAAAACACACAATGGTTACATGTAGAGACATGGAGTTTCAAATTGATGATAGATATGGGTTGGATAAGGAGTGATATAAAATTTAGGTAGATACATGTATTCTTGGTGACCTGAATATTTTGATGAAATAGTGAGAGTGGTCATTGTACATGGATGATTCCATGAATGGAATGATGTTAGGGGTTAATAGTGATGATCATTGATCATGACGTGTTACAAAAAAATAATACTGATGGAGATTTTTTATATATAATTAAGGATACTTATAAGGGTAGATTTATAGAAATAGTACACCGTTGACCATCATTGGGGGAGGACCTTATTATATACCAAATACCAGAAAATGCAATGGGTTTCGTTCTAGGAATCCAAGAGCATGCAATAGTTTTCTTATCCTTTTGGGAATTAGGTGATAATGAGATATCCATGTCTAATATTTTAGTTAAATGATGAATATAGAGTGGTACATGGTGGTAGGTAGTTAATCTAGTGAAGTAACAATATTGAATATACAATGATGGGCATGGTGTGTTTTCCATGGGAATATGACCCATATGATGGAGCTGTCAAGGGTGTGTGGAACTGACCTGGGAGAATTCATGGTGAAATTGAGATTTTGATGTGAAAAAAATTCTATAGGTAAATAGATTCCCAAGGGTATTCCAAATAAAAAATTAGTTTTAAAGCTAAATCAATATTAAGAATTGTATTAATGATTGAGGAATAATCAACTTTATATATGGGTGATTGGATTAGAGGTGCATCCATGTGTATGATAGAACATGAATTTGTTTTAAGAATGTTGAGGACTGAACTATGGAACCTCTCTAGAAGTAATTTATGGAAAATGGGGAGCATTTTTTTAGGGACTTCAATTTGAAAAAGAGTGAGAATGAATCATAATAGGGTAAATTGATATTGTTTTGGAAGTTATAAACAGGAATTTTTGAGATTATTAAACCAAGGATGAATCAACATTCATTAACATATGTAATTGGATGAGGTAAGTTGTAAAAAAAATTTGGTGTATCATTTTTGAGATTAAGAATGAATTTTATGAATAAAAATAAGAATTCCAAGGAAAATTCATTATATTACTAGCTTATGCATTGATGTTGGTTACACATCTATCCTACATGAAAATTTGGAAATGGGGATTATTTTAATTGGTGTTTTGGTTTATGTTCATGTGTAGTAAACTCGGAACCACATCAGTTGGGTCATTTGGTTGTGGGTATAATGTTTTAATAATAAATTTCAAAGGAATATACATCAAGGCATAAAAGTTTGTGGGTATAATCTTAATATTAAGTTGTGGAGTACCATTAGTTTAGAGGGTAATTTAACAATTACAGTATTTTTGTTTCAAACATATGGTGTTGTTTAATTATCATCTTAGTGTTTTATTAATGTAAAAATTAGAAGGATCGAGAACTTGTAATCCGGGAACCATGAATTTGTGGTCATACCTTTAATATGATTTGGGTATTAGGGAATGTAAAGTGGATAACTGGATCTAAATTGGTGAACAATGTTGGTTGGGAGATGAAAATGGGTGACCATCAGGACACCTAAAGGATGATAGTTGTTCTGGTGGGGAGCTTTTAATTCCCCGTGACTATATGAGTTTTCTGAATACAGATGAAATTTTAGTTTTTGTATAGTGTGTGAGTCATTTTGATAACTTGACCTTGGAATGAGATACAGAGAGTTTGAGAACCTAAAATGAGTGTTTTTAGATGAGTAATGAGGCTTGGTAAGTATCATATGAGATTAAGATAGTGTCAAGGAAAGGCCCGAGTGGCTACAAAAAACTAAAGTAGACCACTAGCAAGCCAATTGTGTCTTGAAGTAGAAGAAACCATTACATATAGACATCAGATAGACATTGGATACAATTTTCACTCTAGTGGGATCTTTAATGGTAGAAATTACTATATTTATCCCTCTAGGTTTTGATTGGCCAACCCATATTTTCCCCTTGTTTGATGTGTATGACCCCCAGTGGCCTATCACATTTTCCCTTTAATACCCATTGAATTTGAGCATGTTTTTAAGAGTACTATTGAGATTCAGGGTATATTTCACCCTCCATTAATGTCAATATGTTTCCCTCTTTTATCATGTGTAATTTTGAGTTATCCAAATAGGTTTTTGAATATAATTCCATCGAAGCATGGTGAAATTAGAACATACACTTTAGTACTCCATTATTCTTGTCGTGAGGTCATCCCAATATGTCTCCCTCATTTCAAAACATTTCATTTAGGTTAATTTATGTTTCACCACCTAATTTATTTATGTATTCTTTTAAATAATATTAATTTTGAATATAAAATACTATTTATATGGTATTTACTTGAGAACCTTGTCAAGAGTTCACTACTGACCTCTAGTGGATAGTTGAAGGAGGTTTCATTGAGTGACATGTTGCTGGTGATTCAATATAAAATTACTCCATAATAAATTAAATTATTGAACTAATTATAAATGGTTAATTTACAATGAATATATTACAATTAGTTAACATGGGTCCTTGGGAATGAGTTAGAGGCTTGAGCATCATTTAATGTTTAGATTGGTCTTGGATGGGGCTTGGAAAATTGGGGATGAAATTTCTAGATTGTGGAAGTAAATGGGAATAGCTACAACTGATGTTGGTGGCCTTTAAATTTTACCTGTTGTTCCATTTTTTTTCTCTATGTGTGTGTGTTGGAGGTCTTAATTTTTTTTATTCATGACTATGAAATTTAAATAATTGTCTTATAATATACATTTCCTTGTTTAGATGCATAATTGACTGGATTTTAACCTTAAGAAGGGTGATCCTAGTAAAGTTCATTAGAAAAAAATTGACTATGGAATTGGCCAACTCAAGGGTAGTATGTGATTTATAAAAAGAATATGGATAAAAACTAAATGGATTAATGTAGTAGAATATTTAACCATGTTTTTGAAATATATACTTAAATTGATAATATGATAACAATTATTGAATAAGAATTTATGATTTAAATTAAGGATTGTGAAATGGAAATTTGAAATCATAAATATTCTAAATTGAAATGGTTTTTCAAACAAAGAAATTTGGGAAATAGTAATTTAAAAATGTTTCTTAATAATGGAAATATAGAATGGTAAATTTAATTTGGTTTTTGAAAAAAAATTTGAAATTTTATTGATAAAATATGTGTTAGTTATTTATTTTATAAAGTGGTGAATTTTAGTTTGTGTCTCGTTTTTTGATAGGTGTAAAAAATAAAATATTTCAAAAATGTGAATTTTTTTTTATTCCATTGATGAGAAAGCAACAAAAGGGGTGATCCATGTTACTGTATTTTGGATATTAAAAAATACATAGGAGAGGATTATGTTTTTTATTGTTTTATTATATGGATGAAAAAATATCGTAGGGGAGTTATGTATTACTCATTTATATACTGGGGAGACCTGTGCAATTCATTTGTTGGAATAGTCTCTAAGACATTCTTAGAGAAATAAAAATTTTAGATGGATCATGTACAGTATTTTTTGGTCATGAACCTAAGGATCCACATTGGTATAGTGTTGATCGCGTGTCATTATGAATCCATGATATCAATGGTGGTTTATTTTTCATAAAAATATTTTTAAAACGATTTAATATTTTAATTGAGCACTTTTTTATTCACTGTTAATAGATTAGTAATATTTAGGTATGTTATTTTGGATGGCCTGATGAGTAATACTCACACCCTTATTGGGAAATAGTGACACTTGGATACTTTAGTATATGCTACTTGATTGCAGATAGATGCATTAGTTAAGGATTGATAATTATGGGTTTGAATTTCCAGGTTTGAGTATGGATGATGGGACAATTAAAGAATTAAAACTAGAGGGTATGAGATATTGGACATATTTTCAATTTTTTTATTCATATCATCTTGTGTTTGATCCCCCAATGGGGGTTCTAGTATGGTTTTTGTTGAACATTCATTATTCTCACAAGTGATGTTTCATTTATTTTATTGACACTTTACCAAGTTAGTATGTTAATATTTGATATTTTATATGATCTATACTATTTATATTTGTTTTTTTACTCAAATAGAAATGGAATTTTATCCCCACATTAACCTCATGGGCCCTCTACCCTAGTCGGTAGCCTCTAGAAAATGGGGAGGTACACTTGAGGTCATGTAGAGACCACTGGTGTGGATACAGATTTGTGGTCTATAGTGGTCGTACATCCCCCAAACATAGGAAAAACATAGATGGTATTATTATATAATATCCCCATATATGAATAATAATTTTCCTTGAATGATGACATAGATGAAAAATACCATTTAATGAGTATTTGAACATTTCTTTGAAAATAGAAAAAATATCTTTTTATTTTAGTATTTTTGAAAAACAATTACTAGAATATTAAGAAAAATATTTTCTATCAATATGACCCTAAAATGTTTAAAAAAGGTTTCCAATCAAATAATGGACATGATGGCAGGAATGACTGTTCATCCTCTATGCTTTAAAATAGATTTTCCACTGACACTTTTTGTAAAATTAATAAAGTACCACATTCAAAAAATTACAGGAAGATTTATTTTAATGGTTTAAAAAGAATGTAAAATATTTAGGCGAATTAATTTAAATAATAATTTGATTATATCAAATATTTTTTTAAAACTTTTATAAAAACATGGACATTGAAGGAAAAGTTCACTGAAAGAATTGGAAATAATGTTGAATTTTCTTAAATGAATTTTTTCAACTATTTTAAGAACTAAAGTGAAGAGATTGAAATGAAAAAATTAAATACCAAAAAAATTATATAATAAAATATATGGGTATTAAATTATAAATATTTTACACTTCACGTCAATGTAAATTTAATAATATAATCTTGAACAGAAATGATATTGTAACATAAAGCCTAACCCTAACTTTTGAATTTCTTCATATGTGATATTAAGTTCCTATATAGTTAATATAACATTATTATAAATATATTAAATAACCAAAATCATACTTATCTTAAAAAATATCATCACATAATAATATCAAATTTCACATTTATTAATAAATTTTCATTAAAAATCAACATTCTGGTGAAAAATGGTTCGTTGTGCAAGCATCTTTCAGTTTGACTTTTCTATTCCTTTCCCTTTGGTTATGCTTTTATTATCTATATAATATTAATTATTTTATAAGTATCATATTTATTTATTTTGTACAATTTTTTAATAGTTCATATAAGGTCGTTATGTGAAATGAATTACCTTACTACATGTAGATGAAAGTCTGTACACAAGAAAGAGTAATGTTCTAATTTACAATGAATGAAAAAACTATATTTAAAGAATCCTATTAATATAATAAATAGCATATTTATTAATTATATTCATTTAAATTACATGAATGTTTTTTCAGAAAAGAAAAATTAATCTCATCACTTCATGGAATTGGTAGTCACCATGTACAGATTAACGATGTAATCATTTCTCATAGGATGGAATGGATGTATAAAATGATGGTAACATTAGCATAAACACATTTAAGTATATTAATTATAATTATTTAATAATTTTATAATGGTTATATAAAATTATTACTATCTTAATGAAGAGATAAGCAGAAAATATACCAGTTAAGATAATTTCCTCTTCTTTAGGAAACCACCTCTGTCTTACCCCTTACGACATAACATGAAGGTGTTTTAAAAAATCAAGAAGATATAGGATTTAGGGAAATAATTTAGAAATATTTTTGGTAGTTTATTTACCAAACAAGAGGAATTTATGTGTGAAAAAGTGAAGGGAGTTGGTACCCTTATTCTAAGTGAAGTTCGTGGTACTCTTATTAATATTTAAAACACTAAAATATAATAAAGTCATATTTCAGTTAACCAAGACAACTAAAATTTTAATATAATATAAGGGTGGTTATATGTTCACTTAACTAATTGTATTTATTAATTTTATTCGATTATTTTAAACCTTATATATTTAGTTTATCTCATAATTCACCCATTTAACATTTACCATTGTGAAAATGCTTTACCATTACTACTATTCATAATAACCGAAAATGAAAGTTTAAAAATTTCATAAATTATGATTCCAAATATATAAAATATTTTATCAAATTATATTCCTATAATTTGTAGAAATTAAATTTAAAATTAGCGTATAAAATGCAATAAAAAATGATTTTAGTAATTTTTATTTAAATCATGACATTGAGTTTATTCTTTTTACATTCCCAGTAAAACCCATTAAATTAATGTTTAATTAGTTATTGAATATATAACCTTAAAATCTACATAAACTAATTAACAAAAAGTATTTATTTAATTTTTCAATATAAAAACACATTATGTGTATAATAACATTTTTTCTGAAAAACATGTTTTTTAGATTAATATGCATTTATTTTCATTTATAACCCACTTATAATCAATGGATTAATTTCATTCATGTGTAAGAATTTTTTTTTTAAATTATAATATTTTGAATTCATTTTTAAATAAAATATATTTGAAAAAAATGATACTCATAAAAAATACTAATTCAAAAGGGTTCTTTAGGATCAATGATATTTCAAAAATGAGTTAAAAATTATTTTCAAAAATTATATTTCATTTAAATAAAATACAACGTTATAAAATTTATATTTTATAAGAATTATTCAAAAAAAAATTAGGGTTTCATTCTCCAAAAGATATCAAAAACACTTATTTATTAAATATAAATATATTATAAAAAAATAAGGATGTTATAAAAAAATACTGAATCAAGGAATAAGTATTTTGGAAGAAAAAATGAGTCAAAAGTCAATAATCATAAACCATGGGAAAATAACATAGAAAATAATATGTGGAATAATATTGTGTGATCAAAATATACATTGAAAATATAACACAATAATTGGATGACTAAAAATATATTCATCACATAAGAGGATTGGATAACCTCTTTCCTAATGTATTATTGTTTTGGGTTAACAAGATATGTACCTGTTGGTATTGGAATTACCCATCATGTATCTCTGGGAATGGGAAAACCACCCATGTACCCTTTGGATATCATGAGATATAAGACATTAAACAATTCTTTGGAGGGATATAATTTACCCATGCATAAAAAATTATAAACCATACATATGAATTATATAAAAACATTAGAGAATTCATCATTCATTCATATATTAGTTAACAGATGGGAAAGAAATGAGTGTCATGAAAAAAAATTATAAACTATACATATGTATGCTATAAAAACATAAGATAATTCATCATTCAATCATAGATTAATTAATATATGAGAAATAAATGAGCGTCATGACCATTTCCTTAACACATATTCATAACCTATCCAAATTAATATGTTTGATTTTATCATAGATTATATACCCAGTTAAGTATAATAATTTGTAAAGGATATTTACATAAATGAAAAATATATTTAAAAAATAATAAAAAAATTTCTTTGAAAAGAACATGATTAAATATAATTTTATTTTCGTAAATTAAAAAATTCATAAAAATTTATAGAATAATAGTAATTTGAATTTATTTAAAAAAACATAGAAACATATTAAGTAGTATTAATAATTAATAACTATCGTAATAGAGGTAAAATGTTGTCTATTAGTAAATGTAAAAAATATATACTTTTTACACTTTTATAAAGAAAGTAAAATGTTAATGGTATATAAAAAATTAAAGAATATGTTTTAAAAAAATGTAAAGACATTAAAAGATAGTTGAACGTGACCTTGGTAATAAATTACAGTATATATAATACCATTTAATAAAAAATATAAAAAAATATGTACATGGAGAAATATGTCTTGGGTAAAAGACTTCAAAAATTTTACACAATGAATTTATAGAAAATCCCTTATGAATTTAGTAACCTTTGAATCCAAATATAATGTAAGGTATAACCATAGATGAATTTGTAAATCCTTATAGTGTTTTATATAAACTTTATTAATATATATTATAGGGATGCATATATAGAACAAAAAGGGAGGAAGGTAGTGAATATATAACATATCTGGATGAAGGGAAACTAAGATGAGAAAAACCCTTACAAATTTGGTAATTTTCGAATATGAACCCTTTGAAAGAAATAAATTTAAATTTAAATTTAAATTCCATTATTAAGGAATGAATAATGATATATTATTTCAAATAGGTATCATATAAACCATTTAAATGGTAATATCTGTATAATTTGAAACATGTTGCAATGAAAGAAATTTTAGATGAGAAAACCTCACCTCAAACATCTGTTTAGATAGGCGTGTTGTAGCATTCTTTTATAACAAATTTATTTTTTTATTAATATTTGAAATAAATTATTCATAGTTATTTTACTTTATAAAGTCCATATATAATTTAATATTACATATATGTTAATTTTTTATTTTTAAAATTAATATCTGCGTATTAACCATTAGGATTCCATTATATTCTTAGTTTGGTAGTTCCCATCCCTGAGTCTTCTTCATGAGTTTATCAACTAAAAATATTATTTATATGTTAATAAATGTGTTTTATATAGTTCTAGAATCCCATATCCATTACATAAAACTTATGTCGACTGTACGTATGGAATTTTTGAAAGTTTAGTTTTTAGTGATTATTGAAATAACAAAAGAATTGAATTTATTGGTAAATATACTATTGAATATTAGCTCTACAGAATTATAAAAATAACTTAATTTAAAAATTATTAAATAATATTATCATATTTATGTTTTATTAATATTTTATGACATAAACATTATAACATCATTTATGTAGGTGGTAAAGCCTACCAAAACAACAACACATTATAATGATCAAATCAATAAAACTATGTTATCGTATATTGATAATATAACATTCACCAAAACAAAATGGTTACATTTTTATGTCATTATTAAAATTAATGAATATTTCAATGAATAATATATAAAATATTAATCAAGGAAAAGATATCGCTTACACTGATATATTGCATCTCATATTGAAGTGTCTCATTGAAATGAGGGTTAATGACTTATGATTAGAAACAAAATCTACCAAATATGAGATAATTATGTTATGGAATATAATATGATACATTATAGTTGTTAATTATAAATTTTTTATGTGGATTTAAAAGGGTAGGGGAGGGTTCCTTTTATAAGTAAATAGAGTATCAATTTTTTATTATTAATTTCTTAACATAATAGGAAATTCATTCTCAGAGAATGTTGATCCGAAATTTATAATAATTGAAAAGTGATAATGTGGGAGTCTATAATGAATCTGTAAACCTATTTAAAGACAAATATTTATGATGTTTCTTGTCCTTACCACTTAATATAACACTTTCAAAATAATTAACCTTTGATAAGGTGTCTCACGTTTACTATAGAAATTTATTTTTATTACTAAAAATGTTATGGAATTTATGCTCGAAATTGGAAATAATGACTCCAAATGTTAAAAATATTTTAAAATATTAATTTTATATATATGTTAAAAATAACTTTAATAAAAGCGTTCTTAACAAAACAAAAATAGTTTTTTGGGAAAATTTATATTTTTAGAATAAAAATGAATTTAAATATAAATATTTTATAATATTTATTCCCATGATGTATATTAGTATATTATTAAAACATATTATTTTATCAAAAATGAAAATAAATCCAAAAATTAATGGATAATTGTAAATACTTAATGGAAAAGATAAGAAATAGTTTTTTATTATGAATAAAATATAACATAAGTTCCAAAAAATTTAGAATATATTTCTAAAATCAAAATTTAAATTCTAAATGAAGTATTTTACTCTTTAAAATATTCTTGGATTGATTAAAATGTTTAAAATTTTTTTTTGCCAATGTTATATCTTAATGATGTTATAAAAGTTGTTGTATTTGTAAAAATATTGTTTTTATCTATTCACTTAGCAACCAACCATTTTATAAAATTCATCCAAATTTATCCTGAGATAATTTTAACACACTAAATTAAAGAAAAAATTTCCTTATATAGAATTAAAATTCTATCATTTGTGAAATTATCATTAAAAATTATTATGAATATTATCATTATTATAAAATAACTTTTTAAAAATACATTATGTGTTGTTAACTATATTTTAAATCAATTAATGGTGTGTGATAATTTATTTATTTTTACATTAAATATTTTCAGTAGAATAATCTTTTAAATTCAATTAATTCAATTTTAGATTATATAAAATAAAACTTTAAAGATGCTTTTTTACAAAAATATCCCTTTTAACATTAAATGATTTGAATCACATCCTATTTATAATATATGTTATTACTATTAAATTTTAATCAATTAATTAGTATTAAAACACATATAATCATTCTTGAATAATAAAAATAATATTTAAGTATTTAAAATAAATCTTTTTATAATAGATCCTTTTAATATTGATTTATTTATTTTAGGTTTAATCTTAATTTTCTTAATTAAGTTTCACATTATATACCTATAATGTATCAATGTTAACCTTGAATTAAAATAAAGTATATACATATTTTTTTCAGTTTGGTATTTTTGTGTGGTATAAGCTTCTAAATATAGGATATATTTAAAGGAATACACATAATAAAATATCAATTTTTTAATCTAATAAAAAATTAAAGGAGTTAAAAAGGGAGTAGTTCACATGGTATATACCAAAGGTGAAGTTTTTACACAATTAGAAGACTTGAAAAAGAATGTTGATATGATATTTAGCATGAACCAACCCCTAGGTATTCATATTAAGGATTCTACCTATATTTTTTATAATTTTCAAAAAAATTAGGGTTGGTCTTGATATTAACATAATCAAGGTTTTCAATAAAGAGAATTAGAATTTCAAAAACAACAATAAATTCCCTCTCTTCAATGCCAGATCTATTCAGTGTTGGTAGACTTTTTGAAATTAAAATAACTATATATAATATTAGTTAACAGAAACATAATTTTCAGGATCAAAATGATTCCATTAGAAATATAGAATATTAGGTTTACCAAATTACAAATCAGCATAGGGAGAGGCAACACGACATGTTTTTGGGTGACACAGAGGTGAAACCATTTTCTAAATTAAAGGTTTTCACCCTTATGAGTGGAAACGCATAGATGATTGTGTTAAAACAAATAAAAAGAAAGTAAAAATAAATATAAAAAAGTAAATAGGAGTAAATTTAAAAGGAAATGGAAAGATAAAATAAGAATGTAAATACAAAAGAATCACCACCATCTTACACACCACTAATACTATTATTATAATAGATTAATTAAGTGAAAATAATGAAAAAAAGAAGTAATGATCTATAATTTTTCATGAAATATTATTGTAAAATTCTTATTAAAAAAAAGTGAATATTAACACAAATTAAAATTTCATGGAAGAGTTGAGTTCAAACAAGAGGAAATATAAGTTGATGGGAATAATAAAAACCATGGCAGAATATTATGCCACGAAATAAAATATTTTATTGGAGTATAAGTAAGATTTGGGTAGTCATTTAATTCTTCTTCTTATTAGATCTTATGAATTTGTAAAATATTTTTGTGATTTGGGTTTGAGTTTGAATATATTTTCAGGCACAATGTTCAAGAGATGGTTATTTGAGGTGAATAAACCCAAAAAAGATTCTAACCCATTAGTGTATACAATGGTGAGATATCCAAATTGTTTATATGAAATTTATGAGTTATGTTGGATTTAATTTTACTTCATAGTTGACTTTTTTGGGATTAATATTCATGAGTTAAACATACCGCCATACTTGGAAGGCCATTTTTAGAAATGGGATGAGATTTGTTTGTTATTAAAAGTATGGGTTTATCCTTATGAGTTGATGGTGATTTATTAATATTAAATAGTAAGTTGGCAATGAAGAGTTTTGATGAAGAAGGGTGATGACATAAGTAAAGAAAATAAGCAAGAATTATAGTATGATGTTTCTGTTACTGAGAAAAATATATAGTTATTCTGAGGAAGAAATTAAAAGGTTAGATTGATGAAAGATTAGAAATTTTTTATAATTTTTCTGATTTAGGATTTTGTATTAGATGTTAGGAAAACATAATTTATATAGTACTATCAATATTGGTTATTCCATGAATAAACCATTTATTTTTCAAGATTGACTAAAAATTTGCGGATTTATCATATAAAAATAGATAAAGTTCCACCTTTAGAAAGCATAAATATGACTTTCATGAAATAAAGATGAACCATATATTTATAGGAACAAAAAATTGACCATTAATTTATTTGGATTGGGTAAATTATTTATAATTTTATATTACATTAAAAGTTGAATCCATATCTATATTAAATCAAAAAACTGATTGGAGGAGGAAACATAAGATTTTGTTACTTTATTTAGAATTCATTTTTAGAAATAAAGATATAATAATTATTTAATATTGTCTTAAATGTATAATTCAATTAGCATTATTTTCTTTTTGAAATTTAATGGGATTGATCTTGTACGTTTTTTATTTTTTATGTATATATTGATGGTGGGAGAAACGAGAAAATAATATTAAAAAATGAAAGATAATATCTTAAATGTTTTGGGAAGTATCACTTTAAATTAATTATATTTTCTAATTTCCCTATTTTTCACCTTTTTTCACATTTAATAAATTTTCGCACCACACTGATATTTCATGATATATTATTAAAAAATGAAATTTGAGTTTCTTAGAAATACTACCTTATATTTTTTAACCGTCATTTTTATTGGATTGGATGAGTAAGATGATTTGTGTATAAATAAGGATAATCATGTGAATACTGGTCTGATAAACCATGGTTTGGAAAGATTGGTTGATTTATGTAAATTAAAATCCTCACAAAAATTTATGCTTTCATATTATGATGTCTTGGTTGATTTATGTTTTATTATTATTCATGTAATGATTGAATGTATAATATTCTTTTCCAATTACGAAGAGGAATTATAAACCATTTTGACATATTCATCCTGAAACCTTTTTTATCGAGAGAGTGCATAATATACACATCACTACTAAAAAATTCTTGATTAACTATATTGAATAAATAAAATTTTATACCTCATTAAAATGATTGAGGATATTGATTTAGTTTACTTTTTTAACCTTTTATATGTGAAACCTCTCTTACATTTGATCTTTTTTTAATCCTCAAATACAATGACTGTCTTTGATAAAAATTAAAATTACAATATAATGTATCATTCATGCACTACTCTTCTTATATTTTCATTATTTGTAATGGAATAAGTATGGGGATGAAGAATTAGAGAAGCTTCTTGATTCTTATAGGAATATTATTCATATAAATAGAGAATATGTGATGTTATTATTAGTTTAATAGAAAAATGGTTCATAAATTTCATTTCACATATACCCTCTCAAAAAATAAAAATGGATAAAAAGTAATAAAAATTATTTTGAAAAGTGTTTGATTATTTCATTATTCTCATTGTCAATATTATTGAACATTTGAATAATAATGAGAAAAAATATTTTCAGTTTTTATCATGTCGAAAGGATATTTTCATTGAGATATGATGGCATGTCATACATTGTACAATAGAGTTATTCTCCCTTTTTTGGATTAATGTTATATTTTTAATATAAATACCTACCCACCCTTTAACTTTAGATTCATTAAAATGTTAATTAAATTCTTCATGATTTTTGATAGATAGAATGATATGTTTATATTTAGATAATTTATAATCATATGGATAGATTTGATATACTTGATATTGATCATAACACTAATCAAAAGATATCGAGTGATGAGTGAGATACTTTTACAGTAAGATAGATCATAATTGTGAATAAACACTAAAAAATAATTAAAATATGTGAATATATAAGAGTATAAGTACAAACACATCCTGAGGAAAAGTAAACAACAAGGTTGATTCATCTTTTTATAAATAGAGTAGTCAAAGATATTTTTTCATGCAACTAATCAATGTTTATTATTCATTAATAATTATTTGATCTTATTGACAATGATGATTAAACCTTGGATCTGATTATTTTCCTCTGTAATGGTGTTTATATCTATTAATGAGCTCAAAAAAGTGGGTAATTATGGTGGAATTTTAAATCTCATAATAATATAATGTTTTTCTTAATGTTTTTTTGTTTTTGAAATAGTATATATGTCTAATTTTTATGATTTTAATGTTTTAATGGTAGTAAAATCATACATGTAAGAAAATTTAGAAGAAATTTAATTGATGTGTAAAAAATAGTCCCACCATAGCTTAACACCAATAGATAATTCCACCACAATAAGGAAAACAATCCAGTTAGTGGAACATTGGAAAAATGAGATAGAGGAGAAATTCAAGTGGAGGACAAAACATGAGGAAACTCAATAGAAAAAGGGAAGTGGCATGGGAATATTACCAAGATGAACAAATTATTTTTGTAACTCACTTTATATTATCAATATGAGAACGTGTGAAATAAAATGTCCAATTTCAAATTATATTTTTGTTTTTTTTAAATACATGACAAATGATTGATTTGACATCATTATTAATTGATATCTTTAATAATTAGGCATGAATATGATATAACCAAAATAACAATTGCAATATAACTTAGAGAAGATGCATTATGAATTTTCCAATGAAGGAATAGACAAGGAAATAATGTAAATAAAACAATATGTGGTTTACCACAATGTGAAAGTATTATTCCATGGTTGCTACTATGTTCATGGTTATGATGAAGTTGTATTACATGGAAATCTGATAAGTTGTGATGATTCAAATGGGTGGATATAAATATTTTATCACCAATAAATCTAGGTATTACCTTGTGTTATGGGATAAAACTTTTTGGTGTGATCAATGTGATTTAACTATGATGAAGAAGAAGATAAAGAAGATATTTATGAAATTAATTTCCATGGTATGAGAGGAGGATATTTGTGTCATGATAATGTTTAAGATAAGATACAAAAATTATATCATGATTGATATTTTTATATCTATGTCATGTTTTAAAAGATAGATAAGATATACTTACTAGTATATAATGATATATATTATCACATTATGGAGGTTAGGTTTGTGGCCTGGTAAATTCCATTATGACCTAAAGAACGAGACTAGTAGAGAATAGGTTGGGAAGATTCTAGTCTTATGGTATGGTGGATACTACCACACAATGATTGAGATGACCATTTATGGGATATATGATATATATAGAAGTGTGTTCAAGGATTAATACATTTTTGATGTGAAGAATTAATTTTTAAAATATAAAAGGCCGATTATCACCCATATTTGAGGTATCTTTGAGATATAATTTTGAAGAATATATGGATGGAACATGGATCAATTTTTGAAGGCATTTCTACAAATTAAACATTAATATTAAGGATGATTTATACTTTAAAATGTAATAATAGATTTAACTGGAGGATTTTTCAATAAAAGGGGGACACTAATTTGATGCTAGAGAAATATCATATTTTAATCATTATTTATCTTTTATAGGTTCAGGAAAATAGTTTTTAAGAGGATAGATGGTGTTTTTTTTGTTTTATAGGATCTCTCATGATTATGATTGGGGGTAATTTTATTTTTTCCAAGATATGTATTGAATAAATATTTATTTATTAGAGATTATATTATGATAGTCTATATTCGTTTTTTGTTAACTTATTTTTCTATATATTATCTCTATTCTTTATACATGGCCATTTTATTTGTGAGGGTGATTATAAATCTAATAAATTTAGTAATTTCTATGATTCATGAAAGTCTATTGGGTGAGGGAGATTACTTATATCAAAACATGATTTTCCATCACATAATTTCTAAATAATCATAATTATTTGTATATAATAAATAGGTATTCTAGTAATTAGAGATCAAATTCCAAGACCAAGGATTTAATTATACCCCATTTTGAAAATAACATTGTAATTCATTCTTTATTTATTCTCTAGTTCATGATCTTCTATTCACTAAACTTGGTAAATATTCATCATTAAATATTTCATTATTCTTTTTAATCATTATAATCACTATAGTTTATCTTCCTAAACATCATCCATATCAGTTATTCCTCAGAATTTATACATACAATTATTTAATTTTTAGAAGTTAGGTAGAGTAATATAAATTTTACAATTAATACCACAATGAAATTAATGATAAATAATAAGGTAAAAATTATTTTATAAGTATTTAAATGGACATTAATTTAGAAAATGTTATTCAATTAGGGCTAATATTTTGTCTCTTTTTTTATTTACCATTTTTTATTCATGGTGTGATTGTGTTGTTGTTTTTAGGATCACAATTTCAATGAATTATTACTTAACTCAGGTAAAAATAAAAGATCTATTTGATTTCGATCTAGTGTTGGAGAAATTCATAATGAAACAATGGGAATATGAAAACATGATGGATGTTTATTGAGTTCACAAGGTTGATCAATTTATGAAATGTAAAAAACTAAGGAATGTTAATTCAATAGTGAATGGGATACATTCTCACGGGGGGGGGGGGAACAACCATACATTTTATTTTCTCCAATTGTCGTGAACCACATTTAAATGTATCCCATGATTATATAAATGATCAAAAATTTAATCCAATTATCTAGCCTACAACATGATGATCCAAATAAATACTTGTAAAGTTTCATATATATATGTGGCACATTATTATTCCATAATGTTTCTAATGATGAAATAAAGCTACAATTGTTTTTGTTTTCATTGATAGAAATAATAATAGAGTGAATACAAATTTTGGAGCCATATTCCATCACTACATGAGATGATATAGAAATTAAGTTCCTATAAATCAATGATTAATCATATAAATATTTAAAAAATCAATAAATTTGAAAAGGATTCTATTTACAATTTGTGAGAGAGATTTAAATACTTTTTAAAAAAGTTTCCTCATATTAGTATAAAAATGTGGGTTTTAATTCAAACATTTTATAAGGGATTGTCTCAATTTAAAAGTATAATCATAAATTTCAATACGGTTGGTTGGTTAAAGTATAAGTCAATGGGAGACAGTTATGAATTTTTAGATTAAATATACATCAATAGATTATAATAGAAAACATAAGGAGTTCAAAGGATAGAAATTTATATGGTAGATACTTATAATGAATTAAATAAAAAATTGGAAGAACTCATAAAGAATATATGTAAAATATTGGGATGGAATATACCTTAAGGTATTTATATTCAATATTCAAGCTATATTTATTATAGTAATCAAAATAATTTTCATGCTTGGAGGACACTATAACAAAATCAATGATTTCACTAAATAACATCAGGGTTCTAGAAAAATACAAGGAACCTCCCATAATAACTATGTCAATTCATTAGAGAAAATCATATTGAAATTCATGATAACCACTTGAGATTTTAAAAATACATGGATACAAAATTATAATGATAAAAATATTCCATGAGAAATAGGGAATTTCATATTGGGAAATTGTAAATCAACTTAAGGACAGACCATGTTGAGTCATGAAGGGTGACATGGAGGTTAAAACATGTGTTTAATTGAATGTTTTCAACATTAAAAATAGAAACACCATGGATTATAGTGTAGAAACAACTGAAAAATATCATGAGAATGATGCAATAAAATAAAAGGAAATATGTGGAAAAAAATAAGTAAAATGTAATGGAATTTTTGAATGATGTTATAGATGAATACATTCCACCTTAGAAAACACCACTAATATAGAGGATAATATAAGGTTAAATGAAGGAAAAAATAAATATGTTTTTTGAAATTTTAAAGAATATTTTTGTTAATATTCACATTATAGAATCTCTGGTGAATATTCCCATATATGAAAAGTTAATTTAACGGTTTTTTTTCAAAAAAAAGAAACATGCAGATTTGGGAACAATACCACTCATAAGAGACTATTAATCCATAGTGTAAACTAGTACTAACATCTCAAGAATGGATATTACTGCCTTATCTTAAAGTAATTTTTTTATTCAGAGAAAATAGATGAAAATACAAAACAAGACCATGCAGAATCAAGTGGGTGAAAATAGTGGTGTCCTAAAGCATCATTTTTGAAAAAAGGATTGAAATAATTTGGAAGAGACCCCAAGCTAGAGAAGAGATTCAAGGGTTCTATAGGACCCCCATGCCTTCATGTGAGTCTATTGTGAAGTTCCCTTTAAGCCAGGTATAAATGACATGAACATTGTGGTTAATACAGCTTCTATAGTACCTAAAAGAATACACCAGGTTACAGGGAAAATCAACATTTTTTGGAGGATGTTGATAAGAACCGTAGAGTAGGATTCCACTTCTGATATTGAAAGGTTAAAGGTATTGCACAACAAAATACCCAAATCCATAGCTATAGTCTAGTTATTTGTTCAATTATTATTAATATTCGATATTTGATTTTGTAAAATCATTATGTAAGGAATGTGAAAGTGTGACCATCATATAATAATAAATTTTAATGATCTTGGTATTGTAGAATGTGGATCTAAAAAATTTTCTCTCAAATTGGAAGACACAGTGACGAAATATCAATATTGATTGATTAAAAATTTTTTGGTGAAGGGGGATAAATTTTAATTTGTAGTTTAATTTATTAGAATTTAGATGGATGAAGTGAAAAAACTACATGCATAGAATGCCTTATTGTATCAATTATAAGGTCTATAATTAATTTTCAAAGTGATATGTTATCATTAAACATTGGTGGAGGGTGATTAGGTTTTGGAAGTAATTAGGATATGAAGTGTTTTGATGAATAAGGCAAGGATGTGAGTTATAAAAACAATATGGATTTGGAGTATGACATTGCTATTGATGAGTAGAAAAAATGTTTTGTGTGGAAGGATGAAATTCGTGAAATAAATCAAAATAATGTGAAAATGAGGCTAATTAAATTATTTATTATGTCAGAGAAGTTTCTGATAAAAAAGCGTTCAAAGATGGATTTTTTTCCATAAATTATGATTTTATTTGTCAAAATTAACTAAAATAATTATAATGGTTATATGTAAGTGGAGATAATTATACATCAATAATGAATATATATTATTAGGAAGAGGACCCATATATATGGGGGAAGCTAAACTTAAACCATTCATTGACCTAAATTGGGAAACATCTTTCTACTATTCTACTTCATGACTTGGTGAATCCTTATATTGAAAAATGGAAATAAAAAATTGAATATCAGTGAGAATCTGAATTTTGGTAGTATTATTTGGAATTTATTTAAGGAATTTAGTTTTTAAGAATAATCTTGGGTTTTTTTTGGATGAGTATAATTCAATCACCCTTATATTATTGAGGTTCTAGTGGTATGGCTATTGTATATACCCCAGTTTTTTCTATTTTAAATGTCATTTTAATAATTAAATACAAAATAAAATAATACGAAAATGTAATGTTAAGGGATTAAATTTATATGATAGTATGGTTTTAAATTTATTTTATATTTTTATCTCCCTATATTTTTTACACGATTACTACATTTTTTGAATTTTCATGCCACATTTTCATTTCCTACTATGTTATTGATCTATTAAATAAGATTTCTTTAGGAATACCATCACAGATTACTCTATTTATCATTTATAATTGTTTTGAATGAGTAATATGGTGGGAGTGTACATAAAGATAAATATTCAGAAATTAATTAAATGAACATTTTTTTATAAGATTAATTGATTTATGTATATGATGTTCCTCAAACACTTTTATTCCATTGTTTTTTAAATTTTATGCTCATTGATTTTTTATAATTATTAATTCGGTTAGTGACTGTCTTATATTTTATTTTTCCATTATTAAGAGAAATTATGAACCATTTTGATATATTTTTCCTAATACCCTCTTTCTTGAGAGAAATTAGGATATGAATCACCTTAGATATTTCTTGACAGGTTATATAAAATAATGAAAATTGTAAAAAACATTAAAATTATTAAGGCTATTGATTGAATATAAAATTTTATTTTTTTTTACCTTCAACACATATTGTAATGACCCGAACTTTTTAATTATATTTGTTTCATAATTTTGTGTGATATTTTATTTTATACTCAACCAAACTGTATCCTTTAATTAATGAAGTGGGTATAATTAAAATGAGATCGTTGGGTTTTGACTGTTATATGAATGTTGGTCAATATGACTGTTGGAAAGTATAATCTTAATGTTGTGTTTTTATAAATACAGTTATATTGGTTAATTAATACAGAAAGAAGATTGAATGGCCTCATCCAGTAGACTCGAGCTATACGAAGCCCTTCAGTCGGAGATTGGGAAGGAGGTAGCATCACTGGGCTTTGCTCTGGACCACACTGAAGCCGAACTTCAACTTATGAAGCTTGAACAGAATCGCCTAAGGGAGAAGTTCAAGATGATAGAAATCACCACTTGGGCAATGTTTTCCAATCCACCCAATGATTCAATCATCATAGCACACCTAACACTAAGGTCCTATGTTGGAGTTATAAGGGGCTATTTAATGAGACTATAGCTTCTTTGTGTAATCCATTTGTATAAATAAAATTGTTATTTCATCTTATGGAAAATTTTGTGATTTTCAAATATCCTCATAAAAATAGGATGTGTATTATTTTTGAATTTAGGAAGAAATGGGTATTTTAAAATATTTCTGTATTCCTTAAATAATTAATAATGTGAAATGATTTTCAAAAAATGGTATTCTACAGTTGTGATCAGTAAGAAATTTAGATTCTAATAAGATCAACATGGTTATTAGTGAATAGTAAAGTAGGAATGGTAACACACCCTTTTGAATAGTAATGAATAGTAATTTGGCCAAAAAATATAAATTCACCCATGGATGTATAAATACATTTTAGACATCTTAAAAGTGAAAAAATGATCATAGTATATGATATGGTATTTTTGTACGCCATAAATATATTATTTTCAATTTTATAATTAATTTAATAATTTAAAATGGAAATTTATTTTCATAAAATTTAATCATAAATTGTTACTTTATTGTCTTTGGGGTATACAATATTTTTATGGGACCTTGATTAATTTTTTAAGGTGTTACTAAATAAGTTATAGTTATAAAGATGGATTTTTGGAATAAATAATGATTTTATTTAAAAATTAAATGAAAAATATTTGGACAATTATTTTCAAAAAATTGACTTCATTTTTGAATTCAGAGAATCAATATTAGGTTGGGGTGAATTTTTGGGATTTTTTTGAAACAGTTGAATTATCGATGAATAATAAAAATGCAGTTTTGAGATTCGGGTGTTTAATGACATCATTAATGATATAATAATGATTTAAGCTCTCTAGTAGACTTTTGAATAGTGAGATATGCTATGAGGTGTCCCATGTGGCCAATACCATGGGAAAATACCTAGGGAAAGCCCATGGTTTTTCAAATACTACAGATGAGGTGTCCCCAAAAAATTAATAATTTATTCACTAACTTTTCATATATATACAAAGACATTTCACTGATTCATTTCATTCCAAAATCATCCTTAGAAAAGTTTTCGTATCCTTACCTACCATGGAGTCCTCCTAATGTTCCCTCAATCATCTCAAGTTCCTTACCTTCATGCTTTCGAAGTTACTTTTCAAGGTAAGGGATCCTTTCACCCTCCTTCTTTCAAGTCATTACTTCCTTTATGTTATGTCTTATAGTTCCAATTTATTATGAGAGGTTTTATTATTCTATATCTTTAATATTGGCCATTTCATTTCCATATTATGAGAGACCCTTTCTGCTCTAATCAATTTATTTTCTGAATTTTTAAGTGATGTCAGTAGGCTGCCGAATTTTCGTAAAAGAAATCATGCTCTCTCTTTCTTTTCATGTTTCATTTTCATGTGGTGTGTCATTCAAATATCCACACCGTTATCTTATTTCTTTTTATTATAACACTATACTTCAAAACCATCCATTTATGGATGGGAGACCCTTGTCCCCACTCTTTTTATTATTTCATAAAACCATGTTATATAGCCGTTATCCTGCAGAAATTTCATCTCAAAATTTCTCTCTCTCTCTCAAGAATTATCTGGTTTCATATATGTGAATAAACATTCCTATTTTTTTCTATGGGTGTTCATATTTATAAAAAATGATATATTTAATTCTGTAATTGACATACATATAACCCTCACTCCCTTTCCATGGGTTATAAATGACATACTGATCATATTTTTTTAAGGACTTTTAAAATGTCACAATCTTGGAATGAAACTCATTTCGTTTATTCTCCATGGGTTATTTATGAAATATTTTATTATGATCTATGTGGATCACAAGAAATTAAATACATTTTAAGGGTGCACCATGATAGGGCTCCAATGAATTGGGTAAATAATTAATCTCTAGATATGACAAGTTTCACAATACCTTGGTGAATAACATTGGTAATTTTTATGACACCTTGGGGATAGACCTTGGTGATATGTTCAGGAATGTTTAAATGATAAGTTTTAGCAACATATTCAAGTTATGATTCATGTTATTTTTAGTATTATATTCCTATTATTCCATTTCTCACTCCTTTATGACTTTTATCATGTTCCTATTAATATTTCTCAAGATCACATGTCAACTATTTCACTTATTTTCTTTACTGAGCCTTCTTCGCTCCCATTACATTGATGTATGTATCCAGGATATTAGATGTTGTAATTTTATATAGGATGAACCTATGATGAATCCTTACGAGTGGTTTAGAAGAATTTTTTATGTTGTTTTCATGTATTATGTTCCTAATTTCCAAGACACATACTTTAATAATCATCTGTTTGTAAAATGTAATGAAAAGTTATGTAATAAAAAGGTGGGATGCCACAATTTATATCAAAGTATAGTTTATTTATTTATAGAAATTAGGATATTAAAACCTTATGAATAATTCTATAGAAAAGGTTTAATATAGGAAAACTTCTTGGTATTTTGGTGAGTATTGAGTAAGTGGTTTATCAAGCAAATACATCCCTGTCTAGATACGAGCAGGTATAGGTGGCTATGGCACAGTTGTACATAGGGGTAAAAAATGAAAACTCCACTTTGAGAAGGACATGAATGGGAACTAGTACAAGGCAATGGGCCTTGCTGCACTATTGGTTACAACACTCCCGGGGGATTTTCTTGGTTAATCATATGCTCTTTATGAATCATTATGAAGGAATTATAGAGAAATGTAATTGTTTAAAGAAGTTTTAAGACATAAATTTTTTATAGTTAAAAGATTTGTAAATGAATTAATTTTCTCATTAAGGTTTTATTCTTTTTGAAATGGTGGGAAATAGGAGGAACCATCCAAATGGTGACCACAATGGACCATGCACTGACGACCCTCCAATAGAAGCCGAAATGGAAACATTCATGAAAATGATGAACCAAATGACTCAAGTTATGGGAAATTACTTGAATCAAGATGAGAGACCAATCTCAATGTGAAGGGGACATAATTCTGTTGAGTGCTTTATGTGTAAAAGTCCACCAAACTTTAGTGGATCAGATGAACCATTGATTGTTGAGTAGTAGATCAGCTCTATCAAGAAGTTCTTTTCTGTGCTCCACTATTCAGAGCTGGAGAATGTCACCCTGGTGGTCTATTGCTTAGAAGGAGAATCTGACCTGTTATAGGAGATGATTAAAAACATGAGGGAAAGAGTTGAGGTTAAAGCTATGGAGTGGAAAGAGTTCATAGGTATCTTCTTCAGTAAGTATTTCACTCGTTCCATGAAAACAAAAATGGACAAATAGTTTTTCGAGCTAAAGCAGAAGGAGAATGAATCTGTGGGAAACTACGAGATGAACTTCACAAGGCTTTCATGTTACACATCTTTCTTTGTCATGGATCCAAATGGCAAGGTTAATAGATTCTTTGGTGGACTAAGACCTCATCTGTGGAAGAATATAGCCAACTGAGATTGTGATAGCTATGAGGAGATTGTGCGAAGTGCGATGAAAGTAAAACTAGAGTTTGGTGAGACGTAGTGGTCTTATAAATACAATGGAAAAAAGTGATCAATGGAGCCATGCTTAGGGAGGATCATTGATCAAGGAAGTGGATGAAAGCAAGTGCAACATCCCACATGTAATAAATGTGGGAATAAGAATTAGGGGAACTTCCTGCTCAGGAGTGGTAAATGTTTCAAGTGTGGAGGAGATGTCCATATTGCGATGAATTGTCATAGTGAGGTGAAAACTCAACATCCAAACACTAACGACAAGGGAAAGATGGTTTAAGACCTAGCTGATTTCCAATGCTTTATGTGTGGACATCTTGGGACGCTTCCAATCACTGTCCAAATCTGAGGGAAGTGGAGGGGAACCACCATCAGCTTCAGAAAAGGCCAAGGGAGAAAGGTCGTCCTTTTTCTATCATGACAGCTGAAGTTGAAGCTCCAAATGATGTGGTAGCAGGTACTATTGTTGTTCCCTCAAATCTATCAAGTACATTGTTTGATTCTGGTTTTATATATTCTTTTATGTCCTCCGTGTTTGCAAAGAATTTAGAATCGACCCCCGACTTGATAAAAGTAGAGTTATCAGTCAAGATTCAAGGTGGGATTATCCAAGAATCACCACTATTTAAAAACTCTAGTATTTACTTTGGTGAGCACAATCTTATCGCAAATCTAGTAGTCTTTCCAATGTTGGAATTTGACATTATACTAGGGATGGACTATCTCTCAATGTATAATTCTAGGATCAAATGTATAATTAAGGAAATCTCAGTAGTCTTGAATGGAAAACCTATAGTTATCTTCCAAGGAGAGATACCTCAACCTAAACGTTGTCTAGAAGAACCTATTATATCCTTCTATATGGAGTAGATCGGTGAAGAAGAAGAAGGAAATAAGAGTTTGAGGATAAAAAATATTCCCATCATCCAGGAATACATTGACATATTTCCTAGGGAGTTTCCGGGACCTCCCCCAGAAAGAGAGGTAGAGTTATCCAATGAACACATACATGGATCTCATCCAATATAAATTACCCCATATAGGATGGAAAATGTAGAGTTAGAGTAATTAAAGAAAAAACTACAAGATCATTTGGAGAAGGGGTTTATCTGGGTGAGTCTGTCTCCTTGGGGATCACCTGTTCTCTTTGTGAAGAAGACTGATGGATTGATGAAGCTATGCATTTATTGTAGAGAACTGAATTGGATCATAGTAAGTAAAAAATACCCTCTTCCAAGAATTGATGCCTTATTTGACCAACTTCGTGGGGCTCAATTCTCCTCTAAGATTGATCTTTGACGTGGTTATCATCAATTGAGGGTGAAGAAAGAAGATATTCTGAAAATTACCTTCCAACCAAGATATGGGCATTATGAGTTTGTTGTTATTCCCTTCGAACTGACAAATACAGCTTCTATTTTTATGGATTTGAGGAATAGAGTTTTTAAAGACTACCTTGATAACTTTGTGGTAGTTCTTATTGATGATATTATGATATATTCCAAATTTCTTGAGGAGAATGAGGATCATCTCAGAATTATTTTGAAAACTATATGGAAGGAGATACTGTTTTGGAAAGTTCAGTAAATGTGAATTCTATTTACAACAAGTTTCTTTCGTGGGGAATATTGTCTCTAATGAAGGAATCACAGTTGACCCTGTAAATAAAAAAGTTGTATAGGAGTAGCCTCAGCTTACAACAATAACTGAGATTCGTAATTTCCTTGGATTAGTTGGATATTGTAGTAGGTTTTTGAAAAACTTTTCATGACTTTCTAATCCATTAATCAAGTTAACTCAAAAAGGGGTCATGTTCATCTGGATAATGGTGTGTGAGGAAAGTTTTCCAAGAGATGAAGAAGAGATTGTTTACTTCACCTATGTTAACTCTGCCCTCATGTGGAGAAGGATTTGTTTTTTTTAGCGATGCATCTCTGAAAGGGATTTGCTGTGTTTTCATGAAAAATGACCAGGTCATTGCTTCAGCAACTCGATAGTTGAAGAAACATGAGCAGAACTATCCTACGCATGAGCTGGAGCTGGCTGTGGTCATTTATGCTAAGACGATATGGAGTCACTATCTTTATAGGGAGAAATGTGATATATACACAGACCCTAAAAGATTGAAGTATGTTTAAAAAAAAGGAATTGAACATGAGACAAAAGAGATGTTTAGAATTACTTAATGATTATTATTGTTCAATTAATTATCATCCTGAAAGAGCAAAAAAAGTTGTAGATGCATTAAGAAAGAATGACCCAGTTGTTCTGTCCATTATAACTATTCAAAGATATCCTTTGATCAATGACCTAATAGAATTGGACATGGGAATTATAAAGGAAGGGACTTCATCAACACTAACCGAAATGATTTATCAACCGTCATTACTAGAGAATATCAAGAATTCTCAGAAATATGATCCTTTGTTATAGAAAAAGTTTGAGGCTGTGAAGGATGGGAAGTTTCCTGAGTTCAATACTTATGAAGAAGGTGTAATGAAATTTCATACAAGACTATGTGTTCCATCTAATTCAGAAATAAAGAAGGAGTTGATGGATGAAGCTCATATCTTTACTTTCTCTATACATCCAGGTAGCACAAAAATGTATAGGGACCTTCGTGATCATTATTGGTGGGATAATATGAAAAGGGAGATTTCCGACTACACTTCAAGGTTCCTGGTTTGTCAGCAAGTGAAAGCGGAGAAACAAATTCCTAAAGTGGTATTGCAACCACTACCCATACCATCATGTAAGTGGGACAATATCACTATGAACTTTTTCACTAGTCTCCCAAGAACATCCAATGGAAACAAGGAAATATGGGTTATTGTGGACTGTCTCACCAAGACTGCCCATTTTATCTCCATTTGGGAGGATTTATCTCTTGATCAACTTTCCAGGATTTATGTGAAGGAAGTGGTATGGTTGCATGGAGTTCCACTTTCTATCGTATATGATCATGATCCAAGGTTCACATCAAAATTATGGAGAAGTCTTCAACAAGCATTGAGCACTAAATTGAATTTCAGTATGGCCTATCACCCCAAACTGATGGCCATTTGAAAAGGACAATTCAAACACTCAAGGAAATGCTGATAACTCTCTCAATGGATTTTAAAGGTGGATGGGATCAATATCTCTCTTTAGTTGAGTTCTCTTACATCAATATCTTCCACTCATGCATTCAAATGGCACCCTATGAAGCTCTATATGGGAAGTGATGTAGTACTCTTACTTTTTGGGATGAAGCTGGTGATAGAAAGCTTATTAGGCCTGATCTTGTGCATGAGATGAAATAAAAGGTCCATTCCATCCAAAAACACCTTAAAGATGCTTAGATTTGGAAAACGTTCTTTGACAAAAATCATTATAGTGACTCGGAGTTTGATGTTGGTGACAAATTATTTCTTCGGATTTCACCTTGGAAGAGATTCGTGAGGTTTTGGAAGAAAGGGAAGCTCAACCCTGGGTACATTGGCCTCTATGAAATCCTTGATTGTGTGAGCGCAGTGGCCTATCAGCCTGCACTTCCTCCAAATCTTGCACAAATTAACGATGTCTTCCACGTATCCCTCTTGAGGAAATACATAACTGACCCTTCACATGTACTAAATCCATAGGTGGTATAACTATAACATGACCTCTCTTATGAGGAGTAGCCGGTGGAGATATTGGATCGTAGATACAAGGTTCTATGCAACAGGACTACCCACCTTGTTAGGTGTTGTGGAGGAACCACAAATGTGAAGAATCTATGTGGGAACCAGAGGAGTCTATAAGACAAAAGTTCCCTCACTGTTTCCCATCAGAGGGTATGAGATAAAATTTTAGGAACGAAATTTCTGAAGGGGGGAAGAATGTAATGACCCAAAAATTTTAATTATATTTGTTTCCTAATTTTCTGTGATATTTTATTTTATACTCAACAAAACTATATCCTTTAATTAATTAAGTGGGTATAATTAAAATGAGACCATTGGGTTTCAACTTTTATATGATCGTTGGTCAATATGACCGTTGGAAACTATAATCTTACTATTGTATTTTTATAAATATGGTCATCTTGGATAATTAATACAGAAAGAGGATTGAATGGCCTCATCCAGTAGACTCGAGCCATATGAAGCCCATCTGTCGGAGCTTGGGAATGAGGTAGTATCACTGGGCATTGCTCTGGACCAATCCTAAGATGAACATCAATGTATGATGCCTGAACAGAATCGCCTATGGGAGAAGTTCAAGCAAGATGGAAATCACCACTCGGACAATGTTTTTTGAGCCACCCCAAGATTCTATCACCATAGCACACCATACACTTAGGTCCTATGCGGGTGTTATAAGGGGATATGTAACGAGACCTTAGCTGGTTTGTGTAATCCTTTTATATAAATAAAATTGGGTTTTATTATTATGGAAAAGTTTGTGAATTTAAAATATTTGAATAAATATAGGATGTGTATTATTGTTGAATTTAGGATAAAAGGGGTATTTTAAAATATTTTTGTATTCATTAAATAATTTATAATGTGAAATGATTTTCAAAAAATGGTCTCCTACAGTTGTGATCAGTGAGAAATTTAGTGTCTAATAAGATCAACTTGGTTTTTAGTGAATAGTAAAGTAGGAATAATAACATACCCATATGAATAATAAGGAATAGTAAATTGACCCAAAAAAATAGAAACTTGACCCATGAATGAATAAATACATTTTAGACATCATAAAAGTGAAAAAAATAATAGTTTACGTTTTGGTATTTTTGTATGCCATAAATATTTTATTTACAATTTTATAATTAATTTAATAATTAAAAATAGAATTGTATTTTCATAAAATTTAATCATACATTTTTAAATTATTTTATTATGGGTATATGATATTTTTATTGGACCTAAATTACTTTTTTATGGTGTTACAAAATGAGTTATAGTTTTAAAGTTGTATTTTAGGAATAAACAATGATTTTAAAAAAATTATAATTATGTATAAAATTATTTTCATAAAATGGACTTCATTTTTGAAATCATAGCATCTATTTTAGGTTAGGGTGAATTTTTGGTATTTTTTTGAAACAGTTGAATTATCGGGGAATAGTAAAAATGCAGTTTTGAGTTTCAGGTGTTTAATGACATCAATAATGATGTAAAAATGAAGTAATCTTTCTGGTTGACTTATTAATAGTGATATATTCTATAAGTTGTCCCATGTGACCAATAACATCGTAAAATTCCATGGGCAAGCCCATGGTTTTGCAAATACCACCAATGAGGTGTCCCTTAGAAATTAATAATTTATTCACTCACTTTTCCTATAAATACCATACCATTTCCATCATTTATTTCATTCCAAAATCATCCTCAATGATGTTCTTTTATCCTTACCTCCAAAGGAGTCTTCCCAATGTTCCCTCAATACTCCCATGGTTTCGACCTTCATACTTTCGAAGTGACTCTTCACGGTAAGAGACCTTTTCACCCTCTTTTCAAGTCATGAATTCTTTTATGTTATGTCATATAGTTCGATTTCATTTTGAGGGGTTTTGTTATTATATATCTATACTACAACAAATTTCATATCCAAATTATTAGATACCCTTTCCTCTCTCATCAATTGATTTTCTTAATTTTTAAGTGACGCCCTTAGGCTTCCGAATTTTCTTAAAAGAAATGAGGCTTTCACTTTCTTTTCATGTTTCCTTTTCATGTGGTGTGGCTTTAAAATATCCACAGCATGATATTATTTATTTTTATTATGTACCTATACTTCAAAATGATCCATTTATGTATGGGAGACCATTCTTCCTACTCTTTTAATTATTCCCTAATACCAAGTTATATATCCTTTATGTTGCAGAAGTTTTGTCTCAAATTTCTCTCTCTTTCTCTCAAGAATTCTCTTGTTTTATATATGGGAAAACACATACCTATTTTTTTTCTATGGGTGTTAATATTTATAAAAAATTATATATTTTATTCTATAAATGACATAGATGTAACCCTCACTCCCTTTCCATGGGTTATAAATGACATAATGATCTTATTTTTTTAATAACATTTAAAATGTCACGATCTTGAAATGAAACTCATTTCATTTATTATCCATGGGTTATTTATGAAATGTTTTATTGTGATCTATGTGGATCACATGAAATAAAATACATATTAAGGGTGCTCCCTTATATCACTCCAATACATTTGGAAAAGAATTAATCTCTAGATATAACAAGTTTCACAGTACCTTGGTGAATAACATTGGTAATTTTTATGACACCTTGGGGATAGACATTGGTGATATGTTCAAGAATGTATAAATGAAATATTGTAGCAACATATTCATGTTATGATTCATGTTCTTTTTATTATGATAATCTTTTTCTTCCATTTATCAATCCTTTATGACTTTTATCATGTTTCTATTAATATTTCTCAAGATCACATGTCAGCTGTTTCACTTGTTTTCCTTACCGAGCCTTCTGCTCACCCTTTCCATTGATGTATGTCTCCAGGATATGAGATGCAGTAATTGTACATAGGAAGAACCTATGATGAAGCCTAATGAGTGGTTTAGAAGAATTTTTAATTTTGTTTTCATGTATTATGTTCCTGATTTCCAAGACACTAGACTTTAAATATCATATGTTTGTAAAATGTAATGAAAAGTAATCTAATAAAAAGGTGGGATGCCACAGTTGGTATCAAATAATATTTTAGTTATTTATGGAAATTAGGATATGAAAACATCAGGAAGAATCCAATATAAATGTTTAAATATAGGAAAACTTCCTAGTATTTTGGTGAGTATTGAGTAAGTGGTTTATACCAAAAATACATCCCTATCTGGATATGAGTAGGTAGAGGAGGCTCCGACACAATTATACATAGGGGTAAAACCCAAAAACACCTCATTGAGCTAAACTTGAATGGAAACTGGTACACGATAGTGGGACTTTCCACACTCTTGGTTACAACACTCCTGAGGGATATGTTTGGTTAATCATAAGCTTATTATGGATCATTAGGAAGGATTTATAGAGAAATGTAACTGTTTAAAGAATTTTTAAGATATAAATAATTTATAGTTAAAAAATTCATAAATAAAATATGTTTTTCATTAAGGTTTTATTATTTTCGATATGGTGGGCAGTAGGAGGAATCATGAAAATGGTGACCACAGTGGACCATGTGCTGACGACCCTATGATGGAAGCTGGAATGGAAAAATTCATGTGGATGATGAAACAACTGACTCATGTTATGGGAAATAACATGAATCAAGTTGAGAGATAGATCTCACCCTGAAGGGAACAACATTCATTTGAGTACATTATGCATCAATGACCAACAATATTCAGTGGATCGACTGAACCATTTATTATTGAGTAGTGGATGAGCTCTATCGAGAAGATCTTTTCACTTCTCTACTGTTCATAGCAAGAGAAGCTCACCCTGGTGGTCTATCTCTTAGTAGTTGAAGCTGATCAGTTCTGGGAGCTGATTAAAAAGACAAGGCAAAGAGTGGTGGTTGAAGCTATGGAGTGTGAAAAATTTAGAGGGATCTTCTTCAGTAAGTATTTCCCATGTTCCATGAGAAAGAGAATGGAGAAGGAGTTTCTTGAGCTGAAGTAGAAGGAGAATGAATCTGTTGAACGCTACAAAATGTACTTCACGAGGATTTCACTTTACACCTCAATCTTTTTCATGGGTCCAAATGGAAAGGTTGATATATTATTCGTTGGACTGAGACCTTATCTACGGAAGAATCAAGCCAACCGAGATTATGACAGCTATTAGTAGATTGTTTAAAGTGCGATGAAAGTCGAACTAGAGTTAATTGAGATGTAGTGGTCTCAAAAATCCAACAAAAAAAAGATAACAATGTATCTAAGCTTAGGGAGGAGCTTTGATCAAGGAAGATGATGCTAGAAATTCCAACATTCCATGTGTAATAAACGTGGGATGAAGCATTCAGGGAACTTCCTGCTCAGGAGTGGGAAATGATTCAAGCATGTAGGAGATGGCCATATTGTGAGGAATTGTTGTAGTGAGGAAAAACCTAAACTTCCAACACTAATGACAAGGGGAATATGGTGAATGACCTACCTGATGTCGAGTGATTTAATTGTGGACAACTTGGGCACTTTTCTAACCATTGTCCGAATCTGAGGGAAGTGGAGGGGAACCACCATCAGCCTCAACAAAGGCCAAGGGGGAAAGGTCATGCTTTTTCTGTCACGATAGCTGAAGTTGAAGATCTAAATGATGTGGTAGTAGGTAATCTTGTTGTTATCTCAAAGCTAGAAAGTACTTTGTTTGATTTTGGTTCTACGCATTCCTTTATTTCTTCCACGTTTTCCAAGAATTTATAATCAACCCTTAACTTTCTAAAAGCAGAGTTATCAGTCAAGAATCCTGGTGGGATTATCCAAGAATCATCGGTTTTTAGAAACACTATTATTTTCTTTGGTGAGCACAATATTATCACAAATATATTAGTCATTCCCATGCTTGAATTCGACTTTATGTGAGGGATGGACTGGCTCTCAAAGTATAATTCTAGGATCAAATATAGAAGTAAGGAAATTTGAGAAGTCTTGAATGGAAAACCTACAGTTATCTTCCAAGGAGAGATAAATCAACCTGAAATTTTTCTAGAAGAACCTCCTATATCGTTTTTAAGGAGTTTATTGGTGAAGAAGCAGAAGGAAATGAAAGCCTGAGGATAGAAAATGTTCCCATCATCCTGGAATACATTGACATATTTCCTAGGGTGTTTCTGGGACCTCCCCCAGAAAGAGAGGTAGAGTTCTCCATAGAACTCATACCTAGATCTCATCCAATATCAAAGACCCCAAATAGGATGGAAAATGTGGAGCTAGAGGATTTAAAGAAGAAAATCCAAGATCATTTTTATAAAGGGTTTATTTGAATGAGTGTGTCTCCTTGGGGAACACCTATTCTCTTTGTGAAGGAGAAGAATGGATCGATGCAGCTATGCATTGATTGTAGAGAACTAAACGAGAACACAGTAAAGAACAAATACACTCTTCCAAGAATTGATGACTTATTTGACCAACCTCATGGGGCTCAATTATTATCTAAGATTGATCTTCAATCTGGTTATCATTAATTAAGGGTAAAGAAAGAAGATATTTCAAAAACTACATTCCAGTCAAGATATGGGCATTATGAGTTAGTTTTTATGCCCTTCAGACTAACTAATGTACCTGATATTTTTATGTATTTTATGAATAGAGTATTTAAAGACTACCTTGATAACTTTGTGGTAATTTTTATTGATGATATTCTGATATTTTCCAAAATTCATGAGAAGCATGAGGATCATCTAAGGGAAATTTTTCAAACTCCAAGGAAGGGGAGATTTTTTGAAAAATTCAGTAAATGTGAATTCTAGTTACAACAAGTTTCTTTCTTGGGGTACATTGTTACCAATGATGGAATCATAGTTGAACCTGCAAAGAAAAAAGTTGTAAAGGAGTGGCCTTAGCCTAAAAAAACATCATAGATTCATAGTTTCCTTGGATTAGCGGGATATTATAGGTGGTCTGTGAAAAACATTTCAAGACTTTTTAATCTATTAACCATGTTAACTAGAAAAGGGGTCAAGTTCATCTGGAAAAAGGAGTGTGAGGAATGTTTCCAATACCTGAAGAAAAGATTGGTTACTGCAGTTGTGTTAACTCTTCCCTCAAGTAGAAAAGGATTTGTTATTTTTAGCGATGCATCTCTGAAAGGGATTGGGTGCGTCCTCATTCAAAAAGACCAGGTCTTTGCTTATGCATCACGACAGTTGAAGACTCATGAAAAGATTTATCATACGCATGATCTGGAGCTAGCTGTGATCGTTTTTTCTATGAAGATATGGAGGTACTATCTATATGGGGAGAAATTTGATATATACCCAGAACATCAAAGCATGAATTATATTTTCATAAAAAAGGAATTGAACTTGAGACAAAGGAGATGATTTGAACTCCTTAAAAGTTATGATTGTTCAATTAATTATCATCCCAGAAGAGAAAACAAAGTCTCTAGGGCATTAAGCAGGAAAGACCCAGTTGTTTGGTCCATTATGAGGATTCAAATAGATCATTTGATTAATGACCTAGTAAAAATGGACATGAAAATTAAAAAATAAAAGGAAATCATCAACCCTAACCCAAATTATTTCTCAACCTTCATTACTAGAGAAGATCAATACAGCTCAGAAAGTGGATCCTTTGTTACATAAGAAGATTGAGGATGTGAAGGATTGGAAGTTTCCTGAGTTCAATACTGATCAAGAAGGTGTAATGAAATTTCATACAAGACTATGTTCCATATATTCTGGAAATAAAGAAGGAGCTGATGGATGAAGCTCATAGCTCTACTTTCTCTATACATCCTCGTAGCAAGAAAATGTATAGGGACCTTTGTGATCAATTTTCATGGGATAATATGAAAATGCAGATTTCTGACTACACTTCAAGGGTATGTCAGTAAGTGAAGGCGGAGTGACAAATTCCTAAAGGGGTACTGCAACCACTACCCATACCAGCATGGATGTGGGACAATATCACTATGGACTTTGTCAATGGTCACCCAAGAAAGTCCAAAGGAAACAATGCGATATGGGTTATTGTAGACCGTATCACCAAGACCACCCATTTTATCTCCATTCAGGAAGATTTGTCTCTTGATCAACTTTCTAGGATTTACGTGAAAGAAGCGGTAAGGATGCATGGAGTTCCACTTTCTATCATATCTGATCGTGATGCAAGGTTCACAAATCAAAATTCTGGAGAAGTCTTCAACATGATTTGTGATCTGAATTGAATTTAAGTATGGCCTATCACCCTCAAACTGATGGAAAATCGGAATGTACTATTAAAAAACTCGAGGACATGCTGAGAAGTTTCTCAATGGAATTTAAAGGTGGATGGGATCAACATCTCTCTTTAGTTGAGTTCTATTACAACAACATCTTCCACTCGAACTTTAAAATGGAACCCTATCAAGCTATATATGTGAAGTGATGTAAAACTCTTACTTGTTTGGATTAAGCTAGTGAGAGAAGGCTTCATGGGACTGATATTGTACAAGGGATGATAGAAAAGGTCCATGCCATCCAGCAACATGTTAAGGCTGCTCAGAGTCGGCAAAAGAGCTATAAAAACTATCATCATAGTGACTAGGAGTTTGATATTGGTGACAAAGTCTTTCTTCGGATTTCACCATGGAAGAGAGTCATGATGTTTGGGAAGAAAGGGAAGATGAGCCCTAGGTACATTGGCCCCTATGAAATCAATGATCGTGTGGGTGCAGTGGCCTATCGGCTTGCACTTCCTCCAAATCTAGCACAAGTTCATGAATTATTCCACATATCCCTCTTGAGAAAGTACATACCAAACCCTTCACAAGTACTAAATCTAGAGGTGGTTCAACTGGAACATGACCTCTCTTATGAGGAGCATCCGGTGGAGATCTTGGATCATAGTGAAAATTTTATACACAACAAGACTACCCACCTTATTAAGGTGCTTTGGAGGAACCACAAATGTGAGGAAGCCACGTGGGAACTGGAGGAGTCTATGAGACAGAAGTACCCACACATCTTCCCATCAGAGGGTACGAGATAAAATTTCAGGAAGAAATTTCTTAAGGGGGGAAGAATTTAACAACACGAACTTTTTAATTATAATTTCTTTCTAATTTTGTGTGATATTTTATTTTATAGTAAAAAAAACTACATACGTTAATTAATGAAGTGGGTATAATTAAAATGAAGATGTTGGGTTTCGACTGTTATATGACCGTTGGTCAATATGAACGTTAGAAACTATAATTGTAACATTGTGTTTTTATAAATATGGTTATCCTGGTTTATTAATATAGAAAAAATATTGAATGGCCTCATCTAGTAAACTCGAGCCATATGAAGCCCTTCTGTCGGAGCTTGGGAAGGAGCTAGAATCACTGGGATTTTCTCTGGACCAACCCCAAGCTGAACTTCAATGTATGAAGGTTGAACGGAATCACCTAATGGAGAAGTTCAAGCTGATAGAAATAATCACTCAGGAAATGTTGTCTGAGCCACCCCAAGATTGTATCACCATAGCACACCTTACACTTAGTTCCTATGCTTGTGTTATAAGGGGCTATGTAAGGAGACCTTTGTTGCATTGTGCAATCCTTTTATATAAATAAAATTGTTATTTATTATTATGGAAAGTTTTTGAATTTCAAATATCCAGATAAATATAGGACGTTTATTATTGTTGAATTTTGAAAAAATGTGTATTTTAAAATATTTTTGTATTTATTAAAAAATTAATATTATGAAATGATTTTCAAAAAATGGTCTTCTACATTTGTGATCAGTGAGAAATTTAGAGTCTAATAAGATCAACATAGTTTTTAGTGAATGGTAAAGTAGGAATAGTAACATACCCTTATGAATAGTAATGTATAGTAATTTGACCAAAAAATAGAAACTTCACCCATGAATGTATGAATACATTTTAGACATCTTAAAAGTGAAAAAATGATCATAGTCTACATTTTGGTATTTTTGTATGCCATAAATTTTTTATTTAAAATTTTATAATTAATTTAATAGTTTAAAATAGAAATGTATTTTCATAAAATTTAATCATAATTTTTTACATTATTGTCTTATGGGTATACTATTTTTTTATGGGACATTGATTACTTTTTTATGGTGTTACAAAATGAGTTATAGTTTTAATGTTGTATAGTTGGAATAAAAATGATTTTATTTAAAAATTAATATAAAATTAATTATAAAATTATTTTCATAAAATGGAATTCATTTTTGAATTCATTGTATCGATATTGGGTTATGGTGAATTTTTTGTATTTTTCTGAAATAGTTGAATTATTGGTGAATAGTAAAAATGCAGTTTTGTGTTTTAGGTGTTTAATGACACCATTAATGATGTAATAATGATTTAAGCTATCTGGTCGACTTATGAATAATTCTATATTATATGAGGTGTCCCAAGTGTCCAATACCATGGGAAAATACCATTGGAAAGCCCATGGTTTTGTAAATAACCTCGATGAGGTGTCCCTTGGAAATTAATAATTTATTCACTCACATTTCCTATAAATACCAAGAAATTTCCATCATTAAATTAATTTGAAAATAATCCTCAACTATGTTTTGGTCTCCTTACCTCCCAAGGTGTCCTCCCAAGGTGCCCTCAATCCTCCCAAGGTCCCAACCTTCATGCTTTCGAAGTTACTCTTCAAGGTAAGGGATCCTTTCACCCTTCTTCTTTCAAGTCATGACTTCCTTTATGTTATGTCTTATAGTTCCATTTTATTATGAGGTGTTTTGTTATTATATATCTTTACTACTTTCCATTTCAATTCCAAATGATGAGAGACCCTTTTCACTCTCAGCAATTGATTTTCTGAATTTTTAAGCGACGCCGTTAGGCTGCCGAATTTTCGTAAAAGAAATCATGCATTTATTTCTTTTAATGTTACCTTTTCATGTGATGTGTCATTAAAATATACACAACATGATGATATTTATTTTTATTCTATCCCTATACTTCAAAATTATCCATTTATAGATGGGATACCCTTTTTCCCCACTGTTTTTATTATTTTCTAAAACCATGTTATATAGCCGTTATGCTGTAGAAATTTCGTCTCAAAAGTTCTCTCTCTTTCTCTCAAGAATTCCCTTGTTTTATATATGTAAATACCCATACCTATTTTATTTATATGGGTGTTCATATTTATAAAAAAATGATATATTTTATTCTGGAATTGACATAGATGCAACCCTCACTCCCTGTCTATGGGTTATAAATGACATAATGATCTTATTTTTTAAGAACTTTTAAAACGTCACGATCATGAAATGAAACTCATTTATTTTATTCTCCATGGGTTATTTATTAAATGTTTTATTATGATATATGTCGATCACATTAATTTAATGACATATTAAGGGTGCACCCTGATAGTTCTTTAATGCATTTTAAAAAGAATTAATCTCTATAGATGACATGTTTTATGATTCCTTGGTGAATAATCTTTGTAATTTTTATGACACCTTGGGGATGAAACTTGGTGACATGTTAATGAATGTATAAATGAAATGTTTTATCCACATATTCAAGTTATTATTAAAGTTATTTTAATAATTATATTCCTATTATTTCATTGCTCACACCCTTATGACTTTTATCATGTTCCTATTAATATTGCTCAAGATCACATGTCAGTTGTTTCGGTTGTTTTCTTTATTGAGCCTTCTGATCACCCTTTCCTTTGATGTATGTCTCCAAAATATGAGATGAGGTAATTGTACTTAATATGAACCTATTATGAATCCTTATGAGTGGTTTAGAATAATTTTTTATGTTTTTTTTCATTTATTATGTTCCTGATTTCCAAGAAACTAGACAATAAAGATCCACTGTTTGTAAAATGTATTGAAAAGTTATGTAATAAAAAGGCAGGATCCCACACATATATTTTGTTTGATCTCATTTTAACACTTATATACCCAAATTTTATTTGATAATAATCTACAATATAATATTATTTATCCTTTCTACCTTTCTCTTGGTATTATTTTATGATTTTCCATGAAATATGTGTGGGGGAAGAGTGGTTTCTTAATATTGATGATAATTTTATCCCTTTAAGGGAGAATATGATATTTTATAATTTTTTTAAAGAGTAAATGATTCATAATTTCCTATTTTTAATATTTTCATGGATACGCTCTTGAAAATTTGAAAATAATAAAAAAAAATATTTAAAAGAGACTGAGTATTTCATTATTCTCATTTTCATGATTTTTGAAATTTTGTAATAATAAAGAGAAATGAGTTATTGGGTGTTATCATTTTGAAGGAAAATAGTTTCTTTGATTCTTTATTATTTATCCTGAATTTCACTTTATAATCATGCCACCTTTTTTGAAAAAATATTTCAATTAAAAAAATATCTACCCATAACATCATATTCATTAATCCCATAATTAATGTCCCCTGGATTTTTTTTGGTTTTAATTATAATTAAGTGATTATACAACTTCAATTACAATGTATAGATTTCATATAATTTAGATGAATCGTCAATCAAATCAAATTATCTTGAGTGATGATTGAAATAAATTTATGGTAAGGCGGATCACAAGTTTAAATGAATAGTCATAATAATTAGAAAGACATTAATGGATTATAAGAGAAATATCACCCCTTAATTAGGAAAAGTTAAATATATTATTGATTGGTTTTAATATAAATAGAGGAGTTGAAAATATATTTTCATGTGATTATTTCTTTTTTATTATTAAATAATAATTATTTAAACTTATTTACTATGATTTTTAGAGCTTAGATATGATTAATTATCATTGAGATGGTGTTGAAATATCTTCTTGAGGAAAATAATGTGCCTTAGTATGGGGGTATTTGATAGTTTAATAAATTTTACCAATATGTGTTAACAATTTTTATTATTTTAATTATTTTTAAAGAAAATATTTTGTGATTTTATGATTTTATGATTTTAATGGATGAGATATGTTATATAGAGGAAAAAGAATAAAATATAAATTGAAGTGTATAAAATGAGACAACCATAGACTATATCTACTAAGGGAAACCACAAGTGTGAGATAATAGAGAGATCATTAGTGGTACACCAGCGTATATATCGTGGTGTTGGAATTAAAAAAGAGGCAACAATGCATGACAACACAATAGATAATGGGTCATTGAATTTGGATGCACCATTAGAGAACTATGCTTATGTGTTAGTGTTCTCTATTTTATCCAGAGGAATATAGAAGAGTGTATTGTGAAATGTGGTATAGTTAAATTGATTTGTGGATTTTTATAAAAATTCATGTGTGTGAATTAAAATGATTTATTTATTTTTCATTATCTCAATATTCCCACATTGAAACATTGTAACTAAAATAAGTGTGGTGTGAGTTCCCATAGAATATTAATGAATAAATTAACATGGAAGGATAAGTTATGGAAAATAGAGACATTGAACAAAGATGAGGCCCATGAAAGAGTTAATGTGATGCAAGATGGATAATATCATGGTTATGTGTATTTTGAAATAGTGCTACACTGCACCATTCTTTTCCATTGCACGTACAACAGTTGATGATAAATCTTTGAGTACATTTAAATCATGGGATTATCATGAAACATGAGATAAATTTTTTTGGAATGATATATGTTCTTGAATTATGAAGTAAAATAAGATAAATACGACAAATAAGTTCTTAATTTAAATGATGTGATAAGACTAGATTTTTTTAATAATAAGGGTTGAGAGAAGATACAAAATTTATATCAAAACTGATTTTTTCATTTGTTCACTAACATTAAAGATACAATTGATTATGTTATATATATATATATATATTATATAACTCTTTATACTAAAGAGGTTAGGTTTTTTTCATGGTAAACATCATTATAATGTGGAGAAAGAGATCTACTGGATAAGAGGTTAGGAAGATACAAGTATTATTACACGGTGTTTACTCTTTTGGCGTAAATGACATAAGTAGTTAGAAGATATGTGATATATATAGATGCATGTTTTCTGAAAAATAACTTTTAACTATGAAGGTACAATTTATATTTTCTAAATGGCCTTCTTATCACCTATATTTAAGGTATCTTTCAGATATATTTTTGAGGGATATATGAGTGGAAAATAGATCAATTTTTGTAGATATTATTGAGGAATTAAATCTAAATATTAAGAAGGATAGACACACACACACACACACACATATATATAATAGTATATTTAATTTGGTTATTAATTTATAAAAAGAGATAGTGAATTTAACACTTAGGTAATATCATTTTATGATTATCATTTGAATTTGAGTGGTTTATTATAGGATATTACTATATGATGGAGTGTGTGGTTAGTTATAAAATCCTTTTCATGATTGGAATGAGGGGGAAATTTCTTTTTGAAAAGATATGTATTGATGGGTGATAAATATAGTTAATAATTATTTTATGTTAAACCATTAATGTTTTTTTCCTATACTTATTTTCTAAATCACATCTCCATTCTTCATGAATGACGATTATTTGGGGGTTGGTGATTTTATTTATAATGTGTTAAATAATTACTTTGAATCATGTTTAACCATAGTGTGAGTTAGTGTAATTACATTTGAAAATGGATTTGCATCACCTAATTTCTAAATATACCAATGTACATGAGCATAATAAAATATGAATTTTGTAATTAGGAAGTGAACATACAAATCCTGGCTTCCCCTTGATAAAATTCTATTAACAACTTATCTATTCATGATTTGTTGTTTGAAACTTCATGATCATAGATTTACTAATCTTGGTAGACCTTCGTCATTTAATGTTTTTTCTCCTTTTTAATCATTCTAGTCACTCTAGATATTTTTCCTAAACATAAAATATTTGGGTTGAAACATATACTTTCATATAATATCCTTAAGTAGTTAGTAGTAATTAATATTAATATAAATTCTAAAACTTATAATCTATAGGAATTAAAAATACCCAATAAATAATCTACATTCATCCATTCTATAATTGTTTTGGTGTTTTATTCAAAACCAAATAAAGTAAAATACAGTTTATTTTATAGAAAATAGTATTCATTGCCTCATCCAAAATGTATTTTTTTTATTTTTTTATTTTTATAAAATAGACTATGATATCAATTGAAAAATTATAATTCTTATTTCAACTATCCCATTTTTTTGTTGAGTCTATTCTATTAAAAAGTTTTGTTAAATAATTTTCACATTATAAAAAATTTTAAAGTAATGATTCATATATTTTTCTCCTTACTCAATCTAGATAGTGATTATTGAATACCTAATCTCATTTTAAAAATAGAATTTTTTTTAATAACATAAGTTCTTTTGATTTATAAACATGAATGAAAACCCAAGTGTTTAAATTATATCCATCAATAACAAGTCTCTGATACTGGTAGTTAGAGTTAGTATAAAAGGTTTATATGAGCTAACTTTATATGTCTAAATATTGAGACATCACATAAAACATTAAAACTGATATTATGTTTCTCATCGTATTGGAATGGGATAAATTCTATTAAATAATTTCCCTTTATGTTTTGAATATCTGTTATAATTTCTTTATGGGAATGATTATTTAATGTCAAAATAGTGTACTTTCTTAACATTCCATATAAAATTATATTCAATTACACCGATTAATAAGATATTTCAAAAGTTTTAGTCTTTTAAATATATGATATAAACATTATATTTTTAATTCATAGATAATATTAGTTTTTTTTGGATTTTTATCATCCATTTATCATTTTTAAGGTTCCTTGAGTATCCTTTATCAAATAATTGAATTATTTTTATGAATGTTTTCTTTAAAACTGAATAATAGAAAACATATGAAACTGAAGGATCCCCACATTTCTTAATTGGATTTTCTATCCCTACACATTGTCTCAAAAAAATTGAATTTCTATCTTATAATTTCTTCAAGTTTTAGTATTTTAAATTATATATAGTAAAATGTTTGGCGAAACTGAAATCAATTTTCAAATTAGTTTTTCTTTTAGTGATCTAAATTTTTCATTACTCATCATTATTTAAAATTTGTGAAGAACCTTGAAATATAAGAAATAGAAATTATTAATTATTGAGGTTTACTTTATTCATATTAATTTTTTCAATGTCCTATAGTTTGGAAATAAATAATGAAATTTTCATTTTCAAGAAAAATTAATATGAATAAAAAACAAGATTAGGATAAAAAGTTTCATATTTCATACATTTAATTTGATTTTTGATTCAAATATGATTTTTTTATATTTATTTTTCCTAAAAATATATTGGATTAAATATTTTCAGGATATTTATTGCAAAATTATGTTTTATCACTTTATTCTAATTGTTAATTGTCACAAAAATGGTTGTTCTTTATTTTAATTCAGTAGAATATTTGGAAATATTTTCTCCAACAATGAAATATTCTTCCTTATATTAGTGATATTTACTTTTTAATTATATAAAATAACTATTATGTTTTTTGAAATATTCATTAAACACATATTTTTATTAAGGACCCTTATCTACTTCATAGAATGTAAAATAATATAAATATTCATGTGTTCAATCAATAATTACATTTTCTATATAAACAATATCTTTCTTTATGGGATGTTTTAATATAGAATCTAAATATATTCCATATATCATAACTATATCAACTACTGTTAGAGGATAAATCTTCCCTAGTAATCCAAATTTGAGTTTAAGTCAACCCATTTTCCCATTATATGTGATTTATTTTATAAAATTCTTTTCCTATTTTCATGATTTGGAAAACGTTTTGGTATATTCTTCCCTAGTTTCTTATAGTAATAAGAAATGAATTCATTTTATTATTTTTAATATTATTTTATTTTGAAATTTTCATATTGAAACCTTATTTATTTTATATTTCTATTTATCTATGGGATTCGTTTCAAAATATAACCCAGCAATTTGGATATCTTGGAAAACACAACATTGCATATTTTCAAAAAAATAATATAATTGTTTTTTTGTAGTAATAACAAGTCTCTTCATCTTATGTTTATCTTTCATATCATATCTCCTAATTCATAACTCATAATTCATTATTTATATAATATGTTTATATACCTTGTGTAATTTAATATTTTCTATATCTTTCAAAGATATTAACTTTGTTTTTCATTATTTCTCAAGAAAACTATATATTTTTTACTATCTTTTTATTTATGTATTTTCTTCTTCTATGGGTTCTCAGGATATAAAATTAAAACATTAATACACTATCTAAGCATTAACCTTTTTTTATTCAATTTGTTTTGTTTCATTGGGAGTTGTTTCTCGGTTCTCCGATACATAGTCTTTTATTTTATACTTTTAGATCTGGATATAATTTTTTTGTTATTATAGATTTAAATAAATTTGAGGGTTATAATTCAAAATGAAAAATATATTTTATATTAAAAATAATTATTGTGATAATTAAATTCATGATATTATTGTGGCTAAGAATTTTATCATTACTCGTAATTATTTTCCTTATGAAACATTTGAATTTATATGGAACTATATATTTTTGTTATAGATCAAATATAACATAGATAGAGGATAAATAGAATGTCTCGGTCCTATTGGATATGAAGATACTTTTATAAATCACTTTATGACACAATGACATGCCTCTATAGTCTTTGTGGACTTACCAAATCTCTAGACATTGAAAATCATAGTAAAATCAATGATTTTCTATGTCTATAGATTTGGTAATGGTCACCTCTTATGGAGGCCGACTTCCAAGATGTGAAACATTAGGGAATCTATTTTTCCATGAATTATATCATCACACATTTATATCATGAAGAGAAACTTTTAGGTTTGGGTATTCCAAATAAAAGGGTAACTAATCCTATGTTAAACTTACTCAATGAAATCCCTGATGAGATTATTTATTTCATCTAAAGGGATTATTAAAAAAAATATTTCTTACTTATGTATTCTTTAATTTATTCAATAAAATAGTCTTTTATGTTTTTTGTAGTTCGCATTCATTCAAAAATAAATATAATTCAAAATAATCAAAACATTTTAATGAAAATAAAATTTTTAAGTGACTTCTATAGATTTTTGTTAACAATTTTAAAATATATATTGTTTTCAATTCCTATATTAATTAAATATATATATATATCTATTTTATCTATATAATATCAATTATCTACACCATCAATCATTGGTACACAATTATGATTTGGTTGTTGAATTTGTCATACCAGAACATTAGATACAATGATAAATTATCTCTATTATATGATTGTATAAGGAAATATTTAAAGGATTTCTATGATATCAAAATTTCCCAAATTTTTCATCTTCAAGAGTGAACATGGATTGAATAAATTATAAATTTTATGTATAAAACCCATTAAAATGAATAAAATATAAATATATAAATGTATATATTTTAATGGTATAAATTGATCAATGATGTCAAATATATAATAACAATATATAAGATAAGATTTATAATATTTGATAATTATAATAAACAAGAATATAAAAGTATACTTAATAAGAAAATAAAATAATTTAAATTTTAGATCCATTCATAATGATATGGATATTTAAGATAAATAATCCTTAACCTCTTATTTCATAAATAGTTTGAAACAAAATTCTATAGGCCAAAAAAAATATTCACTTTAGAAGAAAATTTTTAGTAGGATCGAACTATACATTTAAAAAATACCAAACTAAGTAAAAATATTTCTCCACTATATAACAAAGTGATAATATTGTAATTCTATAACCAAATATTGGAAGATGAGAGAATAATGTTATAAATAATTTTTTTGTGTATTGGGATGAAAATAAAAACCAAATAGAATATTCCTAAAATTAAGGATGAAAATGGGAGAAAATGAAATATCTCAATGTCTCTATGTAATTAATGAACATTTCTACATTAGCTCAAACATTCCACTATAATTATATATGACTAAATATGACTATTGAATAATATTCTCCACAAATATTGGGTATTGAAGAACTTATAGTGGTACTATTTTTTATATTTACCACCCCACTCTTTTGAAAGACCATTTTCATGAGAAAAGAAGGACATCATGGGAGAATTAGGGTATACATGTCAAAAACTAAAGGATGAGAGGTTAAATCATCCCATAATTGAGTTTATTGAATATTCTAATGTTTATGAAATAATTATTGGTAAATTCACTAATTTATTTTACATCACATTCCATTTTTTCATATAAAATATTTTATAATTAAAGGTATTAAATAAATCTTATATATTTAATAAGGATTCTATATAAATTAAATCTCCATGAACATATGGTAGAGATAATCATAGTATTATTACAGAAGGAGGTCTAGTTGTGATATAGTTTAAATAAATATCGAAGGAAAAAATAAAGACTAAGACTATTTTGAAATGCCTGAAAGAGAATTTACCAAGATTTAACTAAAAATGGAATGTCACGGTGGTTTACATTGGAGTTTACTTCCTTCAAAGAAATAAAAAAAATTTAGAGAAAGGTTTAATGCATTATACTGTTAGGATTATGCCAAAAACGGATTCTTATTTATCTCCAATGAGAAATCAATACCTAATTAATTATATATCATGTTTTAAATACAAAAAATAATAAATATAACGTATATTAAGTTTCATTAAAAATTATGTCCCTTGAATCATGAATACCAGATAGTTTAGAGATGTGTGATAAAGGTAAATGTGATGAATTTGAAGGTTATGTGTCAAGGACAAAGGTAGTGACTTTTATAGTCTGGGAACAAGGACCAAGATTATTTGTTTTAAGGTTGTGTGAAAAAGACTGATTTTTATTTTATTTCATGGTTATATAGACAATTACATTAATAAAATATACCATGAAATAGTTTAAATATAGTAACTATTCATGAGATTCACTATATTAGGGAAATCCTTAGCAAAAAAATGATTGAATTATTGTGAGTTTGATTCAGAAAATGAAGCATACTATAAAAGTAATTCTATTTATTGAGTGTAGAAATTGAGTGGAGATCCGAGGATTATAATAGAAATAAATTCCAAGAGTGTAGATATTCACATTAATAGCAGTGATGAGATCTTGGTCCAAGAGGTTTACCATGGTATCCTCAAGTTGTAGGATCCTTATTTTCAAATGGATGCATAATTTACCATAATCTAAGGATCTATAATTAGTTAAGGAATACCATTTATGAAATATTTTATTGGATGAAAGAATCCTATTATCCAAGGAATAAAAAATAACATGGGATATATTATGTAAAAAAAATTATAGTTATAAAAGGAAGCCTTTTCGTGGATAATACATGAGAAAAATAACACTACTATGGTTAGAGAGGCCACTTGAGTTTAATGGAATGAATTTTCCCATGTAGGAGACCCGAGTGGGTGTTGATCATAGTGTAATTCATGATTGATGGGTGAAATTACCCATTTTGGAAAATACATGGGATACATTGATCCATATATATTAATGGAGTGATTTGGATGAAATAATGGGGTTTATCCAATGTTTTTAACTTTGTAAAATGAAGATCCCAAGATAATTATAGAGGGATAGTGAAAAATGTAATTTATTCATTTAGAGACCCAAACTTCAAATAAATAAATATTACATCTTAGTAGAGGAATATTCATTACATAAATTATTGATCCACACCAGGATTATTTAGCTGTAATATCTTTAAAAATTTAGATACGTAAATAACTGCTCCATAAGTGAGCTGTGTTATATCCCACTAAGTTATTCATAACATGAACCCTTCTTATTCATGTCATACATAATAACATTCTTCATATCCTAGGGAACCGAAACATAATAAAGCACGAGCATAGATGGTTGGTAAGGCTAAACAATGGTAATATCAAAATAACATGATCATATCTATATGGGAATATGATAGTAACAATTAAAAACCATTCCATATACAAAATAGAAAAAAAACGAGTCATGGAATAAGTATTGGGTGTTCATAAGACTTGAATAATAATGGAATAAAAGAAAATGAGCCATGAGATAATAAAATTATCATAAGAAAAATATGTGTTTAATATACATAATATTATAAAATCTTATATTATGGCTATCCACTAAGAAATCTGTAACATGTTTGGTCTAGGTTAACAATCCATGTACTTGTTTTGGGAATGTTATATCCTCCCATGAACCATCTTCTCATGATTTGGATAAGTTACCATGTACCCTCTAAGATCATAAAACATTAATAATTACCTAATATATTAGATGTTGATATAGGTCCCACCCATCACATACTAAAAATCATATATATGTGTTCCACAAGATCATAAAAAATTCATCATATCATAACCCATTACAATAAATTGGTTTCAAAAAAAATATTTTTATATCATCATAGCATAACTTATTGAATACAAAATGGGTTTCATAAAAATATTTTCATCAAAAACAAAAACCATTCATAGAAATAATATGAATGGTATTCTTAGATCACAACCCCAGTAAAGCATAATTTAAATTAAAGAATATCATATTAGAATGAGAATAATTTTTAAAGATAAATCCCTTGTCACTTTTCTTGAGAATAATAACATTTACGTGAAAATCTCCATTTTTAAATTGAAACTCCTAAAATGTTTTAAAAATCATTTTATTTTAAAAAAAATGAAAAATTATAAATAAATACTTAAAAAACATCTAAAAATTTTACCAAGGATAATAGTCATTCCAAAATAATGAATTTTTTTTCAAAAACATAAATAAATGAAAAATTTTATTTCAAAAGAAACATTGAAAATTATAATGTAATCTTACAAAAAATGAGTTATCATGACATCAGGAAATACATTACATGTTAAAACAAATATTAATTATATATTTTTAGTAAAATACAAATGGGCCCTGGTTTGAAAATGACATGAAGATTACATTTATTTTTTTAGGATAAAATTCAATTAATGGTGATACTGACTTTAAATAATAAAAAATGATCATTAAAACATTTTTTTAAAAAAATTTATAAGTCATGGATGTTAATGAAAAATGGGTTTTCACCAAAGAGAGAAGTAAATTCGGGTTTCTTTAAAAAATATTTTGTAATCAAGATTACATAAAAAGAAGTAAATGAAGGGAAATAACGAATTTTTCATGAAATACCTAGTTGATAATAAAATTAATTAGTTTCATGAGATTTGTGTCATGATATTTTTAATCATCGAAATCATAATAATAAAAAATCTCGATGATCAATTAGAGCATAACATCAAACACTTACCATAGCAGTAACATTTGAATTGTTTGTCCCATTAAATAAAAACATAAAAATAAAAATTATATATAAATAATAAAAGGATATTCATGATATAAAATTTCAGATGGGCTGTATATACACCACATAAACCAAGATATGTTCATAACATAACATATATCGAAAAGAAGACGAATTGAGGCAAAATATCTTACCTTAACTCTCAACAACATTCATAGATGTCTGAACCTCTTGTAAAATAAATATATTGTTATCATAAATCTATTATAGATCCATTATTTTATATATCATACCATATATTAATATCTTAGGATATTTTTTATCCTTTTTATTATCAATTCCATGTTAAAATCATGTTTCGTGCAATAACTGCTCGTGTTTTCATGTATGTTGTAGAGACCTGGTTTTCTCCCTATAATACTTTGAAATAATTCTATGAATATTTCCACAGCTAGGCATTGAGACATCGTGCAATGCCGATGCCCGGTGTGCACATAATTAATTTTATAAAAATATTAGGTTTTTATACTATGTATATAACGGGAAAATGATATCTCTTAGATAGTAGATCTGATCATAAATATGAATCTATGGTTGATTCTTAAGCTTGATGTTTACCATAGGTGGAAAAAACATTTTTCAGTGCATGCCTTATGTAGAAAAAGTTATCGAGGATGAAACTGTTAATAAAATAATTGAATAAAATTATTTTATTTAAATGATACTTAGAATAACTTATAAATGAGGATTAATATTGGAAATCCAAGATCACTATTGAGTTCATACCATGGTGTTTTACCTAAGTATGTCCTAAAGTAACAGGGAGTAGTATATTCGGATCCCATGACCATTTGAGGGGCAGCTAACCCTTAACCTAATTAAAATGTTATAAATAGGTGGTTATGAGGTTTTTTTGGGTTGTCCCATTATCTTCCCACCACTATCTTCAAGTTATCCTCTCATCCTTTCGACGAAACTTCGACATATCATAGAAAATGTGTGGAGAGTGTGTTGTTGAAGATGAATGAATCAAAACGAGTTAGGGTAATTTTGATTTCTATACCCTCAATTTAAATTCTTCAGTTAAATTTGATCTGTTGTCAAATATTATTATTTGAATATCAATGTTGATGGCCAAAAAAATATCCATTGACTAATCTAAATTTTGAAATATCATATTTTTGAATTATTCCTCCGTTTTTCAAAAGTAATCCATAACAAGTTTTTGTCACATAAAATAACCAACAGATCATCGAGAAGGGAATAGACCTCTGTAGATCTGCGTCCGAGGAGTCCATATCTTCTTCCAGTTCAGTTTTTTGTACTAAATGAGGTGGTCCGATAGTTCGTGGATGAAACAACTGGTGAGTCAGCACCTGCGGTGGCGCATGAAGGTTCTTGTGGTGGCCGCGGGTTCAGGGGGCGGTAGAGTCGGACCTATGAAGCAGAGTGGTGGAAGGACAGGTGGACAGGCATGCAAGGTGGAGCAAGTGATGAAGGCATCATGTCGTGGAGGGTAGCTAGAAGGCATAGGTGGCCAACAGATGTAAAACACAACAAACCCATAGGGTGCGCCTTGGGCGGTGGTACTCTACCACGATTAGGGTTGAGACAGATGTTCCATGGTGGATAGTCAGGTAGCGCTGGGCATGCAGCGTGGGAAATGGTCATGGCTAAGATGAAAGGATGGGCCGAGATAATGGGCCGACCAAATCAGTAGTAACTGCTTTGTGTGTTGTCTATGGAAATGTGATCCTTCATTCAAGACAAACCTTTTGAGGCTAGTTTGTTTATTTTATTTTTCAGGCTCGTCGCTTTGTAGCATGAAAAACCTAAATATAATAATAATAATATAAAATTTTTTATTGGATTTTTTTTTTGTATCAGGACTAATTCCCACATACAATGTCTTATTTATGCCCTATTAGTGTAATTACAATGCTAAAACGGAGTCAGACATTATAAAAACAACTTAGGGTGCATAAACCAATATTGACATGCGTTCCCCACGCGGGCCGGTTCGGGTGAGTTATGATGAAATGTAGCTTGTTAACATGTGGCCTGTTTTGGAAGATTGAAATGTCAATCCAATGAATATTTCCATGAGGATCATAGTGGTGTAATCTATATGATTTATTTCAAGATCAGGACATGGGCACCATAAAGCACTAATCATTGACAATGTTTTGGAACAATGCTTTCTCACCGTGTGATTGATTTGGGAGAATGAATATTCAATCATGTGAAATATTCCTGAAGGATTGTAAAGGTGAGATTAGTTTGGTTATCCAGGGCCATTTGAGGAGGCATGTTGGACGCATTATATTTTTTCTCATAAAAAAGAACTATCATCATGATATTGTCATCGTTTTGGGATGGATGAGACATGTACATTGGGAGTAAACTGGCACATCTAGGGGTACATGTTCATAGTTTAGTACCTGAGAATGGATAGGTACTTAGCCAGATGACGAGGTGGGGTCACACGTTTTTTCATCCCCACACATGTTATGTAACACATTATGAATCTTCTATATCTCATATCTCCTTCTTTTGGACTTAGATTTTGGCCCTTCTAGTAGCCTATCCCGTGTGTTTTTTCCATGCAGAATATGATGGTTACCTCAATAGTGGATTTTGTAATACGATGAAAGATATTCCAAGCATGATACCTATTTGAGAAACACATGATGACGAAAATGATCATACAAGATTACTATAGCAGAATCAGGGTTACGCTCTAGCTAGTCTAGGCAATGGCGTTCCCCGATGACCAGAGTGTTGACACCCCATTAGCATGGGTGAAAGACCTCTATATACACTCCAATGTTCTAACCCACTAATGTACTTGGGTGTGGATCCCTGATGACAAGATTGGAATCCCCCTAATGCACTAGGGCATGATTCCACTGAAGGTACTTCCTAGGAAGTACCCTCCAATGTATTACCCTTCAGTGGGGCTGGAATGTGGGTCCCCATCAACTCCTGGGTGTTGATTACCATGAAGCACTAGGGAATATATCCATGATGACTTTAGTGTAATCCCCATGACACACTATATTGTGGGTCCTCGATGACTACTATTATAGTGAAATCCCACAGACCTACTAGGGTGTAGATCCTCTACATAGACCTTTCACTATCTGACTATTCCAATAAGTGGGGAGACATGGTTTGACATACCATTGGGATCACGAGGAAGAGGGAAACATTCCCCACCATGATGAATCCCTGTGACATGACATAAACCTATGTAGGCAAGTAAGTTCTGCTGAAAGGGAACAATATCAAGGTGTGGTGATTGAGCCCCTTTGACTTGCATTTTTAGGGAGACATATGGGTTCTTGGGAATCATTGATGCATATTTCTGAAACTGTTGGCTACACTTTTCATAGGATGAGTTGTGATATGGATATTCCCTTACTCTCTCATTATTACTTCATTGATTGAGAATATATATATATATATACACACCTTGTTTTAGTACCAACTCCATGGGTTTTGGTTACTATCCTTCTTGGAGAGGCGAAGAAGCGTGGGGTAGGCCAAGTTATTTCTGTGTTTATATTCTCCTAGTTAGAAGAGTATACTTTTCTACTATAGCTAGTTAAGACTCGATGAGAAGTTTGTCTTTTAACCATTTTGAGGTCCTTGTGTTTGGATGAGTTTTCTTTAACTATCTTCTTGGGTTGAGCATCTCTCTGTTACCGTACCCTGTCATGTCTACAGCTTTCCTCTTTAGTGTATCTCTTACTGCCACCTTCAACTTTTAGGTGCATCCTACTAATTAATTCTATAATCACCCTTGCATATGATTTTACCACATGTATCATTCTATATGAAGACGACAGAAAGGATGATAGTGACATTAGAGGAGCTGGGAGATACGGGTTACTTGGACCGCGTATGGTGGTCATAGCTTGGTATCTAGGAGATGGACTCTCTCAGAAATTATAATTTAATAGTTTTTGTTAGATTGTGACACTTTTCTTATTCATCATGTATTTCCCCCTTTCCCCTTCAATTTACATTTATTTACTTGTATTGATTAAAGGTTGTTGCATGTTTGGTCTCATTTTGTAGCAGTGTTGTAACTTTTATTCCTTTTCCTCTAAACCTTACCATTGTGTTGGTTGTGTGAATGAGTACCGGTACTTAGTAAAAGGCCTTCTTATGTTTTTTGTACCTTCATCACTTGTTTCCACCCCTTGCCTATGGAGTTGGGCTTTGAGTAGTTGCGTATTGAGCCCCACCATGAGTTGAGTCATGAAAAAGTGGTATCATAGTTTGTTTGACCCTTGGTACGTTGTTTAGATGTTTTCATAAAAAGGTATTGGTTGGGTTTGGGGGAAAAAATTTGAAGTGTGTTGAGTGCATCTCTCTGGCCAGGGAGTCCAGTGATGGTGTGGTGTTAGATGTAGCCATTCACCAAGACCATAACTACCTTCTTGTCAGCTCAGAACCCTAAGACATTTGTTGCCGGGATCAATGCAACATGTATTATATAGGATTTAGTTATTGACAATCCTTATCAATTCATATCCCCATTTATGTCGATATATATATATATACACATATATATCCTCATTTGACCGTGATACTCCTTGATAAGTTTAAATATACCTTTGTGATGACAACCATCCAGGATACTACCTCTGGTTCATGGTGACGACCCTGTGAGTGACGAGGCCTCAGTTCAGGGGCCGTCTTACGACACCCATTCCTCTATGTGGGCATGTAGTAGAACCTCATCCTATTGAGAAATACTTATTACCAATAATGATGGTTGTGGATGTGCATAGGTTGAGTGCAATCTAGGAGTTCCAGCATCAGAGACTGCTGAGGTTTCACAATGATCTAAATCCTCACGTAGTATAGGATTGTATAGAGCCAGTGTTCCACCTCTTCAGGCTTGTTCAAAAACTGAAGGATTAGATGTTGTCTTTTGAAGATAATCTTTTCCATGGTGTTGTTGGGCATTGGTGGAGTCTGGTTACTCAGATTCACAATGAGTAGGTACTCTCATGGGATGACTTCCAGTATCTGTTCCATGAAGAGTAATACCCATCCTACTTTTGCTCCATTCAGATTTAGGTGATTTTAAAGCTTCAGTAGGGATGTATGACAATGGATGAGTATGAAGATAGTTTTATAGACCATAAACTCTACTCTCTGGACATAATCCATGATGACTACATCATAGGATGAACTTTTGAGCACGGACTCCTTAGGGAGATCCATTCTAATGTAGTACCCTTATTCATTTACACTTATTCCAGGGTACTGAAGCAAGAGATGGTGATATAGAAGTTTTTTTCTTAAGGATGTGAGATGGTTGGTTTTGGCAGTGGTAACAATAAAGTTGAGACATATGTAGGGACTCGACGCAGGTGGCATCCCCATGATCACACATAGGCACTTGGTTAGGGGAAACATTGGGCACTAGGATATTCCAAGGAGGTCTTATGCTATGCCTGTGATGGGTGAGGTCGCATGACATGATATTTCCAAACTAGATGTGATGAGAACGCTATAGTGATAGTAGATGGACCATCACAGAATAGACCATGTTGTGATCAGGTATCCCCAAGGTAGGGGAAGATTTGTCCCTAGGGAGGCGGTGCTGGTAGAGGAGTGGGAGGAGCTATAGGTGGTGGAAGGAGCTACAAGATCCTTTCACCACCACCACCAGCAATCCCACATTAGGCTCAGGGTGTTGGTGGTAGGGGCTACGGGAAGATGCAAGCATTGGATGTCTAAATTCCTATAGTAAATGCGATGACAAGAGGTACTCCCAATGTATTTTAAAAATTTTTTTGTTGAAATTATCCGACACCATGTGAGGTAATCATTCATCCCATCTTATTTCTTGAGGTTTTTCCAGGGTGATGTGGGGTGTCGATGTAACATTGTGTCAGCGTTTTTTGATGCATCTTTTAATGCATGTGGAAGTGGGATCCTTCCACCACTGAGACACATTTTTTTACGTGAGAAAAATCACAAGGGAGAATCAGTACTACCTAATATAGATAGTATCGAGGTGTAGAAGATGAGTCTCACTAGATTGTGCATTCATTGTGGGGTTGTGAAATGGTGTGTCAGAGCAGGTCTTGAAATTGCTAGAGGATTTTTTATTAACCTCCTTTTTCTTGGGATGCAACTTGTGGGTGCAGAGGAGTGTCTGGTTTGGGGTTTCTCTCCTTCCATGATAAGAGAAGAGGCATGGTGTATGCCTTGTGGTTTTTGTGTCTCTTTTCTTACAGTTGGATAAGTTTACTCACCTACATTTTTTGTGGGTACCTTTGGGTAATCAACCTTCAAATATAGGTCAAGGTGATTGAGAACCCATGAATATAATTATGCGACTCACTACTTTGTGCTGGAAAAAATAGTCTTATCCCTAAAGATGTGGAGACAATACCTTCTAAGAGAACTTTTTATGGTTTTCACAGACCACTAGAGTATCAGGTATGTATTCACTCAGTGATACTTGAAACTGAGATGGTGGAAATAGTTGGAGTTCCTATAGGACTACGATTAAAAAATAGTCTAAACTCTAGGAAAGGGAAATGTAACACCCTGATATTTTAGGTGAATTTTTTTTTTTAATTTCATTGATGTCATGTGTTGTATGCTGCAAAAATATTAGCTTGCGCTATACACAACATTGTATTAACTTGTAGTATACTCAAAACAATTCTTGGCTTGTGTTGCACACAAGAGCGACCTTCCTCAATAGAGTGTGTTGTATGCAATACCGAGTTTCACTAAACAACGATATATTATTAAAATATTATTATGAATTATCCATTATGAATAGTATTAAACACATTTTTAATTTTATCACAACATATTTCATCTTACATATATTCCAGAACATTATATGAGATGAAAATAATTTTTTTGTGTAAAATATGTATATTTCAGAAAATGCAGTCTTGCCGCCTTTTGATGGAACACCCACATTACGTCTAGTTTTTGACACATTTATGGGTTCAATTTGATAAAATAAACAAATTAATTTCAATATGTATATAAAAATTTACATTGGTTAATTTTTAAATATTTTTCTGTTAACATTCATATTTTTATGAATATTAAAAATACGCTAAATTTAATTAAAAAAATATTTTTTCATCAAGATAATTTATATGGTTAAATTATAATATTTAATGGTTATAATTTATAAAAAGAATATATTTTAACCATTTAATATAATGTAAGTCATTACCATTAATTTTACATTGAATTTATAGGTAAAAACATTTCAATCTTTTGTAATGTATTAACATTTAAAACCTGTTTTCTAAACAGTGGTACTTATTTTAAATTAAATAATGAAACTTATATGTTTTGAATTTGGAAAAATGGATTACAAATTTGTAATAAGTATGTCCATATTATGTTAATAGGTTACTTTTTATTAATGGGAATTATGAATAGTAACTACGGTAAATTTTATTTACCATAGTTAAAGGTAAATCAGGTAATTAAGGGTAAAAATAATATTATAAAATTACCATAACCCTTGTTTTAATATAATTGGATGATAATATTTCCCTCTAAAATATACTTGGGTAGAAATTTAATCTATTGGAACCCACATGAATGTGATTAAGTCCTTTAATTTATTTTATTTAAAGAAAGTGATATATCACTCACCCAAACTTTAATAATTAAAATATTTTTAATATAAGGTTATACAAAATATAAATTCAATTATAAATACTCAATTGAAATATAATTTATTTTTCCTTATCAAGTTAATTTATTTGGGATTTTTGAGAAATATATAATTACTTTATTAGCTTAAACATTAATGATGTAGAAATTATTTATTTAGTGAAAAATCAATAATATAGTTTTTATTAAAATAATAATACCTATAAAAAGACCATAAAATTGAACAGAAATTATTTTTCGAGTGTATCTATACCGTGATCATTTAAGGGTTGACTTGTGGACCATCTGGAACCTTATAAAACATATTATGACATTTATATTATTTTATTTTAAATGATGTCAAAGTTGTCACCTACATACTTTAATAAAGATAAAGTTATAAAGGGTGGGTGTCTTAGAAGATAAGTTCAAGTAAAAGTATTATTATGATGGATATTTTATTTAGATTCATCAAAGTATTTTACTTTTAATATTTAGCAACAAATAATTATAATAAATAATTATATAAAAATGTTGTAGTAATTATTTTATTAAGGATAATATTAAATAAATGGTTTTAAAAATATTAAAATAAATATTATATGAACTAATTAATACTCTAAACTAATTTTATAGATAAAAATGACATGATATTAAATATTTTGGTTCACACAAATTTTCTGTTTGGATTTTATTTAAATTCAAATAATTGAATTGTGTTAAAATTGACACTATTGATATTTTATAAAAAACATATTATTAAAATGATTAAAAATCACAAAACTATTTGTAAATTATAAATTGAAAATTATATGGACTAAACTGTCATAAAATATCCAATTATGGACAATTAACAACACATATGTAAGTATTTATAACAGTTTAAAATTTAGAAAATTATTACCACAAATAAAAATATATAGATTAAATAAGGATAAATCAAATTAATAAGGTTCAAAATAAAATAAAAACATGTCTAAATATTATTGGATGATGATATTACAACCTTCTATCATCTAATATTATAATTTGAGTCATTTTTTGAGGTTTTTGGGTGGGGTTTGACTTTATTATAAATTAATATTTTGGAGGTTTCCAAAAGTGCCCCTCTCCTCTCTTGTAAAATGGAACCTCCTCTCTCTTCTCTTAACTCCATTTTGAGCCTTCAAGCTCAGAAAAACCATGAAAATTATTCTTCTCAATATCTCTTTATTTATTTTAGAGGTTATGGTCTTCTCAAAAGTCCCACTCTGGTGCCCTAAGAGGATGTTTTAAACAGGCACGTCGAGGAAGAGGTAATCTCTTCTACCGATTCTCTCAGGTTTCTTTCTTCTTATACTTCCTCTTCATTAGTTGTTTCATTATAAAGTAATAACATCAATATAAATAATATACTATTATGTTATTTTAAATATTAAACAACCATATTTCACCTCTAATCCGTCCTATGAAAAACTAAATCAATACGCGTGCGTACGTACGAGTTACCGTCTCCCCGCCATGGTGTAATCTGTTTTCCACCACCACATTACATGGATGGGTATAATGGTGGAAATAATAACTATATATGATTATTATAACATCATACTAATTCTGAGATATTATATCATCCACTCCAATTCCATTCAATAATTATTGGAATGATATCATCGCTCGTGCGTACATATGGATTACCGTCTCCACAATGTGATGAAATTCATTCTCCATGTTAAACATTCCAGAGTTATTATTAAGTATATATAATAAATAATCATGAATATATATGGAATAATAATTATTCTGGATTTATTTATATGTTATTTACTTACTTCCTTTCAATTTAATAAGGAATCGAAAACAGCGTTCATGCGTACGTACGACCTACCGTCTCAATGAACAGTGTATTTCATTTCATTTATTGATCTATATTATATATTTATATTTTCAATATATATAATATATATAAATAATTTTTTACACTCTGGAATTAATTAATAATGATCTATGTAATCATATGAATAATTAATAGTCAAAACATGTACGATAAATGAAACAATTTTACCCAAAACGTTGCTTTAACATGGAATTGACAAATAAAAGGGTAATATAAAATCATAAGTGAATCATATATGATATCATTAATAATATTATGGTTCTGTTTAAAATTCATTATATTTTTAAACCCACTATATAAATGTCTTGGACACATACGAGAAGATATTGGACATAATGTAAGGGACAATTATTCCAATCTCATTCTTATCTGAGATTATTTATTCGTAAATATTTACTGGGGTTATGTTTATCATCCATTTCCATGTTTTCTAAAAAAAATTTCATAAAATGTTTAATATTCTTCCATGTATTTCATGATTTGGGTATCCAAAGGAAACATTTTATATGATTTATTTTAGAAGGAATTCTCAAGATATCATAATGTTGGAAACCTTAATGAATTTTGCTTCCCTGTAACTGACCCTAGTGGAGAAAGAGGGTATAGTTTTTCTACAGTAGATGGTGCTTATTCTTTCACTCCTTGATCATGTGAAAGAATCCCATATGGGAGACATCAATAGTGAAGTTTTTCATGATCAGATATCCATAGGTGACACACCATATAGATATTCTGATGGATGGAATCTTGAGATCTTATTCTAGGGACAAATAGTGGTTCCAGTCGCAATGCGGGATGAGGTGAAGATGGAGTTCCAAGATTCTCCATTTTCTATACATCATGATGTGGGAAAGATGAATAGGGATCTCTAGTAGTATTTTTGGTGTTCCTTCATGAGGTGAATCAAAGATACATTCATCTCAATATGCCTCAATTGCCATCAGGTGAAGGCTAAGAAATAGGTTATAGAAGCTTCATGAGATTCTGGAGTGGAAATGGGATAGCATATACCAGTATTTCATTATATGGCTTCCATGAATAGTAGATGTCCATGTCTCCATCTGAGTAATAGTTGGTCAACTCATGAAGTCGGCACACTTCCTTTACATTAGGAAGAAGAGTTCAGTGGGGAGTTTAGGGTAGTTGTAAATAAGAGAGATCATCCGCCTTCATGGGGTAACCCCAATGATTGTCTTCTAGCATGACACGTGATACATCATGATTGTGGATAGGCCTTTAATATTATTTCGAGACCCAACCATAGATGAGTACAATATTTCACCCCAAGACTGATGGGCAAGCCAAGCACACTATCCAGGTGATGGGAGATAACCTGAGGGCTTGCATGTCGGATTTCAGCTGGAGTTGGGAGGATCACCATCCATTAGTAGAGTTTTCATATAACAACATTTACCGATCTACAATTGACATGAAACCATTTTAGAACATGTACGGTAGACCCTCTAGGTAACCTTTTTTTTGGATAGAGGTTGGGAAGTCATACGTCAAGGGCCCAGAGTTTGTAAAGGTGAAAATTGAGAAAGTAATGGTCATCCATGAATGGATGATGACGACCCATAGTAGAAATAAATACTAAAAAGATAACTTTCTTTGGACCTGGTAGATTGATATATGAGATCATGTCTTCTTGAGAGTCTCCTCATGAAGAGGAGTGAAAAGGTTCAGCTGGGGACGCAAGCTATCTGTGAGGTTCATCGGCCCATTCATGATCGTGCAGAGGGTTGAAGAGTTTGACTACTACCTTTATCTACACCTACAACTGGAGAGGATACATTATGGCTTCCATGTGTTGTAGTTGAAGAGATATGTTCATGATCATATGCACGTCATTGATTGGGGTGAGTTATACATTGAATATGGATCCATATTTGTAGAACACCCAATGGTCATCGAGGATCGACAAGAGCCTCCCCTTTGTGGATGGTCTATCCCTTTGGTTCGCATATTGTGGAAACATAGAAATGTACTAGAGAGTACCTAGGAATAGGAGATCTAGAAGCAGGTTCAGTATCCCAAGTTGTTTTCTCAGTTTATATTTTCAAGGATGAAAAACATGAAGAATGGAATGATGCAGAAACCTGGTTCTCACCTAGTAAGAATTTAAATATTTATATATATATTTCCAGAGACAAGATCTAAGAAAACATGATATTTCAATGGCCGGTATTCCTGAAATTAATTTCATAAAAATATTTAGTTTTTTTATACAATCTATTTAAAGGAAATGGGATATCTCTCTAATGGAGGCTTGGATGAAAAATAAAAGTCCACAAATGAGTCCGAAGCATGAAGTTTAACCTAGTTTGGACATAACATTTGTCAAAACATGCCTTATATAGAAAAACTTATTGAATATGTAACTATAAATAAAATAATTGAATAATATTATTTTATTTGCATGATACATAAAATAACTACTAAAAAGGGACTTGGATTGGAAATCTGAGACCACCATTGAGTTCGTAGTGTGGTGTTTTACCTAAGTGCATCCTAAAGTGAGAGAGAGTGGGATGTTCAAATCTCAAGAATGTTTAAGGTGAAGTTAACCCTTGACATAATTAAAATGTTTAAATAGGTGGTTACGAGGATTTGTTTGTGTTGGACCCTAATACTCCCACCACCATCAGCAAGCTCTCCTCTCCTCCCTTCGACGAAACTTTAGTGGATCACAACAGAAGTGGGGAGAACATGTAGTCTACGATGAATGGATCAAAAAAAGGTAGGATTATTTGGAATTCCATACCAATGATTTCAATTCATGAGTTGAATTTGATCTGTTGTTGAATTCCTTGCTTTAAATTTCAATGGTGATGGCCAAACGAACATGGCCATCGACTGATCTATGTTTTGGATCCCATTTTTTCCATTTCTTCCTCTGTTCTTCTTGAATCATCGAAAATAATTTTTTGACACATAAAATAATCAACAAATAATTATGAAGGGAATAGAAATGTGTATATATTGGTCTGGGGAGTCTAGACCTTCTTTCACTTCATTTTAGTGACTAATGGAGGATGTAGGGTGGTATGCAGAAAAGACCACCAGTGAGGCGGCGCTGATGGTGGCACACGATAATACCCATGGTGGATGCAGTTTCAGGTGGTAGTGAACACTATGTGGAGTAGGGTGCAGGTGAGAAGGGTGGCTCGGAGTGCGAGACAGAGTGCGGGATTACGGTAGGGTTCTGTGGAGGGCGGCTGGTAGCTGGAGGTGACCCATGACTGCAGAATGTAGAGAACCCATGGGGTGAACCTTGGCAGTTGGAAATGACCGTGGTTCAAAAAGAGGTGGATGGGATGAGGAGGTTGGCCATGTGGGATGGGGAGCGCAGAGTGGGTGGGCCAGGCCAAGGCGGTGGGCCCGCGGGCTGCGGTGGCGGGTCGGTCCAGACTTCTGGTGTAGGTTCAAACCCCCCATATCTCCTAGACAGAGCATCTGTTTTGCATACGATCTATTATAACATGATATTATGTTCTAGAAGGACCATTTGAGGCATGTTTAGGAAAATTATATTTTTGTCCCATGGCTCGGATGAATGAAGCACCGAAATATAATAATTATAATATAAATATTATAATTGATAGGATTTTCCTATCGGTCCTAACTCCTGTATATGACATCTGATCGATGCACCATCAGTGAAATCATGACCATGAAATTGAGGTGTGTTCTTCATGTCTGAATTTTAGTGCATAAAATGACATAGATGTGTGGGCCTTTTGAGGCCCGGTTCAGGCGTGTTGTTGTGAAATATGACTTTTTCACTTTTAGTCCATTTTGGATTAATGAATAGTCGATCTCGTGTATTTTTCCATGAGGATCGCAACATAATGATCAATATGATTTATTTTGGGAATTAGATGTGGGTCCCAAGAAGCACTACTCATGCACAATGGTTTGAAATGAAGATTCTTTTTTGGGTGTCCGATTCGGGTGAATGAATATTCAATCCTATGCACTTTTCTGGAAGGATCACAATTGCGTGAACCATTTCCTTTTCCCTGTCTGTTTGAGGAGGAATATGGGCAGAATTATGTGTTTAAAATTTGGAAAAATGATAAGAATCATGCACTCATCATCCTTTTGGTCCAAAGGAGACATGTACTTTGGGAGTACACTGACACTTCTAGAGGTACTAGTCCACAGTTCATTACCCAAGTTTGGATAATTACATGGCTAGGAGACGAGGTAGGATCACATGTCTTGTGGGGACCACATGCACCATTTACCACATTATGAATCTACTATCTATAGTATTTTCATTTTTTGACTTCGATTTTGGCTTGCAAGTAGCCTATCCTGAGTGTTTTTCCTGGTAGAAATTGATGGTTCCCTCCGTAGTAGATTTCATGATATTATGTGAGATGTTCCAAGTGTGATTCTAATCCATGTAATGTTTGATGATGAAAATGATCATAAATGATTACCAGAGGAGTACCGGGTTTACCCTCCTGCTAGACTTGGTAGTGGTGTTCCCCAATAATGAGAGTTTTGATCCTCCATCGGCATGAGTGTGGGTCCTCTACAAATACGTACATTTGATGACCCCCTAACATACTTGGAATGGGATCCTTGATGACCAGAGTATAATACACTTGATGCATGATTTTGTGAGTCCTCTACCACTACATGATGGGCAGTACCCTCTATCATATTACCCTTCAGTGGGGTTGGGTAGTGGGTCCATGTCGACTCCTGGTTGTTAATCCCCTTGACACACTAGAGAAAAAATTCCCAAAGACTACAGTGTAATACCCTTGAAGTGATAGGGAGAAGGTTCTCTATGAATACTAGTAGTGTTAAATCCTCTTGATGTACTAGGGAGTGTATCCTATACATCAATTTTTTACCATTGGGTTATGCAGATCACTAGTGAGATGTGTTTTGATGTAAAATTGGACTCATTAGAAAGAGGGATGCATTTCCCACTGATACACATCCTTATAAAGAAACATAAAACCATATGGGTGATTAAGTTCATCCCAAAGAGGATAGTATCACGATGTGTTGATTGATCCAATTTGACTTGCATATTCAGGGAAGACATGTGGGATACTTCAAATAATTGATGGATATTTTTGAAATTATTGGAGACACTTTTCATAGGATGAGTTGTGAGATGAAGATCCCTTTTCTCAATAATTTTGTCTTCTTTGACAAATAATATATATGTATATATATATCATGTTCCAGTACCCACTCAATGGGTTTTGGTTACTCTCCTTCTAGAAGAGGCGAAGATGCGTACGGTATGCTACGTTCTGTCTAGGTCTAGCTGATCAGTATATTCTTATACTATAGGTAGTGAAGAATAAATGAGAAGTTTTTCTTCTCACTGTTTCGAGATCCTTGTGTTTGTAGAAGTTTTAATTCACTCTCTTATTGGTTTTAGCTATACTCTTTTACCATACCTTGTCCTATATACTTCATTCTTATTCATTGTATCTCTTACTGCTCTCCATTCGCCTTCTCAGGTCATTTTACTGAGTAATTTTATACTCACCCATTCATGGGATTTTCTCACACATTTCTTTCCATATATAGATGATATACATGTTGATCGTGACTTCAGAGGATCTTAGAGATACATGGTACTTTGACCGCTTAAGATGGTTATAGCTTAGGATCTATGAGTAGGGATCTCTCAACTATTTTAATTTTCTAGATGTTGTCATGTTGGGACACTTTTGTAGTTGGGTTTGTATTTTTCCCCTTTCCCTTTCAGTTTACACATCTCTACTTATACTTATTATGGGTTGATGAATGTTTGGTCTCCATTTAATGTAATTATTTATCTTTCTTTCCTTTTCCTCGACACTTATTAATTGAGTTGGTTGTGTGCCTGTGTATAGGTTTTTAGGTAAAGGCCTCATTGAGTTTATTTTACCTTTGGAACTTTGTGCCACCCCTGTCCTATAGAGGCAAGCTTGGGGTAGTTGCGGCTTGAGCCCCAACATGGGCCGGGTCGTGACATATGATATGATTTTTTATTTTTATCCTATAATTTTTATCAGGGTTTCACAATCTACATATTTTTAACTATAATTTAAATATTATATATATTCATTATATATGAATTTAGAGTAATCGATAAATGTAAGAGATAAAAAATTAAATACCCCATTCATGTAGATGGTAGGCTGTATGTATGCATGTATATTGTTTCCATTTTATCAATAGATGAAATTAAATAAAAATAAATAATATATTAACATTATTGTTTTATTTTTATCATATATGTCACACATATTCCTTAAATTTACCATAATTACCTCCCATGAAAATCATTAGTAAAAAATAAACCACATTGCTTCATGAGGTAGTACTCTACTGTATACCCTGACAAAACTATTGTATCCCCCAAAAAATGGAATATAAAAAGGTATTTATAATATCATAATTATAGAAGTACAATTAATTTAAAAATTTATATATTTATTTAATCTATCCTCATTACTATCCAAGTAAAATAGAAATGAAAAACACATCACATCGATTTACGAGGTGGTAGTCCTCCACAAAAACGAGCAATGTTCTTATTTAACAATTGGTTGGAAGGTAAGTAGGTATGGGTGATATTATAATTAAATAAGTATAATTACATCATAAATATATTATATTAATATTTATTCCATCATTTCATCCATTCGTGATAGGTGATGGTGGAAAATGAATAACATCTGTTCATGAGGCAGTAGTTCTCCGTACAAACATGCGACCGTTTCGTTTCATATTTTATAAAATTGGAGATGGATATCGGTTATGAAATTAAAATAATAACATATAATTTTTTTCAAGATAATTAGCTTATTATATCATAATATTTGGATAGGATTATAATGAGGTAGAAGAATAAATAAAAAACCCCATGTTTATGAATCTTACCTCTTCTTCAGAGTACCACTTTAGGTTTATAATTAACGTATTCATAAGTTGGATAAATAATTAAAATAATTACTCTAGGATGAATAGATTTAATTTGGGATGATACTTGTTCAGCTTTTTTTTTGAAACAAAGGGTTTTGGTAGTGTTAAGAGTGGAGGATAGTGGGTGGCCTTTTATAAGTGGGGGAGATGACACAATTGGAATTTCTAAAAATAACAATGTGTTCCCTCATTATTCACATGATAATATATATTAAATGATACATAATTGGATATTAGAGGTGATAATATCCAAATATGGTCATTAAATTGGGGTTGGATAATTTTCTAGGTCATTTAACCCTTATCATATTAGTTTAACTCCTGGTAAACCAATTTTTTCCTTAACCACAGTAATTAATTATGAATATTAATAATATGAATTTTTTAAGATAATTATTTTTAAAGTATTATATAATATAAATTTTAGTTATTCAAAATATTGAAACTATTTTTCTAAATTTCATTTATATAAGTTAAAAAATATAATTGAAAATTAAATTGAAAGACATGATGACAAAGTTGTTTTTCACAGAAAGAATTATAAAAAGTTTAAAACATTTTTATATAAAATATCATTATTAAATTTATTTCATTGACCTAAATTGGATTAATTAATACATAATTCAAATAAAATTAAATGTAAAACCATTTTAAAACAAACTTCACCTTATATATTCATTAAATGAAATGTATGTTTTCATAAAAACCCTTTATTTTTCTTTATTCAATGAAAAATTATTCTTTTAAGAAAAATCATAACAAATAACACAAATATAATTTTGAAATTTTGATTTAAAAAATTATGTTTATATTTTAAAATAATTTTTCAATACGTTTTAAAAAAATTATTATTATTTCACAAATTTTTTGTGTGTGGATAATATAGTGTTTTCAAAACATATAAAACTTTATAAAAAATCAAGTACCTTTTTATCAAGATCTATTATTTAAATAAAACCATTATAATTAATATTTAAAATTTGGTTATTTATTTTCATACTTACAATTTTAATATCTAGGTAATAATAATTATTTTTGAATAATAATATTAATTTTTTTCCTTGATTTGTTAAAACTCAGTGTAGTGTGTATCAAAAGCTATGAAAAAAGATAAATTATTCAAAAAAACTATTTCCTAAATTCTCATTGTATTGCAATTACTCATATTTTTAATTAATAATTTCATTTTATGAAACCACATCCATCCTGTATGAATATTCAATGATGTTTTGTAATAGAAACTTCATTTAATTAGTTTTTTGAATATTTATTAGTCCATCCAAATTATAACGAATATTTCTCATTCGGTAGTTATAACAAAAATTAATAGATGATTCTATATATAAAAGTTAATTATTTATGTGTACAGATATATTTATCATAAAATGTTTTTGGAGAAAGTGAAAGTTGAGGATCTACATGAGGATTATGAAATCAAGCTTCATAACACATAGAACAATGGTATGAAAGTTCTACATATGTTATGCCTTAAGTATACAACTAAAGGATTACATGGTTTATGACCACACATGATGCTACAGTCCTAGAAAAATGTTGACTTCTGTTTTTACTTGAGAATATTCGAGATGAAGGATGTATCACTTGTTATCATTGTGAGATTACATTTAGAAAAATATAATGTGGCATTGGTATATTAAGAAATATTGACAACCAAGGATCTATACACCCATGTAAGAGGAAGCCAGTAGAAGCTCAACTGTGCTCTAGAAAATATCATGCTACTATCATCAACCTTGAATGCATTCCATCATAGTGTAGTAGAAACACTAAAGGTTGAATTGAAGATAGAATGAAACAAGAGTTATAATGCTTTGATTTTTGAGAACTTAACTTGTTAGGAGCATAAGAATATGTTAGGTTCTAATAATTGTTTTAGTTCAAATAGTCACAATACTCTTGAAGAAAATTCTACCTCAAAGCCTAATATTAAGGCTATATTTTATAAAAAAGTAATCTTCATCCACATTTTGTCATTAAATTTCACCCATTAAGTATTAGGATCCAACACATGATATAAATCCATAGTAATGTACAAGACTATTGTGATTCCTAGTAATGATATAACATAACATATTTCATCATACCAACATAATCTCAGTTTCTAGCATCGGTGGTTGTATCTACATAGTATTTTTGGACATTAAGTTTATAATAAGATCCACTCAAACCAAGAGATACCTTGATCCACTATTGAGAAAAACTGGCATATATGAAAAGTTTTTTGGGACCAAAGGATTCTTCAAACATTATATTTAACTAAATTTTGTTGAAATGAATTATTTAGGTGGAATATAATTTAGAAGATATAGAAAATGAATTGATATTTTGGTAGTTCATAAAATAGAAATTAATTAATGATAGACGTGTGCATTCCATACAGAAGAAATAAGTGGTTCCCCTATAACACATGGAATAATCTAGAAAGAGAGAGAAGGTCATTAAATGGAGTGAGGTTCAACATTATTAGTAGAAATTTAAGGTCTATTACAGTGTATTTTTTCTCTTACATTATGAATATATCTTCCCCCATGGATATGATCTCTCACATTGTGGGATTGTAATTATTGATTTACTATGAGTGATTTTTTCATTCTGGGGTTTAAAAAAATAATTCCATTATTCTTTACTTATTGATTTTATTTTTTAGTGAGTGATATTATGTTTAATGGGTTAATAATACATCTGTATTTAATTAATTCATTTTCTTCCATCATTTCAAATTTATTCCTTCCATATAATCTACCATTCATATCTGTAATGGAATAATAATTATCGAGTGGTGAATTTATTAGCGATATTTATCATGTTTTTGGAACAAAAAATCCCAGTATCATATTTTCAAGATTACTAGCTTTGGATAATGAGTTTCCAAGTAAACTGAAGGTGAAACCATTTTTATATAATTGGATAACTTTAATATTCTCTCTAATTCACATATAATTTATTTTCATACTATAGGGACCATTGTTATTTTACAACTCACCTAATATTGAGCCCAAAGGTGATATGTTTTTGACCATAAAACATCATATTAACCAATAACTAGATGACGATTTCACTAGTTTAGAAATTGTAATGGAATAAAATTGGTGCTCTACCCTTGGATCAACCACTGATCAATTATCTCATCATCCTTTATATTATTTACTTTTCCATTCTCCAAATTAATCAATAATCAATATAAAACCCAAATACTTACTAATTAACATTTATTGAGATAATATACTAACACCATGATAACAAGTGAATTTTCTCTCCTCTATGGAGACAATATAAGGGCACACTTTGTTAAACTAAACTATTGATTAATATATGGAATTTAACACCTCAATATAAAGATAAAATTGAATCACTCATTTCATTTCTAAAGAGGTTATTTGATTCACAATCACTAATATAAGAGTAAATGACCACATCTTACAGTGAAGGTCTATTCATTTTTTGATCCTTAATTTCAAATAACTTTTTTATAGAAAAATAGAATTCATATATCTTAAGAATCTATAATTTTAATTTAAAAATAATTTCATTAATATAATCAAGTGAAACTAATAGTGTTTCCTCTAAATCTGAGTTTGAATATAGGGATGAAAAACATGACTGAATTTTGAGAGATCATTGTGAAAAAATTTCCTTAATCTAAACCAAAATATTGTATTTTCAATATTATAAGCCCAATTTGTTCTTACAATTGAGCCAATATAATTATTCCCTTGATTTTAGTATTTTTGTTGAATATATAAACAAACACATTAATAGTTTTTCTATGGTGTGTGAAAATTTTGTACTAATAGGTATGGAAAATTATAAAGACAAGTAGATATTATTCCCCTTGTATTTGGAAGGCATATACAAGAAGTTGTTTTATAATATATAATTTTAATAAGTAACTCTATATGAGGAAATACAGTGAATATTTCAATAAATATTTATTCTTACATCTTTATGTTCTTCCTAAATATAATAAATATACAGTATTAAACATGTTTTAGGAGAAGCACTATATGAGTACTAAGAGAGATTAAAAAATATTTGGCAAGTAGTTTACAATAAAAAATTTAGGTACACCATTTCATAGTATTTTTCTATAAATTAATAATTTATAGTGGCAGGATTATAACATAAACATCGTCAAGAGGAGCTATAACTAGTATATCTATACTATAATATACATATATGATTGAGAATATTGAATAAAATTGATAATAATTTGGAACCATAGGTACTACCAGTAGAGGATGCGCTGTGAAAAAAAATTACCAAGGCACATTAATTATAACCTAATATTTTGGAACATTTAAAATTTCTAAGATAGATAGATTTTTTATATTTAAATTATCAACAAATACCAGTGAAGGTATGTTTCATTTCATCTTCACTAAGTCACTTTTTTTATCTCTGTTTTCAAGTGAAAGACATTGAGAGTTGTTTCTCAACATATCAATGAAAATTTAATTTAAATAATTCTAAATTTATTAATTAAATATCCACCTATAATAGAACACTCTATGTTAATGAGAGATTGATTCTAGGGAGAAATGTTTTATCCATGATAAAAACACAATTTTCTACCAAATTATAATATTTAGGGACATTTTGAACAATATATAAAATGTCTAAATGTGTGGTAAAAATGTATTATGTGGTATTAAAGCTTTAATCAATGTCATTACTCAATCAGTGTTTTCATCCTTTCATATTAAATTACTAAAACATATAAGAGTGTTACTACATATTTTATTTGAGGTACTATTTTTTAGATGGATTTTTATAAGATATAATTATTAGAGTATAGATTCAAAATTTTATTGTGGATTTCGATGTGCTAAACATGGAGGAAGAATGAGAATCCAATAAATAGTAATCATTTGATGTTGATCATTCTTGAAGAGGGTGAAAACATGGATCAATGTCCATAATAGTTCATTAATACTAGATTTTATGGAAAACACTATGAATTACAATATCATGAGATGTGTGGTGGGATTCTTTAATACCAAGATTAAAAAGATCGTTCATATGATAATAAACCATTTTATTGAAGTTACATTATATATAAATATTAACAATAATAGTACTAAAATTTTTATAAAAAGGGTGATTGGGTTAACCTAATGAACAAGTAAATCCTTGAATGATTCAACAAAAAAGAGGCCAAAATTTCAACAAAAATGGAAAACCTATAATTTCACACTAACCAAAAAAATGTCGAGGTTATTCTAAAAATTCCCACCCCTCAAGTTTAATATAATAATATTGTGAAAATATTTCCATATAAAAGAACCTTATAAACCCCCAAAAGAAATCCATTAAGGACATGATTAATTCCTTTATTAAGAATTCAGATTAACATAAGAACAATAATGATATCTTATTAATGAATTAGGAATCCTATCTCCGAAAACCTTGAACAATAAGTTGGGAGAAGAAATTAAACATTACCAAATATATTACCCAGTACACTTTTAGGTAAAATAGATAAAAAGGCATGGGAGGAGGTGATTGTTGTTCACTTCGTAGTAAAAAACAGATAGAGGAAGTGGAGAAAAAGAATAAATATTATTACATGGAAATGAATGATGAGAAATAAGAAGACAAAATGGTGATAAATAGAATAAGAAAAAAGGTAAATAAAAAATAGAAATTTTTTTAAAAGTATGTTCAAGTAGACAAACAATTTCACTAAAAAAATCGAAAACCTTATATACCCCATTTTCTGTTCTTTAAGAGGAATATGCAATGATAATTAAAGATACAATGTAATATTATTTTGAAACTTTTAAAACAACTCCACATCAATATAACTTTTGTGGATACTATCTATCAAATTATAGAATATATGAAATTATTAATGGATATTTTATTAAGTAAGAAAAATAAAGAGGACCTTGGGGTTTTTTATCTAAGTATATAATGTTTTGTAGTAGTTGAAATGAAATTACCTCCAAATATAAAAGATATAAAGATCCCACACCCAATTTAGTTGTGCATATTTTGAAAGAGTCTCCATAACATAGGAGTGAGTGTCTATCAAATTCACCTAAGCGTATTGTAAAAGGCGGGATTGGATGATACTAATCATACACAAGTCACAATTCAAGTATTTTATCATTCAATGAAATAGACATGGGGAATCTTACAATTCATTATTTCTATAGTGGGTAAATTTCTAGACTTTTTAGCCTTTTGATCATTAAATTGGAAGAATAATATGTTACCGTTGTCCTTTACAGTTCATTATTTGTTTCTAAAAAATCTATAATCAATGTTATGAAAAAACTATTTATTTTTAGACATGATGATGAAGATGTCACTATATATCTAATGATATATATGATTCATAGAAGTAATCCCTAAGACTTCAATTCAATATTATTTATTGAATAAAATTCATTAATAATTAGTTTTAAACAAGAATAAGAGTACATGATATAGCATATTGATGAGAATATGGAAAATTAATAATAAAATATATGAATAATAAATTAAGAAGAAACTATAGAAATAGAGTAGGCATAACACTAGTGAATGGATTCCTACATAGAATTTATTACTTTTATTATAAATCTACCAATGATATAATTGAATCAAATACATTGAATGATAATTAAATTATTTTTGGGAGATAATGATACATTTCCAGTGATTAATAATGTGAAGTTTATAGTGGAATAATAAGGAAAATTTTTACATGTTTTAAAGAAGAGGAATAAATCACTCACTTGGGTTTATTTACAAAATCAAAGCCACTAAACCAATCACTTACACCTATAGAGTATTTCTAGAAGAATTAAGTAAATAAAATTGATAATTAAAGTGAAGGATCACACCATGAATGAAGGATGTGGATAAGAATAAATTTCTCAAACTCCTTGATGTGAGTATCATCTTTTTAATCTTATATAGTGAATGGGTGATACCATTGTCTATTTTTTTAATGGGAGGAATGATGGAGTTAGATAATCAAGAATACAAGCCGATTTATATAAGAAAAGTTTAATAATTGAGATTATTCATGGACTCTCATAATATAAACCTATCTAAAATTAAGGGTCAATTTACATTATCTTTCATGGATCAAATTATATAAAGGATAAATAAAACATAAATATTATTTAATTTAATATAGAAACTATAGTGATAACCAAATTCAAGTGGATCCATTTGACCAGGTGAAGAAAAATTTCACTTATCCATATATAACTTTATCCTATCATCATATATCATTTAGAATGTGTAATACACTGATAATAATTTAAAGTTGTATGGAATATGTCATTAATGACAAGGTAGAATAATGTCATTAAATTTTAACTAATTATTTCTCATTATATGGTAAATCCATTTAATAGTGCATAAAAAATATTGATTTGGTACAAAAATGAGGTAAATAAAAGTTATTTGTTATCAATTGGAAAAAGTTTCATTTCATGGTTAAATGAGGTAATTTCCTTGGGCATATGATATTAAAATAGGGCATTGATGTTGGGAAAGTTAAAAATAAAAGTGATATAATAAACCTATAAGGATATTATAGTGAATTATAATTGAATATTTCTTAGACTCTTGGTATTATACAACCACATTGTGAAATACTTATCCAATATTGCGATAATAATTACTCATATATTTTTAAAGTCTTTTACATGAAAAAATTATGAATAATGTAAAGAATCATTTATCATCATTTATTAAATTTTGGTGGATTCCCCAATCATGATATTTCTAAATTGGGTGAACACTTTTGAGATAATTTTTAACACACATGATTTTCCTATACAGGTGTTTTTAGTATAATTAGTTGTTCAAAATTATCACCCATTTTTTACATAAAGGGTTTTAAAACATGATAAATGTTAAATGATCTTGAATATTGTAATATTTTATTATTTATAAATGTTACAATTACGTAATATGTACATAGAGTATGGAATTGATATTAAATATGTTGTTTAGGATGTGAATCTCTTTTATGCTGACTTATAAGTTATTCAATGGTTTTCTGTCATTGAAAATAACTAATAAAATGGGACTATATATCCTCATTCTACCTATCTATAAAGTAATACGTTCTTAATTTACAAAACACATTATTTTTTGGATGATACTTCATTGTTTATTCAATATTGACATGGATTAATTTTTTGATTTTTTCCCAAATCTACGGTGGAAATATTTATAGATTTCTTTCTATTTGTCACCTACCAAAGGACAACATGTAACTGATATATGTATGGAAAATTGATTAAAAAGGGGATTACTCTAGTATACCCACCACAAATATTCAATGAGTGTTTTTATAAAGATTCAATTAATTTTAAAGGATGTGTAACATTAGAAAAATTCAGGAAATTCCACAACATATAAATCTATAAGTGGAATGTGACACAACAACCTCAAATTATCCTTATTATTTTATTTATTCATCATATTTTATTTTCCATTGTTTTGGGATTAAATTTTATTTTTTCGGTAGTTTTTCCCTTATCGCATGGTTGGTGCACACAAATTAGGGGAAACCATGTGGCTAACTTTGCACGAGGGCCTATTTATGTTCATTTTTTAATTAAAAGTTTAATTTTCATAGTTAGCACACAACTTAGTCCTAACTATGTGGATCATAATAGAAAATATGTGGGATCATGATGCATTGAGATATTAGAGAATTCCATTTTCATAGTTAGAGGAAACTATGTAGAAAAAATAAAAAGTGCTATGAAATTTTAAAGATCCATTTAGAACAGTTGGTATATTGTTTCCCAAACTATTCAGAAAAATTGTACAACCAAAACTTGAGAGTTTTCTAGTGAGCCTAGTAAATGGATAATAGATGGGACAGGACTCACAAAATATTGTAGTAAAACCAAGTAACCCACCTATATTTTATAATTACAAGAAATTTCAATTCTAAAATTATATTATTTTAATCCCCAATCATACCCTCTCTTACCTTTCAATGTTCATGATGTGAGGGTCATCATCCTTTAAATTTTTCACCTCTTATTTTTAATTTATTATATTGTGGTCATTGATTGAAGATATTTTTTCCTGGTAAATCCCTTTCATCCCCCTTTTGTTTCTAATCTATAAGTTCATCTTGTTTTTCTATAATTTCCATCGAGAATTCACTGAAGGAATACCCCTATGGTGAGAGATTTATCCTGTTCCTTATGTTTCTTCTTTGATAGGGTGTGTAGATTTCATATTAGGTTATATTAATTTTTTATTGGATGTATTGTTCCATTAAAAATCTGTTTTGAGGTAGGTTTCCCCATGTATTTGCTCTTTCAATTTAATAACCACGATTTATTTAATATTTAAAAATATACGCTGGATATCAAATAATAATGTTATATATGTTTTAGGATTATTTGAAAGGAGATCATGTTTCCCTTTAATTTTCTTTAAATTGAATTAATCGATCAACCTAGAAGAATCACCCAAACGTATATTAAATTAACCATGCACATTAACCATTTGATAAACGTCTAGAAATGATTTTGTATTTGGATTTTATTTGTAACACCCCGAGATTTTATGAAAAATATTCTTTTTAATTTCATTAATGTCTTGTGTTGTAAGCTACACCAAAAGGAGCTTGCACAACACGCATCCTTGACTTTCCTTTCATTACACGCAATCGCGACCTTCCATGTTAGCGTGTGTAGTACGCATTTTCCGAGTTTCACTAAACAACGATATGCTATTAAAATATTATTAAAACTAGCCGTTATGAATAGTAATAACAACTTTTTGAAATTTTGTAAATTTTATTTTTCAAAATGGATGTCATTTTTGGATTCGGAATATCAAAATTAGCTTAGGGGGCAATTTTGGTGATTTTCGGATAACTTTCATATTTTGATGAATAGTGAAAATTACTAAATTTTAATTAAAAAAAACTTTTTCAATAGAAATAATTAATAGTGATAAATTCTTAATTTGAGTGGTTTTAAAGTATATTTAGAATATATTTTTACAATTTAATACAATGTTGGTCATTGGATGTAATTTCACATTTAAACCAGACATAAACAAGTGTCAATCTTTTGATAGTTATTATCTCTTAAGAACACGCAATTTGTTTTGACGACGGGAATTAATTTTTAAATTAATTAATGAAACAGATATGTTTTGAATTTGGTAAAATAGAAATCATTTTTGAGTTCATAATATCAAATATAGCTTAGGCCTAATTTTTGGTATTTTTCTAGAAACTTTCATTTTTTGATGAATAGTGAAACCACTAAGTGGTAGTAAAAAAAACAGAATTTTTCATAAAACTTAATTTTCCCGCTTCTGTGAGTGGAATTTAGAAAATCCAAGACACACGGTTAATATCAAGGGCTAAAATTTGGTTCAATGAGATGAAAATAATTTTTGGTGAATAGTAGCTTTTGACTTTTTTTTACCACGGTTAAAACTAAATAGGGTAATTAAGGGTAATGATGATATTATTATTACCCTAACACATGTCCTAATTCTATTAGATAAGTGTAATTCGACCAAAAACAAACTTAGGAATAAAATATGACCATTTAGGCCCACTTGGATTAGATTAGAACATTTATTATTAATTTATTTAAAGAAGGGTTAAAAGAGTTAAAATCAAAATTTATTTACTACAACATTTTTAATATGGGGTTATACATAAGATCAATTCGACTATAAATATTCATTAGAAAGCTAAAAAGATTTACTACATAATGGTATTTTATTTGTAATTTTTAGAAATTAAATAATTTAATTTATTTATGACACAACGATGATGTAGTAATTATCTTATTAATGAAATATTGACATAATTGATGTTATAAATACCCAAATAAATATAATTTGAGACTTTTTATGAATTACACTAATTTTATAGGTTAATATTACATGTTATTATTGATTTAATTAACTTGTTTCAAACTTATAATTCTTTTATGAATTTCATAAAAATCATGTACTAAATAGTGTCAAAATTGACATAAAATATTTTTCAAAACAAATATTATATTATTAATTGTTATTTTATTCCTAAAAATCTAAGGTTCGGACAAATGACTTAGATACGGTTATATATATTAATAATAAACAATTTTGGGTTCGTTTGGCTTCTTATAGTAAGTTTATTAACCTTATAGTGTAAGAACACAAGAAAACACGGTAAAAGTAAAATTATTTAACTTAATGTTAAATCTAAATGATAAGGTTAAAATAGGAATCTAAACTTGTCTAAATTCTATTGGATGAGAGGATTTCGACCCATCCCCACCTTATCCTCGAAATAAATCAATTTTAAGCTATTTAAAACCGAACTTTACTTTATAATAATATAATATTTTTAGTTATTCCAAAGGTGCCCCTCTCCTCCCTTATAAAAGGGCACCTCCTCCCTCTCTTCCTCACACAACTTTGAGCCTTCAAGCTCGGACAACCCCTTCCAAATTATCTTCTCCAATTCCCTAGAAACATCCTAGAAGTTCTGTTCTTCCTCAAAGACCAATTTTAGTGCCCTAAGAGGAGGTCTCAAAGAGGCGCTTCAAAGAAGAGATAATTTCTGTTACCGATTCTTTCATCTTTATTTCTTCTTCCACTCCTTATTCTTAGGTTGTTTCATTATGAAGTAATAACATCAGTATCACTCATATACTGATATGTTGTTATAATTATGAAACAACCCTATTTCACCATCTATCCATCCTACAGAAAACGAAATCACCGCGCGTGCGTATGTATGGAATACCGTCTCCACGCCGTGGTGTAATCTATTTTCCACCACCACCTTACTTGGATGGGTATAATGGTGTAAATAATGACTATATATGACTATTATAAAGTGATATTTATTCTTAAATAGTATACATATACTCCAATACAATTCCACGATCATAGGAACGATATCATCACTCGTGCGTACGTACGGAATACCGTCTCCACGACGCGATGAGATTCATTCTCCACATTAACCATTCATGAATTATTATAAAGTATATATAATGAATAATAATGAAATATATGACATGTTAAATCTACTGGATTTATGTATATATATATATATGTCATCTACTTACTTCCATTCAAGATAATAAGGAAGGGAAAACAGCGTTCATTCGTACGTACGGACTACCGTCTCCATGAACGGTGTGTTTCATTTAATTTATCTATCTAATATATATATATAATGAATATATATGATATATAAATCATGTTTTAAATTCTGGAAGTAAGTAAATCATGATATAAGTAATAATAATTTCAAGAACAACAAGTCCAAACACCTACGATAAATGAAACGATTTTACCCAAAACGCTTCTTTAACATGGAATTTACAAAAGAATGGGTAATATAAAGTCATAAGTGAACCATATATGATATCATAACAATGAATATGATTCTGTAATAAGTTAATGACATTATTTAAATCATTATACAGGAGGTTCGGATACGTACAAAGCATATCGGACATAAGGTAAGGGAAATATCACAATCTCATTTTTATCCGAGATTGTTTATACTTTGGTATTTAGTGGGTTGTATTTTATCGTCCACATCCTTGTTTCATCAATATGTAATATTATTTCCATCCATCTACAACTGTTTAAATCCAATTTTACCCTTCGGTGAGTTTTTAGTAAAAGATATGAAATGAATCTTTTGTCGTTTTTCGTACGAGGTACTTTTTGATTTTTCCAACAAAAGTATGAGAATAATGTTTTTTTTAACTTAAACGGTACGAACGGATTTTTACGGTTTTATAAAGCCTTATTTTCATGAAGCTTCCTCCAAAAGATTTCATGACTATTTTCAATAAAATCTCATTCTTTTAAAATTGCATGATGTTTTGTGAAAAGAAATTGATTTTGAGGAAGAAAGGATATTTTCCTCAAGAATTCATTTCAAGTGTTTTATCAAAATTATTTTCCATCTAAGATAATAAAGGGTTCTGTTTCTATCCATATTTTTACATTGATTTGACTATGCTGTGATGGAATTGTGTTTATGAATTCCTTTATCTTATATGAATGGTTTTATGATGTCATGTTGTTTAAGAATCCAATTTTTATTACATGGGTTATGCTATGATGTATGGTTTATGATTTTGTGGCACACATAAGAATGGTATAATTATGAGATGGGTGGGACCTATATCTCCCTCCAATGCATTGGGTAAAGATTTTATATCTCATGAGATAGACATGGCTGGAATGGTAGGTTATACCGGTTCAGTGAAATAGGACTGAAACGAGGGAGACTCAGTTCAGAAAGGGACTTTGTCCACTAAGATAGTCTTGGAAGTGAGTCTTGACTAATAAGAAATGATTCTCTATGATTATGTGTGTATGCCATAAAGTTTAATGTTTTATGTTATGATTATTGTGATTACATTTCACTGCCATGAGTTATCCCAAGTTATGAAATTATGATCTCTTTTACAGGTTAAGATTTCCAAAATTTATGTGCTTATGTATATGATGTGATTGATATTTCATTTGTTTACCCTTACTGAGCATTTGAGCTCACCCTTTTATGTTTTCTTTTCCCCAGGATATAAAGAAATGTTTTAGGTAAAAAATGAAGATATTTGTGGGAGATGTTGAAGATCTTTCACCAGGATTACAAGATTATATTCCGAGTTTCCAAAGACACTAAACTATTACGATCCTTGTGTGTGTGTTTTTGTTATGTACTAAGTTTCCGAAAATGTAATGTAATGTCAATGTACGTCAAGCTTCGGGTCACTACATTTGGTATCATAGGAAAGGTTTAGTCAACCTTTGGAAACTAGGATGCGATAACTTTAGTGAGATCCCAAGAGATATTTCTAAGGTATGTCTAGGGATGTCTCTATGGTTAAGTATATGTATAGGTTATAGTCCTAGAATTACGCTAACGATCTTAGAATTTAACCTAAGATGTTAGATATTGAGGGTACTCCACCTTTATTATGTTGTTTTCCCTAGCATGATTTTTGCCTCTCACACTATTCTTTTTGGGTTTTAGAAAATGGATGGAAACAAGATTATTCACGATAATGGAGGATATGATGGACAATGGAATGATATTCTTCATGAGCAACCAAATGAAATGGGATTTGGAAGTCCAAACATCATTATTATGCCGAATCAGCAATCTCATAATATGATCAATAAAGTAAAATTTGGTAAGTTTCATGACTCGGCTAATAAGAGAAAGATGGAGTTTCATGACGATCATAGAGGAAAGAAAGTTCAATTTCCCCTATGTAAATCATGTGGGAAGAGGCATCAAGGAGAATGTTTCAAAGGAACTGGAAGATGCTTTGGGTGTGAAAAAACAGGACACAAAACCAGTAAGTGCAAAGGAAAAGGTTCAGTTAACACCAGGGATGAGGATAATGGTATTTCTACGACATCAACAATGGTTAAATGTTTTAAATGTGGAATGTACGGGAATTATAAAAACCAATGCCCTAAGGGAAAGTCTCATGAAGAGAATCAGTATGGTCGTATGGGTAGTATTTTTGTGGATGATGATGAAGAGACTAAAAATGATATGTGAGATGAATGAATTGTTGAAGCTCGGTCAATGGTTTAAGAATTTAGTGGAATGATTACATGTTTATCATGTGTAATGTTGTATAAGTAATCTCATGGTACTATGGAATAAAGAGACATCTAAGGATTGTTACACTGTTGTCTTTCCTTGAGTTTTGAAAGTGTATGATTAATATTACTAGTATCCATGAAAGGTTATTCAGATATTTTGGAATATAGATGATATGCGCATAATGAAGGGATAAGGAGAAAATTAAATGTTTGATAGTATTCATGAGCTCATGACTGATATATGGAGAAGGTTATATCATGGTTTGAGTATATAGAATTTTTGGATTTTGGTATGTGGAAAGTGTTAACTTTTGACTGCATTCATGTTTTCACTAAGGTTCAATGGGTATTCAAGAGAATACATGATTAAGGACTTTGAATGTTTGGAATGTGACCAACAAAACATATCTTATGATATATGGGGATCAACGATGGTATTAAATCTCTGGTAATCGTTTTCACTTTGTTATGAGAGTGGACTGCAGTATTTTAGATAAGCCTAATGATTAAAATGGATTATGTTGGACATAAGTTAGGATAAAACGTTTTTCGATATTATTGATGGGATGTTATAGTAATATAGCTTTAGAAAAAGGACAACCTTCTGGACAGGCGACAACCCATCGCGTCGGACAAGGCTGTGGGAATCGAACCCACAACCGAAGTGCGACTGGCCTTTATCGCCTATCACAGACCTATGGGAAGTCCCTGTTTAGTAGAAACTAGTTTTATTTTATTACGCAGTATGATATATGAAGTATAAGTCAATTTTAGGAACCCTATATGATGAATCTCACTATAGATGGACTTATGTATTTTTTTTTGATAACTTTTCTAACCTTTTGTTTGAGATAGATGGAATGACCCATCATTCTATCACATGATCTGCTAATACATCACGAATGACAAATTTAACTTCATTTCTTTAAGAGATGAAGTGGAAATTGTCCAAAGAACGACCAACAGTGAGACTATACCGAAATCACGAAAGTATTTCTTCTAATTCCAATTTCATCAACTTTAGGGAAATGATCTTGAAAACCAAAAATGTTGTCCTAGTGCTTTATATCTGATGAATCAGATGGTACCTTAGATCATCACAAACTTATGGCTTTGTGATTGCTGGCTTTTCCATAGCCATGTTCTCTACCACTCTCCATCAGAACATGATGGTTAACTTTCTCTTCCATATCCATATTTTCACCTATGTGGAAACCCAATGATTAGTTTATTTGGGTAACCATTACGTTTCATACTTTTGTTTTTAAAGATTGGTTTTGGTATTCCTTTTTACGATGTGGGTTTCTCTTAAGGAAACATTCTAATAGTAAACCATTTATAACCCCGACTAATTTCGAGGGCGAAATTCATTTTAAGGGGGGTAGAATGTAACACCCCGAGATTTTATGAAAAATATTCTTTTTAATTTCATTAATGTCTTGTTTTGTACGCTACACCAAAAGGAGCTTTCACAACATGCATCCTTGACTTGCCTTTCATTACACACAATCACGACCTTCCTTGATAGCATGTGTAGTACACAATACCGAGTTTCACTAAACAACGATATGCTATTAAAATATTATTAAAACTAGCCGTTATGAATAGTAATAACCACTTTTTTAATTTTTGTAAATTTTATTTTTCAAAATGGACGTCATTTTTGGATTCGGAATATCGAAATTAGCTTAGGGTTCAATTTTGGTGATTTTCGGATAACTTTCATATTTTGATGAATAGTGAAAATTACTAAATTTTAATTAAAAACAACTTTTTCAATCGAAATAATTAATAGTGATAAATTCTTAATTTGAGTGGTTTTAAAGTATATTTAGAATATATTTTTACAATTTAATACAATGTTGTTTATTGGATGTAATTTCACATTTAAACCAGACATAAACAAGTGTCAATCTTTTGATAGTTATTATCTCTTAAGAACACGCTATTTGTTTTGACGACGGGAATTAATTTTTAAATTAATTAATGAAACTGATATGTTTTGAATTTGGTAAAATAAAAATCATTTTTGAGTTCATAATATCAAATATAGCTTAGGCCTAATTTTTGGTATTTTTCTGGAAACTTTCATTTTTTGATGAATAGTGAAACCACTAAGTGGTAGTTAAAAAAACTGGATTTTTCATAAAACTTAATTTTCCCGCTTCTGTGAGTGGAATTTAGAAAATCCAAGACACACGGTTAATATCAAGGGCTAAAATTTGGTTCAATGAGATGAAAATAATTTTTGGTGAATAGTAACTTTTGCCTTTTTTACCACGGTTAAAAGTAAATAGGGTAATTAAGGGTAAAGATGATATTATTATTACCCTAACACATGTCCGAATTCTATTGGATAAGTGTAATTCGAACAAAAACAAACTTAGGAATAAAATATGACCATTTAGGCCCACTTGGACTAGATTAGAACATTTATTATTAATTTATTTAAAGAAGGGTTAAAAGAGTTAAAATCAAAGTTTATTTACTACAACATTTTTAATATGGGGTTATACATAAGATAAATTCGACTATAAATATTAATTAGAAAGCTAAAAAGATTTACTACATAATGGTAGTTTATTTGTAATTTTTAGAAATTAAATAATTTAATTTATTTATGACACTAAGATGATGTAGTAATTATCTTATTAATGAAATATTGACATAATTGATGTTATAAATACCCAAATAAATATAATTTGAGACTTTTTATGAATTACACTAATTTTCTAGGTTAATATGACATGTTTTTATTGATTTAATTAACTTTTTTCTAACATATCATTCTTTTATGAATTTCATAAAAATCATGTACCAAATAGTATCAAAATTGACATAAAATAGTTTTTAAAACAAATATTATATTATTAATTGTTATTTTATTCCTAAAAATCTAAGGTTCGGCCAAATGACTTAGATACAGTTATATATATTAATACTAAACAATTTGGAGTTCTTTTGGCTTCTTATAGTAAGTTTAGTAACCTTATAGTGTAAGAACACAAGAAGACACGGTAAAAGTAAAATTATTTAACTTAATGTTAAATCTAAATGATAAGGTTAAAATAGGAACCTAAACTTGTCTAAATTATATTTGATGAGAGTATTTCGACCCATCCCCACCGTAGACTCGAAATAAATCAATTTTTAGCTATTTAAAACCGAACTTTACTTTATAATAAAATAATATTTTTAGTTATTCCAAAGGTGCCCCTCTCCTCCCTTATAAAAGGGCACCTCCTCCCTCTCTTCTTCACACAACTGTGAGCCTTCAATCTCGGCCAAACCATGCCAAATTCTCTTCTCCACTTCCCTAGAAACATCCTAGAGGTTCGGGTCTTTCTCAAAGACCAATTTTAGTGCCCTAAGAGGAGGTCTCAAAGAGGCGCTTCAAAGAAGAGGTAATTTCCGTTACCGATTCTTTCATCTTTATTTCTTCTTCCACTCCTTCTTCATAGGTTGTTTCATTATGAAGTAATAACATCAGTATCACTCATATACTGATATGTTGTTATAATTATGAAACAACCTTATTTCACCATCTATCCATCCTACAGAAAACGAAATCACCGCGCGTGCGTACGTACGGAATACCGTCTCCACGCCGTGGTGTAATCTATTTTCCACCACCACCTTACTTGGATGGGTATAATGGTGTAAATAATGACTATATATGACTATTATAAAGTGATATTTATTATGAAATATTATACATATACTCCAATACAATTCCACAATCATAGGAACGATATCATCACTCGTGCGTACGTACGGAATACCGTCTCCACGACGCGATGAGATTCATTCTCCACATTAACCATTCATGAATGATTATAAAGTATATATAATGAATAATAATGAAATATATGACATGTTAAATCTACTGGATTTATTTATATATATATATATATGTCATCTACTTACGTCCATTCAAGACAATAAGGAAAGGAAAACAGCGTTCATGCGTACGTACGGACTACCGTCTCCATGAACGGTGTGTTTCATTTCATTTATCTATCTAATATATATATATATATATACTGAATATATATGATATATAAATCATGTTTTATATTCTGTAATTAAGTAAATCATGATATAAGTAATAATAATGTCAAGAACAACAAGTCCAAACACCTACGATAAATGAAACGATTTTACCCAAAACGCTTCTTTAACATGGAATTTACAAAAGAATGGGTAATATAAAGTCATAAGTGAACCATATATGATATCATAACAATGAATATGATTCTGTAATAAGTTAATGACATTATTTAAATCATTATACAGGAGGTTCGGATACGTACAAAGCATATCGGACATATGGTAAGGGAAATATCACAATCTCATTTTTATCCGAGATTGTTTATACTTTGGTATTTAGTGGGTTGTATTTTATCATCCACCTCCATGTTTCCTCAATATGTAATATTATTTACATCCATCTACAATTGTTTAAATCCAATTTTACCCTTCGGTGAGTTTTTAGTAAAAGATATGAAAGGAATCTTTTGTCGTTTTTCATACGAGGTACTTTTTGACTTTTCCAACAAAAGTATGAGAAGAATGTTTTTTTATCTTAAACGGCATGAACAGATTTTTACGGTTTTATAAAGCCTTATTTTCATTAAGCTTCCTCCAAAAGATCTCATGACTATTTTCAATAAAATCTCTTTCTTTTAAAATTGCATGATGTTTTGTGAAAAGAAATTGATTTTGAAGAAGAAAGGATATTTTCCTCAAGAATTCATTTCAAGTGTTTTATCAAAATTATTTTCCATCTAAGATAATAAAGGGTTCTGTTTCTATCCATATTTTTACATTGATTTGACTATGCTGTGATGGAATTATGTTTATGAATTCCTTTATCTTATATGAATGGTTTTATGATGTCATGTTTTTTAAGAATCCCATTTTTATTACATAGGTTATGCTATGATGTATGGTTTATGATTTTGTGGCACACATAAGAATGGTATCATTATGAGATGCGTGGGACCTATATCTCCCTTCAATGAATTGGGTAAATATTTTATATCTCATGAGATAGACATGGATGGAATGGTAGGTTATACTGGTTCAGTGAAACAGGACTGAAATGAGGGCGACTCGGTTCAGAAAGGGACTTTGTCCACTAAGATAGTCTTGGCAATGAGTCTTGACTAATAAGAAATGATTTTCTATGATTATGTGTGTATGCAACAAAGTTTAATGTTTTATGTTATGATTATTTTGATTACATTTCACTACCATTAGTTATCCCAGGTTATGAAATTATGATCTCTTTTACAGGTTAAGATTTCCAAAAGTTATGTTCTTATGTATATGATGTGATTGATATTTCTTTGGTTTACCCATACTGAGCATTTGAGCTCACCCTTTTATGTTTTCTTTTCCCCAGGATATAAAGAAAGGTTTTAGGTAAAAAAAATGAAGATCTTTATGGGAGATGTTGAAGATCTTTCACCAGGATTAGAAGATTATATTCCGAGTTACCAAAGACACTAAACTATTACGATCCTTGTGTGTGTGTTTTTGTTATGTACTAAGTATTCCGCAAATGTAATGTAATGTCAATGTACGTCAAGCTTCGGGTCTCTACATTATTTTCCAAAGAGATGGTTTTATTTTAAAAAGGTATTATGAATGTTTTATAGAAGTTTAAATGTGTCAATGATTCTTAAAAAAGTATATTTTAATTTATTTTAGATGATTATAATGTTTAAAAATATAATAAATTAGGATTAAAATTCGGTTTATTGGTTTGATTCCAAATAATGATTAGAATTCCTATCATGTATTTTAAGGATTATTTTTATAATTAAAACACCCTTGGGATAGTCCCTTTCCTTATTGTATGAAATGGATGAATTTATCCATTTTATGGTACTTTTCTATGGAATAGAACAATTTCCATGAGGAGTGAATCCTTTTCTATGGTTCCAACTTCACATATATAATAATATTGTATTATATAAAATATTCCTAATGAATTTTTTCTTTTATATTTTTTGTTACAAGAAAAACCATGTTTAAACGAACCATTATACACTACTAAAATATTATTAAAACATATACATTAATTTTTTAAGTATAAAAATGATTAAAATTTTATAATATATATATATATATATATAAATTTCCTAATAAATGTATATTTGAAGTGAAATTCTCAGCAAATAATAACTCAATTTTTAGTGAAGTTATTTAATTCTTTAAATAATACATTTTCTGTAAAAATAAATTTACTTCTTATGATGAGAAACTATTATTATCAATTTCATGAACATTTTGAAATTTTAATTAATAAAAATAATATTTTTGGGAAATAATAATATTAAAAATGACTTTAGGGTGTATTTTTTGGATGTTTATGAAAAATTCATTTTTTAGTGAATAATGAAAAATATTGAATTTTATTAAAATGTGATATATTTTATGATATCGTCAAGACGTATAAATAAAATAATTATTGATGAAACATATGGAATGAAACAATTATGATAAAATAATACAAATATTATACCAAAATAATTCAAAACATAAAAATTAAATTTTATTCCATGATAAAAAGGATAATCATTTTTCAGTATCGATGCAGTCCCTTTGAAGTGCTGTAAAGTTAATATTTGGCACCTTAATGATAATATTTGAGATGGATTATGTCATTTATATACATTATTTTTTAATATCAAGTATTATAGTTTATGTTTCTCGATAGGAATTTTTTTAAAGTCAAATAATATTTGGATTATCCAAATTTTTGTGTAATGCTTGCGCAAGCCAGGGAATGTTAATATAACATATTAAATATCATTTCATGACATAGATATAAGTTAAAATTAATATTCTAAAAATATAAATGGATATTTTGACAATAAAAAACATGTTTTAACAATTTTAATTTATTAATAATTTTTAGCTATTAAATATATAATTTAAATTCTAATACAACACTTACATAGTAATTATAAATTTAATGAAAAAAAATAAATGATATTAAAAATATTAAATTATTATAATTTTTAATAATTAGTCTGATAGAATAATTTTATAGATTAATATGACATTTTTTGAATGTATTAATATTTTTTTTGAGTTTTAATTATTGTATTGATTTTATTAAATATAAAGTAATGAATAATTCTAAAAATAGATATTCATGATATTATAAAATAAATAATATTTTAGGGAATGAAATAAAACTACTAAAAATATTGGATCCATCACAATGACTATGATGTCTTTTGTATTATCAACCATGGTCTATTTATGGGCCATTTTTCATTTATAGTAACTATATTGACTCTTAATGAGTGAAAACCCATGTTGTTAGGGTAAGTTTGGAAAGGGTTAATGTTGGTATGAAACCCAATGGGAAGGTTAAAAACATAGTAAAAAACATTTATAATTATCTTTGGGTCAATTTAATTATACCCTCATCACCTATGGCTCAAAAATGAGTTTTTTAATGGACACATGTGTATGAAAATGACTTCTATATTTTTGAAACCAATAAATGTTACAAAATGTAACTATCTCTATTTTTAATATGTATTATGTGATCACAAAGGGATAAAAAATTTAATAATAAATATTAATAGTAATTTTGTTTTTAATAATATTATTCTCATTATTTAAATTTATTTCTAATTTTTTCAAATTATTTTATTACTATAAATCTTTACACAAACCAAATGCAGTATTTATTTAATTGTTATAAAATATAGTTAATGATTTTAAAAATATTAAAATAAATGTAATTTGAGTGAGTTAATGTGTTACATGGAGTTTACCGGTAGGTGTAAATATTAGTGTTTTATTAATGTATTATATTCGATTGTAAAATTTTTCGTTATGTATTTGAAGTCAATTTATGTTAATAGTGACTAAATTCATAGTAATGATATTTTATGAGAATAATATATTTTAAAATTACTTAAAATATGTTAAAGATATTAACATTAGACAATGAATATAAGTTAAAATCTAAAATGTCATACCTTGTCCATTTATATTCCATTTGGGAATAATTTAATTAATATTGTGTTTACAATAATGTTTTTTGGAAATTCCAAAAGTGCCCCTCACCTCAATTATAGAAGAGAAACTCATCACTCAATTTTACAAACCACACGGATCCTTATATCTCAAAAAAAAATATAATAATTTTTCATCTAAATGTCCCTAGAAGCATCCTATATTTTTTCCTCTTTCCAATATGCTAACCCTAGATCCCTTTAGATGAGATATTGACGATTCATTTCAAAGATTATTTAATCACCTTAACTGATCCCTTTGTTTTCCAATATTCATTAAATCTTATAAATTTGTGATATTTATCACCAAATATTATCTTAATAATTATATATATTATGAAATTTTACTATTATTACTAAAACACAATTTTACCATCTCTTTCTCTTCAAATGAGTAGTTAAAGTATCGCTTGTGGAGACGTATGATTCATCTTGTATGGATGCGTATTATGATTGTTTTAATATATTATATGAAATTAATGACATAATTATACTTCCATAATGATAATATCATGTTTACATTCTTTTCATTCAATCCTCTGGGAAATAATAATGTTGCTCATTTGAACGTGTGGAATACCACCTCCATGAAGCGATGTGACATATTTTCCATTTATATTTTACATGGATAGTTCTATGGATGAATTTGATGAATATATATTATATAAAGTATATATAAATTATTCATAAAATGTGAATAATTATTTATATTTCTCTAATTCCACTAGTCTTTAAATGAAAACAATGTTCTTGCATACGTACAGATTACCGTCTCTATAAATGGTGATTTTGTTTCTCTAATCATGTTATGAAAGACTATAAATATATATAGTGAATATATATGAATTTTATACCATTATAAAAACTATGGAAATAATTTAACCACTATAAAGGTATAATGATCAAGATTTACAAATAGAAACATGCTTGGGAAACAAAGAAATTATTACCTAAAACATTGATTTTAATAACAAATTATTAATAAACTATTTATAATATGACATAAATAAACAATAAATGGTTTTATAGATATGAATATGGTTATAGAATACATTTATAATTAATCTATATTTATTATATAAGATTTCTTAATGTGAACTAGGAAAGGGGATACTTGAGGTAAGAGATTTATGTTTCAATCGTATTTTAATTGGGATTTTTTATACTTGAATTTCCATAGTGGAAAATATATAATCATTTTATGTTTAATAAATTTAATTTTTGTTTCTTTATTATTTCCTAATATTATATGTTTCTTCTTGTTTTCTTCACAGTAATTATTTAAAAGATCAAAAGTGAGTTTTGAAAGAAAATTGAATTCATTTTTCTCATGAGTAAAAAAATTCTTTTTCTTCTGCATCAATGTTTTCGAATTTTTTTTATTTTTTTAATATATATTATGATTTTCTAAATTCATTTTTACCCATGTTTTAATATTTAAGATATAGTTTGAAAGGAGTTTTTTTTTTCATTTTCAAATGATGTAATTTTTATCTTTTTTAAAAACTTATAGAGAAAATGTTTTTTTAATCTCATAATGAATAAAGGTAATTCAACACCATCATAAAAAATAAATGATTTTAATGATCCATTAAAATATAAGAATTTTATTTTTTTAAATGTATTAATTTTTATATGAATAATTTTTTGAGTTTTAAAATTAATATATTATTTTGATTTGTATTTTCCTCAAGAAGGGTTAAATGACCTTTTAATGGAATCTATATTCATCAGCAATCATGAAACTTTATTATAGATATAGTTTACTAGTTTTAAGATTATATTATACCAATATTATTCATTCTCTTAATGGTTTATATTTATAATGATAAAATGATTATGAAACTCATTCCCTTTTTCCATAATTTATAAATTGGTTAAATTTTTATGAAATCCATTTCTCTTCTTGGGTTATGATATGATTACTATCTTGTGATCTCATTCAAAACACATATATATGATTTTAATTTGGTGAATAGTAGGAATTATATCTCTCTCTAGTTCATTGGTTAAATATGGATAACCCATGAGGTAAATACGTTTTTCGTGAACTTAATTTCATGTTCACAATTTTTTGTGGACCTGAAATTCATGTCGATAAGATAATTCTTGAACCCAATTTCATGTCCATAAATTTTTGTGAGTAATTTATTTCAAGTCCTTAAATTAATTTCCCATCCTGTTTGTATTTATACATGTTCATAGAGTTATAATATTATATTTATCCCAAAATTGTATAACTTATACCTATGTTATGCTATCATGACACATGTTATTTTATACATTTATGAATCATGTCTTTTGAACTTTCATGCTTTATCCAATGAATCAAGGTTATGATCTATGATATACAGGGTGTATATTTCAAAAATTAAGATGATTTTTACACACTTATTTGGATTTTATGCTTATTTGATCATTGATATATTCTTTGTTTTCCATTATCGAGCATTTGATCTCACCCTTTATTATGTTTCGTTTCCCAATGTTATAAAGAATGGATTTAGAAAGGGTTTATATAAGAAGGTTTCTTCTTATGATGAACTTAGTGGGTACCGATATAGATCAATTATGAACCATTTATTTATTTTTCGATGTTTATAAATGAAATATACTTATAAGATTATGTCATGGATTGTTATTTTATGTAAATAATATTCATTTATTTAGATATGATATCTATGCATGAACGGTCTGGGTCATTATAGTTGGTATCAGATAAATGTTTAAATGAAAATTAAAAACTATGGTGATAAAAACTCAGTATGGACCCTAGGGATATGTCTAAGTATAATATAAAATCATATTGTTTTGTTAATTATAATGAATGAAATATGTTAAACAGAAGGTATCATATCATATGGTATCATGATTTATACTTCCTACAAATTATTTTTTAGGATTATGTAGTTTTCCACTTTGATAATCATTTCTCACAATATTTTTTTTGGTTTTTCTTCAATGGTTGGAAGTTGAAGGAATTCGGTGAAAAATGAATGTTATGGATAATACAATAACCATAATCATAAGAAACCAAAAGGATTGAGATCTAGTATAAAATATCTTGTGAATTTTATTACTCAACTCTCTCTAGGTATTGGTGGTAATATAAATCATGTTGAACTTATGAATTCAACAAGGAGGGAGAAATTTGAAATTTAATCATTTATATTATAATAAGTACTCCCATTAAATGTGTCTTATGATCCACTGCTTCCTATGTAATGGATCAAAGTTATGGAGAAGATATTTTTCATTATTTAGAGATTATAACATGAAAACGTTGTCTTATATATTTATTATTATAAAGGTGAATAAGATCAATGGTAAGATATTATTAACAATAGAAGGATGGATGAGGAAATTGGTTTCATGTAATGGGATGAGTTTAATGGAAATTTTTTTAGTAAATAATTCTCTCAGAGTCAATATAGAAAAAAATAGGAAAATTATTCCTTATTATTAAGAAAAATGATTATAAATATTTTGTTACATATGAGGAAAATTTTACAAAAAATTCAAGTTATACATTATGTGTAATCATCGGGTCTGAAAGAAAAAATTATCGATTCTTTAGTGGATTGTAATAAAGTATTCAGAAGTTATTATCCATAAGGTATTTTGGAAGCTACACATAAATAATTTGATGTTCACTAAAAGTTAAAATATAATATTGAAACCATAATGAATATGGTGATATGAAAATGAATATATAGATTCACGGATGCTCCAGTGGTTTGTCACATGGAGGGAAGAAACATTTTCGACCTCCACCATGCCTAAAATATGGGATGTAAATCTCTGGTAAATATCTAGAGGGAACAAGAAAATGTTTCATGTGTCAGAAGACTAGCAATCAATAAAAATAATGTATAAGTGATGTAAAGAAGAGAACAAATGAAATAAATGGAGAGGGATCCAAATATAAGGACCCACTTACACTTGAGTGCTATAAATGAAAATATTTTGAGCTCTATTCAAATAAATTCACTAATCTAAGGGATAATGATTTAGAAATCCAAAAAAGCCTCTAAAGTGAAAGGAAAAATGGAAAGCGCATGAAATTACAACATTTGACATGAATCATGATAGTTAGGGGACACATATCCACCACTCTAGAGTAGGGGATTCCATGTTGAGGTTTTTATGAATATTACCTATTAAAATATTTTCCTTTAAGAAAATTTATTAAAATTCTTAGAATTAAATAGATCTTCATACATAGATTCCATATATATATATATAAGGAAATTAAATTTTATATTTTGAATCAACCTATGATCATTTATCAATTCAAAGATAAACACAAACCTCAAATGGAAGTATTTTTAGCTAAGATAAGAAATTATTTAAAGAATATGTGGTGAATTATCTTTTATAATTATATACGATTTCATTAGGACATTTTGGGAAATGATTACGATAATTTGAAGAATATATGATCAAGGTACACAGATTTAGGTATGAGACATTATGAGTGATTAAAAATAATGTTATTTTGATATTGGAAGGATATGAGATTAAATCAATTTTAGGTTTTGAATATGGTTGGTAATATTTTGGATGATTATTAAGTTTAATAACTTTTGGAATAGGCTAAGTCTTGTATATTATTATTTAGGTTTAATTTAAGATTTAGTAGAACCTTTACTAACCATTAGGGTTTTGGTAAATATTAAGAGGCCAAATGAATTACTTATTGATCTCATGATTCATTAAATGTACTTCAGGAATGATAGATTCATCTTGAATATCCATATCATAGCGTATAAAATGATTTCGAAATTTATCTAAGGAGAACCAAAGGATGAGATAATTCTAATTAAATGGAAATAAATCCGGTAAGTTTTTTTTTCAAGAGAGAGTTACTTTGAAAGGAAAAGAATCACTTGACTTTAGGAAGAGGACCTTGAAATAAAAACATAACATATTTACTTTTCTTATCAAGAAATAACTATAATTTTAATGCATATTAGATTTATAGTTTTTTAATATTTAACTTTGTAATGTCTCTTATTTTTCATATATTATATTTAAATATTATATAGAGTTATTTAGAGGCCAGGATTCGAGACGATGTGCGATTATGAGGCCCATAATTCCTGAAATCAATGTTTAAAAAAATTAAACTTTTAAGTATCACATGGGACCAGTTTTCTTTAAAAAGTGGAAAAAATTTTAAATGGGTTCATGGATTATAAATTTGAGGGAAATATTTCATTTAGAGTAACTAATTTACCTTAGACGAGGTCTAGAATTGAACAATGTGGGTCGACCACAAAAGTTAGTTTCTGGACGTCTTAAATGAAATAAAAATAATTAGTCATTTATTTTATTATACAATTTTCCATGACATAGTGACACACTAATTGATTTTAAATAACCAGGAGCCTTGGGTGAGGCTTATAACACTGGAAAATTTGCTTGGATGCTCGTGAACATTAGAGAGGATCCAGCTAAGAAAATTCTCGACGAACAACCACGAACGACGACAGGTGGATCATTGCGATGTGAGATCAAATCCCAGATAATGAACACTCTACCTCTTCACCGATGATCAAGGTAAGTGTTTTTATATCAATTATTACTTCACCATTCTTGGATTTAAATGATGAATGTAGATAAATCCACAAATAGGTTGACCCCCTGATTGTTCATTCTAGCGGGAGGGTCTTTTATCGAGTTTATTTTTGGGATTTAATCCATGTATGATTTGGTTCATATTTGTTTTACCCCATTATATATTTATAATGGGAGAAGAAAAATGATGTGATGAAAAAAGATGGAAGTTCGTTCGAAATTTCTTTATTTCGATTTCTTCTCCCCTTTTTGACCTTGTGTTCTTCGTGTTCTTCCTGAGGTTATGAATAACAGATCTGTGCATGTCTATTTCATAACGCAACGATCCAAAATTAGAGATTCAACATCATGAGGACCCTTCATAGGTGTGAAAATGATGAAGGAAAATGAAATCAACCCAGATCATAAGAAACTATTATTAGATCATTCTTCTCATGGATGATCGAAACACATTTTTAGAGATGATCGGATGCCCAAAACATACCGAATCAGAATTTCCATGGTGAGGAAACCTCAAATATTGAGTTCCATGGCCATAAAATAGCCGAATTGATGGATCTAAGATATTCGAAGGAGCATAGAGGAAAAATGTTGTTTCTAGAAAATCGCGAAGAACAGAATGTGTTCTCTGAAAAACATGCTATGTGGGGTGGTCTCAGTAGCATCTAGGGTTTCAGGTGACACGAAGTAGTGACACGACATGTGAAAGTTGTCACATGGAATGTGGGTCCTTACGTAGGACTCGATGTGTATGTTGGATGATACAAGGAAATAGGGTGGAGTCCATGACATGTACTCCACCACACAGCTAGATGAGGCTGGTTATGCGCGTTATTCTGTGTACCAGTACATGGGATGGAATATACGGGTCAAAGTCATGTATGAGCACATGGCCAACGTACACAGAGCAGACCAAAAGTAGTAGGACATGGCATGTCACACTATTATAGACAGTGTATATCTCGTTATATGTGACATGATTTTTGACACAAACTGATGTACACGTGCAGTACCCAGGGCCATAGGACATTACTTGTGACATTTATACACGTTGTCTACTTTTCTATAAATGGATTGTTCGTTTTTTCCACCATTGTTTGGACAATTTTCGTTTGTTTGAGATCCCCCTTTGCATGTTCCCCTAATGGTCATGCACTGTTTCCATCCACATGAGTATGATTCCTCCAAGATGACTTTCTAGATAGATTCATAATCCCTGCAAGAGCCCCAGAGTGAGATCCTCTACCCATTCTTGGCCCTAGGCAGAGTCATGTATCGACATTACCAATATTAAAGAATTCCAATACTATAAATATCATGTGAATATGGATGAGTTGTGGTATACTCCAAATACCTGATGGTGATCCTGATCCATGTATCACGATCCTTTGCCACTCAGGAGTGAGTTCTCCCAGAAGAGTACATCTATTCTCCCTTCTGGTTTAATAGTGCATCTATCTCCCTCATGACACTTTGAAATGAATGTAATTATCATATGGATTAAATCATATCTATTAGACTTTTGGAGTGAGTTATCCCGAACAGGTTCTCTGTGGAATCTTCAAATTGAAGTCATACAATGGGTATAGGGTCGTTGTGACTTACCTCTAGAAAATGGGTGTCAGTTTCAAGTATATCTGGATATGTTTCTCTTGTTATATGTTCTGTAAACATATAATGTGCAGATATGACTGTAAATTTATGTTTATATTTCTTTGGGGTTTTCAGTTTCCTCTACCAAGTATTTTTATACTCACCTTTGCATGGGATTTCCCACACATGTCATGAATTGTGGAGATGAGAAGCCTTTGGATGATGTCCTGGGTGTACCAGGACCAGACTGATATTTGATAGATTTCTTACAGGATGAGGTGTTCCTATGGCTACGAGAAACACTCCCAGTACCAATTTCTTTCTCACATGTTGGAATTTGTAGTTTTTAGACTCTTTTTAGTGGTCTTGTATTCTAGCCCAATTTACTTTATGCACTTTACATTACATTGTACTCTGTTGGTTGGGTTCAGTTGTATGCATGCATTTTGTTCTTTAGTGGTTTTTTACTTTTTAGAATTTGTGGGATTGGAGATGTGTGTGTGTGTGTGTACAAGTACTTAGCTCCCATGTTAGTGATATGCCTACTCAGTGCTAGTCACCAGCCACTAGCCTATTGGAGGAAGGCTTGGGAGGTTGCGACATGGTCCCCACTAGGATGGGTCATGATAGAGTGGTATCAGAGGTGGTCAATTATACCTTATGACCATGAGTCTGTGAGATTGGTTTGGGGTAATGGGATTATGTGTTTCAAGTTTGACTTTCGGGTCAAGGACTCTAGTGTTGGTGCGGGTGACCAATGTATCTATACAACAAGACTCTGATAACATGCTATTCCACTCAGTATATGACAACACTAGTTGCAAGGAAACTAAAAAGGTACATGGATCATATAATAATTGTTTGTGCATTCCACATCCTTTATTGTCATATACCCAGATATACTCTTTGACCGTGGTATATCTTATTTTTTATTAGATTCCTTCGTGAAGCATACCCGCTGGGATTCAGCGAATCGATCATAAGGATGACCCCCTTAGAGACGAAGCTTTGATTCAGGGACCAGTTCCTAAGGAATTACCTCTAGGTGGTGGACATGCTATACCACTTCAAGTGGAGCAGCATGTGTTACCTTCAGTACCAACAGACGTGGAGTGCAGGCTCAGCGTGCTCCATGAGTTTTAAAGACAGAGACCCCTCAGGTTCTGAGGAAAGCTTGAACCATTAGCGATTGAGGACTGGCTTGAGGTGGTGACCATAGATTTTGATTTAGTGAGGACACCAGCGTACCAGATGATGATCCTTAGAGAGATCCTTCTTTAGGGTTTAGTGAAATGATGGTGGATTCTGACCATGCAGACTCACAAAAAGGAGAATCTTTCACCAATGGAGTAAAAGCAACTGTTTAGGGAGGATTTCTATCCTCTTAAGTTGAGAGAAGTACTTATTCAGGAACTTCATAATCTCAAATAATCATGTTTAATGGTGGATTACTATTCATAAAGGATCACCAACCTCACAAGGTACTCTATGAATATGGCCAGGGAACAGCACTTCAGAGATCAAACCATCGAGAAAAGTCTATGAAGGGACATCAGAGCTTGCGTTGTGCCTCTAGTAATTTCGAATCATTCATGAGTGCTCATGAAATATTTGGTGGTTGAGAGATTATTTATTGAGCAGAGATAGCCAGTACCAGTCAACAGTAGGTAGACTGGTGTAGAGACCTCAAAAGCAAAGATGTATCATCGTGTATAGGGATCAGGACATGCAAGAAATCACTAGAGGACCTAAGACAGAGGATCTATGGTTCATACCTCTCAGGATAAATGCAGTTTTACTAGGGAGAGTAGATATTACTCATGTGACAAAAGAGGACATACTGGTAGAGATTGACCAACCTCTCTATTTTTTGATAGGTAGGTGGTGGATGGACCACTTAGGTAGAGGAAAATAGAGGATCATGTAAAACCGCTCAGTGGAGGATGGGGAAGAAGATCAAGGAGAGCTAAAAGAGGTTAAAGAAGTTTTGGCCTACTTCTACCACCACCCCCAGGAGGTCTACACCAGGCTCAGGGAGCTTGGGGATAGAGGCAGTGGTATCTATATGCAGTCTAGGCATATGAACCAGGGACTCTAGGGATGATTTGAGTTATGATCCATTTCTTTTCTACCTTATATTTCAAACCTATAGACTCAAGTTCCATTCATTATTTCCTCACCACATGTCTTATGCAATACCTTGATATTTTGGTGGAGTCGTTGACTCAACCCTTAAACAAGGAGACACCTACGAGAGGAGACACGATGATCACCCATCTTCACTGATAGTGTGATATTACCCTTTGAGGTGAGAGTTTTGGTTGTAACATCTTGGTGGAAGAGTTAAGGCCTTATGACATCATTCTTGATAAGGATTGTATATCTTCAGTCCACTCCAAGATTAAATGCATTAAGTGAAGAGTGTGGTGTCCCCACAGCCATGGAACAAGGTTATACTTTTTTGGTGAAAAGGAAACCTAGGTAGCATAGAATGTTCTCATGCATAGGAGGGTACAACCGATCACTCATGATTTTTTAGCCTTAACCTTGTTGTAGCAGATTTTGTGAGCTTATAGTTCCCATATGTAGTGGCGGAGTATGATGATGTCTTTCCAAAAGATGTTCCAGGATTACCTCCCTGCTGACAAATAGAATTATTCACTGACTTACACCCTGGGATGACACTCATATCCTCACTAGAATATTGGATGGATCCCACAAAGCGTTATAAATTGAGGGTAATGTTATAGGATTTGGAAACAAAGTACTTCGTAAGACATAGTGATTCACCCTGGGTGGCACCAATTTTGTTTTCCCAAAAAGTAGACAGGAGTTTGAGGTTGTGCTTGGACTAATGACACCTGAATCAGGTAGTGGTGAAGAACAAGGATCGACTAATGAGGATCATTGACCCCTTTGATCAACTGAGAGGGGAACGAGTACTTGGTGATTCTTTTTGGAATGATTAATTCCCCAACGATGTTCATGTGAATTTTGAAATGGATCATATAGCCATATTTGGGCTAGTTTCTAGTGTTCTTCATTGATGACATCCTTATATACTCGATGTCAGAGGAGGAGCATGTGAGACACATGCAGGTGGTTCTTGACGTACTCCGAGAGTTCCATCTCGATAGGAAGCTCTTGAAGTTCTATTTATGGATACAAGAAGCCCAATTTTTGGGAAATGTTATCTCAGTTGGTGGAGTATCAATGGAATAATCCATGGTAGAGGCAGTGTTATCATGGAAGCCACCCTAGAATGTGATAGAGGTGTAGAGATTCCTTGGGTTGGAAAAATAATACTAGAGCTTTGTCCCTGATTTATCCCAGATATTAACACTGATGATAGTGTTGAACCATAAGGGGAAACCTTTCATATGGATAGACAAGTTTCTGAAGGCTATCTAGCAGTTCTGGAAATGTTGGAAAAGAACATTGACATTGAGGTTTCCAAAAGAGGGTGTTGAGTACGTAGTTTTATTCAATGAATCAGTGGCTATGATTCGCTGGGTATGGATGCAGATATGGGCGGTGATTGTATATAGTTAATTCCATTAAAGGCTGCATAAGTAGAACTGTGAAACCCTTGATCTTGAGTTGGTAGCGGTAGTGTTCGCATTGCTGATGTCGTGACACTACCTGATGAGTGAACAAATCATCTTCTTCTTTGACCAAAAGAGCCTCATGTACTTCTTCTCACAGAAGGATATGAATCTGAGGAAGAGACGATGACTAGAGTTCCTACAGGATTATGAATTTTAGATCATCTATACTCCTAGGAAGGGGAATGTACTAGCTGATTATCTCATTCGGAGATTGAGATCATAGTTGTTGAGAGAGGTGTTAGAGTAGTTGGCCACACTATAATAATCCTTTGTGGATGGAGATGTTTCAGCTTATCTACACTTGATGGTTACCACCCCTCTACGCTTACAAAAAGATAGGGAGGTATAGCTAGGCTATTTAGACTACGAGACTTTAAGTGATTAGTTATCCACAGTACATGCTCTAGATTGATATTCTCAAGGTGGGGAGAATGATGTCTTTTTAAGAGGGTGCATAGTTTTACCAGCAGTGTTATAGGAATACGGTCTGAGGGAGTTTCATACATCCCACAAGGAGGTACATCCTAGAGTGGAGAAATGAATAAGGACCTCTGGTGTCAGTTCTGGTGGATGGGTATGAAGAAGGTGGTGGAAGAGACCATTTCTTGATATCTTACATGTCAATAGGTGAAGGCTAAGCACCAGGTAATATTTGGGTCATCTAACCCCCAAGAAGTGTCATAGTGGAAGTGGGATGAAATATCTATGGAATTAATGATGGGATTTCACTAAACATCAAGTAGACATGATTCCAATTTGGTGATCATTGACCGAATCACCAAGTCAGCCCACTTATTAGCTATCAGGAAGTAGAGTTCCATAAAGAGAATTAGAAGCCTCTACCAGAATAGGATAGTTCGGATTCTTGTTTCCCTACAAAGGTTGTTTCAGATCACGATGCCCATTTCACATCCTGGTTGTGGAAGGGATTGCATGAGGCATTTGGGACTCAACTATGCATGAGAACAGGGTTCTATCCCCATATTGATGGTCATACGGGGAGAACAATTCAGGTTCTGGAGGATATGTTGCGAGCCTATATCCCAGAATTTGGTCACAGTTGGGAGGACCACCAACCACTGGTAGAGTATTCATATAGAAAACACTTCCACTCATCCCAATACTATAATTTTAGTCTATAGACATGGTTTATAACCATGGCTATAAGTCCGAAAACCATGGCTATAGTTTATAGCCATGATATTATGAACTGTGGTGAGTATTGGAGAGGCTACAGGGCAAGACCTATATCCACAGTTTCAAACAGTGGATATAGAACTATAACCACGGTTCTGACCAAGGCTATAGCCCTATAGCCAGGGTTCAAACCTTGGCTAAATACCTAAAGCAACGGTTTGAAATCGTGGCAGCATCTTAAGGCACACAGGGCTATAGACACGGTTCGAAATCATGGCTATAACACAATATCCATGATTCAAACCACCGATATAAGTCTATATCCATGGTTCGAAACTGTGGCTATAGGGTTTTCCATTTTATAAAAGAATCCCCACCTCCTACAAATCCCCCCCCTGCAGCACCCCTTCCCCCAGGAAAATCACCCCCTGCTACACAGTCCCCCAAGACAGCCCACCCCCTCTAAATAGACCCCCCCCCCACACACACACCCTGGATAGCCCATCCCACCCATAAAAATTCCCCACCCCCTACATCACCCCTTCCCCCATAAAATGCCCCCCTCTACACCCCCTAGATAGCCCCCCTCCCCCCATACCCTGGACATGCCCCCTGGACCCCCCAGATAGATCCGGACATACCCCCCCAATCAGACCCCCCCCCCCCCCCCCCGTACAGACCCTTGACACCCCCCAGACAGACCCCCTAGACCCTCAAAACCCCCACCCTGAATATCCCCCCTACAAAGCCACCCCAGACACCTCTAGACCCTAGATAGACCCCCTGACCCTGAACACCCCCAGGACAGACCCCACTTGACCATGGAACCTCCCTCACCGTGACTTTTACATGAACCCCTACCCATTCCCCCACCCCTACCCGTGCCTCCCCCAACCCTACCCATTCACCCCTCCATTCCCCCACTTCCATCCCCCACCCTACAAAGGACAGACACCCATAGACCCTGGAAACCCCCATTCCCCTACCTTCCCCATGCACCCCACCCTACTTATTACCTTCTCCATGCACCCCTATCAGTCCCCCCTGCCCCTGCCCATTCTCCCCTCCAGTCCCCCCTGCCATCCCCCCACCCTCTACCACCCCCACCCCCAGACCCTGGATAGACCCCCCCCAGACCCTAGACGGACCCCCCAGACCCTGGACAGACCCCCCCCCCCCCACAAGGAAAGACCCCCAGACCCTAGACACCCCACTCACCCTTCCCCTCCCTTCTCCATGCACCCTCTTCTAGTCCCCCTGCCCATTCCCCCACCCCTGCCTTCCCCCCAACCCCTTCCAGCACCCCCTTCCCATCATCAACCCCACCCCACCCCCTACTAGACCCCTTCCCAATCCCCTCTCTAGTCCCCCACCCCTACCCATTCCCTTATCTAGTCCCCCAAATCCATCCCCCGCCCTACCCCCTTCCATCACCCCTACCCATACCCCCCTCCAGTCCCCCACTGCCATTCCCCCTGCCCATTCCCCCTACCCATTCCCCTAGTGCCACCCCCATCCTCTTCCAGCCCCCCCCCCACCCACCCCCTTCTAGCCCTCCATGACTAGATATGAATCAAATCGGTTTCAATAGGGGTTTTTAACTTCCGCGTTTTAATCCATGGAATTATTCCATGTATTGAAATGGTATGAACTATACATTTTGTACATGTATGAGCATGGGTTAAACATGGAAATTATAGTATAATACCACTATTAATCCAATGTAGATTGTTAGCTAAATCCATGATGTTAACAATGGTAATTTTCAACTACTCCCATGGTTAAACCATAGATCTTGGTCCCTAATAACACTTTCAAAACCTTGTATCTTTCCCCCAAATAACACTTTCAGAACCATGGAAAAGAGACCCTTTAGCCTTAGTTAATAACTAGGTAAATTGATTCTTACCCAGCTATACTTAATCACCAAATGCTTCCATAATAGCTGCACTTTATAGCAGTTCTCACATCCTCTAGCTACGAGAAAAAAACCCCACCTTCCAAATAAAACTGAACTGAAACATAATACAATATATATCATAAATATTAAAACTATATACAATATAGAAAATATAAAAACCATTATCAATATCATCATAATAAAAAAACTATTTGATAAAATTAAATGTATAAACCAAGAATAAAATTTACCTCTGAAATATACCTCAATATCAGCATCACCAGAACCATCATGAACCTCATCATGTCTTATTGAAACACCAACATCATTATCTCATCCTCTTAGACCACCACCACCACCACCATCATGATTTCTGAAATATTCATTGGTTTATGCACCTAAATCAGAGGAAGGACCAAAGAATCCTGAAAAACCCAATCCATACAAATGAGAACACATTTAATTAACGAAAAAGCTCAATGTTAATATGGTGATTCATATATTATCATTATGTTACCAAGAAAATACACTCATAAACATAGTGAATAAAAATGAGAACACGTATAATTAATAAAAATCTCTAAAAACAATTTGTGACGTATGCCCCTTGCCCCTCCACCCACCCCCACCACTGCCCCCTCCCCATACCCTATAGACCTTCCCCCTTCCCCCTGCCCCCTCCCCCTACCCTACTAACCCCATTGTAGGCAACCCCCTTTCCATACAGACCTCCCCCTACCCCTGAACCAACCCTACTCCTCTCCCCCTCTCTTACATACCTACCGATGCCCCCTCTCCCTACCCTACAGACCCCCCAAAAGGCAACCCCTGCCATACAGAACTCCCCCTTGTTTCCTGTACCCACCCCCTCCCCCTCCCCTATCATGTAGTCCTCCCCCTACCCCTGCCCTACCCCCTCCTCCCTATCCCCTCCCTCTAATCTGCAGACCCCCCTATGGACCACCCCCCTGCAGACCACCACTGTAAGACTTATCTAATCACAGAATCTCATGGAATGAGAATGTGAAATGTGGAAATTTTAAATGTTATTTTTATTCTATGTCATAAATCAGTTCCATATCTAAAGACTGTATAAAATTGTGCACATCTACTCCCCAACTGTAACACAAACAACACTATCCCCATTACGATTTTTAATAGGATAAGAGATTATATCAATTAGAGAAATAGAATAATAATGGTTTTTATTTTGGATTTGAATAAGTACCCATGAACATTATAATAGCTATGAAGGATAATTTGTAAAAACATTTGGGGCCCAAAAATCCCAATAAGGTAGGCATTAGAAACCATCTGAGTTATTTAACATTCCATAGAATGATGTGTCACACCATTTAGGATTGTTATTACATTATAGTTATTCACTAGAAGGTGGAGGATTTTAGGTAGGAATAATATCCATTATAATGATGTCAGATAAATGTGTTTATACATCAACAATGAGGGGAAGGAGGTTAATGGAAATTGGTTTCCAATAATAGAGTACAAGTGGTAAATGATTATGTGAATAGAAATATAGTCATTTATATACACACTATACATAGGGAATAGTGGAACCATTCAATTTTACCCCTGGTTACTTCTACAATTATAAAATCAATCTTTCTGAAACCACAATCCTCTAAGAGATAATCTCTTAATATATGGAGTAACCATAAAATCAAATGGATTCATTGGGAATATTAGATAGTGTTAGTAATGAATCCATCCATGACCCCTTCAGACAACATTCCTATAGTTCCTCAATGATGGATGTCACAACATCTAAAAAATAAACTTCAAATGATGAATTTCACTATGATTACCTAAATGTCATTGGCCTAATTGATTCCTTATTTAATTATGAATATGTCTATGAACCTTTTTTCATTATGATGAATTTGGAAATAAGGGAAATGACTGTAGAAGTAGAGGGGATAGGGTATATACAGTAGTGGAAGAACCCAATCATCTTGAAACATCCCTACCATATCTATTTACATAAACTAATCTCAAAAACAATCACACTACCAATCCCAAAATTTGAAATAAAATTCACAAAAATTCCATATTTTTATCCAAACTATAATTTTTTAGAAGACCGAATACAGGTTTTGAATTACAATCATCCTAGGTGGGTAGGCATACTAAGTCGATATAATTTTTCAGTGATAGGAATTCATTCCATGTTTGTTCAGTGGTACAACCTAACTACATTAAGAGAATTATCATGAGAATTATATTATAGGGAGTATAAATATTATGGGAAGTGTGGACCATTGGATAAAAGTTATGAAACAATGAAGCAGTTGGATCTAGTTGCAGCCAGGTTTTCAATCTTGTAAGATCTCTATTTATCTAAATACATATTGGAATCCCTTAATTAGGACTTGGTAATACCTAATGTGTCTGAATCTAATGCCACCTCTGATGATGTTTTTTGTGTCGAGATCAATCATGTGAAATTCCACATATTTATCTCTATCACATAGTTGGACAAGGTTGAAATTATATAGGGGAGGATCAGATCCATGTATGATTCTAAAATTCTAGAAGACAATGACACATGATTTTCATTCATTGATAGTGTTTTGGGATTAATCCTCATTATCATCTGATAATTTCATCAATTAGGTTACAAAAATTCTTATTTATCCACATCTTCCCCGACACTCTAGTTTTATATTAAGATTGAATAAAATCCACTTAACCAGGATAGGCTTAGAACTCGATTCGAGAGCTCTGTATCTAAAACACGATTACTGTTAGTATGGAAAAATATAGGTTTTATCATACTTAAAGGAAGTAGTTTATTCAAAAATTAAGAGGCATTTCATTTATGTTATCACAAATATGTGAAATACATATCATTGGAAAGATCAGAACATTTAAAGGTGAAAATGATCCATTTAATTTGTAAAATAATAATAAATTGTTGAATGATTTTACTATAGATAATGATAATAGACCATGGTTGATAATTTTTCTTGGATGCCTACAAATAATGGTTTAAATATGACCCCAACTAACCCATTCAAATTGCTTGGTAATGAATAAGTTATATCAATCAGAAAATCCAGAATCACATGTTTTGATGAAGGTGTTTATTTATCAATAATGATAACATAATTTTTATGAACTGAACATGATGATTCCAAATAGATATTTAAGTTCTATAACGATGAATGAAACCATAGTTGAAGATACCATTTTTTCCAAGATCATTTAAAACAATATCTATCAAAGGGTAAATTAGTAAGAACTCATGCATCACTTATAGGGGGTTGGTACACCACTCCTTCATTTTGGAATGTCAGTATACTCATAGTTCATCTACCAAAGAGGATAGACCAACACCATCATTAAAATGTCAGGATATTAACAATTACCATACCATCTAGGACACCCATTCATTAAATAATACCCCTATGGGTGAATAGAAATTGGAATAAGAAAATGGTGGGGATGAGGATTTCAAATAACACCATATTTTATTAGAGGATGGTGTATCTATAACTATCAATGAAGACCAACGAATAAACCTGGGTATATAAGAAGCTCCATAACATACAATGATTAGTGAAATGATAGTTCTATAGAGAAAAGGGTGTACACCATTTCTCTAAAAAACACTTGAATACATCCAATTATAAATAAAAAATTCATGATTCTTGATTTTGTTATTAGAACCCACCACTAAAGAGAAGAAATGTGAAACATAAGAGGTCACATAGTATATTGAATGTAATTTTCATAACATTGTTTGTGATTCCTAGTAAAAGTCAGGGCATGTATTTTTTTCATATATCCCTGTCGAGTTAACTATATAGTCCATCCCAATAAGGTACACAACATTTGGGACTGATGATTTACTTAGGCATCTACCTCCAGTATACATCGATCCAATCTATCCTAACATAAATTTCATGTTTCTCCTTTACACATGGTGTGTGAATCATTAGAGTTAATTGGTTTTTCCTCTTCTGATACATGAGTCATGTTATCGATATCATACATTGAATATTCCCAGGAACACACAACATATGTTTCTGGGTGCGAAATCAGGGCTAGTTGGGAAGGAGTGGCTCAAAAATTGAATTATATATCATTACAGATTCCGTCCCTATAGTGTGATATGTTCACAACATCCCTAATGTAAGATTTCAAGAGGTATATTATGAGTGAGTTCCATGATACCAGAGAAGATGTAAGGAAGTTTGGTATTGGAACTAATAGATCCTTAAATTAAATAGTGGTCTTTTATGATGAATTTAATGGGATGTTGAATGAGATCATGAATGTCTCTAAGGATGATAAATGTATGGTTTTTAGATCTCCTGTTCTATTATCTAGAAACTAATTGTAGTTGTTAACATCTTTGAACAAGGTCTATAAATATGTTCATGGGCTATATTCATATTCTTTCTTGAAAAAGATCAATTTTTTAAAAAAAAATCAATTACGTAAACAATTTTTTTTAAAACAATTAGGAAATTATAGAATTCAAGTTAAAGGTTTAGGTAGAGGGAACCTACCTCAAACTTTAGACGTGCTGCTTTTTATGATGACTACTTGAATTTTTCTTTTTCCCACTTTCACGCATATGCAACTTCACACACACACACACATATACATATATAGACACCTAGCCCCTATGTAAATATTTTCATGGAAAATATGCACAAAGTGGTCCTTAGATATATGTTTATACTTGCATATACCCCTTTACACTTACACATGTATGCATTTTTCATTTCTATATATAAGCACACCCCTCCCAAATATATATATATTCATACTGCCATGAGTGAATATATATAAAGGGGGCAGTTATATATGTATATTAATACCTATGCATACACATATAATTCTTCGTCAACTGTGACTCAGATCCACCTCAACGAAATCCAAAACTCACTAAAAAAATATAAGGAACCCAAAAATTAAAAAAATCCTTAATTAAAATTAGTCCAAAGAATAAAAATGGAATAATCCTTACAAAAATCCGATGTTTAACTCACTATCTTTGATGGTGGTGGATAGACAAGCAGAATTAAGAAGGCGCCTGAATGCAATTTAAAACAGTATTGAATTAAAGAGGCTAAGAGAGGGACCCTACCTCAAAGGAGACAAGCCACACTCGGCACTCTACACTTTTATCAGTGAAAAATCTAATTTTCTCCATCAATCCTCTGGCTATATGAACCTTCAAATATACATAAGGATGACCTAACCCCTATGTACATATCTTCATGTCCTTGCACACCCACAAGAAAATTCTTATATATATGCTCACATGCATAAGCTCATTATCACCCATAAACATATATATTTCCATATATATACATAATAACACCTAGCCCCTTATATGTAATCGTGCTTCCATGGGTAGACATACATATAACAAGAGACCTTATTATATATATTCTTACCTATGCATTCATAGTGAGTTGCCTTCGACAAGTGGCTTGAATCCACCTCAACGAGATCCAAAATACACTACAAAAATATAAGAAACCCAAAAATCACAAAAGCTGTATTTAAAATTAGTGAAAAGAATAAAAATGGAAGAAACCATACCTTAATACAATGTCAAACTCACTACCTTTGATGGTGGAAGATAGAACTGGTCTCATCATAAGAAACCACCTTAAAAGAAATAATGGGAAAATAAGTGAGATATAAAGACTTCTTAAATATATTTGATTGGTGTGTCAATTGTACATGATAAGTGATAAATGACTAAAATACCAACATGATAAAAAGGTTAATATTAATGATTACACTGACATAATATAATCCAAATGGTCAAGAGAATTATTAATATAAAGGACAGATACTTTGATAATACATAAATCGGTCTCAAGATTGTACCAACCACCAATGATCCTTCTATTTCGTATATCATCCATGAATACCTATGAATCAAACAAAAAAACATTTTAAAATTATAACTAAAATTGGTATAATTGATTCTAAACACACTTGGTAATATGCTTCACTCAGGAAACAAGCCAAGTGAGGGGGTCCACTTTGAACACCCACCCAGAACTAAGAAAAACTAATAATCAAATCTATTAACCAAAAACAACTTAAAATTTCATAAAATTACATGAAAAATCATAAAAGAATCCGCTGAGTAGTACACCTAAACTCAAATGACATGTAATAATGAGATTTCAATATTTTTAATTCACCTCTATATACCTCACATGAAATACCCATCATATAGAAGTGATCCCACCATGGGTTTAAACAATAATACAACCATGATATGAATTAAAACTGTGGCTGTAAACTAAGATATAGCCACAAACATAGCTTTGGTTTGGTTCATTTTAGTGGTATGGGGAGATATGAGTTTTTTTTCTTTGATTAAGGTAGTTAGTTGTCTTTTATTATATAAATGGTACCTATGGGATCATGAGTGATTATGTATTTTTTATTATAAACCTAAAGGATCATTCAAAATTTTGGGAGTATTTATTTTAGTTTGAAGGTTGGAATGTGGATATAATATAAGGCTCACCCCCCCCCCCCCACCCGCAACCCCATGGCCCCTACACTCCTCACCACATACACCCCACACTACCCCCTTCACCCCCACACATGCAACCCCATTGCGTATTCATAATATGGTGATTAAATTGAAGGACAATGTTTTCAATGTTCTTAGTTGTTGACCTCATAAACATAGATGTATGTATGAACAGGAGCCAAAGGACTTATGAAATTTATGATCATTCTTGGAATAAAAATTTATAATAAAAAATATTAACCAGCATTGCATAAGAAAAATATCATTTAATGGTAAAAAAAATATTGATTTGGAATAAATTGATGTGAGTTCTAGTCAAAATATCCCCTCTCCAAACATGTTTTCACTTTTAATTTTCAAAAAAATCATAAATGAAGATTAAAAATGGAAAAAAATTGAAATGTGAAAACATAAATTGAAAATAAAACAAAATAATAACATAAAAATCAAACCAGCTAAACGTTTTACCTTCTAGAAGCCTCTCCCAAAAAACCTATATTGAGATAAAAAAAATAGGGGAATCAGATCTTACCAATTTCTCATTTCTAGTTAAAATTAAACATAATTTCTTAATAAATGGATTTCTCCCAGTACCATCCAACAAGGCTTCGATTTAAAGCTCATAGAATCCATGTTACTAGATTTTAAAATTACTTAGTCTAAAATATTTGGAAACTATAGAAAAATAACAAAAAAATATTAAATAATAATAAATATATATATATATATAACCTTAACAGAATAAAAAACTACAAAAACAAACCTAAAGGAAAAAAGAGTACATACTTTTTGATCAGTGTTTCAGTTCAGTCCCACACATCTAATTTGTAGATATCCTTCTCTATGATGGACTATCTAAATCCTTGGTACATAACATGAATCATCCATGGAAAAATAATATCTTCAAATAGGATAATGAAATAATCTATAAGCTGATGCAAGACAACTTCAAATGAAAAAAGATGTCATGATTTGTTGAAACAAGGGTACTGGTCAGAAAAAAAAACTTCCACAACTTGGGGCCCAAGTTTTCTTGGTCCATATGGTCATTAAATTTGGTTTCCTGTATATGAAGAAACCATTTTTGGATATAAATTTATCAATGTTTTTTAATTTTTGAAAGAAAAACCAATCTAAATATCGTCCCTCCCTCCACTCTTGACACTCATGGTCAAGAATCCTAAAACAAAATATTTCGAAATCTATAGCCACCAAAAACAATCACAAACAGACATGCTCAGACAACCAATGGCAACCAGAAACATATAAATGGATAAATTGCCTCATGTGAACATAAATTTGTAACCCAAAATGAATAGATTATAGTCATTGCCCAGTACATGGAAGTCAAATTGCAGTAATATGATGGATTCTGGAGTTTCAATAAGACAAATAGCTATATTTAATTCATGAATAAAGACCTCTGAATATTTTGGATCATGATATTTATCAAAATAATAATTATGATGGTGGTGATGATGATGATGATAAATACATACTAGAAAAACGTGTTTTCATGCCTCTTAGGGATTATGTGTTATCCTCGAAAAAATTCTTCATATTCAATGTCATTAAGAGATTCAACTCTTATGGGAGTGTAACCTGGATAAGGGTCCAGAGCAAGAACATACATACCCTAAGAGTTTTCCAAACAAAACATATAAAAACACATTATTAAATTAATAATATCGTCTCCTTTGATTATAATTAAAATATTTTAAAATTAAATTCTTGGGATTTTTAAAAAAATCAGTCATCCCTTCCATGAAAGATGCCATTTCAGTTTGATCTGCAAAAATTATGAGTGAATTAAACCAAAATAAAATCATATTGTCAGAGAAATGTTTTATGGACAATCAATACTAAACCTTTCAATAAGTAGTAAAAATTATTCTTGATGTTCAGCATTGGAAGGGAATTATATATACTACCTGAAGGAGGAACACACTAAAGTACACATATAGCTCAGATATACAAATCTAAAGAAAAGGAAGAGGGGGAGAAATCAGAATGATCCAAGAAAAATATTCAATAATTTTCCAGATTACCCACAAATAGATACACTCAGGGTAGTGACAATAATCTTTAATTAGTGGGATTTGTTTTCCTCAGGACCAAAGAAATACCAGTTCCATATATTTAATAACATCATTGAAAATTCCACTTTTTTATACATATATATCACTGAATAATGAAATAAATTATTAATTCCAAAAAAATGTCTCCCCAGGACATAAAAATTCACCATAAAAGCCATCAGGGAAATTGATTAAGAGGGAAAGGCAACTGTGAAATCCTTAATAATTAAAATTATGTTTTTATTTTACGAATAATAGAGAAAACCCTCAAGTTTGTATGAAAACTAAGCCAAAACACACTGTATATGGTTCACAGCTCTTACTGTGGGGTGGGTTTTCTGTATTTCATTGGTTCTCTGTGAAAACATCAAGAGAAAAAATGCACCATTCTAATGTAATTCATATCTACACATTAGAAAAGGGACGTGCTTCTTGAAGTGGTACATAAAACCCCAATACAAACCACCCTTTTAAACATAAAAAATATATGAACCAACCCCTTGTAGAAATATCTTTTAGAAAGAATGAGATTGAACAACATAGAATCTCTAACCAAGGCATAAATAACTACAAATCATAGATACCACTGTAGCTTCAGAATGTAGACCATAGTTTCTACAACAATCATAACCAGTACATAACACCAAGAAAGAGCTTGAGTGACCAAATAAAACACCTACATACACACAATCCTTGTGAAGTCGAGCTGCGATTAGAGAATCGGCATAGTGAATGAAGGAATTGTGAGGAGGGTTGGAGGTACCAAAGTCGGAGAGGATGAAAAAGAGAGGACAATAGTAAGGTAAATAGAGGAAATCCGTGAGGGAATAAAAGAGGGTGTGGTGAGAGAGGTCTTCAGGGAGGAAGAGAGGTCAGTGAGGGGGGGCGTGGTGAGAGGGTTGAGTGTCGGGGAGGAGGGCACTACCACTGTGAGATATTTCATTAGGAAGGAGAGTTCGTCGGGGAGGTGGGAAATGCACGGTGACAGGATGCGGATCGGGGGAGGTGGAGGAACCCTATATTGATTGAAAATAATGGATAGTCGTGAGATACAATGTTCACAACCATAGTGGTTTATTAAAACCATGTAAATAAAAAATCTATAGCCACGGATCTATAAAACCATGGATATAGGTCCATGGCTATATCCTTAATCTCTAGTAGTGTCCATCGACATGGCACAATTTGAGGTTTTATATGGGAGACCCTCCCTGTCACTGATTTTCTATAACGACCCCATAAAGTCAGCACTCATGGGTCCAGAGTTGGTGTGAGGTACCACTGAGAAGGTGAAAATCATCTCAGAGTAGATGAAGAAATAAAAGAGATGACAGAAGTCTTATGCTGATAGGCAGAGGAGACCTCTGGAGTTTGAAGAGGGAGGCCAGGTCTTCTATCGGGTCTCACATTGACAAAGGTTGTCGAGATTTGGTTGGGGCATCAAGTAGTTTCTAAGGTTCATCAGCCCTTTTTGGATACTGCATATAGTTGACGAGGTGGAATACAACCAATCTCTACCACCAAAGTTTCACCAGGTACATGATTTCTTCCAAATATCACAACTCATGAGGTACGTTCAAGACCCATCGCATGTCATTGACTGGGGAGAGCTGGACATTGAGGATGGAGTGACCGTTGTAGATTACCCAGTAGAGATCAATGATCAATAGTAGAGGATCCTTCATGGGTGATTGATTCCCTTGGTTCGTGTCTGGTGGTAGCATGTGAACCTTTAGGAGAGTACGTGGGAGTAGGAGGCTCAGATTCGTTTGCCCTACCCACATATGTTTTAGTAGCCTTTTGTTTTGGATTTTTAGGATGTAAAGCCTAAATGTGGGGAGAATTTAATGTCTTGGATTTTTCATGTATTTTTATAAAAATAATATGGAATTATTACAAGAACAGGCTTTGTGACAGTATGCGATTCTGAGGCCTGGAGTACCGAGAATAAATGTTTGAAAAAAAATAATCTTTTAAATACCACACACGAGAAGTTTTACTAAAAAAGTTCTATAACTCTAGATCATTTTCCCATATCCGAAATATGAGGGCACCGTTTAATTTAGAGCGACGACTTTACATTAGGTGAGGCTTAACAACGACTGAAGCGTTTTGGTAGTATAATTTAGTTTTTGGATGTTTTGAAGGAAATAAAATAAAATAATATTTTATTTTATTTTAATTTTTTCCATGATGTAGTGGAATGATAATTAGTTTTAAATAACCTATATACTAGGGTTAGGCTCATAATTCTTCAAACAATTCTTGGATGCTCGATAAATTTGGAGAGGAGGCACCCGAGAGAATTCCCGACAAACGACCATGAACAACGATGCGTGGATCGTTGCGTAGAGAGATCGAATACCAAACGATGACCGGTCTCCCTCTTCGACGATGATTGAGTTAGGGGTTGTTATTTAATATTATCCTTACCAATTCTTGTATTCAAATGATGAACATGGATCAAACCATGTACTTTTTGACCCGCAGATTGTTCTTTTTTGCGGGAGGATCTTTTATCGGGCGTATTTTGGGGATATAATCCATGTTTGATTCGTTTTATATTTGATTTTATTTGATTAATCATTCTAAATGGAGTGGATAAATTCCTTGATGAATGAAAAAATAAGTTCATTCTTAAATTATTTATTTGTATTTCTTCTCTTCTTTTTTACCCCGCGTTGTTTGCGTTCTTCATGAAGTTATGAACAATAGATTGTTTCATATACATTTCATAATGCAATGGTCCCAAATTGAAGATCTGATATCATGATGACCAAGAAGAGGTGTGATGATGATGGGGGATAAAAAATCGACCTATAACATAAAAAATTAGTCTTTGACCAATCTTGTCACAGATGATCGAAAAGCATTTTTGGAGCTAATAGAATGCCCAAAACTTCTTAAATCAACATTGCCATGTCGGGGAAACCACAAATAATGAGTTTCATGGAAATATGATGGACAAATCAATGGATTGAAAATCACTGAAAGCGTGTAGATGAAGAATGTAATTTCTAGAAAATTGAGAACAACACCCCATGTTCTCCAAAGAAAATTCCCTATGAGGCTAGCTTAGTGGCGCCTAGGGATTTGGGTAACAGAAAGTGGTGACCCAGTGTGTAAAATTTGTCACACGACATGTTGTTCCTTACGCGGGACTCAATGTGTATCTTAGACGATATAAGGACATAGGGTGGATTACACAACATGTACTCCACCACATAGCAAGACCAAGCCGGTTACGTGGGTACCCCATGTACCAGTACATGGGTTGTCATGCATGGGTTGATGCCGTGTACATTAACATCACCAGTGTACATAGAGAAGACCCCAGATTGTAGAAAATGGTGTTTCATGATCTTACATGTTGTGTATATATCTTTTAACATGACATGATCTTCAACACAGGCTGATGTACAGAGGATGTTCCTATGGTCATAGGACATGTCGTGCGACATTTATACATTCCATCTACTTTTACATACATGGATTGATCTTTTTGTCTTCCATTCCAAGGAAAAGTCATGTTTGGGTTAGTGCCCACTTTTCCAATTCCCCTGAATTTCATGTATAGTTTGAATCCATAATAATATGATCCCTTAATCATGAATTTCATGATAGAGTCATAATCCCTCGAAGAGGCCCAAAGTGATATCCTCAACCCATCCTTGACACTAGGTAGAGTTAGGTATTTATGTGACCAATCCTACAGGATGTTGATCCTATACTTACAAGGTGATTCTAGATGAGTCACTATATACACCAAGGAACTAGAATTGATCCTCATCTGTGTATCGTAATCTTTCCCCACTCAGGAGTGAGTTCTCCTGGAATGAGTGTATCTATTCTCTCTTCAAGTTTATCAGTGCATCTATCTCTCTTGTGAAACTTCCCCACAAACATACTTCGCAGAAATATGTCATCATAGCTATCAGACTCATGGAGTGAGTTATCTTGAATGAGTTCCTCATGGATTCATTGAACTAAATCCACAGGGTGGGTATGCAGTCTTTCTGAATTACCTCTAGAATACGAGTCTAGGTTTCGAGTATATATAGATATTTTTCTCTTATTGTTTTTTTTAGACATATACTATATAGAGAAGTTTGTAACTTTACTTGTGTATGGATTTGTGGATTTTGGGGTCATCTACTCAGTATTTTTATACTCACCCCTTCACAGGCTATTCTCACATGTGTTGTGTCTTATGCAGACGAGCGACCTTTTGACTAACTCTAGGGAGACACAGGACCAGACCAAGATTTGTGAGCATCCTTATAGCCGAAGGTGTTATTAAAACTACAAGAAAAAGTAATAGTGCATATTTCTTTCTTATAGGTTAGACTTTGTAGATTCCAGACTATTTTATTGTTGTGGAATTGTATTCTGGCTTTGTTTACATTATTCACTTTACCTTTCGTTGTACTCTGTTTGTTAGGTTTATTTTTATGCATGCATTTTATTCCTTAGTATTTTTTTCTTTTCATTATTTATAAAATTTTAGATATGTGTCTGTGTACAAGTAGTTTTGAAATACACCTTATGTTGGAGATATTACAACTCAGTGGTAGTCACCCGCCCCTAACCTGTTAGAGGTGGGATTGGGGAGTCACAGCATGGGCCCCTCTGGGATGGGTCATTACAACATTTTTCTTCAACAGGTTCTCTATCAATATATATTAGTCCTTAAGAGTTATGTTTTTTACTCTATATCGATTGGTTAAAATCCCACCTATGTTATCATATATTGTAAACCTAGTTATGTGTCATTACAAACAACCTTTGTACTTACCTTTCATTATTTTAAGTGAAAGTTATATTATACATTTTATTAAGTGGGATTTCAATAACAGATTTATTCAAATATAAAACCATTGGTTATCGACCACAAGTTCAAATATTGAGGACACAATATATTAAAGGTGGATAATGTATGTAGTTAGGGTGGTTCATGAGTGTTAAACCTCGTATTCCGACATTCTAAAGACTCAATATCAAAATCAGATAGGGGTGATTTCCCAATTAATGTAAAAAACGGTAGTAGCAACAACACTCTAGAAGGAGGTACAATAAAAAGTACTATAATGGTGGTTTTACTAAAAATGGTATTTTATTAGATCATGTATTATGGAATTATTACTCATCATAGGGGAATTTGGAAAAAAAATTCTTTCATGCCAAGAGTTGGGGCTTTCAAACCTCAGGGCCCTAGGGAAATGTTCATTGGATACTTATCCTTAGCCCTACAAGCTTCTTAATGAGTCTCCCTCTACACAAATAGAAATAGGTCATTGATTACTTAGTAAAAATGGATTTATACCCAATTTGTTTTAAAAAGGGGGAAAATTTAATAACCCCAGATTTTATAAATTATTCCTCTTTAATTTTTTTTTGATATCTTATGTTCCACACAACACCGAGTTCAAATGAACCATGACACAATATTATAATATTATAATAACCAAGCTGTTAATATCGAGGGTACGAATCTGATTACATACAATACGAAATATATATAAATTTCCTATTTATTATAAATATATTGATAACTTATTATTAAATAATCACTTATTTTTTTATTGTTATTTCAGGATAAAAAAATATTTCTTCCTCAAAAATAGTTTTATTACACTTTTTGAGAAAAGTATATAATTATTTTTGGTAAATTTTAGAAATTCTATTTAATAAAAATGATATCATTTATGAAGTCATCACATTAAAATTATTTTAGGGTGTTTTTGGATTTTTTCTGAAAAAATTGATTTTGAAGCGAATATTGAAAAATAAATACTTTTTTGAAAGGTTGTGGTCCAATCACGCTTTATTGAAAATAAAAAAGATATATCCCCTTTTGAAAATCGGTAAAGTGGGAACCCATTAAATTAAACTAATAAAAGACATCCTAAAAAATGAACAGAAGTCCCTAACAATGTCCCAAGTAAAAAATAGGTAAACATTTTCATAACAAGTACCAGACAGAAGTCCCGTCCCTGCATTAGAAAAAGTAATATTGATTCCAAAATAAATTTTTTTATTCTGAGAAGAGAGGGTGGACCACCCCATATATATAATTTTAACGAAATATGATATCTTTTATGATATCTATAGGACCGAAAAATCATATAAAAAATTATAAATCACACGGAATTAATAAAAGATGTTAATATAATTAAAATTTAATATAAAAATAAATCAAAACATAGAAATCATAATTTATTCCTTCATAAATATGAAAATCATTTTTAGTACCAAAATAGAGCATGAGAAGTAATACAAAAGACCAATTTGTTAACCTAAAAATAATATTTGAGATGGAATAAGCCATTTATCAACATATTAATTATATATAAATTGTTATTGATATATTAATGGAAATGTATTGATTATTTATTCACAAGAAAATGTGCCTTTACCAATGGATTTTCGAATTCTTGTGCAGGGCTGTAGATGTCAAAATAACATATTAAATTATTTTAAATGGCATAGGTATGAGTTAAAATAAGAATTTAACATATATAAATGGTTATTTTTATTATAATAAACTTATTTTAATTATGGTAATTTATTTATAATTTTTAGTTATTACATAAACACCTTAAATGATGATATAACTTTATCTTAGTAATTACTAAATTAATGGGGAAATAAAATAAATAAAATTTAAAATATTACAAGTATTATAACTGAATATAAAAAATGTGATTCAAAAAATTTATAGATTAATATTACATGTTTTTAATTATTTAAAATATTATTGGTTCAAACATTACTTATTATATTGATATTATTAAATTAAAAGTAATGAATAGTTCTAAAAATTAACATTAATGATATTTTAAAATAAATAATATTTTATTAAATAATAAAAAAAATCCTAAAAATATTATCCCCATAAGAATGACTAGGATATAGTTGGAAAAGCCAGACAAGGTACATTTTTGGGCCATTTATCCATTTAATGTAAATATATTGACCCTTAATGAGTAAAAAACCATGTTTTCATTGTATATTTTAAAAAGGTAAATGAAGAATTAAAACCAATAGATAAGGGAAAATACATAGAGAAAAAAATTTAAAATTTATATTTTGTGAAGTTAGTTTGTAAATATTCCCCATAGTCTCAAATATGTGTTATTTAATGGACATTTATCCATTAAAAATATTTCAATATTATTTAAATCAATGAATGTTAAAAAAATTCAATCACTTTCTTAAATATATCTTTTATGTTAACACGGGGAAAAATTAATAATGAATTTATATTAATGGTACTTTTATTTTTAATATAGTTATTTTAATTATTGATATATATTTATAATTTCCAATAATTATTTAATTACCATAAATTCCTACACAATGCTGATGCGGTGTTTCTTTAGTTAATACAACAACATAATAAAGGGTTTTAAAAATATTAAAAGAAATATAATTTGAGTGAATTAATATATTACATGAATTTTATATATTAATATAATATATTAGTTTTATATTAAAATTATTATATTTTAACTTAAACCTTATATTTATGTATTTTTGGTTAAATTAAATGAATAATGTCCAAATTGATAGTAATGATATTTTATGAGAATAATATTATATTAAATCACATAAAAAATCCTAAAATTTTTTAAATTGGAAAAAAGAAATAATATATTGTTGAAAAATTCATTATATTTCTATTTATAGGCTCTTTGAAACCATGTAAATTATGAATGAATTTATTATAATTTATTCTTTTGAGAAATTCCAAAAGTACTCCTCACCTCAATTGTAAAAGGGAACATATTACCTCACGTATCCACACCAAATTGAGCCTATTTCCTTAAAAAATATAAAAACTATTTATCCACTACTTATCAGTTTTTTTCTTCCAAAAATTCCAACCCCAAATCCATGTAGTGTAGATCTAAAGGACTCATTTCTAAGAAGTGGTAATTACCTTAATTGATCAATTTCTGTTATAATATTCTTTACCTTTTATAAATATATGGTATATATGATAACATAAAAAAGTTGCTATAAAAAATGTTCTAAAATTTTATTATGATCACCAAAACACCATTATAAACCATCCGTTCCATCAAATGAGACTTGAAAGTATCGTTAGTCCATACGCACATCTTACCATCTCCACGTAGAGATACAATTTATTTTTTCATCACCATCTTTTACAAATGTGTATTTTAATGGGTTGGATGTTTATAAATGATACTAATTACATAATTATAATCTTTTAATGATAATATCATGTATACCATCATATCATCCCATCATTTAGGAAATGATAACGTCACCCATGTTTATATGTGGACTCCCACCTACATGAAGCGATGTGATTCATTTTAATTTTTTATTATAATTAAATGGTAATTATAATAAATTATATTAATATATAAGATATATATGATATAATAATTACTCTTTAACATTTAATTATTTTTAATATTTTTTTCATTTCATCATTCAAAAAATGAAAATAGCAATCATGTGTTCGTACGACCTACCATCTCAATGAAAAGTGTACATTATTTTTTTTATATTTAAATTTTATGAATGATTATAAATATGTATATAATGAATATATATTATTTTTATACCTTTATAAAATTTTTAGAAATAATGGAACCATGATCAATGTATATTTTTTGGAATTGTAAAACCAAACCACTCTAGGAAAACGATGCAATTATCAACAAGAACAATTATTTTAATAACAAATTATTAATAAAATGTGGATAAGATTTCAAAAATAAATCATACATGGTATAAGGGATATTAATACTGTTATTTAATAAATTTATACTAAGTCCATATTTATTATAAATGACATTTTAATGTGAATGAGGAAAAGAACTACTTGAGGTAAGGAATTTATGTTTCAATCATATTTTAATCAGTATTGTTTATACTTGAATTTATATTGAAACTATTGTATGATTATTTTAGTAATAATCCCATTAATTTTACTCTAATATTGTTATTTGTTAATGTTATATGTTTTCCTTTAATTTTTCTCACTTTAATTATTTATGTAATCAAAAGATAATTTTCATGGAAAATCATCATTATTTATCTCTTTTATTGAAACAACATTTTCTTCTGTATCCTTGTTTTCTTAAAATTTATTAATGAATGTTTTTAATATTATCCTATTATTTTTAAATGTCACTTCTACCCTTTTTTAAAACTTTAAACGTGGTTTTATATGACTCTTTTGGTCATTTTATAAATGTGGTACTTTTTAATTTTTAAGAAATAGTATGGAGGGAATGTTTTGATCTTATACAACATAAATGGAAATTCCCATAATAATAAAGCCTAAATGATTTAAATATTACTTTAAAAGTTTACACGATTACAAGGATATTTTAAATAAAATTTTCTCATTTTTCTTGTATTTTTTAGATATTAAAAATTGTTTTTAAAATTTGATACGGTATTTTCCTCAAGAAGAATTTAATGATATTTTAGTTGAATATATATTCCTAAATGACAATATACCTTGATTATAATTATGATTTAATGGGGTTATGATCCAAGGATACTGTCATTTTTGTTTCTCTGGATGGTTTATAGTTATGATGAATATATTTTTATGAAATTCATTCCAGTTTTCCTTGGGATATAATTTTATGAAATATTCATGAAATTTATTTATTTTAACGGGTTCTGTTATGATGAATGTCCTATGATATTTCAGAATACATATATTCGATTTTATTTATGTGTTTTTTGGAAGATATATCTCCTTCCAATGCGTTTGTGAAATATGGACATCTCTTAAGATAAATATATTATGTGTGAACCTAATTTTATATTCACAATTTTAGGCATGTACATCGATTTTATATAAATAATAGTATGTGTGGACCTCGTTTCATGTCCATAAGTTTATGTGGGGTCATGATTTCATGTGATTAACATAATGAGTGAAACTATTTCTATTTATACATGTTCATAGTGTTATATGTTTATGTATATGGCACCGTTCTATAACTTATACCAATTAATTATTCCCAAGGACCACGTTCTTTGATTGTCTTATGATTAATGTCATATAAAATTGCAATCATTATTCCATGACTCAAGATTATGATCTATGATATGTATGTCATATATTTCAAATGTTATGCTAATTTTCTCACATTATTATTCCCATGTTATTCTTATGTTATCTTTGATATTTATTTTTTTACCATTACCAAGCATATGATTATACACTTTATTATGTTTTCTTTCCCTAGGTTGTAAATAAATTCCTTATAAATTTTATGTCTAATAAGGGTTCTAGTTATAAAGAATATAATGGTAGGTGATAATGATAAATCCTGAACCATTTTTTTCAATGTTTCCAAATGAACTAGAACTATACCAATATATTATTGATCATTAAGTTAGTTAAACAATATTAATTTATCTTGATTTAATATCCTTGTATGAATGGTCTGGGTCATTTTAGTTGTTATCAGAGAATGCTTTATTTTAAATCTGGAAATGAGGATGAGAAAACCATAGTAATAACAATAGGGATATGTCTATGTATAGGATAACACCATAATGTTTTGGTTATGATCATGAATTTCCTAAGTTAGACCTATGGTTTCATAGATGAAGGTCTCATGACTTAGATGTCATATAAATGATTTTTCATTGTTATTTTTTCAATTACAATTATAATTTGTTAAATTATTTATTTTAGTTTTATTTAATGGATAGAAATTGAAAGAGTAATGTGATAAATTAATATTATGGACAATTCTGTGATCATACGCATCAGTAACCCATCTTTGTGGTGCTTCAATATTAGAAGGATGAGGGGGTATGCATTTTACCATCGGTACAAAGATTCATTCATTTTTTATGGGCCTATTTTAAGAGCGCATCCCTACAAGGTTTGTTGTTTTATTTAGTATCCAAAAATGTTACAGGAGGGTATATTATAATGTTTTTAGGTTTTTGGGGCCTTCTAGGTCATGTTTTTGGCTACGCTGATATGGTTCTATAAGAAGGAATTAGCCTAAGTACCTCTAACATTATGATTTATATAGGTTGCCCCTCATCCCAATTTAAAAGGGGGTAAATAAAAGAAATTAATTGTCTTCATGTTTGGTGGAAGACTTGGAAAAATAACTTTATGGAAGCTCCAATGATTTTTCACATGAAGGGAAAATGATGCTTCAACCTCCTCAAAGAGAAATGTATAGGAAGGAAAACATTAATGAATAGATTAAAGGAAAAACAAAAATATTCAAGTGTTGGAAGCTATTATATTGAGAAAAATAATTTAAGAGTGATGTAAAGAGTTCATCCAATAAAATGAATGGAGAGAGAGCTCAAAAAAATACACCACTAACACTTCAGTGTTATAAATGAAAAGAGTTTGGGAAATATGTGAACCAATTCCCTAATACAATGGATAATTAATATAGTATCCTATAAAACCATTTTAGTTAATGAATAAAGGGAATGATAATGCGATAAAAACAGTTAAATTGAATATTGATTGTTTGGGAACAATTTTTATACACCATAGAATATGGTATTCTACGTTAATGTTTATTTAAATATTAACAATGAAAATATTTTCTTTTAGTGAAATTTAATGAGACTCTAATAATTGATTATCTCTAAGTATAAAATGTCCTTGTGTAATGTGAATGGATGTGTGATAATTTTGGTGTTTATAGCTGAGGTGATCCACATAGGCTGCGTTTAGTTTGAAAACTTGTGTGAGGAGGAGGTTCCATTAGATAAGAGCACTACATGATTGGTACATGTTTAGAAAAACCATGTGTCCTAACCATACAGATCATTAATGTGTGTGAAATTACAATACTACCCCTAAATCCTTATTTTTTTTGTTCTCATTTATTCTCTCATACATACACCTCCCCCACCCATGTGTTCATCTATTCTTTAGCCTCTCAGATTTTTTCTATTTTTTTAATATAAGTTCATATTTGAGAACAACTATATTTATTGGATTGAAAATGGTAAGGATAATAATCCTAATTCTTATATTCAACATATTTCTCACCCTTTGGAATTCTAATTCCATATGATATTTTTCCCTATTTCTAGGTCCTTTTTCTAAAATCTAGATTTATCTTATCTCTTTATAGATTATAGGCCAGTATTCGATGAGTGAGAGACAACAAGAATAATGAATCTAGTTTCTATATTTCTACATGTTTTTATATATGATATTGGGTTTGTAATTAAATATGTGCTAGTGGGGTTTTATGAGAAAACCCTTCTAAATAAATTATTACTTTTAAATCATTTTGATATTATCACGAGATTCGTATTCACATGTGTATGTATCTTTAAATTTTTTGAACTAGGATTGTCATGGTAGATATTTGAATTTTGATTCCAATTTTGTTTGAAATGAGGTGCCGGTTTATTAATTCAATGATTTTTTATTGTGATTACATTGGTTCCATGAGAACAAGTGTGGATTTTCCTTATTGTCTTGAGGTGATAATGATCACTGGGATTATAGAGACTAGGTTCATCAGGGAAAGGTGGAGGGTGAAGAACCTTTCTTGGTGATGTGGTTCATATGGGGCGATGGTTTTCTACCCTATGGGCTTTCTTATTATTTGGTTGGTGATTTCCAGTCAACATGATTGGATGATAGTGTCATCGGATTTCATGTGAACACTAATAAGGACTCAGTTAATTGGTGTTGACCACTCAATATTTGAGGAGACCTTCGTTGACTTAACATATTATGGAATAGTGATGACCATTAATTATAGATGAGGTGATCACCATAGAAAACCATGGTTGGTGATGAGTGAGATCATTGGTTGGGGGATGAGTCTCATCATTTATGTTTTGTATGATGAGCCAAGATTATAGGACAAAAAATATCACTATGCACTGGGATACCTTTTTTAATCTGAAGATGGTTATTCAAGAGAAAGTTTGAGGATCTTATGATTGATTTATGAATGAACGACCATAGATTGGTTGATGAATTGCCTAATAGAAGTCAAAGTGTCTTTTGAAATATTATATGGAAATGTTGATGGTATGTTAGTTGACCTGACATGTTTTGCATGTAGTAGTGGTTGGCATGAGGTGTTGAGTGACTTGTATTGGAAAATATTTGAGATACTAAGTGTTCTTTGGTTATGAATTACTATGGATGAATCATTAATTTTCAATCATTGGATGATGTAGGTACATGTTTCTTCATGGTTGGGAAGCATGACTAAAGAAAGTCATGTATTTATGAATAAGTGTATTTTTTATTTATTTATGTATGTATATAATGGCATGAAAATGTATGTAATACATGAACGTGTTGATTGTGCTCTAGAGAGTTCATAGTCACACCCCACATGGTTCCCTAATTGCACATGCAGTCTTTATAGATCTGAGATAGGGTAAGGGACCTGGACCATGCACTAGACCATAGTGAGCTTGGATGCCTAGGTAAATGATTTTTATAGAATATGAACCATGAGGGTTCTTCTATATCACGATGAAGTTTCTTTTAGGTATTTGAGTACATTATCATATGTCTAAGCATGGGTGACCATTAATATATATTTTCATGACTTTTATGACATTTTTACATTATCTAATATGTATGTATGATTTATTTTGGATCTAAATTTCCATTTTTAATGATTTCTTCCATAGAGTTTGATTATCATATTCTGTAGTGAATTTATTTATTAATACCATTTTCTTATTATTATTATATCATTATGAGAGGGTATAGTCTGATAAATATCATCTAATTAGGACTTCACTTTTAGTCAATATCCTTTGTCATATGGGGACGAGTTCTTAAAAACTATTAGCCATCTCTTTTGGAAAACTGTTCAAGTGGATCCCTTGTTTGGGTGCTACAAATGGTATCAGATGAGTTTATATTTCTTTTCACTTACTATTTAGGAAATGGTAGACCATTGATTTGGATCCAGTTATAATTGGGTATGTTTCCCTTGTTTAGGTACCTACATGCCCACACGTGAGGGATAAACAAAGTCTCCATGGGTGGGAAATTAATGTTATGTTTTGTGCTATTACTGTTGATAAATTTACACCTCATGTGTCGCACTTGGTTGTGATTTTATTGGTTTGTGAAATTTTAACCCATGGATAGATTTTAAAAGGGGGGATTATTTATGAATAATGGTAAGCACATAGGATCATATTCCATGTAAATGTTATTATGACTATTGTATAGAACCTTAAATATTAAAAATGGTTTGTACCATTTAAAATACCAAATAAAGATAAACAGTTTTTTTTCTATATAGCTTCTTGGGTAATTCAACTAAGACACAGTAGAATGATCAGTTTTTATATGAATGATGCTTGATACTTTAATTTTATATGGGTTGGTAAGGGGTATGAAGATGTATGATATCTGATGTGGGTGTGGTGGGAACGTGTAAGGGTGGAGAGATACTCTATCTATTACATCCTTCCCTATTTATGATATATTTACTATTATTACTGTTACTAACAATGGTATTTAGTCTTTAGAATGATTCCACATAGATAGTAACTAGTTGAGAATCATGAGGGTAGAGAAGTGGCACTGCTAGAGTTTTTGTGGGATGATGCACCTGAGGGTTGGGTTGAGGCCCCATCAGTTTGGGGTGTTCATGATTCCTAGGTAGAGGCTCCATTAAAGGAGGGGAAGTCTCAAGAGATGATCGATTTTGGTCTATGTATAGATGGTTAGCTAAGGGAGATCTTGGTGCAAGTCATAGATATAATTTATTGAGGAGATCATGGAGTTATGCCTTTTATGTTTTATCTGATGTGGGAGTTATATTCTTAGAACCCAATATTGTTTTAGGGTGAGGGTGGACCACATGAAGAAATGAATTGGATCGAGTCTATGAAGGTGATTTTTGACCAACATGAGGCGCCTTTAGGATGGATGGGGTAGCTAACTAATTATATTCTTAGAGGGCCAGAAAGAGATGTTGGCATATATAGGTTGGTAGACCTGATGGAATTATATGGAAGGATTTTAATGCTAGGTTCTTCAAGAATTTCTTCCTAGATATATTAAGGGAGGACCACTCTCATGAGTTAAAGAACCTAAAATTGGGGGATGCATCCATTGTGAATTATACAGTGAGTTTCATAGAGCTTTCCTAATTTTTACCTTATATAGAAGGAAATGACATCGCTCGGGTGAGATGGTTCAAGGGTGGATTACAACATGCCATCCTAATGAGGGTGAACATCATCAAGTTGAACATGTTCTGGGTGGTAGTAAATTAGGCATTGATAACAAATGGAAACTTGACAGACTTTATTTTTTTTGAGCTGGATGATTGTGAAAAGGTGAGACTGGAAGTGGTGCTATAGGTGGCTAGAAGTGGGACGTTGTGGGGGTCATAGTAGGGTAGTAAAGCCATCAATATGGGCATAACAGTATAGAGTGGGTCGTCAATGTTGTGATTCTTGTCTCATATGTCAGAAAATGTTTAGACTTAGTGTGACTGGCCTCAGAAGGAGTGCCTAACTTGTGGCTAGATGGGGAACAAGAAGAGGTTATACCGAAATACTTATTTGGATGAAGGGAGTTAAGGACTATGTTAAAATAATGGATCTATGGTAGGATTAAGAATTGTACCAGGAGATGGTATACATGATTGTATTGTGAACATAGGTCATGGTAGAGAGAGAGTGATAAAGAGAGGGAGGGAGGGAGGGAGGAAGGGGGAGAGACAGAGAGGGCTAACAATGGGGTTTGTGGTCGGTAGATATTGAAGATCTATATTGAGGTCAGATTTTGGGTAATAGGGATTTAGGATAGGTATGTTATATAGATATGGAAGGGTTATGGAAGTATATAGATATGAGGATGGTCAAAAGTACTACATTTCCATTAATGTGTTATTATTTTTTTTGTTACACACAATATATTTTGGTTCTCAAGGTGCACATGTGTTTGCTGAATTAACCTGGTGTGGGTTAATATGTGGGCATCACATGTGATGAATGATTTGTTTGACATTCATAGTAATTGAGATTTTTTTTTGGAAATATATATATTTTTATATAATGAAATATCAATTTTAGGAATTAAATGTGATGTGCAGTTTTCAAGAATTGGTTGTGATGCATGGACTTATGGGGGTCATGGATGATGAAAAAAGTATTTGAGCCTCAGATGTGATGTACGAACTGTTGGGAATCATTTGTGATGAGGGAATAGAGATATCTTGAGAGACCAAAGTATGAATTCAGTAGCTGATGAGGTGTATAATTTATGGTATGTCGTGTGGTGTTGTTTATTTCTAGATGGTGGTAAGTAGAACTATCATAATACTAGGTTCATACAGGATGTGATCAGGTAAATAATTCCTATAGCTGGGAGCACCACAAGAAAAATTATCTTATATATAGTGACCGGGGTAGAACATGGTTATGTTATTAGATGATTATATTCAGTACCATATTAGCATGAAACAAATTATCTTAGAGGTAATAAATTTTAAGGTGGGGAGATTATAACGTCCCATGTTTTAAATGGGTTAGATCGGGTCAAATACCTGGGAAAATTTAAATTTGAGGTTTACCCGATGGGATTAACTTTAAATTGGTATTAAAATATTAATTTTTTTGGACTGAATGATCGTACATGTATTCTTGATGGGTTTTAAGGATAGGTGAGTGCATCAGAGTTTTTGATGAGTTCTAGGAGTGTAGGTCCTTGAAAATTCATTTTCAGAAGGTATAGGTAGAGGGGAATGATTTGTTTAGTCCATGAAACCCTGTAGGCGGAATCTTGTTGCCCATTTTTGTTCTAGATTCTATTTTGTCAAATATTTTTGGGTGGGGGACACAACCTTGGGAGAAGTATATAATTTGTAGAAGATGGGAACAGTGCAGGCTATGCAGGGTTTGAAAAACTGGGTGCTTTTCCATGGGAGGTGGATATTCCTTTAAATAGTGGAACCACACAGTTTGTGCACAACTAGAGAAATAGTAAAACAAAACCATTAATTTCATTAAATAGTGTTAAAGTAATATTATACCTCTGCACAATTATTTATTTATTCCTCCTCCTTTATTTTATCACGCAAGAATCTCCTACAGCCTTATATTCCTCTTTTCTTACTATAGTAGGATTTGACCTCTCTCTATCATAAGACATCATATTTGATCACTATTATGTGATTTGGATAGCTATAATTAAAGATACTGATACTTTTTATTTTGTTCTACTTTCCTATCACTATTTTAAATTCTAATTCAATGTGATCACTTTTTACTTATTTCCATAGTGTTTTTTCTAAAATCCTTATTTATCACGTCTCTACTAAGATTATATGCCAATATTAAATGTATGGGAACCTGTAAGAATAATATCAGTGGTATTAATATTTCTTATATTTTATAAGAATTATATGTTGAGCATAATAAAATATGCATGAGTGGTGTTGTTTGTGTAAAACCCTTTTAATCAAATTCATACATTTAAATAATTTTATTATTATTGTGAGATTGCAATGGGTATGTTCACATCTCTTTAATTTTTTCGAGATAGGTATGATATGGAATATATGTGAATTAGGTTTCCAATTTGCTTCGTCATGAGGTTATTGTTTATTAATAAAATTATTTTTTATTTGATTACATTGGTTCTGGGGGAATTTATTGGTCTTGGCTCGAGTGACTTGAGGTTATGATGATCACTAGGATTGAGGTGACATGGTTTGTTAGAATGAGGCATAGACTGATGAACCTTTTAATTTGTGGTAAATGAGGTTTTCATGGGGAAATAAAGTTCTATTGGATGGTGTGTCTTAGGTTTTTTTGGTGATTTACTCTCACTATGATTGGTTTATAGTTTCAATGTAGCCATGTTCACATACAAATGGACTCGATTATGTAGTCTTGATGACTCTATATAGGTGGAGGGATCCATAGACTTAGTTGATTAGTGTATATATATAACCATCACTTATAGAATAGGTGATAACTATAGAAATCCATGGTCGATGGTGATTTAGAACATCAATTGGGAGAAAAGGTTTTTTGTATATGTTTGGGTTGATGGGATATGATTATTCAAAGATATATATCACTAAGGATTGGGATGACAGGTAGTTGAGCTTACATTGGTTGTCCAAGTTGAATTATAAGAGAGTTGTGATTTATTTCTGAAAGATGAGATATTGATCTAATGATAAAGTAACTAGAAAATTTCCATAGGAATTGTGACATATTATTTGGGTGTGTTATTGGGAAATTTGATGACTATTTATGTGAAATATATAGTATTTTTTGGAATGTGGTCATAGGAGACTTGTTTATGGAAATGGTCAAGAGACCATGGGTTCTCGGGGTATGACTGATTAAAGATGTACCTTTACATTTTTAGTATTTTCCAAAGTAGGTAAATGAATTTTCATGGATGTTGAGCATGAGTAATGTAGGTCATGTATTTATTCTAGAGTGTAGTTTATATTTGATTATGTATGTATATAATTACATTTACATGAATATAAAACATGAGCATGTTGGTGGTGGATTAATAAGTTAATTCTCAAACCCTACATATGCCCCTTGGTATTCATGTAGATTTTTGGGATTTTAGACTAGTTAGAGGACCAAGATTGTGCATTGGACCATAGAGCTTAGGGATGCATAGTTTTATGGGACATATGGTAGATGGACCATGTGGTTTCTTTTGTATTGAGTTGGAGACTTTTTTGGGTCTTTGATTATGTTCTTATATGATAAATCAGAAGTGACCTTTTATGTCTATTTTTGTATGACAGTTGTGACACACATTAATTATCTAATATGTATGGGTTTATTCAATTGGATTATTATTTCTATTTCTTATTATTGCTTCCACTCAGTCTAATTACATGCTTCTGTATTGCATTTATTTATTAAGACCATTTTCATATTATTAGTATAAGATCACTAAAATATAAAGTCTCCCCCAATTAACACCTATGTGAACTCTCACATGTTGTCGGTATCCTTTGGCACACATGGAGGTTGTTCCTATGTCCAAGTGGGCCTCGAGCCTGGAGCAATGGTTATCTGGCTCCTAATTCGGGGAACTACACAATACATATATATAAATAAATCATATTTTATATCTTGAATAATGTTATGATAATTTATTAGTGAAAAGATGAACCCAAACCACTAAAAAGATTTTTTTGGATAAGATAAGAGCTTATATAACAAATAAAGAGTGAATTGTATTTTAGATTAATATTTGATCTTATTGTGACATTTCGGGAAATTATAAGCATACAATAAAGAATATATTAGCATGAAATATAAATTTTAGCATAAGACTTTACAAGTGATTAAAATTAATGTTATGTTGATGATGGAAGGATATGATATCAAATCATTTTTAATTTTGGTGTATGGTCAGTAAAAGTTTGGAGGAGTCTTATGGTTATCTACCTGTGGAACAGATTAATATTTGGATATTTTTTTGAGGTTAAAGTATGATTTATCAAAACATATACTAACAATTTTGTTTTTGGTAAATTTTGAGAGGATGATGTAATGAATTATAGATATGATGATTCATTAAAAGTTATTTAGGAGAGAAAAATTCATCTCAAATATCCATTTTCTTGTTGTTGGAAATAAAGTTAAAATTGATCGAAGAAAAACTGAAGGTTGAGACTATTCTTATGACATAGAAATAAATCACATAAATTCTTTCCACAATAGAATTACCTAGATAGTAAATTAATTCCAAGACTCTAGGAATATTACCATGAAATAATAATGTTATCCATTTAATTTTCTTACTGAGAATGTACTGGCCTTTTAACCCATTACAAGATTTATACTTTAGTGATGGTTAAATTTCACCTGAATATGATTTCTATCACTCTTTAAAAATCATTTGGGGGTTAGTTTTTTCTTCCATATCCATATTTTGAATTCACACCTCTATACCCCTATTTGGAAACCAAGTTATGTGTTATTATTGTTTACATTCTCACTTCCCTTTTCATCATTTCTGAATAATTTCTATTGACCCTTTTTATGATGTGGGTTTTGAACAAATTATTTTTTCAAATATTACACTGATAATTACTGATATAAAGTTAACATTGTGAGAAGACAATTTATTAAGGGGCGGGTGGAGGAAATTGACTCCCTTATATTTTAGAAAATATTTTTCTATAATTTATTTCTTTAATAGATTTTGTTATATACAACAACGAGTTTAAAATATCCATGACACAATATTAAAATATTATTAAAACCTAGTCATTAATTTGGATGGTATGAAGATGATATAATGATTTGTGAAATATATATTAATTAACAACTCAATATAACTTTATTGATATGTTCTTAGTAAATAATCACACATTTTTTAGTAAGGTTATTTTATGCTACACATAATAAAACTTCCTCAAAAATAATTTTATTAATTTTTATGAGAAAATATTACAAATTTCATAGAAATTTTATATTTTTTTAATAAATGTAACATAATGTTTTTCATAATCATAGTAAAATTATTTTAGACTAATGTTTTGGGTCTTTTTTGGAAAAATTGATTTTTCTATGAATAGTGAAAAATATTGAATTTTATTTAAATATAGTTTATTTTATTATATCTGCAAGACCAAAATATAATATAAAAATTAATAAAATATATGGAATTAATAATTTATTAATAAAATAATATAAATATAAATTTAAAATAATTTTAAAAATTGAAATTATAATTTCATCCATGATAAATTGGAAAATCATTTTCAACCTTGATGCAGAGCATTCATAACACTGGAAATGTAAAATTTGTTAACAAAAAATAATATTTGATATGTAATAAGCCCATTATTGAATTAGATATGGAATATCCAGAATTATATAAGATTTTTATATCTAAAAATTAATTCTGATGTTATATAACAAGTGGTTTATCCAATTTCTTGTTCAATGTTTATGTAAGGCCGTAAAAGTGAAAATATCATATTAAATAATTTTTCATAGTATAGATATGAGTTAAAATACATATTTAATGAATATAAATGTATATTTTTGGAGTAATAAAATTATATTATTGATTTTAATTTATTTATTGTTTTTAGGTATTCAATAAATACCTTAAACTCATTTACAACACTAACAAAATAATTATTAAAGTAATGGAAAAATGAAATAAATGATATTAAAAAATTAAAACTATTAAAATTAGAGATAATTAATATGATGCCTAAATTTTATATATGAATGCAACATGTTTAAAATAAATTTAAATATTTTATTTTGAATTTTAATTTCTTTCATGATTTCTTTAATTCGAAATTAATGAATATTTGTAAAAACTGTGATTAATGATATTTTAAAATAAATAATATAATATTATATGATATAAATTCAATGAAAACATTATAATCTACCAAGCGACTATTATATAATTTATAGTATCAAAAATAGTCAATTTATGATAAATTTTTCTATTTATTGAAACTATGTTGATCCCCAGTGATTAAAAATACATGTTATCACTGTAAGTTTGAAAATAGTAAACGAATGGTTAAACACAAATGGTAAGTGTAAAAAAATGTCAAAAATATTTTAATTTGGTTATTAGATAAATTAAATTTAACTCTCAACCCATTATTCTTTAAAATTACATTTTTAATTGAACCCCAAAAATTTGTTATCTCTTATTTAGATCAAGGAGAATTAAAAATTTTCACTCTATCTTTTATAATATATATTCTGTGTTCACACATTCAAAAACAAATTATAAATGAATATTTGTTAATTTTTTTATTAACAAAATGTTTTTCCTAGTTAAAATTTATTTCTAATTTTTATTAATTATTTAATTACAATAAATTTTTATACAATTTTGATATAATATTTCTTCAATTAATAAGATTATATAATAAAATATTTTAAAAATATGAAAATAAATATAATTTTAGTGGGTTAATGTGTCACATGAATTTTTTATGTTAATAGAACATATTATTATTCTGTTAGAGTATTATTTTTGAATTTAAACATTGTAATTAATTATATTATGTATAATTAATTGAATTTCTTCATAATTTACAATAATGTTATTTTATGAGAGTAATATTTTATTAAATTACTTTAAATATCATAAAATTAATAAAATTGTAAAATAGAGATATTATAAGGTCTCTAATTTCAAAAAATATCCATTTATAGTAAGTTTTTAACATTCTTAATTAGAAATAAATTTATTATAATTAAATGTTTTAAGAAATTCAAAAAGTTCCCTTTACCTTAATTATAAAATGGAATCTCCTCCACCACATACCCACACCACATTGAGCCTCATATGTAAACTAAACTCCTAGAAGATTCATCCTAAACTTCCCTAGACACATCTTATAGGTTTTTTCTTCCCAAAGTACCTACCCAAGAGACCTTTAGAGGAGATCAAAATGATTCATTTCAAAGAAGAGTTTGTAAACTTAACTGATCAATATCTTTTCTAATATTCTTTACCTCATATAAATCTTTGGTATTTATAATTAATTAATAACTTCAATTCCATATATACACTAAAATGTTTCCATGATTATTAAAACACTATTATACACACTCTTTACCACCAAATGATAAGTGAATGTATCTCTCATGTGTATGTATGACTTACAGCCTCCACATAGCGATACAATTAAGTTCTCATCACCTTACATGATTGATAAGTATTATGAAAGGTTTAATTTTTATATATGATATTCATTAAATAATTATACTTATATAATTATAATTTAATGAATAAATTCTTTTCATTGAATCATTTTTTAAATGATAAATCCACTCATGCGTAAGTGCAGACTACCACCTCCATGAAGAGATTCGACTCGTTTTTCATTTATATTTTACATAGATGGTATTGTGGATGAATTTGATAAATATATATGATATATATGATTTAAAAATTATTCTATTATAATGAATTTTTATTTTACTTTATTTCAATCCATCAGTCAAGAAATGAAAACGTCGTCCATGTGTACGTACGACCTACCATCTCCATGAATAATGTAATATTTTTTATATCTACTTTTGATGAATGATTATAAATATGTATATAAATAAACTATATCATTTTTATTCCACGATTTAAATTCTATATGTATTTGGACCATGATCAGTGTATGAGTACTTGGACTTCCAAACCGAAACATGCTTTGAAAATGAAAAGAGTTATCACCCAAAATGCAGATTTTAATAAAAAAAATATTAATAAATTGGTGATATGATGTATTAAATAAATAATACATGGAATTATAGTTATGAATATTCTATTGGAATAAATGTGTAATTAATAAATATTTATTATATAGTACGATTGAATGTGAATAAGGAAAGGCGAGACTTGAGGTATGTGATTTATATTTCCAACATATTTTAATCAGGGTTGTTTATAATTGAATTTACAAAGAGGAAATTATATATCATTGTTATGATTAATCATAGTAATTTTATCAAAATATGACTATTTCATAATATTATATGTTTCCCATTCCCTTTTCCTAAACATAATTATTTAATAGAACAAAATATTTTTTTAAGGGAAATTAACTTCATTTTTCTCTTTAGTCGAAAAACCGTTTTCTTCCATATCTTTGTTATAGTAAAATATTTCATAGAAGGTTTTCACTATTTACCTATGATTTTTTAAATTTCATTTATCCCATGTTTTAATTTATACAAAATGTTTTTAAGGTAATATTTATATAGTTTTTCAATCAAGGTACTTAGTGACTTTTCAGACATAGGTATAGAGGGACAAATTTTTTATCTAATACAAAATGTATAGAATTTACCACCATTATGAATCCTAAATGATTTGAATTTTACTTTACATGTTTATAAGTTTTTTTTAAATTTAATTTTTTCATTATTACATGTCTAGTTTTATATAATTTATTTTAAAATTAGAAATTTTATTTTCCTAATGAATGTTTTAATTGTCTTTTAACTGTATCCCTATTCATAAATGAAAATATACCTTAATTCAACATAAGAATTACTAGGGTTATGATGCAATAATATGATTCTTATTTTTTATTTGGATGGTTTATGTTTGTGATTAAATGATGTTGATGCAACTCATTACCTTTTTTCATTAGTCACACTTCGAGAAAATGTTTATGAAATCTATTTATTTTATTGAGTTATGATATAATGAATGTTTTATGATATTTTTTCACACAATTTTAGGATTTTATTTATATTATGGGTGGGACTTATAAATATCCCTCTAATTCATTTGGTCAATATGGAAAAATCATGAGGTAAATATATTATGCATGAACCAAATTTCATGCGCATGATTTTTTGCGTGGACCAGGATTTCATTACATAAGATTATAAATTGAAATTATTTTGAATACATAAATTTTTGTGAGGGCATAATTTATTTTCTTAAAATTAAGGATTTAACCTATTTATATTTATACATGTTCACAAAATAATAATATTATGTATTTCATAATTCTATGACTTATGTATAACACCCCGAGTTTTTATGAATGTTTTTTTTCAAATGAATTAAATTTATTTTTATGCCTTTTATTGAATTCTACACTAAGATACTATTTTATTATATTATAAACTAAATTATTTATTTTCTACATATGGCACCAGCTTGGTATTCGTTACACACAACATTGAGTTTCCATTAAATAACATTTTATTATTATAATTATTTAAATGAGATACTTACAACATAGCTGTTCAACTTAGTAATATGAATATTAGTAACTAATGATTAATTATTATTCAAAATTTTTAATATAAGTAAAATATATTTATAATAAACAAATAAATATTTGGTAAAGTCTTTGTAAGTTTCAAAATACTATTTACTTAAAAGAAGTGCTTATTGTTTCATTTTGTCATCAGTAATAAAATTAATTTTAGAATCGTTTTATAATTGAATTTGATAAAATAAACATAATTTTTGAATATATAATGTTCATATATTCTTATGGATAATTTTTTATATTTTTTGAAAAACAATATTTTTGCATAAATATTAAAAATTACATAATTTTAATTCAAAATATAGTTTTTATCTAATTTATTTATATAGTTAATTTTTTTTATGTTTTGTTTCAAAATTTATTTTTATCAATTATACATGAATTAAGGTAATTTTAACCAATTTCAATTTTAAATTGGATATAAAAACATATCAAAATTAGGGAATTTATAATATAAAAACTCGTCATCTCATCCCGTTTGTGGGACTAATTTTAAGTTAATTTTTTCCACTTATGTGATTATAATTTAAAAATATGGATTAAATATTTAGAAGTAGAATAATTTATAATTAATAATAAGTTGAACATAGTTTTTTAACAGAAATATTTGTGAACGTAATTTAAATTTTATTATAGTGATTAAGGTAAAAACAATCTTAATAAATGACTAAACTTATAATATAAGGTGTAGAAAGGACTATACACTTATATAAAAATTATTGTAATGACATATTTATAAAAAAACCTATAAATATTTATAATCATCTATTTATAACCCTTGGGGGGAAACTAAAATGTGGGTAACACTCAAATCTTTTCAAGAATAACAAATGTTTCATTTTACCTACTTATAAAAGGCCTCATGTCCTCCCTATCTGATCACAATTATACATGAATGTTTTTAGGAAAAAACTACTTTAATATCCTACCAACATTATTCTATTCATCAAATAATCCTATCTTGGTAAGAAATCCAAACTAGGAATACCTTAAGTGATATAAAAACGGAGTTACATAAAGAAGAGGCAACATCCCTCAACAAGTACTTTGTTTTTATTTATTTCTACACCCACTTAAATAATATCATTAAATAATTAATTAATAGCCAAAATATACTAAATAAAAATTTATTTTGTTATGTTAAGGGTTATATCTACACTCACATTCACTTCCATCAAATGGGATGCACAATCATTATTTTTGTGTATGATAGATTACTACATCCCGAACATATGTCATTTGTTCTTCCATTTAAACCTTTCAAGGTGGGGAATAATAATGTAATTTATATTTTTATTATATATATATATACATATGATATTTACTACTCATTTAGGCCTTATATTTTTTTTATATAACACATATCTTTATGCTTTCAATTTTATATAAATACGATAACTTCCTTTGTGGACATGTGGACTACCGCCTCTTTGAAGTGATATGATTCCTTTACACTTTACATGGAATGTATTAAGGATGGTTTCAATGAATGTATATGATATATATTACATAATAATGGTACTAGAATTACATTTTTTTTATATACATATATTTCATTTACTTTCTTTCTTCTGATATGATATGAAAATGGAGACAAAGCACATGCATACATAGGACCTACCATCTCCATGAATGGTGTAATTAATTTTATATTTATATATTTTATAGATTATTATAAATAAAAACATACTAAATATATATGATATTTATATCATTTATATCATTTTTGATATTATTAAATCATAATATAATTAAAATTAACACAAATATAAGAAATCAAATCACATATGAAAAACAAAGTCGTTATCACTCGAAACATAACTTTAACATGAAATTGTTAATAAAAGGGGAATATAAGGTCATAAATTAATCATATATGGTATTATATTATTGAATATGGTTAGGTAATATATTTATAATAAACTTATATTTATTATACTTGATTTTTGAATGATTATAAAGGGATTCATGACATAAAGTAAGGGGATTTCTAGCCTTACTTCAATTTTTAAGAGACTGATTCCATATTCACCACTCATTTATTTTATATGGTGTATAAAATTCACATGGATGCATTATTTTATTATTATACTTAAATTAATTTTTATTTATATATCAATTTTATTATCTCACATTCATGGGGTTTACATTTCACAATTTTTAAATTGGGTATGGTAATTTTGTCTCAATTTTCCTTCCTTAAGACACATGTTTTTCTATACACCTATATTTTTTTATGTTGTATATACCATCTATTTGAAATTTTATATCATTAAATTTTTTATTTTTATGATATTATACACTTCATGTAATTTTATTCTCTTATGTGGATTATGATTCAGAGCTTCCATAATTGTAAGATTTTATTGTAACAATCTCATCGTTTATCAGGATTGTTTATGATTATATTTCCTTTAATGAAATATTATGAACAAAATCTCTAAAAAACAAAATTATGTTTATTATCATATGTTTAATCATTATTTATTCATGTATTAGTTCAATTTTACCACTATTTGGTACATAAGATAATTATTTAATAGTTTTTACTAGAATATGAATTTATTTATCACTTTAATCGAATAACTATTTTATTCAAAAACCCATGTTTTAATTAATGTTATAAATTGTTTTTTAGAATATTTTTTAATGAATAAATTATATTTTAATCATGAAAAAATTATAAAACATCTTTACAAATTAGTTTCCATCTATGATGACATTTGTTGGTGTTACTCATGGCTTTCTGGGGAAATGATCAAAAGGTTCCATTCATATTACTTCTCAGAATGGTTTATGTTTTAATAGTGTGATGGTTATGAAACCCATTTCTCATTTATGAGTTATATGTTTTTTAAACCAATTTCTATTCCACATGTTACATGCTTTTGAAACCTGCTTCTTTTATAGAGTTATGGTTTGATGAAGTTTTTATGATACATGTATATTTTCCACAAGTTATAATATGATGACATGTTTATGATACCAATTTAATTACATTAGTTATGGTATAATATTTATGAACCCATTATGTAATATTTGTAATGATATGATTATTTTTTGTGATGTCGTTCCACACATACATATGATTTTATTATTTGATGGATGGGACCTATGTCTCCATCCAATGCAATGGGTAATGATTTTTATCTCTTGAGATAATTATGGGAAATAAGTTGACATTATTGATACATTATCGGTTGAAGGGGAAACCTGATCCACTATAAGAATAATGGGAAACCGAATCCACTATAGGAAGAAGGAGAAGACGTATCCACTAATGGAATATATTTAAACTAGATCCCTAATATGGAAAGGACTACAACTGGTGATGGTGGTGCATCCCACCATATAGGTGTAGTCCCCATTAACTGTCATGATAAGTTTTGAAAATTCACCTTGAATTAGAGGGAATGATATTACGTGATTATTTTTTTAACACAACTCCATGTATTCTTCCAATGTGATTATTTTGAGGATTATTCTATTGATTCCATCATGATTAATGTGTTATGAATTACCAATATTTATAAAATGACTCATGTATATGATCTTTTATATGTAGTTTATGACGTTCTCATATTATTAACAAGTTCTCAAACTATTATGTTCATAATTATGCTTACATATTCCCCATGTTTAGCATTACTGAGAATCTGAGATCACCATTTGTTATGTTTCATTTCTGTAGGTTATGAAGATACATATTATATATTACAAATATAACAATAATTTTAATCATGAAGAACATGGAGGGAGATAATGTCTCTCAAATATGCAATAGTTCTTATGATCCCATGTTTCTAAAGGCACTAACATAATATGGTTTTGGACATGTATTTCTATAATTAATTAAGTATTCTTCAAAAATGATGTGAGGCATATTCATTTTTATCAAGGTTCACTATTATTGATATTAAATAAAAATTTATAAAATATTTTGGAAGCTGGAATGAGAAATCGTTAGTGATAACCCTAAGTACATGACTAAGGATAAGTCTAAGGATGAGTAAATGTATAGGAAAATGACATGGAATTTGGTAAAGGATATAATGAGTGGTTTCCTTGCAATATATCCTAGTCTAGATGCTACAATTGGTTGTAGATTTGGCCTAGATTTTGATATTTTTAACAAATCTAAAAGCACTATATTGGCATAGAGTCGACTGTGAATTGGTAGATAAATTTGGCCCTTACCACACACCTTATTTGATACTCCTAGGAGATATACTTTTGGAATTAAAAAAGAACTTATTAAACATTATAAAATATTTAAATATATGTTGTCTATGAATAACCTAGGATAAAAATAAGGTGTCAAATAATAATGAAAGTTTCATAATTTAGACATCTTATAAGTGAGGTTTCATGATTACGTGGTTCCTAACTATGATAAATGATTCACTCTCTATGTTATTGGGGATTATTCGATGGCTAGAACCTGAAGAAACCACATTATTGGTCATTAAAACAGACAATGAAATGATTTTCCTTCTAATAAACCTAATGATACGAGATATGGAATAAAAAATATCATTGATTTTCATACCTAATTTTCTCAAGCTATGAATCATTCTAGACTTCTAAATGAGAAATGGAGGGAACAAGATTATGCAGATTATTTTAATAGGTAACGCCCACCTTATATTAGTGGGTCTTCTGATCTACTTATGAATGAACAATTTATTAGTACTATTGAAAATATATATTCCTTCATCCATTTTTCAAGATATAAAATAATAATTATTACTGTTTATCATTTGGAAGGTGAAGTAGACTAGTGGAAGACTCTAATCAAGAATACGAGGAGGAAGGATGAAATTTAATCCATGGATTGGGATCAGTTCAAGAACATATTATTCCCTAAGTACATTCCTTGTGATTTTCATACACAGATAAAAAAAGTACGTCCTTGAGTTAAAGCAAAAGGATGAAAAATACATTGGTAGCTACAAGGATAATTTTACAAGAATTTTGATCTATGCTTGTAGTATTATAATCAAACTAGAAATTAAGATTAACTAATTGTTTAGTGTCTTAAATCCATATCTTATAAGGGAGTTATCCATAAGTGACAATAGTATATATGAAGATATTGTGTATTGTGTGATCAAGGTTGAAATGGAAGTTGGAGTTACATATAAATATAATGGTTTTAACTATAAAAATAATATGCATTTAAATGTAAAATATAAAAACCATGGAGGGAAGAAAATGATCATTCCTTTAATCTCTACCTGTTGAAAAAATAATGATGGAAATAATCGTATGGGGTCTAATAATTTTTTTAAGTGTGAAAGGGAAGACCATTAGAAAATTTATTACCCAACTGATGGGAAAAAGTTGGATAAATATTGTAATAGAGGGAAATATATATAGAATGAACGACCCACACTTTGGTGATTCAAATTTAATGAGAATAAGCATTATGATAACTAGTTCCCAAACCCGGGGGATAGTGATGAATATCGGTTTCAACAACCTCTTAATCCAAGGGAGAATAGAAAATCACATGCGATAACTATTTTATATGAGGCGTGTGATAAAAATATGGTGAAAGATACACATACCATCCACTCTATAACTGCTAACGTCTTATTTGATTCTCAGTCTACCTACTCTTTCATATCCAAAGAATTTACTAAGGGTATTAAGATTCAACCAAAATGATTAGATGTGGAATTAGTAGTGAAAACCTATAGTGTAACAATATATTTGTATCAAGGTAATGATTCCTACATGGTTTAAATATGTGGGAATGTTCTTTATTAAAATCCTTTCATTCTTCCTTTAGTTGAGTTTGATGTTATCTTATGCATGGATTGGAATTCCATGCATAAATCCCAACTCTATTTTCAAAAAAGGGAAGTTACATTTGATATTTCAAAATAAACTATGTTCTCTTATCAATGTGACTATAATTATGATCTTTTTATGGAGATTATATCTATTCTATAGGTATTAATTCTCATATAGAAGGTTGTGTTTGTCTCAAATGGTTGGGGAGAAACTTGATATCTATGACATTCCAATTGTTTGAAAATATATGGATGTATTTAAATAATATTTTTTTGGACTTCCAAAAAATTTAATATTTATTTTAAATAGAACTCATACATGGTGTCACGCAAATTTCAAAGACTCCCACTAGAATGTCTCTAATTGAGTTGCTGAAATTGAAGAAGCAAGTCCATAAAAACCTTGATAAGGGATTCATTTGACCATGTCTATCACTTTGGGGTTCAAATGTTATTTTTTTGAAAATAAATTTAGACCAACTCAAATTTTCATAGAATATTGGGTGTTTAACATGATCGGAATTGAGAACATGTACCCTCATCACTATATTAATGACCTATTTTATCAAATATGCAGAGCTGAATTATTTTCCAAGATTGAGCTTTGTTTTGGATGTCATCAATTGATAGTTAAGAAGGAGGAAATTTCCAAGAATAAAATCCAAAAAAGCTATGAGAACTTTGAATATATAGTGATGAATATTGGTCTTACTAATTCCCTTTATATCATAATGGTTTTAATGACTAGATTATTTAGAGATTACAAAGACTAGATCAGAGTAGTCTTTATAGATGATATTATAATTTACTTAAAGGAAAATTAATACCATAAAGAGAACAAGGTAATTTTAATAAATACCATATGGATGGAAAACCGTATGAAAAATTTACAATATATGAATTTTCAATGAATAAAGGATTCCTTTTTGGGTCACATAATATTAATAGATTGTATAACTATACCGAAAACAAAGAATGATGAAATTTAGTGTTGTACTCGACCAACCACATTGACTAAGATCCATATATATCTTGGTTGAAATGGATATTATGGATGTTTTGTGTACAATGTATCACAAAAATATAATACTTTGACCATTTTGACACAGAGGAGTGAATGATTCGCCTGGATAATAAAATGCGAGGAATATTTCATGGAACTAAAGAGAATATTGGTCAGTGCACTTGGTCTTACATTACCCTATAGTGGAGAATGATTTCTTATCTATAGTGATGCATGTAAGGGGGATTGGGATGTTTTATTATGTTGAATAACATGGTTATGGCCTATACCTCATGAAAATTGATGATTCACGAGAAATATTTCCCAAATCATTATTTTGTGTTAGGTATGGTAATTTGTTTATTATATATATACATGAATCACCGTTAATTTAAAAATTGTGTTATATATAAAAATCATAATAATTTTAAATATATTTGTACATAGAAGTAATTGAACATGCACCATAGAAAATGTTTAGAGATGACACGGGATTATGATTGCTCAATATTTTACTAACTTGTGAAAGATAACAAGGTGGTCAATGTTTTATTTCAAAAGGATCATGCTAGATTATACATGTTGAGAATAAAAAAAATCCAATATTTATATATTTTGAATGTTTTTATTTGGAAATATTAAAAGAAGGGAATAAAATATTATCTTTCTCAATTGAATGTTCAACCCTCTATCAAAGTGACGATTAAAGTGGTACATGATGAAGATGATGATTGATAGAAGAAGGTATGAAATTTTACTATGTTGGATATTTATCATGATAGAATGATGAGGTTTAGTGATTGTGCATTTGTTCCTTCCATAACAAATTTTAAGAAGAAGTTGGTAGAGGAATGTTATTATTCTTCATTCTCTATTCATCATGGACATATGAATACGAATAGAGTTTTTAAGTAAAAATTTCAGTTCTATGGAATAATGTGGGACATCAAATAGTTTGTTTCCCGATTAATTATATGCCATCAAGGTTATGCTGAAAAAAATGTTTAAGTGGATGTTGCATCCATTACCCATACCAGATGGAAATGAGAGAATATCATTATGTATATTTTTCATTAGACTGCACAAAAACTATAATGGGTTTAATTATATATGGGTGGCATTCTACCACCTTAAAACCCATCACACTTCATCAATATAAAAGAAGACATAAATTTGTATCATCTTCCCTGGATATACAATTAAGAAGATGTAAGGTTTTACAAAGTACAACATTCCATTGTATCTGATTGGGATCTGTGGTTTACCTCGATGTTTTGGAGAAGTATTCATCAATAACGTGACAAATAATTGAGTTTTTTCACTTCTTATCACCCTTAGACATATGGTCATTCTAAATGAACAATTCAAACCATAGAATATATGTAGATATTTTATTCATTGGATTTCAAAGGTGGGTTTGATAAACACAAACATCTAGTTTTGTTTTCTTACAATGTTTTTTTCAATCAGGAATTCATATGGATCGTTATTAATCCCTCTGTGTAAATAAATGTATTTCTCTAACATGCTGGAAGGAATTTGGATAAATATATCTATTGGGACCTATGATCAACTTATGAAATGGAAGATAATTCTAGAACCATTCAGTAACATATAAAACATGTTCAATGTTCAAAGGAATGTTATTTTGATAAATGATGGTGTGATCTAGAATTTGAAGTTATTGAGAAGGTGTTTCTATGAATTTTATGAAAGAATAATGTTATGAAATTCCAAAGGAATAGGCAACTAAGTCCTAGGTATATTGGTCCCTTTAAGATTCCTAATCATATTGGGATGGTAGAATATTTCTAGTCACATCCACAAAACCTCCATCTAGTCAATGATGTGTTCAATTTATTACGCCCGAGAAAGTACATACGTGAACATTCACATTTACTGAACTCATAGGTCATACCACTAGAGAATTATATTTATTACAAGGATAAAACTTTTGAAATTAATGATCGAACAATGATTTTTATAAGAAACAAGACCACTCACGTGTTCAATGTTTTGTGGAGAAACCACCGATTAGAGTAAGCTACTTGGGAACTTGAGAATATAATGAATCAGATCTTTCATCATTTATTTTTTTTTAAACGATGTATTTAGAGGGGGAAATTCATTTTAGGGTGGGGGGGGGGTTAATATTACACACCTAGTTTTTATGAACCCTTATTTTGAACAAATTAAATTTCATTGATGGCTTGCATTATAGCATACATCATGATAATTTTTTTATACACTACATTAAGTTAATGTTGCAGAAAAAGAAGAATAAGATTAGCTTGTGTGACACACAACATTGAGTTCTTATGAAGAATTTTTTTTTATTATTTTAATATCTCAACCTGACTAAACACTAAACTGGTAGTCATACCGATCTCCATATGACCTCAAGCATGCCTCCCCATATGCCAGAGGATTCCGACTTAAAACAGGGGTCTATTGATGGTATGATGGGGAGAATATACCCTCTAGATAATATTAATACAGAGGTATAATAATATTAAATAAAAATCATAGTGGAATATATAATACTAAATAAACACTAATAGTTGAAGAAGAATATAATAGTTTCAACAAAAGTAAAATGGAAAACATGAATTCCATAAAATGATTCTTGTAATGTTAGGTGTCACTACATATAACAAGTAGTAAAATATAACAAAATAAAAGAAGAACATGATGGTTAATCCATAGGAATCCTGAGTACTAGCTCATTCCTATGTTCCCTGGCTACCAAGTACGCATCAAAACATAAGAAATCAATCCAAAGACCTGCAATTATGTAAGACTGCTCGGGTACCCTAGTGCTATGGAATCCCATGCAGGGTGTGGGAAATAAATATCTGTAGGCCAACACTAATGGTTTATAGGATATTCAATCTCATGAAATATAAATTATGTAGTGTTCTATATATAATAGATATAGATTAATAAAAAATTAAATAATAAAAACTTGTTTCAGGTTCTTAAATAGAAACACATTCCATACAACCTTCTTCGGCTTATGCCAGGTGGTTGAAAGAGTACATGTGAAAGGCATAATATTTATAAAAGTCCCAAGGTAAAAAAGGAAAACCCATAAAGCATTCCATCAATATTTTTTTTCATCTTAGGTTTTAATCCAAATGCCATCACTCAAGTAGGTTAGAAAAACAAGAGAGAAGCCTCAATTATGCCTAAGCCGGATCATAATAATAATAAAGGATACATCTCATGTAATTCATGAAATTCAAAGAAGTGTGAAAAATATAATGGTGGAGTGGGAGCCTATCCCTGATGATCTAAAAATAACCCTAGGTATTGATAAGATATTTTTGATGTAAACCAATTACACAGATTTTGTCCAAGGGGATCCATACGGAATCCCAAGTATAACTTGAGGCATGTTGACACTGATTCCATCCTAGGTATCTCATGTAAAGGACTGAGTATCACCCATGGAATGAAAAAGACAACATTATAATGGGTTTATCCATGAGTCCTTAATATATAACCCATGTTCTATTCCTATCCTATAATAAGTGAACCAAACAAGAAATAAACATATCAGGGAAATGCATAAATATATAATTGCATGCCAAAAAAGAACCTTTTTAATATCACATGATTACTATTTAATCAAGAAATTAAATTTAAGACAACCAGAAATGAAACAATTTATATATCAAGGAAATAAGAAAAAGGGATTGTATTTAATCAATTTCATTTCATCACATAAAACTCAATAGTACAAGATAACAACCTTATCAAAAAAATATAATACATTTTAATCCATTTAAATGGCTTGATTGGAGAGTACTATAAAAAAATATACTCTACATAATATAAACTAATTAATTGAAGATGGTATAAATTATAATGAAACTCCAATGAAAAATAGATAGGAAATCATTAAACCACTAATCATTAATTTTTATCTTAGAAGATAACACACCTCTATTGGTGAGATTTTATAATAAAAACATGACTTTTTATTCAAAAAAATATTGTAATATATTTAAGAATATTTCTTAAACATCACAATTAAATTAATCAATGGAAATTATAATTCAAGTTATTTAAAATATTGAAATATATACTCACAAATAAGGAGTTAACCATGCGAAAGGATGGATATGGTAAAGGATTATGACTACTCAATACATTCACACCATTTGAAAGTGAACAGTGTGGTAGATACTCTGAGTTGAAAGGTTCATGCATTCTTATGCATGTTGAGGATCAAAAAATAGCCAATATTGATAGATTTACAAAGGTTTTATATAAAAATATTGAACGAATGGGAAAAATATTATCTTTCTCAATTGAATTTTAAACCCTCTATCTAAGTGAATATTAAAGAGGTGAAAGAGGAAGATGAAGAACTATAAAATAAGGTTAGAAATCTTCTTTAGTTTAACCTTGATCAAGAGGGAATGATAAGGTTCTAGAACCATGTATGTGTTATTTCTATACCGTATTTGAATAAGGTGTTGTTAGAGGAAGATTATAATTCTTCATTATCTATTTATCCTGGAATTATAAAGATGAATAGAGTTTTGAAGGAATAATTTTGGTGGGATATAATGGAGAGGTATATCCCAGAGTTTGTGTCTAGATTTTTAAAATTCCAATAAGTTTAAGGTGAAATAAAAAATTATATAGGTATATTTTCTCCATTACCTATACCAAAATGGAAACATGAGAACACCACTTTATATTTCATCATTAGACTCCCCAAACACTCTAAAGGGTTTAATGATACATGTGTTGTAGTCAATCACATTAAATTTCAACACACTTCATTGATATTATATAAGGAATATATTTGGATCATTTTTCTATGATATACATTTAATAAGTGTTAAGGTTTCATGGAGAACGACATTTCATGGTATATGATTGGTTTTAGCTCAATATTTTTGTGAAGTATTCAGGAAGACCTTGGTACGGAATTGAGTGTCATAACTTATTATCTTCCTTAGATGGATGGTCAGTCTAAAAGAATAATTAAAACCTTAGAGGTTATGTTGAGATCATATTTGTTAGATTTAAAATGTGGTTGGGATCAACACTTTCCTCTAGTTGAGTTATCTTAAAAAATAGATTTCACACAAAAATAAATATGGATCATCATAAAGATATATATGTAATAAAATGTAGAGGTATAACAATCTTGAATGAAAGTGGATAAATAAATATATTTAGAATGACATCACTGGAGAAATTTAATAGAAGGATAGAACCATTCTGGATCATATCAAGGTAGATCAATGTTTGAATAAAAGTTATGTTGATCACTGATAGTGTGATCTAGAATTAGATGTCAATGAAAAGGTGTTTCTATGAATTTTTCCGTGGAATAAGGTTATGATATTTGGAATTAAAGGGAAACTAAAAACAAGGTATATTAGTGCCTTTGATATTCTGGATCATATCAAGATGGTCGCATATCTCTATGAACTTCTACCAAACATCTCTAACGTCCATGAGGTGTTCTAGGTATCTTTCTTAAGGGAGTACATACATGAAACATCACAATTAATGAACTCAGTGGTCATACCACTGGAGAAAGGTATTTCTTATAAGGATAAAAAGATGAATCTATTCATCAAACAATGAAATTTATATGAAACAAGACCACTCATGAAGTTAATTGTTTTTCTGGAGAAACCACATGTTAGAGTAGGTTATGTGAGAACTTTTCTATTTTATGAGACAAAGGTATTCTCATATATTTTTTTTAAACATGAAAAGTTTTGAAGGATAAATTCATTTTAAGGGGGGAATAATATAACACCCCATGATTTTATGAACCTTTATCTTTGAATAAATTAAATTTCATTGATTCCTTTACTTTCATGCTACATGAGGATAAAATTATGTAATATGCTATAATATGTTAATATTGTGATACAAATAGAACTAAAGTATCTATTGTTGCATAAAATAATGAGTTTTTGTGAATAAATATTTTGTTATTATTGTAACATCCCGACCTGACTGACCACTAAACCAGTAGCCGGACTGGTCACCACATGATCTCAAGAAAACCTCCCCATATTCCAGAGGGTTCTGACTAGTATCAAGGGTCTATTGATGGTACGATGGGGGATACTATTCCCTCAATATTCTATTCATACAATGTTGTAATAATATTAAAACAAAAAATGACGAAATAAGTGGTAATACTAAAGAAACAAAGACATAAAAAGAATAATATAATAACATTAATAAAAGTGACATAGACAATGAGAATTAAATATAATGATTCATGTAATGTCAGGTGTCAGTGCATATTACAAGCAGTATAATATATGAAAATAAAAGAAAAACCAATGACCAACTCCATGAGAATCCTGAGTACTAGCTCATTTATGTGCTCCCAAGCTCCCAAGTATGCAATACATAACAATAAAATCAATCCAAAGACTTGAAAGTATGAAGGACTACTCAGGTACCTCAGTGCAATGACAGCCTGAGTAGACTGTGAGATATTAATCATAGTAGGACACCACCAATGGTATTTAGGACAAACCATCTAGTACAATATAAATTAGTTGGTGTTATATATTTAACAAATATATAATTGTAAAAAATTAAATAAAAATACATAATTTCGATTTCCTAAATAGTCACTTGTCCCATTCCACCTACATCAACCTAAGTCGACTACCTGGAATAGTTACTTTGCAAGTAATAATATTTATACAAGACCCATGATAAATAAGGAAATCTATTAGGCATACCCCTAATCTTATGCTTCATCTTGGGTTCTAATCCACATGTCCTTACTCAATTAGTATAGTAAAATAATGGAAAAACATCACATGGTCATAATACAACTCATAATAATAATAATAATGGACGCATCTCATGTAAATCGGGTAATTCAGACAAGTATTTCAAATACTGTGGAAAAGTCTGAGCCAATACCCACCAATCTGATAATAATCCCAATAATCCCAATGATACTTATTATATAAAACAATACCACCAATTCCTTCTATAGATATCCATACAAAATATTAGTTATCACTTGAGGCATGGTGAATCTGTGCCCATCCCTAGTATCTCACATACGGGACTGAGTATCACCCGAGGCATGGTGTATCCATCTTACCAATGGGTCCTTCTATGATTCCTTAATACAGAACCCACATTCTCTCCCTCACTAGTAACAAGTGAATGAAAAAATTAAATCACATATTAAGGAATTTTGATAAATATATAATTTTATTCCATCAATGAAAATAACAATATCACAGGATAACTACTTAATCTAGTTGTGCAGTGTAATACAATCAACAAATGGAACTATTTATATAGCAAGGAAATAAGAAAAAAGGAATTCCATTTAAACAATTTCTTGTAATCACATGAAATTCAATTGTGAAAGATAACAAGATTACAAAAAAATTTAATAAAGTTCAATCCATTTAACTAGATTTATCCAAGATCACTAAACAAAATAAGGCACTCAAAATAATATAAAGTGAAAAATTAAACATTCTTTAAATCATAAGGAAGAATAAAAATAAAAAACATAGTATATATTTAAACCATTAATCATTACTTTTTATATTATAAGATAGTGAACCTCCATTTGTGGGGGTTTATTATAAAAACATACTTTGTTAATAAATGAAATCAATTAACATATTTAATAAATTTATTTAATGATAAAAATTCAATTAATCCATAGAAATAATTACTCAACATATTTAAAGATGGAATTTAAGAATGATTAAATTTTTAGGGTAAAGGAAAGGAATCCAATACATTGATATATTATTATCTTAAATAATGTTATCAAATTAAGACATATAAAAAACACCATTAAATTAGTAATGCATCATTGGATAAAATGGGTGGCGTACCCAAAGGGGTGGCCCAAATCCAAGTCGAACACCCTAAACATGATTTCACCAAATTCTATAGTCACTTCAGAGACTATAAGGCAATAGAAACATTTTAATATGTGATAAAAAGCCTCACTAGAAAGTTCGGATGAGCAGAAAAAAAGTGTGATGTCTAAAAGCAATAAAATGATGGGAAAGAAGCATAAGAACGTGGAATTAAAATTAAATTAATCACATGTCACCAATGACATTTAAAAAATTCAAGCTAATGTGCTTGATCAATAATAAAATTCTATTCAAACCATCCAACCAATGTAAAAATGAATTTAAATATAAAGCATGTGACATATAAGATGAATCATCAAGCATAAATAGAAAACTACAAGGTAGTGCATATATTATTTTCCAATTGAAGACAAACACCACCATCAAAGGCTTTTATTATAAAAACATGAAAATGTTCTTAAAATAAATCATTTACCATATTTAAACATTTATTGTAAATAAATCAAGAAAAAATAATTAATATCCATGAATAGTGCATAAAGAGAGAATTTAATGAATTCTTAATTTTAAAGGTGATGAAAAGGGAACCTTCCTCAAAGGGAAGACCAAGACATGCTGAACACTTTGATACTTGATGTTCTAAATTTAATTTTGTCCACACTTTCATTCACTTACATTACAATATATTTATATACCCCTTAATACAATGAACATATTCCCCTCTCCATGATGGAATATGTACATGGAAGATACACACACACACACATACCTATGTACATAACCAAAATCCTTCAAGGATTCACCAAACGCTCAACAGAAAAATTACAATGGACTTAAAAACACTTAAAGGACCAAAATAAAATTGGGTAAGATGAGGTAGTGTGAGGAAACCTCACCTCAAAGTGATGAAAAAAGTTGTATCGAACCAATGCACTTCTCCTTTTGTGGAAGATGTTATAATAAACATAAAGGAGTCCTGAGAGATGCACTGTACAACCTTACAAAAGAATATAAATGAATACTAGATTAACCCAAACCCACGGGTATCTGACAAACAAAAACTTGGTGATGGAGAGAATAAAAACCACCATCAAAGGGAGGATAAAGTCCATCCTCAATGAATCGAGTGAGAATCACCATGAAATCTAGTGGAATAATGTGAATAGAGGAGACCAATTGAGGGATGGGAATGCACCAAGGGGGTTTGACTGAGGGGGATCACTCGGGAGGTAAGGGGAGGGGGAGTTATATATGGATTGGGTTAAAGGGAAACCCCTTAGGATTTTCTTAAAAAACTAACTAAATAATAATAATAATAATAATTAAAAAAACAACAACAACAACATCAATAATAATAATAAAACTTTTCATTATTTTTATTTCCCATTTTAATATAATTGTAATTGTAATTTAAAAAATTTAATTATATTATATAAAACACACCATAATGTTTACTACTGAGGTCTGCACGATTTCAAACAAATAGTGTTCCATGTTCATACCTCACTGATTTTGAGTCTTCATGGTCTAATCCTCCCAAATCTCATTGAGACACCTAAAAAAACACACGTTCCTTTAACCATGTCAAAAAAAATTGAAGGGTTAAAAATATCAGAATTAAGTTACCAATCTCGGTTTGTAAAATTCCTTGTAATGTAAATGAAAAATTCAAATTCTTTTGGATTTTTATTGGGTTTAAAAGCACGAGTCATTATAATTATAATTATATAAATATGATAGTTATAAAATATAAATTAAAACATGTAATATGAATAATATTAAATAATTTTTAAATATTACTTACAATTATTGTATATAAATAAAAAATATTGATAAAAATATATATAATTTCAGGTAAAGGCTTTATATGTTTGAAAATACTATTTTCTTAATAGAAATGTTATTAATGTATTTTGATGATTAATTTTAGACATTATTATAAAATTAATTTGATAAAATTAACTTCATTTTTTAATTCATAATGTCAAAATAAGATTAAGGTCAATATTTTTGTTTTTGAAAAATCATCATTTTTGGATGAATAGTGTAAAATAATGAATATTATTTCCAATATTCTTTTTCATCTATATTATTTTTATAATTAAATTATATTTTAATACATTTTTAATGTTTAATTAGTTAAATTATACATAAGTTTATTAAATTTCAATTATTTTGACATTAAACTTGCATGGAAAAATAGTTCAATGTTTTGAATTTTAATATTAATAAACCACAGTCTCATCCCTTATATGGGATTAATTTTAAATTTATTTATGAAACATATTCGATTAGAATTTGAAAAAATTTATTCCATATATTTATTCATCATAATTTATAATGTCTAATAAGAATAAATTTTTTTTTTACTAAAAATATTGTTGAAAGTAATTAAAATTTATTACAATGATTAAAGGGAAAACAAACTTAATTAATTACTAAAATAATAATATAATGTGAAAAAAATGACCCTAAAATTTTATAAAAATTATTTTATAGGAATATTTTGATCATTATTGTCAGGACCCCCTACCCTAAAGGTGTACCCATCCAAGGTCAACAATGTGAGAATGGATATTGTAACCCCTGAGTCCCGCCTCTAGTAGGTCCTAAGTTTTCGACTAACACTGAGGGTATAATAAACACCCAAATGGAAGGCATTACCCTCTAAGATAACACATGTGAAAGATAGAGATAAGATAGACACCAAACTAATCCAACTCAGACTAAAATATAAAATAAAAACCAACGACACATATTTAATGTCATGCAAAACTACTACATCTAAATTGAGAAAATGTTATTACCAAAGGATAGTAAAAAAATACAGCAACCACGAAGCCCGAATAACTCTTGAAATCCCAAGATAGAAGTAACCAAACTGATCTATAACCTTCTCTAAGTGACTTAAAACATTTTATATATACATAGAGTGAGTATAAAAGTATACCCAGTAGGATCCTCTATGGAGCCTCTCATGCAAAAGTAAAGAAATCATGTTAAGCATAATGAACAATAAGTGAGAATGAATCATCACCTAAACAGGTATATTATTCTCTCAGCCTCACAATGGATACTCTCAAAAATTATTGCATACAAGAGTATATAATATAATAAATTACATCTAGGGTACCCCGCTACTACTTCCACACTGGTTTTCCACTTTTACCCAATACCGCACGTCCTAAGAAACTCTCTCCCAAAAGGCTTTCCCGCAGACACCTGGGCACAACACCACAACATGAACCTCCTAAAAAAACCACCATGTCCACGTAAGAAAAGTAACCAGGTACTTTCTGGAAGCCACCACTGCTCCCATAATGTGTATTATACATCGGTTATTAATCCACAATCCATTATAGCCCATACACCGAGTAAGGATCCTCAATCCATCACAGCATATACAGGTTACACCTATAGTAGTCCATAAAAAAATATATCCATAATATATGTCTGTGAATAACCACAAGGCATTACATCCCTCCACACACATATATCAGGAAAACTAACCATTATGCCTATAAGAACACGTATCTACCAAGAGAACAGAGCACAACCAAAAGGGGTAGTCAGTTATCTATTATCCCACTAGAATGTTCGGGAAAACACCCCAGGGCTCAAAATCACCTAGGTGTCAGTCGCCCTAATCGGAAGGATGGGGTATCATACAAAAACATAAAAATCACATGATATAATATATCTCACAACCAGAATATGGAGAAAACCTTGTCTTATACTCATGTGTAGCTAACGTCTCATGGAATCCCAGTTGCCACTGCTAAGACTAGGTATCCTATAAGAACACATCCATTTAAAGAGAAACATTAGATTAAATTATCCCATTTTATCTGTTTCAATTTACTTTAATTAATTCTTTAAACATTGATTAAAAATTAACAATTTCACATTATATTTAATTATCATAACATCCAAAGTCCACTTTTCCTTTAAATTTCAACCTCAACATTGGGTCCAAGCCCACTCCAACCCCATGGGTTCAAAATCATTTATTCAATCATTTATTAAAATCATTATTAGTCGCCATAATTATATGCACTCTAGAAAAGAAAAACTAAGATACCAAACACAAGGGGCTCAAAATGGTGTGTCGATGAACTACCCATTGAGTATTTTCCACCTATAGGAGGAGCATAGACCCACCACCCTCAAGAAGTAAAATATGGAAAGAACATGGAATACCCCTAACATATTCACCTAATTTGGAAGTAGGGTATGAAAAAAAAATGCCTTAAGAAGTGGGGAATGTAAAGTGAATAAACAACCAACAAGATTCATCAAACATCCAAACATTAACATCTTTCCCATTTCATCATCTCTGGTGTCCTCCCCGACAACTAAATGCATAAATTAATGCATCTCGCCACTCTAGGAATCAAATGATGCCACTACCACTGGGACTTCCTGACCCAAATACTACAACATCCCTCCAAGCTCAACCATCTGAGGCTCACACCACAAAAAAATCAGTAGGAAACAAAAAAAAAAGTAATTAGGCTCTTAAACCAATCAAGGCATTCATCCTTTACAAGAAATGAGCTCTTACAGCTCCATGAATAAGGCTCCATGGCCATTACAAGCAATAGGGTATCTCAAAACCCAACCATGCATTATCATCTATCAACATCCATTTTTTAATCCATCATGAATTAACTAATTCATTATTAGATTGTTCCAACTATAGGAAATGTAACTGCAAGATATCATGGCTACCACAAAATAATTAAACAATTAATTTGAAATGAATTTAAATAACATGAGCCCATATACTTTAAGTTTAGAAAGAAACATGAATTAAAAATACAAATCACTATCAATTGGATTAAAATAAAATTTACAATAACAACCAGATTAATTTACTTGCCTCTTTATATTTATCCATTTAATTATCAATTAATTATATCTTTACGTCCTTTACCAATTTCATCAATAAAAACATGCTGACAAGAAGATCATAGATATCACACTTTCTATAAAATCAAGATGAAAACCATCATCACGGTGCAAAACAACAACTTGTGATCAAACCAATTCATTTAATTCACTTCACGTATTTAATTAAGTCAATTTTATTTCAATCTATAGGGGATAAATCATGCTAACTCTATGATTTCACATAAGTAATTCGAGAAGAAATGAATCCCCTACTTAAAAAGGTTTTCGATGGTCTTAGCTCGAGAACAGATCAAAGCAGCATATCATGATCACCTTCTCTACAACAAATACAACCACTAGAGGATGTCATGGAAAAACACATCAAAAAAACCCTAAATAACTCCATTATAACCATGTTGATAAAATTCCATAACATGGAAAGGAGAAATGTGAGAAGAAGAATCATAGAAAAATAAATAATGGAGGTATATTATACCTCATATTAAAGATATATTGAAGAAGAAAGACTAAGATCGATCCTATATGAAGAGATATCTAAAATTCCATGGAGGAAACTACTAGTTCAACTAGGATGAGAAAGAGGGGAGACTTGGATATATGGTTGGAAAGACCTGAGAGGCTAGTATGTCATTAAAACATATAGCAGCAGGTCAGTACACGACGTGTACTTCCCATTCACATATTGTATTACCCTATGTTTGGGATCCAACAAAAAATATGTTTCTTTGTTATATTTTTCTGTAACTCAAACTGATGTCGTGTACCCCAGGGTCACTTCGTGTACCCCCACTGCTTCCATCTTTCTGTGAAAAAACTCCTCTAGACTTCTCTTGATCCTTCTCTGAACACCCCAATCATTGAAAACACGCAAAGGGTCGATCCATGTGGATCTAGTCCCTTAAATAAGATACATATAAAAATATTATCATCCTCGACAATCCAAAACCATCCTAGAGAGGAATAAAAAAGGGGTTTTCTGAACAAACACGACACGAGATACCTTTCAAAGATTTCTCCAACACATGAGCTCAACCACATCAAAATAACTACACAAAGGCTCATGACAACCACAACCATCTTTTAAATGCTATCCTAGGGAGCGATACCTCTCAATGATAGAAAGCCATAACAAGCAACAATAAAAGCCATCTCATAGATGGGAAATGTCTAAAACCTCAAAACAAACATCGTTATATGGAAATAGCTAAACATCAAAAAAATCTAGGTACTCAGAAAGTATCTATGAATCACATTCCTAGGCATTATCTTCCACACCACTATGTCACCACAATACAAGAACCAATGGGATAGAACACTTGCGTAAACCCATCTCTTTGTGGTCTTAGATCTCCATAGGATTCTCCTTAAATGTCGCATCATCATCAAAATTGACCTCTCTCTCTAATAAATTATGCTAGATTCGTCATGAAGATAACAACGAAGCTATAAAATATGAAAAAAATCATGTATCCGATTCATCTTTTGGGGAAGTTCTACTCGATATTACACGACTCCAATATGAGCCAACACCTCAAAAGGACCAACAAACTGGGGAGAAAACTTACTACCACGACAAAACCTCTGCTGCCCATGATGGGAATTCACCCTTAGAAACACATGATCCCCAAAATCAAACTCCAAATGACTCCTTCTTTGGTATACATATTATTTCTGATGATCCTTATCTGTCTTTATCCACTATTGAATAACCTAAAACCTCTCTGTTTTATTCTACACTAGTTCCGGACCGATAATTGTGGACTCGTTGACCATGGTCCAACACAACGGAGAACGAAAAGTTCCAACATAAAAGGATTAAAATTGCGTCATAATGCTAGTGGAGTGAAAACTATTGTTGTATGTTACCTTAACTAAGGGAAAGTGCCTCATCCACAAACCTCCGAAATCCAGGACACAAGAGCGCAACATGTCATCAAGAGTCTGGATGGTCCGCTCTATCTGATCATCTGTCTACAAATGAAAAGCAGTGCTAAGGAATAGATGAGAAAAAAATGACGTTGGAGAACTCACCACACCGTAGAGGTAAAATGAGGATCTTGATCAGAAATAATTTTCCTCGGCACTTCGTGGAGTCTCACCAACTCCTCCAGACATTGCATCGTCAAAACATCCAATGATCTTGACTTCTTGATCACTATAAAGTTGGATGATTTTGTTAAATGATCCAATGCCACCAAAACAGCATAATTTCCTCCCTGATATTGAGGTAAACCAGTAACAATGTCCATTGAGATGTCTTCCCACTTTCCTTGAGGAATATCTAACGGTAGGAGAAAACCATCCGAGACACGGTGCTCGACCTTCACCTTATAAAAGACCAAACATTGAGAAACAAACTGTGAAACTACACGCTTCTTACCAAGCCACAAAAACTCTCTCATCAAGCCTTGGTATATCTTTTTCATGCCACGAAACAACATTAAAGGTGATGTATGGTACTCTCTAAGAACCATCCCATGCATTACCAAAGGAACGGAAATCCTTCCCTAATACAATTGTCGATGTTTTCCATCCTCAGACCAACTATCAGGGGCCTCTCCATGAAGAACTTTGTTTCTCTAGACCTACACCTCTAGATCCCCCCAAATAGGAAACTTCTACTTGGGGCACAAGGGATAACTGCACCATTATTTGAAAAAGACAACCTCTGCCCCCAAATTCTCCCATATCGATATGTAATGCTTGAAGTTATTCCATCAATCTCCACGAATCACCATATTCACACACTATATCACTAAACGACTCATAATTAGTACATAAGTTACAACATTCCACATTCATTGTGTATATGATATTTCTATGTAGTATTCTGGTAAAAAATCTATCCACCGATGTTGTTACAAGTTCAAGTTAGAATGTGAGAAAACATATCTCAGGCTCGTAAGATCGATGAAAACTACAAATTACTCACCAATGAGGTAAAGTATCCAAAAATTCATAGCAAACACCAATGTTTCCAACTCAATGTCATCTGTGGAATAGTTATGTTCATGGGGATGCAATTTCTGAGACCCATAAGAAATAATCGATCTTTTCTACATCAAAACACAGCCAAAACCCAGATACAAAGCATCACAGAAAACTACAGACTTAACTCACACTACTATAAGAATAATAACTAGAGCACTTACCAAATACTCTTTTAGATACTCAAAAGTCATCTGACACTGATCAGTCCACACGAATTATTGATTCTTCTTGGTCTATGGTATTAGAAGAGTCACAACCCAAGAGAAATCGGCTACAAACATTTTGTAGTAGCCTGGGAGGCCAGGGAACCTTCACACCTCTACCACTATCTTGGGGGATTCCCAAGACACAACTTCTTCTATCTTTGAAGGATCCATAGACACTCCTTGATAGGACACAATATTTAACATGAAACGAACTTCTCGATCCCAAAACTCAAACTTCAACAACTTTCCAAATATTTGTTGTTGATGCAGAACTCCCGAAATGGTGTGCCTATGATCTGTATTCTCCTCATCATATGTGGAGTAAAAAAGGATTTCCTTGATGAATGAAACCATGAACGTGTATAGGAACTCGCAAGAAACCATGTTCATCAATCCCATGAACATAGTTGGAGCATTCTTCACACTGAATGACATTACAACAAACACGTAATTCCCACAACGACAACAAAAAGAATTATTCTTTATATCCTCATACATCACACACATTTTATGATATCCTAACCACAAGTCTATATTTGAGAAAAAACTTGCACCCTTCATTTGATCAAATAAATCATCAATTCACAAAAGAGGATAGTGATTCTTCACTGTCACTTTGTTTATGCAATGATAATCGACAGACAACCACAAACTGCCATCAGCCTTCTTCATGAGAAAGACTAGTGCTACCACGGTGACAGACATAGAAAAAAAATTATAATAGACCATCAGGTTGTATATGTATCTCCCGTAACTCAGAAAGGGGCCATCCTATATGGATACATAGAGATAGGATATTCTCCTCACTGTAGATTGATACAAAACTCAGTCTCTCATCGAGGGGATAATGCTACAATGTCTTATGGAAATACATTAGGGTGATCTTCTTCAACCCTAGAAAATTACAAATACTTAACCTTTGAAGAACTCAAAATTAGATCATCCAAAAAGGATGATAAAGACAGAACATGCTTCTGACCCATCTAAGGGTCTTGGTTGCCAACAAACACCGCTGGCTCTCTATTATCATTGAAGAACACCAGCTACCTTCTGAAGAAATCTACAATATCCTCCACCAAATACAACCAAGCCATGCCAAGTATGACATCATATGGTTTTATCTATAAACATTGGAAATATCCCCAAGAGTGGTGCTACCCCAGCACAACCTCATAGTCTCTACATACATCATACAAGTCAACTCTATCTCCAAATTGTGTAATCAATGCCATGTGCACTGGAAGCCTCTCTACCTCATGTCCCAAAGCATGGAAAATGGCATGTTATATGTTGGAGTAAATTTCTCTAGAATAAAAAAAGGCATACACCCAAGTAAAAAGAAGGAAAAGGGAACCTCGATTGACATCTTGCTCACCTGGCACTGGAAACGCTAATGCATAAAGCTAACCATGAACTCCCACATGACCTCTATAACCCTGATGAATACCACCACCATGGATGCACTCTGCTCTCTGGGGAAGGGGAGAATAATGGGGTTGTCCTCTACTTGCCCCATCTGTGCTTTTCTGATCCAATGATTGTGCAACCTGCTGCTCCTACCTCAACTGGAATTACCTCAACGAAGGAACCTATATTTGACCACCCTGTGCACGATGACTCCTTTGAAAGTTTGGGAACTCTCTCTGATGATGAAATAATCCTCCATAATAAAAAAAGAACCTAATCTCTTGGAATGGTCGTGAGATTCCTCAACCCAAGATAAACGAGATGATGAGGGATTGGACCTACCCCCCAACCAAATGGAAGATATAATGCCCTGAAAATTGGGAACCCTAGACTACAACCCTACTTTGTGAGGAATCATCGAGACTCCCCTCTTGTGATTATCCGGATCTAGAAAATTTCCTATGGATGATCTGTTCCCCCTCCAACACCTCAAGATATATCTTCAATATTAATGGGGTGACATGGCGTTGGTTCTCTGAATGCAAAGCTTCCTTGAAATGCCTCACCCTAACCTCCTCAACAGGCAACAAGTCTGAAGCATATCATATATGGTTAATGATATAGATTCCAAACTATAACACACTAGAGATACCCTGTTAATAGGTAAGAATCTCTTAGAGATTAGACGCCTTCACGGTCGAAGAAAGAAACATGACTCTGAACTTGTCTTGAAACTCCTCCCATGAGATCGCTGACTCCTAACGATCTCTGAGGAATAAGAACCACCAGTGCCTCGCTTTTCCACTTAGGATCGTCACAACCAAATACAGATAGTGAACTTTCATGAGCACGTATTGAAATAAATCTTATCTCGACTTCCTACAACTAGTCTTCCGTGACGTCATCTATAATGTAGACCTCATAATTTTTTAGATTCTAGAATTGAAACTCACAGAGTGTCCTCCTTAAAGTTTTTTCATAGTTTAACCCTACCCTGTGGAGATATGCTGGCACAACCCGATGGACATCTTCTGTGAGAACCTCAAGAAGACATAGACCCTGAGTCATACCTGAAAAATAATAAACATTTAGAGGTCCTAATTCTATAATATGGAAGACTCAACATTAATTAATTAATTAATTGTTTTTTAGATAAACCTATCCCAAGGTATACCCATTCAAGAAGATGCACAAAGAATAATGATTCAAGTTATTTTCCTTGGTCTCTACCAATCAACTAGTATAACCTATTTTTGTATTCACTGAAAACATAATGTTCTGTTCATCAGATCACAGGGGGACTTAAACAACTTTCTCTCTGCCATTCTATAGTGTTTACATCACTTGCTAAATTTAAGTGACACTGTTTTCCAACCAACACATGAAACCTCACTTTTGCCTGACACCAAGATCCATCCTATCCCTCAAAAATACCTTTGATACCACTCTATCATGACCCCCTTCCCATAGAGTGTACACATCTTGGGATGAATATGTGAGAAGGGAGATAGTGACCCCTGATTCCTGCCTCAAGTAGGCCCCAAATTGGTGACTAACACTAAGGGTATAGTAAACACACAAATGGGATGCACTATCCTCTAAGAGAACACATGAAAAAGAGAGATATAAGACATACACCAACCAAATCCAACTCAGACTATAATATAAAATAAATCCCAAGTACACATATTGAATTCCTTACAAAAATACTATTAATAAATGAAAAAACTATAACTACCAATAGAAAGTAAAAATGGTAGCAACCAGGAAGCCTGAACAGATCATGATACCCCAAGCTAGTAGTAACCAGTCTGATCTCTAGCCCCATCCACATGACCTGAAAAATAGTTTTTATATAAATAGGGTGAGAATAATAGTATACTCAGTTGGATCCTCCCCAATGCCTGTCATGAAAATGTAAAGAAAGGATGCAAAAGCACAATGAACAACAAGTGAAACTAACTCTTTAGCTAAACATGTATATTATGTTCCAAACCATTCCATGGATACTATCACCAAGTATCACATAAAATACTATATAATATAATAGAGAATATTATGGGTACCTAACTACTACTTCCCCACTAGTTTTCGGCTTTTCCCAATCTCCGATGTCCTAGGTATGTCTCCCTATAAAGGCTTGCCCACAGAAACCTAGGCGTAGCATCAAAATATGCACCTCATGCAAAAAAAGTACCACATCCATGTATGAAATGTAATGAGGTAGTTTTCAAGTGCCATCACAGCTTGCATAACGTGTATCATACATCATGTACTAAAAATTAATTTATTATTACCCACACACCGAGTGAGGATCCTCAAACCATTACAGCCTATACATGTTACACCTATAGTAGTACCTAAAAAAATATATCAAGAATATATTTTTGTGAAAATTTAAAATTTATTACAACCCTAAACACTCATATATAGGGAAAACTAACCCCTCTGCCTACTGGAACAAGTAACTACCAAGAGAAGAGAGTGGGGATAAAGGGGGTAGTAAACCATCCATCCTCCCAGCGGAATGTTGGGTAATATACCCCCCATGGATCAGAATCCCTAGGGTGTTACCCTCCCAAACCAACATGGTGGGGTAGAGTATAGAAACAAAAAATGCACATGATATAATATTTCTCACAACTGAACAAAAGGAAAAGCATCGTCTCAGACTCAACTACAGCTAACATCTCTCAGACTAACAGATGCCACTACTATGACTATGTATCCAATAAGAACATAACCATTTAAAGAGATACATTATATTAATATATCATTTTTTATCAGTTTCATTTACATTAATTAATTCTTTAAACATTAATTTACCCTTAAAAATTCCACATTATATTTCATTTTCATCACATCCATAGCCCTATGTTCCTTTAAATTGAAACCTTAACATTTTGTCCCAGTCAGCTTCAACCACATTGGTTCAACATAATTTATTAAATCATTTATTAATAGTATTATTATATCCCATAATTCCACGAATTATAGAAATGAAAAACTAAGCTACCAAACACAAGGGGCTCAACATGGTGAGAGGATGAACTACCTATCGATTCTTTTCCACCTATAGCTGGAGCATAGAACCACCATCCTCAAGAAGCAAAACATTGAAAGCATGTGGCATACCCCACACATCTTCACCTCCTTCTGAAGGAGTGTAAGAAAAACAATCTGCCTTGAGAAGTGTGGAAAGTAAAGTAAATAAACAACCAACAAGAATAAGAAAACATACAAACATTCACATCCAACCTGTTTCATTATCTCTGATGTCATCACCAACACCCACATACATAAACTGATGTATCTCAGCACTCTAGGAATCAACTGCTGTAAAAACCAAATGGCCTCCCTACCCCACATACCACAATATCCCTCCTGGATTTTCTATCTCAGGATCACACCACAACACAAGCAGTTTGATACGAACCACAAAGCAACTGGGATCTTGTCCCCAAGCAAGGAATTCTTCCTTCACAAGCAATGAGTTCTCACACCTCCAAGAAAAAAAGTCAATTTTGGCTTTTACAAGCAAGAGGGTATCTCAAATTTCTACCAGGAATTATCTTCTATCAACAGATACTTCTTTAATCAATCTTGAATTAACCGATTCATTATTAGTAGGTTCTAACTATGGAAAACCTAACTACAATCTATTACAGCTACGAGAAATTAATTAAATAATTATTTTGACATGCCTTTAAACAAAAAGAACCAATATGCTTTAGGTTTAACAAACAACTATAATTAAATATGAACATCATCATAAATTTGATTAACCTAAAATTTACAATATTAAACATAGTCATTCACATGACTCTATATAATTAGCCACATAATAATCAATTAATTTAGACTTTATGTTCTTTTCCAATTTCATCATGAACAACATGTTGACAAGAAAATCATAGATATCACACTATCTAGAAAATCAAGAGGCAAACCATTATCATGGTGCAAAGAAAAAACAGGAGATAAAACCAATTATTTTAATTTAGTTAATGTTTGGTCAATTCCATTGAGATCCAATGGGATAAATCATACTAACTCTATGATTCACATAAACAACTAGATATGAAAAAAATCCCCTACCTCAAAAGGTTTATAACGTTCATCGCTCGAGAACAGATCAATGGAGTGGATCACAGTCACCTTCTTCGCAAAAACATCATCCACATGACGATGTCATGGAATAACCACATCAACAACACCCAAAAGAACTCCATTTTAACCATGGAGATCAAATTCCATAACATGGAAAGGAGAAATGGTAGATGATGTATCTATGAAAACCAAATAATGGAGGTATATCTTACCTCGGATTGAAGATAGAATGAAGAAATAATCCCATGATCGATCCTAGATGAAAAGATCTCTAAAATGTGATAGAGGAGTCTGTCTGGTCACCTTGGATGAGTATAAGGGGATCCTTGGTTGTAGGTCTAGAAAGACCCGAGAAGCTTGTATGGCTTTAAATCATATAGCAGTGCGTCAGCACATGACGTATACATTCAATTCATTTTGTGTACTATTTTGAGGTTGGGTTCCTCCAAAAAACACATCTCCTCAGTGCTTTGTTTTATTTTTATGGAACTCTAACCGGTCATGTCATGTACCCCATCGTCACATCGTGTGCCCCTGCTGTTTCTATCTTTCTATAACCAAAAACCTCCATACTTCTTAGGAGCCTTCTTTCGGGCACTCCAGTCTTTGAAAACACGCAAACGTTCAGTCCACGTGGATCCAGACCCTTATAATGATGACTCTAAGGATCTGGAATCGTCTATTTTTTACCCTTTAGGGATAATTAAAACATGGTACACACTCATATCTTTTCAAGAATACCCAATGTGTCATATCCTAACTTATAAAAGGCCTCACCACCCTCTCATTACATTTATTATTCCATTTTCTCTTCCAAACCCTACCAAAATCTCCTCATAATTTCTCAACCTTAATCCTTGAATCATCTATTTTGGAATAAATCTTACCAAGTAAACCCAGTGGTGAAAACCAAAAGGAATTACCTAAAGAATATGTAACATCCTTAGACAATCACATTATTATTATTTATTTATCCAAAAAATCAATGATTATTATTATATGATTAAATAATAAACTCAAAATCCAGAATAAACTGATATGTTTTTTATTATGGGTTTTACCTAAAATCATACATAGTTTCACCACATGATATATGAAATCATCGTTTTTGTTTACTGCAGACTACCGTCCCACGAACCAATGCCATTCTTCCCTTTCCACTTATCATGTATGAGAATAATAATAGACTTTTTGTTTTTATATAATATATATATTATGTTTATTAGTGATTTATGATTCAATAATTATTATATAACACATACATTCATTCATTCTATTTAGTGTAAATTCAATTACTTCTTTTGCATATGAATGGACTACCATCTCCTTAAAGAGATGTGATTCCTTCACACTTTAAATGGAATATATTAAGGATGCATTAAGTGAAATTATGTTATATATAGTAAATCATAATGATATTGGATATATTATATATATATATATATTTCATTTATTTCATTTACATTATTTCTTTCAGTACGACATCAAAATGGAAACATTTTCATGTACACGTACGACCTACCATCTCCATGAACGATGTATTTCATTTTTTTATATTTTATATATATTATTATAAATAAATATGTACCGAATATATATTATATTTATATATATTTTTATCATCCTAGAGATGATGAAATAATAATATAATTAAATGAAAAGAAATATGAAATCAAAAACATACAAAAAATATAGTGGTTATTACCCAAAACAAAACTTTAACATGATATTTTTAATAAACGGGTAATAGAAAGTCATAAGTAAATCATATATGTTGTGATATGATTTAATATGGTTATGTAATAGAGTTATAATAAACTTATAATTATTATAATTTATTTTTTAATTAGTACAATCAGATTCAAGACACGAGGTTAGAGGATTTCTAGCCTCACTTTTATTTCGGCGAGACATATGTCATATTCACCACTTGTTTATATTGTGTGCTGTATATACTACCCAGGAATATATTATATGAATATTATAACTAAATTAATGGGTATTTATATATAAATATTATGATATTTCAGTCATGGGTTTAATATTTCAAAAGTTATCATATCAGTAAGGTAATTTCGACTCAATTTTCTTTCTTTGAGACAAATGTTTTTCTATACACATATATTATTTTACCAAGTGTATATAAGGTCCCTATGTATTGTTATATGATGAATATTATTTAATTAATGATATTATATTCTTCATTAAATGTTACTCTCTCATGATTATTATGATTCAATGTTACCAAATTAGTAATAGTTTATTGCAACAATCTCATCATCTATCGGGATTGTTTATGATTATTCTTCCATTGATGAAATATTATGATCCATATCTCAAGAAAAATCATGTATTTTATTATACTCATGTTAAAAATTATATCATAATGTATTAATACCATTTTAATACTATTTTGTAAATAATATAATTAAGAAATTGTTTTTAATAAAATATAGCATAATTTCACTCATCAGTCAGAAAAATGGTTTATTCAAAAAACCATGTTTTAAAAAATGTTTTTAAAATTATATTTTTAGATAAATTTCATGGAATTTTTTTTTAAATTTTCTTTAGGTTTTTTCAACATTCCATTATAAGATTAAAAACATATTTTTGAGGAAATTTTTTTTAAAAAATGTTTATTGTTTTAGAGATCTTTTTGGAAAAGAAGAAATGATAATTTTCTTGAGAAATGACTTTAAAAGATATTTCCAAATTATTTTTCTTCTAATATGGAACCCATTGGTGTTATTCACGACTTTATGGGGAAATTCTCTAAAGGTTCCATTTATATTCTTTCTCTGAATCGTTTATTTTTTGTTGGAATGGTGGTTTTTAATCCTTTTTCTCTTTCACAAGTTATATGTTTTTGAATCTTATTTCTCTTCCATGAGTTATATGTTTTTGAAACCCACTTATTTTCAAGGGTTATACTTTGAAGAAATTAATATTAATGTTTTATATTTTTTATAGGTTATGGTATAATGGCATGTTTATGATACCCATTTCATTTCAAGGGTTATGATTTGATGTTTATGAAACCCATCTGTTATTATGGTTAATGTTATGATGATTGTTTATATTCTTATGAAACACATGTGTATGATTTTATTATGTTATGGGTGGAACCAATATATCCCTCCAATTAATTGATTAAATAATTTTATCTCATGAGATAATTATTAAAAACAAGTCGAATGGATTGATCCACTATGGGAAGAAGGGGAATCCTGATCCACAACGGAGAGAATGGGAAACACGTTCCTCAATGTGAAGAAGCGGAAACCCGATCCACTATGGGAAAAAGGGGAAACCTGATAACATAAAAGAAAATTAACATGACTGGGGATGGTGTTGTGCCCCTCCCATTATTTTTAGTTCCCATGATGTTCTTTGACAAGTTTTTTGCAATGCACCTTGACTCAGAGGGAATGATATTACAAGTTTATGCCTATTACATAATTCCATGTCTTATTCATATGTTATGATTTCATGGTTTATATGAATGGTATGATATTATAATTTTATGATCATATTCTCATACACTTATGTTCATGATTATGCTTACATGTCCCCCTTGTTAAACCTTACGGAGAATCTACGCTCACCCTTTCTTGTGTTTCCTTTCCCTCAGGTTATGAAGATATTTATTATGTATAATTTGTCTTATAAGGGTTATATTAATGAAGAAAATAGTGGGATATAATACAGCTCCCTCATGTACTATTGTTTATCTTTACATGTGTTTAAAGACACTTAACTAATATGGTCTTTGGTTGTTTGTTTGGGTAATGTATTATGTATTAGTAAATTAACGATGTAATGTATATTCTTGTATAGAGAGGGTTTCTATATTATATTAATGTATTTCCATCATATCCCATGTTCTTTGAGTATTTTATTATTCATGGCTTATGTACTTCCAAGATTTATGCGATGAATCAAGATTACGATCTATGATATGCAAGGTGTATATTTCAAATGTAAATATCATGTTCTGAGACCCTTTTGATCATTTTATGCTTATGTGATCATTTATATCTTTATTTATTATCACTACTGAGTTTCTTAAGAGCACCATTCTTATGTTTTATTTCCCTAGGTTATGGGGACTGAAATTATAAGTGATATGACTAATAAGGGTGATAGTTATGAAGAGCCTTGCGGGATATGAAATAGACCATTTATGAAAAAAATTATGCGTCCAAGATTCCCAATTAACCAAAACTATAAAATTATTGCATGGATCATCATGTTATATAAGGAATATATATCCATTTAGGCATAATATATTTGTTTGAATGGTTCGACTCATTATAACGTAACCGGGTAATAAAAAATAAACATATGTATTAATAATTATGTTATTTATTACTATTTATTATTTTTCCCACCTATATTTTATAAATATCCTTGTAAACAAGAGTATGTATAATAATTTCTATGAAAAAATGATACATTAGTTTTGGATAACACTATAGATAGTTCCCCTTAGTATAGAATTTTCTCTGTTATTTGAGTTTCTCCTCAATCAAGAAATGTAGGGTATATATTTCATTGAAATATAAGAAACATACAATTCATTTAAAGGTAATACATGGTCTATTATTTTTGTATGGAATTCATACTAAGCTTCATAGTAATGTATATATTTATTTTTTTAGATTCTGGTTCTTAGTTTAGCTTTGATCACCATAGAAGATTTTTGTATTGTGGTTATAGAGTGACTGACAAGGTCACTTAAATATATAGTTAGTCATATAGACTTATTTTTAGTTTATGTAGAGTTATATATATATTTTAGTCTGTTAAATTCTTTTATTATTGTTTCTATGCTCTAATTTTTTTATTTTTTTCCTTCTTGGTTGTATGTTTATGTTTTCTATCCACTGTCTGGTTTTTTTTGAAATTACCCTTTTTTTAGGTTGGACATCCAATTTATGTATGGGTGTGGCTGAAATTCTGATAGAAATCCACTTCCTTTATAAAAATATTTATTAGGGGAATCATTGCATTTAGATCTCATCTGATTCCCTTAAAAATCGTTCTAGACAAAGGGGGACCAATGATTCTCATTGGGTATGTCATGTGTTAGATCGGGTGTTCAGTTCAAGTGATATCCTAGGTTGCTTCATAAAAAAGGGTTTAGTTCTTTTTTTCAAGATTACATAGATTACTTGGGTGTATTTTATTATTTTTAAAATGACATAATCAATATAGGGTTGAGAGAATATTGGGTATCAGTACAAATAAGTGTTTAGATAAAACTTTTAGCACATACCCTTATGTTTCTATGATAATTTATGTTTTGAGTTTTGTGCTTTGTTTTGTGACCATTGAATTCTATTATATGATATGTTTGGTTGTCTTGTTTTTGGGTTGAAATGGGAGTTGAACCAGTGGTATAAGATGAACTCTTAGGGTCTAAAAACCATGTGGATCTTGGTTACACGGTTTAGTACAACTCCCCATGGAAACAATATGATTAAAATAAGGTTGACCACACATGTATTCAGTTAATTAATTATCACTAATCCCTTTTAAATTTCACATTATTTTTCTATATCATTCAATTTTTTTGATTATGAATTGTTTTTTAGTAAATCAAAAAATGAAAATGATAAATGAGTTATTAAAAATTAATATAATTAATAATTTAGCATTTTAATTTCTAATTAAATGGTTTTAAATAATAAGTTTTATCAAAGTTTATTTTTGGGGTGTCTTTTATATTTTAAAGGTTGGTGTGTGTTAATTTAAATGTTACTTCTAAAAGGGCTTTAAGTTGAAAAGTTATTTCATATAATCAATTCCAGGTTTTTAAAGAGTAATGAAGTTATATTTTTAAAAACAATTATCTGATTTCCTTATATAGAGAGTTAATACATTATAGGGGTTAGATGAATTTTTTTATAGTGGTGTGAGGGGATTCATTTTAAGGTGTAAGAAATTGTATTGTGGAACTTCTTTTGGTGGTTTGATTTTTTGTTTTATGAAATTATTATATTTTGTATTGTTTTGATTGTATCATTTGTTTCAATTCATTTAGAGAATTTCCCACAAGTGTGTGTAGATTTTCTTGAGAAATATATGAGTGATTATATTAAAGTGAACTATTTAGCTTAGAAACCCAGATATTTCCATATGGAGTTTCAAAAGTTGAATCCTCCCTATATTTATTGTTGAATATATCCTTGAAAAGTGGAAGAATTGATACAAATTGTCAAGATGATTTTTTTCCTCCACGAATTTTATGGGCCTCTAAAGATGAGGTTTCACACATATATTCTAGATGGTCAAAGATAGATGTGGTTTAAATCAATTTTCTTGATTGAGACATAAAAATACCTCTTTTTTGATGGATTTATGGGCTATTTCCTGAAATATTATATCAACAATTCCATGAAATAGGATAAGGTGATATACGTATACTAACTTTAATATAGTGATCATTCAGTTTTGTAATATACCCATAATTTCATTGACCTTATCCTCTATCTTATAGATATTAATGTGGATGATTCCTTGATTCTATTGTATTTTGAAGGAGGCCTTTGTCCAAATAACTAGTCAATAATGTTATAGTTTGGTTTGACCACATATGATGAAGTGGTGAGACATGTGGTTCTATCTGAAGCGGTTATAGAAGGATTTCTTGGGGTGATTGATCCTTCCCCCATTCTTGGGATAGTATAAGTGAATTCCAATAAAGGAAAGGGGAAGCAATGTGAGGCTGATGAGTTGGGAAATGACATCAAAAGGAATTTTTCATATATTTTACTTATTTTGGGGGCTGAACAATGGTATTCCATCAGTTTAGAAAGAGAGGTGATACAGATTCATCATATTAGGAATATCCAAAGACTCATTTTACTGTGGATTATTAGGTATTCTATAAAATATTTTTAAAGTATCTATGTATAGAAGGAGTGGGACAAGATATACTCTATTAATGTTTTCCTAGGTCCAACATGTTGGGCCTGCATTGATGAAGTAGTAGCTCAATGTATTGTAGTTTTTCCTTTTATCATTCTATAAATATTTTTTATTTTCTCCCAATTTTAGTTTATGTTTATATTGGTGTTCTAGAAAAGTTATAATATGGTGTGGCTTCCACCATGTTTGAACTTTTTATCACATTATACATGGTTATTTTGGGATCTTGGAACATACTAAATGACTATGGTTATTGAAAAGAATTTGATTTATGGTAATGATTGTAATTATTATTTTGGGAATTATTGAGTTTTGTAGTCAAATTTGACAACTTTTGGTCAATTTATTAACCTTTATCTTGGTGGTGGTAAGGGATTTTTATGTTTTTGGAGGATTGATTCAAGTTTGAGAAAGTTATTCCTCATTTTATCTTTTGATTAATTGAATCAATTAAATCTTACTGGATAAAAAAAGCATCATTGTGTAGAAAATTGTCACACCACTACATTCATTGTTCCTTATTTATTTATTTATTTATTATTTTTCATATCATTGAGTTTTATTACGTTCAGGATGAAATTTTATTTTTTATATATTTTTTAGTGTGCACATTTTAGGGGAAATAGTGTGAGTAACTTTATGTTGGGTTCTTTTTTAATTCATTTTGTAATTTCTTGGTTTATCATTCACAGTTAGAGTCTATTTGTGTGCAAAACATGTGTATTCTAAGAGAAACTGTGTGGGATCATGGCGCATAAGGTTATTACCACATGACTTGTGAACGATTTGAAAATCATAGCGGAATGTGTATAAATGGGTCTTCAATTTGATAAATCCATTTCACAATATTAGTATATGGATTCTCAAAATCAAGATTATAAACCATGTGAGGTGACTAATTGGTCTAGTAGAGGTGGAATGGTTAGCTCATAAATTACTAAATCATGTGACCACTGAAATTTTAAAAATAGTTGAAATTTTTATTCTATAAATACTCCAATGAAATCCATAATCCCACCACTATACTCCAATTCAATTAGGGGTCCTCCTCACATTGATATACCACATTACCTTGATGATTTCTTAGAATATCTTCATGGTTTTTAGATGTGGTTTCATGTTAAATCCATTCCCTCTTTTTTAATTCCCCCACTTCTTTCATAATTATTTTCTCTTCTCCTATTATGTGTTTTTCTATTAGTCTATCCATTGGGTGAGTTACTGGCCTTGTTCTTTATATTTATTCTTTTCATGGGTGCGTTTATTTCATTTTCGGTTACATTCATATTGTATTATATGTATCAAACCATTTACCTTTGGTTTGAGGTAGGTTTCCCAATTCATTTTCAATTTTAATTTTAGAACCTTGATTTCTTTCATATTTAATCTTATGATCGGAACACTATATTGTAAAATTATATATGATTTGGGGTTATTTTAAATGAAAAATGAACATTCCATTGATTTTTCTTTAATTGTGATGGATTTATCAAACAAGAATAATTTCATTTTTTTAATTTAACCTCACACACAAACCATTTACTAAACATCCTAAATAGATTTATAAGTGGGTTTTAATGTTTATAGAGGTTTTTATAATAATCAAATATTTATATAATGTTGTTATTGAATTTTATTGGATTTGAAAATTCCTTTCAAGGGGGTTTTAATGTTGTTTGTATAATTTGAATGTTTCAAAATATTAAACATTGGTTTAAATTCTAGTTATGAGTTTTTTATACCAAATAATGATTATTATTCAATTTTTGAAATTTATGAAAATTTTAATCATGAAAATTGCTTTGGGACATCCCTTTTACTTATTTTTTGGAATGTATTATTTTTTCCTTTGTGTGGGATGTGTTTAATAAAAAAGGACAATTTCTATGATTTTTTTTCAAGGCAAGGACTTGTTTATGGTTCTAGTTTCCCATAAACACACACACACACAAACACACACATATACTTAAAATTATGTTATTTATTGCTACTTCTTAGTTAGATCACCTCAATTTAATAAAGAACATGGGAACCAAGAGTAGATATTGAAATTTTGAAAAACATAAGCTTCATTACATTATGATATCACTCTGGCTAGTATCGATTATTATTGACTTTGTTATTTTTTAGTAGTTTCCCCTTAGTTAGTCAAGATTGTGTATGACCATGTTTTATTACTATTAGATCTCATTAGTAACACTAATATAATAGATCATGTTTGGTATGTTCTATACTTTCCTCGCATCTCCTAGGTACTCCCACGATCTCTAGTATTTGTTTATTTTATGTTAGTTTAAATTCTATATTTCTATAAAGATATATGAGTTTTTTCTTTATTATTTACCTTATCTCATTGAAAATGAAATTATAATTAATAATATTATTAGTGTGATTATTTCATGTCATTTTTATAACCCATTAATTGTAAAATAAAAATTTCTTACTTAAATACATTATTAAAAAATATTTGAAACTCTTTCATTTTCATCCTTGTGAAAATATTTTAAAAAAGATCATAAAAACAAAAAATCATATTAATGGTTTTAAGGACCATCTCATTCATAATTTATAAACTATCATGTTTTATGAGGAACACTTTTATAGGATTAAGGAAAATAAATAGATATTTGTTTAAAAAAAACGAGAAAAACCTATGTTCTTTAAGTGTATTTCTGACTAACAAGAAAACTATCATTCATTTAAAGGTAATAAATGGGGATTTTTTTCTCCTTGAAATTCCGACTATGTTTTATATACACACATATATTTATTAATTCAGTTTCATGTTCTTATTTTATCAATGATAAACGTATAGGGATATTGCTTTATGGTTGGAGAGTGAAAATTGGGGTCACCTATAGATCGAGTTGGTCATTTAGTTTTATTTTAGATTTTTTATAGTTGTATCCATTTCAGAAAACTTAACATTATATTTTATACTATATTTAGGATATTGATTATTATTTTTAATTTCTTATTGGGTTGTATGTATATTTTTACTTTTCTATATTCAATTTTATTTTTAAATTAATCTTCTGTTTTGGAAGGGGAATTTAAAATTTGGAAATATTATATAGGAATTATGATTGAATTATTATTCCTTTATTATAACATTTATTAGGAAAAATAATTCCTTCATGGTCTCATATGATGCCTGTGATAGTTTTTGTTAGCCTTAAGGGATCTGAGAAACCCCTTAGGTATATCCTGAGCCAAAATCAAGGATGCATGATCAGAGCATGTCATATAGAACCATTGTAGTCCATTCTATCTAACCATAAGTTTAAGGGGGAAAGATTGTTCTAAAAAGAACCTATATACCCATATCCTTCTATAACCCCTTCAAGAAACTCAATGTGAAATTATAATCCTTATCTGAAATGATTGTATGGGGGAACCCATGTTTTCGTATGATCTCATAGACATAATGTCTTCTAAGAACATCAACTTAAGAAGACTCCCTTATTGGACGGAAGTGTGCTACTTTCTTCAATCGATCCTCGAATACCAAAATCACATCCCTAACTCAAGTTAACCTTGGTAATACAATGGAAAATACCATAGAAACATATTCCCATTTCCATCCTAGGACCAATAATGTCTGCAATAAGATAGAAGGCTGCTAGTGATCCACTTTCACCTTGTTGAAAGGTGGAACACCTAGTGATAAAATTCTCAATTTGACACTTCTTTCTAGGACACCAATACTATCGGTGCATATCATGATACATCATGGATTTCATTGGGTGTATGACCATATATTATGAATGAGACTCACACATCATATACTCTCTCATATTTGTGGGATACAAGATATGATCATGTTAATTTATGATTTCATCACCATCAATAGTCTAATTTGGAGGTGGGTCCTCCCTAAAAGTACTCTCTCATAGGACCAAGCCATCACGATCTGAAATCTACCTCATATACACATTCTCTATAAGTGAAGTGGTCACTTATAAAAATGTATGAATAAAATTTCCATGATATTCTTGATCCTCTATATGAATCTCAAAAAATAATTCCATTAGTTTCCATTCCTTAGTTGCCTCTTGAATAATTTGTGTTTAAGGTCTTCTACTCAATGGATTAACAACAAAATTTCCCTTCCCAAGAAAATAAAAAATCAAGATGTCGAAGGATTGTACATATAAAACCCATATTCATTTCTTAAGATTCAATTCTCTCTATTTAGAAATATACCAAAATATTCTATGGTCCATAAACACCACAAAATGAACTCCAAATAAGAAATTCTTCCAAAAATTCTAAGAGTGAACAACAATTTCAAACTCAAGACTGTGCTTTGGGTAAATACGATCTTGAGAAATTAACGTCCATGACCCATACACAAAGACTCAATATTCATGCATCAAAACTACTCCAAACCCGATACGTGATACGTCACACTAGACTGCATATCTCACACCCGACTTCGGTAGAATCAAGGTCGACATTGAATTAAATATCCCTTTTAGCTCCTAAAAGGATTTAGCATAGGATTAAAACTATATTAACATCACATGATTTTTATTCAAGATCATAAGAGGTGATTCTAACTGTGATAAGTCTTTTATAAATATTTTCAGTAACCATCCAGCCCAAAGAAACTCTGTATGTCAAAGAAATTCATTGGACACTCCCATGTAACGATAGCTCTCACATTCTTCAGGTCAATTGAAACTCCTTTCTCTAAGATAACATGACCCATTAATTGTACCTTGTTAGTCTAAAAATGATATTTACTAAACATAGAAAACATTTGGTTCTCTCTTAGTTTATATAGAAATATCTCAAGATGAGTTCCATGGTCTTTTTGTGTATGATAATACACCAAGATTTCATCTATGAACACCATGACAAGGGAATCCAAAGAGAGATGAAAGACCTAATTAATCAAATCCAAAAATATGAAATTCAGGTTCATAAGACTGAATGACATCATGAGATACTCATATAAGCCATACCAGCTATTAAAATCCATTCATGGAATTTATAATGGCTTAGAACTAATGATTACCCGATATCAGGTTGATATTCAACAAAACCCTCCCTCATATAAGTAGGTAAAAATTATCTTCTATGCGAGGTAAGGGATTCCAATTTTTCAATGATAGCTATTTCAATTTATAGGTATCCATGCAATGCTTTAGTCTTTTTTTTTCCTTCATGGAGAAATGTTTTATAATAACATAAGGATAAGTTCTGTGATGTATAAATACCTTGGAGTTTAAATCCAATAGCTACCTATTGAGCTCTTACAAATTAGTATTATACATCCTATAGGGAGGAATAAATATTGGTTTAGATCGAGGAACTAGCTCGATATTAAATTCTACATCTCTCTTAGGAGTTATTCTTTAAAAATTCTGGGAATACATCCCTGAATTAATAGACTATGGGAGAGAAATCAATGTGATGCAATCCTTACTCCTCCATGAAAAGGATATCAATATAAGTGGTCACCCAACCTAGACCATGATGATATGGTCCATATCTACTAGACTTGTAATCCCAATCAAACTTGTGAAAATAATTGCCACCCTCTTGGGATGTAGGAAAAACACTTGGATTAGAAAATCCATATACGTATGATAAGGGATCAACCAGTATATTCTGAGAGTGAAATCAAAGCCTATATTCTCTAGGATGAGAGAGTCATATAAGAAACAATGGATACATAAAACAAGAGGATAACCCATTCACTTGAATACACTCTCTAATTGGATACCCAATGGTGTATGAAGAGTTATCACTCCACAAGTTTACTCAAAGTGGATCCCAATGCACTCCAAAACATGCATAATTATGAAAGAAAGTGATGTTCATGTATCGAAAGAGTTATAAATGTTATTAGTTGATTATAGAATAGTAACTCAAAAAGTAGATGACCCCATTGACTAAACATATTGTATAGGATACACTGAATAAATATTGCGTGATCGATAACCCAATGTTTTAACATGACTATCCCAGGTATGTGTACATAGATGACAATTTAAAAATGAAGCCTGGATACAAACATCCATGACCTCCTAACATTATTTTATGTCTATTATTACTCTATTAAACTACCTGGTGAGGGGATAATGAACCTACTCCTGAATGTAATACTACCATGGATCATCTACCACTCAGAAAAAATGGGAACACATTGCAGAAACACTATATATTCCACTACCTCGACACTCGATGGGATCTCTATAACGTTTTGGCATCTTATATACTAGATTATGAATGTAGTGACTTACCATGAAACTATTTGTGGGTGTCAAATGGCTAATTATAGTCATGAGCGTAGTCTCAAAGGTTCACTTTTGACCACTAGTAGTACCACTACCATGTCTGGGTTCGAAACCTCCCTTTTCACACCGTCAACATCCCACAAGTTTTTCTTGGTTATGAGGGAACGATTTACTCTATCATATAATATATTAAACTAAAATTTTTTACCTAAAAACAAATTTGATTCTTCAAACCATCCTTAATATGTCTTTCTTTCACTGGCTATTCAACAGTCTAAATTAGTGCAAAGAATTGACACTATAAAAATGACATGAGTAGCCCATCACTAGAATTTAATGCTGCTTATGGTTCATGAATTCCCTTGAATGATAAGACCTCATGGTCTTAGGTAATAAAAAATCAAAGAAGTTTGACTGGAACCCCCTCTAAGTTGATTCCCGATATAGATAATACTGATTTAGAATATCCCACTAATGTTTGGTGGATACTTGAAGCATGTAACTATATAGTTTTACAATACTCTCAGGATATTTCTACAGATTGTAAAATATAGACATGAGTATCTCAATCCACTAATCTATAGCCTGGGGTCATCCATCCCTTGATAACATGGGTTGATTTTGTTGGAAAAACTCTTGGGTCATCTCTCCCATAGAATGGGCAGAGCACCGAGCTCCCTAAAACATCTTCCTAAGGAGGAAACAATATCCCCAAAACTAGGAATCATCACCCATGATAGTAATAGGAAGTGGTTCCATAGGAGGGACTACTGTAATTATAACAGTTGGATCATGGATCTCCACCTCTGTAGCATCATCATCACCTCCCTCTTATTATACAACTAGATGAAATCATGGTGTAATTGTTCAATAATTGCCAAAAACATGGATTAAATAATGATTTATAATAGAATAATCTAAATATATTGAAATAGAATAGTTACAAAGCCTTTCTATATAACAATATCATCCCTCTTCTTGCTCACAGAGTGTGGTCTAGGTGGTATAGTACATATATCGAAAAATAGAGATGCTATATAATACCCACTTCTATGGTCGGGACTGGGTAATGCTCGGTGTTTTGAAATTCCAAATTCACTTAATTTATATTTCTATTACATTTTTATTTTTATTATTTTTTAAAATAAATGGTTCACCACTTTCAATACATAAGGGCCTATACACCTTATGAACAAAAATCTGGAATCCACACAATCCATGGAATAAAATTTTCTAGTCCATGTTATCAATGGCCCATGACTTAATGCGCCATAGTTGACTACTTAGGGTGTCTTCTATAGCCTAAACAAGAAAAAAATTGTTTAGGGTATAGAAGGAACTCTTAGTACAAAATATTATTTTCTCTCAAAATCCTATAAGAATCATTATACATTAAGAATTATACTAATATAAATCCAATAACTCATGGAAATCACATGTAATGCAGTCAACACCATGCTCAATATGGAATGCAAGATTAATGACTTGGGAATTTCCTAAAAGGTACCTAATATGATGCATGCTCAATCATTCCATTTCCTTATCTAATGAGGAAAATTGAAAAGGGTAAACCCAAATCATATCAATAGTAATATCACAATTCATGTGAGCAACCCAATGGTGGAATGCAATTAACCGTAATAAGAAAGAATATAGAAAATAGAAATTCCCATTTGAGGGAATTTGGATTTTCTATGTATATGGGTTAGCTAATCCTTGACATAACTAATTAACAAACCCAAACACCTTCCTAATATCCAAACTATTGTCACAAAATTGTACTATAAGAAATGAAAAAAATGATACCACTTTGTAACATCCCGTACTCGGGTGCCACATAGAGGTGCCTCATGCCTGGTTGGCCAAATGGTTTCAATAACACCTCCTAGTATGCCAGAGGCTTCCAACTACCAATGAGTTCCTATGGTGGGTTTATTGGAAGCTATGACCTCATTACTAGAGTGTATCATAATGGATAAATATAATAATAGGTAAATAGAGGAATAATGTATATAATAAATGACACAACTAAATCAAACACTATAAAATCAGACACGTAACCAACTGTAGGAAAATCAATCATAAATAACCAAGAACTGAATAATAACAGAAAATAATAAAATAAATAATATTCAATGTATGATAATGTCATGTGTCTACAAAATAGGGAAAACATGTATAAGTCGTAGAAGATAGAAAAAAACATGCATGGTATTGAAAAGGAAAAACACGGATAAAATTTATCCAAACATCTGAAGATTCAGTCTCTCCATCTTCTGCTAAACTCCTATCCTATGTTAGTAAATAAGTCAGACATTCGTAAAAGGATGATTCCCCTTATCTACATATTAATTCCTATATTATTATGGGGTAGCATCATCATCTCAGATAGGGTGTGCGATAAACTCCATGGGCAATTGGAAATAGTGTATATAAATATCCAATCCATGTGTATAACATGGAAATTTGAAGATTTAATAATGAAAAGTAACAATAACCACTATAAATGGGTTGCTTCTGGTTCTTGAAGGAAACCATGATAAGACTACCTACTTTCACCTGTGTGGGGATATCTCAAAACATGTGTTAAAGAACACAATACTCGTTAACACAGTAGTAGGGATGACATTTGCAATATCACATTGTTGGGACACCATTCCTAGTATCACATTATAGGGATTCAATGCCCAATATCACAGTATAGGGATGCCATTACTTGTATCTCTTTATAATGACACCATGCCCAATATCATAGTATAGGAACTCCATATCCGTACCACATTATAGGGACACCTTTCCCAATATCACAGTATATGGATTCTATTCCTGGTATCAAAGTAGTAGGTGATTCCATTCCCATTATCACATATAGGGATGGCATTCCCTTAATCATATAACAGTGGACAACATGCCCATATAGTATCACAAAGGACCTCATTCTTGTATCACATTTATATAAGGGATGTCACCCTCATATCACACACACATAGTTATATATATATATATATATATATGATCATCATTACCACAGATCATTATAGATGAGAACCCATTCGTGATAAAAATTTATCAATGAGGAACTTGGGAGCTCAAAAATGGGGGTGGGAGTGCTCTTCTGTCCCTAGAATTAGAAAAGAAGTAGGAATATAAGTTTAACATTTCATTAAGGGAAATTTGTTATTTTTACAACAAAATATCTTGGTAGCATGATTTGGATGCATGGTTTTCGAAACTGTGTGTCCATCATTTCTCAAGAAGAGAACCCCGCATATCTAGGATGAATGTTTAAGTAAATCATGTTCATACCCTGATAAAAACATATACTACATTTTATTACGCTATAAACATGGGCGTGAGGCCCCTGGAACATGGTTAGAGTAAAATGGTTGCTACACATGGTCCTCTATCTAGCCTCGCAAGGTTAGGGGAGACTGTGTGGTTTGGTTCCCACAGACTGTACTAACCATGTGGCCATTTTTTTTTCTCCACCAGTTGGGTTTGCATGTTCTAAACTAGCCTCATAGACCCCCCACAACCCTTCTAACCTCATTGGGAATCCATAAAAGGTCCATAGTAAATAATTATATAGAAATTAAACGAATTTCTCCTCAAATAATGACCGAGTTCTTACATACCTTCTTTTAAAGAGACAACAAGGCTTATTTTTCATTAATCATAACAAAAATATCATGTATTATGATTAAATAATTGTTCCCCATTTTCAAGAATTAATTTTTAATGACTATTTCATGAAAACCCCACATGCAGTCTTAACAACATTTAAAAATTATAAAAAAATTCATATTGATCAATATGGATTGATTTTTACAAAATGGAGACCTAGATATTATAAAATCCTATGGATAGAGTGAATGCACTTGAGATTTATAATGAATACAATTTTAAGTTAATATTGAATGTGGAATGATTGTTTGTTCAAAAAATTAGATCACAACATAGGCATGGATGGATAAGGAAAGGATTAAAAAATGATAATATAAGAGATGATGAATTGGATTGTTGGATTAATAATTAGGCATGAATAGAATATTTTGGGAGGATATTTATATTAAAATGGTATTATTTATAGTCAATGTCTTTATTTTATTGTAATGGTTTATATTGTTGTTAAATTATTTAAGGACTAAAATTCTTGGAAGTTTTTATTGGGATGTTATTAATAATGGAGAGATAAGTTTCATGTGTGCCTGAATTTTAAATATTTAAATTTTTTATATATATTTTTATCAATATTTTAACTATTAAATGGACATAATTTTATCAATTTTTTTTTATTTCTGATTATTTATGGAAGTATAGATATTGACAGTTAATTTAGAATCATTCTAGAAAAATTCCAAGTAGTTTTAGAAAACCATTCAATAATTGCACATATCACAACATTAACTGTTAAACCTCTGAAACTTTTGATAAATTAGACATAACTCATGATGAATGATACACCATCATGACATTAATGGACGAGATAATGAAAATCCAACATTAAAACCTGAATCCTCATGACACAATATGATATAATATGGGATCAATATGATTAATCAATAATCCATCACATCATAACCCACTTTTTTCCATAATGTGGTATATTATAGGTGAGGAAAATAAGGATAAATTTATTGTTTAACCTTTCTATGCTTGCAAGCACACCAATGCCACAACAAACAACAAGAACTGAAAAATACATAATGAGGAATCAATAAATATTGATGGAATCAGTCCATTGTATGTAAGATATAGTAGGAGATGCGGTAACAGGATGTGGTGTGGGGTGTCACTACAGGAGAACCAAAATTGAGGGCACCCACACTCATTTTTATAAATAAGGTAGATGAAAATGTGAAAATTAATATGTGGAAGAGTTTTTCATGATTCAATAAAGAAATTTCATTATATCATGATGGATTATTCAATGAAATAACAATTTTATATTTATAATACCCCTATTAAAATCTATATTAAACCATATCATAGTCTATATTGTGGTAATATTATGATGATATAAAAGATAGTTAGATAAATCCTTACGTACCACACCACAGAAACTTACCCCTTTACACCATGAGGTTCCTGAGAAAAATATAATATAAGATGTTTTCATGATCATAAAACTGGGATTGTTATTCCCTGATATCAATTTTTTATTTTTACATAGAAATATTTATCCATAATGTCATAACATCATCCCATATGATGGGACAAAGTCTCCCCGAATGAATAAATAGGAGCCATATATTAAGTTATATCTCTTTAAACTGTGATCAATATCATAAAGTTGTTTTTTATGAAAAAGTCTATAGACATATACTTCATCATGTTTTAGGATAATTTAGTTTTTTGTTCTGAATTATCATAGTTTCTTAAATTACTTTTTAGATAATTAACATTATATAAGCTTCCTTTTATCAATTTGATCATTATGGGAAGTAAGATTAGTTGTTTCTAAATTGAATTATTTTTCATTACTATTATATAATATTAAAACTAACTTGTTAGAATTATTAATTCAATAATATGTTAGTTTATTTTCAACCAAGAGTGTCTAGTAACTTAATGGGAGAGACACCAATATTATAAATAATGATGTTTAACTTTTTCGACAAATTTCATTCAAGAACATTCATTTTAATTAAAAATTACTTTGAGACCCTAACCTCAACATTTTTCCTAAATAAAATTTTGACCCAATTAATTTTTAAATAAGTTAATCCAAAATGACTGAGTGTATTAATATATTAATAGTAGATTGATTTTTTTCTTATTATTAAACCAAACATAATACAATTTATTTTTTTTACTTCTTCGATTTATATATTTCGATAGGTTAAGGTAGAATAATTGAATTTGACCAGAAAAAAATTGATAATTTCATAATATTAATGTTTACAATAAAATATGAAAAATATTTAACTGAATGTTTAGTTATATCTTTTGGATCATCCTTTGAAATTTATTCATTTTTTAATTTTTGTTTTTTTTTTAAATTCTCATTTTAATTTTGTTACATTTGACTGTTATTTCAATTTTTGGGTTACCAATAAATCACACTCAACTCTTAGGGAACATGAGTATTCTATTTAGTACTGAACTTTTAATATCATTATTATACACTTTAGTATTAATTTAATGTATCAAACAATAAAATTTTAAACATGACTACCCATTTCAATTAACGATGCTAGAAGGTCGGACAAGGAATTAACCCATACCAAATAGTTTGTGGGAAATGTTTTCACATACCAAAAGATTCTGGGAAGAAATACAACATAGTTTTTAAGAATATGAATTTGTATTTGGGAAAATTTGGTAAAAAATAGAATATGTTTATATAGAAACATGAAGAAATCAGAATATAACCATGTGAGAATGCTTTATTTTTCAAAGATAGAGAATGAGAAAAACATTATAAGCTAATTCAAAGAAAATATTTCCATGGGAGAGAATAATTATCTATATAAAATTATTTGATAAAAATATTTCTATATAATCTATTATCCAAATGGGAAGTTCAGTTTATTGTCACTAATGGTTCAACCTTTGGTTTAGCGGTGATAACCAAAAGTTATTAAAAGAAACCTGTAAGTAATTCTTTATTTATTAAGGAATTAATACTTTGTTTTATTATTATTATACACTTTATTTATTAGATATTCCCTTATATGAATTCTCTTTGGGGTCATGGAGGTCTCTTTGGGTGTTTGGGCCTGGTCTGGAGCCCAAAATAGGAGTTTTGCGTGAAAAGAGGAGGCTACATTGTTAGTGAAAACAATGATGTTTGGGTTGCACAACTCTATGGAAGCAATAAAATTTAAGTAAAATTTGGAAGGGGATTGAGAATGGTTACCACATGGTTAGTAAAAAATAGACGGTTAGCTGTGTGATATGCCAGAGACTTTCAAAAATCCCAACATGGTTTCCGTAAGGTTTGAAAAATCATGCGGATAAACCGCGTGAGACCTACTATCTATTTTTTTTTAATTATAATAAAAATCATATAAAACATAAATTGGGATTTCATAAAATTTAAATCATTATATGTCACATAGAAAGCACTCCTATTTTTTATATTCTAGGATTTTAGATCCCCACTCCATCCAACCTCTAAATCAAGTTTTGTTCATCTCCTTTAACAGGTAACGATAATTCCTCAATTCATTTGTAGCCTTTATCGATTCTTATGGATATTATTGAACTATTTGAATTTAACCTCATATTCCATAATATTATATTCATCATCCATAATTCAGATTTATCCCAAACCAAGGTGAATGAGATATTGATAATTGAAAATATAACTATCAAAAGCCTAAGGTAGGTGGTCTCATGCCATTCGCTAATTATTGAAGAGTTTATATATTCTAGAGTGAAGCACACACCTTTTTAGGGTGTCTCCTTGAATTGTAATCAAACTAAATTGCTTATTATTGATGTTTAGGTAATTGAATATGTGTTTAAATGAATGTATTAGGTTGTATACCTTTATTAAGGTCCACCTAATAGGTGAGTTTCCTTGGATGACCTTTTATGGAAGTTTGGCCTAGAATTCCTATGAGGTTTCCTTTCTTTCATGTGAAAGGGTTGTTAAAACTGAATTTGTTTATTAATGTAATGTTTATTTTGTTATATGGAAATGTTTTTCTTTAGGGTATGGGATGGTTGAATTTCCCCATAACCTAAGTATGATACTGCTTGACTATGCACATTAGGATTGATTGGCTTAATCTATTGACATGCCCACATGAGTTGAATAATGTTGAATCCATGTAATAGTTTAATTTTATTGTAATTATTGTTATGAGAAATGTTCCCATGTGAGTACATTAAAGTCCAATCCTTATGAGGTTGGTCCTTTCTTGAGGCACCCTTGGTGGTGAGGAATATTAGATGCTTTTTTCTTTTGACCTCAGCATGCCTACAAAAATTTCTAATGAATTGAATGATGAATTGGTGAATTGCCTTAGGTAAATCATGGATTTAGTTTAGAATACCATGGATAAGATCATATGACTATTGTACCTTGTTCCTTTAGTGAACCTTGGAATTGGTTTAGAATGTAATGGATGGTCTCAAAGGGTTTATTATGTTTATGCTGTGAGTTAACCTTGGATGCCATTTATTGGGTCATATAGGTTTTACTTAAATGCTGATTGAATCCTGAATCCATTGATGGATTCCATGTATGGGATCATTAAGAATTAATTTTATGTCATGAGTGATTCTTGTAGATTCCCTATAGGACCACCAAGGACATGCTAAGTTGACATAGACTTAAACGAAACCTCGAGTGATACCGGATTCTTGAGAGGTTTGTTGTGACTGGCCTGTAGTGTTTTGGTGGAACTGCACCTAGAATGATTCATGAATTCTAGCTTATGAGTCTCAAGGATGGGATGGGGTTAAAAAATTAATATTTAATTTAATTGATTTATGATGCGTCTTCAAATTCAAAGCACATGATTGGATCCATTCTTCACGTCTTCTTGATTAGACAACCTTATGAGGGATTCCATGTTCTTACATTTATACAGGGGAAGGTGGGATTTTGCTAGATCTCGAGATTTATGAATTAAAAGCAATTTAATTATTAAATGTATAATGAGATGAAATTTAAATAGAAATTTGTCATTTTAGGTTGTTTAATTATGAGTACTACCTAGCTTACTATTTGTTTATTGCACATTGCGTGTTATATTAATTCCCTAACAGTTTGGAATAGACCTTGGGTGGTTTCCTATTAAGATTTAGTCTAACACCCTATTTAGGTCATGTTTTGGACCAAAACATATTATATTTTTGTAGGCGTTTATAAGGGAAAATCCCTTCTATAGGTACTTGGTATGATGCTTAGGATTAGGGGAGAATGTGACCAATCTGAGGTTTATAATGTTTTTGAGTGTATTTTTTCCCTTTTTGTAATTTTTGTACTTGTATTGTATGTGACTATAGTGTAACATATTTTGGATATTTTATAGAACATCTAACATGCAGAATCATCTTTTTGTTGATATGAAATCTATATTTTTTATACTTATCATCCATCTGATTTTTACTTATGTTGTATGATATTACTACTTATGCTATTGAATTGTTAATGTTTCGGCTCTATTATACTCATCAAATGAGGTCATTATATCCCCAATATCACACCTAGGCCCCAATTTCTAGTCTGTAGCCTATGGAATTTGGGGAGATGCGCTTGAGTCCATGTGGCCAACCAGTCTTAGAGCAGAGTTTGGTGGCATTCTGGTTTTTAAAATTACAAAGTTGTATCAGATTATGGTTTTTCTCTTGTTTTCATTACTATTTTGTGATAATATTAAGGGATAGTAACAAATATGAATTTGGTAATAAGTTATTCCTGGGAGTAGCTACCCCACATACATGTAAAATCCAAATTTCCTTGAATGAAATTTTGATTTTTTTTTATTTTGAACTATTACAGTTGATTCTATTTCACCATTGGGTTACACACTTATATTGCACTTTTTAATTGATATTATTATGGGTTCTATTATGTTTCAGCCTAATGAGATGTGGTTATACCATCTCATGAATCATGTATCAACTTGTTATAAATCACATGCCTTACATTAATACAATTATATTTAAAGATAATTACTGATTTCATGTGATTTTGATAGATTGCATCAAATATATGACTTCTATCGTGATAGGTATATTGGTAAATGTTACTATACAGAATTGATGGATGTGAAGATTTTTACCCTTAGGCATATGTCCCCTCTTGGATCAAAAAATGTTGAATCATGTTGGAGCCTTAAATTGAATTGTGTTAAAATTTTCTATATGTGGATTCCAATATTTGATTAGTAGGGTGTTTGGCACCCCATGGATTGGAATTCAACATACCAATAGGTTATCCTTATAAATGGGGAAGCGTTAAATGTGGAATTAATATGAAATCACATGAAATTAAAAACTATTTTGATAGAGAACTAGACCATACCCATCTTTAGAAGTTGTATTTTGGTAGTCTCTCATTTGATTGGAACCTAGACTAGACCCATGGGGGTGAAGAGTGGTGAGTTCTTAGGGAAAGGTTTTGAAATATCCTTCTTTGATAACAATTCTTTTAAGATGTGATCCTTGAAAATGTTCTTGAACTGAGGTGTCTATTTGTAAATGAAGATTCATGACACCCCAATGACCTCAAGCTGCATGCTAGGAGGGTGGCGATGATCATACCCCATAGGTGGTAGGGAAAGGTATAAAAGTGGAACCACCATTAGTGCTAGTTATAGAACCAACAGTTATATATGGCGTAGGTGATGATGCATAGTTATATATAGTATTTGTGTGGTTCATGTAAAAATTTCAAGGAGCACCAGAGCAGTCCATGTCTACGAAAGAGATGACATGATTGTTCCAAAATCAACATCCACCCAGGATTTTAGGGGATGGAGGTACAAGGGCTACAAATTAAGGGATAGAGTCCTTTCGTATGATACTAGATCATTTATAGACACCTCCATAGAGGAGATTAAATCTCCTTATGTACATGCTATGTGATTTATCAAAGAGATAGTGGGATTTTATCAATCAGGTGGAGAGTTATCGGGATATGATGTGGAGAGATTTTTAAATAGTATTCTATGATTACTATTATCATGAGATTGTAAGTGCTGATAGAGTCTTAAAGTTTATGCATCTAGATGAGGTCACTTTTTCAGTTATGGAATACTCAGCCCATTTTACTTAGCTACAACAGGTCACACATATTCTAATGGGTGACGATGTATCAAAAGCTAGGTTATTTAAGGATGGTCTTGGAGATGGAATCTGATCACAAGAAAATGTCTTCCGGTTGAATATTTTATCTCTTACAGTGACTCATGAATTGATAAAAAAGTGTTGCATGAGGTATTCTGGAGGAGTGAGCTTCGTCAATTCAACACCTAGATCTTGTACTGTATCGACTGGTAATTGGTAGCATCATCTGATGTTTTCCATTAGTGATAATTGAAGTCATAATGTATCTTCACGTAGGTAAGTGAGGTGATACTAGTGCAGAAGGCTGGGGAATATGAGTCTATAATGTTCATTGGACCAATTAGAGTGACGATCTTGCAGAAAGTTGGGCCATATACAGTAATTATGTAGGAAGTTTCCACCAATATCTAGTGGGAAAGGGTCTGCTTTGACTCCACGTTTAGGAGTGGGGTCTCTAGGCTTCTCACCAGAAAGTGAGATGGAGTACATTAGGTCATCCAAGATTAGGTGGTATCATGGCCATTATATCTAGACCCTAGGTTCACATAGATATCATGGTGGATTAGCTCAGGGTAGCCATGTTGTGTCGTAGGGCCGTGGTATAGGCCATACATATGCAGTGAAATAGAACCAGTAAGAGATGGATCCAATAACTTCTACTTTCAGACGAAATACTCTAGTATCCTCGATTTTAGCTTCTACACTTTTGGATATAGGGGATTCTGATAGTTTTATATTTATTCCTATTTTAGAGATCCTTGGGCTCTATGTTTTTACTTATGTTCGTATCATGATTCTTGAAACTTCGTTAGGGAAGACAATGGAAGGTGTGCATTCGTGGAGGGAGTTCCCCTTGACATTGGAGGGTGTCAGTTCAAATGGGACCTCTGCATCCATGATATGATAAGATTTTATATCATTACTGTGATAGACTAGTTGGTCCCCTTTCGAGCCTTTGTTGATTTCTATAACTGTAGGGTGAGTATTACATCACTAGAGGGAGGAGAGTTTCTACATAAGGGTGAATGTGATGTCTAGGTGAGCTGAGCTGGACCCTAGAATCACATCTTCGGCAGGATTACATCCTGAGTTTTGAGTTTATATCTGGATGACCATGGAACATTTCATATAGATTTACCCACCAGTAGTTGGCTGTATCAAATACATTTTCCCAGATTACTTTTCAGGTTTACCTATGGTGAGAGAGGCAATGTTTTCTATTGATCTAATGTTTGGATCTATACCAGTATCCATTCATCCTTACACGATGACTACTATAGAGTTGCAAGAGATCAAGATGCAAAATGATGATTTATAGGTAAAGGGTTTCATCTGACCCAATACTTCCATGTGGGGTTCTCTAGTACTTTTTTTTAAAAAGAAGATGGTAAACTCTGGCTATGTGTGGATTATCAGAAGTTGAACCAGTAGGTAGTTAAGAACCAGTATCCTTTTCCACAGATAGATGATCTCTTTGACCATCTCTGAGGATATTGGGTTTTCTCAAAGATTTATTTTGAGATATTTTTATCATCAGGTGCATATCAAAGAATCATACAATCCTTTCAAATACATTCGGATAAGTTATGGTGTTTATGAGTACTTGGTAATGTCATTCGATTTCACAAACACGCCATAAATATTTAGGGAACTAATATATAGAGTCTTATATTATTATTAAGACCCATTTTTTGTGGTTTTCATGGATGATGTCTTGGAGTATTCTCACAATCGACACGACCATGCCAAACTTTTTGATATTGTTTTGAATACATTGAGAGAGAATAAATTATATTCTATGCTCAAAAAGTTACACTTTTAAATGCATAAGATTCACTTATGGGGTCACATAATATCATAGTCAAGAGTATCAGTGGTTCTAGTGAAGGTGAGAGGAGTGGTTTCCTGGGAGAATCCAAAGATAGTATTTTAGGTGCATAGTTTCTTAGGACTACCTGTTTGTTATAGGATCTTCATATAAGAATTCTCACACATAGGGGAGTTTTTGATGGGATTTATTATGAAGGGAGGGAAGTATGTATAGATATATTCTTACGAGATGACCTCTATGGAGTATAAAGGGTGATTGAATTCAGTACTGATACTAATTTTTCAAGATCCATGAAAAAGTTTCACTATGTACTACGATGCATCAGGTATGGGACTATGATAAGTTGTTATGTTGTGTGAACAAGTCATTTCATACTAGTCTTAGATGTTGAGGCCATATGAGAGGAATTACACTACACATGATCTTGAGATGGTTGTGGTTGTTCATACATTACATTGTTGGAGATATTACATTTTGGGATATACTTTTGCGGTTTTCATGGACCACAAAATCCTCAACTACATATTAACATAGTGTGATATGAATCTGAGGCATTGAAGTTGGGTGTAATAGCTTTAGTCATTTTATTTGGAGCTAGCCTAGACACATAGCAAGGGAAATGAAATAAATGATGCACCGACCAGGAGGATTCAAATGTTGGAAGTGAAGAAGGGCTATAGTGAGTGGCAACCTATGGTGTGCTTCTTTGATATTTACATTGAGTTGTACAACAGTTCGGGGAAATCATATCTTTCATCCTTAGCTGTTACCTATACCCTACTGGATAGAGTGAGGATGAGGTACCTATTAGGTTCTGAAGGCCTAGTTATACATGAGATTGTGGAAGTTGAGAACCCTCCTCCTGGTTGGATCATAGGTGAGGATGAAGTTATGTGATTACATGGTCACATATGGTTTACAATAGACATGCATGAGGAGTTGATGCAGGATTTTCTTGCCTATATATGGGTAGTGCGTCCTGGTGTAACCAGGATGTAGCAGGATTTACCTTATAAATATTGGTGGCAGGGTATACAAAAAGATATAACTGATTTTTTCATGAGATTTTCCACATGTTAGATGGTGATGAAGGAACACCAACAACCATTTGGGATTTTACATCATATACACATTATTTAATGGAATCCGAATGATGTAATTATAGATTTTTAGATGGGTTTAATGTGGTCTCCTCAAGGTAATGATGTTTTTTGGGTTTTTATTGATAGGATCACAATGGATGAAGATTTCCTACTGATCAAGGAATCCTTCAGTGTTGATGATCTCAAGATATTTTATATTATTATGAGATTGTATGACTACATATGGTCCTGCAATCTATGATTTTAGATAGTAAAACCCGATTTACTTTTCAATTATGGAATGGGATATAGAGGGTGTTGGGTACATAGGTTCTCTTGAGCATAGATTACCACCCCTATATATATGTCCAGTCAGAGAACACAATTAAGGTGCTTGAGGACATGTTGCAGGCATACATACAAGATTTTATAGAATCTTAGGAGAGGCAGATACCCTTACCAAGCTCACCAATTATAATATGTTCCAATATACTATTAAGATGGAAACATATGAGGTTTTGTACGGTAGGCCATGCCAATCACCCCTGTGTTGGCTAGAGGCAGGAGAGGTAGCTTTTTTGGGACCTCGTCTTATCTAGGAGACCACAGAGCATGTTTAGTTGATTTAGAAGCAGATTGATAATGTGTAGTATCATCATAAACATCAAACCGATTTCGGTAGATGAACACTAGAGTTCAATATCGAGGATCATATATTATTACATTTTTCATTGATGTGGGAGCATCGGAGGATTAGGAGAAAGGGTAAACATTGTCCTAGGTACATTGGGACGTTAGAGATTCTGGAGAGGGTTGAGTTGGTAGCCTATCAGTTGTAGTTTCTTTAGAGGTACCGGTATATACAAGATGTGCTCCACATTTCATAGCTACAATGTCACTATTTAGAACCGTGTCACTTTTTTTTTCATGAGGCGGTTGAGTTACCGGTATATGCATCCTTTTAGGTGCACCTTATACAAATTGTGGATTGTAGCACGAAGGTTCTTCGTGACCAGTCTATTTCATTAGAATGGGTGATAAGACATCATGGACAGGTCAATGAAAAGATATGGAAGTCGGTGGCCAATGTGAGATTGCAGTGACATCAATTTTCCTGAGATTTTTCATCGCCATCCTTTGAAGGGAAATTCATGGACGAATTTCTTTAAGGAAGGATGTTTGTAAGAACCCAATTATTAGTTGAGTTATGGATCTTGTTTTTTACATAAGTTAGATGTTCAATTTTATAAATATTTCCTAATATTAATGTCCATTTTTTATGGAGGTCTTTGAGGTTTCAACACTTGCCCTGGAGCCCAAAACCAGAGTTTTGGGTGAAAAGAGGTTGTCGTACGATAAGTGAAAATTGTGCAGGTTGGGTCTCATGACCTTACATCAACTATACAATTTTAGAAGATGTGGGGAGAATATTGAGAACCATCACCACAAGTTTTTTTCAAACTGTGAGGGGGTAACCATGTGTTATAAATCAGATTTATAGGAATCCTAGCACAGTTGAAAACCCATGGGGATAAACTGTGTGAGACTTCCTGTGTTTTTTTATATATTTAAATTTTAAAATAAAAAACTCATAAAACATAAATTGGATTTTCATTAAACAAATAGCAACCACTTACATATGGAACAATCTAATTTTGATCCCATTTTATGATTTCAGATCCCCGCTCTATCCAACCTCTGAATCATATGTTGTTTGTCTCCTTGGATCTGCAAGGATAATGCCTATATTAGTTTTTAGCATTTCACGATTCTCCTAGTTATAAATTGCACCTTTTGAATTTAGACTCATATGCCCTAATATCCTGTTTTTCTTATTTTCTTTAGATTTCCCCCAAACCAGGGAGAATTAGAGCTTGATATTGGATGAGCTTTCTAGAAATATCCAAACGTAGGTTGTCTCATAACTTTCACAAATTTTCCAGGTATTTATATATGTGGGAGTATCGCGCACCCATTTCAAGGCGTGGAATTAAATTTTAATTGGACCCTCTTGTGCCCTATTGTTGTTTAGATAATTTTTAGGTGTTTCAAATCATGAATTAGATTTCATACCTTGATTAAGGGCCCCCAATATATTAGTTCCATTGGATTACCTTTTAGGGATGTTTGTCCTATAATTCCTATGAAGCATGCCTTTTATTCACTTTCAAGGTTTGATAGAAATAAATTTTTTATTAATCGAATTTCCATGTTCATAGACTGAATTGGTTTTGTTTTATGGTATAGGATGGTTGACATTCCCCGTTACCCAAGTAGGCCATTAATTTTTTAAGCACATTTGGATTGATTGGTTTAATCTATTGACCTGCCCTCATGAGTTAAATAATATTAAATCCATGTAATAGTTTAATTTCTTTGTGACGATTTTTATGTAAAATTTTCCCATGTGGGTAAATGAAAGGAAAATACTTATGAGGTTTGTCCTTTCATGAGACACCCTTGGTGGTGAGTAATATTAGATGCTTTTGGGTTTTGACCTTATCATGTCTAATGAAATATTTAATGAATTGAATGATGAATTGGTAAATTTCCATAGGTGAATCATGGAATTAGTTTAGAATTCCATGGGTGGGATCAAATGGATTATTATATTTATGCCTTGAGTGAACCATGGATGAAATTGTCGAGCTTATAAATGCTATAATGAAACCTTATGTGAATAATGGATCCATTAATGGTCACCATGGATGGGCTGAAGAGGCATCACATTTATCTCATGAGTGATATTATAGAATACCTATAGGACATACATGGATGGGCTCAGTTTACATGGTCTTATACTGCACCTAGAGTGATACCAGGTTTCTAAGTGGTTCTCTAAGATGGGCTTGTAGAGAGTTGGGGGAATTTCACCTAGTGTGATACTTGAATTACAGATTAGCAATGTCATGGAAGATCTTAGTTTATAAATAAAACATTGAATTGAAATGATATATGATGTGTCTACCAAGACAAAAAGCATACTTGGATTAAGTCTTCATATGTTCATAATTAAAATTCCTTCTCAGGCATTCTCTGTGCTTATTGTTTTATAGGGGATATCGGGCTTATGACGGATCTTGAGACTTATGTATAAAATGTAATTGAATTTTTAAATGGATAATGATATGAAATGTAAATGGAAATCAGTGCTTATTGTATTTTTATAATGAGTACAACATAGCTTACTAATTTATTATTATGCACTCTCTATTATATATATTCAATGAAAGATTGTAATAGACCATCTGTGGTTTCCTACTAAGATTTAGTCTCACACCCTATTTGGGTCATTTTTTTATCCAAACATATTATATGGTTTCATGTGTGGATAATGGAAAGTTACATCCTATATATAATTGATATGCTACTTAGAAGTAGGGGAGCATAAGAAGAAGATAAGTCTTGCGATGCTTCTGAGTTTCTTTTTGTCAATTTTTTTCTCTTGGTACTTGTATTGTATATGAATGTAGTGTAATCTGTTTTGGATGTTTTCTAGAACATATAACAAGTTGCATCATCTTTTGTATGATATGACATCCCTATTATTTATACTATCATCCTTCCATTGTTTACTTCTATTGTATGATATTAATACTTATGATTTTGAATTGTTATATTCTAATGAGGTAATATTCCCCCTGCTATCACACATAGGCCCTCAATTTTAGTTTACATCCTCTTGAATTTGGGGAGATTTTGTTGAGGACATGTGGCCAAATGGGAACAGAGCATGGTTTGGTCTCATTCGAGTTCGAGATGTTACAATACCATTCACTAACAACGAAAACAAATAGAATAATTTCTATAGTCATTTTGTAAAGGCTCCATTGGAGGGTATAACACTCCTCTAGGCCTTTTACAAATAAAACCAACATATGAACCATCTCCATTCATTTTATTATTATTTTCCAATATCATAATTTTCTTACCATGATCATAAATTTTATAATATATGATGGATGATTCATGAAAAAATTGTGATGGATATGTCCTTTGTAAAGTTTAGGATTTTTCTATGTATTTTATTTTTGTGTGTTTTTGTAGTTTTTTTATGTGTTAAAAACATAGGTTCATAGTTTAAAACCCCTATACATATTGAAAATGACATACAATGACACACTGGGGTTATTGATTCATATATTTAAAATTGAGAAAATTGTGTCTAATTAGATTATGTTTTGAGAATAAAAATATCTATAATAAAGAAATAGATAATTGAATGCAAAATTGGGCAACTAATCATCTCAATGGATGTTACACATCAGAGAAATTTTCTAAATACAACATCAATACATCATATAAAATAGAGTAAAATGAGTATAATTTAAATGATCTAAAAAATCCCTAAAATATCATCGAATGAGGTCTGTGAGTCAAAGATATTTTACTAATATTGGAAGTATAAAGAGGGGGAGATTTAAAGATTAAATTGAACTTAAAATCATCCCACTGAAAAATATTAACTTTTAGAAAGTTATAAACTCAAAAGAGATGAATGTAACATTTAATTAGAAATGAAATGGGAAATAAAACACTAATATGTTTTTAACATAAATATGATAAACAATCAAATCATAAATAATAAATATGAGGATAGAAAAAAACAAGGAGTTCCCAATAAAAATTCATATATTCATTTAAATGATATAACTATAGGAAATAATCAATTCATATATGGAGAACTCTTTTCTTTTATCCCAAATTAGAAGGACAATCAACCAAAAAATCTAACTATTAAATGTTATTAACCTATACCTTCATCAACCAAATATATTGGAAAATATATGCTCTGAACCCTCTTACTCATTTTAAAAAACTATTGGACGTAGATATATTTATCCTCAAGATTCTAGTTAATCAATCTTATTAGTAGAAATTACATCCTAAGAAATTTTATAAAAACAATTAAAATATAAAGATTTCCATCCCTAGAAGCTCATCAATCTCATATAACCATATTTAAAAATTACAACAAAAAATGTTATCAATATTACAATAAAAATATTATTCATCATAATCTCTACAAAAACACACTGAAAATATTACTATATTAATCTCTTAAAAAGTTAAACCAATTAAAAATTGAGGTAATCTGTTTTATTTCTCGTAATTTTACATCATTTATTCCTTGAATCTCAGTTTAATTTATATATTTCCAAGTAAATAACTTCTCTACCTTCTCCATGTGGAGTTATAATAAAATAAAAAACATGCCACCATAATCCATTTAAATGATTTATTATGACATTAAAATATTATAGAAGTTAATGGATTTGAATCCACTAAATGAAACTTTTGAATTGAAAGTTATGTTTTTATAAAAACCAAACTAACAAAACATCATATATGTTCATTTAAAATTGGATGTTGTTGTGATTTATAATAACAATGTTGGTAAAAGATGTTATTTTAGAAAAATAATTCAGCACTCTCCCCATTTCTGATAAACAAAGTAGATTATGAAAAAATTCAAATGTAATATTACCAATTATATACTGTACCATAAAAATTTAATAGCATACACCCCCTTGAGATATGTATCAAAGGTATGGAAAAACAATTCATGCACATATTCTATTTGGGATACAGAAAGAAATTATTACTTTGAATAATCAATTAACATCATAGTTCTCCTAAAACTATTTCTTCAAACGTATCCCCCTAAACACAATGTTCAATAACACATGTTGTCTTCACATTTTTTTAATCACTACAATAACATAATATTTATCCCCCTATGGGATTATAAAAAGTAAATAGTAAAAGAAAAGTAGCATGAGAAAATTAGTGAGTTAAGAAAATGGAAAAATTAAACTTTTGGATGTTGTCTTATGATTCAAATAGATGACCTTTTTCTAGAAATAATTTTTCAAGATATTGTATTGAAAACACCTCTTTATCTCTTATAAAGACTCTTAGATGAAAAATTTTCAATACGAGAGTCAGTAAAAACCCAACCCCTTCCTCAGGTTTTCATTAAAACATGAAGAATTACATTCAAAGAACAATAATAAAGAGCCTCCAATAGATGAATAAAACTTCATACTAAAGGGTATAACTTTCTATATAAATTTTTATATATAAGAGAAAAAATATCATATATAAAAGTAATTTTATAGAGGGATTGTTCATGTAATATTAAAATATATGATGTAAAAGGTACATTCTGAAATATTATTATATATATGTTCATCATATGAGATAAATCCCATAAGGTGTAGTTCTCAAAGATATTAAAATTAATCTTGTAACTTTAATTCAATATTCTTCTAGAAAAATAATGTACATCTTTAAAGAGTTAAAAAACTATAAATAGATAGAAAACATATTACCCTTTCTCAATATGTAATTTAATTTTTGTAGAATGTCAATAAATTAGTTGAACTGTGATCATTTAACTTTGAAGACACCCATATTTTGTTTACCATATTTGAATATATCAAAATGGGAAGGTTTATTAAAAATATCATTAAGATGATCTTCTATTTCATAACATTTTAGAATAATATCTCTTTTCTGTATGTGCTCCAGGAGGGAATTGAGTGTTATATCTTTGTATTTAACACATGAGTGATGTGAATGGTAATTAGAAAATTAAATATTACCTGTTTTATCCCAAAACGTAGATGTTTAAGTAAAATTAAAATCAAAATATTTTATTGTGTAATACATACACAACAATTGGAAAGAAATATCCAAATTCAAAATATTCATCATTATAAATGTCAATTAAAATTGAATGTTACTTCTTGTTAGACCAAAAAATAAAGATTCCCTATTAAAATTAAGAGTTCCAAAAGAGATATTTTTATCCATACTACAACCTAAAAAATATATAATTGAATATATCTTATGAATAAACTCAAATCTATATGAATAATATAATCATAGATCTAAAGTTTATTTATTGTAATAGTAGATCAGTTTGACTATCATGAGATGAAAATATTTCTGAATTTCTTGGAATCTCACACCTAAGAATACAATGTAAAAAAGTTATGATTGAATTACTGTCAAGTAAAGTAAAAAACATATAGTCCCACTAAAATTTTTGTTATACTATTTTTACAATTTCTTTAAGATCATGTTTACATGAGATTTCTGTCACCGTATTATTATTAGAAGAATTTTAAAAACCAATATCCCTAAGAAAATATCTGATATACTTATGTTGAGTTAAAATAGTTCATTATAGTTTTTGAGTGAACTAGAATCTAAGGAAGTAACTATTTTAAACCAAGTTACTAATCTAAAATCCAGTTTTCTTATATTTCAAAAAACTATCCACAAGGAATTTTGTGCTAATGTGAAAATAATGTCACCGATTTATACTTTTATGATTATGGTATCTCTAAAATCATTCTTAAAAAATGGGTGGAATATATTATTTTTGAAAAAAATAATTTTGATGTATAAATGTAGAAAATCTTCCATAGATGGATATTTTATATTTTCAAATTCCATAATTTTTCTTGGTATATTTAGAAACCTATTCTGGAAAATTAATATCTTCAAAATCTGGAGGTTATTTATATTACCTTCATCATAAGTATAAATGTTAATGAGTGAAAATTTTACATCAATTTGATTTAGAGTTAAATTAAGAAAACCTATTAAGGATAATAGAATATTAATAGGTTTTATACTATATACTAGATTAAAAGTGTGTAATATATTAATGTTTTCATTAATAGGTAAAGTAAATATATTTCTACCCCAATTCTATTTTTGTAGAAAGATATTTTATTCATGATTTTTATAAAATGTATAATTTCTATATTTTATAATTTAAATAATATAAAATGTAAATTATTTATAGATAAAATATATCCAAATTTACTTAAGATAAATATTTGCTATTTTTCAGAAATAGTTGATTTTTGGGTGAATAGTGAAAATACTGATTTTTCAAATATTATAAATTTTATGATGCCTCCATGATATAAGATTAAGTTGAAGGTTTTTTAATTTTATTTAAAGACAAAATATATATTGATAAATTAAATTAATGAATCTAAAAATATAATTTTGAACATAGAAATCCTTGAGTGGAATTTTGGAAATCTATGTAACATTTTTATTAAAGGAAAAATTATTTTGGTTTTTTTATTATAATTATGTATTCAAAAGTTTTTTTTTGTTTTTTTTATTTGGAAATAAAATTTTGTATTATTTTAATTAACATAATTTAAATAATACAATGTAAATAAAAAATTGACATCAATTTTGTATAAAATTTATTTTATGATAAAAAAAAATTATCAATTGTTTTTTTGTCATTATACATGAATTTGTTTTAAAATAAACATTTAGAATTAATAAAAATTTAAATTATTAAATGGATTGAATATATTGGACCAATATATTCAAATTTTCTAATAAGGTAAATTTATCTATTTTTTTTATAAAAAATTGTAACTATGATAAAATATTTATCATGACAATAATGGTTAAATAAGTTAATAAGGGGGTTGAAACTAAAATATATGGTTTAAAATTCAATATACATGTTTGAAGTTGAATTTATGACCATATTTTTACTCATAATAATTATATATTATTATTATATCAATTAAATGAAACATTCATTTGAGTAATACATTTATATTAATTTAAAGTTAAGGATATTTTGATGTATGCCTCTCCCCCACATATAAAAGGAAACACAATCATATCACTTATTCACAAATTTTAATACAATTAAAATAGGAAACAAATATCAATATAACTCCAAAAAAAATTCCCACATCATATAGATCATGGTATCCTCAAAATAACACCCTAAAAATCATTATCATGTAAGCCAAATGAGAGTTTGCAATGAATATGTATAACTCCTAACCAAGTTCATTCATATTTATTTATTAAGACTTCTATAAACCTATCATAACCATAAAGATAAAATAATATAAATATATAAAATATTATAAAATGTTATTTGGTTTATGTTAAAACCCTTTTATCTCATTTTCCATCCATTGGAAAATGATAACGTCGTTCGTTCGTACCTGTGATCTACCACCTCTATGAAGCAATTTGATATATTATTCATTTACATCTTATATGAAAGGTATTAATGATGGATTTAATGAATAAATATTATAATTATAATATTTTCATGTTTATATAAAATTAATCCTTTATCTATTTAATTTAATTTCCATCCATTATAAAAATTAATATATCATTCTTGCATTCGTATGAACTACAATCTCCATGAAATAACACACTTCATTTTTGCAACCTCATTTCAAGGTTATTTATAAAATATTATTTAATATATAAAAATGATAATTATAAAATGTTCAATGTTTCCGGTATTATTACACAATGAACAATGTTTAAGGACCCAAAACATCAATCTAACACTTATACGGAAAACAAAACAGTTAACACTCAAATATTTATTTTCACAAAAAAATTATTAATAAATGGATAAGATTGAATTAATATTTTCTGATATAACAAATAAAAATATCACTATGATATAAATTTATAATAATACTAAAATTTTTATACAAGATATTAGAGGGTTTTTGGCTAATAAAAATTCCATGGGAAGGGTTTATTCCACTATTTAATTCTAATTCCTGAATTTCATATATTTATGATTCCATTGGTGGAATTATATGAAATATCTTTTTTGAATCCCATATATTTTCGTAATATTTATTTATTTATAGGTTTTTTAGGCTTTCCATTCATTTTCCTCTTTTTGGTACTCAATAGGATGAAGGAATTTTTCTAAAAAAACTAACCTTATTTCTCCTCCTTAGTCAACAAAATTTATATTCCATGTAAATTTTCTTAAAAAATGTTATAGAAGTTCTTATTTATTTTTAAATAAGTGATAAACATAATTCTATACTATGTTTGGATTTATTTAGGGTCATTTGTAAAGAATATTTTATAAAATTTTCCATTATTCCACACTTTTGAATTTTTATAAGTTGGGAAAAGAATGTTTTTTTAACATTTATCAAAGGACCATAATTTTTCATTACTATAACCTATTATTTTTTATAAATATTATTCTATTGTTTAAATAGTTTCTTAAAATAAAATAATATAGCCATTATTATGGGACTTTTTAGTTTTGAAAGGAATTTTTTAAATAAAATGATATTTCTTCCACATATAAAAATGAATTTCTAATGTGTTTATGAAATAGAATTTTAATCTATGGGAATATCCTCTAAAAGTTTTTTATTTACTGAGAATATAATCTAATGACACTATCCACCCTATTTCTCTAGATGGTTTATGATAATTTTGTTCTATTTTTTAACATGGTAAAATATGAACATTCCATATGTTAGTTTTTTAATATGACTGTTTATATTTATTATGTATTCTATAAATATTAAGATATTTTAAATTATAAATGAATTAGTATTAGTAAGTGAATAAAAGGGTCTGTTATGGCCCATAAATGCATCATTAGGTCTCATGAGACAAACTAGTTCAGGTATTTGGCATATGCATTACTTATTCATGTTTGTTGTCTTGTATGGAATCCTTGATGACATGATTATGATGCCAAAACTATTAATTATATCATTATGAAACTTTTTATTATTAAACATATGATTATTTCTCTTTTTATTCCAACTGTGCCTATATTACGCCTTTATGATGTTTTTTATAAGGCATATTGTTTTGTTAGTTATCTCTAAAATATTATTCCATTTTTATTTTTTCTAAGGTAGCATTTATTGTATGTTTCTTTCTTGAGAATTTTATCTCACCCTTTATTATTTTTTCCATCCCAAAGGTGCCAAAAAGTAAAATTTGAATAATTTCAGTGATATACTAAAAGAAATAATAAAATTTTCACTAGATTTATATTATTTATTTCATGTTTCTTTTTAATTTGATAATCATGTATGTATCTAGTCTCTCGATACTAATAAACTATTTAATCCCATGGGATGTGATATCTTGTCTTCTATACCAATATAGTATCTAACTAAAAAATATGTGTAACTAGAGTCATTTCAAGAAACGTTTTATCCATATTCTTTGCACTCTTCCTAATTATAACCCTTAGAAATGAGTCCCAAGTTATTAAAAAAAATTATTCCATTCTCATCACACATTACTTACAATGACCAATTAAATATTATTATATGAATATTATAAGGTAATTCAACAATACCCTAAAACATATTCTATTATAAATGAATAATATCTTATTGTATAGAAATTATCGAACTTTCCTAACCCAATTCACCATCTTCTATTTTTAGTTCAAATTAATATAACAAGGAATGAAACTAAGATTAATTTCATAGAGAACATCTAGTTCTAATAAATTTATCTACATTTCTAATGATATTATCAATGTTTTAAATCAGCATGATCATATGGTTTGAAGGTAAAAATAATTGTAGTTATCCATCTATAGGATGTATATCATCCATTATACTAGAATAATAAAAAATAACTACTAGTGAGTGTGGTATAACTTCTTGAAATTAAATTGTTTGATTTTCAAAAACCAAATATATATTAATCTTATAATTAATAAGTTTTATATTTTCATAAGGATAAAATTCATCAACCCTAACAAGTTTAATTTTGTAAATGGTATATATTTTTATATTTAAGACATGAAAAGTATTAATTTTGATTGAGTAGTCAATTTTTTTTGAAATTTTGATTAAGTTTATGAATATTATATTTATTATAAAAATTAGGAAATTCCTATATGTTTTTTGAAGTAACTATTTCTTTTCTTCCTCTCGTTATTTAATTCTATAGGCATAGAGTTAAAATCATAGTGATGTAAAATACGATTAATCATGTAATATGTAGTATTAATGGCCTCAACCCCAATACTTTTATCTACATAATATTCACACAACACATTCCATGTAATTATTTGTATCTACATATTCCTCTTTTATAGTAAAATATTCTTATAATGAGATAACAATACCATGAATTTTTGTGTTTTTATTTAATACAAAATGTTTTAAAATTATAATTTGGAAGATTTCCCTCATGACCGCTATATATAATTATGATATATAGATTTTTAATATTTTGAAGAAAAATTTAAAACCTTAAAATTATTCTTATTGAAGGAAAATAAAATAAAATCAAATAAATCTAGTATAATCATCAACTAAGAGATACGCCTAGTCTTTTCCTCCTATACTCAAAGAATGATTTAGTCAAAAATTATCAATGTGAATTGATTTTATAAATTTGGATGTTGATAATTTTTTAGTATTTATAAAACTATGATTCAATTTCATACTATATGGGTATGTGTCACATGATCCAAAATAATTAAATAAGTGTTCTATAAAATCCTTTACAAGTACTCTCCTAGAAAGACTAGATTAGTTCATAACTTTGTAGTGGCCTAAAATAATATTCCAAAGAAATTAATGATCCTAAGAAAAAATGAGACACATAATTTTTAGAACCCCCAATATTTTAATTTATATTTATTTTTAAATAAATTCAATTTCTTCGATTGCTAACATTGCGTGCAACACCTAGCATAAATGAAAAATTAAATAATTTAATGTGATTATAATAAAACATCCTTTAAAAAGGTAGAAATGAATATTATTAACCACTATATGAAATATATAATATTAAAACTAAATTTTAATTTATTAATTATTTATTTTTTATGAAAACATAATTTCTAGTAAAGTCATTTTATTCTTCAAAAATATGTTATCTTCAAAAAACGGTTTTATTGATTGTTTTGAGTAAGAGTTATAACAATTTTTAGGAACATATGAAATTTTATTTTATAAAAATAATATCATTTTTTAAAATAATTATATATAAATTAGTTTATGCAAAAGTTCTGGGAATTTTTTGAAACGGTTGATTTTCCAGTGAATAGTTAAAAAGTCTAATTTTTATAAAACTATCAATTTATTTAAATTATAAAGTCCCCTTAAGATTTTAATTCAATATAAAAGTAAGTAAATTAAGATTTAGTTAGTTATAATATAATTAATTACATTCTATTCGTCATTATACATTATTTTTCTATAAGAAAAGTTTTGGGCATAAAAATGCATTTTTCAAAAAAACTGGTTTTCGTTGTGATTTGGAGGATTAATTTTAAATTAAAATATGAAATTATAATATTTTAATTTAAAAAATTTGATTCCATATTTTTATTCATTTTATTTAAATTCATTAAATATGTCCCTTTTATTTTTGGATAGTATGAATTGTAACCTCGGTAATTTTTGTTGCTATGATAATGAGTAAATTGGATATTTTATGGCAAACAAAATACGATAAGGACAATAAAATGACCATAAAACCGTAAAAAATTTTATTTTGTGAATAAAATGCATCTATAATCATCCAAGTATCATTAATATGGACATTTATGTGCATTTTGATATTATTACCTTCATAATATTTTATTTAATGAAAAGTAAAAATTGTCCCATTCATAATTTTAATTACTATATCATTTTTAATATATATTCATCAATAGGATTTATGTTACTAAAAATATTAATTTTATATTTAAAATATTTATATTCATTATTATAAATAATTATTAAATTTTATTGTAGAATATTTTATTTCAAAATCTTACACATCACTGATGCAGTAATTATTTAATTAATGTAAAAATAAAAGAACTATTATTAAAATTATAAAAATAAATATTATTATATATAATTAATTTTATAAAATAATTTTATAGATTTACTTGACATTTTTTGGATATAATTAATGTTTTTGTAAATATTATTGTTATCTTGATATTATTAAAGTCAACATAATTAATAGTTCTTAAAATTGAAATTATAAATAATTTATAGAAGATAATAATTTATAAAATTTTGTAATTTTTTTAATATTAAATTAGACAAAATTATTAGTATATGATTCAAAATTTAATCCATAATCCATTTATGGGTTGTTTTTTTATTTTATAAAATCTATATTAACCCTCAAAGACTAAAAAATAGTGTTGTCACGGTAAGAGTTAACGATGTTAAATAATGGTTAAAACCAAAAGATATTGGTAATAATATAGTCACAACATATCTAAATATTATTTTATTAGAATATTTAGTCTAATAGCCTTGTTATATTTTAAATTAATAGTCTTGGATCCATTTATAATTTAAAATTAATATATATTAATTTAATAGTTTATGAAATTCTAAAAGTGGGCGTCACCTCAATTTTAAAGGGGATCCCCTTTATTCACTAATTTACACCAAATTGAGCCATATATCATTACAATGTACTTAAAATTAATTTTATAAAATTATTTATACATGATTTTGTGGGATACTCTCCTCCAAATAACAACCATTGGTCCCTTAAGAAGAGATCTAAATGAAGTCCACTACAGAAGAAGTAATAATTTTTTTTAACTCTTTCAAGTTTATTTCGTCTTATAATTTTAATTTATGTGTTGTCTACTTACTAAAATGATAACTCCAGTATCATATTTATAGTTTTATTTTATTATTATTATGGAACAAATATATTATACTACTTATCGATCCAATTAAAAATGAAATCACCAAAAATGTATATGTACGACTTACCATCTCCACGAATCGGTGTGATTCGTTTTTTCATCACCACTTTAAAGGGATGGTTATTATGATGTAATATATATATATATGGTACTTATTAAATTATATTTATTATGAAAAATTTATATATAACCTAATTTTTCACTATTTCACCCATTAATGGAATGACATCGTCACTCGTGCATACATACAACCTTCTATCTTCATGACGCGATGCGATTCATTTTCCTTGATAAACAATAAATAATGTGTATATATATAATGAATATATTTTACATTAATGAATTTTAATGATTATGGATATGATGTAACTATATTCTATTCATATGAACCATGACTTATGCAACAAAACATTCATAAGAAAATAATGTAGTTAACACCCAAAACAAGGGTAATAATAAAATATTATTAACTCATTGGGGATAAAATGATATAAGATGATCATGTATGATATATAAAATACTAACATGATTACATTATAAATTAATAACATGAGTTAAACCATTATAAATGAGGTTAAATAATTTCCCATTAAAGGAAAGCGAAAGGTAAGGGATTTCATAACTCAATTCACACTCATCGGGTTAAACTCTTAAATCATTTATTATTTCATGCTAGGATTATGTGTGAAATGACTTTTGATTATATTATTATTTATTTAAACTTTTATTATGTGGATTTGTAGTGTATTCACATTATTTTTACATTTTATTTATTCTCACATTAAGTTACATGATATATCTAATAGACTTCATCTCAATTTTCTTTCATTCAATAATATTATGATGTTATACACTAATTGTTTTTGCAGTTTATATAATTAACTTATGACAAGTTATATGATGAATTTATTTACTATAATGATATATAATTATTTTTAGTTGTTTTCATATCTCAGGAGATGTTATTCTACTGATTTCAAATTGGTAATGGATTAGTCCACAATATCATAATTATCTGTGATTGTTTATTTTTATATCTCCCATAACTGAATTATTTGATTTTTTTCATCAGGAAGCCAATATAGTTTCTTAAACTATGGTTACTCATTAAATATTTTAGGTTATATTAGCATCATTACAATATATTTTACTTAAATTTATAAATAAATGTTTTTATGAAAATCTCACTCAATTTCTCTTTTCAGTCGGAAATATGATTTCATCAAAACCCATATTATCTAAAATATTTTTCTAAAATATTTTTAATATTTGTATAATAATTTATTAAATAAATTATTTTACCTATTTTTACAAAGAATAATAATATTCATTTCATTTTCAACATAGTTGTCATTTTTATTCTACAAAAATGCGGGAGAAAATATTTCCTTAATGTGTATGGAATGTACATAATCTTATTTCATCATGAGAATATAATTTTTTAATACTTAATTTAAATTTTTTCAAGAGTTATCTTTGAATAATGGTATTTTAATTTGTTTTTTAAACTTTTATTTTTGAAAAGTGATTATCAAAATGAAAAAAATATTTTCCTCAAGAATATTTTTAAAGATACTTTTATTCATCAATGATGTAAAACCTCTAATATATATATGATCAATTGATATATGTTGTATTGATAAAATAATTTTTTTTATTTGGAAGGTTTTGATCAATTTTATTTTTGAGGATCTATTTTGATATTGTTAACCATATTACTCATGATTGTTTGTTTTTATTTCTAGTTTTATTGGGTAAGTATTAACAATTCATATTTTTTTTAATATGAATGATTTATGTGGATTATGTTTCACCCCATTCATATGAGGTTTGAATTTGAATTAGTAAGGGATGATTAGGGGCTACTATAGCCCCTTTTTCCATTGGTAGGTATCATGATACAAACTAGACTAGGTAATGGCTAAGGCCTTACACATTTATTTTTAGATTTCTTGGAAGAGGCCTCAATGGTATGTTTCATATGTCCTTAATTATGTGTTACCTCAATATGAGACATCTTAATGACATTCCATGTTATTATTTGATTAGTAGAAAATATTTGGTTATGTTTTATTCTCATGTTATTATTAATTTGGAATTATAGGATCATCTTTTGTTTCTAACATATTATGCTCATGTTTTTGATAAATGGGATTTATTTTAGTAATTTACCTTTTCATGTTGATTATGAATATAAATTAATCATAGATTCTGCTATAATTAATAGTTAAAAACCCTTTGAGATAACTCATTTATTATGTTTTATCGTTCCCTAGGATGTTGGGAAGTGTTTTATGATTGATATGCAGTGTTATGCTAAGGGGGATAATTCTG